>BSBN01000246.1:0-1361347 GCA_027924645.1 Cunninghamia lanceolata
TAAACCTCTATCTCCCTATCTCTCCCCTCTCTCCCTATCGCCTTTGTCCCTCTACCTCTCAATCTCTCTCCCTATGTCTCTAGCCATGTCCCTCACTCTCTATCTCCCTATCTCTCCCCTCGGTCTCCTCTATATCTCCCTATTGGTCCTCTATCTCTCTCTAAACCCTAAACCTCTAAACCATAACCCCTAACCCCAAAACCATAAACCCTAGACCCTAAATAATACTCATAAACCCAAGTAACCATAAATTAGGTGCTCAATTAGGCGCTAAATCAGGCATTAAATTCAGGCACTACATCAGGCGCTAAATTTACGTGCTACATCAAGCGCTAAATAAGGTGTTAAATCAGGTGCTAAATTAGGCACTAAATCAGGTGTTAAATGTGGCACTAAATTAGGCACTAATTGGCACCTAATTTAACGTCAACTTGTTCTAGTCAGCACAAAAAATGCCAAAAATAGTGTCATCCCGATAAATAGTGCTGACATTTTCAAAAAAATGGAGAAAAATACATTTAAATAGTGGGTGGAAGCAAAAAATGGAGAAAAAAGGGAGCTAATCATAAGGATTTGTTGTAGTAAGAAAAGGGGGAAAAAGAAAGCAAATGCTTATACACTTAAAATCCTTCCTTGTGCAATCTACAATTGCAAATATGAAAGAGAGGGTTGGGATGTATAGAAGTTTGCCTTAGTCAAACCCCATTTTTAGTGTTTCCACCTCAACGACAGCCAAAGATATTAATTGATTGATAAAACAAAGTGTTTGCTCTAATTCTAAGTGTATCTAGAATTTTTTAAACAGTAACAAGCAGGATTGATAAGATATATATATATATGAAATATGATTTTAATCTATTCAATTAATGGCATGCAATGATTTCAAGTAAACAATGAGCACAAGAGAGAAATGGAGTTTGCAAGAACAAGAGTGTGAGTGATGATTTTGATAGAGATTCGCTAGCATGTGAATTGGACTCCTTCAAATGGCAAATCGAAGGCATTTTAAAGAAAAGGCAAGAAGGAAAAATCTGGGAAAGGAGTCGTTTGTGCATGGATATGCGTCAAGAAAATATCAGAGTGCCAGGAAAGTTAAAATGTAACTTCTAAAAAAGATTAATGAACAAACAAATGCTTACGAGGCGTTAGCACATCACGCAAACATCCATGCCAAGCGTTGGCATCCAAACAACTTCAATTCTTGGAAAGTCCAGATGACTTGGGGCACTACCAAGGTTAATGCACCTTGAGGGTTTTTGGATAAGGCTAACATGGACAAATGATCTTTAAAACATGCTAGGGGAGTGGACACTAAAGTGGACTCTAAATATAGAATGAAATTGTCAGAGCACACAATTTACGACACTACAGTAGTTTCTAAAAAAAATAATCTCCCCACAACTTGACTTTATCTTGCCCAAAATTTAGACTATAGACAATGTCCATAATGAACTTTATGTTCTCCTCTGATCCCTAAAAATTATGTGAATAGAGTTCTACAAAGAGGCCAAAAGTCTTCCCATCCAAGAACAATTATCCCATATGTAAGATTGCCAAACCATACATTGTGCCTTCAACCCTTATCACACACCCATCACTCTTGTTCCATAACCTACTAAAGGAGTCTTATTGTTGAAAAGACGGTTGCTGTTGCACCAAAATATTGACTTGTTAATGCTTGATACAATTGCCAGTGTTAATGAATCCATGGGAGGCAGTTAAGCCTTGTCATGAACCTAAGCGTTATGCTACACAGCACAAGGAGACCAAGGGTGCACACCTTGCAACAATCCCCCCAACGCAAGCAAGGGGTTTGAACCTGTGACCTAGGCTCTGATACCAATTGTTGCAAAGACGGTTGTCGTTGCACCAAAAGATCAACCTGTTAATGCCTGATACAACCACCAGATTTAATGAATCAATGGGAGGCAGTTAAGCCTTGTCACGAACCCAAGCATTGTGCTTCACAACACAAGGAGACCAAGGGCACACACCTTGCAACACTTCCATCTCTATTTTACCCACCTCCATTTCTAGAATTGAGACAATATTTAGGGAGTTGACCCCAATGAGCCACATAAGTAAACACCTCTTGTCAAGGGAATTGAGTACCCTAAAATTCTAGTTTAAGATTTTCATGGCTTCCTAGTGAAGGGAGTTCCCCACCATGATGATACAAAATGGTGATTATGCCTTGAGTACCTTTTTCAATATCCTCTTTGGTTGCCAACTTATCCTTACTTGCCTCTAATCTCCTTCCTTTGGGCCTACCTCTCCCTAGATCAATTGTAGACATCACAAAGGAGAGATTTAGACTCTTAGAGAAACTTTTAATTATTTTCCTTTGTGCCACCTTGTCTTTTAATCCTACCTTCCACTCATATTTGTAGGGAAATTAGGTGTCTCAACCTTGCAAATCTCCCATTATTATTTATTGACCATTTAATATTTTCCCATTGATAGTTATTTTATTATTTAATATTTAGCTCCAGCACAAATTGGGGCATTGGAATTTGATGTGGTAGTTTTACGGTGTCTTGCAGCAATGGAATACTAAAATTTTATTTTGACATCATCTTTAGAAAAATGGGATGCCCTAATTTTGTGGGATCCTATGATAGATTCTATGACAAATTCTATGACATGTAAGAGCCAAATTTAGAGGGAGTTATTGGGAATTTTGACCAGCTATGATAGAGTGTTTATTATTTGTCATAGGTGCATGTTTTAGACTATAATCTTGACCAACTTGAGCACCCATGTTGGGTGGATGTAATAAATGATTTATGACAACTGTAAGAGTGTAAGAGAATAAATAATTTTTAGCCTCTCATGGTTTTGTAAAACCACAATGGTTTCTAGGTTGGCAAAAGTCTATAAATTGAGAGGTTGAGGAGTAGTTTGTATAGTGAGAGTTTGTAGGTAGATAGGTGTTGTTGGAATGTTGTCATAATTACTCTATATTTGAATGTTGTTATATTATTCCTATAAAGACTTGCATTGCAAGTATATTGTAATCCTTTATTGCTTTGATAATACATTGTATAGGTTTTAGAGTGTGGGGTTTTTCTCCCAAAAGGGTTTTCCCCACGTAAATCACTATGTTATGGTTTATTGCTTATTGTTGTTTTCTATGTGTTTCTCTATTTTTTGTAATAAGTTTAGATTAGATTTAAATTTACTGGCATAACACTCCTCTCAAATATTAGTATAGGAATTTGTTTTCATATGCATTTCTTCCTTATATGTGGTATCAAAGCTTGGCTAGTTTTGGTTATAGTTGTTGGGTAGAGGATTTTTTGAGCTAATCCAGTTTGAGTGGGAGCTTGTGCAAAAGGAGAACTTTGTGACCTTTATTGCAAGAAGTAAAGATGGCAAGCACATTAGGAAGGACTGATGTGAAAAAGTTTTTGAGCATAAATTTTGAGATTTGGAAGTTAAAGATGGATGATCTATTAATATATTGTGATTTGTGGGATATTGTTGATGAAAAAGTTTAGAGACCTACAAATTCTTCTTTGGCTACTTAGTATGATGTTATGGACCATAAATCCAAAGGTCTTAATAGGTTTTTTCTTATAGATTATGTTCTAATTAATGTCCATGAAGAGCCACTTTGAAGCAGTTATGGAAGAAGCTAGGTGAGATCTATCAAACCAAATTTTTAGTGAACAAGATATTCTTGAGGAAGAAGCATTATTATTTGAGGATGGAAGAAGGTGGATGAATTGCAAACCACCTAGAAGCATTTAACATGTTGGTGGATCAATTGAACTCTATTGGTGTAAAGATAGATCAGGAAGAAAGATGTCAAACTTTGTTAAGTTCATTGCTAGACTTATGGGATAACCTTGGCATGGCTATTAGGAGCACTTCTATTGTTTCATAAGTATAGGATGTTGTTGGTTCTTTACTTTCTGAAGAAATGAGGATGAAGGTCTCTCTGAATGTTAAAAAAGAAATGAGTGTTTGAGGAAGACCAAAAGAAAGAGGCAAGAAGAATGATAAGTAATGTGATAAATCCAAATCCAAGTCCAAGGTTATTTGTTGGAAATATAGTAAGCTTGATCACTTTTGTAGGGAGTGCAAAGAAGAGAAGTGTAGTTAGGGTAAAATTGCAAATAGGGTAAATGAATAAACAACAATGTTCAAACCCTAACAATTGCACAATGAAGCGCAAGACAACATGAAAATAAAAATAACAAATGTAAATACAAACTGATCTCCATGCTATGCTCGATTTATCTCCATTGCTCTTCTCCACCTCACATGAGCATGCAAGATTTTGAAGGATGATTGTTGGAGGAATGTTGGGTGCTCACTTCTGCATCATAACGATAAGATAAAGATGATAGATCAATGATTGATAGATGGAAGATGATGATAATGGATGATAGATGCGAAGGCTCTAATGTGATTTCAGCAGTATAAGGATACTCCAACTTAATGCATCTTAATGGCTTATGAGGGGGTTGATTTATAGGAAAGGTTTGATTTGAATGGAAGGTTGAGATTAAAAGGCTAAATGATTGATGTGGACAGCTAGGATTGATTAGTTATTCCCACTCTTCAAGGGAGTTGTAGTCATGTGACAAGTGTACAAAGGAAGATAAGGCTCATATGTGACTATGTACACAAAAAGTACTACATATGTGAATGTGTATATAAAAAGTACTACATGTGTGATTGTGTATATAAAAAGTACTACATGTGAAAGATATTAAATAAAAGATGTAGTACCACATGATTCAATTAAGAGGTGGACAAGTGTCGAAATGTGGTGAGAGGTGAGGACTTAACTCAAATATTTTATTTGAATTAGTTGGGATATGTGAGGGAAATTAATTAAACAAATAAAATTTATTTAATTAATTGGGAAGATGATTAGGATAGGATTGGGATATGATGTGGAAATTAATTAAATAAATAAAATTTATTTAATTAATTGGCTAAGTGGGATAAGGATGGGATTAAGATGGGATTTAATTAAATAAATAAATAAAATTTATTTAATTAATTGGTTAATGGATTAGGGATGGATTAAGAGTGGGATTACGACAAAATGCTACATGATGTCTAAGTGATGTTTTTAACTAGGTGTTGCAAGACATGTACAAATTTGGGACAATTTTGGGTGTCTACATTTTGCCCCTCTTTGAGATGATGTTCGAGATGATAAGATTTATGTCTAGTAACATCATTTCAAAGAAGCTAAGGTATGGATAGAGGAAAATGATAGGGATGAAATGGGATGATGATGGAAAAATAGGATGAGGATGCCCCCTCGAGAGGATAGGCGGGTTGGACAAACACGGGTAGGCTCTCGAAAGAAAATGAATTGGTCAAGAAGATAAGGGGATGGATAGAAGAAATGATGATGCGTTATGTTGCAATGAAAGTGAGCAACCATGATGTTTGATATAGCACTAGACGTTATGCACCAAGGTATAAAGACCAGGGTGATGATGTGTCTCGTGCCCCAGCGTAATACAACCTTGTCTAACGTATGAGGAAGTAAACTTAGAGCATTGAAGTCCTAATACACAAAAGGTATAATATGACCTTAGATGCAAAGGATAATGCAAAAATCTATTCCAACATACACAATATATGAATATTAGCTGGAATGATACGGATGTGATACAAATGCAAGATAAAATGATAACACACACAAACAAGCAAGCATGCACAAATGATTCAAAAACAAACAAGATATTGCCCCTATAAAGCTATAAACCAATGATTGATTGATTATTTTTTTTATGATAATAGTGTTGTCATTGTGGGTAACTCTATATCCCTAGATCAACACAAAGATGCGGGACGATATATCCCATTGATGATGATGATGATTGTTTGATTTGGTTTACGACAAGATTAGGATCAAGACCATTAATTGCGATTAGATAACTTGGCAAGATTGATTAACTTGATTGGTATGGATTAAGGATGATTTGCATTTGGATCATTGCTTGGATTTTTGGATTGATTTGATGTGAAGAAGTGACTGATTGGAAGAATTGATGAAGGATGGATTGATTGGAGGAATATGTTTTGAAAGATTGATGATGATGAATTGGATTGATATGATTTTGATTGTTTGATATATTAGCTTGATTTGATGATTTGATTGGATTTGTTTTGATGTGATGGATTGTTTGATGATGATGTTATGGATAGGATGACATGGATTGGATTGATGTGATTTGTGATTTGAGTGGATTGTTTGATGAAGATTTGTGATTTGATTTGATGATTTGATTGGATTTGTTTTGAGGATTGGTTTTATTGCTTGGATTTTTTATGGATATTTGATTTTTTTTTGGATTTACAATTTAGGTAGCCTTTGTGCTTGATACCAATGACAAGGGAAATCCAAGTCTAGATGCAAGGATGGATGAATGGGATTGGAAGGGTAAAAGGATGGGTGATAGTAAATGGGATGGAAGGCTCATGATAAATGGATGGATACAGGGATAGGCCATAACGGAAAGCTCATGATAAATGGATGGATACAAGGATAGGCTATGGTGGATGGATTGATGCCTCATAATGGAGCTAGGATGTGATCTCCAAAGACTATGTCGCATAGGAATAATATGCCCCATTCTAGGTATAGACTTAAGCTTTTTCATGACAAAACTTATGACAATAGGATGATTGGATTGTTTGGATTTTACATGACAAGGCTTGTGATAGGTGGATAATGATAGGATTATTTGGAAAGGATGAGGTATATCAAGAGATATCCAAAGCATATTTCAATATTTTTCCCCTATGTCTTCATCAAGATCAAAAGGAGGAAGGGAGGATAGAATGGACTCAATAGGATAGGTATGTGGGTGTAATGGCTAAGGATGATAGGATGGTGTGGTAATGGTATGATGGGATAGATAGTGTGGATGAGACAAGGTGCCCCCAAGTGTAAGTGACATAGAAGATCAACCTACACATGACACTTGTTTGCTAGGTTTTCATCATGGTACTTATCTAAGGCGCCTCTTTACCAGGTTTTCACCATTGGACAAAGGGATTTCTCTTTACTTTTTTTTTGTTTATTTATTTTTTATTTTTGTTTTTTTTTTGTTTTTTTATGGGATGACAATTACACATGGCACCTGTTTGCCAGGTTTTCACCATGGTAATGAATAGGAGGGACTCAAGTGTCTAGCGCTATGAAAGGTGATAGTGTCCCAATAGAGAGAGATGTCATTGCATGGACCATGTCATTATGTTCATCGATGTTGGTAGGGAGATGTAAGATGGAAATGGATTAGGTAGATAGTGGATTATGATATGGATTATGGAAAGTTGGGGGATAGTGGATTATAATATGGATTATGGAGGGCTTATGGAAAAGGATGGATGAAATACTTATGGAAAAGCATGGACCATAGGAAGGTGATTGGGGAGATATGTAGGATAATGGATGAAGGTTGGGGAGATGGAGGTATGTGGGGATGTTTTGGAATGGAAGGGAATCATGACCAATGGTTGCACACACCATGATAAACATTGAATCTTTTGATGGGAAGGTGGTGTAGGAAGAAATGGGGTTGTTTTCTTAGGGGATGGGTGATGTAGCGACTTAGGTACCCACATAGACTTAGTATTTTTATGATTTTTGCTTTGCTTGTGGGATTTAGGAAGTTGAAACTTTTGTATGGAATGGCATTTTTGGATGGAAGGGGATTGTTGGGATGTAGAGGAGGATGCCTCATTAGACTTGCTTGAATTTTTCTTAGGGACCCAAACCATTTTGGTTTTGGCCTTTTCTTGTGAAGATTTGAGCTTGGGTAGTGGTTTGGATAGCTTTGTAGATGTACTTTGCTTTGACTTTTGGCATTGATGTCCCAAGGCATTTGGACCCTTAGGATTTTTGGTAGGATTTTTGGCTTTATAGGTAGAGGCATCCAAATGTTTATTTTGGAATCCCATGGGCATGATGGAATGAGTGGAAGCTTCATGTTTGGACAATGTGTACATTTGTTGGTCATGATTAGGAATGTAAGGGTACTTATGGATAAGTGGATAATTAGGTGTTGGTAGAAGTGGAGGTAAAGTTGATGGAGGGAAATTAGGAGTTGGAAGGAGTGGAGGTAAAGTTGATTGTGGGAAATTAAGAGTTGGAAGTAATGGAGGTAAATTTGATGGTGGAAGGTGTATGGTCACATGCTTTTGACATTTGTAGGTTGATGGAGGTGGAATGGCAATATATGTTTTGGGTGTATCATGTGGTTTGTAATGGAAAGTGGACTTAAGAGTGATGGAGGAATTACCAACATCTTTAAAGTGTTTACCTTGGGGTGTATATCCAAGGCCATATGAGCATGTAGGAATCTTGACATGGTTTGGCTCCAAAATACCTTGTTCATAAAGGCCTAGGCCTTTACCTTGGTAGTTCATGTTTCAAAGTATGCGATGGGCTATAGGACTAGGTGTGCTTTGAAAATTAGACTTGAGTTCATTATTGGATGGAGAAGGTGAAGTGGATAAAGGTTGTTGTTGTCCTAAAGAAGAACACTCATGGATGATGGTGGTAAGACCAAGGGGACATGATGGTGTATTTGAAATGGAGTCAATGGTGGGTGTGGAAGGATCATTAGGATCTTGCTTATGTTCATTATGCTCACTAAGATCCAAGTTATTTGTTTGATCTTTTATGCTTACTTGGGGGACAAGTGTCTCATCATGACAAGTGGATGTTTGCTCATTATGGATAGGGCTAGATGGCGGATGACTAGGAGCAATGTGGATATCTTGCTCATGGATAGATATAGGATTATGGATAGGATCAAGGTGCTCATGGATAGCTTCTTCATAGGTATCATCTTGATCATAAAGAAGGTAAATGTTATGAATAGGTTGGATTTGGATGGCTTGCTCATGGATAGTTGTTGGGAGATGGATAGGATCAAGTGGCTCATGGATAGATTCATCATTATGGATATTATCTTGATTATGGAAAATATATATGTTATGGATGGGTTTCATAAAAATGATTTGATCTTGAGTTGGACTAGGGTTTAATGTTTCCACATGCTTATGATTAAACATTTGACATACCTCTTAGGTTGCTTGAATGGAAGTGGATAGCCCTTGGAGAGACTTGACATGTTCTTGAGAGTTATTGACATGAAGGTACAATAGCTCTTGACTTCAGTTTGTGATAGGATTGATTGTTTGTGGGTCACATGATGGTGTTAGGATAGGACTAGGAATGGTGTAGGACTCTTTTATAGGCTCATGAATGGGTGTTTGACATGGGGGTGTTCTATTCCGTGCTAGTAGCCAATAGATCACATCCTTTGCAAGTGTATGGGTATAAGGACAATATAGGGGATGGATGATAAGGGTGGATAAGGTTGGAGGCTTATGATCGTGATTAGGTTGAGGGTTAATTGGATTGGATGGATTAGGACTAGGAGTATATGGAAGAATAATGGAATTAGATAGATTGGTTTCAACTAACACAATCTCACCACAATCCTTGAGGTTCTTGACCAATCTCTTAAGTTTGGCACAATTGAGTGTCATATGGCCCTTAACCCTATGGTATGCATAATAATTATTTTCATTATACCAAGGGGGTTTAAAGGAGATTGCTTCAAAGGATTTTATAAGTGGAAGCTCAATCAAATTTGCTTGGACCAATTGTTGTACGGTTATGTCCAAGGGATCTTATGGTGGAGGATTGGTGGAACATAGGGATGAAGGTAATGAAGGTTGATGGACCAATGGACTAGGGGTAGGATCACATGGTGGTGTTGGGATAGGACTAGTTGGCTCATGTGTTGGCATGTGATTGGATGGTGGAGGCCACTCATAGGATGCATGATCTAGATTGGTATCTCCCTTGTCAAAGGTAATTAAATATTGCATAGGATAACTTGGGCTTTGATTTATATACAAGAGGCCACTTGGACTTGGATATGCTTCTTGTTGCAAAGGTGAACTTAGGTCTATCAATGGTGCTTGGTGGTCTTGTTGAAAAGGTGTACTTGGACTTGCTTGATTTATGTACAAAGGGCTATTTGGACTTGCATGTTGTTCTTGTGAGGACACTTGGTTGCCTTGTGGATGGTTTTGGTGGTGTGTTGGAATGTTAGAATGAGGAATTGGATAATGTTGAGGTGGAGGTTGATAGGTTGATGTGGCATAGGTTGATGTGGATGACACATAGGATTGAGTTGGAATTTGTTGAGGGTGGGATGGTGTTTGGACTTATTGTTGTGATATGATTTGTTGCTGTTGGAATTGTTGAATGGGTTGTTGTGATGGTTGGATTCATTGAATTGGTTGATGTTGTTGTGGTTGGAATTGTTGATGTGATGATGAGGGAGGGGTTACATAGAATAATGGTTGTTGTGATATGGGTTGATATGGATAAGGATTGTGATAGGTTGATGAAGGGTTGATATGACATGTGGAAGGTGATGACATGTAAGGTTGATGTGGAATTGGTTGATGTGATGATTGGATTTGATAAGTGGCCAAGAGGTGTTGTGCGTGTGCTAAGAGTTGTCGCAATTGAACTGATTGGCTTGCTTGAGATTGAAGTTGTTGAATCATGTCATTGGCCTCTTGAATGAACTGTTGGTCTAGAGGTGATTGGCTTGCTCTAGCTTTGTGAAGTTGGAGAATGAGTTTAAATGCTAGGTCTTCTAACTTTGGCATGGTGTCACATAAGTGTTTAAGTCTTAAGACCTTTTTGGCAAGTGCTTGGTTATGACTCAATGATGATGATGTGGATTTTTTGGATGATGATTTGATGATTAGGATGAAGGTGACTAGGATGAAAGTTTAGATTGATTTGTTTATGTGTTTGGTGTCTATAGCTTGATTTGGCAATGTTCAAACAAATGATTATGCATATACACACATGAATCACTCACACAAGACACATAAGCAATTTTTTACTTTAAAAATGAAATGTGATGATTATTAAACAAGCACTTGAAAACACATCACAAGCCTAATGTCTAGTCAAGTGGGTATGGCCAATTAGGTCTTAGGCTAGATTGCTCAAGGTTGACTAAGGAATTGCAAGCGAAATCTTGCCACACAGCCGGGACAAAGGGGTAACCCACCCTTCACCTTCACTTCCCAAAGGTATAAAGTTCTTTAGGGCTTAGCCAAGAGTGACAAGATTTACAACTCCCAATGAGGGTGTCTTCCGATTCAGCCTCGATTAAGGTCATCCCTTGGAGTGGTGTGTCTCCAAGCAGGCCTCCTAAATAGGTTTAAAAAAGCAAACCAAGTGAGTTGTCACTTGATTCACACTCGCATTTGTAAATTAACCCTTTAGAAAATGAGATGTGTGGAAGATCATTCAAGCACTTGTTCTTTTTAGATCCCAAATCCAAATGTGTAGGAAGACACTTGTTCATTTTAAGCCCAATTTATTATGTGTGATAGCAAGCAATGTTGTTCATTTTTAAGCCCAAAATCTAAATGTGTGATCAAACAATGATTAAGAGATGAAAAATTAGAATGAGTGCACCTGATTATTTCACTTTACACTTGTTGTTGTGACTAATCCAAATGCTACTCCAGTTCCTTTGATTCACCTACAAGTCACAAAATTGAAAAAGAAAATGAGTAAACTTGCAAAGAAGATGATTATGTGAAAAAGATGAAATCTGATAAAATCTAATGAAAATGATCTGATACAGAAAAATGGATTGCATAAACAGAAAATTTTATGCACTTTAAAAAAAAATTGTTGAAAAAGGATCAAAATTGTAAAAGTTATGCCCCGTTTGAAGTTTTCAATGAAAGAGTGTTAAGATTGAAAAATAAACCTTACAAAAACTTAGCAAATAATGTCATCCAACAGTAAAATAGATATGGCCATGAGATCCCTTATGATTTTCTAATCAATATCAACAAATTTTTTTCTCAAATTAGACTCCATATGCAAAAGTTATGTCATAAACTAGGGTTTAAAAAAAAATTTGACAAAAAATCTATTTGTACCATAGATCTAAAAAATAATGATATAGAAAAATGGATTCAAATATTTCTAACCACCTGCAAAAAACAGAATGTGATTTGGTCAGCTAGATTGGAAGATATGATTTTTTTTTCTAAAAGTCGCACGTCAAAAATTTCTGAAAAATTACAATCGCAGAGTCAACTTTAAATCATCATAAATCCTTGAATACTAAACCAAATCTTTAATATAACCACTCTTCGGAAAGCTCTTAGTCCTCTTTCCAACAAATCCAAGATCTCCTTTTTCCAGGACCTATGTAAAATAGAAAACCCTCTGCAACAGATCTGGTCCTAAATAAAAAATCAACAATATAAAATATCTTCAACCTACAAATCAAAGTGCATAAATCTACAAAACGAGGGTTAGTCCCACCGGGCGTGCCAAATGTGATAGGTAAAAATCAGGTTAATAAGATCAAACATATAATTGAAAACCTAATCCTACCACCATCAAATAATCAAATCCAAGTGAAATCAAAAGCATGCAATTCAAGAACAATATCACATAGATTGTATGATTCCTTGTTTATGATGTGGATTGCTTATCAACAATGAACAATTATGAAAATAAACGTTGCCATGATGGATGGATGATAGTGATAATACATTAGATGGATGCTAAAATGTTTAATATGCTCAAGATGATAATGTAGACGCTATATGAAAATGATGGATAAATAATCAATAAACGGTAGAGATTTGGTGGTTATGTGAATGGTTAAGATTAAATGATAATCATAGATGAATGTCTAAATGACAAGTGGAGGGAAGATAAGGCTTATGTGTGTCTGTGTACATAAAGATTACTACATGTGAAAGATATTAAATAAAAGATGTAGTACCACACATGTTTTTAAATGAAAGAGGCACACATGTCAGCTCATGAAGATAAATGATAAGAGAAATTAATTAAATAAATAAAATTTATTTAATTAATTGGAAAGTGGGCTTATGAAGGGATTTTTAATTAAATAAATAAGATTTATTTAATTAAAATAGATAGAAATAGATAATTAAATAATTAAAGACTATTTAATTATAAAATAGAGGAAATAGAAGAAATAGATAATGAATTAATTAAATAAATATGAATTTATTTAATTAATAGAAGAAATAAGGGATAGGGAATTGCTCAAGTGTGTTAGGCAAATGCAGGTGATAGATAATGCAATATTTTGATGCTAATGATAATTAAGTCAATTTTGGGTGTCTACAAGAAGAAAAAAGAAGAAATTTTATTATGATTTTGAGTCTGAGAAAGAAGATGGTGACGCATTCATTGTAGCCTTGGCCACTCATGTAGGTGAGAATGCATGGTTGATTTACTCAAGTGTATCTTTTCACATGACCTCTAATAGACATTAGTTTAGTAAGTATGAAAAATATGAAGGTGGTAAGATGTACTTGGGTGATAATTATTATTTAAATATTGTTGGTCTGGGTAGTATTCAAATAAAAAAAATTGATGGTAGAGTTAGAATATTTGATGGTGTCTTACATATCCTAGGATTATCACATAATAAATTATCTATAATAAAACTAATACATGTGGGTGTGCATGTCTAGTTTTCTTAAGTAGGTGTTAAAATGGTGAGAGGTGCTATGGTGATTGTTAGAGGTAGTAGAATGAAAACTTTATTTTAGCTTGATTCATGCACTATTTAGTGCAATAGTACTTCTATAAAAAAACAAGTATATTGCTACTTTGTTGGAAAAAGAGTTGGTTTCCTCTTCATTAGATGGTTGTGGCTTTTGGGTAACTAAGGGTGCTCTTTTTACTAAATCTAAATTACCTATAGAGAAGACTACATTATGGCACCAGAGATTAGGCCACATAGGAGAGAAGAGCCTAAGGACCCTAAAAATAAGAACATTGTTGAAGGTCTTTCATATTGTAATCTTGAATTTGATTTATGTTAGCATTGCATTTATGGAAAGAAAAACTATATTCAATTTTACTCAAGTTCTCACAAATCTTGTGGTATTTTGGATCTTATTCATTCCAATGTGTTTGGTCTAGTTGATGTTCCTTCCATTGTGAATTATATTTATTATGTAAATCATTTATTGATGATTATAGCAGAAGGACATGGGTTTATTTTCAAAGAGTAAATTTGAAGTTTTCAGTCAATTTAAAGATTTTAAAGTAATGGTTGAGTTGTAGTTTGGAAAGAAAATAAAATTTTTAAGAACTGACAATGGCAGTGAATATTGCTCTAATGATTTTGATAGATTATGTAAAGATTGTGGCATACAAAGATAGAAGAAAACTCAGTATTCTCCTCAATAGAATGGAGTTGTAGAAAGAATGAATAGGACATTGATGGAGAAGGCTAGGAGTATGCTTAGTGGTGTCAATCTGGAACAAAGGTTTTGGGCTGAAACTATAGCCACTACTTCCTACTTATTAAACAAGTCTCCTACATCAAAACTTGTGGATAAAAATCCTATGGAGGCATGGTCGGGTCACAAGCCTTCACTAAGACATCCTAGAGTTTTTGGTTGTGAGGCATTTACACATGTGCCAAGGGAGAAACAAACAAAGTTGGAGAACAAGGATATAAAATGTATCTTCATCAATTACAATTATGATGTGAAAGGATACAAACTTTTGGATCCAATTGCATAGAAGGTAATTTACAGTAGAAGTGTGATTTTTAGAGAAACTAAGTCTTCATCCATTGTATTACAACCAGAGAAAACTGAAAAGAAGAAAGATGTGATTCAACTTCCTTCTACACCTAAGAAAGTTGAATCAAGATCCCAAGAAATTGAGGAGAGCTCATTAAGCTTTGAATCTTTAGAAGAGGAGGAAGAAGAACCTCCACCTTAGCTTGTTCGAAGATCTACAAGTGTAGACAACTACCAAAAAGTTATAGGTATTCTCCTAATGATTAGAAATATATATATATTTACTTTGAATACTAACATTGATGAACTAAAATCTATGCAAGAGGATTTGGGTATGAATGATGCAGTGCCTTGGAAACTTGACATGGATGAAGAGATGGTAGCATTGAAAAAGAATGAGACATGGGACTCAGTACCATTTCTTGAAGGATGTAAACTTGTTGGTTGCAAATGGGTGTTCAAAAAGAAGATTGGTTCAGATGGTAGTATTTAGAAGTACAAAGCATGATTGGTTGTGAAAGGTTACTCCCAAGTTGAGGGAGTTGATTACGGTGAGATTTTTTCTCCTTTTGCAAAAATGACATCCATTGGATTCTTATTATTTATTATTGCAAATTATGACTTAGAGGTTGAGAAAATGGAGGTGAAAATGACATTCCTTCATGGTGATTTGGAGGAGGATATTTATATGACACAGCTAGAGCACTACATGGTTAAAGGTAAAATTCATTTTGTTTGTAAATTGAAGAAATCCTTGTATGGCCTAAAATAGAGTCCTAAGATGTGCTACTAGAAGTTTGATACATATATGTTGATTTTGGGATTTGAGAATTCTAAATTTGATCAGTATGTTTATTTTAAATCTAATGGTGATTGTTTCCTTGTTATTGCTTTATACATTGACGATATGTTATTTATTGGCAAATGGAAGGGTTTGATTTCAAAACTAAAATCTCAACTTTCAACAAAGTTTGAAATGAAAGAACTTGGTGTGGGTAAACACATTCTTCGGATGGAGATTAGAAGAGATAGATAAAATAGAAATCTAAGGCTTAGCCAAAGTAAGTATGTCAAGAATAGTTTTATAGAGGTTTAACATGTAGGATTATAGACCATTGTGTGTTCTTGTGACATTAGGAATAAAGTTATCTATTTCACATTGTCCTACATCCCCATCAAAGATGGAAGACATGAATAAAGTACCTTCCCAAAGTGCAGTTGGAATCCTAATGTATGCTATGGTTTATACAAGACCAAACATTGCCCAAGCTGATGGGTTGAAATATTGACCTCTTTTTATGTTGTTTTTATATGCTTTCAGAACTTTTACATATGATCTTCCAAATACTTTTTAAACATCACCATCATGATATACTGCCTTTTTATATACTTTGCAAGACCTTGAATCTATGATTATTAATATAGAATATGGTGATGGTATTATCAATTGAATGATTTAAACATGATTATGCATGCAATATAGATGAAATTATATGGTTTAATTATGGAGGTTATTTGCATGCATATGTTTTGTGAATTAACCCCTATGTCGCAGCAAGCATGTGGCATCAAGGAAAGGAGAATTTGTAGTGAGTTGCAGAACAAGAGAATTAAAGGAAGTTGAAGTTAAGACGCCAAAAGTGCAAGCAGCTAGAGGATGAATGTGAACCATCATGGGAAGGAGTAAATGCACAAGAAGTAGACTTGTTTCAAATGCAGCTTGTGTGTGTTCTTCATACGAATCATTGCATAAGAATTCTTGTTTGAATAGGATTCTCCTTCCTTTGTTCAGTTAGAATTAATAAATCAATCTTAAACCTGTATCCTAATATCTAGGAATGGATTGTGATTGAAGTTAGTTGTTAGTTGGTAGTTGCATAAGACTCCCATTTTTGTATAAGTTAGAAGGGATGAGCTCGGTGTCAAGTTAGTTAATTTATTATCCAGTTACTTAGTTGTTACTCTATTTTCAATATTAGAAGCTCCAGAAATGTTTGATGAAAGAATGTTGTTATTGAATACAATCTGAAAGAGATTTTGTTTATGATATGCAATGAATGGAACTATGTGTTATGAGGATGTGTGAGTATCTGAATTAGATTTTGTTTCCAGCTAAGTGAGTTAGTCCCCTAAGTTGGCCACTCAAGATATTGATCTTCACTTCATTTACTTTCTTATTTCTTTATGCATTCTTGTTAAATCTATTTTCCATTAGTTTATAAATACATTACGAGTCAATAAGAATATTTTTATTGTTAAATTAAAGTGGTATGGCTCATGAACAAATGCATGCTTTGTCTACTTTAAGTCCTCCAGAGGTTAGCATTAGTTCTCTCATCATTTTGAATGTTCTGGATTAGTTCTATAATTTCCTATTGTTAGCAGTTATCTACAACTTATGCTAAAGGTATCTGTAACTGTTTTTATTGTTCTTGCATTTCTGTGAATTCTAGCAAAGTAAAATAATCTGAGTAGGTTTGGATAAGATAGTTTAGAAGAATATGAGCCTTGAAGGTACATACAGTACAGTGCCATCATAAGATTGTGCTCCTTGGTTGATAATTTAATGTGGGAGTACAATGTCAAGTGGACTGTTCAGATAGGCTTACCCTGAATTATGTTAAGTCTACAACGCATTAGTTTTCCTCTACATTTTTGGCGCTGTTGTCAGGGATGGTGCTACCTTCATAGGCTCATTTTACATGTTTTCATAGCTTAAATTTTGATTCCTACATTAGGGTTAATAGATTCACTTTTCAGGAAACACCAGAAATTATACTAACATTATGTAGGACCGCTAGAATATAAAGCTAAATTCACTGTATGCAAAGGTAGAGAGACAACTGAGGTAGATTCCTCCCTTCAAATTATCAAGATAGAGAAGATACATCTGACTTTATCAACTATACAGTAGAAATTGCTAAAGGAGGACTTGTTCTTACATCTTCATCAAGACCTTCTACATCTTCATCAGCTTCTTCCACAACTACAGAAGGGACCTTTAGAACCATGGTAGATGCTGCAGTGGAGGATCCACCAGAGAAAGCAACGTTCAAGTTTCCTATCACTAATCAGGAGAGGGCTACAGTGCTAAAAAAATATTCCACCGTCAGCATTACTAGTCTTCTATGGCCTGGTGACAGAGGACCCATATACGTTTATATTTGAGTTTGATATCCTATGTAGGAGCTATGATTACACTTCAGATTCTCACATGCTGAAACTCTTTCCTACCACCCTCAAGGATGCAACCTTGAGATGGTTTATGGGGCTGGGAAAAGATGTCATTCCAAACTGGGATATAATGAAGGAGAAATTCTTGGAGAAGTACCAAGATTACTACCGAGGACATGACATAAGGAGAGATGACATCTTTAGGATGTCACAAAAGGAGGAGCCTAGAAGATTATGTTGAAAGATTATAGTTTGCTCTGAAGAAAAACCCCCAAAACAGATTGTCTGAAGAATCATTAAAACTAGTCTTCTTGAGAGGGGTTAAGGATGATTGCATGGATGCTTTGAATCTATTGGGCAAGGTGATGTTTCTCAGCTACCTTTTGAGACAATTTGTAAAGTTTGCCCAAATTATTAAAGAACTTTCACCAGATGACCAAGGGGAGAAAGGACATCAATTACAAACAAAGCAACCAATGGAGTTTCAAGAGTGGAAATCAGTAACTTGTCCAACATGAAGGAGGATATAATCAGCCATATGGCTACATAGCTATACACTCTTCACATCAAAAAGAAACAAGAAGAAGCAGATGCAATGCTTACTGAGTATTGTCTTAGTTGTAGGCAAAGGAAGGCCAATTGTAAATGCAAAAGGGTGGCAAGCATCCAGCAAGAGAAGGTTGAATGGCTAGAAATTCAGCCATTTGAAGGAGAGGATGGACAATTGTTCTACATAGCTCAAAGGAGACCTTGGCAGAAAAGACAAGGTATGCCCTCTGATTCACCCTTTCCTGCTACAAACCAAAATTTCTCTACCTGGAACACTCAGCCATGGCCTAGTAATCAAAATCTCTGGCAAAACCCACAATGGCCTACTCCACAACCCAGTTGGAACTAACAGCAGCCAAACCCATGGCCCCAACAAAGTTTTCAAGGTTCCAACTATAAACCCCAATGGCCTACACAGCAACCTCAATGGTAGCCCCAATGGAACAAAAACCAACAATGGCAGCAAAATGCAAATTACCAGCAACCTATGCTCCCATCTCAGCCACAGTAGCCAGCCATAATGCCTCCATCTACTCCTCAAAATCAACTTCCTAGACCTACCCAACTCCTTGCCCAACCTGCACCTAATCCTAACAATAATCTTGTTCAACAAGCGTATACTAATGAGGTGATGCAATACCCCACCTATGGGGTAGAAGTGAGTAATGTTCATCTCAGATCAGGGAAGCAACTTGTGGGCCCTTCATCTCCCCAAATTACATAACTTGAAGATGAAGAACCCATAGAGGAAGCCTCAGATAAGCCACATTTGGAACCTGAATCAAATCAAGGCCCTCAGATCATTTCACATCCTAAACCTCCTTTCCCTGAACGCTTGGCTATCCAGAAACAACCAGCATAGTCTGAAACTGACCTCATAGGCCAGTTATAAGATATAAGCATAAAGATTCCCTTAATCCAAGCCATCAAATATATTCCTATCTATACTAAGACTATCAGAGATCTCTGCATAAATAAATCAGGAAGGAAGAGGATAGACCCAAAGACAGTTCATGTTTTGGGTAACCTTGTTGACATAATGTTGGGAAATATAATTG
The DNA here is from genome assembly GCA_027924645.1 of Cunninghamia lanceolata. NCBI lineage: Eukaryota > Viridiplantae > Streptophyta > Pinopsida > Cupressales > Cupressaceae > Cunninghamia > Cunninghamia lanceolata. The sequence continues at coordinate 19,410 of BSBN01000246.1, forward strand.
TTCCCAAATATACAGATCCAGGTAGTCCAGTAGTGGATGTCAAAATCAATGGGACTCTGATTAAAATAATACTCTAATAGATTTGGGTGCTGCAATTAATGTAATGACTAAGGAGACAATGCAGACACTCCAGTTGAACAACCTTAGGCCTACTTAGACAGTCTTGCAATTAGTTGATAAGTCCATAGTTAACCCTGAAGGAGTCATTGAGGATTTGGTAATTGCATCAGATTCTTGGGAATACCCTTCTAATTTCATAGTCTTACATCCCAAGGTTAATCTCACTAGTTATCCTCTTATACTAGGCAGACCATGGCTTGCCATAGCAGATGCCTTTATAGTTTGCAAGTCAGGTAACATGATCATATCTAATGGGACTGTGACCAAGAAATTGGTTTTATATCCACCAGCCCAACCATACCATGAACTTGAGTAGACCATCTGGCCTGCCCTGGATGATGAGGACAACAATTCACTACAAACCTTGATGACTATTGAACACAACCCCTTACTAGATATTTAGGATGAAGATGAGTTGATAGCTCACATTATACAAAATAACTGCAGGAGGCACCCACAGCAACAAGATTGTTTATCATGCTTGCAAGATCCCTTAAGAAGCATAATACCCACCAGTTTCTCAGAGGATGTATCCCAAATATTTCATACTTTGTTACCCCAACAATGCTTGCCAGTAATACCTAGCCTTGATTTGTCCTTTGTACAAGAAATGTCCATGCAATTAGAAATCAAGCGAGGAAAGATGTTGACTATTAATAATGCACTGACTGATGAGCAACATCAATCCCTACATGCAGTATTACACACCCACTCAGCAGCATTTGTATGGTATTATGGTGACATGAAATGGATTAATCCTGCCTTGTGTATGCACAAAATTTACATTGATGATTGCTACAGACCTATAAGATAGTAGGAACAATATATGAACCCTGCTCTCAGAGAGATAGTGAAATCTAAACTTCAAAAGCTTTTAGATGCAGGATTTATATACCCCATTTCAAATAGTGAATTGGTTTCACCATTGGTCATAGTTCCCAAGAAAGGTGGCAAATGGAGAGTTTGTATTGATTACAGGGAACTAAATGCTACCACCAGGAAGGATCACTTCCCATTGCCCTTCATTGATCAAGTTCTTGACTCTTTGGCAGGGAAGAAATATTTCTCATTTCTTGATGGTTTTAGTGGCTATAACCAAATCAAGATTGCACCAGAGGATCAAGATAAGACAACATTTACCTACCCTTGGGGGACCTATGCATATTCTGTCTTGCCTTTTGGTCTGTGCAATGCTCCAACCAAATTTCAAAGAGCAGTCCTCAATATTTTCTCTGATTTTGCCCATGACAGCATGGAAATTTACATGGATGACTTCACCGCATGTGGTAAAACATATGATGACACTTTACACAACTTGGAGAAAGTTTTAAAGAGATGCACAGAGCACAATCTATCTTTGATCAATAAAAAATGTTTTATGATGATGACATAGGGATAGTCTTGGGACATTTTATCTCAAGTGCAGGAATACAAGTTGACCCAAAGAAGATTGAAATCATATCTACCCTACCTATTCCACAGAGACAAAAGGATTTAAGGAGCTTCCTTGGACATGTAGGTTCTTACAGGTGGTTTATTCAAGATTTTCGCAAAATTACTACTCCTTTGTTTACTCTGTTGACAAAAGACATTGAATTTGAATGGACACTAGATTGTCAGAATTCATTTGAGAAGCTAAAAGCATCCTTGACACAAGCTCCAATTCTCAGAGGTCCAAATTGGACACTACATTTTCATATCCACATAGATGCATCAAACTTTGCCATTGGAGCAGTCTTAGGCCAATAAGAAGGAAATAAAGAATATGCAATATACTTTGTAAGCAAAAACCTATAGGGAGATGAGTTGAACTATACTGTGACAAAAAAGGAAATGTTAGCTATTATTTATGCCATTAACAAATTTAGACACTACATTACTAGTTATAAAGTGTTCATACATACAGATCATACAGCAATTGGATATTTGATGAATAAGCCAATAGTGGGTGGAAGACTAGTAAGATGGTTGTTGTTATTGTAAGAATTTGACATAACAATAGTTGACAAACCATGAAAGGCTAATGTAGTTGTTGATTTTATGTCTAGACTGCCTGCACAATCATCTGAAGGAGTGGTTGATGACTCTTTTCCTAATGAGCACCTATTTGCTCTAAATGTACACACTCCATGGTATGCAGATATAGCTAATTATTTGGTCACAGGGTAGATTCCAGTTTACTTTTCTCTAAGGGAGAAAAGACAGCTAGTTCACAAATGTTTCCCTTATTCTTGGATTTCTGGATTCCTATTCTACACTGGCCTAGATAACATTATGAGAAGATGTATCAGAGAGGATGAGGTGTTTGATATATTGAAGGCATGTCATGATGACCCATGTGGTGGACATTTTGTAGCCAAAAGGACAACCTTCAAAATCTTGACAACAGGATATTACTAGCCAACACTTCATAAAGATTCTATCAAGTATACTAGAAGTTGTGATCAGTGTCAAAGGATGGGGAGACCTATAAGAAGTGATGAAATGCCTTTGCAACCACAAATAGCATTAGCTCCTTTTGATAAGTGGGGGTTGGATTTTTTTAGTCCTATCTCTCCTACTTCAAACAACAATGAAATATATACTAGTATGCACTGATTACTTAACCAAATTAGTGGAATTCAAAGCTCTATAGTTTTCCAGAGATGGCAATGTGGCAAAAATTTTGTATGAGGAAATCTTCACTAGATATGGTGTACCTAGGGAGATAGTGACTGATCAAGGACCACAATTCACATCAGACTTAATCACTAGAGTGGTGAAGGAATATCAGATTAAACATAAGAAGTCCACTCCATACCATCCTCATGCTAGTGGTCAGGTTGAGGTCACAAACAGGGAGATTGAGAATATATTGACAAAAATAGTACAGCTTTATACAAGAGATTGGGTTTCCAGGTTACCAGAAGTTGTTTGGGCATACAGAACTACATGGAAGACAACTACAGGATTCACTCCTTGTGAGTTGGTTTATGGCAAGACAGCAGTACTGCCTATAGAATTTGAATACAAAACTCTGAGGACAGCAGTAGAATTAGGGATGGATTTGACAGAAGCCCAAAAGGACATATTACAACATTTGAATGCTCTTGATAAAATCAGATTAGAAGCCATCCACCACATAGAGGTTATACAGAAACAAAGAATTAAATAGCATGACAAGTATATAAAGACTAAAGAATTCACTATTGGTTATTGGGCCCTTCTCTACGATTCCAGATATAAAGATTTCAAGAGAAATCTTCAATCTCGATGGATGGGACCATATGAGATTCAACAAGTATTCCCTAATGGTGCAGTCCAACTACAAACCATTGACGAGGTCTGATTTTCATTTCTAGTAAATGGACACAAGATGAAACTTTATAATAAACCACTTCAGAAAGGTGATTTTCTTGTCTCTCTAGACAATCAGTATGGTACTCATGGCACTCTTGATGAAGGCTCTGAGACACACACTGATACACCATCAGAAGATGATCCACCAATCCTGTCTAGTGATGCAGAGGTTGAGTTGCATGACTCAACCCCTGTCACTAAGACTTAATTTTTCATGCTTTGTACTTCACATGCACACACAGCACACTACCCATGGTGACTACAGTTAACTCCAATGGGACCTGTTCTTCACTCTCAGTTGGGACCTGTTATAGTTGGGACCTGACATAATACATATGTAATTATTCAGTCAGGACCTGTACTAGAGACACTTGTAGCAACTCATGTCTGCAGATGTCTTCAACACTTTGGCGAACAGTAAACCATTTTCTCGCTCATTCCATATCTTCTATACATGCTTCATTCATTTTGAAATAAATCTAGCGCCGTTGCAAAAGTGTTCAACTCAAGCTCATGAGTTGTTCATTCATGCATTGCAAGTTGTCACCTGACATCACTTTTGAAGTACCCGTCGCCTTACCATTCACCTGCATGCATGTCATCTTGCTCATATCAAATAAAATGCCAAGTACGTGTTCTCCAGTTCCAAGGTGCGCTGATCATTTATTTCCATAACATATGTACATAAGGTAACTTTCCATGATTGACTTCAATTTTTTTTCTATATTCATTATTACTCTTTGTTTATTTCATGCATGCAAAAATATATATCACCATTCCATTTAACAAACACTCTTCCTTTCATATCAATTCACACGTGAAGTGAGGTCACTTCACACATTAGTTGAGGGAGGGGTTAATTTTTTTGATTTTTTCCATCCAAGTCTTTAGAGATACCAGATAGAATTCTATGTCGTTTTCCAAAGATAGTAAACCTACCCTATTTCACCCAAAGTGTGAACTTATTACCCCGAGAAAGTTACAGTTGGGAGGAATAGGAGAGAAGGCAACAAATTGTAGGTTGGTTCTTTTTAAGGTGGTGGAATCAGAGTTTAGCAGAAATTGACACTCCAAGAGGTTACATAACATAGAGATAATGGGAGGTGATGTGATACGATGAGAACCACCTGCGCATAAGGAAATATTAGAGGATTTGTTGGTTCTGCGCCTCTTCACCAAAGTAGGATGGTTGAACTACTTCTTGAAGTTAACAGAATATGATAATGAAATGGCAAAAGAATTTGTAGCTACATTGTAGTATGATGAGGTAACAGTCAGGGGATTGGTTGTAGATGCTTCTAAAATGGCCATTGCCCAAGTTACAGGATTGTCGTGCACATGGTCTAAATATCCCTCTCGTGCTGATGCAGCTACAACAAGGGAAGAATTTTGTGAGCATGGAGAACAGCTAGACTCAATATCACAAGGTACAAAGAGATTGTTCCTTCCATTCTTTTGGGGAAAATGTGCTTCTTATATCATTAAATACTTTACCTGTGATGGTCGGCACAATTTGTTGTATACTCTGCATTTAAGTTGCTTAATCACTTACACCATGATAAGCTAGTCAATGTTCCCAATTTCCTCTATAACATGTTGAAAAGGATGGCATCCGAATATCAGAAAAAGCAAGCAGACACCACGTTGTCCCATCATTGTTTAATAGCCCTATTGGTTAAGAGAAGCTTGAGAATTCAACACCCATAGGTTGATTGGTATGCCTTTAAACAATGTATAGATATCAAAACAATGTTGGAAGTACCTAAAGCAGAGGATGAACTTCAACATGAGCCTGAACCAGAGATTGAACCTGAGCAAGAGGGGCCACAGGAGGAAAATACTCCAGAGGATAGGTTGATGGCAACAAAGAAACCCTCATCTTCTAACCCTAAAGCTATGAGAGGCACTGATTCAACACCTGTTAGGAAAAAGAGAAACAAGAAAAGTGTTGAGAAACATAAGAGCACTGTGAAGGGAGAAGATGCAAGGGAAAAGAAGAAGAAGAGGAGTAAAAAGAAGAGGAAAAATGAAGTCAAGAAGGAAACTATTACTCCCAGGCGCTCAGGAAGGTTGAAAAGGCAGAGTGAAGGAAAGAATTGTTGAGGAATAGGGGCAAGAGGAAAAACATGAAAAACATTAGCACCATGACCCAACGCTACTGAATACAGATTTAGATAAAGAAGGAAATGCCCTTGAAGATGTCCTTGTCGATGCTCATGAGAGTGTTAATGTGTCTACCAAAAGGAGAAGGTATGTTTCTTCATCTTCTGATTCTGATTCAGAAGATATGTTTATTGCAAAGAAAATGGGAAAGTCAGTTCCTAGTAGTTCTACTAAGGAAATTTTTTATATTACCAGGGATGATGATGATGAAGGTCTAAATTTTACAAAGGAAAAAGAATTGTTGGAAGATAGGAATATAAGAAAAGAGCTTCAAGAAGCTCTTGATAGGATAAAACAATTGGAAGAGTAGGTGAAAGAATATGAGGAGAAGGACAAACAAAAAGAGAAAAGAATAGAAGAGTTGGAGGAGAGAATTCAAACCTATGGTCATGGAAGCAATTTGGATCTGTTAGCACAGATGGCTATGAGTAAAACAACAATTGAAGAAAATGAAGTATTAACTCCACAACCTCATGTATCAAGGACTCCAATGTATCACACCACTTTGTCTTTTGGTTTTGAATTAATGAAACTCACTCACAAATCCAAATAGGAAAAAGAAAGTTCGGAGAAAGAAAAACATAATCTCAATGTAATAATGGAAGATAAGAATTTGGCGATAAAAAGGTTGGGGATAAGCTGACAGAGGTAATAAATAGAGCCATTCAGATCATTGAGTGTAGACTTCCACCCAGGGCATATGCATTGTTTTTAAAAGAAAAATTTCTCAGTTTTCAGTTCATAGGTTCATTAATGATCAGCCTGCTTTACATTCAAGGCATATTTTTTTCAGCTATTTGAAAGAAGTCAGCTTGGAGGAGCAAGATCAACTGTGTGAGTATTGTTTACACAACTATCTAATGGCAGAAGATACATAATGGAACCCCTCAATTTATGTTGGGGATTTGCAAGTTAGGGCACTGTCATCATATTTCAAGAATGAGCAGCTTTGAGGTGAATTAGTGGACAAATATGAGGAACAAGAGAAAACAATAGCACTGTAGATCAGAAGAGAAGCATTGAATCCTGATGTAATCCTTACTCAGTGGTTGACACTCCTCTCACACAAAGGTCCAAAAAAAATAATTATGGATTTGAGACTGCGAGATCACAGAAGGATACAACAGTTAGTAGGACCTATGCTTTAAAATTGCCTAAGGTATGTACAAAGCAGATGGAACAGTCTGACCCCAGCATTGCAGAGGAAAGAGCCTCACTCTTTCCATATTTTTATGAACATGTTTGAAAGATTGTGCAACTACATCTAGATTTCAAAACAAATAGGAGTGGGATGGTTGTCACTTACTTTTCATCCTCCTATTCTCCTCTATCCAGTACCACACTGGACAAGAGAAAAGAATGATGAATGTAGGAATGTAGAATTAGTCATGATGGATAGGCTTGCATGTTATAATGGTTTCTATCTTAAGCAGGGGGAGGGAGTCAGAGAAATAATGGACCTTAGGTAGATTACCTTGCACTACAATCTTCTTCCCTAGATGTTTAATTCAATGATTTTGCTTGAGGACAAGAAAAAGGATAGTTGGGGGGAATGATGGGTTGAAATATTGACCTCCTTTTTTGTTATTTTTATATGCTTTCAGAACTTTTCCATATGATCTTCCAAATACTTTTTAAACATCACCATCATGATATACTACCTTTTTATATACTTTGCAAGACCTTGAATCTATGATTATTAATATGGAATATGGTGATGGTATTATCAATTGAATGATTTAAACATGAGTATGCATGTAATATAGATGAAATTCTATGTTTTAATTATGGAGGTTATTTGCATGCATATGCTTTGTGAATTAACCCTTGTGTAGCAGCAAGCATGTGGCATCAAGGAAAGGAGAATTTGCAGCGAGTTGCAGAACAAGAGAATTAAAGGAAGTTGAAGTTAAGATGCCAAAAGTGTAGGCAGTTGGAGGATGAATGTGAACCATCATGGGAAGGAGTAAATGCAGAAGAAGTAGACTTGTTTCAAACGTAGCTTGTGTGTGATCTTCATACGAAATGTTGCATAAGAATTCTTGTTTGAATAGGATTCTCCTTCCTCTATTTAGTTAGAATTAATAAATCAATCTTAAACCTGTATCCTAATATCTAGGAATGGATTGATGATTGAAGTTAGTTGGTAGTTGCGTAAGACTCCCATTTTTGTATAAGTTAGAAGGGATGAGCTCAGTGTCAAGTTAGTTACTTTGTTATCCAGTTACTCAGTTTTTACTCTATTTTCAATATTAGAAGCTCTAGACATGTTTGATGAAAGAATGTCGTTATTGAATACAATCTAAAAGAGATTTTGTTTATGATATGAAATGAATGGAACTAATATTTATTTAATATTTAGTTCCAACATAAATTATTGTTATTATTTAATATTTAGCTCCAACATAAATTGGGGCATTGGAATTTGATGTGATAGTTATGCCAAGTGTCAATGCCTTGCAATGGTAGAATACTAATATTTTATTTTAACATTATCTTTAGAAAAATGGGACAACTTACTTTTGTGGGATCCTAAGACAAATTCTATGATGCGTAAGAGCCAAATTTAGAGGGAGCTATTGGGAAACTTGACCAGCTATGACAAAGTGTTTATTATTTGTCATAAGTGCCTATTTTAGGATAGAATATTGCCCAACTTGGGCACCCAAATTCGGTGGATGTAATTAGTGATTTATGATAGCTGTAAGAGCATAAGAGAATGAGATATTTTTAGCCTCTCATGGTTTTGTAAAACCACAATGGTTTCTAGGTTACGAGAAGTCTATAAATTGAGAGCATGAGTAGTTTTTATGATGAGAGTTTACAGGTACATAGGTGTTGCCATAATGCTACCAAAATTACTTTGTATTTGAATGCTAGTGTATTACTCCTATAAAGACTTACATTGCAAGTGTATTGTGATCCTTTGTTGATTTGATAATATGTTATGCAGGTTTTGGAGTGTGAGGTTTTTCTCCCAAAAGTATTTTCCCCATATAAATCACTATGTTATGGTTTATTTCTTATTGTTGTTTTCTATGTGTTTCTCTATTTTCTACAATAAGTTCAGGTCAAATTTGAAGTTATTTGCATAACACTCATCTCAAAGATTACTATAGGAAGTTGTTTCTATATACCTTGCTTCCCTACAATATTTAGCTTTTATAAAATCCTCTTCTCATAATCTTCCTCAAGATCAAGCCTATTTTCTTTTTTATCCCAAGCAATTTTAATTTCACCTTTCTCTTTCCTCGAAGAACTATTAGCCTCTTCTTTTTCATCTCAGATGATTTTCATTTCACCCTCCTCTTTCCTCGAAGAATTGTTTGCCTCTTCTATCTCCAATTCTAACTCATAGATGTTTGTCAATCCCTTGGGGAGGGATGGTTGGTTGATTATTTCCCCATAAGGCATATCAGAAGGTTTTCTTGGAAGTGACTCTTTCCTTGTGAGTAGCTACTTGGAAACCCAAATTTGTTTGAAATAGGGCTTCACACCATGTGGTGCCCCTTCTCAAACTTCTTGCATTTTTTCCGTATGACCTACACATCTACAAAAGAAACATCGAAATGGGAGGCACTCATAATCTAAGCCCTAGATCCATTTCCACATTGAGGAAGATAGATTGACCACCTATTTGATTGGTTGATGTAAGTTAATTTTAACACATATGTGTGCATATGTGAACAATTTATCCATGACTATGGAATTTGATTTAAACATATATTCACCTAAAGTGTTCTTGATTTCCTTGAGAACTTTGTTTGTCTAGTATTCCTGGGGTAGCTTGTATAGTCTTATCCATAGTGATACTTTGCCCAATAGTTCCTTTTATCGATCAAAACCTAGTGATCGTGCTTTGATAAACATGCCTACATTTCCCATGGACCATGGTCCACCTTTAAGAATCTTATCTCGATCTTCTTCCAATTGAAAATAATTTGCAGGAACCTTAAGTATAGGAAATTGATCATGGGTCATGGACACATAAACCAGTGTTGATGCATCCAAGTTTTTATTATTTCCATTGTAGGACATATTCCTATGAACTTCATAATGATTTCTTTCTTTTTTAGCATATCCACCAAAGCTTCTACCATTTCATCTAGACTCATTATTTCTAGAATATCATCAAAAATCACTATATTGACATTGAAAGCAAAGATCTTATGACCTCTCCTTTTGCTTTCTACATTTTTATGTTCCTTGCATTTTGCCTCTTTGAAAATCCTTCCCATATCTTGGTTATTTTGCACCTCTAAGAGATTCTTTTCATATTTGTTCTTCCTACTCAAAAAAATTGCCTTGTTATCATTGGACCTTCTGACTCTTTCATTGCTGAAATTAAAATTCTCATATGCTTGCTTGTTTGAGCTTCCCTACTCCTTTAGAAGGCTATCAAAAATTATAATTCTACTCTACACATTTTAGTGCTTTCAAGACTTTTAATTCTACTACATGCTTCATCCATATTTTAATTCTTATATTGTATGTATGTATGTATGTATGTATGTATAACAATGCAAGAAGAATAAATAGTGAATATCAACCAAAAAAAGCAAAAATTAATGCAAGGTGAAGAAAATAATCATATGAATCAATTTTTTTATTGAATTAATTAAAGGCCTCTTTTTTTCTATTTTTTTAGATGCAAAAATCTCTCTAATAATTAAATATGTTAATCATATTTAGAGTGAAAATCTAGCTAAGTTTGTTATATTATGCCAAGGGGTGTAACTACAATGGCAACAAGGGGTGGAGTTAATGGCATGAGCGTGTTAACAAAAACTATTAAAGATCCGACATGCAAAAATAATAAAAACTATAAAATAGTTGTTAAGTAAATAAAATAAAATGGAATAACTCGTAAGTAAATAAAATAATTATAAAATAACACTTAATAAATATTTTTATGATTTATTGTATTATTATTGAAAAATAAAATAGCTCTTCAATAAAATATAAAGTAAATAATGTCTAAAATAAAATAATTCTTCATTAAAAATTAAAATAAATGATTAATTCAAAAATAGTACTTGCTATTTTATTCAATAAAATATAAAGTAAATATTGTTTAAAATAAAATAGTTTGTAAGTAAAAATTACTTACTAGTTTATTTATAAAGTATATATACATAATTATTTACTATTTTTTTGATACTATAACCTGGTTTAGGTCCAGGAACCATAAAAAATGGGGTAAACCCTTGTGTCCAAGCCGCAACCACCAATGTCTTACTAGTTGATGAGGAATCAACAACAAATAGACAATACTACCCCTACTAACATACTATTCAAAACGTTTGAAGCCTCACCATTCCTACTAACATATTATATATCATTATTAGTCTGAAAACCTAATAGGGGAAATGGAAAATTACATAGGCCTTTCCACGTCTACAAAGACACAATTACATTTATCACATACCACACTTTTACTTGGACATTTTTCTCCTCACCTTTCTCTGTCTCCTCCTCTAAGTCACAACATTCTAAAAATAATAGGATTGCATCCTCAGACAGGTCAATTTGCAACTTATTGGCAATAGCCTCAATGGCCAACTGCAAACAGATTGACCTCCTCTTGATTGCATGAAGATGCTCTAGGTAACAGTCGAAGTGGACTTCAGCTTGGTGAACAACATCTCCTATGTCATCATGTAAAATATACAAACTAGTTGCAGTGGAAAGCATGGTCACCCTAGATAGGGACTAAGTAGCATCAAAAGTATTCTAACAACCTCACGTATACCCCGGGTCCAGTAACAATTTTGCCATAGCCGCGTGAATGCTAACCCCTAGCACCCCATCCATGTCCTTAGCCAACTCCCAAATGTGAATCATCAATTGATGGAGCATCGGGTCATTGATTTCTTGATCTAAAAATCCCATAAAATCTACCACCGCTTCCTCTCTTGACACTCTTTGCTTCTTCTATTTCATTGTTCCTTCCTCCTTCCTCCCTTTCCCTCGCTTGTCATTTATCATTTCCCCCTAGGTGGCAAGCACCCATAGTACAAGCCATAACCGTTTGCCACCCTCAAACCTCCAATTTTTATGACTTCTGAATGCAAAAAAAAGGAAACATCCCTCTCTATCAATACCACTAATTGTAATTAAATGCCTTCACTTACACTCATTACTTTGCACACTTAAATCACATGCCAAATGTCCTGCCTGTCGTCGTACTTTCCCATTATAGGGAGATAACTATTTACTATTTTATTTATGAAAGAATAATGTCAATAAATAAAAATAACTATCCTTTTTTATGAATATTCCCTATTGAACATTATATTAACAATATAAAAATAGTACAATATTCACAAGAAAAGGGTAGGGTGGTAAAAAGGCACACCCACAAAGTCTAACAAGATAGTCCTAAACAAAGATGAACAAATAAAAGAGCCAATCCCATAGAGTACTAAGCAGCTAATGAAATGCCACCAGAGGGTGGATCATGATCATCAAGTTTTCCCCACACATCTCTAAGGGTAGCATCATCAATCGACTCCCAGCCAGTGAGGGCACCCTCTTCTTCTTTTTCAATAGTCTCCTCTATAGGTTGTTGAGCACAAACTAGAGAAATGGAAAGATGATACAATGAAACTTACATGTGTCAGGCCAACTAGTCCCCCCCACACCCAAGAGAGGAAGTAGATGGTAGCCTGGAAGGTTGGGACCATCCTCCATGGGTAGCAAAGTCCCTATAATTCTGAGGTTGGGGACCATGAGAATGAGATCCACGGTCACAAATGGTCATATTTGGAAAATGTATGTGCCCATACTGATGACCTCTTCGAGAGGTAGAGTTAGGAAAAACCCTAGAAACAATGCATGGGGCATTGCCCTAGTGGTCCAGCAGCTCCTGCAGATGAGCAACTTCTAGTGTAACTTTACTATCTTGCACCTAGATCTGCATAAGAACATTAAAACATATGATAGCTTTAGTGTAGAGAGAGAAATGAACATCAGTAGCACATTGAGAAAATAAAGTTATATTTCTATCCTTCCATATGTTGAAAAGAATTTCCACCCTAAAAGTATGCCAAATTTGGGTATATTTGAGTGGGAGACAAGTCTAGTCTCCAAGAAAAACCATGTGCAAAGAAAAGGGAGTAGGCCAAAAAGGTCTGAAGAAATCATGGATCCAATTCCAAGCTTCCTAAGCCCACAGGAAAAACTAGAAGAGATGCTTGAGTGTCTCAATTTGTCTACAAAAAGGACAATGAGGGCTGGGAATGCCCATGTGAGCAAGTTAGGCCCCCATCGGAAGGCCTTGGTATAGAATGCAACAAGCAAAATGAGCCAACTTGGGTTCCAACACTATTGACCATATGCATTGGAATCGTTTGTACCAAGTTCCATGAGAGGATTGGAGCTTCCAATGGTAATTAAGTTGATCCACCATATGAAGATGTGGAGACAACCAAAGGTATCCTTTATAGGACCTGTAATTCTGAAAGGGGGTATCCGGATACTATTTTTCAATCTTTCCACCAGGGCTTAAGTGACCACACCCCTATCTTCTGAAGTGTCTGGGGAGGAATAGCATCAATAAGCACTTGAAAAGTCTCCTAACCTTGATTAGAAAGCTTAAACTTAAGCTTGAAATCTGCCATGAAAAAAATTGTTGGTGGCCTAATGGATGAGGTCAGGTAAAACCTACACTCCGCGTTTGAAAAAATTTAAAGCATGAATCCAAGGCAATTTATCCAAAGGCCTATCATGAGAGATTAGAATAGGAGACCACCAGATAACTAATGATTAATAGATAGACCATTATGAAAATAATCTCCTGCCTATCAGAGCCAGGGCTTAATGGCTTCCCAAGATGTTCTTGAGTACTTTTAATGAAAATTACCTTGAATGGTAATAGGTTCCCTCATAGTGAGAAGGGTACCTAAATCAAAGCCTTTCCATGTTGGATGCTCTAAAGGTGCACCAGCACCAATACAATGATGAGCATGAATTTTCCAAGATTCATTTCCTTGGAGGGCCCTAATGATCAATTTAACACACAAGGCAATGCCTTGTTTGCAGACAGAGATCAAACCAAGTCCTCTAGCTTCATGAGGGAGGCAACAAAACTCTAAGGAAACACAATGGAAGCCTTGATGCCCATCACTAGAAGCCTAGAGAAAATATCTTAGGATTTTCTCAATTTTAGAATAAGAGGCTTTAGAGGGGACCCAATAAGAAGAGTAATAGACATGCATGGTAGCTAGATTTTTAGAGTAGATCTAAACTTTCCCATCCAATGAAAGGGGTCTTGGTTATCTAATAGTGAAGTTTTTTTTTATTCTAGTTTTTTTTAGTTCTAGGAGAGGCCTAGAAAGCAAAAGGGATTCCAAAGAATCTAAAGCCTTTTCCATGGTCAATCCATTTCCACCCAAAAGAGTAAAGCCAACCTAGTTTGGGAAGGAAAGATTGCTTGTAACACAGTGTCTTGTGCCATTAGATGGTCGACACAAAGGCCTGGAAAAAATGTCTAGGTGATGAAGCACTTGTTTGACATTATTCTCCTCTTTAATGAGTGAGGAAAGAGTCATTGGCAAAATGGCCATTGACCAACTATTAGGAAGAGTTGGGAAGAGAAATCCCCTTAACACAAGACTAGGAGACTGCCTGTGCCAAAAAATAGTTAAAACCTTCCTCTGCCAAGATATACAAAGTTGGGGCAAGGGGGAAACCTTGATAGATGGACCTAAAGAGTCCAAAGGAATTAGATTACTGGTTGGAAATGGTAATGCATGTAGAGGCATTTGCAAACAATATCTAGACCATGAGAATGAATCGGGGGCCAAAATCAAGCGCCTGCAACATGGCTAAGATGAACGGCCATTCAATATGGTTATAAGCCTTAGCAAAGTCAATTTTGATGAAAATAGTTAATTGTTGAGAATGGAGAGTCCATTCCATCCCTTCCCAAATGGCTATGATGTTATCCAAAATAAATCTGGATTTGATGAAACTAGTTTGTTCCGGCTGAACAATCAAAGGAAGCTAGGAGCAGAGCTTGAAAGCCAGAGCCTTGGCAATGATTTTGTAGGAGACATTCAATAGTGTGATTGACTACTAGTTATTAATGTCTTTGGGATTACCAACCTTATGTATGAATTTAATGTTACCTTTGTTGATAAGATTCCCTAATGAACTAGATTGCATGGCTTTAAGATAAATATTGTGTAGGTCATTGCCCATAGTACCCCAAAAAGTTTTATAAAATTCTCAAAGGAAGCCATCTAAGCTAGGGGCTTTGTCATTGGCCATAGGAAAAACCACCTCCTTAAGATTATATTGAGTGAGAAGTTGGTCACAAAGAATGTGTTGAGCATTAGAAACATGGTAGGGGACAACAACAAGACACTGCTACAAAGTAAGCTACCTAGCAGGAGTGTAATCTTGAGCCAAAAAGACTTGTTCATAATGTCAAACAAAGGCTTGAATAATGTTAGGTAACTCATGCAGGAGTTGCTAGCCTTCCTGAATCTACTTAACAGATTGGGAAGTTTGACGAGCACGTAAGGCTTGGAAAAAATCCTTTGTCACTTTATCTCCAATCTTAAGCTAGTTTAGTTGAGCTTTGATTTGGGCTCCACGAGCTATATAAGCATCAACAATCTATTTCTAGTGTTGCAACTGAGACACCTAAAGCTAGGCAGCAGAATCAAACTACTGATCCTCCAAAGTGGTGGTGGCATGGTAGAGCTCATGAGTGGTGGCTTTGTAGGAGTGACTATGAAAACTAGAAATCTATCATCCATAAATATGGAGGAACTATGAAGTACAGGTTATGACATCATTCCACCAGGTATCCACCTAACCCCATGTACATGACGTGGCTCTAAATTTCAAACATGTTGAATATGAGTTGACTAGGTCGTATGATCTTGGAAGTGACCAACATCAGGGTCGAAAAGACCCAATTTATTACGCATTACAAACCAAGCCTCTCTTTTGCCAGTTGTCTAGCGCATAGGCAAGGCTCCATATTTATCATAAGCCATCTCGATCATATTAAAATCCCCACACAAAACCCAAGTGGTGGCAGTCATTGAATTTGCAATCCATCTCCAAAGGGAAGATCACCTCGCAACATCATTAGGAGCATAAACATTACTAATCACAAAAAAATGATTATTAACATGGAAAAGAGCCATGATCAACCAAAAACTAATGCCACGTGGGAGAGAAAAAGGTGACAACTCCCCCCTGACTAGCCTCATGGTTACTGTAGAGAAAATGGTTGGAAGGCCAAATAACACAAGCTACAAAAAGTAAAAAAACAGACACTTTGACCTCCTAGAGGTAGAGAATGTCTAAACCTAGAAAATGAAGATGAACACTACGAACGGAGTATTTTCATGGGAGATCTATAAGACCCTAAACATTCTAGGAAATACAGTTCATTTAACGAGTGTCGAGAGGCGTCTCCTCATTATCCAACTCTTCAAGAGCAAAATAATTATTCTGTAACATCACATATAATATCGCTCAAAGCTTCCAATCTAGAAGCTATGCTACACAGGCTACCATTTCCTTGGCATATATTTATCGTCCTCCAATCACCCAGGTGGGCTTCGAGACCTCCTCTGCCTAGTAGGAGGAGGGGAAGCATATTGAGCAGTGACAACTAGCATCTAAGAAACAACTAAGGCTACTAGTAGAGAATTTGAAATTGTCACCACAATCGATGTTCTAGCATCAGAGGGTTTTGAAACAATCTTCGAAGCTGAAGCTTCTAGACCTATAGGTTTGGGGTGGGCTAGAAGGTGCTAGTGTTCTTGGCTTTGCAAGCAACCATTGTAGACCAACCTTTTTCTTCTTTTGCAGGAGGTGGTGGCCCAGATGAGGGCTGAGAAAAGAGTTTGGTTCATGGAGATGCCAAAAGGCAATCCTGAATCTTGTGTTCAGATGACTGGCACCGTTAACAAGTGTTGGGAAGATTGATTTACTAGACACACTGAGTATAGTGGGTTTGGCCAACCTAAATGTCAACCAAATCTTTGAGATTTTTGGAGAGGTTCACCTCCACACAGACCCACCGCTGAGGATGAGTTAATTAAAATTTCTCAGGTTCTATGTAAACCACATAACCTAAAGAAGAGAATATCTGACTTAGAAAATTCTAGCAGGGCAAGGGTAAATCAAGAAATTCAACCCAAATAGGAACTCAAAAGGAAATTTCATCAGAGACGACAAAGTCTTGAGTCTAGGGTTCGAAGACAAGTAAGGAGGAGCGGACCAACCATGGGCCCCAACTGAGGACAGCCTTAACATGGTTGACCAAAGCAAAATAGAAAAAGAAAAACCCCTTAGTGAGGTTTTGCATGACATCAAAGCAAATCCCATGTGGGGTCTAGGCCTTGCCAACCCAATCTCATAGCATGCTTTCAGGGGGTACTCTACCCACAAAATATCTAATTAAAGTGAATTTTTCTAGCTATTTGTAGGCATTGTCAAACTCAGGAATGGAAAGAAAAACATCTGGAGGTGTTTCAGGGGACGTACCTCGTGGAACACTTTGGGAACAAATTTCTGAGGGTGTTTGAGTAGGGGTTCCATTGAAATTCGTTGTCAAACTTTCAGCTCCAGTAACAATAGATGCGAAGGAATGAAAGATTGAGGCTATATAAAGGGAGCGAAAAAAATGCCCGTAGACACCACAATAAATGCAGCCTATCTTTTGAAAAATGTATGTAAAAGACAAACAATATCTCTCTTGTTATCTTTTACATAGATTTTTCAAAAGATAGGTATTGCTAGTTTTATAATAATATTTGTTTTTTAATTTTAAAATTTCACCGATTTTCATTTATTTTTTAAAAACTACTAAAAAATAAAATAGTTTTATAAATAAAAAATAAAATAAATAATGTATAAAATAAAATAATTTTTAAATTAAAGTTTATATATTAAATAAAATAATTCTTAACATAAATACAACAACTCTTAACTAAATAAAATAGTTATATCTCTTATTTATTTATGTCTTTAAAATAAATAACTTTTAAGTAAATAAAAGAGTTCTATGTCTTATCTATCTATTTATGTGTTCAAGTGTTAATTTAAATAAATAATAAATCCTTACATATTTATTAATAAATAAATGAAAACTATCCAAAAATTAAATAAATAATGTTTAAAATAAAATAAAATAATTAATATATATAAATAAAATAAGGTTATATTTTATTATATATTTATGTGTTTATGTTTTAAATATATAAAATTAATATAAATGTTTTATTTAAAAAATATTAAAAATATTATTTTCTGCATATTATAAACAAATATATTTAAAATATCTATACTAGTTTGAATGACTAGTTTATTTGATTGCTTGGATATTTAAGAAGTGATTGCTCCTTATTAAATTAAAGGTATCCATTAAAATATCCCGTAATTTTGTTTCTGCGTTTAAAAAAAAATCCCAAATAAAATTTCTTTGGCGAGAAGCAAATACGAATTTACGCCTATCAAAAGTTTGGCATGAAAGTGATGTTGTGGAACATGTAAGATATTTAATCTGAATTCAGTTATTTATTAGTTAAATCTCATTGGTGAACTCTCAATTTGTTTGCCACCATGTAATGAATGAATTTAATATTTTTCGGAAGCGAAGCATTCGGTGGACACGTGATTAGGAACGAAAGTATGATGCGGCGAAATCGTGGGTGACGAAGCATGAGAGACATAGTTGTAATTTGGACAATACCCAGTTATCCTCTGTTCTCTCTGCTCATTCCTTCACAAGCACTGAAACTTTCCGTTCAAAATCTAGTTTCACACTTCATCATAATTACTCTAATTTGGTTGGAATGGAAATATCAAAACCAAAACAATCATTTCATTTCTTTTGACTGATCCTCCATTTGCGTTGGTTGATGGAGAATTCAAAGCTGCCATCTCTTTGTTGGTGTAGCTTTTTTGTCATGTAAGCTTTGTTTATTCATCTTATAAGAGGGAATAGTAAGTTGGATGTGTGTAGATTTCTGTTTAGAATGGTGACCATGGACTCGGAAAAGAAATCAAGTGTTTCCAATGTGGGGGCATGGGCTATGAATATCATAAGCTCTGTGGGGATTATAATGGCCAATAAGGAGGTCATGTCTCAGGCAGGATACGACTTCAGATTTGGTAAGGCACTCATTTATAATTTCATTTTGTTTTAATCGAGATTTGTGAACAAAAGTACTTTGGGTTTAAAATTAATCATTAGGTTTTTGGTGGGGTTTGTTTAGATTTTGAATTTAAGTAAAAAAATCCAGTCCAGGCCAATAGCTGGTGGTTTTAACTCTATACGAACAGATTAAAAAGTTTGAGCATGTATGAGGAAGTATTTGGTAGTTTTGTATAAATTTTCATGTTTATCTGTGGCTCTTACAGCAACCACCTTGACTGCATACCATTTCTCTGTGACTGCCATTGTGGGTTTTATATCCAATGCAACTGGATATTCAACCTCAAAGCATGTGCCATTGTGGGATCTTCTTTGGTTCTCTGTTGTAGCTAATATGTCCATCGTGGGAATGAACTTGAGCCTCATGTTGAATTCAGTTGGGTTTTATCAGGTCAGTGTTTTTTAACTTTTTTTTTTTTAATTTCTCCCCTTATAGCCTATTATTTATTGTCTGTCAGATTCAGATGACTTTCTATCTTTTCTAGGTTTGGTTGTAATTTTCTGTAGCTCCTTTATTTTCTTTGTGCAGATTTCAAAATTGAGCATGATTCCTGTGGTTTGTGTGATGGAGTGGATTATTCACAACAAGCATTACACCAAGGAAGTCAAGGCCGCAGTGGCTGTAGTAGTGCTAGGAGTGGGTGTCTGTACTGTTACTGATGTGAATGTGAATCTTAAAGGGTTTGTGTGTGCCGCAGTTGCTGTCTTCTGCACTTCGTTGCAGCAAATCGTAAGATTTATTTTGCGTTTCAGTATTACACTTCCTGTTTTGAATGAATCTTTAATATGTCCAAAGAGATCATATTCCTGGTGTCACAAAGTGTCCTTCAAAAATCAGTTTCTTCCATTGAAGCCTGGAGATGCCTGCCCTTTGGAAGGGCATTTGGACATGGGTATGCATCTCAGATGCAGGGAGATCTGCAGGCGATCTGTAGGAGATATCTTCAACAGGAAAGGGGCATCCTCTGATGTATCCTGTTGCCTCGGTGAAGATATCCTGGTACAGAAATAAATGAAAAACCCAGACAACAAACAGTACAAGCAATATCCTAATCCCTAAAAGGTCAAAAGGCCCCACACAAGCTATTTCTCACTCATTAAACATAAAAATTTGCAGGAAACCGTGTAGAAAGAAGAGACAATTTTTTTAAAATTGAGATGACTATGCTTTCTCCTAATTGATTGAAAACCTATAATGAGGAGGAAGTCCCACGAAACATGCCTGTTGCACAGATAGCTAGAACTCATCTTTAATGTTGTAACAATTTTAGTTTGATTTTGGATGTTCTTGCATGCTAACTGATGGGTAGCCAATACATGAGATTGGATTTCAGGTAAGAAGATTGTTTTCGAACTGTCTTATGCTATAAACTTGTTGTCGAGCTGCAATTAGTCTTAGAGAAATGGTTTGGTCTTGGGAAAAACTGCAATCTAAGCTTTGAACGCAACCCTATATCATATGAAAGGACTGATCCATTACTTAAACTTTCTTGGGTGAGATTCATATGAACTATTATTTATTCTGAGTTTTGTTGCTGATATTGATGTTACATCTCATGATCAATTATCCTTCATTTGTTGCCCAGCTATTTATGGGATTGCATGATTTTCTCTCTATTTGATATTCTATTTTGGCCTGTTTTCTTTCTAGACCTACTTTTTCCAGTCCTCTTGCATTGTCATTTCTGCAGATCAACAAAGGGAAAAGCTTCTATTAATTGGCTTCATTTGATTTTCCTAAAAGCTTCTTCTTGATAAGGACCATGTGCATGTTGTGCAGGTTTCTTTCTTGTATTCCAGGCTTGAGAAAATAGTTGAAACTAAAGGCCTTGTTTTACCCATTTCAACATTATTTTTTCAAAATATTTGAATGTCATTATAGGATTTTTTACCCTCACAAACCCCCCCACTCTTCATATTTTGGAAATAGGTATTATTTTTTATCGATAATGAGCAGGGACCTGTGTCTCAATTTATCTTCCGCATTTTCATCTCAAGTCTGCTTAAACAGAAAATATATGTTATCAGCATTAGTGAAGAGATAGGAGAACTTATTAGTTATCTATCCTGCCAAATTAGGTGATCTTTGCTTGAAGAATATGTTAGCTCAAGATAGAAAAGAAAAAACAATAAATATAACCTTTCCTTCCGATCAAATATGGCTTTATAAATAGTTATAAACTTATAAGCTGAACTGGAAGAAGTTGATGAAACTGGGATAAAATTAGTTTTGTATATTCTTCTTCAATAATAAGATTTGGATATTTGAGTGTTCGTTATTTCCATCTATATGGATCATATGTATTATGGATCAATATGATGGGATCGTTCAACTTTTTTGTGCTGTCTGATTGGTGACACATTTGCTAATTGAGATTTCTTCGATTTGGAAAACAGAAGTGAGCAGAGCAGTTATTTTATCTGATATTCATAGACTCTAACTGCACTATCCATGTCATGTGCACATAGAGCTTTTCAAATTTTAGTCATGTCTTTTTGATGGCTCTAAGTAGCAGACATATAAGGTAAACATGTAAAACCTGATTTTTACCACATAAAACATGAGCTTTACATGCCAATACTTTATGCCCTTGAAATAATCTCATTTTGTATGCCAGCATGTGCAAAAAATCTTCATTATTTTCCCCATAAATTCTGGATAAGAATATATCTGGCACCCTCATTTTCACCCTGAGCAGCAAGTATATGCATATATGTCTTCCTAATTTAGTTACAAGTCCTGCTTGGCTTATGATATTTCTAAACTCATTTGATGTGTGCGTATTTGATTCCATGGTTATCCATTCAGTTAAATCCTTTCTTATGAATTCTCTCTATGATGCACATTTTGATATGATTTAATTTAACTACCACCTAGTGAGAATCTGTATATTTGCCATGTCTACTTTTCTTGGATGTTCTCTTAATCTGTTTTAAAATTGTCCTGCTTCTGCGTCTTACTAAATCATTGTATTGTTCCTGCAGTCTATTGGCTCTCTTCAGAAAAAGCACAATGTTGGTTCTTTTGAGCTCCTAAGCAAGACTGCTCCTATCCAGGCTGCATCTCTTCTAGCTTTGGGCCCTTTTGTTGACTATTTTCTAAATGGTCGCAACTTGTTGAAATATCAATTTTCAGCTGGTGCTATTGTGAGTATATTATACTGGGTTATCAATCAATGCAAATGATTCAATATATTAATATAATTTGGCGAGTTTCTCCTATAGCATTTATATTAATTACATGAAGTTGAAATTTGTGCAGTTATTTATATCCCTTTCCTGCACACTAGCTGTTTTCTGCAATCTCAGTCAATACCTCTGCATTGGACGCTTCTCAGCAGTTTCATTTCAGGTTTTGGGCCACATGAAAACTGTTTGTGTTCTTATATTGGGTTGGATCCTTTTTGATTCAGAGTTGACAGCCAAGAACATAATGGGAATGCTCATGGCTGTCCTTGGGATGATTATGTACAGCATGGCAGTTGAGAAACAAGCTACTGCAAAGAATTCATCCTTGATGTATGTGAAAGAAACCGTCCTTCAAGAGGAGGATGGAAGTCTTCTCAAAAATGGATTTGAGAAACAGAATACAAAAGACATTGAATTTGGCAGGGAAACAAAATAAATGTTTTTCCAGATAGCAAGATGTATTTATTGGTATCAGTAGTCAAGTCAGCTCAGAGTCTTCACCAGGTGGAATCGATGGCAGACTTAGGTTCCTTATTTTTCTACCTTCAGAAAGGTCTTTCTTTGATGGTTGGTTAATTGGCTTTTAGTAAAAGAATAATCTTCATGCCCAAAGCATTTAAATGCTCTTCTTATTTTAGGAAGAAGGGTAGTTGGTCCATTTTTTATGAAAGGCTTATGTGAAATGGACGAAATAGAAGTCTCCCACAGACTGTCTTCATCAATATTTCCAGCCCTATTTGAATCCAACCCTCTAGGGATTCATATCCATATGCTTGTTGAATTTTGTTTCCATCAAAGAAAATACGGAGCTCCCACCTTGATTCGTTCAACAGTTTTTCTCCCATGTTACTCAAATATAAACTGCATAACCAATATTTGCTGCAAATTTTTTTTTTAAATTAAATCTGTCATGTTCTCTTCTTTGATGCATGGTGGGTAACAGTTTTTGTTTGTGCTTTACTGATGTATGATTTAAAATTTTCCATTATAATGACTTTAATTTAAAATACCCTAACTCTATGGGATTTAATTTAAAATACCCTAACTATATGGGATCTTTGTGACCGACTTTGATTTCAGACATGTTGGCATGGAGAAGGATAAACTCTAAAATAAGCAATAGCAGCACAGATGAAAGACACAAATGAATGAAAATAAAGAATATCAAGGATTTAAAATGGTCTGACAGCCGCTGAAGTTATCTCACCCCACAGACCCTGTTGGGTTTTAGAGGGACCTCCTATTTTTAACATTGGATCACAATAACTACGAATGAGATTAAAGTATTGTTTTATACAGCGTTGAGTATTTGTTAGTTTAAGGTTTCTTACTTTTGCATAATGGACACATGCTAGGGCCTGCAATATAGATTGTGTGCAACCGATCCCCAGTCAGTATTTTCTTTTGGAGAGCAGTCCAATTGAAAGCCCCCGCTTTTGGCGGAACCCAACGGCTCCAACACAGGTTCTTTGGCCAATTCTCCGTGCTCACTTGAGTGTCCCGAATTTGATATCCATTTTTCACCAAGTATGTTCCTGATTTGGAACCACACCATATGAGTCTATCTTTCCTTGTGTTCAAATTTACGTTGTAGTTACTTAATTCTTCTTTCAGTCTTATCTTTTCTCGGTCTTCAATCGGTGCATTGCTGAAATCTTTCCATTTCCAGATCATGTCATTCGCTTACAATCTTTGAGGTCTTTGATTTCCTTTAGTGGAATGTGGCCATGCCAAGAATCCGACCAAAAGTTGGCTGATTTTCCATCGTTAACTGCCCATGAGAGATGGTTCGTTATTATGGAACTGTTGTCCATTATGAATTTTCAAAGATGGGAACCACTTGGAATGTTTGCAATCGTTAATATTCTTTCTGGTGCTGAAGAGTCTAAGTATGTAGTCCTTAGTATCTTACACCAGAGTTCATCTGGGAATGTAAACATTCTCCATGTTAGCTTCGCCCTAAGCGCTCTGTTATGTTTGCTCAGGTCCCTGATGCCTGCAGCTCCTCCTGATTTATCTTTTTTCACCATATCCCAATGCACCAGGGGTATCCTCCTCTGTTAGGTTGAGCCATCCCATAAGAATTTCTTCAAAATGTTGTTTAGACAGTTCGTTGCTCCTTTGGTAAGTTGGATGCGTGACATTTTGTAGATTGGGATCACAGATAGCACAGATTTAACCATTAGAATTCTCCTTGCCAACGACAACCATCTTCCTTTCCAGGCTTCTGCCTTTGTTTTGTAGGATTCCACTATGTTAAGGCTCGTCCTAACTGCTCCTTTGAAGATAGGGGCCCTAAATATTTACTTGGAATGTTATCAACCCCAAAGTCTAGGAAATTGGCAATTCTTCTTGCGCAGCCTTCTTTGTGTGGAAGAAAAAATTCTTGATTTTTCGTGGTTGATTAGCTGTCCCAAAGTTTTGAATGAATGAATGAAGGCTTTTAATAACGTACACGAGGCCAGACAGCCTATGGGACCACAGAAACCAAAACACGCTGCAAAGAGAGCCAAAACCCGCAGGAGGGCCACAAACCACAACAGGAAGATCACGCACACAGCCCCAAACTGCACTCTTTTGCTTTTAGGATCTTATATCTTCTGCTATGTATCTTGATCAAATACATTGCAAGTTTAGCTAACCTCTCTTCTTCAAACAAGCTGGTCAAGGAGTCAACATTCAAAGTATCCCTGTAATTGACCCTAATATCCTCATAGGCTAAGCACTCCATGATGTAGTGTCATTCCATCTCCACTAAATCCAGATTGCATAAACAGCAGATTCTCTCCTCCCATTCTTCTTTAGGCCTCGACCACCTTTCGGCTTCACATCTAAGTTGGTGCGAACTAGTTCTTAGTTGTGCCATTAACATTTTGGCTTTCCATTTTATGTCCGCTCCTAAGTAGCTTTTTTGCTTGTGGTCCCATGAGGGATTGAGATGTGTTATGTAATATTGTTTTTTCCTTCCTACTTGCTTTGTCCACATGCTTACTTTGACTTTTTCTTGCACATATTTTTTGATATCCTCTTTTGTATTTGGACATTCTTTTATACTAATACCCCACTTATTCATCCACCTGTCATTCTGTTTCATCCATGTACTCCTTCTTTCTAACTTTTCCTCCGCTGCCATTTTGGGCCATCGGGATGCCTCCATGTTCTCAAGCCTCTTTAAATAACTTAACACCCGGGTCAGCGCTGATGCCTCCATTGGAAAGGCCCCGGCCTCTGCTAGAGCAACCTCATAAGGGACCGATGCTTTAATTCTGAGGCTACTTGTGATTAGATGCTTTTGTAGCCTCTCTATTTGTCTCCACTTCAACTCTGAAGTATTACCACCCCAAACCTCACAACCATAGAGCACCACTGGCACCACTAGCAGCCCAAAAAGAGTTCTCTTAGTTTTCCAATCCCACAATTCGGCCCTTCTGCACCGGTTTTGCTAGGAGAATAGAGTTTTCCAACCCCCTTGTATCCTTTTAGCTCTACATGTCTCCCAGCTGAGTTTATTATGGAAATCTAGGCCAAGATATTTGTATTCATTGACAACCTATAGGGAGCTGCCATCAAAGACAAACTCCATCGAAACCTTCTTTCTTTTCAAGGTAAAGATCATGATCTTAGTTTTACTAGTGCTCACTTGCATCCCAACCTCTTGGCAAAACGATTCTAGAGCTTTCAAGTGTTCCTTCAATCGTGCGTTGTTTTTGCCATTAAAATAAGATCATCTACATATAAAAGCAGCTTTATAACATAGTTAGCCAAGCAAACACCCCCCCCCACCAAACTTGTCAATCCACTCCTCTAATTTGTCAATGTACAGACCAAACAAGGTAGGAGATAGCGAACAGCCCTGTTTTACCCCAATGTCACTCCCGAAGCATTCTGATAATCCCTGTTTGGTTCTAATTTTAGCACGCACTTGATCATACAACCTATGAACAGCGGCCCTATATTTTTCTGGAATTCCCAGCTCTTCCATTCTGCTCCATAATTTGCTTCTAGGAACCGTGTCGAACGCCTTCTTGAAGTCGACAAAACAACAGAAGACCTCTTCCCCTTGCTTATCCCAAACCTTTTCAATCAAGTGTCTAAGGGTAATACAATGGTCGATTGTAGAGTGTTTTGGCCTAAAACCTGCTTGTCCTTTCGCTCTCTTTCCTTCTTTTTCTGCCCACATACTGATACAGCGTTCAACCATGCTCCCAAAGAGTTTGCCAAAAAGAGGATTGATCATTATAGTGCGGTAGTTCGAAGGGTTATTGACATCTCCACTTTTGAACAGAGGAATGACGACACTGGTCGTCCAGTTTCTAGGGAAACCATTCCTGATGACTCCATTAAAAATCCTTTTGATGTGCGATGTAAGAACTTCCAAGCCCCATTTTATGTATTCTGCTTGTAAACCATCTATGTCACACGCTTTACCCACTGCTAGCTTTTTAATTCCCTCTTTAATGTCTTTTGTAGAAAAGAGATTGACCATTGAGTTGATAGCTGGGGGAACATCTTTACTTTGATCGCACTCATACAGTTGTTTTGCATATTCTAACCATTGAGAATCTGTAATGTCATTTTCAGCAGTTGTGTTTTTTTGTTGCAATTCTTTCCAGAAGCCTTTCGGGTTGCTCTTCCCAAGAGAGATCAACTCTTTTCTTCTTGCTTGCATGTAGGCCTCTTTTTTCATTCTAACCAACTTTACATATTCCTTTTTATTTCCATGGATTTTCAACTTTCTCTTTGTTGTCTTGCAATCTTCGTCATACCATGGGTTAGCCGGAAAGTTGTTTTTAAAGCTTCTTTTAGGTCTAGACCTCTTGCACTTGTTGAGAGCGTTATGAATTATCAATGTCGGCTTATCGCTGCCTATTGTTCTCCTACCTATATTGGCTGTCCTGGTATCTTTTATTCCTTGCATCTGTTTTTCAATTGTTGTTCTAAATATTTCCTAATTTTCTTGTGTTAGGAGGATTGTGCCTTGGGGTACCATTTTCTCTTGGCTATGTTGTGGTCTATTTTGATGCTGATGTTGAGTGTCTTTTTGCATTTTGATCTTTACATGAATGGGATTGTGGTCTAAATTCATTTCTATAGGACACTCTCTCACTTCAATTTCAGTTAGTCTTGCCAATAGGTTCTGAGAACAAATAACATAATCTACCACGCTTTGCCCATTGTACGTTTGACACGTAATATTCCCTGAACTTGGCCACATTTTGAGGCCATTGCAAATGATTAGATCGTACAAGCTGCATATCCCTAGCAATTCTGCCTCGTACTATGAGATACCACCTTTTCTGTCTTGAGAGTCTCTTTCCCACTTTTGATTCGCTTCCTCTTCTAACCATAATGGATTGTCTTTCATCCCTTCTTGGCTCTTAAGGTATAGAGCCTGGCTATTTGTTGTCCTTGCATTGAAATCTCCCATAAGAATGATGTCACCTACCGCACTATAGCCATGTATGTCTTTTTTCAGGGCTGCATACGGATCCTCTTTGTCTAGGTTCCTCCTCTTATAACATTTTGATCCACCAGGAGCAAAGTAACATGCAGCAAGATATATTGTA
Organism: Cunninghamia lanceolata; assembly: GCA_027924645.1. Classification (NCBI taxonomy): domain Eukaryota; kingdom Viridiplantae; phylum Streptophyta; class Pinopsida; order Cupressales; family Cupressaceae; genus Cunninghamia; species Cunninghamia lanceolata. Next base: position 46,974 of record BSBN01000246.1, read on the forward strand.
GATTCCTTTTCTTTCACTTTTGATATATCTGTCTAAACTTTCTTTCATGATTTTTTTTGCCTCTTCCAAACTGGATTCCCCATAGAGAACCGTGTCATCTGCAAATTGTTGGTGAGTGATGGGATTCACATTTTGGGCCACTTGAACTCCTTTCCACTGTCCCATTGTCCTGATGTGATTCACGGCTCTGCCCAATGCCTCAACCATGATGACAAATAAAAATGGTGAAATTGGCTCTCCCTATCGCAATCCAATCTATTGGTGCTTTGGAAGAAACCACACGGAGTCCCATTCAAAACTAATGAGAACCTAGTTGTCCAGATGCACTGGAAAATGCATTGGAGCCATTCCCTATCAAAACCACATTTCTCCATAATCTACATAAGGAAGCGACAACTCACCCTATCGTATGCTTTGCTAATGTCTAATTTTTTATTTTTTTTTGGATGAAAATGCAATTTATCTATTTAAATGAAATAACACTTCACAAAAAAATAACGGGTGGCTAAAAGGCACACCCCAAGAGTCACATGGGCTAAACCCAAAAATATCTAGAATAAAGTATCAAAGGGTACAAGACCCATATAAAAATAAAGAAAAAATAGAATTAAGCAGCCAATACCATTCCTGCAGATGGCGGATCCCTGTCATCCGGTTTCCCCCAAATGTTTGCGGGGTCTAGGTTGACATCAGGCATAGCTCAGCGATCTTCATTTTCCTGTTCTTCTTTCTAAACATTTGGCTCCTCGTGCTGAGGTGAGATAGCCAAATTTAACCAAGGGAAAACCTTAGTATTATCCCACCCTGTAGATGGTGGATGTGAAGAACTAGGAGCATTCCAGCCTGCATTGTCCATTGCAGGCCAACCAGCATTACCTGCATTATCCATATCGGGTCACTCCACATTATCCCCAGCTGCACTAGTAGCATGGCCAGAGGTCCATCCATGTGGACGTGGAGAGGCCGAGCGCCTATGCCGGTGAGCACCGCGATGTGGAGCAGGCTGGGAGCGAGGCCGAGAATATCTAGCCGAACCACTTATGTGTCTTTTAGGAGAGCGAGCTTTGACAGAGGATGGTGAGGGAGGAACAAGAGCCACAGTGCAGAGAGCATTCCCCCAATGATCCAACAACTCTTGTAAGTGAGCCACTTCCAAGGCAACTTTGTTAGCTTGCACTTGAATCTGCAGGAGAACATTAGAACAGATAATAGTTTTAATGTACAAAGAAACATTAGTTCCAATTTTGCTTTCTGAAAATATACAAAAATTACGATCTTTCCATAATGCAAATAAAATCTCCACCCTAAAAATATACCAGATTTAAGTAAATTTTTCAGGAAACCTGGGTGAATCACCTAGCAGGATGATTTGCCAGGTTAATGGCCCAGGTCTGAAAGGCCGAAAAAAATCATGAATCCATATCCAGAATTGCTGAGCTCTGGTGCAATACTAGAAGAGATGCTGAATCGTTTCAGCCTATCCACAAAAAAGGCAACGAGGATCCTAGACCTCAAGGTGAAACAGCCTAGTACCAATAGGCAAGCCTTGAAAGAGAATGCACCAGGAAAAATGAGCAAGTTTTGGCTCAAGAATGGTAGACCAAATAGTTTTAAACCTAGAATGCCAAAGACTTAAAGAGCTATGAATAAGCCAGTGCTTATTAAGAGTGGCTACCATGGGTAAATGAGGTGAAAGCCACTTGTAAGCCATCTGTGGCTTGAAATGATGCAAAGGTGTGTCTGGATACCATTTCCAGTCCTTCCACCATGGCTTGTTGGACTGAATTCCAACCTTGTGCAACATTTCAGGTGGAATAGCCATGATGATTCTGTCATAAGTAGGCTTATCAACTTTTGAAAGAAAAAATTTTACACGAAATGTTTCCCAAGCCAAAAGGCTCATAGTGGGTCTGTGAAACAGGTCTTGAAGGGTCTGAACACCTTTTTTGTGAAATTTGAGAGCCTTTAAACCTTGCAATTTAGCCAAAGGTTGAGTTGCAGAAGCTAGGAGAGGTGACCACCAAATATTAAGGTGATAGAATGAAATACCAGCACGAAAACCATCACCAGCCCAGCATAACCAAGGTTTAATTTTTTTCCAAGCTTTCCAAATGCTCTTAACCACAAACGTGCCTAAGATTAGAATTGGTTCTCTCATGACAAGGAGAGTAGAAAAACCAATTCCTTTCCAAGCCGGCTTGTGCATAGGATGACCCATTTCAATGTTATGCCGGAGTAAAACCTTCCATGCCTCACAAACAGTGAGCACACGAACAATCCATTTGACCACCAAGGTAGTTCCTTGGAGATGAGTAGAAAGAATACCAAGTCCTCCAGAATCTCTGGGAAGGCAGCAAAATTCCCATGCAACACGGTGAAAACCATGGCGAGTATCAGAAGATGTCCATAGGAATTCCCGCAAGAGTTTTTCCAGTAGATTGAGTTAGGATTAGGGTTAGGGTTAGGATTAAGGTTAGAATAAGGGTTAGGGTTAGGGTTAGCTTTAAAATTACGATTAGGGTTAGGGTCAAGATTATAATTAGGGTTGAGGTTAGGGTTAGGGTTAGAATTTCTAAATCTAACCCTATTTAACATAATTCTAACCATAATTTTGGCCGTAAATGTAATAATAACACTAACCCTAAGACTAACCATAATCCCAACCCTAATTTGAATCCTAACTGTATTTCTAAACCTAACACTAACCATAACCCTAACCCTAATTCTAGCACTAATGCTAACCCTAACTTCAATTCTAACCATAATTGTAACCCTAATTTTACCATCATACATTTTTGCCTTGCGCACTCGATGGAGTGGATTGTTTCATTGGCGATTATTATTCCATCCATGATTTCCCTACCTAGTGTAAAGCCACTTTGTTCCTTGGGTATTATGCATGGGAGAGTGTTCTTGAGTCTATTGCAAAGGCCTTTGATATTATTTTGTATAGGGTGTTGCAGAGAGAGATTGGTCTATAGTTTGTGAATGAGGAGCAATCGACCTTCTTGGGAATCAAGGAAATCAAGGTGTTTTTCAGATCCTTAAGTAGCTTCTCAGATTTTTTGAAATCTCCTACAATCTCAAAAACTTATTTTCCCACAATGTTCCAGTATTTGTGGTAAAAAATGTTAGAAAGTCATCTGGGCCAATAGCTTTGTCCGAGTGGAGTTGTTTGGCAGCCATGGCCACTCTTCAGAGAAGGGAGACATCAAAACCTTGATTTCCTCCCTTGAAATGGAGGGATGAAGTTGAGCATCTCCTACATTTGTATGTCGTCAGATGCTCCAATGTCTTCCTTTCTATCCAGCATTCTGCCATCTACAGTTTGTATACTCTCGATCTTATTTTGGGTCTTTCTCACTTTGGCTATGTTGTGAAAGAATTTGGTGTTTAGGTCTCCTTCCACCAACCAAGTCTCCCTGGACTTGGACTTCCAATATATCTCTTCCCTTGCAAGAATCTCCATGTATTCTGCCATTAATTCATTTTCTTTGACATAATCTGCTTGAAACATCCCTTGAGCTATTACTCAATTATTCAGATCTTCCATTTCTTTTTCAATTGTTCTTTTTCTATAAAAATGTTTTTTAAAGTTGACACATTCCACTCTCTTCACTTTTTCTTCAAATAGTTTAGCTTTTTGACGAAGTGGAAGATCTTCACCCCTTTTTCCACTAGGGTAGTCTTCCACCATAGATTTATTTGATCTATCAAATCATCTCTTCTGAACCACATTTTTTCAAACTTAAAGCTACTTTTATGAGGGGCTTGGTCCTCCTCTATCCTCAACTCTACAAGGAAATGATCTGAGCCAAAGACAACTCAAATGTGGGAATCCACACCCACTAGAGCTGAAAGCCATTATTCTGACATTAAAAACCTACCTAAGTGTTCAACCACATTTGTTGAACCTTCCCTCCTGTTTGACCATGTGAACAGTCTATTTTTGGGGATTACATCAATTAGTGCTAAATTGCTTATAAAGAGAGCAAATTCTTTCTGAGTTTGTGTTTCTCCGATTACTTCACCTTTCTTTTCTTTGGAATTTAGAGTGGCATTGAAATCCCCACCCATCACAACCAATTCTCTTGGGAACTGCCTTATACTGTTTTGTAGCTTTTCCCATTGCTTAATCTTATCCTCCACTTTAACAGGCTCGTATATGTTATATAATAAAAAGAAAAGATCTAAAGAATAACTTCTTACCTTACACAGCATCCAATTGTTTTCCAATTGAAGAAGATCAATTGAGTCTTTCTTTGGATTTCACATCACCCCAAGCACTCCAACTGAGCCCACCACTTCAAATCTAGTGACTAACCCAACCACGACAATGATTATTGAAAATGATAGCTTCTTATGAGTTTAATTTGGTTTCCTGAAGAAGGACGATATCAACCAACATGAGATCCAATTGACGCTTGGTCACACGCCTCTTGTTAGGGGCATTTAAGCCCCTAACATTCCATGTATCTATCTTCATCGTTCTCTAAACGAGGTGTTCCCTTCCTTAGATCTCAAAAGACATTCCCTCAAATTCACTTGATTCTTCTCTTGTGCTATTTCTTCCCTTTTTGTTTGTTGGTCTTCCTTCCCTTCTTTTTTCTACTCCTATATTCATACCTAGAATCTCTACCACAAACTGACTTATGCACCTTGTGGTTGTGATTCTAATTTCCACCAGAACAGAGTTGGCATTGGTATTCCATTGGTCAAAATCAAGAATCGCCTCCTCTTCACATACACTTTGCTCATGGTCTAAAGAAAGATCTTCCTGAGCCTCAAAGGGAATGATCGCCAAAGGATTGTTCTCTTCATTCCTATCGAAAAATTGCTTTGCTTCCTTAGCGGCTTTCGTTGGCTTCTTCTTCTCAACCCATATTTTGGGGCACTCTTTTTGGGGGCAATTCACCTCCATATGATCTCGTTTTCTGCAGTAGAGGCAAAAGAATTTGGGGATTTCCACTACCACATATTGTCTCCATTTCCCTGTCACTATTGAGATGAAGATTTTAGTCCCCACAAGGAGAATGTTATTAATTTGAATCCTTGCATAAAGGAAGGAATTACTTGCCAACCCATCTTCATCAATTTTTTAGAACATGTCCTAGCCTTTCGCCGATTCTCCTTAAGTGATTTTCGGACCAGTATTTAATCAAGGAATCCACTTCTAAATGAAGAACTCCTTACCTTGGATTTTCCATGGGCATGTTTCTAAAATGTTGTTGTGTGTTTCTTCATCTGAAAGGGTGATCTGAAAAAACCTTTCAGAAAGAACCCCAGACTTGATCTAGAAAGCTAGTTCGATGCCACCTAGTCTTTGATTTGTTTCCTTAGCAATATTATGTCACATACTTTTGCGATGATCACCCTTCCCGCCAAATCCTCCACATTTGAATCATCTTCAAATTCAATGTTGATGACTTGGTCGCTCTTCCTTTCACTCTTCTCTGTGTTTTGCTCCTTTGTCTTTTTTCAGACACGAGCCATTTTTTAATCAATTTTATACTCTCCCTAATTATTGTTAATATAAATATATCTTATCATTGTAAGGAAGTAGTAGTCTATTTTGACACATTAACTATGCTAAAAAAAATTACAATTTAGAAGCATATTTAGAAGTAGAGATCCCAAGGTTAACATGTTGTGCCCTCCCTCTCTTTCCAAAAATCACATAGCAAGCATTATTTTGTCATGCCTTATAGGCCATCTTTAGATAATGGTTATTATCTATTTTATGTGGACCAAATAAATACCATTGAACCCTACTACCAAATACATGGGAATGGGGGGGGGACAAAATAAAAAGTGATAAAAAATCTAGATCTATAGCATTTAGATCAATGGATGGATAATGACAATAGTTATGATAGTTGATCCGACAATAATGAGACATTACAAGTAAGCATTATTAAAGTAATGTATCATTGTGATGAGATTTAGTGATCATTCTCTTTGTTGCAAGAAAAAAGCTTAAGCAAACATAATCAAACTTTTGAGAGCAAATATGAGGGTAGATGTGTTAGCATTCTTCTTCTCTCTAACAACACTTTGCTTTTAGGTGTCTAGTTTATTACGTGATCCATGGAAACGTTTAGAGAAAATCAAGGCTCTTTACAAGATCTTATTCATTATGAGGATCAACAATTTCTAGCTTTATTCATCAAACAATGACCTATAGACTAGGCTTTCTCAAAGTTTCCAAAACAATTATTTGTCTTAACCTTCACCTTCAAGGTTTTTTTACAACCTTAGTTTCAGAGGTGTAAATGAGTTCATTAATCCTCCTAGCAAACATGATTTTCCAAGTATAAGATCTCAACAACAACATGGCATCTTGATTTGGACTATTTGTTGTGTACCTAGGGATATATTATAATGTATGTTGGTGGATGTAGATGCCAACATGTGGCACACATCCCTTAAGTTAGTTATATTGGGTCATGTGGACAACTTGTGTAATTAATTATAGTAGGCAATTGGGAGGCCTACATGGGTTTAGTGGTTTACCCTTCCATTATGTTATTAAGAGGAGGTCTATAGAAAGAAGGTGAATATCATTGTAAAGATATGTGATGAGTATGATACTGTGTTTGGGATCTCTTGGAGATATAGCAAGGAGTGGCTTCTTCCATAAGAAGTATTGTATTGTGTTACCACCCTACCTCAAGGGTTTATTCTATTTTTGCATATATTGGATATTAGGGCATCTTGGCCAACAAACATTACTTTTGTGGTGTGTGATCTATTTCAATTATTATAGGTGTGGATCTTATCAAGTGGTATCAAAGCTACAATTTGGTCAAAGGTGAGGACAAAGCCTAAGTTTTGAAGATTTGCCTATATCTTCCAAATGGCTACATTTTTTTTTAATTTTTTTTTTACTAAAGTTGGAGGATTCAATAAGGAAGCTATAGTCTAATTTATATAGTTTTTGAACATTAATATTGAGTGAGTTATTACAATTTTATGTTGTTTGTAATAAATTTTCTCTTTAGGCCGCAAATCATGAATTTTTTTGATATTTTTACATTTCTAGAAAGTTCATGAAAATTCATTAGGGGTCTATTAGCTATATTTTTTAATTTTGAGGCCTGACACATTATTAAATAGTTGGGTCAAATTTTGGTCAACTAGATTTGGAAGTAAGGTGATCCATTGGAAGAATTTTTCTTAAAACATTACTTTCAATGTTGTGTCCTAGTTTTGATGGAAGTGGAGATGCATTAGAATGGTGGCACAAATGGTAAAAATGTTTATGGACAAGATAAAATATTTGAATCATGGTTTTATTTACAAGTTTAAGGGGTGAAGTTAATAAATGGTATGTGTCATTGTACAATGACATTTCTTCTTTGGATGAACTAGAACAAGATTTCTTAGGTAGATGGGCACCAAAATAAATAATAGAAGAAGAAGAAGAGGAAGAAAAAGAGAAGATGAAAGGATACAAGTTCATGCACTTTAATTCCAAAGAAGGAAGATTCAATCCTTCAATTTGATAGATGTACTCAAAGACAAAAGTTATTATTTCTATAAACCCTAGTAGCAAGTATAACTTCATTAGCATGGAATTATCCAAGAAGCTACAAGTACAGGCAAAGAAAATCAAGAACAGTCAAATAGTGGTAAGGATATTCAATTTTTTTAAGATTTGAAGCTCTCTATGGATAAATATGTATTTCATTCAAAATTTTATGCTTTGGATATGGATGGGTTGGATATTGTCCTTGGTTATCATTGGTTAGAATCTTTGGAAATGGTAAGCCTTATTTCTTAACATAAAAGCAAAAAAATATATTAAAACAACAACTAATTACAAAGTAGGTCTGTCAATCTTAAAAAGACTCATGGCACACCAATTCCAAAGATTCACAAAAATCTAGATGGACTAAAAATATATAATCAACAATAGAGGAGGAACCCTCCAAACCCCATAGATAGGGCATAAGCACTTATTTCCCTAAAGTTTGTACATGCTCTGAGTATTAGAAGAAATGTTTTCCCATATGTTAAAAAATTGGACCAACAAGAAAACCATTTAAAAATAATATTAAAGTTAGCCATATGATAATAAATAGGAAGAACACTAGAAGAACCTACATACTAGCAAGAAACACATTAAGAATCATGAATCTAGAGAGGCATTGTAGTCACCATTCACAAAATCACTAAAGTCTCTGCTTAAGTTCCAAACAGGGCAATCCTGGTTATTTCTGATATCAACCTTGATGTTATTCCAATTAGAAGTTGATTTAGACAAAAAATCAGCAACATGATTTTCTTCCCTTCTAGTATGGTTCCACTTAACAACATTGAAACCATGAATGAGGATGTTGATGTCTTTCTTACATTCATTTATTTTCCATTTCTATAAGTGAGAAGAAGACTTTATTTTGAAATGATCAATCAAGATTTTAGAGTCAAATTCCAGAATAATATTAGAAAAATGCCTTAGCTTAGCTTCTAAAAGATCTTGGTGAATTTCTAGAGCATCCACAAAAGTATTAGAACCAACACCAAGACTATTGACAAACCAAAACTTAACCATGTCATTATGATCACGACAAAAACTCCCATACCAGCATTTCTAGGATTGTCTTTTGAAGTTCCATCAACATTTATTTTAACCAATCCCAAAGGCGGACATTCTCATTTAGTTGATATTCGTGAGGGTTATTGTTGGAAGAGGTAGAAGAGGGAGAAGCCAATAAATACCAAGGCTCATTAAAACTTTGAATTCCCACCAAGAACTCACTTAATAATCTTGAATCCAAAATTGACAGGTTTCTTTCAAATTGGCTATAATTTTGCCCCAAACTTGACTTATATGCCTTATTGTACCATTGAAAATCCTCTTGTTTTATTCCCATAAAATAGTCTAACATATTAGACCAAAACCAATATCATGAAACAAATTAAGGGATTTTAGCTCCAAAGAAGGTTGTGGCTAATTCACAAGAAAGTATTGGATAGACTCAAAATTATTCCATGAAATTCCTAACAAATCACACCATAAACGATGAAGAAAAGTGGTAAAGGAGAAAGATAAAAGATGTCTACAAGAATCTTCATCTTGAAGGCAAAGGATACATCTATTCAAGCAAAAACCCCTTGTGTATGAAGATTATTAGATAGAGAAATTTATCTAAAGTTGCAAGCCACGTGAAAGCATTAACCTTAGGCTAGCATTTAGGATGCCAAACCCTTTTCCAAATCTTAGATTTTTAACTTCTAGGTTTTCTACTAGAAGAGTTTTATAACCAGTTTGTGCCATATAGATCCCAAGACCTTTCAAACCCCAATCAAGGAAGCCTAAATGTCTATCTAAAGAGACCTTCTAAGATGCTAAAATATGAGCTAATCAATTTATGAGGAGAGGGAATTGTTAACTTGGACAAAGATCTTTAGGTTTCCATTTCCAAATCATCACACCACCCTACATGACCACATATTGAAAATAAAAAACATAACTGCAACCAACTTCAACACATTTATAGTTTAATTCTAAGAGATCAAGGAATTCCACATAAAAGGGCTATGTTGGTTCCACTCATCATCCCAGAAAAGTCCAAGGTCACTCTTCCCCACAATCTTGAAAAGGTTAGCTTTAATCAAACTACTACCCAATTTCATTGTTTTCTATATTTGAGAACCCCTACCAAGGGTCAACATCATAGGGATGAAAGAATGATTCTCCAAATTCAAGTACTTGAGCTTAAGAATTTTCCCCCATAAAGCTTGTTCCTCCACACACCATCTCCAATATAATTTGACCGCAAGAGCTATATTATTAAGGAGGGAAGATCTCATACCTAAGTCAGATCTCTCTTTAGGCTAACAAATCTTATGCCAATTAACCAAATACAATTTATTTTTCTCCAAATTTCCTTCCCAAAGAAACTTTTGCATCTTACAATCCAAATCATGAAGAATGCCTTTTGAAGCTACAAGATCCATAAATTTGTAAACTAGGAGAGCTTGAATCACAAATTTAAGGACTATACAGCTAGTCAAAGAGAGATATTTATGTGTCTAATGACTAAAATGACGTTGAATAAAATCCAACATAACATTCTAGTTTTTTTCCCAATGCAAGTAGGAGAAATAGGGATACCTAAATATTCAAAAGGAGGAGAAGCAACCTGAGAATGAATAATATTAGAATTTTTTATAGAAGAAGAGGGTCAGTATGGAAAAAGAAAGCCTACAACTTTTGTTCATTCAAAAATTGACTAGATGCACTGATATAAATGTCAAGAGCTCTCTTAAGAGCAATAGTTTTCTCAAGAGTGACCTTGCTCGTCAAAAAAGTGTCATCCACAAACTAAAGATAGGAAAGTGGATCCATACCTTAAACAATGTGAAAGCCAAAAATAGAGCCAAAACACTTATGGTGTTTTAAAAAATTGGCAAGTCCTTCCATAATGAGAATGAGATATGGAGATAGATGATCACCCTAATGTAGACCTCTTCCATAATTAAAAATAATAGAATGATAACTATTTATAATAACATAAAAAGGAGAGGTACACCATTCCATGACCCACTAAATCCAATTATCATCAAAACTAAAGGCGCATAAGATATCTTCCAAAAATTTCTAGAAGACCCTATCATAAGCCTTAGAAAGATCAATTTTCATGAACATAGAACTTTTCTTGTTGACATGTATAGAATGAATAGCTTCCTGGACAATAAAAATGCAATTGATGGTTTGGTGACCTTGAACAAACCCCCTATGTTGGAAAAATAATAGAAGGAAGAAATCATTTCAGCCTCTCAGCAATAGTTTTTGGAAAAATCTTATAGATAGTATTACAGAGAGATATGGGTTAGTCATACAAAAATACAAAACATGACCTTTCTTAGGAATTAAACCCAGAAAAGATTTATTAAGAGATTTTAATGTTTGTTTTGAGGTGCACAGTTCTTTGGAAGCCTCCAAAGTGATATCTTTGACAATATCCTAGAAATCTTGAAAGAACTCAATAGCAAAACCATCTAAACCTAGAGTTTATCATTTTTCTTCATAAAAACAACTTGCTCTAGTTCATCCATGGAAATAGAGACATTAGGGAAGGAATTGTCATGAGGGGAGATAAGTATAGGAATACAATTCAAAATGATACATCTATTATTAGCAAAAATATTGGTGGGGGCTTTGAACAACTCACAAAAGTGAGAAACAACCTCTAATTGGATATCTTGGATGGATTCAATCCTAGACCCATCCTTTCTTTGAATCTCCTTATAATTGTTAACATGCTTTTGTGCCACAACAAAGTGATGGAAAAAAGAAGAATTCCTATCCCCTGCTTATAACCATTTAGCATAAGATTTTTGTCACCACATGATTTCCTCCTAAAGCTCTTTTTTTCTAATTCATTCTTGAGTTTAGAATGCAAAGTTTAGAAATCCTTACTTAAGCCCTACTCTTGAATACAATCTTGGATCTCCACCAACTTAGATAAAATATTTTTTTATTTGCAAAATATTACCACATCAGGAAGAATTCCATTCTTTGAGTTTTTGTTGGACAAAACATATAGAGTTGTACCATGATGAGGTTTTCCTTCCTCCACCAAAGTATAATATTTTCTTCTCTTCTTTTAACCACATCATCTAAAATCTAAAAGGAGAATTTTGAGGCTTAAAAGATCCTTCCCAATGCAAATCTACGGGCCATTTATCTAATCCACATTGTCCATAATAGAAGAAGAAAGTTGTAGGCACTAAGAAGGCCAAGAATCACTAACCAAAAATCTATCCAAACATTTTTCAATGAAAGAATTCTTAATTCTCTAATTGTTCTAAGTAAAAGAACCATTACTAGGAGGGTTATCCATTAATTGAATCTAATTAATGTTATGAAGAAGAAGAAGAAGACTAGCCTGAGGAAGGGTAGGAAGTTCACCCTTTTCATTAAGGGACAACACAACATTGAAGTCACCTCCAATAATCCAAGGATAATTTAAAGGAGAAGATCGTATATGAATATACAGATTATCCCAGAGTTTAACATTACCTTGAATATCTTGGGGAGCATAACAATTAGTAATCAGGACATTGAGATTTCTAGATATGAGAACCTCTTCTAAAGAGACCACCATTGCAACTTAAGAATTTTTTTTGAGAAAAAAATCTAGAATCTAAAGCACACATAAGACCACCAGATAAACCAAGGGAAGAAATAGCAATGCTTTCCCAATATCTACCAATGTTGTAGCCAAAAAAATTATAGATTATTTGGGAAGCTTAGTTTCTTGAATTAACAACATAAAAGGGTTAATATATTTAATCAATCTTCTAACATCATTCTATCTAGGTTTGTTGCCAAGCCCTCTTACATTCTAGGAAATAATCATGATTGAGATAAATGAGGGAGGGATGTATCCACTTGATTGAGAAGCCTTGAAGCTAGAAGGTATTCTCCCAAATGTTTGTATTTATCATGGTCAATATTACAATCTACTTTAAATGCCTCTTGTCTCCCCTATTTTTATTTTGATCTTGTTTATACCCAAAACCCAAATTGAAGGATCTTTTCTCTTATTTTCTTTGAAAGATTCTAATTTCAAATTATATTCTAGATGAAAATAAAAAGTTTTATTTATTAAAATCCATGATAGGAGTTTCAGGCACATGTTCAAGCTTATCAAAGGCAAGAAGAGTCTCCTGAACTTCATGAGTTTGAGAATTGTTATGAACAAAAGGCATTATTTTATGATTGGAGTAGATAGATGTGTTGTTACATTATTGATGATGTGTCTATACATGCATAAGTTATATTTTGCTTTTCTATGATAATGAATGTCTTGAATTACATGATGCAATTGAATAAAAAAAGATCTATGTTTAGTAAATGGATTAGTATATTGAATTAGAATTTGCATGATCAAGACGATGTTGACTTGAAAGATAATTGATTTGAAAATATAGTAAATTATACCATGTCTTATGGAATTGATCTAATTGAAATATATGTACTTGTGCAACTTCGTGTATGTGTAATTCGATTTGCTTCAGCTATGTTATACATTGGACCTATTGATGTGTGTGTAAGTGTGCAGATTAATTCCATGACCAATGGAAATCGAAGGTCTCACAAGTAACCCCAATTAATAATCCCCGTGATGCCTACCTAATCCCTAAGGTGGACTAAGGTTATATGTGGTTTGAGAATGAATGTTATTGTGTTAATATTTTGTTTTGTTTTATTTGAGTCTCCTAACCTCTGGGTTAACTTAGGATGAGGTGGATGATGAGTGTCATCCATGTGTCCATTTTTGTTCATGGGTTTTAAGAGATACCTAAATGTTGATTTTTGAGTTTTATTATGTCCATTTCATGTGTTTTTGGGCCCTAGGTCAAGTACCTATGGGTTAGGTACCTCAAATGAAGAGTTTTAACTCATATTTGACTACTCTATTTGACCAGGGGAGTTAAGTGACGAATTAGGGTTTTTGGATGAGGGATGGGTGACTTGTCACATACTAATCCCACTACCCTAGATTCATGTAAGGGCTTTGGGGAATCCCAAAGGACTCACATGTGTGAGCACACATTGTAAGAGCCTTTGGGAAGAAAACTCCAAGTACTTCCCTTTTCTCTATGTCTCACACGTGTGAGGACAATTGTGGGGAGGTGTGCTCTTGAGGAGGAATAGGAGGATGACATGTGTCACCTCCCTACTCCTCAATATATCACACATGTGGGGAGATGTGCTTGAGAGAGTCAATGAGAAGGTGACAAGTGTCACCTTCTCATTCATTGGGATGTTTTTTGAGACCTATTTATCTCCCTCTTGTTGACGTAAGAATGGTTCTTCTTTTGTTTTTGGAGTTGGATTTTAGAAGGGATTTTTGGGCTTGGAAAGGAGATTTGAGCTAAGGAGGTCTTGGAGTAACCTCTTGGGAGGATTCTTCAACCATCTTCATGCACTTGAAAGCTTGAGAGGTAGGCTCTCAAGGCTTCAAGACTCTCTTGTTTATTGCATTTTACTTCATGTATGTATTAAGGCACATATATGTGTTTTCTTTGTGTGTCTTTTTGAAGGGTTTATGGGTTGTTGTTATGAGCTCTCCATGTGAGAGAGTTTACCTTGTGTGGTGTCGAGAGAGGAGTGAACCTCCTCGAGGAAAGTCACTCCTCGATATGGAGATTTGGTAGGCATTGGCCTTGTTTGGGTGGTCTTGGTATAAGTTGGATGGCATGAGTGCCTCAGGGTTTTGGAGCTATAAGTATGGTTATTTGATAGCAAGAGGCTATGTTGTTCTTGAGAAATGAGTTTTGGTTACTATGGTTATTTGATGGTCTTTCCCCTTGAGTGAGTGATGTCCACTCTCTCCCCCTTGGAATCCATATTTATGGATTCAGTTATGTTAAGATCCCTTGGGTTAGGTTTTATTGTGTTTGTTGTGAGTGTATTTGAATCCATTGTGTTTGAGTATGAAACCGGGTTACTTGTAGGCCTCCTAGCTTGGGGGTGTCTTGCAAGCAAGCCTAAGGTTGGGGGGTGAGCTTCCCATGACCATGGGAAGAGTTTTATTGTCTTTGCAGGATTTCATGGCACTATGAAGGAAGAAGAGGGGAATAGTCTCCTTGATGTGATTCTATGGTTTTTTTTGTGCAAATTGTAGCTTGTATGGCAATGTATATGCCTTGGCTCATTGAGCTTGTAAATGGGTTTGGTTATATGAGAGAGAAAATCTCTCTTAAGGATTTCCTTGTATTGTATTAGTCCCCTTGTGAATTATATTTGTTTCAAATGTAAATATAAATAGATGCAACATTTTTCTACTTTACTTGTATAGTTTTTTTTTGTGATCCGTAAGCATTGGAGGTCACAAAGGGGGACCTCCTCCCCATAAACATATCCTTTTAACCAACTTAATCAACTTAGAAGCCACATAAAAAACACATGTTACTTGGGGGATTCAAACTTGGATCTCCATTGTGAGAACCCTATGGCCTTTGCCATTTAAGCACAACCCCTTTCACTACTTTACTTGTATAGTTATGCATTGAAATATTTCATTAAAAAAAGAGAAATACATGTGTGATTAAATAAAATATATATAGTTATAACACACACTCTTTCTCTCTCCCTTTCTCTCTCTCTCTCCCCCTCTCTCTCCCCTTCCAATACTTTATGGATCATAGCTTAGTTGCAAAAATGAAGGAAATAAAAATGATGTTTTATTAGTATAAGGAAGAAATATATGTGCATACATTTCACCCTCCTTGAAAAGTGATTATTGGTTTATTACATCTATTGGTGAAATGCAGTATATATACATACTTTTCTATATTTTGTTTGTGGTGGAAAATAAACATATAGTTACTCTCTTTAATAAATGCGTCAAGTACCTTATATATATATGTGTGTGTGTGTGTGTGTATGTATACATATATATACACATGTATATATATGTATATACATGTATATATATTTATATATACATATATATACATGTATATACATATATATACATGTGTATATATATGTATATATATGTATACATATATATACACACACATATATATATATGTATATATATGTACATATATATATATATATATATATATATATATTTGAAATTTTAGTTTGGCATTTGGGTTTATTATACCTCTGTTTTATATAATAAAAAAATAGAGTCTACGTAAATATGTATGTATATATATATATAATTATACATATATATAGATACATAAGTATATTCAACTTTAATAAATAGGTTTTATTTTTGTTAAGTGATATTATAGTTTCATTTTCCAAATCAAAAATTAAAAAAATTGAGGCTAACACTTTTAAAAATAAATAGGGTAGCGTCTGTTGAGGCAGGAACGGTAGGGCTGAACCTTGTCCACCCCCACGTAGGCTGTGGGGACTAGGGTCAGGGACCCTGTCCCCATAGAACCTATAGGCTCTATGGGGGTGGGAGCCCCGCCCTCAAGCCACCACAGGTCGGTAGCTTGTACAGGCCGCAAGCGGTTACACAAGTTGACTGACTTGTGGTGGCCGCGCCCATCACTTTGTTATTGTTTTTTAAGTTAAAATAAAAACATAAGATTTCATTAAACCTTGCCCTATGTTTAAGTTTTAGCATATATATATATATATATATTCACCTAGCCTCTGTATATACATAGTTCTATGTATATACACATAGGCCTCTTTTATTATATATATATATATAAGCCTTTTATTATTTAGGCTCCTAAATAAACTTATTTATATATAGGGTATATATATTGTAAATATATACCCATATATAAATAGAGTTATAGAAAAAATTAGATACCTATTTTAATATCATTTATTCAAAACAATCTTGGAGGGAAACTAGGTTTGTATTTTAGATACAACGTGTGAAATTTAGAAAAACAATATGATTGGGAAAGTGGAAACAAAAAACAAATATTAGTAAACTAAATAAACTTGTTGATAAATAATCTTCCCATGTGGGAAGAAGAGATTTCCCCTCTTTCCTAGTAATGTTGAGATTATGTGTTTTTATAAACCTTTTTAGGTTTGAGGGGTGTTGCCCTAATGTTTAGGGACTAATAAACAACTTTTAAGACCTTTTTAACCTCTCAACTCCACTTAAGTGCAAATTAGATTATTTTGCAAGGTCCTATAGTTAGTGAATTAATTTGTTGGACCTTTGTTTTAATTAAACTCCTAGTTTGCTTTTGTAATGTTATGTTGTCAAAATTTCTGGGAAATTAGATGCTTGAGTAATGTTATGCTGCCAAATTTTCAGGAGATCGGTTATTTGAATTAGAGATTTAGTTGGGCAAATGAAATAGTTTTTTTAAACGAAAAATTAATTATCGGGTAAAATTAATTTTATTGTTGTATAGCTTCAATTTAAAAGTTCTCCTTTAAATTTATTAGGTTAGACTTTTGAAAGGCATTTAATTTAATTTAATTCATTGTGTTATATTAATGATGGTGAATTAGTTTAAATTATAGTTTTATTTTTGTCTTCGCATTATAGTTGGTAAATAATTTTTAGGGTTAGGGTTTTGACTTAGGTCAAAACTAACTTCTAATTTTCATCTAGAAAACCCTAGGGTCAGTTTCTTGATGGCTATCTTCCCTCTTGGTGATGCAAGATGCAACGCTTTCCCTCTTAGTTCACTTCTATTTACGAAGGGGTGTGAAAGGAGCTTCACATTTCATGCATCTTGATTGACTTCGTTGCCTTAGTGCAGCATGCCTAACATCTGTTGGTGCATACAAAAACATTAAGTGTGTATGATATTTAAGTGCACATTAGATGCACAAGTGTGTTTAGTGACTTGTTTTGTAATTTTTTTATTATTTCAGTTTTCATGTCCACGTGTAAAATGTGGGCATGACAGGACACCTCTTGGCATACATCGCTTCCAAGCATATTTTACAAATGTCAATTCCCCCAACACCTCGTCGTGAATGACACACCTAGAGCGGGGCATATTATTCCTATGCGATGTAGTCCTTGGAGCTCACATCTGAACCCCCTCCATCCATCTATCCTCAATCCTCTATCTATCATATATCCTACACCCATCCTTTCCTTCCATATGTCTATCCTACACCCCTATCCATCCATCTGCCCTAATCTCCATCTTTCCCCCATCACCTACCTAACCTTCAACGTCATTTTGACATCCATGGGTACAGTTTGAGCACTCCATTCCCCTATCTATCACCTTATCCTTCCATTACCCAATCACTCAATCACCCCATCCAAATCATCCCACAATCCTGTTAGAAATAAAGGTCAACAACTATCAATGAAAATCCAATTACAACTATAACATAGATATTTAATTGTGCAAAACCAAAATAGAGATAGTACGAAATCAACACCAAAAAATAATAGAACAAAAGATCAAACACATAACACAATGTTTATATGGAGAAGCCCTTTCAACAAAAAATTCCATTGAAGAAGAGATGCACCGTTTGTATTAACTTCAATAGAGTTTACAATACAACACTATCAATCTCTTCTTCAGTCTTCAATCCAACAGTGTGTGTGTTTCTAGTCTCAACTCACTACACTTCTCATTCACAGTTGCAATACAATATCCTTATAAAGGGGTTGTCTTCTAAGACAAGAAAAGTCAACATAACCTCTATCATTAGATTTGTGACCTAATCAAGAATAGTCCAAATTTACAATGAAAATATATATAAAATGTGG
The DNA here is from genome assembly GCA_027924645.1 of Cunninghamia lanceolata. Classification (NCBI taxonomy): domain Eukaryota; kingdom Viridiplantae; phylum Streptophyta; class Pinopsida; order Cupressales; family Cupressaceae; genus Cunninghamia; species Cunninghamia lanceolata. The sequence continues at coordinate 65,177 of BSBN01000246.1, forward strand.
CTTTCGGGGGTGTTGCCCCCTGTTACCTCATTTTCAAAATTTTACTAAAGCATTTATGTGTTATGTCATTTGCATTCTTTATTCATTATTATTCATACTTTATTTTTAGGTTGCACCTTCATACTTAGCCATTTTTTGCCCGGTCGATGATTCTTTGTGTTTTTGAACCCCGGTCGGTGAGTTTAAAAGTTTATGAACCTCCCAATTCCCCAACTATTCACAAAACTTGTGTCATAAAGTTTGTCTCATCAGTCTTGTGTCACTTTGTTAAAAGAAGTCTTCGTTGTCAAAGGGTTGGAAGTTCTTTGAACTTCTGAACCTTCAGTCTTTTGGTTCAAAGGTTCTCAAAATCTTTGACTTCCTGACTGAACGCACTCATTACTCCCGTGGTGCCTCCTTTTGAGCTGGCGATTAGTACAACAATGTGACATGTGTCATCCCGTATTACATTTGGAATGTGTGAAAAGGCGTGGGCACACTTTTTGGATGGAAACATAGGGGATATTACGAATTTCAAAGTACAATACATCGCCAGTTATAAATGAAAATTTATGAGGGAATTAATGAGATATAATATGAGACCTAGATAAATTGGGCACCCCACAAAGGAAAGTCTCATAATATCATGAAGGAGATAAACTGCAGAGAGCTACCAGTTCATCCACTCACGAAGAACTCACAAGATTCCTCGCATACAGGTTAGCCCAATTGGATCTCTCTTTTGTTGTGGAAGCATAATTATTTACTGGTTGGGAAAAACAATATCTTTTTCATGAATCTGTATAATATTTCTCCTACGAATATATTGTGGACCTCTTCTGTGTCCTTGAATGTTTTAGAGTCTTTTGCTTTGTGGATTTTCAAATTGGTCAGGATGAAATATAATTTTCAAGGGGTTCCATTAGTTCCCGTGGTTGAAAATGGTCTGTCAAGTGTGAAAGATACAAAGCTTAGTCATATAGACTTGGAGGATTTTCAGAAGAGAATGTAGCCGGAAGCCAGGACTTCTATTACTGAGAAAATTATAAGTAGTGGTTTGGATCAAGCTAGAGGCTTTCGACTTGTTGTGCCTTGTCCTGATTTGGTCATTGCATGTGCTAACAATTATTTTCTAGATTCATAAGAGATACGAGCCCTAGATGGCTCTGTAGTAGCAAAAATTGATTTGGAGGCCATTGCTCTTTCTTTGAAACTGGTTGATTATGAGAAATTCGCTGATGTTTCCATCTCTTCTGGTTGGGGATTTTACCATGAAAAGATATATTGGTGTCAAAGCTACATTGCCAAGAGCTGGTTGGAAGTGGAGAAGAAAGAGAAGTCTAGGCTCCCTACTCACCTGAAAAGAGGTAATTTTAAAGAAAGATTTCTGATATGATCACGTTGTTGCATCATGTGGTTGGAAGCATGAAATTTGACTCTTTTGAGTATTGGATGTGTCAGTTTATTCTACTCATTTGTGGTGACTATCACATTGATTAGGCAAAACTGACAAGTGAAAGCATGCACGAGCAGTTGGTAAATTTTCTGCAGATGGTGAGTTTTCATATGTGCTCCCTGTTGGTGTATGTGTTGGCTAATAGAGAGGTTGTCTAGCCTAGTATAAGAGCCCAAGGTGCTCCCACCCCAAATACACCTGTGTATCAAATTTTTCCACAATTGCAAAGAAGTGTTGGAATGAAAGATTTTCGTAGGGTGAATGACGCTTTCTTCATGTTGATTTCTAAGAAAATTGAAGGTACCTTAGAGAAGAGGTTTTGTCTAGAAGAGGTGATGAATTGTGGAAGAATTTATATTTAGTTTGACCACTTTTCTTACCTGAGAATAGGGGGTTATGAAAATGGCCCATTAAAATTGCCAAGGTACACGTATGATTTTATTGTGTTTTTAGAGGTTTGTCGTCAAATGGCAGTTGCAAATACCAAGTATCATGAAATGAAGAAGAATGAATATTCATTGTTTGTGACTCTTGCATTCTATCTATGTAAAAGCAATGATAGTGTGCAAAGCGTAGAAAAGTTGCTGGCAGAATATAATTTTCACAAATTACCTACGTGGATAGCTTTTAATAGCAAAAATTTTGTAAAGAGAAATATGTGTGGAGGAGGTTCATATTCACATAAATCTCAACTTGAGGATTTTTGTGAAGATTTCTTAGATGAGAGAGAAGTTCAAAGGAGAAGCTGGATGCGGTTAACCATTGACCAAGCTTGAGCTTTCGACTTGCGACTATAGATCCTTGAGATGATAGACAATTCAGATATATTGGATGAAGGTTATCATAATGCATCTCTATAACCTTTGCCTCCAGTGTGATGGTCTAAAAAGGAGACCACTGATGTAATGTTTTGTTCTTTTCATGTGCTTAGGAGAATTGAAAAATGGTTGAATGGAAAAATTAGAGAACAAGTTGGTTTTGCAGCTCCAAAGGAATCATCAACTCGAGAACAAAATAAGTCCCAAGCTACTCACACTCCTAGGAGTTCATCGAGTTTGGACCCAACTCTTCATAGAGTTGGCTCACAATCAGGTGGAGATGGTGAACAACCTAAGGACATCAAGAGGTTAAAGATGACATGTGAACAGGATGGTTAGCCTGTGATAATAGACAATAGATTGGCTGCTTCGTAATCACAAGCAGACCATGTACCCCTTTTAATCCCCTATTAATGATAGTGATTCTTTGATTTTTAATCAGCTTGAAGAAGATAATATGCTTCAGTCTCTATTTAGTAATCCAGTTTCTCCTAGCTTGATTAATTCTTCAGAGCACAATTCCCCTCCTGTGCGCTTGGATGGTGTGATACTGAATACTGTTGTGAATGCTAATGCTTCTTCTTTCTCCCCTGCATGGTTGAGGAAAGCTGTGGAGAAAAAGAAAAGATATACTCCTATGATGGACACTAATATTGACACTATGGATAAGCTCTTGCAAGAAATGCCCAAACCAAAAAGGGCTAGGAGAATGTCGAGGATGGTTGCAAACCCTTCCACGATGAACCACATCTCAGAGATTACTGACCCAGTGTGTGATAAGAATGAGGATGAAGTAACTGAAGTTGACTTTAACTTAAGTCAAGTTGATATGGGACCCTCGACTATGGAGGGAGAAATTTACCATGCTAAATTCTTAGTTAGCACTTTATTGAAGAGAATTAAGAAAGAACAGCAAGAAAATGCTAAATTGCAAGCGCAGGTAAATTCTTTAACTATTTATTCATTCCATTTTGAAAATTACTGCCCAACCAGCTGGAGAATTGCCCGATATAAGTGTAGATGGCCCAAATCCCAATCTCTTGTAGTAGATTAAACAGTCTCAAGCTCTGAGTGGTGTTGTAGAGCAATGGATTGAAGAGGTAACTTTGGATGGCCTTATCTACATAGAAGAATTTATTAAGTTATTTAATTCTATTTCCAGCAAGAGGGAAGCATCGGTGACTAAATTTCAGAATGTTAGAAAAGATAATAGCAGCCTTTCCCTGGTTTCTAAAGAAGTACAAGATATGGTTGGCATGGACATCAACATCCTTGTGGCTGAGAAGATTTTGAATGATCCTAAGGAAATGGACTTTGATGTGTGGATAAACATGCTTGAATGGAAGATGTATGTATTAGGAGTGGTTGAAGATGAAATGAGGAGCACCATAGCTCGATATTACATAGATCTAAGAGATCTCAAAAGTAACTTCACGATCCTAGAGATAGAAGCCATTGGTGATGATGAGGATAAGCCACTTGAAATTAAGGAAATTAAGTTAAATTTCAAGAAGATGGTGACTGAAGAAATGGTAGATTATGATATTATCATTGACAAATCACTTGGAAAACTTGGGAGAATAGCCAATTATATCAGATCATTCAAAAATGAAATGGATAATGTGCATAAAAGAGTGGCTGATGCTGACAGGACGACAAACAAAAAGATTCTTCGAGTCAGCATGACTAGTAGTCCTTGGCTTGATGTGGCGTTATCCCCAATCATTAATAGGTATCGTGCATATAAGGCAAAGCTAAGAGCACAGGCAAGTCAAGTGACACAAGCGGATGCAGGTACCAAAGATGGACAAACTAAGGAGAAGGAAGCGGTGCAAAAGGAAACTGTTGTGGATGTCGATGTGGCAATCATTAATTGAATGACTTTTCTAATGCTTTAGTAATTTTCATTTGTTGCACAAAAACTATTGGGTCTAGAGAGCTCTTTATTTAAATTATGTTTAAATTTTAAAGACCTCTTTAAATCAGTTGTCCTCAAGAAGTTGTTATTTCAAAAGATAGTTATTGGTGACAAGGCTATAAATTCAATTAGTCTGTCGATGTTTAGAATCTTTGGCAAACTTTATTTTAGTTGGAAATCAGTTTTGGTGTGTTACTTTTCTATTTAGTAACTTTGATACATGAATTGAGATCAATACAGTGGAGTTTGGTGATCATAGACTTTGTGTTATGGTTATTTGAATGTTTATTCTTCCTATGTTGAATATACTGCTGGTAGTTGGTTATGGATTCTATATTGAAGTGATTGAATGTTCTAAATTCTTGCTCACTGCTATGAATACTTATCTTTCAGTGAATGGTTCATAGGGCTGATTGTATAACATATGGTGTAATTCTTTATTATTTGATTGAAGTTGCTACTGTTGAAGTCTTTGTACTTCTTTTGAATTCAGTTGATATTGAGATATACTACCTTTTATGCTTTCTAGTTAAAATCACCACCTTTTCTTTTCTTTCTGGTTGAAAGCAATACAAATTTTCATTCATTGAATATCATAGAAAGGTAACTGCGCCTTGTTAAATAAGTAGAGAATTGTTATAAAACATCATTACAATTGATTCAACTGTTGGTACATTTGTCACTTGTGTGGGTGTGAGAATATAGAGTTAGGTGGAAAAATCTGTAAACCAATAGATTTTTGGCAACTCTATTGGGGAATGATATGAAAATAGCTTTATATATATTTTGAGTTGCTTTATCATTGGACTTTATGGTTCTCTGTGGAAGACGTGTACTTATTCTGCAGCCTAACGTAGATTGGCTTATGGGTGACCAAAAAGATATTATTACTGGTCTACAAGTTTTAGCCTGGCAAAAAAGGAGAACTAACCAACAATATCACCAAGTTGACGAAGTACTTGAGGAAGAAGAAAAACTTCGAGATATTATAAGAGAAAACGTACGACGTTTTGGTGAAGCTCAAGAGATTGTTTTTGTTGAAGGCATAGTCCTTGTGCCTAGGAGAGAAAGACCCCTTCGACTTCAAGCAGTCCCTGATAATAGACAAAGAAACCTAGTTAACAGACCGAGGAACCAAGCAGAAGTTCATCCTCGTAACGACTAGTAAGTGGTTTGGCAACTCTACTCTTTGATTTTATATATCTGTGAAAATTGGCTTCTAAAAGATACACTAGGAGTGATAGAAGGAAGGGTATCTCTAATTTTGATTTTGATTTGCTACAATCTTTAGACTTTGCTCCTTTCCCTCACACTCGTAGGGTTAAATCCTTAAGTAGGCCATCTTCTCCCTCTCCTAAAAAAGATTCCTCAAGTTCGTCCTTCCAAGTCCTCACTCTTGACGGTATTGTTTTGCCATTGCAAGTTAACTTCCCAATTCATAATCCCGCCCATATGGCTCAACCACCTCCTATACCATGGGGAGCCGCCATAGGTCCTCTAAGATTAGGAGCAAACTTGTATGATTTACCCAGAGGGTCTAGTAAAATTGTACCCAAGTTCATAGGAGATGGAAAAGTCACCCCAGATGAGCACATAAATGCCTTCTTCGCAACTTGTTCTATCTTGGAGGTACAACATGAAGATGTATCTATCAGACTATTTGTTGAGTCTCTCATTGAAGCCGCAGCTGAATGGTTTTACCATTTACCTAATGCATCTATCAAAGACTGGGCAACCATGAGGCAACATTTTGAGGATAGGTTTAAAACTACTAACAATGAACATACCTTAGTAGCCCAACTCTTTTCTATGAAGAAAGAAGTGCATGAGCAGATGAGAGAGTTTGTGGCTAAATTTAACAAACTTGTAAATAGAATCCCTAATGATGTGAAACCCAGTGATGATTTGTTGAAATGTTTCTTCATCAATGCCCTTCCTCCCGAAGTGAGCTTTCCCATAAAGAGGGAAGGTGTTGCAGATTTAGCAGCAGCCTAGACTATAGCCATCTCCATTAAGGATGATCTTATAATTGTTGGTAAATGGAAAAGGGAGTTACAGACAAGCAAGCCCTCAGCGGTTAACTCTACTGACCCTATCATTCAGAGACTGGCTAATGACATCATCACCTTAAAGAGACAGATGCCCAAAGGTTCCCAATAGCCTTTTTACCAAGATATACAAAGGAAAGATCATAGTCTCTAGGGGAATTATAACAGAAACCTACCCTTGCCTAGTATGACTTAGAGGTTGGCAATTGAAAATGGTCCTTCTACTAGTAAGAGTAATCATATGGTGTGCAACTTTCATTTGACTTCAGATCATGATGGTGCATCTTGTCCAGAGATGGTTAGATTCATGCAGATGCTCGCGATGAATGAGCATATAGAGGAACCATATGTGGAAGAACCTACTCAATCTGGCGATGCTAATGTTAATTTCTTTGAGTATGAGTCAAATCTTGAAGGTGGGGAAGATGTGTACACTGAGATAGACAATCCCAATTGTATGGTGTTTACAAGGGGACAACAAGCACGGAAGGGGAAAGATTCTAAAGGCCAGCCTAGTGGTTCCTCTCCTGCTCCAAAATATATTCTGTCAAGGCATACCAGCACTAATTCTAAGAAGACAGAGAGTGCTACACCCAAAGTTGCATCTGCTGAGGTACCCTTTACTTCTTCTCCTGAAGCTCTTGTTTCTATCTCTTTTGACATAGTTGAGTCTTGTAAGAATACTAAAATTCAAATTTCTCAAGTAGAATATCTTCTAAGACTCAACCCTTTTGAGCTAGATAGGCTAGTTAGGTGTGTCGAGCAAGAACCCTCCCCTTCTCAATGCAATGCTCAGGTGTCTAATGAGAATGAAGTTTATACTGGGAAACAAAACTGCTCAAATTCTCACTCCAAAGACTCCGATCCTAAGAATCCCTTTGAAAAACCAGAGCCTTTTTATGTATCATTGTATATTGCTGGCTATAAATTAAGCAACTGTGCTATTGATTCTAGAGCCTCAAATAATGTCATGCCTTCCCAAGTTGCTAAGGCCCTAGGTCTATCCTTTACCTCCTCTCATGGTAGGTGTTTTTCCATGGATGGCTCCCCAGTACAAATTTTAGGTCAAATAAAAGATGCACAAGTTGCCCTTGCAACATATCCTAAGAAAAGATTGAAGCTAACTATCTTAGTGTTAGATATTCTTGAGCTATGGGATGCTTTTGAGTCAAAGCTTCTATAGAGATTTGGGGGGAGAAATACAGATGGATTGGTATCATGCTCTGATACTAGTAGATGGGAAGAAAGTTTTGTTGGGAATTAAGGTGTCTCAACCTTTGCAAATTCCTAGCATTATTTATTTAATTGTATATTTATTTATTGCCTAATATTGTATTTACTTGCACATTCAGTTTGGTCACTTAGTTGAGGTGGCACGGTGACATGTCATCTTACTTGGAACGTGACTTGGATGGTCAAGTCAAACCTATATGGATTTGGGCATCCCATTTGAGGTGGCACTATTATGCCATGTGTCAGCATCTTGTGGTATGTGGAAGAGGATATTCCATATGACATAATCTATGACGCATAAGAGCCAAGTTTGGAGATTCCTATGACAAGTGGTGACAAGTGTCGATGAGTATCTTTGCATGAGGGAAAGGCATCTTTGGGTGCCCAAGTTGGGCTATGACATGTTGTAAGAGGAATATGCTATATTTAGCATTGTATGACAGATTCTCTTACAACATTTAAGGTTGTTATGTTGGGAAAATCTATGACAGTTGTAAGATGCATAAGAGCATCTGTCATAGTCTATTTTTAGCCTTGGAATGCTCCATGTTGGGAAAGTCAAATCCGCCATGTATGACAGATGTAAGGGATGTATTTGCAGCAAGGAAAAGTGTCCTTTTATGCAGGATAATGGCCATGTGGCCAAGATGTATGCCTATCCCAAGATGCTTCCAGAATATGCCTTGTAATCTCTATATATTGCATAGTTTGGAGTTGTAGTTGCATAGTGTTTTTACAGGTACTATTATGTTGCCAGAATAACTCTAAATTTGACATTTGAAGACTCTTGGAAGAACTTGCATTGCAAGTGTATTGTAAACTATAACTGTTTTAGATAATACATTGTGCAGGTTTTAGAGTGTGGGGTTTTTCACCTGAAAAGATTTTCCCCATGATACATTTTGAGTCTACTTCTCTTCGTCTACATTCTTGTATTGTGTTTGCTGCTGTAATATCTCTGATATAAGTTTAATATTGCTGCAATTGTAAGGATTAAAAAAAATTTAAATACCTCTCCCCTTATTAGATTAGTTTAGGAAGTGATTTCCGCACACCTAGCTTCCTTTCAAGTTTGTCTAAACCTTGAACCTAAGGCAAAGTTCAGTGTACTCAAGTCATGGGATCCAAGGGTAGACATTTTATATGCAGAAACTGGACCTGGTAAATATATGTGCACCTCAGTAATGGAAGAAGATTCAAATCCAATCAGTCCTAACTTAGCCAATGAAGTGTGGACCCTAGAATTCGATGGTAGTTGCTCTACTATTGGTTCAGGTGTTGGAGTCATTTTGGTTTCTCCTGATGATTGCAAGTTTCCTTTTGCTTACAAGCTAGAATTTGACATCACCAATAATACTGTTAAATACGAAGCTTTCATGTTGGGGCTGGCATTAGCTAAAGAGAAAGGTATTAAGTAGCTGAGGTGAAGGGTGATGCCGAATTGATTGTTAAATAGGTGAGGAAGATATATATACAGTGGGAGACTAAGGCACTACAGAAATAGGGTGTGGGACTGTATAGAAAATTTTGATGCCTTCTCGATAGAAGTTATGCCCAGAGATCAAAGTACCCAGGCTAATTCATTGGTTGTTTCTGCATCTCTTCTCTTACCTCATCTAGACTTTAAAGAAAAACCTTACAAAGTTGAGGTAGTATATCGGCCTAGTGTACCTAACAATGTCAACCACTGGTAGATATTTAACAATGACCAGCAAATTATCTCTTTTCTTGAAATAGCTGAGTCATTTGCAAATGTTTTCTTTGAAGGGAGTTTTGACAAGAGTAATGATGTTCTAGGAGTGGCCAGTTCTCACAATGGCCAGGGGTCTAAAGTGATTTAGTTAAAAGGGAACAAAATTGCCAAGGGTTTGGTCTCCCTTGAGGACCTTTTTAACAGACATGATCAGTACATAAAGCAGAAGAGCAAAGTTTCTATTAGATCGTTGATTGATTATGATCGAGTTAACATTGGTATTAAGGGAGACCCTAAAATAATTTGTATCAATAAATATTGCTCTGCCAAAGAGCGAGAGCGTTTAATTTCTTTACTTATTCGTTACAAAGATGTCTTTCCATAGTACTATGCAGATTTGAAAAGGTTTAGAAATGGAGAATTGCAACATTGCATCCCATTGAGGCCCAACACTTCACCTTTCAGGCAAAAATAAAGGACATATAATCCTAAGGTGTCTGAGGCCATATTTAATGAAATTGACAAAATGTTGAAAGCAAAAATAATCTACCCCATTCACCATTCGACTTGGGTTGCCAACATAGTACCTGTAAGGAAAAAGAATGGGGAAATCAGGATCTATGTTGATTTTCGTTATATGAACCAGGCATTCTTAAAGGATAACTATCCTCTGCTAGTGATGGATCATATTTTACAGACTGTCTCAGGCTCGAAGATGATGTCCATGTTGGATGGCTTTTTGGGGTACAATCAGATTGAGGTAGCTCTAGAAGATCAACACAAAACAACATTTACCACTCCCATTGGTGTGTTCGCGTATAATAGGATGTCATTTGGCCTCATCAACGCAGGGGCCACCTTTCAAAGAGCGATGGATTATTTTTTTTTGATTTGAAGAATAAAATCATTATGGTTTACTTAGATGACTTAACAATCTTTTCAAAGAAGAGAGTGGATCATCTTCATGATTTGAAAGTGGTGTTGCAAAGATGTAGAGATCACAGTATTTCCCTGAACCCTAAAAGTCTATATTTGCAATAACTGAGGGAAAGTTGTTAGGTTACATCATTTCTAAGGATGGCATTAAGATTGATCCTAAAAGGGTCAAAGTAATTCAGCAATTGAGTCTCCCAGCCACTAAGAGCAACACTAGATCATTTTTCAGTCAGGTGAGCTTTTTGAGAAGATTTGTCCTAGATTTTGCTAAATTGACAAGACATATAGCAAAGATGATGAAGAACCATCCTGTTTTTAAATGGAACGAAGAGGGTAAGAAAGCCTTCAAAAATATTAAAATAGCCATCACTAATGCTCCCACCTTAGTGCACCCTAACTTTGAAAAAGATTGTATTATCTACTATTATGCATCCGAACACACTATTTCAGCTATCTTATTACAGAAAAATGAACAAGGTATCGAATCTCCTATTGCTTTTATGAGTGTACCTCTAAAGAAGCATGAGTTGAAGTACTCTCCTCTGGAGAAGCATGCATATGCAGTGGTGAAAGTTCTGAGGAATTTTAGGTTTTATATTCTACATTCCCATGCTACTGTATATGTTCCTGACTCTGTTGTCAAGAGTATCCTCACCCAGCAGGAGATTGGTTGTAACAAAAGGGGAGCCTGGGTGGTGAAGGTACAGGAATATGATATCAACCTTAAACCTACCAATCTGGTTAGAGGTAAAGGCTTATGTAAAATGATTGCTAAGAGTGCACCAACTGGAAATGAAGAGTTGCCCCTTGTTTTGTTTACAAGTACCACTAATGAATGGTTTTCAAACATTTCTTATTTTCTAACATATGGTGAAAGTTCGTCCCATTTGTCCACTAAAGAGAAAAGGAACTTGAAGCTCAAGGATAACAAGTATGTCCTCTAGGAGGGAAATCTATATAAGAAAGGAGTAGATGGGACCTTTTTGAGATGTGTAGATAAAGAACAACAGAAGAAGTTGTTGAAGACTTTTCATGATGAAGCCTATGGTGGACATTTTTTAGATTTTGTGACTGCTTTTAAAATCCTGCGATAGTGTTTTTATTGGCCAAGTATGTTCAAAGACACATATGAATGGGTGTCAAAATATGATAAGTGCATAAAGTTTACTAGTAGACCTCAATGAGCTGCACTGCCCCTAAGGCTAGTAATAATTGATGAATCATTTCAGCAGCGGGGGTTGGATTGTATTGGGCCAGTTAATCCTAATTCAAGTGCAGGCCATACACACATATTGATTGTGACAGACTATTTTACTTTAAATGGGTAGAAGCAATTCCTGTGAAACATACCACTTCTGAGGTAGTCTATAATTTTCTTAAGGAAAATATCCTGGTTAGATTTGGCATACCAGAGAAGATTGTCATAGATAATGCAAGTAGTTTCTCTTCCTTTGGGTTTTCTCTATTTTGTTATGATCGTGGGATCAACCTTGCTCACTCATCTAATTACTACCCGCAAGGGAATGGGCAAGCTGAGTCAATTAACAAGAACCTAATCTCAGTTGTTAAGAAGCTGGTGGATGAAAACCAGAGAGGGTGGCATAAGAACCTCTATGGCGCTCTATGGGCTGATATAATAACTTATAAGAGAGCAATTGGCATGTCTCCTTTCTAGTTGGCATATGTAATTGATAGTGCAATACCCATTCCTTTGGAATTATTAGCACTCAATTTATAGAAGGCAATTGAAGATGAGCAATTCCAATCAGCGCTTGAGAAAAGGATAATGTATCTGAACAAATTAGAGGAAGAGAGAGAAGTGGTTGTGGATAAAATCACCAGACATCAGTAGGTAGTTAAGAAAAGTTTTGACAAAAAGGCTAGGCAAAGAAACTTTGTGTGGGAGATGCTGTACTATTATGGGACAAAAGAAGAGAACCAAAAGGAGCACATAAGAAATTTGACTCTATTTGGAAGGGACCTTTCATGATCAGACAAGTTATTGGAGAGAATGCCTTCTTGCTAGCATAACATGATGGGCCACTGTTGCCTCTTGCCTACAATGGGCAAGATCTTAAGTTGTATAATTGGTGACATTCTTGAGTCTTTCGTGTATCATAGTCTCTTCCCTTGTCTTTCCTTTGTTTTGTTGTAATTTTTGGAGTGACTCTATTGCCCCTGGAATAAGGTCTTGTGCCAAGTTTGTCTGGATTCTCTGTGTCCTGCTTAGTCCTTGTCCCCATTTAGAGCTTGTTGTTACCTCATTTTCAAAAATTTCCTAAAGAATTTATGTGTTAAGTCATTCATATTCTTTATTCATCATTATTCATACTTTGTTTTTAGGCCGCGCCTTCATACTTAGTTATTTTTTCCTAGTCGGCGATTCTTTGTGTTTTTGAACCCCGGTCAGTGAGTTCAAAAATTCATGAACCTCCTGATTCCCTGACTATTCACAAAACTTGCATCATAAAGTTTGTCTCGTCAGTCTTGTGCCGCGTTGTTAAAATAAGTCTTCATTGTCGGAGGGTTGAAAGTTCTTTGAACTTCCAAACCTTCAGTCTTTTGGTTCAAAGGTTCTCAAAATCTCCAACTTCTCGACTGAATGCGCTCATTACTCTAGCGACACCTCCTTCTGAGCTGGCAATTAGTACAACAAGGTGACACCTATCACCCTGTATTAAATTTGGAATGTGTGAAAAGGTGTGGGTACACTTTTCAGAGGGAAATAGAGGGGGAATTATAAATTTCAAAGTATGATATGCCGCCAATTTTAAATGAAAGTTTATGAGGAAATTAATGAGTTATGATATGAGACCTAGATAAATTAGTCACCCCACGAAGGAAAGTCTCATAATATCGTGAAGGAGATACACTGCGGAGAGCTACCAGTTCAACCATTCACAAAGAACTCGTAGGATTCCTCGCATACAGGTTAGCCCAATTGGCTTTCTCTTTCATTTCTCTCTCTTTTGTTGTGGAAGCATAATTATTTACTAGTTGGTAAAAATAATATCTTTTTCATGAATATGTATAATATTTCTCTTGCGAATATACTGTGGACCTCTTATGTGTCCTTAAATGTTTCAGAGTCTTTTGCTTTGTGGATTTTCAAATTGATCAAGATGAAATATAAGTTTCAAGGGGCTCCATTAGTTCCCATGGTTGAAAATGGTCTATCAAGTGTGAAACATACAAAGCTTGGTCATATAGACTTAGAGGTTTTTTGGAAGAGAATACAGCCAGAAGCTAGGACTTCTATTGTTGAGAAAATTATAAGCAGTGATTTGGATTGAGTTGGAGGCTTTCCACTTGTTGTGCCTTGTCTTGATTTGGTCATTGCATGTGCTAACAATTATTTTCCAGATTCACAAGAGATACGAGCCCTAAATGGCTCTATAGTAGCTAAAATTGATTCGGAGGCCATTGCTCTTACTTTGAAACTGGTTGATTAGGAGAAATTCGTTGATGTTTATGTCTTTTCTGGTTGTGGATTTTACCATAAAAAGAATGATTGGTGTCAAAGCCACATTGCCAAGAGCTAGTTGGAAGTGGAGAAGAAAGGGAAGTCTAGGCTCCCTACTAACCTGAAAAGAGGTAATTTTAAAGAAGAGATTTCTGATATGATCACCTTACTACATCGTGTGGTTGGAAGTGCAGAATTTGACTCTTTTGATTATTGGATGTGTCATTTTATTCTACTCATTTGTGGTGACCATCACATTGATTGGGCAAAACTGATAAGTGAAAGCATGCACGATTAGTTGGTAAATTTTTTGCAAAAGGTGAGTTTTCATATGTGCTCCCTATTGGTGTATTTGTTGGATAATAAAGAGGTTGTCTGGCCCAGTTTAAGAGCCCAAGGTGCTCCTGCCCCAGATACACCTGTGTATCAAATTTTTCCACAATTGCAAAGAAGTGTTGGAATGAAAGATTTCCGTAGGGTGAACAATGCTTTCTTCATGTTAATTGCTAAGAAAATTGAGGGCACCTTAGAGCGAAGGTTTTCTCTAGAAGCGGCTACCATGGCGATGAATTTTGGAAGCTTTTATATTCAGTTTGATCACTTTTCTTACTCGAGAATAAGGGGTTATGAAAATGCCCCATTAAAATTGCCAAGGTACCCGTCTGATTTTATTGTGTTTTTAGGGGTTTGTCATCAAATGGCAGTTGTTAATACCAAGTAATTTTCCATGAAGAAGAAGGGATATTCATTCCCTGTGACTCTTTCATTCTATTCATGTAAAAGCAATGATAGCATGAAAAGCGTAGAAAAGTTGTTGGAAGAATATAATTTTCACAGATTACTTGTGCGAACAACTTTTGATAGCAAAAAATTTGTAAAGAGAAATATGCATGGAGGAGGTTCATATTCACTTAAATCTCAACTTGAGAATTTTTGGGAAGATTGCTTAGATGAGAGAGAAGTTCAAAGGAGAAGTTGGATGTGGTTAACCATTGACCAAGTCCGTGCTTTCGACTTGCGACTACATACCCCTAAGATGATAGATGACAATTCAGATATATTAGATGAAGGTTATCATAATGCCTCTTTGCAACGTTTGCCTCCAATGTGATGGTCTAAAAAGGAGACCACTGATGTAATGTTTTGTTCTTTTCATGTTCTTAGGAGAACTGAAAAATGGTTGAATGGAAAAATTAGAGAATAGGGTAGTTCTATAGCTGCAAAGAAATCATCTACTCGAGAATAAAATAAGTCCCAAGCAACTCACACTCCCAAGAGTTCATCGAGTTTGGACCCAACTCTTCATAGAGTTGGCTAACAATCGGGTGGAGATGGTGAACAACCCGAGGACATCAGGAAGTTAAAAATGACCACGAGCAAGATAATTAGCCTATGATAATAGACAACATATTGGCTACTTCGCAATCACAATTAGACGATGTGCCCCATTTAAATCCCCTTTTTAATGATAGTGATTCTTTGATTTTTAATCATCTTGGAGAAGATAATATGCTTCAATCTCTATTTGGTAATCAAGTTTCTCCTGGCTTGAGTAATCCTCTGGAGCACAATTCCCCTCCTGTGCGATCAAATGGTGTGATATTGAATACTATTATGAATGCTAATGCTTCTTCTTCCTCCCCTGCATGGTTGAGTAAAGTTGTGGAGAAAAAGAAAAGATATACTCCTATGGTGGACACCAATATTGACATTGTGGCTAAGCTCTTGCAAGAAACGCCCAAACCAAAAAGGGCTAGGAGAATGTCAAGGATTGTTGCAGACCCTTCCACAAGGCACCACATCTTGGAGATTGTTGACCCAGTGTGCAACAAGAATGAGGATGAAGTGACTAAAGCCACCTCTAACTTAAGTTGAGTTGATATGGGACCCTCGACTATGGAGGGAGAAATTTACCTTGCTAAATTCTCAGTCAGCACTTTATTGAAGACAATTAAGAAAGAATAGCAAGAAAATGCTTTAAATTGAAAGCACAGGTAAATTCTTTAACTCTATTTATTTAGTCCATTTTGAAAATTACTGCCCAACCAACTAGAGAATTGCCTGATATAAGTGTAGATGGCCCAGATCCCAATCTCTTGTAGTAGATTAAATAGTCTCAAGCTTTGAGTGGTGTTGTAGAGCAATGGATTAAAAGGGTAACTTTGAATGGCCTTATCTACATAGATGTATCTATTAAGTTATTTAATTCTACTTCCAGCAAGAGGGAAGCATTGGTGACTGAATTTCAAAATGTTAGAAAAGACGATAGCGACTTTTCCCTGGTCTCTAAAGAAGTACAAAATATGGCTGGCATGGACGTCAACATCCTTGTGGCTGAGAAGATTTTGAATGATCTCAAGGAAATGGACTTTGCTACGTGGACAGACATGATTGAGTGGAAAATGTATGTATTAGGAGTGGTTGAGGATGAAATGAGGAGCACCCTAGCTCGATATTACATAGATCTAAGAGATCTCAAAAGCAAGTTCGCAATCCTGGAGATAGAAGCCATTGGTGATGATGAGGATAAGCTACTTGAAAGTACAGAAATCAAGCAAAATTTTAAGAAGATGATGATTGAAGAAATGGTAGCTATAGACATAAAAAAATCATCCATTTCATAACATCACCTAATCATACCTGACCTTGTAAAACATCTTGTAATATTTATCCTAGGTCATTACATTATCCCACTTATCCCACTTGATCACCTTTCCAATTAATCAAATAAACCTCTTTATTTAATTAATCCCTCTTCACATGTGCCACAAACAATTTAAATTAAATATTAAATCAAATCCCTCATTGCAACATGTGTCACATGACTACAACTCTTCTCATGCACAAATAATTTAAATAATTTTATTATTTAAATTATGAGATTCCCACTCACATCCTATTTTTAGCTCCACTTATCTATGCATCATAAGGCATTTTCTATTCAAGATAAATAAAAGAATCCCACTTATTTCCTCTCATCCTATTTTTAGCCTCATGTCATAACCCACTTAATGTTTGTCATAGGCACTAAAATCAACTTTTAATCCTAGCCATACACATCACATAATTGACTTTTAATCTTAGCCATCAAATCCCATTAGCTCTTGCCTATAAATCAACTATCATCCAAGCCATTTTCATGCATTGAGTTTCAAGTATCTTTACGCTATCGAAATCCCAATTGAGCCTTTACATCACCCATCTATCTATTTTCCTCTATCATCATCATCTTATCATTATGCTGCAGCTGTGAGTAATCAACAACCCTTCGACATCATGCATTCTCATGCAAGATCAAGAAGAGCCCTAGCATGGATTCGGTTTGCTTTGCATTTCTATTTTTCATTTTCATTCTAGTTTGTCCTTCATGGTGCATAGTTAGCCTGTTTAGTTAGTTTTCTATTTTTGACACTAAATCTGATTTTCCCTAACTACAAAATGGTGAACCCAACATGAAAAATGCAAAAATCTAATGTTTTACTTGAGTTTTGGTGAGTGATTTGTTGCAGGTGACCTCCTGGGCAAAAATTGACTGCACAATCACGTCCGGGAGGCTGTTTCCATGAAGTTTGACTATAAATTTGTCTAGTTTTGGTGACTTTGTAACTTAAAAAAAAATTGAAAATTTTTAGCATAGGAATCCATATAGTACAGACCCACCATACTGATCCATACATCATCTGTTGTAATAGCTGGTTTGCTTGGTTTACAGGCTAACAGACACTACTTAAGGGAAAGGTTGTCGTTGTGATTTTGAAAACCACCACCGCCTCTTCTACCACCCTTCACCCCTATCACCGCTCGCATAGAGTTGTTGCCACCTTGTTTCCAACAGTCGACCACCTTATATCTCCCCTATACCACCTCTGAGTGAAGCCCACCACCATTTGGATCATAGTCTAAACCGTAGGCAGAAACTTGGAGGTTGTCACCGTTGTTTTTAGTCTTTGTCACCACCAAAAATTTTGACCTTCAACCGCCTTTCGATTTGGTTGCCTCCGATCTCCACTTTCAAACCTAATTCAAATTATGTGATAAAGTGTTAGTCTTTGGCCTCTGTTAGTCTTTGACAAGTCTGTCACCGCCTTTGGTGGTTCATTTGAGTGGTTGGGCTTTTAACCCTTCTTACCTTAGGGTTTGGTCACCCTTAGGACCGCATACCAGGTCATCTCCTCCTGACCAACATAAACTTTAACCTCATATGTTTGGATATTAAAGTGGTGCTTATAGAAACTTGGGGTTGCCCCATTTAGAGCGTGGTCACATCAGTAACTGGGGACAGAGCTAAAAATCCCCCTTCGTTCCTTTTCATTTTTTTTTTTTGCCTATAATTCACCCCTGGTCATATCAGCGACCAGGGGCCTATTTTGCTTTGACCGCCAAGCTAGGCTAATAAATTTAACCACTTACATGTGACCATCAAGCCCCCTGACCGCTAGCAGTTAGGGTGACTGTCAGACTTGCCTTCACTTTCTACATGCCATAGGGGAGGTATCTTTTTCGTTTCGCTATAACAGGAGCATACGGAGGCGAAATCACGCAAACAAATACTCATCAAAAAGCTAATTTGATGAACTATGTAGCTGTGAAGAATTTATCAGGTGAATGTGTCATTTTCCAACCTTCTTCGCAGTCAAAGTCAAACTTGCATTTAAACTTTAAACGGACATATCTTGAGCAAAATTAATCAGATTTCAACGAAATGTTTTTTAAATTTGCATGAAATTTCCTAAATTTTTTGTTTATACAATCCATTTTTCTGTATCATGTCATTTTGATAAGATTTTATCAGATTCTTCATTTTTCACATAGCTTTTTTCCATGCAAGTTTACATGTTTCTTTTTTGATTTTGTGGCTTGTAGGTGAATCTAACGAGCTGGAGCAGAGTTTGGATTAGTCAAAACAACAAGTGGGAAAGCAAAAACAATTAGGTGCACAAAATCCATCGCTCATCTTTAAACATTGCTTGCCTTCACATTTCGATTTGGGCTTAAAATCAATCTTGTTTGTTATCACATCATTGAAATCAGGTCTAAAATGAACAAGTGTCTTCCATCACATCTTGATTTGGGATTTAAAAAGAACAAGTGCTTGAACTGTTTGACACATATTTCATTTCTAAGGGTCAATTAACAACTGTAAGTGTGAATCAAGTGACAGCTCACTTGGTTTCCTTTTGTTTACCCTATCTTAGGAGGCCTGCTTGGAGACACACCACTCCAAGGGACGACCTCAACCGAGGTTGAAACGAAAGACACCCTCATTGGAAGTTGTAAATCTTGTCACTCTTAGCTAAGCCCAAAAGAACTTTATACCTTTGGGAAGTGAAGGTGAAGGGTGGGTTACCCCTTTCTCCTGGCTGTGTGGCAGGATTTCACTTTTAATTCATTTCCCTAGTCAACCTCGTGAATCCTAGCTTAAGACCTAATTGGCCATACCCCACTTGACTAATTCTAGGGCTTGTTGATGTGTCTTCCACGTGTGCTTGCTTAATCATCACAGCATTTCATTTTCAAATTCAAATTTGCTTATGTGTCTTGCGTGAGTGAATCGTGTGTGTACATGTGTAATTCATTGTTTGATCATTGTCAAATCAAGCTATAAACACCAAACACATAAACTGTTGGGAATTAAGGTCTCTCAACCTTGGTAATTCCTTGTATTATTTTCATTGTATTTATTTATTCATTGCCTATGTTGTAAATTAAATTGTAAATTCATATTGTCATCTTGTGGGATGTGGCATGATGATGTGTCATCCTACATGGAAGATGACAACTTGTAATTTTGTCCTCACATGAGGAGATAGGCATCCCACTTTATGGTAGGAATATTTTGCCATGTGTCAACATCTTGGATGTTATGTAAGGTAATATTGACCGTAACGGTCATAACAAATTCCTATGACAAAGTTATAACATGTAAGAGTCAGAAATAGGAGATTCTATGACAGGTGAAGACATGTGTTGGAGAGCATCTTTGAAAAAGGCATCTTTGGGTGCCCCAAGGTGGACTATGACATGTTGTAAGAGAATATGCTATTTATATCATGTGTATGACAAATTCTCTTACAACTGTAAGTTGTAACTGCTATGACAGATTTTATGACAGTCGTAAGAGTCATAAGAGCATCTATCATAGCCCATTTTGGAAATAGGTGACCTCTTTGGGATGGGGTGTGTGGACAAGTGTCAGAAGCATCTTACAATGTTGACCAAGTGTCCATAAGTGTGGGTTTTGGGCCATGAGGCCAAGTTGGATGCCCATTCCAAGATAGAGGCAATTTTGCCTTGTATTTTCTATAAAAATAGGTGCTTGGATGAGGAGATGTATTACAAGTTTGACAGGTACTGTTATGCTGCTAGTTTGTCTCCAGATATGAGTGTCAAAGACTCCTGAGAGATTTCATCACAAGTGTATTGTAAACCATTTCAGTTTTGTTAATACATTGTGCAGGTTTTGGAGGGTGGGGTTTTTCACCCGATAAGGGTTTTCCCCACGTATATCTTGTGTCTCTCTTCTTCTGTCTCACTTTCTTGTTTATGTGTTTGTTGCAATATCTCTGTTATCTCTATTAGCGGGTTTAACATTGTTGTAATAGTAAGGATAAAATTAAATTTGCACTCTCCTCCCCTCATTAGATTAGTGTAGGAAGCGATTTCCGCAAACCTAGCTTCCTTTCAAGTTGGTATTAGAGCTTGATCACCTTTGGTCCTAGTTGTTGGGTAGGGGTTTTTTGGGTTGATCTTAGGTTGAGTGGGAGTGTTGTGCAGAGTATTATGTATCTTGTTGCAACAAGGAGATGGCAACCACATCCGAAAGGTTAGAGGTTGAGAAATCCAATGGCACTAATTTTAAGTTGTGGAAACTCAAGATGGAGGACCTACTTGTTGATCGTGACCTATGGGAAACGGTATCCGGTGTGAAACCTACAACAATGCCACAAACTAATTGGGACCTCAAAGATCGGAAGGCTAAGGGTCTCATAAGACTCTATTTAGCTGACTCTGTCCTGTTGAATGTCCATGAGGAGAAGAGCATGAAAGATCTTTGGAAGAAGTTGGGTGATGTTTATTAGGCCAAGTCCTTGGTAAACAAACTCTTCTTGAAAAAGAAGTTGTTTGCTCTGAAGATGGAAGATGGAGGATCTATTGCGGATCACATGAATGCTTTCAACATGATCGTTGCATAGTTGATATCTGTGGGTGTGAAAATGGAGGAGGATCATTGCATGACCCTGCTTTGTTTTTTGCCAAATTCATCAAATCATCTTGTCATGGCTATCAAAAGCACCACTACCACCTTCAAGATGGAAGATGTGGTGTCCTTGTTGTTATCTGAAGAAATGCGGAGGAAGTCTTCTAAGGCAGCCAAAGAGGCTCTTGCAGTTCATGGAAGACCCAAGGAGAAAGGGAAGAAGAAAGACAAGAAAGCTAAGAAGGGCAGATCCAAATCCCGTGGGAGATCCAAAGCTCTTGGAAAGTCCAAGGCTCTCTGTTGGAACTATGGAAAAATTGAGCATTTATGAAAAGAATGCAAAGAGGAGAAGAAAAAGAAGAAGAAAGCTCCTGATTCATATTCCAACAAGTCACAAGATTATGGTGATGCCTTCATCGCAGCCCTAGCCACCCATACATCTGATGATGTGTGGTTGATTGATTCTAGTGCATCATTCCACATGACCTCGCATCGAGACTAGTTCACAAAATATGAAGAGTTCGATGGTGGAAGAGTGTACCTGGGTGATGACTCTCATCTAAAGATTGTTGGTCGTGGAAGAGTCTTAATCTGATTCCCTGATGGATGAGTGAAGGGGATCACTAGAGTTATACACATTCCAGGCCTTGCATGAAACTTGCTTTCTGTAAGTATGTTGAATGATGCAGGTGTGTAGGTTGCCTTTTCGAAGGATGGATACAAGATGACTAGAGGATCTATGGTGCTTGTGAAGGGTACTCGGAGAGGTAATCTATTTCAGCTGGAGGCATGCACTTCACAGTGCAATAGTTCTTCTGACTCAAAGAAATGAGCTGCAATCACTTTATCCCCACCATCTGAACGACCAGTGAAGAAATCTGTTGTAACTAGTTCCGATGGTAGTGCACATGCTATGGAAGCTAAGCTTCCTGCTGAAAAGACTATGTTATGGCATTTGAGATATGGCCACATTGGTGAGAAGGGTCTGCGTACCTTGAAAAATAAAAATCTCGTTGAGGGGTTAAATGATTGTAATCTTGAGTTTGGCTTTTGCGAACATTGCATTTATGGAAAGCAAAACCATGTTTAGTTTTACTCTAGTTCTCACAAGTCTTTTGGTGTATTGGATCTTATTCATTCTGATGTGTTTGGTCCTGTTAATGTTCCTTCAATTTCAAAATCTGTATATTTTGTATTTTTTATAGATGATTACAGTAGAAGGACATGGGTTTATTTTATTAGAAGCAAGACTGAAGTCTTGGTTTAAGGAGTTTAAAGCCTTTGTTGAAAACAAGACTAGTAAAAAGATTAAGTGTTTGAGAATTGACAATGGTGGTGAGTTTTGTTCGGTAGAGTTCAATAAGTTTTACAAAGAGCAAGGGATTAAAAGGCATAAGACAACTCCATATACCCTACAACAAAATGGAGTTGCAGAGAGGATGAACATGACACTGATGGAGAAGGCTAGGAGTATGCTTAGTGGAGCACGCCTCGAACAAAAGTTTTGGGCTAAAGCTGTTGCCATTGCTTGCTATCTGGTAAATAGATCTCCTACATCAGCTCTTCTTGGTAAGACACTTATGGAGGTGTGGTCTAGTAAGAAGCCTTCAGTTAGACATCTTTGTGTTTTTGGTTGTGAGGCATATGCACATGTGCCTAGGGAGAAATGATCTAAATTAGAGAACAAGGTTGTTAAATGTATTTTCATTGGCTATGGTGTCGGTGTGAAAGGATACAAGCTTTGGGGTCTAGTGGCTGAAAAAATGTTGTATAACAGAAGTGTTATCTTTAGAGAGCTAACACCTTCTTCCGTTGTTCTACAGCCAGAACAGACAGAAAAGAAAGAGGATGCAGTTCAGTTTCCTTCTACCCCTGAGAAGACTGAACAAATAGACCTTGTGAGAACTGATGATGAGGAGAGCTCTAGCAGCTTTGAAATCTCTGAAGAAGAAGCAGAACGTCAACCTCAACCATTGAGGAGGTCTACACGAACAAGAAAGCAACCTAATAGGTTTGGTTATTCATTACTTGATTCTAGTTATGCTTTTGCTTTACTTACTAACACTGATGAGCCTAGAACTTTGAAAGAGGCTATGGGCATGAAAGTTACAAGTTCTTGGAAGGAGGCCATGGAGGATGAGATGGCTTCTTTGGAAAAGAACAAAACATGGGACTTGGTGCCTTTGCCTGATGGACGAAAACCCATTGGTTGCAAATAGGTGTTCAAGAAGAAATTTGGTGTAGATGGTAGTGTTGAAAAGTACAAGGCTAGATTGGTTGCAAAGGGGTATTCACAAGTGGAGGGAATTGATTATGGTGAAATTTTCTCTCCCATTGCAAATCTGACATCCATTTGATTCTTGTTATCTCTTGCAACTGCTTATGACTTAGAGGTAGAACAGATGGATGTGAAGACAACTTTCCTTCATGGTGATTTGGAGGAAGAAATCTACATGTCATAGCCAGAGCATTACATAGTGAAAGGTAAATAAAATTTGGTTTGCAAATTGAAAAAGTCTCTGTATGGTTTGAAGCAATCTCCTAGGATGTGGTACTTGAAGTTTGATGCCTTTGTGTTGTCAATTGGATTTGTGAGATCAAAATAGTATCACTGTGTGTATTATAAGTTTGATGGTGATCGTATTCTCATTGTTGCATTATATGTTGATGATATGTTGCTAATTGGAAAGGGTAAGAATATGATTTCTGATTTTAAGTCTCAGTTGGCAGCACCGTTTGAAATGAAAGATTTAGGGGCAGCCAAGTACATTCTAGGAATGGAAATCAGAAGAGACAAAGCTAACATAAAACTTTGGTTAAGCCAGAGTAAGTATGTGAAGACCGTGTTGGATAGGTTCAGCATGGCAGATTGTAGACCATTGTGTGTTCCTGTTTCATTGGGGACAAAGTTGTCTGATAATGATTGTCCAAAATATCCTAGTGAGGTGGAGGACATGAGTAGAGTACCTTATGCTAGTGTTGTTGGTAGTTTGATGTATGCTATGGTCTACACAAGACCAGACATTGCCCAAGCAGTGGGAGTCCTTAGTTAATTTATGGCTAATCCTGGACGAGTACATTGGGATGCAGTTAAGTGAGTGTTCAGATATTTGAGGGGTACTTCTAAGTATTCTATTTCCTATCATGGAAATGCTATAGGACCTCCACATTCAGTTTGTATTCGTGGATTTGTGGATTCTGATTAGGCAGGTGACATTGACAGCAGGAGATCCACTAGTGCATATGTGTTCACAATGTTTGGTGGTGCAATTAGTTAGATGAGTAAGAGACAACATGTGGTTGCTTTGTCCACTATAGAAGCTAAGTATATGGCTGCAACTCATGCTTGTAAGGAAACCATTTGGCTTAAGAGATTGTGTTCAGATATTGGTGTTGATGCAGGACAGATTACGATTTGTTGTGATAGTTAGAGTGCAATTTGTGTTGCGAAGAATCCAACTTTCCATGCTAGAACAAAGCATATTGATGTATAGTTTCACTTCGTGCAAGACATGGTAGAGGATGGGAAGGTAAATTTGGAGAAGGTAGATACTTTGAAGAATGTTGCAGATGCATTGATGAATCCAGTAGGCACAGAGAAGTTCAGATGGTGTTCAAAGTCTATGGACCTCTCAGCCTATAGCAGTTAAATCCTGTTAATTCTATTGGCTCTTACAAGGTGTTCAACAAGTGGGAGAATGTTGGGAATTAAGGTGTCTCAACCTTGGTAATTCCTTGTATTATTTTCATTGTATTTATTTATTCATTGCCTATGTTGTAAATTAAATTGTAAATTCATATTGTCATCTTGTGGGATGTGGCATGATGATGTGTCATCCTACATGGAAGATGACAACTTGTAATTTTGTCCTCACGTGAGGTGATATGCATCCCACTTTGTGGTAGGAATATTTTTCCATGTGTTGACATCTTGTATGTTATGTGAGGGAATATTGACTGTAACGGTCATGACAGATTCCTATGATGAAGTTATGACATGTAAGAGTCAGAAATAGGAGATTCTATGACAGGTGAAGACATGTGTCGAAGAGCATCTTTGAAAAATGCATCTTTAGGCACCCCAAGGTGGACTATGACATGTTGTAAGAGAATATGCTATTTATAGCTTGTGTATGATAGATTCTCTTACAGCTGTAAGTTGTAACTGCTATGACAGATTCTATGACGGTCGTAAGAGTCGTAAGAGCATCTGTCATAGCCCATTTTGGAAATAGGTGACCTCTTTGGGATGGGGTGTGTGGAAAAGTGTCAGAAGCATCTTACAATGTTGACCAAGTGTCCATAGGCGTGGGTTTTGGGCCATGAGGCCAAGTTGGACGCCCATTCCAAGATAGAGATAATTTTGCCTTGTATTTTCTATATAAACAGGTGCTTGGATGAGGAGATGTATTACAGGTTTGACAGGTACTGTTATGTTGCCGGTTTGTCTCCAGATACAAGTGTCGAAGACTCCTAAGAGCTTGCATTGCAAGTGTATTGTAAACCATTTCCGTTTTGTTAATACATTGTGCAAGTTTTGGAGTGTGGGGTTTTTCACTTGATAAGGGTTTTCCCCACGTATATCTTGTGTCTCCCTTCTTCTATCTCACTTTCTTGTTAATGTGTTTTCTACAATATCTCTATTATCTTTGTTAGCAGGTTTAACATTGCTGTAATAGTAAGGATAAAATTGAATTTGCACTCTCCTCCCCTCATTAGATTAGTGTAGGAAGCAATTTCCGTACACCTAGCTTCCTTTCATAAACAAGTCATTTTAAACTTTCTTTCCACACAATCATCATTGTCATATCCAATCAAATTTCATCCTAATCCAATCCTAATCATCCCATCATTCCACATCATCATCTTAATCTTATTCAATACTTTCAAAATGGTCATAATCCTAAGCAAGCCTAATCCTAATCCAAAGCCCAAGGTCACACTTCGAGGAGCCCCTCCTCCTAATCATGACGACAATCCAAAACCTTACATACTCTGAGGTGACCCAAAATTTGTTTCTAGTGGTGATGAGAACTTTGTAGATCCTAGTGATGATGAGGATCTTGTAGATTTTGAGGCATACTTGGAGGAACAAACTGAAATCCAAAAACTTCAATCTATGTGTAACTCCATCCCAACACAAGAGCAAAAGATCATAGCACAAGAACTCCAAGACCTCATTCAAACACTTCACGAGGTACTCCAAGCCATAGACTGACAAACCATACAAAGATTCCAAGCCATCATTCAAAAATTTAAACAAATCCAATCACCTCAAATACAACACCTCCTAGCCCAAGCCCAACAATTCATAGCTACTTGTCAAATCCAACCAAATCCACCCACCTATCAAGTCAATGCCACATCAACCTATCGCACTTCTTTCCATGTCAACCAATATTCATATCCATCTACATCACAACAAGCACATGTGAACCTAAGCCACTCCTTGAAACAAGATCAAATGTCATCAAGCTCTAATGATACTCTTGACAAGGGAATTACCACCTTAAGTTTGGAATCATACACCACTCAATCTACTAGTCCTCCATCATCATCTAAGAGAATGCCTATATCAAAGCCTATTAGTCCTACATAAACATCATCATCAAACCTTTCAAGCTCTAATCCATCAACCAACAAATCCTCAAATGATTTTCTCGAAAGATTCTTTGCAAAATATAAAAGCAAAAGAAAAGCTACGGAGTTATCCAAATCCACCAATCCATTTAATCCCTCTGGCCCTCCATTTAATCAAAGTACAAGCCCTAATTCTAATCCATCTAATACCCCTCTTGTCCTTCCACCATGGGATCTATCTACTCCTAGTCCTAATCCACCTAATCCAATTAGCCTTCCACCTAATCCCAATCATGAGCCTTCAGCTTCCATCACCCCTCCACCTACAAAGGATGTGATTCAAGGACTACTAGAAAGGAATAAACCATCCCCATGTCAAGCACCCATTGATGAGCCTACCAAAGAACCTTTGAATGACATGTCTACTTCTTCAACCCCATCATGTGGTCCACAACCCCTCGATCCTATTGTAAATTTTCCTCTCATGAGTTCATTGTCCTCTCATGTTATTGACCAAGAGCCTACCCAAGAGTCATCCACTTCCATTCAAGCAAACCAATAGCTATGTCAAGAGTTTAATCCTAAGCATGTGGAAACATCAAGCCCTATTCCTACTCAAGATCAAATCACTTTCATCCAATCTATTCATAACCTATATATTCTCTATGATCAATATATTACCCATGAAGAAGCTATCCATGAGCAACTTGATCTTGTACCTATCCATGAGCAAGATATCCGAAATATGCCTCCACCTAGTCCTATCCATGATCCACCAACATCCACTTGTCATGATGAGACACATGCCTCCCAAGAACACATAAGCATAGAAGATCAAACAAATATCTTGGATCCTAATGATCATGGTCAAGATTCTAAGGATCCTTCCACATCCGTTATTGACCATATTCCAAATTCACCATCACATCCTATTGGTCTATCCACCTTCATTCATGAATGCTCCTCCCTAGGAACACAACAACCATTGTCTACCACTTCACTTTCTCCATCCAATAAGGAACTCGTGTCTAGTTCCCAAACTACACCTAGTCCCATTGTCCACCGCATGCTCCAAAACATGGACTACAAAGGTAAAGGCTTAGGCCTTCATGAACAAGGTATTTTGGAGCCAAACCATGTCAAAGTCCCTCCATGCTCATATGGCCTTGGATATAGACCCCAAGTTAAACAATCTAAAGATGTTGGTACTTACTTCATTCATCCTAAGTCCACCACTTTCCATCATAAATCCTATCATACCCCTAAAACATATGTTGCCATCCACCTCCATCATCCTATAAATGTCAAATGTATGTGACCATACACCTTCCACCATCCAATTTACCACCACTACTTCCAACTCCTAATATTCCTCCATCCACTTTACCTCCATTTCTTCCAACACCTAATACCCCTATCATCCATAAAACCCCTTACATTCCTAATCATGACCAACAAATGCACATATTGTATAAACATAAAGCTTCCACTCATTCCACCCATTCTAAGGGATTCAAAAATACAAAAATGGATGCCTCTATCCATAAAGTCAAAAATACTAAGGATCCTCATGCCTTAGGGCACAAATACAGAAAATCAAAGAAAAGTATATCCAAAATGCTACCCAAGCCCATACCTTCCCAAGCAAAGTCTAAAACTAAAATGGTATGGGTGCCTAAGCAAAAAGAAAGCAAATCAAATGAGGCATCCACATCACAAAAATCCCAACCATCCTTTTCCATCCAAAAGTGCCACTCCATTCAAAAGTTTCAAATTCTAAAATCCCACAAGCAAAACAAAAATCATGAAATACTAAGTCTATGTGGGTACCTAAAGCACTTCATCATCCATCTCCTAAGCAAACATCTCCATTGCTTCTTACGCCACCTTCCAATCAAAAGCTTAAATGTTTAACATGGTGTGTGCAATTGTTGGTCATGGTTCCATTTCATCTCGCAATAATTCCACATACCTCCATCTCCCCATCCTTCTTCCACTATCCTACATATATTCCCCATCTTATTCCTATGGTCCATGCTTTACATAAGTCTTTCATCCATCTTTGCGTAAGTCCATCATAATCCACTATCGTTCCTTCCATAATCCACTATCTACCTTATTCATATCTCTTTCATGCAATCCCTTACCAACATCGATGAGCATAATGACTTGACATGGTCCATGCGGCAACATTCCTTTCTAATGGGACTATCACTTTTCATGGTACTAGACACTTGAGTCATCCTATCCATGTTCTCCTTCTCCTATCCAAAAAATTCAAAAAATAAAAAAAGTAAAGAGAAATCCCTTCATCCAACAGTGAAAACCTAGTAAATAGGCAACTTAGATAAGTACCATGATGAAAACTTGGCAAACAGGTGTCATGTGTAGGTTGATCTTCTATGTCACTTACACTTGGGGACATAATGTCTCATCTATCCAACCTATCATATCATACCATTTCCATCCTACCTACCATCTTTAGCCATCATACATACCTATCATATTGAGTCCATTTGTCCACCCCTCTCCTTTTGATCTTGATGAAGATTGGGGGCAAAATGTTGACACATGTTTTGGTTATCTCTTGATATACCTCATCCTATCCAAACCAATCCATCTTATCATTCCTATTGTCATAAGCTTTTTCATGAAAAATCCTAAGTATCACACCTAAAATGGGGCATGTTGTTTCTATGTGACATAGTCTTTGGAGATCACATCCTTGTCCTCTTACACATATATCCATTCCATCCACTTATCATGAGCTTTTGCTCACCCTTTTATCCATTCATCCAATCCTACATTATCCTTGCACCTAGACTTGGTTTTCCCTTGTCATTGGTATCTAACACAAAGGCTATCAAACTTGTCATCCAATGCCATCCCCAAAACATTTCAAAATTCAAAAATACAAAAAAAATGGAAAAAGGTCTTGAAAAAATACAAAAAATCAAATATTCTCAAAATCCAAAAAAAATTAAAACATTTCAAAAATCTAAAAAAATCAAAACATTCAAAAAACTCCCAAAAAAATCAAAATATTTTTCAAAATTCAAAAAAATCAAAACATTTCTCAAAATCCAAAAAAATCAAAACATTCCAAAACTCCAAAAAAATCAAAACATTTCAAAAATCCAAAAAAATCAGAACATATCAAAACCCAAAAAAAAACAAAACATTTTAAAAATCCAAAAAAATCAAAACATTTCAAAACCCAAAAAAAGTCAAATATTCCTAAAAATACAAAAAAATCAAATATCCAAAAATCCAAGCAATCAAATCAATCATCAAATCATTTCTTCCAATCAATTCAATTCACATCATCAACTCGAATCAGTCAAATCAATCACATCATCAAAATCAATTCATTCAATCAAATTCATCCAAATCAAATCACTTCTTCTAATCAATCCATTCATCCAATCATAGCACACAATAAACTTAAATGCAAATCATCTTTAATCCATACCAATCAAGTCAATCAATCCTGCTAAATTATCCAATTGCATCCTTGGTTTTGTTCCAATCTTGTTGTCAACCAAATCAATCGATCAATCATCATCATAATCAATGGGATTTATCATCCCCAATCCTAGTGTTGTTCTCAGGATATATCATTCCTATATCAACAACACAATCCTCGTGTTGCTCTCGGGATAAATCATTCCCACATCAACAATGTTATCAATCAATCAATCATCAATTTACAAATTGACAGGGGCAATACCTTGTTCCTTTTTGAATCATTTGTGTATGCTTGCTTGCTTGCTTGCTTGTGTGTGTTATCATTTTATCTTGCATTTGTATCAAATTTGTATCATTCCCAGCTAATATTCATATCTTGTATCTAGACAAGGTTATATTATGCTGGGGTACGAGACACATCGTCACCTTGGTCCTTATACCTTGGTGCATAATGTCTAGTGCTATATCAAACATCATGATTGCTCACCTTCATTGCAGCATAACATATCCTTCCCTTTCCTCTATCTATTCCCTTATCTTTCTTTCTTGAGTAACCCCTTTCATTTCGAGAGTCTACCCGTGTTTGTCCAACCCGCCTATCCTCTCGAGGGGTATCCTCATCATCATTATCATATCCTATATCATCATCCCATTTCTTCATCTTATCTTTCAATCATCATTTTTTTTCTTCTATCCATACCTTAGTTTCTTTGAAATGATGTTACTCGACATAAATCTTATCATCTCGAACATCATCTTAAAGAGGGGCCAAATGTAGACACCAAAAAATTGTCCATTTCACAACATCACCTAATCATACCTGACCTTGTAAAACATCTTGTAATATTTATCCTAGGTCATTACATTATCCCACTTGATCACCTTTCCAATTAATTAAATAAACCTTTGTTTAATTAATCCCTCTTCACATGTCCCACAAACAATTTAAATTAAATATTAAATCAAATCCCTCATTGCAACATGTGTCACATGACTACAACTCTTCTCATGCACAAATAATTTAAATAATTTTATTATTTGAATTATGGGATTCCCCCTCACATCCTATTTTTAGCCCCACTTATTTGTGTGTCATAAGGCATTTTCTATTCAAGATAAATAAAAGAATCCCACTTATTTCCTCTCATCCTATTTTTAGTCTCATGTCATAACCCACTTAATGTGCGTCATAGGCACTAAAATCAACTTTTAATCCTAGCCATACACATCACATAATTGACTTTTAATCTTAGCCATCAAATCCCATTAGCTCTTGCCTATAAATCAACTCTCATCCAAACCATTTTCATGCATTGAGTTTCAAGTATCTTTACACTGTCGAAATCCCAATTGAGCCTTTGCATCACCCATCTATCTATTTTCCTCTATCATCTTCATCTTATCATTATGTTGTAGCTATGAGAAATCAACAACCCTTCAACATCATGCATTCTCATGCAAGATCAAGAAGAGCCATGGAGATCAATCAAACCTAGCATGGATTCAGTTTGCTTTGCATTTCTATTTTTCATTTTCATTCTAGTTTGTCCTTCATGGTGCATGGTTAGGGTTTAGTTAGTTTTCTATTTTTGACACTAAATATGATTTTCCCTAACTACAGTAGCTTATGATATTATCATTGGCGAATAACTTGGAAAACTTGGGAGAAAAGCCAATTATATCAGATCATTCAAAAATGAAATGGATAATGTGCATAAAAGAGTGGTTGATGCTGACAGGATGATAAACAAAAAGAAGCTTTGAGTTAGCATGATCGGTAGTCCAAGCAGCATGGCATTATCCCCAATCATTAATAGGTATTAGGCATATAAGGAAAATCTAAGAGCATAGGCAAGTCAAGCGACACAAGAAGATGCAGGTACCGAAGACCGACAAACTATGGAGAAGGAAGCGGCACAAAAGGAAACTATTGTGGATGTCAACGTGGCAATCATTAATTGAATGAATTTTCTAATGCTTTAGTAATTATCATTTGTTGCACAAAAACTATGGGCTCTAGAGAGCTCTTTATTTAAATTATGTTTATTTTAAAGACCTCTTTAAATTGGTTGTCCTCAAGAAGCCGTTATTTCAAAAGACAGTTATTTGTGACAAGGCTATAAATTCAATTAGCATGTCAATGTTTAGAATCTTTGGCAAACTTTGTTTTAGTTGGAGATCAATTTTGGTGTGTTACTTTTTTGTTCAGTAACTTTGATATATGAATTGAGATCAATACAGTGGAGTTTGGTGATTATAGACTTTGTGTTATGGTTATTTGAATGTTTATTCTTCCTATGTTGAATATATTGTTGGTGGTTGGTTATTGATTCTATATTGAAGTGATTGAATGTTCAAAATTCTTGCTCACTACTGTGAATACTTATCTTTTGGTGAATGGTTTATGGTGGTGATTGTATAACATATGGTGTAATTCTTTATTATTTGATTGAAGTTATTGCTACCAAAGTCTTTGTACTTCTTTTGAATTCAGTTGATATTGAGATATACTAACTTTTATGCTTTCTGGTTAAAAGCACCACCTTTTCTTTGCTTTTTGGTTAAAAGCAATCCAAGTTTTCATTCATTGAATATCATAGAAAGGTAGTTGTGCCTTGTTAAACAAGCAAAGAATCGTTGTAAAACATCATTACAATTGATTCAACTGTTGGTACATTTTTGACTTGTGTGGGTGTGAGAATATAGAGTTAGGTGGCAAAATCTGTAAATCAACACCCCTAAACCCCTGCTAGGATGTGCGACCCTTGAACCCCTTGCCGAGGGGATGGACTCCCCAGACCACATAGGGGGTACCCCCTACACTCCTCTAGACTGAAATGTGCTCCATAACCAAAATTAGTTAGGTACCAGAACAAACATGCAACTGAAACAAGATTGCTACTTGGTGAAACCTTTTATCCCTTATGGGTGATTTAAAAATAGTAATAGGAATAATAAATTACATAGAATTTACAAGGTTGATGGCACCTTAATCTTAACAAATCCCTTTTCCATAGACTCAACTTTCCCTTGTCATTGGTATCTAGCTAAAGGCTATACCAATGCAATCCAATGCCATTCCCCTCAGCGATCCCAAACTCCCAAATATACAAATCTCCATAACATCCAAACATCATAAGAAGATCCTAATCAATACACATCTCAAACTAGCAATCTATGCAAAATCATCCAATCACATCCATGGTCTTGTTCACAGCCTTGCTGCAAGCCTTGATCAAACGTCCATCATCATCATTGGGATATATCATTCCCAATCTTCATGTTGTTCTTATCATCAATCATTGACTTTTCAGCTTAACCAAGGGCAACATCATGTTTTTATTTGTATCATTTTATACATGCGTGCTTGGTTGTGTGTGTGCATTATCATTTTTATTTTACATCTACATCGATCCTTGTAACCTACCTACCACAACAATATCATGGTGCTATATGTGCTCCATAACCAAAATTAGTTAGGTACCAGAACAAACATGCAACTGAAACAAGATTGCTACTTGATGAAACCTTTTATCCCTTATGGGTGATTTAAAAACAGTAATAGGAATAATAAATTACATAGAATTTACAAGGTTGATGGCACCTTAATCTTAACAAATCCCTTTTCCATAGACTCAACTTTCCCTTGTCATTGGTATCTAGCTAAAGGCTATACCAATGCAATCCAATGCCTTTCCCCTCAGCGATCCCAAACTCCCAAATATACAAATCTCCATAACATCCAAACATCATAAGAAGATCCTAATCAATACACATCTCAAGCTAGCAATCTATGCAAAATCATCCAATCACATCCATGGTCTTGTTCACAGCCTTGCTGCAAGCCTTGATCAAACGTCCATCATCATCATTGGGATATATCATTCCCAATCTTCATGTTGTTCTTATCATCAATCATTGACTTTTCAGCTTAACCAAGGGCAACATCATGTTTTTATTTGTATCATTTTATACATGCGTGCTTGGTTGTGTGTGTGCATTATCATTTTTATTTTACATCTACATCGATCCTTGTAACCTACCTACCACAACAATATCATGGTGCTATATGGCATAGGGTTGCATGTGACTACATCGATTGTCTCACCATAGTACCTATCAAGGTCCTCAAACACCTTGTGATGTGCTTGGGCATTCTTTTATGCATGGGACACATTGTCACCCTAGTTCCTCATATCCAAGTGCATTACATCTCATGCCATATCAAATAAGATTGATCTCATTTTTAGTGTAACATAATGCATAACTATCACCTCATCCATTTGTATCCTCTCCATCCAATTCTCCTCCCAATAGTTTCATCATTTTCATCTAATCATTCATCCCCCATCACCCCTTCCCTCCAATCCCCTGCATCCAACCTCTTTTATCCTCCCAATCCATTTTTATTTAAATTTCATTCTCATCATTCTAATGTAGCTATTTGCATCCATTTTGAGAGCACACCCATGTTCTTTGAACCCCCCTACCCTCTTGAGGGGGAATCATCCCTACCATCATCCCTCCTCATAGATCATGCTTTGAGTGGTAGGGGCATCAACATCCATATCCTACCATCTTCTTCTAATCCAATCAAGGCTATGTTTTATCATTCTTGAAATGATGTTGCTTCGCAACACCGTCTCAAAGAGGGGCAAAATGTAGACATCTAAAATTATCCACTCATCATTTTACCACTATTCATCTACAATTAGGACATCACTAAACCACTCTCTTCCACAATTAATTGAATAAACACCTGTTTAGAGAATTAATTATCCAATCCCCCTTCCGACAGTGATTAAATAATATTTTATTATTAAATCACTATTCATCCATACCATCTCCTAGCATTAATTGAATAAATTTAATTTATTCAATTAATCAATCCCTTTCCATAGTCCAACATTAGATAAATATTTATTTATCTAATATCCCTTCATCCCCATCCCATGATTAAATAAATATTTCTATTTATTTAATTCCCTAGTTTGTGCACTTTTGATTAAGTTGACTAAATCACTTAATCAACTTAATCGCATGCTTGCACATTCCAAATCCCTCATTAACCCATTCAAACCCCTCACATCCTCCAACATGTACAAAGGTATGGGTCATTTGTACATTTCACATGGGTCTCTTACAAAGGGATGGGCAAGTACCTTGCACATCCCTCGAAAAAGGGTCCTTTTGTCCTCCTTTGATCCTCTCCATCCACTTTATCCAAGACCATCCTCCACCCTTGATCTTTCCTTGATCTAAGGACCATCATTATCCTCCAATCAAATTATGCAACTTGGTGGCCTCTCATCAATCCAATCCTCTCAACAATCATCAACCCTTGATCTTCTAAATCAATCCTAGCCCTCCATCTATCATCCCAAAAATCTATAAATAGCCATCAACCCAAGCCATTTTCAAGTCTCCATGTTATGCAAGGTTATGTTGTCAATTTGAGGAGCAAATGGCATATCCAACATCAAGAGCACATCCAAAGATCAAGGTTTGCATGGTAGTTAATTAGACAGCTTCCTTTCTTCTATGCAAATTCCTTTAGCTCAATCATGAGGTTGCATTAGTTATTGAGTATAATAGGTTAATATTGCATTAACTTGTTCTATCTTTTGCTCATTTTCTTACGTATATATTATGTACCAACTTGTCCTAAAATTTTAGTGGAAAATATAGAAGATGCATTTTTACCTTTGCTTGACCTTTGTTGCAAACCTCTTGCTGAATTTTTTCTTTTGCGAGTTGGAATTCAAATATTTCTATTTCTAAAACTTGCCCACCTTCTTGGTGCAGCAACCTTGTACAAAGAGTCTATCTTTTTTTCTTCTATCTTTTTTCTAAAGCCAATTAGTTGTAGCAACAATCTTGCTACTAATCTTAATATTGATGGGAAGTCTACTGAGTTCTCTAAGAAGAGTACAAGCTACATAACTCTCATAATGCCCAATGTTTCCTACAAACTTCAAATATGTGCTAGAAATGATAAAATCAACTTGATTCCTTGCAAGACTATTTATTATGAATTTATATGTGAAACCAAACCTTTTCCAGCTTAAGTTCAGATATGCATATTTGGTTTTCTCCCAAGCGTGCATAGTGTTGTAATAAAGGACCTCCAAAGAAGCCACAAAGTTCCCATCAATGTAATTTTCAACTTATGTAAATTCTCCTCTATGTATCCTAGGATGGAGAACATGCTTGGAACTTGATTCCAAATGTGTGATATGTTGAATCTCCAAATCTTTATGTATCCTGGAAGTAAATGACTAAACACCATAATACATTTATTTTAAAAAAATGAATATCATCATGATGTTTACCTTTCTCACAAATTGAGAAATTGTGGATGCCCCTTAATCTGGTTGTTTAGGAAATTCATGCTTTTGAGAAATTTTCTTAATTGTGCCTATCTTAATTTTTCTATGTATCATAAACCATCCTTCAAATGTAAGGTTCAACTCCATGGATTTAGGATCTAATAATAATCACTTCATGAACTACTACCATTGAACTTCTGTTGGTGTAATTAAATATTTAATTACACTTTATTAAGTTGACTTAGGGCTAATTTTAGTCTTAGGTTTTTCTTAAGTCATATTAGGGTTTTCAAGTTCTCACATGTAATTCTTTAATCCAATTCATTAATTGCATCCAAATTCATCCTCTTTGTTTTTTCTCTTGTAGAAGGTAATCTTAGGTTTCGCTGGTGATCCTGGTGGCTTGAGTTAAACAGTGACTCTCACATGGTATCAAAGCTCCAAATCTGCAAGCCCCTTCTTAAATCAAGGAAAATTTTAGGTAAGAGCTTTTGCAAGGTGCTTTGGACAAAACAAACCTCACCATTGAGTCCAGAAGGCCCCAAAACCCGTATTTTTATATAAGGCACTCTATATTTTGGTGACAAAATTTCTGGGTATTTTTTAGGGTTTCAAGAAATTTAGCTTTGTGAAATTCATACGAACTATATGGAATCCATACAGTCATATGAAACCTCAATTTCTATGCCACCTTGATTTTCATTCCATTTTTCTAAGTTTTTATTTTTGGAGCTACCTCAGTTTACGTGCCATCTCGATTTTCATGTCACCTTGGTTTCCATGCCATCTTGATTTTTGTGTTCAAGTACAACTGAGTTGTTTTATTAGTTTCTTAATAAAAAAGAATTTTTTATTTGGGAGCTAGCCCCTAGGGTTTAACCCCTGGTCACATGGGTGACCAACACCAAGCTTCCAGGTGCTAGCCCCAGGCTCTTAGATCTTGGTCATGTGAGTGACCAAAGTCCTAGCTGCCAACCCCCAGAGAATTAGAACCTGGTCACATGCAGGTCCAGGGGCCTTAATCCAAGCCGCTCAGCCCCCAATACCTAGCAGTAGGTCACCCATGCGACCAAACCCTTAGCCAAGGGGGGCCAGTTTTGCCTTCAAAGCCTAATTGGAGCAGTTTTAGTAAATCAGACATAGCTTGAGCAAACAAAGTCAGTCTTTCAAAAACAAATAGGCGTAGGAAAGATAGTTCCAAGAACAATCTAGTGGTGCAAGTATTGTTTTCTAGATTTTGCTTTTGGTACAATTTATTGTTGTTTGAAGTCCATATCACCTTTGTGGCTTTCGAGCTGGTATCTTTTTGCCAGGATCTCCAATTTTCATAATTCTTGTGGCATTGGAAAGGTATTGAGGAGCTCTACATAGACATCCTTGCACTTTTTCCAGATTCAGTTCCATATATTATTTATTCATTTTTTTAGTTTTATGGCTTCTGTTTGATATTCTGGACATTTTGGCACTTGGAGAAGTTATGTTTGTTTTGTTGGGCTTCATTTATTAACATTAATATATATTCAGATTGTTGGTCTCTGATCTAATTTATTTGAGGAGATATCATGGGTTTTTCTATTCACCCTTTTGTGGTAACATTGGGTAAGGATAATTATGAGTCTTGGTGAAAGGGCATCTTGACATAGCTCAGATGGCTTAATCTTTTGCCTTATCTTTATGGACTCATACCTGAACCAGATACACCTGGGAGAAAATTTGCATGAAGAAATTGTATTGATCATATTGTAGGATTGATTAGTTCTAGTGTTGATTTTGACACTATGTGTTCCATCTCACATATTAAGTGCCCATTGGTGGCTTGAGTCAATCAATAACTCTCATAATTTCCACAACCTAGTTAGTATTCATAACATATCTAGAAATATCTTCTAGATCCCATATTAGAATATGTAAGCATCTTTGGGCAATATGAACTATGTGTTGGCTCATATCAAAATGCTCCCCATGATGGTAATAGGTTGGTACAACTTTATATGTTAATCTATTTAATGAATTATCTTCTTGACCTTTGACCACAAATGGTGGATCATGAAGATGCAAACACAACAAATTAACATTACCTTCTTTCCCCTTGAAGTTAATAAGTAGTTATTTTCTTAATGTGATTACATCCACATGAATACAAGCCATTAAATATGGAATAAATCATGCTAGCACTAGGAACTAAAAAATAAGAAAAGGAAACTATTCTTGTCCTATTAAGTGTGCCATTGATTCCACATGGAAGATAACCACATGCATTTAAAAATGTGACCATATCTTGGATAATTGCATTCTCTAACCATACATCATATTTGGAGTCAGTTGGAAAGTTAAAAATTTGGTTACCTAGATTCTGATTTGCTCCATTGAATTTCATCATCCTAGTAAAGTCCTGAATCATTGAATTTTGACTTGCTTCCATAAAAGACTGCACTACTTGTGAATGAACTGCTTCACAAGCATCATATGTTTGACCATCAACTATTTATCATTCCTGAGAGTTCTAATGAGGTCAAATGCATTGTGAACTCCATAAACATTTGAAATGATGGCATTGTGGAGGGGCAATGAACCATCAAGTTGTTGCATTTTGTGAAAACCCATTGCTTGCTCCACTTCAAATTTCAAAGTTAGGTGTCTCAAACAATCACCTAGATCCCATACTCTTATGTATAGACATATTTGAACTCTTTCAGCCTCCTTATGACAACAAATTTGTAAAGCATGGAAGGACTGTAATGATATTAAATTTTTGCTAATATTATTACCTTCATACCTTGAGTCAAACTGCTTGTCTTTAGTTGTTGATTTAAAATTTTCATTGAGTTTAAAACCATCATTAATATATGTTGAGACATTTTTCTCATGTGCATGCCTTTTAGTAACATTGTCCTAAAACTCCACCTCATATGTTTCTTGATTCAAGGCCTTCTTTTTATTTTTTGATCTAAAATCATAGGAATGCACAGACCTAGACTGCCTATCTTTCTTTGTTGATAATTCTGATAAATCAATACCCTCATTCTGGTAACTCAAAAGATTCTTATCACTTTCATTCTTACAACTATCCTTTAAATATGACATGGATTTAGTCTTTGGAGTATTGACAAGTGCACACTGAACAAGAACATCTTTCTCACTTGTACATTTGGCAAGTGATATTTTCTCCTTGACTTTATACAGATGAGTCTCCTATTGGTCTAAAATTTTAGGAGTCAATAAGATATCCTTTTCTTCATTAAATTTTATACCTTCTACCTATATGGTGGATTCCTTCAGGGTCTGCTTCCTCTAAATTTTTTGCAATTCTAATTCTTCTTCTTTCTTCTGCTCCACCATCACAATTTCCTCCTTAACCTTCACTTGTAATTCTATCTCAGGTGTATCCATCATGCTTTCTAGTCCCATCTTCTTTTCTGGCTCTTTTCCTGATACTTCTAACTCTTCATTTGATTTCTTGAACACATAGTGAACCTTTTCTTTGCCTTGACATATGTGGTTTGGCTCCCAAGGTTCTCTACATGAAAAACATATATTTCTTCTAAGTTAACTTTTGCTCTCCTCCTTTGTGGTAGGGAATGTATTCTTCTACTAGATGGGAGGAGGTGATTTAGCATGAAATTTGTTCCAAAGCATTAAAGACACATTCTATCCTTTCTTCTTCTTCCTTCAAGAATGATTCTTTTGGCTTTTGTTCCTTGAAAAATTCTAGGGGCTTTGGTTCCACCTTTCCTTCTTTCTTCTTCATTTTCCTTCTATTTCTATTTTCTTGGAATAATTCCATGTGCTCTTCAAATGTAGTGGAAGATTTGTAGATATCTAACTTCTTTTCATATTAATCAAACACAAAATGTTTACATTGATCTCTGTCACACTGCTCTTCTAACCTTCTTATTTGAATAAGATCTTTTTGTCATCTTCTAATAAATGAATATAAAGCTTTATAGCTTATAGAAAATTACTCTAACAATTGATCCTAGAAATTTGGACTCTTTGTGCATGCTTCTTCTTCTACTCTTTTGCCCTTTTGTTTCGTTGGAGCATAAAACTGATTCATTTCCTTACTCATATTCTTCAAAGATTGTAATATTTCTGACAAAGATTCTTGAAAAGTCTTCAGTTTTCTATACACCATACTTTTTTTGTTACTAACAAGCATGTGATATAATCTACATGAAGGTTACCTTCCCTATAGGTTAGCAAGATCATAGCTTTGATACTAATGTCATGCCTCAGTTTTGAATATTCTTAAACCTTACACTTTTTGCATTTCTCAGACTTATACAATACTTAAATAATATGAACAATAATGACAATAAGAAATCATAACATTGAAATATTGAAATGTAATTCTCCATACTAATACTATATGTTGATATAAAGTTTTATTAGAACCAACTTCAAAGATAATGTATCAAATCTAGACAACAATGAAGAGGTACAATAGTACAATCATAACTGTACAGTTAGAAAATCAAGATATACTCACAAATAGAAAGATGTAATTAATTATGAAATTATCCAAAACTAGCTAGCCACTTTCTAACACAACAAAAAATAATAATAGACTACAAATATGATGCCAAATAACAATCCTACTATTGTACTATCTCTTCCTATTGAAGTGGTAGTCCAAATTGATGCTAACAACACTGTTGTCATCAAATAGTCACCATAAGACAAGAAGATACCTCAAAACAATAGAATAATAATCTAATATTGATGCAGCCAGTAACATGAATGATACAATAACTAAGATGATCACCAACAAGTTGTGAATCCTTCATAATGAAGGTAGATAGATTATCTTCACTAATACAAGGCCATAAATCATTCCAAAATGTCAATCATCCCTCCACATAGATGTATGACAACCTTAGATTATGCACTCAACAAGAACAACAAATAAACATTACACCTACAATATGAAGCAAATTGAAAAGTTACTAAACCAAACAATGATTTGAAGCCCACGTGTAACTCCTAAAATGGAATAACCTTGCTAGAACCTGAGGGTTTTTGTCCCCAAACTCCATATGAAATCTTAAGGGTTTTTGTCCTTAGATCTTGTGCAATTCTTGGGGTTTTCATCCTTTCTAGATTGAATATGAACATAAGTGCTCAAATGATGATTTGAAAATAATGACTAGAATGATCCTTTTGCATGGTTTTGATTACTCTTATAAAATCTCTCAATCCTAGGGGACCCAACTCCCTCTATTTCCAAATTGAAACTCACTTCAGAAAAAAAATATTGTATCATCTTAGTGAGGCAACTCATCTTTCAACAGTTGGGTTGTCTTTTCCCAAAGTTGAATAACGAAATTTCAGTTAGACAACTTAATCTATTTCCAAATTCAAACTCACTTCAAAAAAAGAAATCTTATCATCTTAGTGAGGTGACTCATCTTTCTAATATTAAGTTGTCCTAATTTCTATTTGAACCTCACTTCATAAAAATAAACCTTATCAACTTATTGAGGCAACCCACCTTCTAAAATTAAGTTGTTTTTTTTCAAAGTCGAATAAGGAAATATTTCAATTAGACAACTTAATAAGTATTATAATATTATTTCTCTTATTTTAGTTCCCCTTAGCCCATGTGAAATAAGGATTAGGCTTTTGGGTTTCCTGCCATTAATTTTGGAAAGGGGAACATGACAAAGGTTATCAAGATCTTCTTCTCGCTTAGGTATCCATAGAAAAAAGTTAATAAATGAGGAGATTGGTAACAGTTTCCTATGGATATCTGAGTGAGAAGAAGGTTTTGATCACCTTCCATTCAATTTATCTTGTAAAACACCTTGAGATATCAAAATTTTACAAGAGAAATTGAATGGAAGGTGATCAAAATCTTCTTCTCGCTCAGATATCCACAGAAAAAGTTACCAATCTCCTCATTTCTTAACTTTTTTCTATGGATATCTAAGCAAGAAGAAGATTACAGAAAGGTGATCAAAATTCACCTTTCATTCAATTTCTCCTATAAAACGCCTTGAGATATCAAAATTTTATAGG
This sequence comes from Cunninghamia lanceolata, assembly GCA_027924645.1. Lineage (NCBI taxonomy): Eukaryota > Viridiplantae > Streptophyta > Pinopsida > Cupressales > Cupressaceae > Cunninghamia > Cunninghamia lanceolata. The sequence goes on from BSBN01000246.1 coordinate 107,314, forward strand.
ATAAACTAAATGGAAGGTGATCAAAATCATCTTCTCGCTTAGATGTCTATAGAAAAAAGTTACCAATCTCCTCATTTATTAACATTTTTCTATGGATATCTAAGCAAGAAGATTATTTTGATCACCTTCCATTCAATTTCTCTTGTAAACTTTTGATATCTCAAGGTGTTTTACAAAAAGGTGATCAAAAATTTCTTCTTACTCAAATATCCACAAAAAAAGTTAAGTAATGAAGAGATTGGTAACTTTTTTTTATGGATATCTAAGTAAGAGGAAGATTTTGCTCACATTCCATTCAATTTATCCTATAAAATGCATTGAGATATCAAAATTTTATAGGATAAATTGAATGGAAGGTGATCAAAATCTTCTTCTCACTTAGATATCCACAGAAAAAAGTTACCCATCCTCATTTCTTAACTTTTTCTATGGATATCTGAGTGAAAAGAAGATTTTGATCACCTTCCATTCAAATTCTCCTATAAATGTTTGAGATCTCAAGGCGTTTTATAGGAGAAATTGAATGGAAGGTGATCAAAATCTTCTTCTCACTTAAATATCCATAGAAAAATGTTACCAATTATCAATCTCCTCATTTCTTAACTTTTTGTATGGATATCTAAGTGAGAAGAAGATTTTGATCACCTTCCATTCAATTTATCTTGTAAAATGCCTTGAGATATCAAAATTTTATAGGAGAAATTGAATGTAAGGTGATCAAAAGCTTCTTCTCGCTCAGATATCAATAGAAAAAAGTTAAGAAATGAGAAGATTGGTAACTTTTTTTGTGGATATCTAAGCGAGAAGAATATTTTGATCATCTTCCATTCAATTTCTCCTATACAATTTGGATATATCAAGGCATTTTATAGGAGAAATTGAATGGAAGGTCATCAAAATCTTCTTCTCATTCAGATATCCATAGAAAAAAGTTACCAATATCCTCATTTTTTAACTTTTTTTGTGGATATCTAAGTGAGAAGAATATTTTGATCACCTTCATGTAAAACACCTTGAGATATCAAAATTTTATAGGAAAAATTAAAAGGAAGGTGATCAAAATCTTCTTATCACTGAGATATCCATAGAAAAAAGTTAAAAATGAAGAGATTGGTAACTTTTTTCTATGGATCTATCTAAGCGAGAAGAATATTTTGATCACCTTGCATTCAATTTCTCCTATAAAATCCCTTGATATATTAAAATTTTACAAGAGAAATCGAGTGGAAGGTGATCAAAATCTCAATTAAATTCATTATAATCATGTATATATTATCTTTGCAATGTTAGGGCATATCTTCTCAAGATTTACATCTCCAACATTCATGGAACACTAGATTGTAGTTACATATATATTCATAACAATTCCTAAGATAAGTCCAAGCAAACACATTGCATAAGAAAGGTATATATTTGAAAAATTAGAAGATAATGCTTAATAGAATTGTACAATTAAACTTAAATGCTAAAAAATGATTTTAAGCATATGACTAATTAATGCTTGAAAGCGATTGTATTCTCACAACTTCAATTCAAATGAAAGTTAATTTTTATCCCATGTTAAAAAAGGTTAAAGCAAGATTACACATAATAATGAATATGAAAAAAATACAATGTGAATATGTTTAATAACATTATAAGCCTCGTGGATTTTCTGCTTAATATCTCCTCATTTCTTAACTTTTTTCTATGGGGTTGTAAAATTGGCAATCACATGTAAGAGAAGTGCTTGTTCTAAATGTTGCAAGTATGTGCCTAATCAGTGTTGTCATTGATGTCAACATATTCTTGTTGTCATTGGTGTCAACTGTATCTTATTCTATTATCTGCTTAGAAGACTTGTATGTTGAGGATATTGAGAAAATTAGCCTCTCCAGAAGAAACAAGTGAGTTACAGTGAAGTGCAGTATAGACAGTGAGTGGTATGTTGAAGAACAGCCTAGTAGACTACTCCACATTTCTTTCTGGATGATGATCTGGTAATGCGGTTTAGGTATGACGTTCTCAATTGTTTGATAGTGTTATGCCTTGAAGATTATGTCCTGACTTCCTCTGGAAGCCATCTTGAAGAAATGTCTAAGTCCGGGTAAGCAAAGGTATAGTAGGAACAGTAAACAGGGTCTAGTGCATCGGTTCGCATTCCTCCACAAATAAGTATTTTGTCATGCGGTTGTAAGGTATTGTAAACACTTATATGAAGTGTCTTATTCCAGAGTTGGGAGATCTGAAGTTCATCAGTAGGATAGCTACAAGCTGCTAAGTACCAGCATAGTGTTTGACAAAAACAGAGTCTAAGTTCTGATGGTCCGCATTTCTCCGCAAGATGATATGATGCATTGTAGTTCTAAGGGTAAGATTGGGAATGTGTAAAGAGTCCTTAACATGATTTTGCAAGTGTTTTGTGATCAACAGTAGGAGTTGTAAGACAACAGATGAAGTTGTTAAGCATGCTCTTGAGGAACAGGCCGATTGGTGAGATAAATCATGATGTGGAGAAAGGTTAACGTGTGAAAGATCTATGTAGGTAATTGAATGATTAGAGCCAACCTATATGAACACGTTTGTGAGAAGATTTGGGTTCGCGTGACACATAGTGCATTGGATTGAGCGATAAGGTACATCTTTCTATGTACATGTTTCACTTCTTGGATGCCGACCTGATTATGGAGTAAATCATGATACAGATATATAAAGGTGATGGAATTCAGTTGTGTGAGTGTGGGCATATATGTATATGATGCGAATATGTGAATAGTGGAGCAGAATTAAAGGATCAGCAGCGATGAAGACTTGGGATTCATATAACAATTGTTAAATGACTGCACCCTGGCATAGCGGTAGATGCTTAAGTAGTATTCAGTTATCATGTGTGATATGATTAGAAGCATGTTGTTGTCATCAAGACAGTAAGCTGGCAGTGAGCCTCTAGTAGGGTTTAACAACCCTTATTGTAATCTTGCTAGGTTTAGGGTTGAGACAGTGAGCCTGCTAAATCTAGTTGTACTTCATGGTTGTAAGCCAACATGTTCCAGGCCCGTGGAGTGACCAAGCCTAAACATGATTTTTGTAAAGATTGCAATATATATTTGAGAGCTAATCCTCTCCATGGTTTTTCCCTTTTTGGGTTTTCCACGTAAATCTTGGTGTTATGTGTCATGCTTTTGTAGATGTTGTTCAATTGTATATTTTGCTTATGCTTGATTATTCTTTTGAAATGGTTGAAAGTAAAAGTTCAAGAAAAGATTTGTAGAACACTGATTCACCCCCCGCGCCCCCCCTCTTAGTGTTCCTGACAATCAACACTAAACAAAAAAATTCTCTTCCATCCTCTTCCCTAGTTGAAGAAATTTCTTGTGACCTTAAACTAGTAAATAACTTTGTACAAAATATGGTTCAACATAGCATATCTTTGTGAGGAGGAGCTCCAACCAATTGCCTTGGATACCAACTATATCCAAGGCACAACAAAAACATAGAAATTATATTTCAACTCCAACCAATCTCCTAACTTTTTTTTTTATGTGGATATCTAAGCAAGAAGAAGATTTCGATCCCCTTCCATTCCATTTCTCCTATAAAATTTGAATGTCAAGGTGTTTTATAGGATAAATTGAATGGAAGGTGATCAAAATCTTCTTCTCGCTTAGATATCCATAGAAAAAGTTACCAATCTCCTCATTTCTTAACTTTTTTCATGTGGATATCTGAGTGCGAAGAAGATTTTGATCCCTTTCCTATAAAATGCCTCGAGATATCAAAATTTTATAGGAGAAATTGAATGGAAGGTGATCAAAATCTTCTTCTCGCTTAGCTATCTATAGAAAAAATTATCAATCTCGCTTAGACATCCATTGAAAAAAGTTAAGAAATAAGGAGATTGGTAACTTTTTTTTGTGGATATCTAAGTGAGAAGAATATTTTGATCACCTTCCATTCAATTTCTCCTATAAAATTTTGATATCTCAAGGTGTTTTATAGGAGAAATTGAATGGAGAGTGATCAAAATCTCAATTAAATTCATTGTAAATGTATACATATCTTTGCAATGTTAAGGCATATTTTCTCAAGATTTACGACTCCAATATTCATAGAACAGTAGATTGTAATTACATATATATTCACAACAATTTCTAAGATAAGTCCAAGCAAATACATTGCATAAAAAAGGTATATATTTGAAAAAATAGAAGATAATACTTAATAGAATTGTACAATTAAATTTAAATGCTAAAAAATGATTCTAAGCAATTGATTAATTAATGTTTGAAAGCTATGGTATTCACACTTCAATTCAAATGAAAAGTTATTTTTTATCCAATGTTAAAAAAGGTTAAAGCAAGATTGCAATTAATAATAAATATGACAAAAATACAATGTGAATATGTTTAATCATATTATAAACTCACCTGCACATTTTGAAGATATTAAGAAACCTCTAAATTTTAATGCACTCTTGCAATTCTTTTTATCTTCTTATCTGCTTCTCACTTGGATATCACATAACTTTTTCAGCCAAGAGAATGTTGTGAAGTCTCGGGGGCTCATCCTCACTTTGAACACGAAAAGAACTGAAGTGCAAAAGGCTAAAACTGCAAAGCTGGTAGTCCCATAGGCTATTTTTTGGCCTCTTGAACTTTAAAAGCTATTCATTCATAATGAAGTTACCAATCTCCTCATTTATTGGTTTTTTTTTTTCTTTTTGAATATCTGAGCGAGAAATTATAAAAAACACGAACTCACATAAACTCATTTCTTCACTATCTTTCCTCCCTAAGGAAGGCCTCTAACCACGAATAAACGAACATATAAACGGACGTGCACAGGTTTTGAAAATATTAAAAAATATAAGGGCTCCGCTACTCAGTTAAGGTAAACTGCAGCTAGGCAGCTCTATGAGTCAATCGATACTGGATAGGCAATAAATGAAACCTTGCTATAAGTTCGTTCGGCACACATTGGAATTTATAAGCTCGACATCGATTTCAGACCTGTGAAACCTACAACGCTTCCAACTGGATTGCCTGCTGTTGATGTCTTTGGTTATTCCTTAAATATACTCAGGTATATCTGTGCATGTGAAGACTCTCCTTCTTTCTCTGAAGACATAGGCCAAAATCAAGAAACTGGAAAATTATATGTGGGAAACTCTCTGTAAATTAAACGACAACCCTTCCTGTAAATTTGAAACTCAAGGCGTTTTACAGGAGAAACTGAATGGAAGGTTATCAAAACATTCTGAGAGAGCTCGCGCTCTCTATTGACAACCGCCCACCTTCACATTTCAACGCGCTCTTGCAATTCTTCGTATCTTCTTCTCGCTCAGATATCCACAGAAAAAAGTTACCAATCTCCTCATTTCTTAACTATCTTTCCTCCCTAAATGAAGCCTCTAACCACGAAAAAACGAACTCATATAAACTCACGTGCACGGTTTTGAAGATCTTAAGAAACCTCTGTGCTGGAGAAATCACAAACCAAACCTCGTTTATTTATGACGGGGGTTTGGAAATCACGGCTTCTCTTGCAAAACAATTAATATTACAGTGCAGTCGTAACCCCAATTTTGAGGGAAATTCGTCTTGGGAAGGCTTGGATGTTTGCCAGATAATTTTGCAGCTGCTGGGGAACGTTTGCTTGGCAGGAGAGGAGCACCAATCTGCTGTATGGCGAGCATTTTTTCCTCACATTTTTGCAGGGTTTGCATCAATTCAAAATGCTAAAATATACGAGCCTTTGTGTATGGTCATATGCACCTGTTGTAAGGACAGATGGGAACGTCTCAAGGAGATCTGTGGAAATGTTGGATGCCCAATTTTTGCAAGCCTTTTGAGGACGTCACAGAAAGGTATAGCACTTTTTTACTAAGTGTCTTTGATCAAATGTATTTGTTTGTTGTTTACTTGCCCTTCTCTTTGCATTTACCCGCCCCGCCCACATATCAGGGTTTCTTTTGGAAAACTCGGGTTTTCTTGCAATCAGGGCTTTCTATAAGCAGGGTTGTAAAAAATTTTAATATATATTTTTTTCTTTTTAATCTAAATTCAGGATCTACTTCTGTTATTGGAACAACAACAGATCTATTTATTTTTTGCCTATCCAGTATGGACTCACTGAACTTATGTAGAGCTGCCTGCCTAGCTGCAGTTTAGCTTAACTGAGTAGCTGAGCCCATATACTTTTTTTTGCTAACTTGTATCAGTACTGCAAATTTCTCCAAAAAATATTCAGAAATACACAGGAATTAATGGCAGAAATCTGTGATCGATGCAAGGAAAAGAATTAAGTTAGGCACACATTGGAATTTATATGCATAAATTACTAAGATTTATGATAGAGTAATGTCTCCATTTAGATAAATCATAATACAACCACTAATTGATAGACAGAACAGCTGCGACTCTTCGTACTTTGCCTACCTATTATCTTTCCCATGGAAGTTCGACCAACTAAAGAGAATGTAAAAGCTATTTCCTTAAAACCCAATTAAGTGTTCATTGCCCCACTAAACTTACAATTGAAATTGTACTGTTACTTATAGCAAGGCATGCTTTTATTCCCCAATTTTTTTATCTACCACAACTGCTATGTATAAAATCTGTTGAGAATCGAGATATTTCTTGGTGCTTTCTGGTGCCCTAAAATTCTGCATCCCATCCCTGCTGAGTCTTGGAGTATCTTTGACCATTCTCCCAACACTCAAAAGATTCTTGAGCCCTCTGAATTATTTTTTATGCACCAACATGACAAAAAAGTTAAGGAGATGGATCTGAATCACACCCTGTAAACGGAAATATCCATAGTGCGTACTTCCAGCTAGCAGAGTCTAGAAGCTATATGAGCTAATCTTGACTGGTCAGTAAACCTGTATTACTGATTTTCAGATTAAATAAATGACTATCTAGTGATTTATGACAACAGTGACAGGTTCATCTATCCTGCTGATGTCATCTTCAACTTGTGACAATTCCACCATGTCCTTGGATGTCCCTTGGTGCCTTGAGTAATCTTGGATGTTGTATTTCAGGTCCGATGTTGCAGGGTTGGGTATGTTTGTTTGGGTTGTATTGTCTTTCGCATCTCATATTGATGTCTCGAGATGATGTTTGGTGCTTTAGAGGTCTTTGGTATGTCCTTCAAACATGCTTCTACTGATTGTTTTTCATCAGATCAGTTTTTTTTTTTTTTTTTCCCTTGTTTAAATTATGCTTTTGTATTAAGGAATGAAATATGGGTTTTAATGTTTTTTCTTTTTCTCTTTGTGATAAGGATATGTTCCATGATTTATTCTTTTTACGGGGCAGACAAAAAGGTTTTCTAGAAATATGAATGGTTAAGTAATGTATTAAAAAAAATTTATAATATTAATTTTATAATAATTCAAATTTAAATTATTTAATTTTATTTACTTTTCTAATTAGGCTTTTTCATTTGTTGGAGTTGAAATATAATTTTCTATGTTTTTGTTGTGCCTTGGATACAGTTGGGATGGAAGGCAATTGGCTGCAGCTCCTCCTCACAAAGATATGCTATGTTGAACCATATTTTGTACAACTGTTTACTAGTTTAAGGTCACAAGAAGTTTCTTCAGCCAGGGAAGAGGATGGAAGAGAAATCTTTTTTTTAGAACAGGCACTTCTCTTACATGTGATTGCCAATTTTGCAACTCACCAAATGGAGGAATTCTCACTGTTAGTGAATTCAAAGGAATGCAAATCTGTTGTGAGGGAATTTGTAACATTTATTGTTGAGATTGTCCGGAAATTTGAGGGAAGCATCGATTTCAGACCTGTGAACCCTCCAATGCTTCCAACTGGATTGCCTTCTGTTGATGTCTTGGGTTATTCCTTAAATATACTCAGGGATATCTGTGCATGTGAAGACTCTCCTTCCTTCTCTGCAGACATACACCAAAATCAAGAAACTGGAAAATTATATGTGGGAAACTCTCTGGTTTCATCTGATCTCATACAACTAATGATAGATTTGCTTTGGGAGCTTGGTCCTCCTGAGGCTGTAAAGAAAGCCACGAGGCAAGCTAGCACAGGAAGGTCAAATCCTTGTCCAACAGATCTCAACCAATCTAAAGAAATGGCAGGTGGGATTCCTAGCGAAACCATGAGAAGCACTTTAGCAGGTATGTGTGAGGACCCTTCTTCGTTACATGATGGGGATAAAGACTGGACAGTTCATGTGGATCAAACAGGAAAAGTGTGCCCTTACAAAGGCTATCGGCGAGACATTGTATCAGTCCTTGCTAATGCTACCTTTCGGAGGAAGCATTGGCAAGATCAGATTCGAGAATGTGGTGGTTTATTTATGCTTTTGCAACATTGTGTAGTTGATCAAAAAAATCCTTTCTTAAGAGAATGGGGTTTATGGGCGGTAAGAAATTTACTAGAAGACAATAGAGAGAACCAGCAAGAAGTAGCTGAGCTGGAGCTGCAGAATTCCGTAAATACATTGGCAATTGCAGAAATGGGCCTGAGAGTAGAAATTGATCCAGATTCAAGAAAGCCAAGGCTATTTAATTTAGGGGCCTGAGAGTAGAAATTGATCCAGATTCAAGAAAGCCAAGGCTATTTAGTTTAGAAGTGCAGGGTACACTGCAAACATATGAAATAGATACCTTGGCAAAAAGATAAATTTCAAAGCACAAACCACATCTCTGTGTTGTTTACTCGGGGATGTAGCCAAAGCTGTTACAGAAAATCTGAAAGATGTTTATCAAATCTGCAAAGAAGATGATGAAATAGATTCTTGGCTAGATATTCTCCCTATCCTGTTGTAAAGCTCCACTTTGAGCACAAGCTGGGAGAACACTTGCAACTGTATTTGTATCAATTGAAATCTTATTGTTGGGTAATATTCAATGTTTTAAATCTGTGTAATTGAATTCCATATACATTTTCAGTTTGCCGTGACTATGCTGTGTAAATGGAATGCTACTATGGTTTGGGATGCTTCATTTTGGTATAGGAACTCTTTTGTGAAGTTAAATTAAGGTAGGAAATTTGGCTTTTCCTACATTCTTCCATCATTGCTGGAAGATTCTTCTGTACTGAGGTGGGCAGGAGTGGGATGTACAATTATGGGGTACCATAAATAAACTGGATTTTCGACAAGGTTGGGAAAATTTTGTCAATCATCACGGGCTGGAGATTGGAAATTTTGTTGTGTTCAGGGACATATCAAAGTCATATTTTAAGGTTAGGATATTTCAAAGAAAAGGGCGTGTGAAAAATATAATACCATAGGCTTATTATATATGGTATGGAGGCTTCCCCAATAAAAAACAATTAATTTTCATTTGCTGAAGCAAGCAATCAGTCCAGCGACTTGCGAAGGTAACCATTTTGTTCTTCTTCTCTACTTGTTCTCAGATGGGTTCATATTTTCTGTTTAATCTGAAAACTCCCCCTTTTTTTCCAAATAAGAAATTACTAAAGGGTTTTATCAGTACTTTGTTATTGTTTCTATTGAGAATAAGGCCATTTTGCCATGACTAGTCTTGTTTAGTTTACTATACTTCTGACTGAAACACGTTAGGAGTTTCTGAAGGTTGTTCAATGGCAAAAATATGATGTGTTTGTTATTAAAAAGTTCAGGGTTCCTTAAATAATATATTGAAAATGTTAAAAGTTTTTTAAATTTGTAAGACCATGGTTCAATTGGTTGCGGTATAATGATAAAGTGATGCATTTGTAAACAAATGACAGGTTTAGGCTCCTGCACTGTAGAAGGGTGTAGAAGGGTGGCTTGTTAGCTTACTGCTAAGCCAGACACTAATTTGGTGTATGAGGCTTAGTTTATTTTTGGTAACTGCTAAGTGAGATGCCAATTTTGTGTGCGAGACTCTTCTCAAAACTAAGAGGTTGTGGTGTATTTAAATATGAGTAAAAGAGGTTTTGGATTATTGGAAATTGAGTACCTTTACCATTCTTTTACTCAGATTTGACCCTTCTCTATAATAAGGTGGCATGACACATCATAGTAAGGTGACCCACTATCTTAGTGACGAACCCTAGGGTAAAAAAAAAATCAAAGCATAATTTAGTCTTAAGTAAAATTCTGTGACACTGACTGAAATAATGCATCTTAAACATAGCTCTCTAAAGTTGTTTTATTTTAGTTATTATTGGTCCGGTCAAGTTGTAAGTTATATCATATATATATCCCATAAATGGCAATGTTCAAACCTGGCAGACTTCTCAAACATGGAGAATAATTGTAAAAATGGCCTTGTAAAAAAATAGCTCATATTGTGTTTTTTAAATTTTAAATAAGTGGCAAGTGAAGTAAATTGCCATACCCAGCTCTAGATTCGTTCAATTTATTTTGGTGGTACTTTGAGAGAGAAAGAAATGATTGTGATTATAGTTGAATTTTAATTTTGTTGTAGAAGTGAGGCCTTATTCACCAGCAAATTTTAAACCATATGTGTAACTGTTTTGACAAAAAAACCATCTTTTGTAATTTTATTAATTTGAGTTATTATCAATAATTTGTCTGCCATGTTCATGATACATGGTGCTCTAGGCTTGAAATCTTTAGGGTTTGTCTACCTTAGGTTCATCCCCCATTTGAGCTGGACCATTATATTGTGTTGCTTTTATTTAGTGTTAGCTTGTAGACTCTATTGGAGCTTCTTTTTGCACCATTCTGTTAATGACCTATTATGGTCATTTGTGGATGTTTTGTATTGATTAATTTGTTTCATTCTTTTTGCACTTCATCCTCCTTTGTGCTCAAATTCATTTTTTTGATTTTTCCCTCTGGAGGCTAAACCCCCATACACATGCCCTTTAAGCCTGCGGAGGTTTGATCCTGGGTTGTTTGTTGTGTGACATCAATATGTCTCTGTAGCTAGACCATAGATCAGAGGACTTTATTATCGAGGATTAATAAGTTTGGCATATGTTAAATAGAAATGCTTGTCAGTATCCTGCATGATAGATTATAATCCCTCTCCCTCTTCAAACAAATGGAAAATGATTATCATAACTCACAAGTTAAACTTGACCAACTTAGTAGCAAAAATGAGGAAAATGAGAATAGAATAGTTAGTGTATCTAGTTGCAAGAATACGATTCAAAGCTGCACATTTAATGCAATTTAGATATTGATGTCCACTAGCGGTTATAGTAATTTGCTATCCATTGAATCAGTTATCATCCCTTAAACAAAACAAAAACACAAGTATAAAAAACAGTACTGCTTCAGAGACAAATGACAGATTGAGAAGAAAATATAGAAGAAAACTTGCATTGATCTTTTTTTTTACCTGAAAACAAATCCTTAAAACCCTGGCTCTAAGTAATCCCAAAAATTTGATGTGGATGTCATCATCTGAGCACAAACACTGTCAAATTATCAGCTACACGGCTAAATTAGATCATTATATTAAAATTATTGACTGATTTCAAGGGTTTTTTTTAATGGAATCTGTGGTTTTTTAATAACTTGTGCGGGGTTGCCAATTTGCCATGTTTCTGACGAATAGATAATTGTTTCCACACTTGTCAATGAATGGATTTTACGGAGTAATGAGTATTCAGGCTCACTGTGAAGAAGTCCATAACAGAATAAAAAAGGGACTTATCGTTGGACTTGTCAATGCCAGGTTCCTTATTAGGGGGGACTTAACATTTATATCTCCCTCATTTTCAGACTTGTCTAATGCATCAAGATTTAAGCATCTGGAAGACTCCCTAATGATACAAGTTTTTTTGGACTCTGTATTCATTTGCTGCCTTAGTTTTGACAACAATAATTATCTGAACATGAAAGTGCAATTTTTTCCATCAGAGAACGAGTATTTTGAGAGAATGGAAATAGCCAGGATAGGGTCAACTCTTAGCAATCAAATTTATAAGGCTCCTAGAAAATTTGGTCCTTATTATTTTATGGGAAATTCATATCCCTTCAAAGGTAATAACCAAGAATATACTCAGTAAGTCACATGGCTTTTGGGCATACTGTTTATTATATCTAAGAGAATTATTGCATTACTTTTGTCCATCTCAGATGCTCCAGGGTCTGGATCAAGGAGATTAAACAAACAATAATAATTAGCATCTTAGTTGGTAGCTTTGTTTTGAGTTTTGCAATTCTTGGATTGGGGCTTTATTCATTACACCAAAAGCACAAAGCTGCAAAGGCAATTGAATTGAGAAACCGCTTTGGTAAACAATCTTGCTATCTCAAATTTTGAAAGCTGACAAGCTCTTATTCTGATATTAACAATGTGTGTTATTATTTCAGCGTGGAACCCTAGCATTAAAAATAGTAGGACAAGCCCAACATTGAACGGTGCAAGATGGTTTTCTTTGTCAGAGTTCAAAAATGTTACACAAAATTTCTGTGAGAACAATGTGATCGGTTCAGAAGGATGTGGGAAGGTAAACTCATTAACATTTGTTTCAAAGTTCAACCCCTATAGTAACACCATAAGTTTTGTAAGAAATTATGCTTGACATGCATGTCATATCTTCTGGGTCTTTGCAGGTTTACAAGGGTGAATTATCCAGTGGGGGTGGAACAGTAGCAATCAAAAGGTTCCAATTATAGGGATTCTCACAAGATGGGGTGGAAATAAAGAACGAGATAGAAGTCTTATCTAGGGTCCATCACAAAAAGCTTGTAGTGTTGATGGATTTTTGCCTAGAGAAGGGGGAGCAGATGCTTGTCTACGAATATATCTTGAATGGAACTCTAAAAGAAAATCTATGTCGTGAGTTGTCCTACATAGTTAACTCCTTGAACAACCATTTCTTGTTGATCCAAGTCCATTTGTTCTTGACGAAGATAAAATCTCGCATATCTATCAATAAAGGCTAATAGTGCATCATAAAAGACAAAAACGAGTCTTTCCAGGTTGCAACAATGATTAAATTTCCTTAAAAGAAATCTATGCATCTTGAATTGGGGTGGCCAAGCCCTTTTGCAGGGATACAGAACTATTGGGCCTCTTTCGTTTGTTGGATTTGGTTGGGGTAAATCCCTTCTGCCATTAATGCAGTCTTTGGGTGGCAAGGATTGCCTGCCAAAGGGAACCCATGTGTATCTCCAATTAGAGAATTTATTAAGTAGTTGATAAGGATGGATAATAAGTCTTGGCATGCCTTTGAGCCCTTAACTTTAATAGTGGAACATCAAATCATTTGATCCCTAGCAATTACCAGCTCAACATTAAACAAAATCAATTATGAGATGTCAAAAATTTAGGGGTAGCTCTTGCCCCAGAATGTGGGTATGATGAATATTTTATTAAACTAAATTTCTCTAATATTTTTCAGGGTGAGGGGATGTTTATACGAATTGGAAGACAAGAGTTTAGATAACACTTGAGACAGCGAGGGTGTTGGCTTACCTGCATAACCATGCAAACCCACCCATAATCCACAGGGACGTCAAGTCAACTAACATATTGTTGAATGAGGATCTCACTGCTAAAGTAGAAGATTTTGGTATGTCCAAATTCATTGTAGATGGAGGCAAAGAATTAGGTGGTAAAGGCCATGTGTCAACTAAGGTGAAAGGGACATTGGTAAGCATAATGCATTCTATCGGGTTAAAATTTGACAGTATCCCATTGTCAATATTCAATGTATATATAAATGGTGGATTTCAATTGTAGGGCTACATTGACCCAAAATACTATATGTCCAACCATCTGACGAACAAGAGTGATGTGTATAGTTTTGGCATTGTAATGTTGGAGCTAATTGCAACCCGCTCAACTATTGAAGAATGAAAATACATAGTCTAAGAAGTGAGGAGAGTTATCAACAGTGGTGGATTTAATGCCTTGCACAAACAATTATTAGATCCTTTCTTGAGCGACTCAGATAAGTCGGGATTTGAAAATTTTGTGAATTTGGCATTAAGTTGTGTTGAGGAAGCAAAATTTCATCAAAATTCCAAGGATCACTCCAAGAATTCCATCAGGATTGACTTGATTTCCAATCTGGAGGGAATTCCACAGCAAAATTCCTTGACCCCCTAGAATATGTGCCCAAGAAATGAAGATATTCTAGGTCGCAAAATCCTGCACCAGGTGGAATTTGCAACCTGGACAGGTGGATTCCTGTTCACCATGAAATTTGCGCCCAAGGAATAGACAGTTGACTGGTCACCTACCTACTAGGCAACTTAGTCAGCCAGGATGGATGGCAGCTTTTTCTAGGATAGGTGGCAACATCCCATAGGGCCTATGACATGGTCATTCCTATCTCTTTAGGGTTTGCACAGATTTCGAGGAGATCAGATCTCCTCACCTCCTCCTTTTCTTTTGTTATCCTATAAATAGGTTGCGGCACTTCATTTGAAAGGATCTTTTTTTCCTCTTCCTCTCATCCTTTTCTCTTCTCTCATCCTTCCTTGCTCCCTGAGCAATTGGACTGTATATTCTTTCTTCATCACTCCATTCCTGTTGAGCTGAACACTTCAAGAATCAGCGAGATTATTGTATACAGACTCCCAGAGCAATAATATAAGCATTGAAGATTGGTGTTCATATGGTTCTTTGGTTTTTTGACATGGTCTTCTTGATTTATTGAAGCATATCTTAAAATTTCTGAAGTTATTTCCTTTAATTTCAAGCTTTTCATTAGTTAGAATGATGGAGATTATTACTGTTGAATGATTGAATCTGTTTGTTCATACCATTGGTGATATGTGGCCTGCAAATCACCATGCATGGTTAGCCTGAACTAATTCCAAGTCTAACTTTGATTGTTCTGCATGTTTCAGTCCCATGTCCCTTGCAGGAGTAGTCTGAAAATCCTTACCTCCCCTTCGAAGATAGCACCATCCCTGCCTAGCTATTGTCTCATGACGAAGCAGAGGGCTGGTTTCAGTTTCAATCTCAGCAGTAGTCCTTCCATCAATTAGTTTCCTGAACCCTCACTCATCTTTTGCATTTTCTTTTAGATTTTACTAAGATTAGTTTTCCAGAGCCTCATTGCCAAATCATCTGCCTCTTCAAGAGTGGAACTCTGGAATTCCAAGTTGTTCATTTGTGAAGGAGTTCCATTCACCCACAAATCCGAGTCCCAGGAGTAATGAACTTATCCATGTCCATGAAGATGGAGCAATCCCACGTAAGTCCCCCTCGTGATTACCAGCAAATCACATCATTCCACTGAGTCTATCCATGTGCACATCAAGACCTAACATTCAAGGAACCTTGCAGCAGTCTCATTCAATCACGAAGTTCAGCGTCTAAGAAGCTTTGTTCAAGAGAGGATAGGATACTCGGTATTTTATTCTATTGTTGTGGTGTCACAAAAACATCATCAACAAACAGTAGCAATCAAAAGGTTCCAATTATAGGGATTCTCACAAGATGGGGTGGAAATAAAGAACGAGATAGAAGTCTTATCTAGGGTCCATCACAAAAACCTTGTAGTGTTGATGGGTTTTTGCCTAGAGAAGGGGGAGCATATGTTTGTCTACGAATATATCTTGAATGGAACTCTAAATGAAAATCTAAAAGTTGTAAAAAGTAAAAATTCTCAAATCCGTACAACTTCAGGATGTCTGCACAGTATAGCAATAAACAATACAAGTACTTAGCAATCTCCAGATAACACAGATTCAAAAAAAAGAAACTAAATATGCTATTGAAAATGAAATAAAATGAAATGGAAGAGAAGGGGACGCGGAGTGGCGAAACCTCAGTGCGTTTGAAATACTTCACTCAACAGTACCTACAAAGAACATAAGGAAAATGGTTGTGCTGCTAAGGAGCTTGCCTCAATCAAGCCCTGGTTTCAGTATTTCTACCTCCACGAGCACCGAATGATAAAAATATGGAATTTGAAAAAGAAGTGTGTGTGTGTGTGTGTGTGTGCCTATTCCTTAAATGTGACTAAGAAACAAGCAGTTGTGACAAAACAAAATAGGAAGTAGCTTCCCTAGTCTACGGGGAAGAATACCTCCAATGAATGCAAAGGAAACAAAATGGTGGTCTGCACCATGAGAGTACAAAAATAAATAAACTAAGCAATATGCAATAATACTTTGAAAAGTAACACAATACTTATCAATATAAAAATGATATTACCAACTCAAATAGCAAAGAGGAGGCTACAACTCCTTGAGGGAAGAAATTTGGGGCAAACAACTCCAAAACCCTAAGGAAGAGCCTTCACAAATGGTCAAGCTGCAAGACAAAATCTCCAAGAATTAACAAGAACAATGCTTCAATCCAAAGAGCATGAAAATCCTCAATAGCTATTGTAGAGAAGAATTCCAAGAGTGTTTTCAAGATTTCTTAAAAGTTGCAGAAGAAAAAAAAGAGAGCTTCCCAAAATTCCAAAAGTCAATGAGAATAGGTTATTCAAAATCCACCTACAAGAGGGAAAAACCCAAAATAGCAAGCAAAGAGACATTCTAAGCTACAAAAGGGTGTTACAAGAAAGTCTCATCATCACTGGAGGCATTTGGTAACACCCAAAAATAGTCACATGGCGCCAAACAGATGTAGGACGCCAGCGCATCATGTAGATGTCCACGTGTAGCGCTCATGTCCACGCAACTTCAATTCCTGATCACACATAACACCTTAGGATGATGTGACAATCAAAACATTAGAATGAAATTGCATGAAAATTAACATAAAACACACCTATAAACAATGCTAAGAAAGTGGACACTAAAGTGGTCACAAAACATAGCATGAAATTGCAAGAGTATTCAATTTTCGATGTTACATTTAGACCCCACTTTAGCAGGCTTATGCAACTACATGAATATGCAAGCTAAAGTAAAAAAAGAAATAACATAACAAATACTACCTCAAAAAGGATATTGTGGAGGATGTCAAGGATTCTTGGAGTGAGGAATGAAGACCCCAAGCTGAGAACCTGCAAAACCACAATGTTAGACAATAAAACTTGCACAAGGGGCAATGTCAAAACCATATGTATATATAAAATCATACGAAGAGGATTAGATTGGATATGACTTGCCCAAACATCACGGTTTAGCAAATCATATAATCTAATACATAATCTAACACTATCTTAAACAAATACATGCAACACACACAAGAAAGCAAAAGAAAGCAAAGCAAAGGGGCATTTCTAGCACACTGTGAGAGATACAAGGATGCCAAATATGGTTCTAGGGCTAGCACACTATGAGAGCTAGGAACCATACCAAACTCTTGTGGCCCACTAAGACTAATAAACTGCATTATTAGGTGACTCACAAAGAGTGCCAAAAAAAGAGTAGTTGAAAAGCGTGGTCAGGCCAAACAAGTGCATCTGCTTAGTACCACAAGCTACAAAATGTTGCCGGAGCAAATGGTTCCAAGAGCGAACCACAACGTGGTGTGTAAAAATGTGAGACAGAAAAGTATGTCCCCACCTTAAAATAATTGCATAAAGCATCAATATGCAATTAATTTTAAGGTAGCAAAGGGGAAGAGAGCTTTAGGAAGCATATATGGGGAAAATATGTGTCCAAAGCTACTTCTTGCAAAAGAAAAGAGGCTCCCCCAAAGAGGGACAACCAAGGTGGTGTTGCAGGCATGATACATAATAAGCTTGTGTAAGCATGGTATGACATTGAGCAACGCTAACACATGTCAGGAGAAAACAAACAACACCAAACACACTAAGGGATATACATGCTTTGGGGTCAGTATGCATTGGGAAGGGTAATCATTAAGTGACAATTGAATGAATTGTCATCATCCCCCAACCACGTAGAACTACGAAGACAAAGGAAGAATAGCACAAGAAATAAATAAAAATAAAAAATTTGGGTCAACATTGAAGGAAGCTAAATCTTCCAACGCTTTGTATTGTCCCCAAAATGTCACAATAAACAAAGAGACAACAAGTGGAAGAATATAGGGACAAATAGAAGAATGTCAACATTTTCATTTCACCTGTATCCACATGTCTACAAGGGCATCATGGGTCCTTCAGGCAGAACTAACAAACATAAAATACGTTTACAAGGAAAACATCACAATCAAACAAACAAACACAAAAAAACACATGAAACAAAGGTATCACTCTCATGGATCGGGCGTCATCAAATCATCCTAGTCCCAATCTGATAAGCATAGGGGGACAATGGAAGAGTTGACAACGAAATCACACCAAGAGTGGTACACTTAGACTCTCCTCGAACTAAGTGTGGAGGATCATTAGCAAGAGTAGGATCTTCCAGAGTACTAGGAGCAGTAATTGTTAATGATCATGTGAAGATCGCAAACAATGAGGAGACGTCGGGGATAGACTTAATGATTCACTCTTCAGGAGAGGAATCAAGAGTCACTGTTAGAGTAATGTACTAACTACAGTTCATCAATGCTATCAATGACAAGATGAGCACTATGAGTTGTGGGTGGAGGGACATCCTCCACTACTAGAAAAGATGACGAAGAAGGGCTTAGAGGTGGTGGGGAAGGCAACATGCGCTTGGGATTGCAAAATAGCGGGGTGGGGTAATGCTCTGGTTTGTACTTTGGTTGTGGGTGGAGGATGTCTATATCAATGGTGGCAGGGCGGGGGATATCTAGGAAGATAGCGTGACAGGTGCGTTGGAAAGGCACAAGAGCGGTGAAGGTGGTGCTAGGAATGATACTGACGTTAGGCATATCCAAGGGTTCGGGAAAGGGTGTAATGTCAAGGATACACAAAAGGATGGGATCCTCCATAGAAGGAGCCAAGACTATTTGCATCTGTGGAGGGCAGTGTTCATCTGAATCTGACTGTGGAGGGAAAGGAGAGATTGAGGAGGGAAGGGACATTGGCTAAGAAGCAGAGGGATGAGGGATCGAAGAAGAGATAGGATCAAAGGCCGATTTCACAGGAGGAGGATGCTTAACATGAGGCTACACATTAGTAGCACACTCATGGGCCAAAACATGATGGAGACACTTACAATCTCTCACAAGTTGGTTACATCTGGTGCAGGCCGAGGACTCTGCTGATGGAGCCGAGGGGTCTTCCAACATGGGTTCTATGTCATCCACTTCCATAGGGAAATGTGGAGAAATTGAAAGAACCTCCAAAGGTTGGGAAACCACAGGGGAAGGGGGAGGGTCTTGCAACACGGGCTGCTTTCCCTATGCCACTGAAGGTCGAGGAGCCACAAGAGGAGGGGGAAGAGGAGCACTCAACATTAGCTGGTTTCCTCATGTCCCTAAAGAGGCAAGAGGAACAAAAATAACCAATAAAGGCTGAACGGCCCTAGAAATGTCCAATGCTCGAGGTTGTACTCTAGGTGGACCTTAAGGCTTCAAAGAGGAAGCCGAAGGTGGTACCATAGAGTACAAGCCAAGAGCACGGGAACAGGGAGGTGTGCTTTGTATGGGTTTCTTTCCTTGGACTACTGGAGGGGCAATGGATGGAATAGAAGCAACCTCCGAAGACACATACACCTAAGGGGAGACAACCACATAAGATGAGGAGGAAGGGCCAACATACAACTGGGCTATTCGACTCACTTTGAACTTCTAATATGAAAGAAACAACAAGTTAGTGTGAGGTCAAAGCGGCTCAGTGGGTGTCGGCCAAAAGTAGTCCAAGAAAAAATTTCCTTGCATGGCTAGATGTGTAAATTCGCTTTATCTCTGTGTCCATTTTTTGGCATTCGCACCCTCTTTATGGCCCCTCAACCCTGCCTTTTTAGCTGATTGGCCCTATTTAGGCCACCACCAACAAGCCATCGGCTAGCCACCAGGGAGCATTTTTGTCCTACATAGGCAATTTTTTCAAAACGTCATATCTTGTAAATCGTCTATCAGTTTCTTACAAATTTGTAGTCAACGGAAAGGTGATTCCACGTAATTTGTTGTGTCGAAGTCAAACTTTTTTTAAAAACTTTTTTGACTGATTTTTAAACCCTGTAATCCATTGTACACATAATTTTCGGCAAGGCATAACTTTTGCCCACGATATCGAAAATTAGCGATTTTTTTTAAGTGCTCAAAATTTTGCAAGGAATTCAAAATTTTAACCAACATTAAGATTTATATTGCCCATTTTTGTAAAAATCACCATAAATTATAAACGGTTGATTTGGCATCCAATATTTAAACAAGTTGTAATTGTTTTTCTTGCATATCTTTCTGGGAGGGTTTCTAAAAAGCAAAAAAATATCAGGGGGTTGTCTTGTGTGATTTTTTCCACAATATGGATCTTCTACTTCATTTAACTTCCATTCCTGGAAGTAAAAAAATGGAAATCCAACTCAAGAAGCTTGGGTTGTATCGTGTCACAATGGGTTTGGATCCTGAACCTACTTCAACATCTAAAAAATGTAAGTGATATAATCGTATCGATGAAGCCTATGGAACTCTATGTGTTTCAATTTCACAAGATCTTCTCTTTCATCTTGACTCAGCTACAACACCTAATGATGTATGGACAAAGTTAGAAAGTTTTTTTGGCAAATAGGATGTCATGAGATGTCATCAACTTGAAAATGAATTAATCAGTCTTAATCCATAGGACTTCACAACAATCCAGGATTTTTTCACTAAGTAGAATCTACTCAGGTTTCAACTAAAATAATGTGGCATTGAAAAGAAAGATGAGCAATTGGTCCTATGTATCTTATCCGAACTTGCTCCACAATATTATGTATTTGTTTATGTTTTTCATACTACTAGAAGTGTAATTGGTGCAACCTATATTATGCCTACACTTGCAGATTTTGTTGTTCAATTAACGCAAGAGCAAGATAAGATAACTCAAATGGGTGTATTGAAATATCCAACATCTCATGCACTTGTTGCAAATTCAACTTCAAATCACAAGGCAAAGAATGTAAATCTAAGGGTTAAGATAAGGGTAGTTCAGATAAAGGATTACAGTCTCAAGCTCAATTGTATCCATCTCCCTCAATAGGGAAAAGTTCTAAGGAGAGGCCTACTTGTTCTTATTGAAAGAAAATGAGGCATGAAGAAAGAAAATGTTTTAAAAATAAAGAAGATGAGTTCAAGTGAATATTCACCAAAAAGAACTTGAAAATTCTAAACTCAAGGCTTGTCTTTCTTCTTCTCCATCAACATCAGAAACATCAAAGGGAAAAGCACTATGTACCTTTGTAGTCTCTGAGTCTCAACGATGGATCCTTGATTCAGGAGCATCACATCACATGACTTCTGATCCACTTCTGTTCTCAAAATTAGGTCCTACAACTACATCAAAAATATTGATGGCAAACAACACATATATGGCTATTTGTGGGAAAGACACAGTTGACATAGGCACAAGACACTTCACTAATGTCCTCTTTGTTCCAGAATTGTCACACAATCTTCTTTCCATATATTAGATTACCAATAGTGGCACATGAAAGACAGTTGAGTTCACTTTAGAATCAATCATCTTTCGACACAAGTAGAGCAGAGAAGTCATTGCAGTTGGAAAAGTAGACAACTTTTCTTGTGTTTACATATTTTCTCACTTTGCACCTGATGATATATCCACTCCAGTTCACACTCTTGAATCCAATGTGGATACTCCATCAGAGGTACAGTTTGTTCATTCAAACCTTCATGTTCTTTAGACAATTCAGCCATCACCTCCACCATCACATGTTTCTTCATAGAGGGCTTCTTCAGATTCAGTGCAACAAGATGTTGTCCATACATCTCTTGATATTGTTTTTATTCCACCAGTGGTTTCTATACAACTTCCAGAGATTTCATTGGAGTCTCTGACTTATGTGCAACATTTAGAGACATACTTTATTCTTCACACTTGGGAAGAACACATGCACCTTTTGCTGGAAACAAGGCAGATAACTGAGGGCGGGGGGGGGGGTGAATCAGTTATCTCAAATATCTTAACTTTCTTTTCTCCTTTAATAATTAGTGCAGCATCAAAACATATAAGCATATATGATCATAAGAACAGAAATAAAATCAACACCATAACACAAGGATTTTTACGTGGAAAACCCTGTTAAGGGAAAAACCACGGGGTGACTAACCCAAGATTGTATTCTCTGTTAAAAGAATAAGAAGTACAAAATGGAACTTGCCAATTAGGGCTCACTGCCCGAGCACACTGCTTACAAGAGGCACACTGCCTACAAGAGACTCACTATCTACAGAACTTATAGAAGGTAATCAGGTGTTTGAACTGATGAGAGGCATCTACAAATGCTAGAGTTCAGTTCCGGTTAGGCACAATATACTGATATGATGCACTTCATTCTTTCTCTGCTTTAGTTTTGTTGCTCTGTCACATACCGGACTTGTATTGCTACTTCCACACTTATACTGCCTTTCTTCACACTTTATTTCATCACTACTTCACACCACACACCTACATACTAGAATCCATTTGGTATTTATGTCCACATCAAGGATTTCATCTACTTCTTAGTCGGCAACAAGAATACTCAAGATATTTACAAGTTACTGATCTGTCGACTGAATCCATGTTTGATTTGTGATGCGTATCAGAAACATAGACATAGAAGTCATCAATCATGTCGGCCAACAATGTATGATCCCACAAATTGCTTGATCAACATCATTTACTCATCCAGATTGAAGTCTGATACTCTACCAATCAGTTCTTTCTCTATCTGCTTTGCCTGTCTGGAATCCAACACTCAGATGCTCATATCTTATCACCAGAGGCTAAATCTCTGGAGTATAGTAGTCATGATACTCCTCTTGACTTATCCAAATATGTAACTTGCTGAGTTACACCATCTGAGAGATCTGGACCTGATTGTCGGACCTTGTTGCATATTCTATTTTTGTTCACCGGACCAAAACAGTCTTCAATCTGACTTCCGGTATAGGCATACTATGTACTGCGGATGTGTGGGATAGACCTTGTTGCCATCAATGACAACACTCATGAAGCCACACAGTGTCTCTTGCCAACAATCTCCCCCTTTGGCATTGATGGAAACACTTTGTGAAAAATGGCTAAGTGTCACAATAAACTCCCCCTTTGCTGATGCTCTGTCTTATGCACTGTCTTACCGGAGCTCCTCCTTAGCTGGATTCTGCATTTTTCACTACTCGCTCACTCCCCCTTTGATATCAATGGCAAATGGTGGAATCCGCACACCAAAATTTGCAAAAATTATTCTATATATAGCCGCATAAGTATATATATGTATGTTATACTTACATATACTTAAGTATATCCGCAAAAGTGGCCTTCAACTGTACAAATTCTATGGCCCAGTTCTGCTTCATCCTCTCCAAAATGGAGATGTGACCACTCAACAAAAATGCATATGCTTCTGCCCTTCTTAAATCTACCAAATCACTGGTTCGGACCGTGGTCTGAGCATCTGTCAAGGCCTCATGCATTGCCTCTAACTTAGGGATAATTATCCCTCTAAGTTCACTCATTCTATTTACTATATCCTTCTTCTCTTTGTTCAGCCTCTTTATTTCATTTATGATGACAATGGCCTGGCATTCTTGATTCATTAAGGATGTAGTGAGGGGATCAAAATTCTAAGATAAACTTGACAGTTTACCTTCTTGTTCTTTCACCTTCTTTTCAATATCCTTTGTCACTTTGGGCCAAAGATAGACAAAATTTGTACATGTCCCCACCATCTTTAAGAGCATTTTCAAGGCTCTTTATTCCAATGTCTAGGGTCCTCCTATCATTTGTAATGAGTCCCTGTACTTCAATGAATCTTTTTCCCAAAAACTCCTTCCAGACCTTTGCTTCTGCTGATTTCTCTAAAGATTCAAAATGAGTGCTAACAAAGTTTACCAAAGATTTCAAGTTACCAGATGGAGAGGCCGAAGGATCCTTTTGAAATGATGGCATGATCTTCTCCAGCATCCTGGATGCAATCTCCAACAACTCATAGTCTCCCATGTGAGATTTCATAAGTTTTTCTTTTTCTTTGGCTTGAGCAAAAGATTCTATTTTTATTGTCTGGACCAGAGAGAGAGTCAAAATTTAGTGGGCCTTGAAATAGTTCAGGTTCATCTATCTCCATCATTTCTTTGTTCAAGAAGTTCTTCACTGCCTCTGCAATGTCTCTTGCTGGTGACTAAGTCTTCTTTTCTTTTGGGATCTCAAAACTGTCATCATAGATTTTCTCTATTTGTTCTTCTTCTTTTCCCTTTACCTCCTCTTCTTGACTCACTTTTTCCTCTTTTCTTCCTTCTCCTTCAGTTCCTGAATCTGGAATGTCTACAGTGGGCTCCGGAGAAGAGATGTTAACTACTTCATGAACTCTCTCTGCCGGAACAGAGGAATCCAAGTCCTTAGACTTCTCTTCATCTATCTCTTTTGACGCTTCTACATTTTTGTCAAAAGATTCTTCATTGGTTGCATTTAATCCTTCAACATCCATGGTAGAAGGTTTTTCATCTGTTTCCTCTACAATAGGAAGATTGAATCTTTTGAAGGCATTCCAAAGGATGTCTTTTGTTTCTCTTGCTACTTGGTTAGTTTCTCCAAGCATAAGTTTATTCATTCTTGCTTTGCTCCGGAATTCATCCTTACAGTCCTTAAAGATCATGTCCATTTGCTTTGGAGTAACAAAAGGATAGAGATGAATTGCTATCTGTTCCCTAATCTCTAAGTCTTTTTTTTTTGCATTCTCTTTTCTTAGTTCAAGTACCTTCTCTAGACTTTTGGGAATCAATGAAATAATTTCAATGAATGCTTTATTGTAAATATTCAGGTACCTGACTGTAGATTCTTCCAAGATCCTCTTGTTAGTATCACTATATTCATCATAGAATTCTGTTACTAGTTACAGATTCCCATCCACAGTGACTGCCTTGATGATATCATCAATGGAAAGAGTGGGCTTTTCAACAAATTCCTCTGCCATTTCTTCTTTGTTTTTACTATCAGAGAATTCCCCGGATGTTTTCTTCTTCTCCTTCATTTTCTTAATTTCTTCATTAGACTTTGTTTCTTCATCATCCTTGAGACTTGTGTATGACCTTGTGGATTTTGTTTTCATTCTCTTTTCTCCCTTTCTAGATGTCTTGACTTCCAGTTTGGTGGCTCTTGATCTCTTAGAAGTGGCAGGTGCAAAGCTCTTAGAGGATCTAGTCCAGGAGGAGGCTTGTACTAGAACACTTCCTTTCTCTGCTTCTTGTTTCTCTTTCTCAGACCTTTCCATTTTTTCTCTGTTTGCATCTACTGCCTCTTTTGATATGCCAAATCTTTTGGCAATTTCGTTGACTTCCCTTCTAACTTTCCTCTTTATCTCCAGTTGTCTTAGCTCAACATGTATTTTTACACTTAGTTCTTGAAAGGTTCCAAACCTTTCTGCCTCAGGGTCCTTAGGCTGGCTCAATAGGTGTTGAATATGTAGCTCCAAGATTTTCTCATCGACCTTGTATCCCATTGGCATTATCCACACTATTCTGGGCTCAACTGCCTCCATTAGGCATTGATCAATGTCAACCATGAAGCACACTATATCCTTGTATTTCTCAACTATAGATTGAGGTATCCTCTCTCTGGCTTGCATCATGTTTTGAAAGTTCTTAAAGTAACCCCAGAGAGCTGTGCTTTGAGCTTTAGCATCACCAAGTCCATACACGTAGTCTCTAATCTGGATTGCAACCGGTTTGTCATTTTGCCAAACCCAACCACTTGATCCGGGTAGCTCATTCATGTAATAGAAGAATAGACATAGTATTAAACAACCATACTTAAAGGAGTTCTTCTTATCCTTCTTGATCTTCTGCAGGTTTTTTAATAGATGATTTAAGAGAAGATCACATAGATCATAATCTACATTTTCCCTCAACATATGATATGCTGCATATATTGCAGTCCCAAACAGAATTCTCCTTGCTAGAATAATAGATCTTATACCCAATTATCATTGAGGAAAATTTGACATCTGGATTTGTGATGTCATCTATGGTCATTGCTCTCTTGTCAAACTTAGATCCAGTAGCTTCAGTTACAGTCTGGTTCTTGACAGATTTGAGTGCAAGTAACCCACCGGATGAGTGCAGTCCAGTTACTGCCCTGATGGCATCTTTTGTTATCTTGAAGGGCCTCATTAACCACATGAAATTATCATGCATTCTTCTTAGGACATACCAGACCCAATCATCTTTAGCAAAACAAGGAAAGTGTATGCAATGTCCGAAGTGTTTATCCCAGAGGGCCTTGTATTGGGGTTTGAGTTCAAAACTCTGATCTATTAGCTATTTGTGATAGATGTCCATTAACTTGGAGTCTCCAAATTCTTCAATGTTGCCGTGGATATAGACCCTAACATCCTCTACGTGTAATACACCATGCGGAATGCTAGAAAATGTGCCTAAAGGATCAACTTCTAGAGATTTGTAGGGATGTTTCTTGAATTTTGGACGCAGCCTATCAGTGATCTTTACAACCATTGGAGTAGCCATCTTGCAAAAGATTTAGAGAGAGATTTTCAGAATGGAAGTACCTTTTTATGCCTTAGGGCTTGAAATAGGAGCCGGAACAAATCGCTGGTTGAATTCAATTTCCTAGTTGATCTTTGAGTGGATTGTCAAAACTTCATTACAGAGCTCTTCTTATCTTCTTCGCGAATGCAAGTGTGGAAATGATGAATGAAAGAACCCTTTTATTCTTGCACAAGCCCTAATTTCCTTTTGCAATAAATGCACAACTTAAGTTATCTGGTTGTACTGTTCTGAGAGAGATCTTCTCGAATCACTGTGTTGCACTTAGAATCATTTTTAGTGAGGATTGACAATGTATCTTCTTTTCTTCAATCATGCCATGGATCTGCAGATCAAAGTATTTCAATTTTGAATCATATCGGATCTGTCTGTGAAAATCCTGCTTTACCGGATGGTTGTCAAACCAGATCAACTTGAATGGTTAAACTCTTGCAAAACTTCATGCGGATCTTTCATATTTTTACCGAGGGTTATTTAGATATTCTTTTGAGAACCCTTTAATCTACAGCATTCCATGTGCCAAATTAGGCACTAATTGACTGGCTGGGGGAATTTATTTTTCTTTGTGACTCCCCCTGAGCCAGAGCTTATCTGTTTAGTTTCCGGAAGGAATATCAACACCGGATTCCAGTGCGAATCCATCTCCAACATTTTCAGTACTCTTCTTCACCTAAATCTTGCTCATCTCCCTTTGAACTTCATCTGCATTCACTTTGCATTTTCCCTTATCTTGTTTTTTATTATGATGTACCGGACCCTTTTTATCCTAATTTTTATTTCTGCAGAATTTGGCAATATGACCAGATCTATTGCAATTGTAACAAACAATATTTCTTTGCATATTTGATTGATATCTTCTTGATCTGCATTGATTAGCCATATGTCCCATTCTATTGCATGCAAAGCATATACCATTGAATGAATTGTTTATTTGCATATTTATGCATTCATGAGATTTGTGACCATACCTTTTGCAGTTGAAACATTGTCCGGAGAAGGATGGATTAGTCTAATTCATTCTCCTTCTGCACTGAGTTGCTTTATGACCAAAGTTGTTGCAATTGAAGCAGTATCAATTGAAGGATGGATATCTTTGAGCATTTGGTTGCCTTACCGGAGGTCTTCTAGGCTTGTTTCTTTGATTTCCTAATCCAAAGTTCTTCTGACCGGATCTGGAGCTTTCACCTTTTTCATATCCCAAGCCATGCTTGTCATCTACCCTCTTTTGGCTTTCAAGAAGAACTTCAAGTTGGGCTGAGCTTATCTTGAATTTCTCTTTGTATTCATTTGTTGTTTGAAGATCTTGTTTAAGAGTGTCTATCTAATTCTCAAATTGTTCTTCATTATCTCTAGCTTCTTCAAGATCAGATTCAAGATGCCTGATTATTTTGTCCATTTTGTGGCAGTCCTTTGTCTTCTCCTTGAGGGATTGTTTTAGATTATCTTCAATTTTTTTTTCTCTTCAATTTCTTGGGTGAATCTCATAACCCCTCATTCCATCTCATGCCTTACCATAATGACCTCTTTTGACAGCTTCTCACATAGCTTGTTTTTCTCATCTAGATCTTCATTAGTATCATTGGCTTCACTCTGATTTTGCTAATTTTTGAAGTAGTTCATTTCTCTTTTTCACAGAGATAATTTTTTTTTAGTTCATTTATGAAATCATCAGCTTGTTTGAGTATTTCTCTTAAGTTATTGACTTTAGAGTGGGATTGTTCAAGATCATCTAGGGCAGACTGAAGTTGTTCCTTCATACCATACATATCCATTGAGATTCTCAGATCTTCCTCAAGCTGTTAGGCTCTATTTAGAGGAACTTAGCTTTGATACCAATTGTTGGAAACAAGGCAGATAATTGAGAGGGGGGTGAATCAGTTATCTCAAATATCTTAACTTTCTTTTATCCTTTAATAATTAGTCCAACATCAAAACATATAAGAATATATGATCATAAGAACAGAAATAAAATCAACACACATAACACAAGGATTTTTACGTGAAAAACCCTGTTAAGGGAAAAACCACGGGGTGACTAACCCAAGATTGTATTCTCTGTTAAAAGAATAAGAAGTACAAAATGGCACTTGCCAATTAGGGCTCACTGCTCGAGCACACTGCTCACAAAAGGCACACTACCTACAAGAGACTCACTGTCTACAGAACTTACAGAAGGTAATCAGGTGTTTGAACTGATGAGAGGCATCTACAAATTCTAGAGTTCAATTCCAGTTAGGCACAATATACTGATCTGATGCACTTCATTCTTTCTCTACTTTAGTGTTGTTGCTATGTCACATACCGGACTTGTATTGCTGCTTCCGCACTTATACTGCTTTTCTTCGCACTTTATTTCATCACTACTTCACACCGTACACCTACATACTAAAATCCATCTGGTATTTATATCTACATCAAGGATTTCATCAACTTCTTAGTCGGCAACAAGAATACTCAAGATATTTACAAGTTACTAATCTGTCGGTTGAATCCATGCTTGATTTGTGATGCGTATCAGAAACATAGACATAGAAGTCATCAATCATGTTAGCCAACAATGTATGATCCCACAAATTGCTTCATCAACATCATTTACTCATCCAGATTGAAGTATGATACTCTACCAGCTAGTTCTTTCTCTATCCACTTTGTCTGTTTGGAACCCAACACTTAGATGCTCATATCTTCTTCATGCTTTATCACCGAAGGCTAAATCTCTAGAGTATAGTAGTAATGATACTCCTCTTGACTTATCAAATCCGCAACTTGCTGAGTTACACCATCTGAGAGATCCAGACCTGATTGTCAGACCTTGTTGCATACTCTATTTTTGTTCACCGGACCAAAACAGTCTTCAATCTGACTTCCGGTATAGGCATACTATGTACTATGGATGTGTGGGATAGACTTTGTTGCCATCAATGACAACACTCATGAAGCCACACAGTGTCTCTTGCCAACACCTTTCTATAGTTCTCTTTCTTCCACAAGAAAGAAATGTTGTTCATCTTTCTAGGATCACTTTCAGCATTCTTTATCGAGCATTACTCAGCACTGTAGGATCCATTACTCTATGGGAGGGACTCTCTAGTCTCTTGATTTATCTCCTTTGGAGGGAACATTTCATGTACTTATGTGATAGAAGTAGTCCTTAGGGGGGGTCATCATGAGTCCTCATATCTTCTTCTTCTTCACTTGTACATTCTATTTGTATCATTTCTCTTTTGGAGAGGAGTTTTATTTTCCACTAGATTTTTTCCTTTTCTTCGGTTATGAGAAATTCATTTGTACATGGGTACCTAGCATGGCCTAGTAGTCGGGACCCATCATCTTTGTATCGTTTCTCCCTAAGTTGCACTTAAGGGGGGATGTTAGTGTAAATAAGGTCTTTATGTAACTAGTTAGGATAACGCCTTTACTAGCATTAACTATTCCCACTTAGCTTAAGTTTACTTAGTTTTTTTGAGTTTATCTCACCTCGTGTGGTGAATACATGTGTCCTTATACATTTGAGACACCTCTTGCATGTTTGATTGCCACTTGCATGACCACTTGTCACTTAGCTCACAAGTGTCACATCTTTGGAGGGGTACTTAGTTGTCAACTCTTACCTTCCTACCTCCTCTTTCATGCCTATTTATACAAGGCATACATTTACATTTTACTAATCTCTTGAATATATCATTTTGGCTTTTATGTGCAATAATGTTATTTGTGGAAGTTGTTGGTATTTGCTTGCTAATCTTGGCTGCTCCAACATGTACAACACAACATCAAATGAGGGTAACAATGAGGCCAAAAAAGGAGGATTAAATTTATCAACTCTTTCTAAATATCATTATAACTCACGTTACACCACCACATCCACACATCGATTTTAATTCTAAGTTTGTCCCGTCTGGGGTCTAATAGGTCAAACTCAAATGACCATCCATAGTAGTATGATTCATTGGCCAAAGTGAAAACTGCTAACTCTCGACATAATATATCACAACAGAGAAAGGATTGTAATTCTTCATTCTTGTCACTGACAATAAATAACATCCCCATAAAGGTAGTGCAAATAAACTATTATAAATAAAAAGACATTTTGGATTATCGTTAAAAACAATTGTTGAACTTGACTATTTAATGAAAAATTCAAACACAAGTTGAATTACCTTCTCTACATAGCTTCTATGATAAACGCCATTACTCCTTACAACTGTTTCTTATCCTGACTACTACAGGAATACATTAGGTTTCAAACTTATTTTTAAAGTATCTTCTTACAGGAATGCTACAAACTATAAACTGTAATGGTAAAATTACCATGTTTTGCGGGCCACTGCGAGATAAACGTAAAATTAAATGGGCTTATGCATTTATCTCTGTTGAGTATTAACCAAGCCTCATTTGAGTGTCAAACTAAGCAAGTTGAAGTACATATGGGTTCCTTAAAAATTATCACTTGTCTATCTGTAATGCTATTCAATTAATGTTTTGTGAACAATTTTTAATTACAATGGAACTTGGAAGTAAATCTATAATTCTTATACGCGGTATGCATTTACTAAACACAAGTGATTACATTTTGAGAAGATCTTAGATGTACTTTAATTCATATCTTAGATGTCATCTAATTCACATATTTTACCATCTGCGTTCCATTGGATGAAACTATTTAACGTCATCATTGCTTAGTTGGATGGGTCTTTGGGCCCACCATCATTTTCTTGAGAATTACATTCTTTTTGGGTAATTGCTTTGAGAAAATCTTAGATTGTTGTGAGAAGATCTTATTAATGTCAATTAATTCCCATATTATATTCGTCTTTCTCCATTGGATCAAAGTATTTAAACTCATCAATGTCAGGGATTGCTAGAAGTAAAAACATACATTAGTGAGGGTAGGCAACGTGATTGACCAATAGGTCGAATAGCTAACCTATTTGTGCTTAGTTCTTGGGGCCTCCGATGCCATCGTTGTTTTGTACAATCCTATGCATAACAATTATGTGGAGAATTACATTCTTTTTGGGTAATTATTCCAAGAAAATCATAGATTGTTGCACGAAGATCTTGCATGTCATTTAATTCCCATCTTTTATTGATCTTTCTCTATCAGATCAAACTATTTAACCTCATCAACGACAAGCATTGCTATATGTAAAAAAGTACATGCTTCAGGGCATGCAATAGTGCCATCGGTTGATTTTCTGAGTGTGTATGCATTTATTTAGGTGATTACATTATTGTTTTGGTAATTATTTCAACCAGATCTTATTATGAGAAGATCTTACATGTCATCTCATTCAGATCTTATATTGATCCCACTCTGTTGGATCAAACCACTTAACCACATCAATGACATATGAACGTCGAAGTAAAAAT
The DNA here is from genome assembly GCA_027924645.1 of Cunninghamia lanceolata. Classification (NCBI taxonomy): domain Eukaryota; kingdom Viridiplantae; phylum Streptophyta; class Pinopsida; order Cupressales; family Cupressaceae; genus Cunninghamia; species Cunninghamia lanceolata. The sequence continues at coordinate 139,082 of BSBN01000246.1, forward strand.
AGACGTTGGTTAGGGTAGGCTGCAACACCATTAGTCAATTGGTCGAAAGGCTTACGTGTCCTCGATCATGGGTTGTATAGGTGGCACATCATCCCTCAAATTTGTAGGAACAAAAAAAATAAGGAAATTACAATTTAAGTTTTAACTGCATTAAAATATAATAAATTCCCCTTGTACCCTATGTCTATTTAAAATAAATCAAATGCTAAGTTGGCATAGTTGGGCCAACAACATCAACAACTCGCAGATGTCCAAGGATAAAATGAAGATCGTAAGAGTTGGAGGCAATGCCATTGGCTAGTGAAGGTGACATATCAATTGGTGGGACTTTAGTAGTTTAATTCTAATATAAATAATTATAAAAATATATTGTTTGCTCCGTAAGGATTTAAAATAATATTAATATAACACAATTCTCTGTGCATTTTATTATCTCTCTGGATATTCTAAATATTCTATCTAACCATATTAAAATAATTGTATAGTTGTATTATATTCGAGCTTCAAAAAGATTACACAAGTTCAAGTTCCTTGTTTTCTGAAGTAAAGATCTTAAAACTACTAAGTGGTTTACAAAAAAATATAGTATTTACTGTAGTATTTACAAAATTCTACACTAATTACTAAAAACTATGTTAGTAACCTTTCTCTAGGCTCTATTACGCTTAGCATTTTAGGCTAAACCTAAAACACATAGTGTCGCCCGAAAAACATGCTCAAATCAAACTTTGTCTGCAAAGGGATGAGAACTAATGGAAGGAGTTCATATTTGATCAAAAATACCCGTAACGCCTACATCAACAATTCCTAAATTACCAATGAGTATGACTTCCTAGAGTATTTGAAGATTTTGTGCAATCCTCATCATTCTCTACTCCAGCTCTTGGAGTGCTCCCATAGAAGTGATGCCTCTAAACTCATCTCCAACAAATGGTAGAGTCTCCTACGGGAAATGTAAGTCCATTATTGCCACTGAAGGCAACCCAACTCTGAACTTTGGTTAGACAAATATTTTCACCACCAATACCATTGATGTCGTGGATTGTGTAACCCATAGGAAATTGGATAGAAAATAAGAAACTACCTCAAAATTAACACGACTCCTGATATCAAGTTTTAGGTAGTCAATGTTAGTGACTTCCTTAGTGGCCACCTTTATCTCATATGTGGGAAAATTGAAGATAATGTTTAACCTGCTTTGCAAGACTAGTCCATGGAAAGCCATCTCTCTATGATTAGAACACAAGAAGAAGAGAGGCTCCATGATCTTGTATACCAAGATTTGAAGAGCTCAATAAGATTTCCATAAAATGAAGAGAGCAGAGGAAGATTATAATGGTTAGTCAAGTGTGTGATTAGATACGTCTTCATTTATGTAATTTAAAGCTAAATTAAATGAATGTATTAGTTAAATTGAAGAAAGTGAATAAGAATATAGTAATCACATTTGTATGATACTTTGAGTGAAAGGATGGCCTTCCGGCTTTGACATAATATTAAAGATGTCCAAATATTATTTGTATATATCTCAAAAACCATTCACACATATAGTTTTGGTGTGTGGAATTAAATGCAAATATTATAGATAACGATAACATGGATGGTGGTATTGTACAACTTTTCTTTCAAGTTTTCCTAAATTAAATAGAAATCTCGATGATGTGCTCCAAGGTCTTTTCACAGAAAGATATGCATACACAACTTTCAAATCAATATTAATTGGAAACCAAAAGTACAAAAATTAGAATTAAAATTTATATTACATTAGGTGTTAATTCAACGCTTCAATTAAAATTTTGTGGGCAATTCAAGATTAATTCACCACCTCAATTAAAAAAATTATCAGAAATCTAACCTATATTCCCCACCTCAATTAATATTTTATGGAAAATTTAGGTCCTCTTTTGCTAATTTGATTAAAAACAAGAATGAGTTTTGGGTTTCAATTGCCCACAATTTATTTTTAAAATTATATTCTAACATAAAATAGCCACGCTCTCTATGACTTTAGTTTAATTTTTAGAACAAATCGCCAAGACGATTATATCACAACATAGGGGGTTTGCCAGGATTTCTATAGGATTTTCCAGGAGTCAGTTCTTAAAGTTTACCTTGCATGGGTATCCATGCCCTATCAGATTACTGCATATGCTTAATGCAATTTGTATGATGATTTTTGAGTTCTATAAAGGATTTAATGTTCAATAAATTTTTATAGACATGTGGCAAACACAAATTCATGGAATTGTTTTCAAACAAGTATTTTTCATTGTAAGAAAATGCTTACTCATGAAACATGTGTTGATAAAGAGTGACTCAAAACTATGCAATCGAATCCTATTAAAAACATTATATAACTACCTAAATGAACATGTCGATAGTGTTTGTGGTATTATGACACCATTCACATATGCCCATGCGTATTAGGGGAGTCTGTTTTATCTTATTTAATTTGAGGGAAACTTTCCTATTTTGTTGTTTGTCTTAAGTTCTTGAATATACAGTGCATCAAGTTGTATATGGGGATGAGCGTGGCATATGCAAATAAAATCCTTTAGTTGAGTCAAGTAGGAGACTATATGTAGGGAACTATTATTACATTCATAACTCCTCTTAAACTATTTTTGCATCATACAAAACATAAATCATGTAAAATCTAACAAGAATCTAACATGAAGTTTCTATTCTTGTGCATTGCATTTCCTTCATTTTGATCATGTGATTTGTTGGAGGTTGGTAAGTGTGTCAAAGACAATGAATCATGGCCACCTTGAAAACAATACTAGTTGCATTACCTAAATATGGTGCAAATCGTAATCCATGTGTTATTGATTAGCCTTATATATATATATATATATATATATATATATATATATATATATATATATATATATTTTGGTGACACTGTTTGATGGGATGACAAGCCTTACAAACTCTTTCTGTTTACATGTTTAAAAATGGGTCAACTATAGTGATGTTGCTATAAAATTGAAATGGTTGGATGATAGTTTTGGAAGGTACCTTCCTTTATTTGGTTGTGTGAGATTAAAAAATGTGGTTGTTAAATTAATGGTTGGGAAACAATTGATATCTTTGTATATATTATGGACTAGTAATTGTGAAGTTTGGAGATAAATTTTGTCAAAGTATTGACTTTAGATGTACTTGTGTGAAGGCTATTTTACATAGTGACAATCTTAAATTTTTGTAACTACTTAAAACATCTTAGTGCTTGATGTGTTCACATCAAGCAAACATGTATGTGGAACCAATTTGTAGATTTTCTTATTAATGAATGCCAAGGACAAGTAATGCTAATTGTTGGTTAAGATATAAGTATGGTGAGTGGATTCATTAATCTTTGAACTGTGAACCTTATCATAAGAGGGACCATACTATGTAATAATATAACAACTTAATTTACACAAAACAATGTTTTTATTATTAGTAGGCGGTGTATGATTATTAAAGAAAATTATTACAAATTTTAAGTCCCATACACTTGACCACTATTTCAAGTCATTGTCCCTTGCCTAATAACAAGAAGAACTTGCACCATCATTATTCTACTATTTTTGTTAAAACAAAGACTTATATTTTTAAAACATAGATCATGACATAATCTTGACATGAAGGAATTAGGTTCCTTAGCCTGGCTAAGATATGGTTTTAAGACATGCTTTCACATAGACTATATTGTGGATAATCTCCTTGATAACTCACGAGTTTTCTCATTCGAAACTTTAGACCATAAACCACAACAAAGAGTAATTTAAATATAATTTCCCACAAGATATAGTTTTGTAATCCATTTACAGATATGATGCTTGGGGAAGTGAGCATGGAATCTTTTATTAGCTTGGGTGAAGTCATTCCTTTGCACAACATATTCGTTGTCAAGCTTCTTGTGGATATAATTTTTTAGTATAGTAGAATTCTAAGATAGGGGAGAGGGCCCAGTAGCCGCCCACCCTAACTTCGTGCACGTCAAGCTCATAGCTAGACATATCGGATTTTGACTATTTTTTTTGGGTTTCTTTGTATGCGACCGAAGAGCTTAAAGCTATTCTTTTAACTTCTGGGCACTTATGCATTTCACTGTACAATGCATTATGTGCACATGGGTTGAAAAAGTGTCATATCAACATGTCACCCCATACATGCACAACGATGTGCCAATAACCGCTCACCATCACATTTGTGCACTTGTCTTAATTTCTTTGGTTAATTTATTGGAGTTGTGAACATGTATTGGTGCATTTGTGTTAATTTATTAGGTTGGTATTTTACATGTATTGGTTCTTTTTAAAAGTTTAATTGGGGGGTCAAGTGATTAAAAATATAGCGGTTATTGGGGCGTGGGCGGCAACTAGCCCTTCTCCCCTTGTGGGCTCTATAACTGATTACATTATGTTGTAAGTTTAGATTCTTGATGCTGGAATAGGTTATTTTTTAGTGTTATGAGTATTTATTTACTGAGGGTGGTTTTGTGGATATTTGGGTTTACATGGGTTCTTCATGGCTTCTATTTTTGATAAAGATAAGCATCTTAACAAGGGGTTGAACCCTTAACAAACGAGGCCACAAGGGTAGAAAAAATAGGGGATAAAACAATACAACTGCAGCCAAGCTACAGGAAACCAACAACTAGAAGAACCTAAATCCAAAAATAGCAGACCAGGAACAGCAAACCGATAGCACAGGCACAGGAACCCAGCTGGAGAACAAACAACAAGGATCTACACCACACCAGATCTCGACCTAGAAATCTGACTCCCTTGCCACTAGATAGCAAAGGTCCACGCTTCCTACGTTGAACCACTATCCAGGAGGGTTCAGAGCCAAGGTCAACAACACCAAGAGAGAGGGAAACCTTTCCCGAAGGCTCAAACAAAGAGGGCTCGAGGAAAACCCCACTAGCCACTAAAGAATCTGCATAAAGAGACGCCGAGCCCGAGGAAGGCAAGACCAAAGAAGAGGAAGCCATAATGGAAGCAATGGGCCTATCCGAAATTGGAGGAGCAAACAAATGAGCAGAAAAGTGTTCAGGAGGATCCAGAGAAAGCAAGGGATCCGCAGCAGCAACTGACACCACCCCCACAGTAGCAGTCCTAGAAGGGACCTCAGCCTCCTCAGAGGAATCCCCCCTGAGACGAACCATCCTCCTGAGAAGCACCGATTGTTAGGTGATCCAAAAGAGCATCCTTCCAAGTTGTAGCTCCCTTGCAACGCGAGAGAGGGCAACCAGAAGCCAAACGTCCAGTAGCAAAACACCTTCTGCATCTAAAAGGGATACCCTCATAAGCAATTAGTTGTTTCCATGGCCTTTCCCCAACCATCAAGACCACATCCCCATGAAGAGGTCTAGACAATTCAATGTCCACAAGGATACGAGCAATTGTGGAATGCCCCATGAAGCAGGTTGTGGAATCAACCTTAAGGAACTGACCAATAGCATTGCCTATGCTCTCATAGCAAGAATCCTCCCAAAACTGGAGAGGGATATTTGGGAGACAGACCCAAATAGGTCTGATGTTGAGCAGCTCAGTTAGGGGATTGAAGGAGAGAGTCCAGGGTTTGATGAAGAGGGAGTGCTCCCCCATAACCAAACTCAGCCATCATGAACTAAGTCTCGCTGCTCTGAAGAAGCAAATGTCACAATAAAGAATCCTCTTGCATAAGGAAACAACTCAATCTTACCTTCAACAAATGGCTTCCAAGACTCCATGACCCAAGTGTGGAGATTGGGCAAAGAGGGCTAGAATCCATAAAATCTACAAATCACCCCTATATTACGATAGAATTCTTCATTTTTAGTGACCTCTGATCCACACCCCAGAACAGGGGACTCCTGGGCACAAGGGATAGGCTAAGAACTAAGCCGTGGTGAGCCGGTCCAAGCACCAGTACCAGCAATAGCAGCTGAGAAAGATTTTTTAGGGCCGTCAGGAACCTGAAGCCTCGTAGCAAACCCACCAACAGCATCGGCAACACTAGAATGGTCGCAGACACCCAAGCTGGCTCCAGAAGCCAACATCAAATGAGACTACTCCCCAAGAACGGCGTTCACAGAACCTATTCCCTGCTCAACCGTAGTAGGCACAAAGCCGCACTCAGGCATACCCAAAGCGGCCTCACACAACACACCAGAGCTAGGACACAAACCAGGCCGAGCACCCACCAAGATCATCCTGAGCGGCGATGAGCCATCGATTTCCCTTCCGATGCCATTCAAACTTGTGTTTTCTTGCTTATCGTTTGGTTTCCCTTCCGATGCCATTCAAACTTTTACTTGTTTTTTCCCATTGTGTCTTATGTGCTAGTGTGTTACCTTCATGGCTTTTGTTATCACACATGGCTTGAGAGATTAGCATCACATCATCTTTTGGAATGGTGATAAAATAGATCAAAACTTTCCAACCTCCTTTTATGAATGTGAAATCCATAGTAAATTGCATTGCATGGTTGGAGTGGCTAATGTTGAATCATGTATTTGCGTGATTAATTCTCTTAGATTATCCTTGATGTGTGGCATTACTTGGTTTGTAAATGAGTTGAAGTGGCCTTGTGGTGGCTACAACCTAAGGGTTATTGTTGTTGAAACTATGTGGGCTAAAAAATGGAGCTTGTACGGTATCGGTCTTTACCCACTCATGTTGTAAAGTGTTGTGCAGTAGTCTTATTCATGGACCTAGATTTGTGGCATTCTCTACAATTGTACTCTTGGATGGTATTCTTTTTTAAACTGCTATCCACCCATTATTCATGCCACGCGTCTATCATAATTCACATTCTTAATATTTTTAATATTTATGCCGAAGGCGTTCCCTTTGTGAGAGTGAGAGCTGATTTTACAAATCAACCATTTACATTTGCTTAGAATCATGCAAGACAATTGAAGTGCCCCCCACTGTTGGATTTTGCCCAGCCAGTTTTCCGTCATTGGTTTGCAGTTTTTCTACCGTTTTTTCGAATCAGTTCACTCACGAATGCAGACAAAATAAAATATCTTAAGGAGATTTGACTCTCATATAATAGTTCATTCAATATTATATACCTTGTTTCATGTGCGTTGCTTTCACAAATTACAATATTATTTCTAGTTGATTTATATTATTATATAGGCCTCGCTTATGAGTTCGCTGACAAGCCGGACTCATAAGTCTGGCATGTTCCATCACTTAATAAATTCTTTGAAACTAGCATTGCCACAGTTTATAAGGCATTTGAACCAAATTAAAACTTTGACAAATGCATAAAAATCATTTCATTTACAGGACATAATTAAAATCAAATCGTTTCATTTCATGTCGAGTTTATTTCTATTCGAATTAATCTAGCTAGGCATAGGCTCATTGATATTTTTCATTTGGATCCTTAGACGACAGTAATATTTCATATTATAAAATGTGATGACATTATCATCCTTCCTCTTCTATTATAATAGATCGTCGATTGCGATTAGCATTTAAATATGCCTCCGATCACTGAGATATGATGCTTTATTGTTTCACGCGCATTTTATCTATTGAAACCTATAAAGCGCAGATTCATTCTAGAGAGCTTGGACAACATTTCATAGAGCTTGGAGTGCATGTACACCGTATAATACAAGTAAATTTATGGCAATTTTGTTTTAGAAAAAGAGGTTCATTTTAGTGAAAAGAGTGACTGATGGCTTTTAATATTGAAAGGGAGGAAAACGTGACCTAATTTTAGATAAATTAAGTGTTAGAGTCCAGTAAATGGAGTAAAGAAAGTTTGGCACTAAAATTAAACCTATTAACATTTAAATAAGGGGGATTAGGGTTTGTTACTTATATTTAATATAAATATCCATAGAAACAACTATATTAGATAATTATATAAAATCTTTTAAATAAATAAATATACCTTAAATATCATATTATATAAAATCAAATATTAATAATTTAAAAAATATACATACAACTTTTTTTATATATAATCAAACTATTTATTTATAAAATTAAAATATGAATGTGTATTTAAAAAAATTAAAACCATAAATAATATTTTTTTAAATGAATAAACAATCATTATTAAACTTTAAAAAAAAGCCCTAATAGCTTTAATATTGTATTGCATATTAATAAACTCCATGACCTATAATATTGTATACCTTGGATGGTTACTATCAAGGACAAATAAAGTTATATGTGATATTTTCCTTCGTGTGACAATTAGCTTAAGGGCCTTTGTGATTATTCACCAAGGGAGTGCAGAGCCAATTTTCAAAGAGCATTCAAATATATATTTAACCCTTGAAATTAATGAAAATTTTGTACAAAGGATTTTCAATAAATTGACTCCTATTTATCATTTCCATTATTTACTATTATTATGAAATTTGTAACTTCCATTGATTTCTTTTATAAAACATTTTCTTACATAGTTAAAATCTATATTAGAAATATGGGAAATTGGTATATAATATGTTTTTATCTCAGCTTACTTTTTCTATGCATTTTTAATTTGGTACATATGCTCATGTAGTTGTGCACACATACCAAAGTAGGGATGAAATGTTGAGTAGAAAAGTGCATACTATAACCCTTTTCCCTTATAGTTTTATGCCACATTGGATCAATGCCTTGGATGCATGATTTTAGTGCACTTATTGACCCAAGCCCTTATTAGTCACTCAAATTTGCCTCATTGCCTTGTTTAGAACCTCATTGACTCTGACTCTATTCCTAAAAATTTATCCACCCTAGACGAAATCATATATCTACGAACTTGTCCTCTTATTTCAAGTCCAAACCACATTCCAAGACTAACAACCTAATATTTTACCATCACTTGTTTGCTTTGGCACCAAAATAAAAATTCAATGCATCTAGGCTTGTGTATATAAGTTCATCCTAAGTCATTTGCACATTAAAACAACACATGATGGCATAATTCAATAACATTCAAAAGCATACACTCTCCTCTCCCTTTTACAAGTACGTCAGGCACATCAATCTACCACTATCGTACATTAGTGAAAGATTAAGTTGTCTTCATCAATTATCATCCATTGTCAAGGACGACGTTGATAGTGCACCTCTAACACAAAGCATCAATCAACTCACATCACAATCATTAATTCAATGGTATACATTGACATTCCCACATAAACATTCATTGTCTATGTCACTTATCTCCAATTTTAGAACTTGACCAAGACGTACATAATTCATAAAAATTAAGAGAGAGAGAGAGAGAGAGCACTTTCATCATCAATGGTTGACATTATCGTAGAACAATGCAAGACGATCAAGGTAATCTTAGTTGGACATGTTTCTAATTGCCAATTTGTCAAACATCAATGTGAATGGTGTAGAGATATAGAGAGAAAGATAGATACAAGAGAATGAGTTTCAAGCAATCATTTCTCCATGGGGAGCTATGCTCAAAGTGACACATCATTTTTGTAAGGACCTAATAATTCACCTTTAAGACCTCTCTAGCATACCCATTGTGCACTAATGAGAGCAAGAGGAAGATAGAGAAAGATATATATACACATAGAAAGAGGTGGAATAGATATAATATATTTTTTTACAATTCATAAAAAAATTAAAAGAGAGAAAAATAAAGAAGGGAGAGGGAGATATAGAAAGCTAAACAAAGAGAGGGAGAAGTGATGATAGAGTGAGAAGAGAGAGGAAGCAAAAAGAAATAGATACAGAGAGCAAAAAGGGGGGAGGGAGAGGTTGGGATTCTTGGTATACAATTACATTGTCACTTAACAATTATATAGCAAAAAGTGTTCTGTTGTGTGATATACTTAGGACTATGGTTAAACATTCTAATGAAAAACCCTACATTAATGATCAAGCTATGGTACTTTTACAATGTAAAAAGTTGAGCTTGAAATGGGTTGGTCTAGATCATCTAGCTCAACTGGAGCCTTGTGAAATGGAAAGAGGCATAAAGAAAAGAGAGTGACTTGATATGGGTTGGTCCAAATCATCTAGCTACATTGGAGTGGGAGAGAGATAGAGATAAGATATATAAAGGGAAAGAGCATCTGCAAATACAAACAAATCAATTTGTCAATTCATGCCGACGATCCAAAGATAAAGAGAGGAGAGATAAACAAAGAGTGATAAAGAGAGGGAGATATATAGAGAGATAAATGGGTGCTTATTGTTGAACCACTCCCCCTTCCTTCTTTAAATATAGTACGCTTATATAAATTTTTTATATTTAACAAGATACAAATTTTGGGACATTGATATTTTTTAAAATACATTATGTTCCTTTTCTATAAGTATTTGTCAGTTTTCCATGACGGTTGTTCCTTGGATGGATTTTACACACAACGGGCTCCCATGACATAGAATCCACACCATTTTTTAGGTCTCAAGATCATTCCCATATCATCAACAAATTCAAAGAAATCAAAAGTTTTTCCCTTAAAAATTTAATTTTAATCCATTTGATCTCCCAATTATGCAAAGGTGTGAAATTATAAAAGAAATGATGATCACTAAGTTTGATCGAACTTGGTATCATTTAACGTGTACCATGAGAGGATGCATGATGGTAGGCTACATGACACATAAACATGATGTAGGTGGTGACCATGATTATATTTGCAAGACAATGCCTATTAAATGCAAGTGTCAAGATGTCAAATATCAGGCTTGTGATAAACAAACATAAATGCTTCAAATAATATGCATAGGTGATGACTAATGAAATGTGACCCCAAGTGCAATGCATGAACAAGAATCTACAAAGGAAATGCACAATAATATAAACTAGACACCAGACATGGAAGCTCACACATTTGAAGTAGCTACTAAGAAAAACACAAGGATCTTGAAATCCATTAATATTGTCAAAATTAATTTACAACAATCGAACAAACAGAAAAATGATAGGGGCCATAGGGATAGAAGATAATCATCATTCACTTGAAGACTCTTCAGCGTACCCATTGCACACCAAGGTGCGATTGCTAGTTATTTTGTTATGGACTTCTTGATAGCGAGCTTGAATACTCTTTACTCCATAAAATCCATTCATTGACATGTGGAAGCAATTTTCTATCCGCTAGAAACACGACAAATTGGCAACCCCACTCCCTTAGTGAAGGAACTGTTCAAAATTTCAGACTGGAAGCTTTTGAAAAAGATAGATTTTGCAGAATGTGTTTAGTCGCCTTACACGTGACCACACAAATTGTAGGGAAGCACCAAGTCCTCGTCCACCACGCTGGCCATTTTGAGATTACTTGAGTTCTATGTTGACTTGTTAACAACAAATTCGTACCACTTACCCCTACTAAATGACTTGTTTCACTTGATATAACTAAATTAACAAAAAAACGTCAATCACATCCACAATGCTTATCAGTTTGGCCTTATTTTCGCTAATTGGGATTAGGCCCCACATTGCACATATTTCTTCTTTTTGTTTTTCCGCATTGTTTAGATTTTTGGGGGTTTCATCGGTCTATTAGATTTTTTCTTTTTGTTACTTATTTTTCATGTCCAACACCTTGTTTTTAAATGTAAATGAGATTTTATACTTACAACTATCATCATGACATAAATATATATGTCATGATAAATTGATTAAAAAGTGCCTCGAGAAGGATATCTCTCGGCGTATTATATATATATATATATTATTTAATATATATAAGCTAGTGTTATGATCATTTTAAACCTTAGCCCTAGTTATAATAATAATATATAATGTAATAATAATATTCTTATATTATATATTAATAATAATATTATTAATATAATATTTTTTCGTATTCGTAAGAGATATTATATTATATTAAATATTCAAAAAAGTTTACATCTTTGTCTTTTGCCTATTTGGCAGAAAGTATGAAGACCTAGTCTATGAAAACCAAACTTCTGTTATGACCCCTAGACCATATATTTTGAACTAGTTGTGTAACTTTTTCACCAAAAAGGCCATGCACGGCCATAAGGACCTTTACAAAACCCTTGTTTTATACTATATTGAGCTTTCATATTGAAAATTAAAATCCCCGGCCCTAAAACCACCTATCCCTGAAACCATAACTATTACAAAATATTCATAGATGACAACTAATTCAAACTTCACCATTCTCCTGAATGAATTGCTTGAACTATGCAAACCAATCGAAGCCTTGCACAAGAACCATTTGCAACATTTTCTTCACAAAGTTGACGCCAACCAACGCCATATCACGGTGCACCAGTAGATCAGTGCCCCTGATATTGAGGATGAAGGGATAGTATTTCACAATATCCCTTGGAATATTTAGTAGTTCCATGTCACGGGGCTGAGGCACCCCAGCACCTAGAGTAGCAACCACCAACACCTCATCAAGGCCTCCCAATAGGTCCAGTTTGATCATTCTTTGAGCAATGGACTCCACCTCTAGTTTTGGAATGTTCAAGTCTAGAAGTGATGCCACAAACCTAGAAGCAATATCAGTACCAACTCTGTAATGTTCACCCTTTTCCAGAAAAGCCCTTCCACGAACCAATTTGGTAGCTCTAACCATCAAAGAGTCATTTTCCAGCAAAATCCTCTTAAGTCGTTGCTTGATTGTCTTACCCAAGAAGGCCATTTGCCTCATCTTGCTTACTAAATGGATCGGGGTGTCCATACCACCACAAACAACACTATCAGTAGACAAATACAGAACAAATTTTGACCCTTCTGTCATATTATCTAGGGTTTTACAATTTTATATCGGAGGAATGAGCTTCACCAATTTAGACACTAATACTTATTAAGAGGATATCACACGCTTCGATTAGAAAACTTCGTGTGGTGATGACCATATCCCTCCTCTATCCTTGTTAAAATCTTTCCTATCTCTCGAAATCTGACAATTATTTATTAATCCAACTTGGAAGGTCTTGTATCCATGTTTGTAATTTGAAATAATGATTACCCAAGGTCCCATCAGTTTGGTCCGAAATGCCCAAAGGAATCATTAATCTTTGAAAGGAGTGCTCTCTCTCACTCTTCAAAGTTTATCACCTATGTGTGTTTGCCTGAATGTCGATTAATCATTTACTACCATGCTAGAGATAAATTCCTCATCAAAAGTTGCCTCTAAATTTATCTATTTTCTTCAATTAGTTTTCCACAACATCGATGTGGAAAACTAAAACTACCTGATCCTCTTATGATAGAGGATTTTAACTTGACTGTTGTTCCAAGGAATTACATATTTCTAAATAATTCATGTGGGACTCTCTTTTAAATTTTCCTAATTTGAGTCGAGAGGCTAACATTCTTTTAAATTGTCTCCATCTTCTCCCATATTGGCCAATACATTTGCTTCCCCATTCCCTTCCTAGTAAGTGTGATTGACCATATAATTTTTGAATCCCTCCAACTATTTCGTAATTACCTCCAAAATGATCTTGATTTTCCAATTCTATATTTATCTAGACCTGATTGCATTTATTACTAGTGTAGAGTCTCCTTCTATTATTACTTGGTCTAACTTCAATTCTTAACACAAGTTGATTCCTTGCAAAAGTGCCTGGAGTTCAACTACATTGTTGGTGCCAATAGGAAGGGCCTTGGCCAATTTTCCAATCACTTTGCCATTCCAGTCCTTTATAATGCAGCCTACTTCAGATGAGCCCAGATCGCCCCTGGCAGCTCCATCAAAATTTAATTTGTATCAGCCAAACCCTGGAGCCTTCCATTCCACATTCTTCTTGGCATCTTTCACTTTTTTCCCTCCTCCCAAGAAGTAAGGAACTTTTAGCCCGTGCCAAGATTTCCTCATTAAAGCATCTCATTCTATACAATTAGCATTTCTCTAACTCTGCTCATTTGTTCTACTATTCACCACTTCCACAATGGTTGCTTCCAACTTGTTCATCAAAGAAGAAACTGACAGTTCCTTTTCTTGAAAGATCCTTCTATTTCTTTCTTTCCAAACTTCCAAAATCAATAAGGATGGACTAACCACCCATAGACTGGAAAATAATGTTGAATTGTTTAACACTGACCATGCTTGAAACAAGCTGAGAATATCTTTTGGCAATGCACTTTTCCAGGCTAGCTTAGCACACAATCATTGCCAACATTCTTGGGTAGGGACAATTAAGCAGCAAATGATTTCCTGATTCCTCTACTTTTTTACACAAAGTGCATCTAGATGGACCATGATAACCCATCTTCATAAATCTATCTGTTGTCAAAATCCTTTTTTGAATGGGTACCCAAGCAAATGTTCCTGCCTTGGGTAAACAATTTTTATTCCAACAGATATTAACCAGTATCTGGAAAGAAGATTCCATTGTTTTTGCTAGGATTCTATATCCATCTTTGACATTATACTCACCATTTTTTGCTCCATTCCATCTTAGACAATCACTGCCTATCTTAATGAAGATGATTATATCATGCAATGATGTTTCAAATTTAGAAGCTGCCTCATTTGAGAAACCTAACCTTCTCACATCTTTCCAATTCCATTTTGTGATCCCATCAATCGGGTTCTCATGTACATAGTCCCTTACATGACATCCCCACATTTGCTTTGTTGTTTCCCTGACTTGATCCAATTTTGTTCTCCTATCCAACCTTGGGAACCCACCCCATGAATCTTTCCAAAAGAGAGTAGTCCTACCATCCCTTATGTCCCAAGTTAGAAGGTCTGTGACAAGATCTCTACAATTTCTCAGAAATTTCCAGATTCTTGAACCCGAGGGAAGGGTTCTTGACTTGAAAATACTTAGATCCCCTAGATCTAAATACTTTGCTTTCATTATCTTAACCACTTTAAATCTTGGTTTGCATATATCTTCCAAACCAATTTTGCTCCAAGTGCCTTATTTCAAAGAAGTAAATTTTTCAATCCCACTCCATCTGCATTCTTTGCCTTGCAAATTTTATCCCACTTGATGAGAGGGTACTTATTCTGATCACTATTCCCTTGCCAAAAAAAACCTTCTCATTTTTTGGTTAATCTTTGTGCTTACATCCATTGGCATTGGAAAACAAGACATCATATATATTGGTAATGCAGATATCACTGCTTTAACATTGTTATCCTACTTGCCCATGAGAGCCATCTGCCTTTCCATGATGCTAACTTGTTGTCCACTCTCGATGCCAAAGAATCCCAGAGTTTACTTGATTGTAGTCCAATTGCCAGAGGAAGATCCAAATACTTACCTGGTAACTTACCCTTTTTGAAGTTTAACACTTTCAGGATGTGATTTTTTGTTCTTTGGTTTGTGAAGAAGAAAAACACGTCTAATTTCTCTTTATTGACCTTCTATCCAAAAGCCATTGAGTAGTCATCCAAAATCCTTTTAAAGTTTTGTGCTTCCCTTATTTGTGCAGCCCCAAACAACATTGTGTCATCAACGAATTGCTAATGTGTTATAGCAGGCAATTCTCTGGTCACTTGAATTTCTTTCACCTTCCCTTTCATCAAAGCGTGGTTTATAGATCTTCCCATGGCTTCTACCATTATGATAAATAAGAAGGGAGATAGTGGATCTCCTTGCCTTAGACCTCTTGAAGCCCCAAAGAAGTCTTTTGGAGAACCCTTTATTAGGATAGAGAATCTTGGACTGGCAACACAATTGAAGATCCAATCCAACCAACTCTTATTGAATCCAAATGCCTCCATCACTTTGAACAAGAACCTCCAATCTACCCTGTCATATGCTTTTTTAATGTCCAGTTTTATCAACATGTTATGTTTCCTTAACTTTTGTGTAGAGTGTATAGCCTCTTGTGCTATTATCACTCCATCTAGAATCGATCTTCCTAGCATAAACCCCGTTGTTTTTTGAAATTATGTTTGGAAGAATCTTCTTTATTCTATTTGTTGCAACTTTGGCCAGTATTTTGTTTATTGTATTGCAAAGGGCTATTGGCCTATATTCATCTAAAGAGCCTAGTTTTTTATTTTTTCGTATAAGAGCTATGAATGTGTTATTTATTTCCTTTAACACTTTACCCATCCTTCTTGAGTCCTCAATTGCTTCAGTTATTTCACCCCCTATAAAATCCCAACATTTTTGAAAGAACACAACCTGAAAAACATCCGGTCCAGGGGCCTTATATAGAGCTTCTTTGATTTATGTCTCTTTGAACCTCTCCATTAGCATCTTATTTTGACCCTTTGTCACTAGTTTTGGGATGTTTGCTAGGATTTGTTGTTGTTCATGTTTCCTTGAGCCATTCCAATTATTAAGCAGATTCTGGAAAAAATTAACTACTTCGAAAATAATCTCCTCTATTTTCTCAAGATTTCTACCCTCTGCAGTCTTGATGCTTGGAATTCTATTAACTTCCCTCCTGGCTTTTGTTGCATTATGGAAGTACTTCATATTTTGGTCTCCTCTTATCCACAGCTTGCGAGACTTTTATCTCTAATATATCTCTTCTTTTGCTAAAATGTCTTCTTGTTTGCTTAGCAATTCTTTTTCCAACATATATTTTGTTTCATCCATGCCATTAGCTATCACATCCTCATTTAAATTCTCCAATTTCTCTTCAATTTTTATTTTCTCTTCAAATATGTTTTTGAAATTACTCTTGTTCCATTTTTTCAATTGTTGTTTCATTATTTTCAATTTTGTTGTTATGATAAACATTTTTGATCCCTCTGTATGCACTTCACCTGACCACTTTTGGATTAGAGGCATCAAATTATCATCTCTGAACCACATTTTTTTGAATTTGAAAGGACATCGAATTGGCTTTCTTTCCCTCTGAATATCTAATTGTATTGGGTAGTGATTAGATCCTGATATTGGCATGATATTGCTTTCTAGTGTGAATGGACAGGAGCCTAGATCTCCCTTAAAAAGGTATCTGTCCAACTTTTCTGCTATACTACAAAAACCAGATCTTCTGTTTGTCCAGGTATATAGTCCATTTCCCATTTTAATTTCCATGAGAGAGTTTCTTTCTACAAATGCTTCAAAGTCTAGTTAGGATTGTAGTTTCTTGTTTATCCCTCCCCTTTTGTTTGTTGTTCTCAAAATTGCACTAAAGCCCCCCCAAAAAAAACATAAAAATCTGGTGCCAAATTATTGCACTTGGTTTCTAATTCCCTCCACATCTCTCTTTTTTGTATGCATGATGAAGGACCATAAACATTAAAAAGCAAGAAAAATAGATTAGATGATAGACTTCTAATGTTACAAGCTAGCCAATGTTTGCTTGAGTCTATTTTTTCCAGCACCATTTTCTGCGGCTTTCATATCGTCAGCAATCCTCCTGAAGTACCTTCCGCATGGACTGCCTCCATTTTCCACATCCTTAACTTTGATCTATATTGCTCCACTTCTTCTTGTTGTAATTTTGATTCCTAGATTAGAAAGATATCTACATGTGACACCTCCAACTGGTGTATAACCAGACACTTTTTATTAGGGATGTTTAAGCCCCTAACATTCCATGATATTACTCTCATTATTCCTCAAGAAGGGTTTCCCCCTTCCTTGGCCTAAGAATTTCATTGATCTTCTTCTACCCTATTGCTTATCCATCTAATTTTCTCTTTTCCTGATTTGGGATCCTTCCTCTCTTCTTGTTGTCTCCACAATCAAGAGATTTCCTAATTGCATCACTTTGTGAGATACCTAAATTTACTCTCTCCTCCTGATAGGATATGATATTCTGCATATTGTTTGTAGAGAGGATGCCCTCTCCTATCTCCAAATCCTTTTCCTCTTGCCCCAACTCTGGATTTGCTATCCATTCCTCCTCCAGGTTATCTGTTTCAAGGTTTTCTTCCATCATACCTTCCTTAGCTTCCCTAGCCAACTACACAAGATTACTTCCTACTTTTATAAAGAATTGATATGTTCTTCCTTGAAAGTATTTCTTAACAGAGTAATGACCTCTGATAGTTTCTCCTCCAAGTCTTCCTTATGTTCAGTCAATTCTTCTCGTTGTTGATCTACCTCTTCCTCAAACCTTTGATGTGTAGCTTCATTTGCTCGAGAATCTAAAACCTGTTGAACTAGAAACTCTTTTTCCTCAGCTATCTCTACCTTATCCAGGTTTGCATTTTTAGATAAATGCCCTTCCATCTCTACCCTTTCAACTTCTTTTTGTTGTTGTTGGCCTCTAAAACCCAAAACACTAGTTTTTTGACCTTCAAGGTTTAGGTCATATTCCAAACTTTGTTTCCATTTACCTTGCTTCGTTATTATTTCAATCTCTTTCCAATGTGTGTTGTTTGGTTTGTTCTCCACACAAAGCCTCACATATGACCCACCTCCATTGATATTTTCTCTTTCTTTTGCACATATATAGTTTCCCAATTGATTTCCTATTTCTTTTATTGCTTCAGGCTCCAAAATTCAAGTAGAAGATTTGGGAGTTTTAACCAATCTTGGATTTTTTCCATATTATGCTTATTCAGATCAAAATTCGCTTCCCAATTTCTTATATAGAAACCAAAATCATCCATTATCCAAATGTCATTTTTAATTTCTTGTTTTATTTTTTGCGATGGACAAATTATAGTAAAATATCAATTTGCCAGTTGTTTAAATTGTAACACTTCCCCCCAACGGTTCGTCCACCAATTCATCAGAAAACTCCAATTCAAATCCCTACCATACCATTTAACTAAAAGGCCATACATTTCCAAATGTTGTATTATTGGTCGCATTATTTTGTCTATGATTATGATGGATTTGGTATGTGTTCCTCTAAAGGGTTCTTCTCTTTCCTCAAATCATTTGTTTCTCCATATGTTTCCCTGCCACCTACCTTGATTGTTTAATCTTCCTTTTGGGGCAAAAGTTCCCATCCTTCAATCCTTACCCATTGGAATAGCGTTCGTGCCTGACGCAAATGAGGGCTTTGATATGTATCGTGAAAATCTCTTTTCAGATTTCCATCTGTTGTTTTTCCCAATCGCAAAATCCTTACCCTAAAATCATTTTGGATACTTGCAAGCCCTAGGGTAAAACCCCTATTTTATCTCATGTCTCAGCCTCCAATTCCAGTCTTTCTGTAAAGTCTGATTCCCATCCTAACCTCTCCATTGTCCATTGCACCATTCTCCGTTGTTTGCACGTATCCTGATTTGTTCCATTGGAAAAGATTTCTCCACCTCTGTAGCCCAGTCCTCCTGCTCTACCCTTGCTCCTTCGCATGCTCTTCCCTTGCTCCTTCACCTACTCCTGCCATAACTATTATCTAAAGAAAAATTATTAATATAATATTAATTATTATAAAACTTAACTATTTTAAATCATAATTATTATAAACCCTATTTATAATAGACATCAGATTTCCACAGTCCATGATATTATTCTTGAGTGCTTTGGGATTTAAATGTGTGAGAGTTTTTTCATCAAAAACTCTCACACAGTTAAATCCTGAAGCACTCAAGAATAACCCTATTAATTTTAAACCCTAACCCTAATTATTTTATATCATAATTATTTTAAACCTTAACCCTAATTATTTTAAGTTGTAACCCTAATTCTCATTTTAAACCCTAACCTTAATTATTTTAAACCCTAACCCTAATGATCATTTAAAACCTAGCCCTACTTATTTTATACCCTAACCCTAATTATCATTTTATAACCCTAATTGTAATGATCATTTAAAACCTAACCCTAATGATCATTTTACACCCTAACCCTACTTATTTCGAATCCTAACCCTAATTATTATTTTATAACTCTAATCGTAATGACCATTTTAAACCATAACCCTACCCCTAATGATCATTTTACAGCCTAACCCTACTTATTTTAAACCCTATCCTTAATTATTTTAAACCCTAACCATAATTATTTTAGCCATGTATATTCTATACATTGCCTTTTATAGATAAATTCATCTCATTTTAAACCCTAACCCTAATTATAATTATTATAAACCCTAATTATTTTAAATCATAATTATTTTAAACCCTAATTAATTAAACCCTAAACCTAATTATTTTAAACCCTAATCCTAATTATTTTATACCCTAATTATTTTAAACCATAACCCTAATGCTCATTTTAAACCCTATCCCTAATTATTTTAAACCCTAACCGTAATGATCATTTTAAAACCTAACTATACTTTTGTAATACCCCAACCCTAATTAGATCATTTATAACCCTAACCATAGTGGTCATTTAAACCCTAAACTTAATTATCATTTTACACCCTAACCCTACTTATATTAAACCCTAACCCTAATTACCACTTTAAACCCTAACCCTAATGATCATTTTACACCCTAACCCTACTTATTTTAAACCCTAACCCTAATTATCATTTTATAACCCTAATTGTAATGATCATTTAAACCCTAACCCTACTTATTTTATAACCCTAAACCTAATGATCATTTTAAACCCAAAGCCTATGGTCATTTTAAAACCTAATCCTACTTATTTTATACCCTAACCCTAATTATCATTTTATAACCCTAACACTAATGATCCTTTTAAACCCTAACCCTAATGATCATTTTATACCCTAACCCTACTTATTTCAAACCCTAACCCTAATTATCATTTTATAAACCTAATCATAATGATCATTTTAAACCCTAACCCTATTTATTTTAAACCCTAACCCTACTTATTTTAAACTCTAACCCTAATGATCATTTTATAGCCTAACCCTACTTATTTTAAACCCTAACCCTAATTATCATTTTATAACCCTAACCCTATTCATCATTTTAAACCCTAACCCTACTTATTTTAAACCCTACCCCTAATTATTTTAAACTCTTATTATTTTAAACCCTAATTATAATTGCCTAATTATTTTAAAGTTTGAATACATATTTAATTCCTCAAATTGATGACATGATTACGTGATCAAAATTAAAAAATACTATCATACCCATTAGCACCATTACAACAACATTTACAAAAAACCTTCTTCTAGCCCTTCTTTGTCTGTTAGCTTCATTGTGTCTTCTTCTTTGCTCTTCCCTTTGAACATATCTCATTTGTTCTCATTATCTTCTATGATATTCTCTTTGATACTCTCTCTGATATTGCCTTCTTTGCTCCTCTGATTCAAAATGTATTCTCATTCTCTCCATAGCTAATATACATTATATAATTTGATATACTACAAAAAGTCCTATTTATAAGCATAATCCTAACCCTAATCCTAACTCTACTATATTCATATTCATAATTATTATTCTAACCCTACTTCTAATGGTAACCCTAATTCTTACCCTAATTATAACCCTAACCCTAACCATAATTTTAAAATTTATAAGCCTAATTTTAATTGTAACCCTAACCCTACTTCTAATCCTAATTCCAATCCTAACCCTATTTCTAACCCTAATTCCAGCTTTAATACTAACCCTAATTCGAACCCTAATTGTTTCCCTAAACCTAATTGTTGCCCTAACCCTAACTGTAATTATAAGCAAACACTAATTCTTTCCCTAAACCTAATTGTTTCCCTAACCCTAAACCTAACCCTAATTGTACTTGTAACCCTAACACTAATTGTAGCATTGATCCTAACCCCAATTCGAATCCTTATCCTAATTGGGTAAAAGCACAATAATGTGTCACACCAACAGCCAAATAAATAGTTCCGAGCAGATAGTTTACGAGAGATAAGTTTACACTCGGTTTCGTTATGCCTAAAACCATGTTGCACCTATGTGGCACCTACATGGTTGTATGTTTTTGTGCGAAGCGTTATTAGGTGGTAAGTTTACACCCAATTAGGTTTCAGGTGGAACCATAGAAAATAAAAATAAAAATAAAAGGCAAAAATGTCATTTTCGCCTAGATTGATACAGTTTTGAAGTGTTCCGCCTGGAGCCCACAACATCTAGTGAGCCCACAGGCCTGTCAAATACACTGCGCCACCTCCAGGTACGAGGATGCAACTTCTAATTGGTTAAGTTCTATATTTTGCCAACTGCAAAAACTCTTCTCATAGCGTAAAATACAAAACCCTAATTCTACTATGACATGCCTAAGTATAAGTAAATCATATAAAAATTATATATCATCATAATCATATATGAATTTTTACAGTTTGTTCAAAATCTCTCCTTTCATATGATATAGTCTTTTCTCCTTCCATATGATACAGTCTTTTTAAAAATGACTACATACACCTATACAAGGTTAGCGCTTAAATATGACAGAATTGTATAGCTGTATTTAGGCATTTTTACTGTAAAATACAATTGAAATTTTAAAAAGACTGTATCATATGAAAGGAGAGATTTTGGACAAATTGTCAAAATTCATATAGGATTAAATTTGTTAAAAGACTATATCATTATGAAAGGAGAGATTTTAGACAAACTGTCAAAATTCATATAGGATTAAATTTGTTAATAGACTGTATCATTATGAAAGGAGAGATTTTGGACAAACTGTCAAAATCATATAGGATAATGGACCATTAAGCCTTTCAAGTTTTTGAGATAGAAACATTTGTTATAGTCCATCTCTTTGATGTGCTGTTGTTTAAGCTCCCCAACTCCTGGTCTACAATTTGAGTCTTTAAATGCTTACTATAAGCCCATGCACCTTGTTTTATTTTAGCCATAGTCACAAACAATATTTTGGAAGAGACAAGCGAACCTGAAAGCTCTTGCACATAACCTAAATTTTCATAGTAGTTCTCTATTTATAGATAAATTATGATAATGGAGCCTTTATGCACTAAAGTATGGACTCTACAAAATCAACATTGAAGTAAGGAAAGGGTAGAAGGCTAAGAACCAAGATATTTGAAGTAGGATGAATTTCTTGAATATACATGTCTAGTTAGCCCATATATTGATCAACCAAAACTCCAAATTAAAGGCATACTTTTGTACCTTGTAAAGCAACCAATTTGGTTTAGATGCAATATAATCAACTTTGACAAAGTAGGGGGACCAAAGAATCCCAAGACCACATGAGGCCTGAACTAATTCTGTGAACAAACCTTTCCACCTACACCTATTTTCTTCTATCCATAGCTTGCTTTTTTATTAGGGCTTTGATTTGGGATATTCTCAAATTCTCCATATTTTCCAAGTTATTGTCTTTCCCCATGATTTTCTCCGCTACCTCAAAAATAAAGTCTTCCCCCACCTATATAATAATATCCTCAACCATTGAGTTTAGAAAACCAACATCAAGACTCCTAACCACCCCTTCATCACCAAGGACTTTATTAGGGGTGATGTTCTTAATAGCCACCTCTGTTTAGGATTCCTTCCTTTCCAAGGATTGAAAATAAACAATTGGCACCTATTGAACATCCTTGCTCTATCCCATAATTTCATACTTGAAGTATTTTGAGATTGTTCCTTCACTAGATATTTTCCTTCCATACTATATTCAATCTTTCCTTTCGTTGGGAAAAACATCTTAGTGTGTCCAATTTTTTGGTAGAGATAACATTGTAGGACTTGGACCTTCCAACTAAATATTTCGTTTCCAAATACCATGCTTCAAATTTAGCAATAACGTAGGAATGGGTTGGGAGACATCTACCTCAACAGAAATCACAGTAAAGATCCCCAAAGGACCATTAATAGAATTCCCATCCACCAATTGGATAGAATGGTCCCAATATTTGGCCAATATATTATGAAGTCTTAGCCACATAGGAGTAAGTCTTGTGTTTTCCATATATGGATCAAAGTTTAGAAGCCTTGATGCTACAAGAAAATTACAAATTCATTAAGAATCCATAGGCCCCCTTTAATGATCATCGTGTTACATTATACACTATTTTTTATATATCTAAGGCAAATTTAAATAATTAATTTGATCGCATTAGAATCTAACCTAGATAAATGAGTTGGGACTGATAAATTATTAAATTAAATGCTTAAAAAAATTAAATGGATAAATAATGATACTTAGCTAGAAATCTAATGAAGATATGTTGTGACAAATGTTGCTAGTTGATTTACCAATTTGATTAACACCTTTGAATCAATAAACTCTTTTCTTCACTTTGATTCACTTTAGTGTTTAAAAAACTAACCTTGATGTAAATGTGGATCTGAACTTGGCTATGTATTTGAAATATGTGCACATACTTGAAACCTGCTTGCCTTGGTGTATGTGACCCACAGTAACTAATTTAGTATTTAAATTGTAGAAATTTGCATACATGGCATTTGATATGGCGTCTCATCATAGTGATGCTCATACACATGATAGTGAGCATAATAGTGTTGATGCACATAGTGTTAGGTGTGACTTATATGTTTCCACTCTCGATAGACTAAATAATGCTTTGACACATTTAGATCAGACGATCCATAGTACACCAAACCTGTCTAATAGAGACAGGTTGGTGGGGATTAGAGCAGAGTTTGCCTGTATGATTGACATCGTCAAATCATATAATCCCTATGATGATTTGAGTATTGAGGATTTTTATGTGTCACTTGCTAGTACTGTTACTGGGACAGTGAAATGGCTAGTAGTTAATAGGGTTGTTTCATTGGATATGGTGCATACTATGTTTCCACATTATCAGGGACAAGATATAGTTCAGGGCTATTTTATCACCAAGTGTACAGATGTTGTTGTTGCACCACTTATATATCCTAAGTGGTTAGCAGCACATCATAGATGGCCACACAATGATGAGTTGCCCTTATATTTTTGCAAACAATTATATGTTGCAGTTCATTTATGACTTGATGTTGATTTCACATATATCCCTCGACATGCGGGACATGGTTTTGGGAGGTTTTCAGAGAAATTCTAACATCCTAATCCGGATATGTCTATTGATAATAGGGAATTAGTGGGTCCCAACCTTTTGGTACTTCCCAAAAGGTTGAATCTAGGACGATCAGCTAAGGTGGTAGTTGCATCACCGAGACAATGCATTTTTGAGAGTTTAGGTTCTATTACCAGTGACGTTGACCGCTTGGCATCAGATCGCCTTGGTAGATATATGTTGTGTCCATGCACCAACATCGGATCAGTTGATTCGACTTTCGCTAGTTATGATCCTTACATATGTGCTGACATAGATTCACCACGTGATGTGACGTAGACTTTTGGAGAGGGTGCTTTACGCAGATTGAGTACATGTCTGGTGCAAGATCTACTTTTTGGATATCAGTTTGTCAATTCAGAGTACGGGATCCATCTTGAGTCTGTGTCCACATTTGTCAGTCAGCACAATGATCACTGAACTACACATATGACTGACACAGTGCCTTCACAACAGATTCCATCATAGCTTGATGTTGGTATTGTGCCACCTTATGCACCAAGATCATTCCATGGATTTTTGTTTGAGGATAACATTGTGATGACCCTCGATTCATCTAACTTTAGCAGGATTCAGAGGGTCATCCATGGAGCTACACAGGTTGCTGATGACGAGGTATACATTTTAAATTTTGTGTTTAATCTCTAGTATAATTTATTTGTTAAATAAATAATATAAATTTAAATTATAAAATTTAGTCTTGTGCATCATGCACGTGTTGACTCTCATTTAATCAATCTTACATTAGGGACCGATGAGAGTGGTGCTAGGACATGACACTGTGCAGCAGACAATAGATGTGGTTGAGGCTGGATGCTTGGTATTTAGTATTTAATTGTATAAAATTTGAACATGTACTTGAGATTCCATATTTTTTAATATATATAAATTTAATTTAATAGAGATAATTTTTATGTTCAGGGATCTACACATCACTCAGATATTCATAGATGGATGGGATTAGATACACAGGGTTTAGGACAGGGCTCTAGACGGGGATCAACATAGGGCTCAGCTCATCATTCTAGTCCTGGGTTGAGTGAGGCTTGTTTCGCCCATAGGAGGCACAAGTCATGATGTTGCAGTTAGATGTATTCATGTTCTTTGTTATGTTTGCCCGAAATCTCATGATGTTGCAGTTAAACTTGATGTTATATTGAGTTTAGATGTTGTTGAGTTTACATGTTGCAATTAGACTTTATGTTATTGAGTTTACATGTTGCAGTTAGACTTTATGTTATTTGTTTATATATATGATATGTATATATGCACATTTAGATGTTTAGTTATATAGATCTGTATGGATGTTTTCCTTTGAATATATGAGTCTTAATTTGGATAAAATCAAGTTTTAACTTATAGTTTAAATGTGTATATATATGTTTACTTGTAGATGCATATAAATTTACTTATACCTGTGTATATATATTCACTTGCACATATATACATATAGTTGAAACTTGCTATGTATGTATAAATTATATGTTAAATTTAAATTGCATTTTATGGAAAAATATCAATTTGTTTTTGAAATGTTTCTTGTAGATGTGATGTTATTAATGATTGAGAAATGATGTCAACACCCTAGGCATTGATAGGAATAGTTTTTATAAAATATTTGGGAATGTATGGAAAAATAGATAAATTATGTTGTGTAATAACTTTTAAAAATGATGAATAATTTAATTTAATTTATATCTATTGAACCCTGTGAATTAAAATATAGTTTTAATACAATATTTGTACTTCAAATTAGTCTCTTATTGGATGTGTCCACTACATTTAATTTGATAGTTTTGTCACATGTTTTTATATGGCTAATAAAATTTAAGAAAACTTTGAATTATTCTTTTTTTTTTGTTTATAATGACTTCTAATATCATTGAAAAGATTGTTCAAGTCTATATAACATGTATAAACACCTATCTAGAGGACAATAGAAGGATTCATAGGTTCAAATCACTACATCATAGGTAAAGTGTAATATTGAAAGTATGTAATTGAAATTAAGTGGTGGTGAATAAAGTTAAATACTCTATAAATTGTGCATATATATGACGCTATATGAACTTAAGAATTCCATATAATCTAATATTTACACATGAATTTGATTGTGCATGCAAAGAATTCAAACTAGATGATGAGCTATACTTGTGTCCAGTTGAATGTAAATGAAATCAAATCTATTCTTGAACTTAAGAATTCCATATAATCTAATACACATGAATTTGATTGTGCATGCAAAGAATTCAAACTAGATGATGAGCTATACTTGTGTCCAGTTGAATGTAAATGAAATCAAATATATTGTTGAACTTAAGAATTCCATATAATCTAATACACATGAATTTGATTGTGCATGCAAAGAATTCAAACTAGATGATGAGCTACTTGTGTCCAGTTGAATGTAAATGAAATCAAATCTATTCTTGAACTTAAGAATTCTAGATGAACCATTTATATGCAATTGGAAATTGATAAAATCTCACTATGCACATAATATATAAGTATTTAGAGATCTTCCCATGACAACTATATATTAAAAAGTGATCAATCCACATAATTACCAAAGATCCCATTACATGTGGACTCAAGCTATACATCATTATGAATATTCCAATGCACCAAGGTGAACAAGAAAGACCAATCCAAGAGAACCCATACAAGAACAATTCACAAAATGATACACATAAGTAACATACCAAAGGTTATAGAAAATCATGGTTGCTACTCTAAATGAAAGAAAAGAAATTACAACATGCCTATAGATCTTGGATAATATAATAAAAAAATTAAATGTCACAAATTAGTAACATAAAAAATAAAGAAAACTAGAGACAACATGTATCTATTCTTCACCACTCAAACACCAAATGGATTTTTAAAGTTGTACTAGATGTTTTGTAAATTGCATATTACATTGGTTATTTACATTTATTTGGCCGATAGGCCATCTATATGTGCACACATCTTGTAACTGCCAAAAATTTGGTAGTCCTTCAATTTTTTGGTTTTCCAAAATAAATAAATAAATAAAATTAGGTAATGAAGAACAAGTGGCGGCAGTTTCATTCTCTTTAGCTCCTCAATTCAACTTCTTCTTTCCCTCTCCACCTTTTATCTCCCAATCTTTCCCAAGATTTGTGTTATTTTCATTAGCTTTCTTTTAATGCCTTCTCCTTGATGTCTCCACTCTTGGTCATTGGTATTCAAAGATTGCAGTCTTCCTTGAAGGAAGTCGCAATCTTCACTATGAATCGAGGGGTAGATCTGTTTATTTCTGAGCTAGCTGCCTCCATTATTCATCTCTGATTCATGATTTGAACCTGCATTTGATGATGTGAAGGCAGTGATTGAAGGCATTGGCTGAGGCAATTGAAGCCTTTCCAAGGCGTGGCTAAGCGTGCTATTTCAACCCTACAAAGAAAGGCACTCAAATTTGCCTTGTGGACGACTTATGTCCTTGCAAAATAGGACAAGAGCTATTGAAGGCCTGTGACCTATCAAAAATCTGAACCTGCTACTATTTTTTTTGCCTGCAACGTCGCCCCTGAATCTGACTGCTGCTCATTGTTTTGGTCACCGATTTGATGGTATTGTTAATAGAGGGGGTTGCAAATTAAGTCTTGGGTCTCTAATCCATGAAGGTTGTTGTTTGGGTTCCATGAGTTTTCTCTCTGAAAGCTGAAGTCTCCACCCAAGGTTCTACACTCTTTATTAGTTGTTGTTTCATGCTCATGGACTACGACCGGTAAAGGAAAAATAGAAGTTTCTTTTTGAAGTCACAAATGAATCTTTTTTGGATGCCAAGAATTTGTCCAAGACTGTCATCTTCATCAATTACAGATTCAACGTTGCCCTTGCTAAGATCTTCTTCGGTAAACTCGTAATTTTTGGTTCTAAGAGAGTGGACTTTTTCATTGCAGTGCCAACATTACTAGTAGGAGTCACAGTTAGATTAAAATTCTTCTGATGAGTCACGGTTTGTTTAAGCAATTGTTGATCAATATTGATAAGTATTATGTTATATATTGTAATATTGTTTATGTATCAAATAAGGAAAGGGATGTTGAAATATATCTTATTGTGAAATTTAGTTTTGCACACATAAAGATATCAAGTTCCTTGGGATAGTTTGCATTGCCCACAAAAAGATAAAAGTTATATGCATCATGTTTACCCAAACAAAGTCTACTTTTCTATGGTCATGAATTAGTGCATGTGTTATAATCTTGTGGTCCAACAATCTTGCCACTAGGATCTTTTGTTATATAGATACTCTTTGGGATGATTTGGAACATGTATAAATGACTATTAAAAGTGCCATGAAGTATGAAAGTTAGACAATCATGAAATGTGAACTCTTCCACTATGTTTTATTTGTGAGTCATTCTAGAATAGACCCTCTTTGGTTATAAATATTGTTTACTATAAGGATTTATTAATAAAGATTTCCTATTGTTAAATTTATTTTTGCACATATAATGATATCAAGTTCCTTAGGATAGTATGTATCACTCACAAAAAGATGAAAATTATATGCATCATGTTTACCCAAACAAACACGTGCACACAATGAATGTCAAAACTAACTTTAAAACCCACCCATCCACACATTGAAAGCCAAAGTTCATTCCCACAAGCATGTGAACACACAGTGAATGTCAAAGCTAACTTTAAAACCCATCGATACACACGTAGTGAAAGCCAAAGTTTATTCAAACACATACACAAAAAAAGAATGTTAGTTCTTTCAAGCACATGCCACATATCCAAGGTTCACTTGTACACACAATGTCAAATATTTCAATTGCATTCCACACAAATTAAGTTTCAAAGTTTGTCCATGATCTACACTGCACAAAATGTGATAGCTGAAGTTCATTCATAGACAAAAAACTAAATGTCAAAGTTCTTTAAAGCTCACACATACACACAACAAATGCCAACATTAGTTCAAACACACATACCACACAAATTGAATACCAAAATTAATTTTTAAACACACACACACACACACAATTTACATAAACAAAAAGTGAATATGCCAATGTTCAAACATAATTCATTTACACAAATTTAGTACAAACATGCATGAACAAATAATTTCAAACTTGCGAAAGTAAAAAACACACACATAAATTGAGTGCCAAAGTTATAAAACATGGTAAAGTGCACACACACACAACATAAAGTGAATGCCAAAATTAAATTTTAGATACTCAATTCACACAAAATAAATGTCAAAGTTAAAACATACACTTCACATGTAGAAAGTGAACACATTCCAAAGTTCAAACATGTTTCATGTACAAAGTTAGTTCAACCACACACAAAGTAAACACTCAAGTTCAAATATGCCAAAGTACAAACACACACAAAGTGAATACCAAAGTTAAAACACATTCTTCACACAAAGTTAGTTCAATCACTTCACACATAGTTTATTCAAACACACACTTCATACATAGACAAAGTAAATGATAAAGTTCAAACATACTAAAGTTCAAAGAGACACATAAAGTTAATGCCAAAGTTAGAACAAACTCTTCACACAAAGTTAATTCAATCATTTCACATACAGTTTGTTCACAATCACACATTTAATACATATATAAGGTTAACACTAAATTTTAAGCATACCAAAGTTCAAGCATGTAGTGAATGCCAAAATTAACACACTCTTTACACAATGAATGTGAAAGTTCACACACACACACAATAAAAGGATCAAATCTAAGTGAAATATAAAATTTAAATACACTTCATACAAAGTGAATGCCAAAGTTTTTGATTAAAAGAGGTAAAGATAGGTTTTGAAGGGATCTTGGAACCTTGTTTCAGACAAAAAAATGTTAGTAAACATGAAGTTGACGCAGAATGAAACCATAAAAATATTACAACAAAGAGTAGTAGCTTAAGAGTAGACAACTCAAAAACATCACAACAAAAAATACAATTGCTCAAGGTAGTTTAAAACCAAATCATTTTCATTCTTGTCATACGAGAGATCCCACTCATACGGATCTCCTTCGTCCAAGCCATGGTCCTTGACATTGTCCTCCTCACCTTTGTTAATATTGTTCTCACTCCCACCTTAAGCAAGTTTTGAAATTTTCCCACTCCTCATCCTTGCACCCATGATGAGTGTCAAGTGAATATGAAAGTTAGTTCAAAAACTCACACACACAAAAGTGAATGCTAAAGCTCAAACACACACTTCACACACACCAAAGTAAACATAATTCAATATGCCAATTTTCAATTCACACTAAGTGAATGCGAAAGTTAAAACTTACCTAAACACACAAATAGTAAATAGATCAAATAAGCGAATGATAAAGGTAGTTCACTTACATTTCACACACAAAAAAATGAATGCACAATTAAGTCAAACAAATTAAGGTGATGCCAAAGTTCAAACATATACTTCACATTGTTGATGTATAAATTTGCGCAGGTTCTAACACCAACATGGGAAGTTTCAAGAATGTGGGACTTGATACTTGAAACAACCTTGATGCAAAGCGGAAGTGCATAGAGGGGAGCACCCACATAGCAAAGAAATTAAAATTAGCTTCCTTTGAAAGATATCGGTGAGACTATACAAATGTCTCACCGAACGCCCTACACTCTTTCCTTGTCGGCCTGACTTGCTTCATCGGCCTCAGTTGTTAATGCCCCCCTGATGGTTCCCTCTCACACCGATGACCTTCCTATCACCCAGACTCCTTACCATCGGCATAGTTTTACTCCTATCACACCGTCGCCAACACTCGCATCGCCAAGACCTGAACTATTGGCCACTGCTCTAGGTCTTACGCTGAAACCCTTAGTCACTCCGATGAGCGGCTTCCTCTCTTTGTCTATCGGCAGGGCCACACTCTATCGGTATTATTTCTGCATCTCTCTCCAACACTCATCTCACGCCGATATAACTACTATTGCCAAGGCCTTGAGCATCGGTGTAGCTTTCTTTTCGCTCACTAATATCTAATGTCTCCCCGATGTACTTACCATCGATGAGACTCTGCCTTCGCCGTGACTTCGAACTTCTCCAGCCGATGCAAGTCTCATGCCGATACACCTAATAAAGACTTCCTTGTCGACCAGACACACTTCTTTGGCCAGACTCTCTTTCCATCGTCCAATGATAATTGTTACGCTGATGCACCTCTGCTTCTACCTGCCGTCGGCCAGACTCTTCCCGATATGCTTTTATATCAGTAACTCTCGGCAACACCCTACCTTTCGATAAGACTCTTAAAGCCTTTCCCGATGGGCTCCCTCATGCTGATGTCTTCTATGCACCTACTATTGGCGTGACTCTGTCGATCAGCACAACTTCATTCTCCTTCGCCGATATTCCTTTTCACCCTGATGCTGTAGGCCAATGCTATCATCGGTGAGACTTTCACCGTCAGACCAACACAATTCCTTTTCACCGATATGCTCCTACTGTCGGCGTGACGCCTTCTCATCGATGAAGCTTTCAACAGTTCTCCCAACGGCTATTCTCACATCGATGGCCTGAATGCAGGATACACACAGAAGGTTATCTCATACAGATGACAGATACTCATAACTGGTGTCTTCTCGCCATGCAACAACAAAACATGTAATTGATATACAATTGACATGCACATAGTAATTGTCCTTCCACAGATAATCTCAGCATTCACATAGGGCGTATACTGCCAATATACACAAATGGACACTCAGCTGCAACAACGATATACACCAAAGAAATACTTGGAGTGGTTCTATACTTTCAAACGAAATAAAATTGAACAAAAATAACTATTTTACAGATCCATTCCACTAATTTCATAGAAATCCACCAGTGGAATGGATTTCTCCAGGTATCTCAATCACAGAAAGAAACTAACTCAAACCCTACACAAGTGCTGTACCGATTATATGTATTGAACAATTTCCTATAGAATATCTACATAGAATCTAGATAGAAAAGATGAATTGCAGAACTTCTATTCCTTCTCTTAGTGTTCTTGATCCACCCTGAATATTACAGAGTCATTTCATTTTATATTTTCCAAAAAAAAGTGAGAGACCGACATTCCTCTCCTCTGTTTCTGTGATTTGATTTTACCAAGATTATTGGTAAAGACTCCTGATTTACATTATGACATCTGTTTTGCATAAGACAACAAAACTTCTAATGTTAAGACACCTTGATTAACCCTTCCCTTAATCCAACCTATCTAAAATGTCAAGTTTGGAGTTTACAAACATGAAATGCCAATATAGAATGTTACATTTTGAAGGTGCTATAAGGTAACATGAAATGTCAAAACTATATTAGTCTTATTCTTCTCCCTCTTGTGTATGTTGATCCTGTTGAAGGGGTGCTCCTGCACCAAACCTCCAGATTTTACAGAAGCTGGCTCTACCTATCTCAATGGGGTTTTGAGTAAAGGGGAGAGGAAGAAACAAGATTATAGATACAATGAAATGAAATCTAAACCTATGGCGATGCACCTAAATGAAATATAGTTCCTTAACTAGCACAGTGAACAAATTCTTAAGATTTAGCTATATTAAAGAGCAAATGTTGCATGATCAATATAGATAGATTGTAAATGAATTAAAAAGATCAAAGGCTAAACTCAGAATATTTATGCAAAGACATAGATAATATCACCAATGGCACAGAACAGAGCTCCTTTCATTAACAATTCAACAAATACAAAAGGCACAGTGACATGCATAGATATACCAGCTTTCTTATCAGAAATAGCTAAACTAAGGAAAAATGATACAATCCGATCACCACAAGATCTCTAAACTCTCTAATTATGTTTTTGTCTCATTCAGTATTACAAAACTTCTCTATTTATAGCCACAAAATTTGGCTCAAGATCACCTATGTCTAGAATCTCAATGATATCAACAGAACCGGAATTAACTGGGACTCAATTTGACACTAAGGATTTCTCTGAATCTGCAACCATTTTTCCCTGCGCGCTCATTGGCTGAGCGATAAGATATGTGGCACATTAACTGTAGTTCTGTTGAGACACATGGTAGCACCTGCGGGTCTTCAAACGGCTTCAAAATATACCACGTGGCAACTTTCGCTTAACACTTAGCTCCCTTCCCTTTGAAACAGGGCACATAGAATATTGACACTTGTCGCCATCTGCCAGACTTAAAACATGATACGCAGTAGCCTTGGAGAAACAAAATTGAGACACTTGGCAACTTTTGCAGATCTCAAAACTTCTTTATCTTTATGCCCCGAGAATTTATGGCTATGACACTTGGTGCCTTCAGCACCAATTAGAAACTGTGACATTACTATATGGGACCCACCATATACCTCTTTAATTCCTGCACAGAGACACACTATTGTGACATGGCACCTCCCTCTTAAAGAAAAAAATAGGAACGTGGTACCCTCCGGCTATATCAATAGCTTTATAAAAGAGTCCCTTGGAATCCCGCAAAGATGACACTTGTCATGCTCCAACAGCAACTAGAAATTACAAGAGAATATACGTGTCCACACCCGAGAGAATTAAAATAAGAGTAGTTTGACCCTTCATTTATGCCATGTGGCACACTTCAAAACAAGATATGAAACTATGTTGTAATATTTAGGGCCCACCATATATGTCGGTACTAATAAAGCTTATCAAAAAGAGATACACACGGCGGCTTCCGGCAACATCAATATGAGGACACTCGGCAACACCCACGAGCTTGTTGTATAAAGAAATATTTCGTCACGGCCTCCAGCATCAACACGTGGCACAGTCTAGAGCAAGCAGGAAGTTTCAATAAAAGAAACAACACCATAGATATGTGACATGCTCCAGTAACAACTAGAAAGGAAACATATGGAAGAAACACCCGGCAGCTTCCACGGGATACTGAACATTTTCCCCTGTTACTCCGTATTGACACATGGCACAATCCATGCACAAGAAACATAAAGCCACAGAGAGAGAAATAGCAACTATAGAAACATTGAGACAAAAACCAAGATGAAACAAAATGTAGAGTTTTTTATCTCTACAGTTCATGGCGAATACAAGGACTTCTGGGCCTGCTCAGAAAGAACTCCAAAAAAAGCATACTACCATTGTCAATGAAAACTCAATCATAAATTTGGCAATGCAGCTTGATATACAGACCACTCTAAATCAGACAATACCTGTCTACTCTGCAAATCCTGGAAAGAAAAATCTAAATTGATAATAGCTTTGTGGGAAAAAGATTGCAAAATCTAAACTACAGCATGTAATTGAAATTCAAGCTGAGCCAATGGAACCAAGACGGCTTCCACTTCTCCCACACTAGAGGAATCACTCAGACCCTAAAAAATAGTCTAATCATTTTGTTTTGTTAATAGAAAAGCCTTTATTTCATCAATCATTAACACTGTATTACTATCAGGAAAAGGTGGAGGCAGACCCAACTGCACTAAATCCTTAATATGTTTCTTCATATTCTTGACTCCTTTGACTATATCCAAAAGTTCCTTACAATTCATGGCAGCAGAGTTACAACTCAAAACTTCATTCACCCTTTTGGTAGCAACCATTCTATCACTTATACCAATTGCAGACAAAGTCTCATCAGATGTGTCATATAGTTTCTGTAACAGAAGTTGAGAATCTGAAACCCTCAATGAAACAATAGACAAAGTTGCTTGCACAGAAGACTCTACTTTCTCACACAATTGTTGGGTGTTTAACAAGAAAGTAAGGGATGGTTTAAGCTGTACAATCTCATCTGAGATTCTTTTCCACACAGATGCATATAACTCCTTCACCAAATTCAAAACCCCTGCAGCTTGTGGCATCTGTGCCAACTCAATTGTTAGTTGCTTTGTCTTTTCTTGCTCAGCCATAAATTGAGCTTGAGCTGCACTACTTAGATTTTTCTCCTTTAAAAGGGCCTATTGTAATTGTGATGCCTCTTGCAACTTGTCTTGATACTTCTTTTCTATAGTAGCCTTCTCCTGCCTCAGTATAGTGACAGCAGCTTTCTCTTGTGATAACTCAACTTTCAAGGCTACAAATTGAGCCTGTATTGCTTGATGAATCTATAGAGAAACAGTAGATTGCAACTCCTTGTTCAAGGTATCAATTTCTTTAACCTTGGCTTGTATCTCCCAAGTTAATCTACTGCTAGAAGCCTTCTCTTATGTCAAATCAGCTTCAACCTTTTGTAACCTTTTGAACACCTTCAAGTAATCAGTGGCAATTGCTGAAGTAGTTTCATTCATCAATTCAACTCAGTCCTGTGGCCTGAAAAGAGACAGATCCATAGCCACTGCATTCATTGAATAATCCTGTGGCTACATTTTCTCATTAGGTTTGATCACATTAGGAGCCAAATGTGTGACAGTCAAAGACTGTTGAATAGGATAAAACAAAGATTTTATGTAAGCTACAATAGGGCTCTTATTCTCTTTCTTTCTTTTCTTCTCCATCCGAGCCTCTCTTTCTTTTCTTACTATGTCAGCCTAGGCTTGGAAGGTAGGAGGTGATGCAATATACCCTCTAGCAAATGGATGACCTTAAGGCAGACCATAAGGGATGGTAGTTGTTTGTTGGGTAGGATCAAATTGTGGCAAGGCCCGCTTGGGCATAGGTGGGGAAAATAAAGGTAAGGATATGACCTATGAAGACATGGCCGGTGAACTGGCAACTGAGGAAAAAGTTTACAAAGGTGCAGCAGAAGTGGTAGGAGACATGGAAAATTGGGATAATTGTGTTGCCACTCCTAAATGAGAAGAAGTAGGAGGGGAAAAGAGAGAAGAAGTACTTACCTGAGCCACCGAAGAGATGATAGGAGCTTGTTGCTACTGTGGCACCAATATTTCTTCTATGTCCTCTTCTAATACCAACTTTTGTATTTTCTTCCAAGGCCTATCTGATGCCTCTTCCGGGTCTTCTTTATCAATATTGATTAATGTTTGTTGCAAAGGTGCCACTTTGAGACCCCCAGATGCCAAAGCTATTTGGATCTCGAGAGACGATGATGATACAGTTTCCTTTTTTTCTGTAGGGCACTAAGAGATGGAGGCCATGGGGCTCTAGAAGCTGCAGCTGATGCTTGCCTGTCTCTTAGATATGCTTTCTCTATGCCCTCTTCCATTTCTACTGCTTCTAGAGAGTCTCTTGGAATGTTACTCATGTCAGGACTAGAAACTGGGGTCATATGAAAATCATCCCATATAGTTTCCCATTCCTCATCAATCTCAACATTCTTGAAAGAATGAGTAATTTCAAATATCTCTTGTCTATATTTCAAGTAAGCTGCATTTTTTTCTGCACTCCAGTCCTTCTTCCTCAATGTCACTCTAAGGCCTATAGTCATTGACCTCTTAGGGTCATATTCTTGTACCTTCCTATGAAAGGTTTCCCAGGGCCTGGGACCTTCATTTGGCAAATCTTTTAATTCAACATAAAAATAGGATCATCCTACTTAGGTAATCTTCTCTTCTCCCAGAAAGGGCGTTTCTCATGAACAAATTTTGCAAAAAAATTATTATTAATAATCCAAGAAGCTCGGAATCTATCTGGATCGTATTTCCATTTATCCTCCACAATCAAGAAACCATAAGCAGCCAACTTTCGCAACAGAAGATTTTCAATTTCTCTTGCTTGAATTGTTATCTTTTCCCTAGTCCAGGGGACATCATACATTTTCTTTTTCCTCTTCTTATGCCCAAAATTGTTATCAATGACAGATACTTGATGAGCCACTTCTAAAAACATAACCTTAGGGGTCAAGACTTTTGGCAATAGAGCAGGTTCCCCGGCATAGCCATGAAGTCTAATGATAGTTGTATGGGCTCAAAAGAAGTAATCACAAGGAATTGGCAAGTTGGTTAAGAAACCCCTGAGACTCTGTGTCATTCTATCTTCTACAGGCTCAGACACTATATGGTTAAAAACCAGTGCAACAAAACATTCTGTGAACTCATAAGGGTCTGAGGTATCTGACAGAACATGGGTCCATGCGAACACCGAAATTGTTCTATTGCTACTGGACTCAGGGTCATACATATTTAAAGGCATATGTTGCTGAAAGAGACCAAAATTTTGATACAGGATTAAATGAAAAAGGTATGTTAAATACCTGAAAACATGATTCTGAGAAAAATTTGCAAGTTGGTCAACCATAGCTTGAGCAATTGGCACTAAGAAATCAAGACAATATTCCTGAGACTTGTCCATAGTCTTGAGTCTAAAAATTATTGTGAGTTGCCAATCATGCACTGTTGAATCATCAGATTGGCCAAAAATAGAAGCCAGCATGGCGAGGGCATCTTGAACATCAAGACTGAATTAGGCTCGACTTGTTGGCAGCGAAGGCAACAGGGTATTTTCATCCCCTAAATGCATCTCTGTGTTTAGAAACTTTTAACTTATTGTGAATATTTGCCCAGGTGGCTTGCAACTTAGGAATAGTAGGAAATGTCACCGTCCTGTCATGCTGTAAAGCCAGCATATCCTGAATTACTTTGGGGGTTATCTAGACCATGAAGGGGCCGCGTTGAATAGAAGCATATGGAGGGTGAAATAATTTTGCACATATATCAACTAATTTTGGATATGGGTGCATGGAGGGAACCACAAATTGTGCCAATTAAGAGGTCCAAACCTTCATTCTGAAAGTTTCTGACTGCCCTTTTACAGCTCATAGCAGACACCTTTGATGGGCTCCCTCTCAAAGATTTTTTAGGTTCTTCTGCATGCGGGTGTCAAAAATGCCATTTGCATAATCTGTTACCTGTGTAGAATCCACACTTACCCCTGTATCTGGGACCGTTATTCTTGGGTAGTTTGCTTTGGGCTGCGCTGGCATAGACACATAAGACTTGTTGTTCATTAATTTATCAGATTGTTCAAAGAGCCCCAGTCCTTCTTGTGGTGATTGTGGCTCTGACATTTTTGTATCTCTTGTAAAAATCCTTGGAAACTCTTGACACAGAAAGAAGACACTAGAACTATAAATGAACCCTAACTTAGCTAGATTTATAGGCAAGGAATGACGCTTAGATGCAAAAAGTAGAGCTCGAAGAATGCAGAATGAAAATAGCAAATGCAACAATCTAAGGGACTCAAAACTTAGCTCGGTGAGGCATAATGAAATAATTAATGACACATCACGTCTTATTAATGGCATTAATTCCAAAAGACAGTTAGTGTATCTTTTGAAAATCCGTATTGAATGGAGGGTCAGATCCATATTAAAAGTGGAGATCCTCTAAAAAGATAGGTACTTTCTTGAAGTTTAAGGAACTACCGAATAGCTTTAATAAATGTAACTACTAATGAAAGGGACCTTTGTGCTGTAGACATGTGTTCTCAGAACACTTATTTAAAAGGAAAAAAGTAGGAAAGCAAGATAAAAGTGGGAAAAGAAATAAAGGCACCTAACTAACTATGATACATAGTGAGTTTCAAGACTTAGGCAAAATGTTTCAAGAATATCCCATTTACTGGAATCTCTTCAGGTTCTTCATCCATAGTCTGTAGCTCAAATGCATTTTGCTGCTTACAGGAACAGATCTTAAAAGGACCTGTCCATAAAGAATCAAACTTACTATGTCGGCCTAGTTTAGCAGCTCTCTCATCCCATTTGAGAGCAAGTGACCCAACTTCAAAATTTGGATTGGAAGTCTTTCTGTCAAACCAATTCTTCACAATCTATTGATGCTTTAATAGTGACTCATGTGCCTTTTCTCTCTTCTCCTGAACCTCCAGTAACTCAGCAAGTCTGGCTTGCATCGAATCACTTTCCTTTATCTCCAACTGTTTCAACAACTATAAGGCAGGAACTTCTATACTTAGTGGCATCACTACATGCTTACCATAGACTAACTCATATGGAGACACATTAGTCACTTGTTTTGGTGTGATTCTATCTG
The DNA here is from genome assembly GCA_027924645.1 of Cunninghamia lanceolata. Classification (NCBI taxonomy): domain Eukaryota; kingdom Viridiplantae; phylum Streptophyta; class Pinopsida; order Cupressales; family Cupressaceae; genus Cunninghamia; species Cunninghamia lanceolata. The sequence continues at coordinate 178,710 of BSBN01000246.1, forward strand.
CCCATAGTGCTGCATTGAGAGATTTGTGCTAGTCCATCCGATGTTCAGCTCCCATTCTCTTTATGAGTCTAATCAGATTCTTATTGGTAGACTCTGCCAGACCATTACCTTGTGGATAGTAATTAGAAGAAGTCTTCAGATATATTCCATTTTTTAAGGCAAACTTTGATAGTCTAGTTCCTAAGAATGCTTTAGCATTATCTAATATGATAGTGTGAGGAGGGCCAAACAGGGTAGTTATCCCTTCTAGAAATTCTAAGATTACCTTTTCAGTAGCTTCTTTGAGTGGTACTGCTTCACTCCACCTTGTAAAGTAATCTGTTGCAGTAAGGATCCACTTGTATCCCATGTTTGACACTAGATTGATCATGCCAATAAAATCCAAACCCCATTGAGCAAAGGGTTCATCCACTATTATGGGACTTAGAAGTAATGTTGCATTTCTTCTCTTCCCAGTATAGAACTGGCAAGCTTGACACTCTTTGACCATCTGATAACAATTTGCAAACAGTGTAGGCCAAAAATAGCCATCTTGTATCACTTTAATTGCAGTAGTCCTTGCTGAAAAATGCCCCCCTAAGGTTCCATGATGAAACTCGTGCATTATCTTTTGGGCTTCATCCCTCTCTACACATCTTAACAATATTCCATCAATATTCTTTCTAAACAAAACATGATCAATCAATACAAAATGAACTCCTTGTTGCCTATAGTATCCTTTCTTATCAGGGGAGGGTTCATTTGGAAAAATACCAGTTCTCATGAATTGTATTCTATTACTTACCCAAGAATCTTGGTCACTCTCTTGGAGTCTCAACACTATTTCAATTTTTGTTTCTTCAGGCATTGATCCTTCTATGTCTTGAGTCATATATTGGCATAGTCCCTTGCCTCTAACCAAGTTGGTAGGCCTTACCTCTACATCATATTCTAAAATCTTAGTTATCCAATTGGCCCTCTTTTCAATAATCTCACCCTCCATGATATATTCCCTTACACTAGGGTGGGCTACTAATATTAGGATCTTATTCCCTGTCACTAAGTGCCTAAATTTGTTAAGAGCTTTTACCATTGCATAAGCTTGTTTCTCAATGAAATTATACCTTGATTCATACTCCCTGAGTGTTCTGGAGAAGAATGCAATTAGATGTTCTCCTTCTTCTTTTATCATCTTTCTAGGTCAAAACAGCTGTCACACTGTGTTCTCCTCCATATACATACATTATAAAGGGCTTAGATAAATCTGGATTCCCCAGTATAGGTGCAGTGGAAATGGCTTTATTGACTTCTTCAAAAGCTTGTCTCGCTTCAGTAGTCCATTCGAAAGATAAATCTTTCTTCAGCAGTAGAGTAATGGGTCTAACTAGCCCTGCAAAATCAAATATGAAGTGACTGAAAAAATTGATCTTTCCCAAAGAGGACTGAACTGCCTTCTTGTTGACTAGCAAAGATAGATTTAGTATGGCTGTGACTTGCTCTGGATCTATGGAAATTCCATCTTTTGAAATAATGTGTCCCAACAAAAATACACTTCTTAGGATTTAGGGAGATCCCAAACTCTTAACATTTCTGAAAAATAGCTTCTAGGTGCTCAAAGTGGTCTTTGGCATCTTTCGTAAATATAGTTAGGTCATCTAAATAGATCAGAATGATCTTGTTTATAAGATCTCCAAATGCTATGTCCATGGCATGCTGAAAAGTAGCTCTAGCATTTGAAAGACTGAATGGCATTTTGGCATATGCGAAGGTTCCCCACTTTGTAGTGAACCCTGTCTTATGTTGGTCTTCATCAGCCAACCAGATTTGATTGTATCCTAAAAAACCATCAAGCAAGGAAAACCTTTCTGATCCAACTACTGTTTGCAAAATTTATTCCATGGATGGCAGGGATAATGATCTTTCAATTATGCTTTATTTAGGTCTCTGAAGTCTACGCAAAGCCTAATGTCTCCATTCTTTTTACTTACTGGCACCAAGTTAGACACCCAAATTGAGTGTTTAATTGGGAAAATAATCTTAGATTCTAAAATCTTTTGGAGTTCATCTACCATTAAAGGCTCAATTCTAGGATTCACTAGTCTTTATTTCTAACGGACTAGTTTTGATCCTTCAACAAGTTCTATAGTGTGTTGAATGATGTCCCTATTATAGTCATGAAGATCGTCATAAGCCCAAGCAATCACTCTATCATACTTATTGCACAAAGAGATCAGTTTATCTTTTTCCTCTTGGGTAGTAGCATTGCCTCCCTTTAGGTTTCTTCCTTCACTGACTTGAATTTCAGAATAATCATCTTTACTTGCCTTAAACTTCCTCTTGTCTAGTCTTACATCATCAGGGTCAAGTAGATTTTCTAGTGTGATCAATCCTTTTGGGAGATTATTAGACTTTAATTAGATAATTTGGTCACCATAATTTTCTTCAATCTTAGGCTGTAATTGGTCAGCAAACTCTCCTGATTGTTGTAGAAACAAAAGTACATGGAGATCAATATCAAAAACTTATCAGTTCTGGTCGTTGTCTGGGATTTCCGGTCTCACTATCACTTTTACTGCCTCACTGTTTATGCGCAGGTCACTTGCTAGGTCAATTTGGAAACCAATTTGTGCCATTATGTCTGCTTTAGTGTTTTGGGTTCTAGGGACAACTTCTATGTTAAAAGCATCAAAACCATCTATTAAATCCCAAATTCTATGGCGATAAGATCTCATTCTTACATTCTTTGCCACAACTTTCTCTTTGATTTGCTTCACAACCGGTTCTGAATCTCCTTTGACTACCAAATTCTTAATCCCTTTCTTCCTGGCCAGTATAAGACCATGGACCAAGGACTCATACTCAGTATCATTATTAGTGCAAGCAAACTGAAAGCGTATGGCTCTAAGAATTTTGTCACCCTTTGGGGAAGTGAGACATATGCCTGCTCCAGCACCATTTTTGCTCCTAGCCCCATCAAAATTTAAGGTCCAAATTCCCAAGCTTCTGTCAGGTTCTTTTTTAGATACTTCTTTTCTCATAACATTTGGTATTTCTTGGCCTTCTTCAAAAATAACATAAGTACCTAAACTAGTGGAGTCATAATTTCCATAAGGGTCACTTTGCATCATGGTCATCAGTTGACTATTTTCTTCTTCTTGCTGATCATGTTTGGTCCAGTCACCTAATTCTTCAACAAAGACTCTCTCCTCTTTATTCATCATGGTGTGAGATGCTTCAATTCTTGGGGCTGGTTCATCAGTAATATGATCTTTGGACAAAGGTTCAGACAATACCTTAATCTTTGTTTTGTACTTGGTTCTCAAAATCAGATGCGACCAATCTAGTGACATGTATCCTCCTATCTTAGCTGTGAAATCTCTAGATAGGCATAAACCAAAGATAGGGGGAATATCTATGACCACTACATCCTGTTTGACAGTTATGTTTGGGCAGGTATATAGCTGTAATGGGAGTTGTTTAATCCTTCCTATGGTTTAGACAGATTTCCCGTCTAATTGCATGACTCCCCTAGCAAGTGGCTCATATTTTATCTTTAAAGCATCTACTATCTATTTTGGCATGATTGTAGTACTCGCCCCAAAATCTATCATTGAGTTATGCAATAATTTCTTCCCCATTATTAAATTCAGATAAAATGGATCTGGCTTAGATTTGCTTACCTCTGGTGCAGTGTTCAACAGAGCTATTGTTTGCAAAGTTGGAGTGTTCTTGCTTTGTGCCTTTCCTTTATTGGTACCTCCTTTTGTATTGACAAGTTTAGGATCAACCTGAATCTGTAGTGCTTCTTGTAACAGCGTCTTTTTCTCAAGAATGGCTAGCATATCCCATATTGATACATGAGCAAGGGTCTTCTTCAGTTGTTCTACTACGTTCATGGGTCCTAGTGTTTGTGTCTTTGGATAGTAAGGATACCTCGCTCTTTCTAGCACTTGGCCAGAGGCTGCCTAATTCTGGACTGGTTGAGGCACCTCTCACCTTGAAGCTGGATCATAATGAGTTTGGAAAGGAGGAGCTCCAACAGTCTCATTGTTGGTAACTTCAGGCTGCTCCATCATCCTTCTCTTTGATTTGGTATAATAATCAGACTGTACTAAGGGCTTCTTGGAAGTAGATGCTTCATTCAAGAACACTAAATTTTCATCTTCAATCCATGAAAACAAGGCATGCTCAGGGGTAATTTCTTCTTCTTGCTAAATAGACATTCCTTGCATTTGAGCCACCATTACCACGTTCTGAACACTAGATGACTGGTATGGAGTAGCATTAGACACCATAACTTGACCTTCTACCCTTCTCTGTTTTGCTATCTTTTGTTGTAAATTGCCTCTACGACAATCTCTGGGCATATGGACATTGTTGCAAGGAAAACACCAAGCATTGGTATCTTCTGCTAAATTGTTTTGCCCAGGGACTATTTCTCTATTTGGGTTATGAGGGACAACCTATAAATGCGTGGGAATTGTGACCAATTGATTTGAAGATTGAGGATTATTTGGTCTTTGAGAACTTTGATACTTATTTGGTTGATATGGGGGTCTATTCCCTTGGAAACCCTGATAAGGAGGCTTTGGATAAGAAGTTTGTTGCATTTTGAGATTGATAATCTCATTTGAAAAGGTCCTAAGAATGTTTTTCATATCATCCATTTCAGATGGAGGGGTAGAGGGTGTTGACATAGTAGGTTGTTGGGATGCTCGGAAGGTATACATGGACACAGGTGTAGTTGTAAGATTAGGGACTTCCTATGGCAAGGGAATAGAAATTTCTGGGAACATAGGCATGGGAGGCCTTGGAGGCAATTTTCCAACATCTATTAGGTTATTCTCAGCCTTTATAGCCAACTCATATGCTTCTGGTAGGGTCTGCCCCCTAGGGACTGAATCATTACAGATATATCAGAATTGAAAGCTTTGAGATAGAATACAATAGCCATACCTGATGGTGGCCTAGCTATAGCAGGGATTCTGTCCCAGGTCTTTTGAAATCTAGTGTTAAAGTCTATTATAGCCTCTTGTGGTGCTCTCTTTATGGTGATTAATTGTTGCAGCAGGGAAGATTTGTCACCCTTTTCACTGAATCTTGCAAAGAAAGCGTCACCAAGTTGATCCCAGGTAGATATTATATTCAGGGTCAAAGATCTATACCAGTCTAAAGCCTTCCCTTTGAAAGAAGCCAATAATAGCCTGATGGCTACATTTTGTACAGTAATAACGTGCACAATACACACGTCTGATACATCTTGGAGATGCTCCCTTGGTGTCTTGGAATCTTCTCCACTGAATTTAGGTAAACTTTCAAAGTGTTAGTTGGAATTGGATCCCAAGTAGCTGGTGGTGTTGGAAGAATGAGAGGACTACCAGTGTTCTAATTAGCATAGTTTCTTAGAGGTACAGGTGCTCCCATGTTTGCTCCTGATGCTATTGCAACTTGATTTACTCTTCTTCTTGGAGTAGAAACTAACGGTGGCAATAAAATCCCTGAATTAGCAGCAAATTGAGCTCTTGTTGTCAGTCCACGGCTTTGACTCCTTGAGGCTCTCTGGTTCATATGGTCTTGATTAAAATTCAAGGAAGGTCCCACCAGGCGTGCCAAAAACTGTTGATGTATAAATTTGTGCAAGTTCTAACACCAACATGGGAAGTTTCAAGAATGTGGGACTTGATACTTGAAACAACCTTTAGATTTTACAGAAGCTGGCTCTTCTTATTTCAATGGGGTTTTGAGTAAAGGGGAGAGGAAGAAACAAGATTACAGATATAATGAAATGAAATCTAAACCTATGGCGATGCGCCTAAATGAAATATATTACCTTAACTAGCACAGTGAACAAATTCTCAAGATTTAGCTATATTAAATAGCAAATGTTGCATGATCAATATAGACAGATTGTAAATGAATTAAAAAGATCAAAGGCTAAACTCAGAATATTTATGCAAAGACATAGATAATATCACCACTGGCACAAAATAGAGCTCCTTTCATTAACAATTCAGCAAATACAAAAGGCACAGTGACATGCACATATATATCAGCTTTCTTATTAGAAATAACTAAACTAAGGAAAAATGATACAATCCGATCACCACAAGATCTCTGAACTCTCTAATTATTTTTTCATCTCATTTAGTATTACAAAACTTATCTATTTATAGCCACAAAATTTGGCTCAAGATCGCCTGTGTCTAGATTCTCAAAGGCATCAACAGAATTGGAATTAACTGGGACTCAATCTGACACTAAAGATTTCTCTGAATCTGCAACCGTCTTTCCCTGCGTGCTTATTGGCTGAGCGATAAGATATGTGGCACATTAACCGTAGTTCTATTGAGACACATGGCAGCACCCATAGGTCTTCAAATGGCTTCAAAATATACCACGCAGCAACTTCTGCTTAACACTTAGCTTCCTTCCCTTTGAAACAAGGCACACAGAATATTGACACTTGTCGCCATCTGCCAGACTTAAAACATGATACGTGGCAGCCTTAGAGAAACAAAACTAAGACACTTGGCAGCTTTTACAGATCTCAAAACTTCTTTATCTTTATGCCCTGAGCATTTACAGCTATGACATTTGGTGCCTTCAACACCAATTAGAAACTGTGACATTATTATATGGGACCCACCATATACCTCTTTAACTCCTGCACAGAGACACAATATTGTGACACATGGCACCTCTCGCTTAAAGCAAAAAATAGGAACATGGCACCATCTGGCTATATCAATAGCTTTATAAAAGAGTCCCTTGGAAACCCACATAGATGACACTTGTCGTGTTCCAGCAGCAACTAGAAATTACAAGAGAATATACGTGTTGACACCTGAGAGCATCAAAATGAGAGTAGTTTGACCCTCCGCTTACGCCATGTGGCACACTTTGGAACAAGCTATAAAACTGTGTTGTAATATTTAGGGCCCACCATATATGTTGATACTAATAAATCTTATCAAAAAGAGATACACGATGTAGCTTTTGATAGCATCAATATGAGGACACTCGGCAACACTCGCAGGCTTGTTGTATAAAGAAACTTTTCATCACGGCCTCTGGCATCAACACGTGGCACACTCCAGAGCAAGCTAGAAGTTTCAATAAAAGAAACAACACCATAGATACGTGGCACCCTTCGACAACAACTAGAAAGGAAACATATGGAAGAAACACGCGGCAGCTTCTATGGGATACTGAACATTTTCCCCTGTTACTCCGTATTGATACATGGCGCGATCCGCGCATGAGAAACATAAAGCTAGAGAGAGAGAGAGAAATAACAACTGTCGAAACATTGAGACAGAAACCAAGCTGAAACAAAATGTAGAGTTTTTTAGCTCTACACACATAAGCAAAGTGGATGCCAATACACAAGCAATAAGTGGCTCAAATCCAAGTGAGTGTCAAAGTTAGTTCACTCGCACACACACAAAGTGAATGTGATTTAAGTTAGTTGATACACATTTCACACACACAAAGTGAATGTCAAAGTTCATACACATAAACATGTGCACACATAGTGAATGTCAAAGCTAACATTCAAACCTACCCACCCACACATAGTCAAAGCCAAAGTTCATTCACACACACATACATTTCACACAAAGTGAACATCAATTTTTTTTCACACACACAGAGTGAGTGTCAAAGCTCATTCACACACACACATGCACTCAAAGTGAGGTAAATTAGTATCACATATTTCCTATTATCCTACATTATTTAAGTACTACGGTTTATCGAATGTCTTGATTTCTTATAATTTATTTAGTGGATGACTTTGGGGCACTAGTAGATATTTCACTTCTTTTTGGCTGAATGAGAGGCCATAGTTCTTTGATGGTTTGTTTATGATTTAGTTCTCTAATGGTTTGTTCATGATTTAGTTCATATTGTTATTCATTTAATACCATTCTATTATCTTTGCTTGCAAAAAAAAATGAATTTCTTATAGTATTTATAGCCTTGCCCCACCAACTACTACATGTAATGACTATCAAGTAATAAATATACACTATTTAGCAATAGGCCTATAAATATTTGTGCCTATCGGCCATTTGATAGCACCTTTGGTGCTTTTACTAGTTTTTTTGTATTAAACATTCAATATTTGTACAAATAAACATGTAACACATCTCTTGGGGTTTTGAACACAAGTCTTCACTATAAAGGTCACTCGGGCACATTCCATGTTACATTGGTTATTTACTTTTATTTTAATGATATGTTTATATCTGCGGATGCTTAAATATGCTACGATGTCTATAAACTTATACCTGAGCTCATGCCACTTAGTCCTTTGTTTTTTTAGTGACATGACTACATATGTAAGTATCAACCTAATTACTCAAGTTAACAAGAGTATTGATTCTCATATTTGCAGATATTTGAAACTTACTTAACAAAGAAGTATTTGAAAAAGCATAATGTCAGGGATTGGCTGCGAGTGATAGCTTCCAATAAGGATCACAATGTATATGAGCTACGCTATTTCAACATTGTTGGGAATGAGGCAAAAGATGAAGATTAGATTTAAGTTTTGTCAGTATTTAGGTATGAGTGATATCAATTTTTTAAACTATAAAGAGTTAGCTGCTGCAATTTTCTTATAAATGTCATGCCATGTTTGATTTTATTTTGTTTGCTTGTGTTTTGGTAGGGTTTTTCCTTAATTACTGTGTAGGTAGATATCTTACATGAGAGTTTGGGGACAATTTTTAAAGTAATTTTTGCATTACAGAACTTTATGTATGTTATTTAAATTCTATATGCCAGTTGGGCATTTGATTTTTTTCAAATGTAATACCTTAAAATCCTTTTCTTATGTTGACTTAGATTGATGGTCACATATATGGCTGATAAGCATGGATATTTATAATCTTTTTGGCCAAGCACTATACATTTATAATTTTTGAAATATTTATGTGCATTGTTTAGGCCAAAAGAGTCTTAAATCTTTATGTGCATTATTTAGGCTCCTAACCTGGATGTGGTAGAATATATGATCATAATTTATTACAATATATCATAAATTGCATATTCTAAAAGACAAAATGAATTTTTAAAGTTGTACTAGATGTTAAATGTAAATTGCATATGATGCACTATATACATGTGGAGTTGAACAAATGAAATGAAAGATTCTTGTTCACTTAAGAATTCCATGGAACATAAACTAGGTTTTGTACATTGCATATATACATGATCTAGCATATAAGTGTCTAGTTGAACAAATGAAATCGAAGATTAAATGAAAGTGAACTTAACAATTCCATGTCAAACATAAAAATGCAATTAGAATAGACAATTTAAAGGAATTTAGGCAAAATGTGAACTTTTTAAAAGTCACTAGGTTTTATAAATTTTATATATATATATATATATATATATATATATGAGATCTAAGATTCAACAAATGAAATCGAAGATTCAAGTGAACTTAAAAGAATTCCATATATATATATATATATGAGATCTAAGATTCAACAAATGAAATCGAAGATTCAAGTGAACTTAAAAGAATTCCATATATATATATATATGAGATCTAAGATTCAACAAATGAAATCGAAGATTCAAGTGAACTTAAAAGAATTCCATGTGTCCAACATAAAAATGCAATTGGAAATATCTATGATTTTTAAAGGAATTTAGGCAAAATATATGATCTAAAGTCACTAGGTTTTGTATTGAAAGCATATATATGATCTAACATTTACATTTAAGTGAAGTGTCAAATGTAAATTATGAATTCAACATGGAACAAATTTAAATAGAATTGGACAGAAATAAATGACCAAGCCTTTGAAAAAAACCCATTCTAAATCATGTCACATGCCCAATCAATATAGATATCTAGATAGATCTATAAAAAGTTTGAGTATATATATAGAGAGTCATATACGTATGTACATATATCTAAAAAACAACTTAAAGCTCCTGGTACATATAATCTGGATCCTCTCTATCTTTAATTATCTCTAAAATCTTTTCATGATCTTTAATAGGCAACCTCCACTTTTGTTTGGCACACCCTCTTTTAGGTAAAATTTCTAAATTTATTTTTGTTGCTATAACTAAGTGACTATAATGTAGAACCTTTTGTCCTAGCATATAATCAACAAATATAATACCATGTCTATCTATCTTTATTTGTTGATAATATGTGCCTTCAATAACAACTGATCCAATGGGATACTCTTGTCCATCACCATCTATCATCGATTCCACCAATTTGCTTTTTAGTTGCGTACATCTTAGTAGATAGTAATCTACACCTTCCACATTGTCAGGATCTGCAACAACAGTGAAAATATCTCCTGTACACACACCATGTAAAGTTTACGAAAGTTGTAAATATATTTTTAATATATAAATTTATATATATAAACATGCTTGAACCAAACTTACTTGTACATAGAATATATAAATTAATTTTAAGTTAATTAATTAAGTACATACCTGTAACAACTAAATCAGATACACGTTTGTAATCAGCTGAATAGAGGATCGTAGACATCGACATTATCATTTTCTTCAAAAGGAGGCGTTGATATTAATTCTTTCATTTCCCATCATGAAACATTTCCATCTCTAATATTCTCACATTGAACAATATTTGCATTGTTCTTGATGCAATCAACACAAAAACATGATTTTTCTCTCACATTAATTACATAAGGCCTGCTACCTCCTGTTGTCATGATTTGATGCAGACTTCTAATACCATTAATTGTTTGACAATTAATAGCATTTGATCGATCCATATCTGTAAATTACAAACATCCAAGTGATTAATATATATATATATATATATATATATTTAAAAATTCAATTAAATCATGTACACACACTTTGAAATTTAAATTTAACAAATTTTGACTAGATGTACCTGTAACTTCCCAAAAATACCATGTGTTGTATGTTGAGTCGCGAGCGGAAAAATGACTTTTGCACCATTCAACAATTTCATTTGCATTCCGTATGGCATTGCCTGCAAGTACACATGTTGGCAAAATTTGCCACTTGTTACTTTCAAGGTTTATTTAAGAATTTAAAATTTAAAGTTTAAATATAGATCTAATTTTAAAAAAATATTTCTAGATTCCATATATATATATGGCACGCATTACCTGCAAATTTATGTTGACGAAGTGCACACTTCACACATGCTCTTGCTTCATCGTGCTCTCCTTTTCCATGTCCACTCTCATAAAAATTCCACAAGAATTTGGTGTTGCGTCTAGCATGTTGATGGCTTAACCAAACAAAAACTTTTACAGACTTAAATTGTCCTATGAAGTTACATATAATTACACTCAAACTAAATTAGCTTAAAAAAACTTGACATATATTATATATTATAATTAATTGAACAATTTAAGTCTCAAAGTTAAAAGTAAATAAAATTTTAAAATTAAACCTTAAACAATGTACTTACCAGCACATCCATCAGACCATATCTAGTGTTGTTCTTGATTTATGCCACATCGTCTCAGGTCTTCAAAAAATTTTCAAACAATGAGCTACATAACTTCTATCATGACCCGTATCATCACTGACATAAAAGTGAACCTCTTTGATGATAATTCAATCATCTTTGTTACTTTGTATACCATCTACTTGAAACTCGGCATGCTTAGAGAAAACTTGCACAAAGATTGCAACTTGCTCTGAATGATAATATTGACTTTGAATCTCAGTTTGAGGACTAAATGTATAGTTCTCAAAGAAATCTACAATAGAGAGAATACAACCTGATGGAATGCAATTATTTGAATCACGAAATTGCTTAGCTTGCCATCTTGCACTATGACAATGCTGGATATGTGGATATATGATATTGCAAAATTTATTCATAAATTCATTGTAAGGCAATCCACTATCTTTAAGAATAAATTTTTTGGCCTCGACTCCTAACTTCATTAAGTATGTCTCATATTCAAATCTCTTCCAAATAACTTGCATTTCAATGTTGTCAACTTGTAAAAGATTTTTCAAATTTCCACAATCATTACATATATTTTTTATACACTAAACATTGAATTCATCTGAATCTTCTGATTTTTCACAGAAAAGAGACTTCACAAGTTTTGTTGTGCTTCCAAGGATGGCTATATTTCGATCAATTATTGCCATAGCTTTTTTATATGATTGTAGATGTAGATCAAATTCAACATGATTTTGACAACAACTTTCACGTACTTTATTTATACGTACAAATGATGGTCGTAGTGTCTCAAACATCCTTTGACAAATCTTCACATTTGAAAAATTCTTGTTTGAATGCTTCAAAAAGTTCATTTTGTGTTGTATCTATAAAATGTTTTGGATGAGAAATTTTTGTACCATCTTCACCTATTATTTGTAAAGTATCCCTTATATTGGAAGAACATGAGAGTGATTGGTCCAATATTCAACCACCTGTTTCTTTACATCTTCTGAAATTCTATCTTTTCGGGGAACCCTACAAATATTTACCTATTTTTTCTCAATTTTTTCATCTATTTCATTTCTCTTTTCAATATACCTTTGAACAGTTCTCCTAAAAATATTTAGTAATTCATAAATTGCTTGAACTTGTTTTCTATGTGATAATTTCTTACTAGAAATTATGGTCATCAATGCTCTACGTGCAACACTTGGCTCACTAGCTCGACTCTTGTTATCAATACAATTCAATGCTTCTTGTAAGTTTTCAACAATTATTTGTTTTAATAAACTTGATGACTTTTTCCTATTATCAACCCCTAACAACTCCAAAACAAGGGTCATTTCTTTTTGTCTAAATAACTTTGCAACTAATTGTGCTCTTCAATTAGAGATTTTTCTTCAAAAAATTCATCCTATATTCTTTTAGAGTGTAATTTTACTGTGCTTTTAGGTAACATATCTTCAGATGAAATATTATTGAAAAGAGCATCCTCATCCATCTCCATCAGATTTTTCATACCATAGAAAAAAATTATATTACTAGGTTTGATTTGTTCTTATACCTATACGTCGCCTTGGTCATCAATATTTTCCATGGGTTGTTCTTTAGTAGATTTTCCTTCACCCACTTTTCTCTTCCTCTCTCTTGTTCAGTCATACTTCCTCGATCTAGTCCTTGGATTCTCCATCACAAATTGCACTTAAATTTGAATTCACTTGCATACAAATGTACACACATGCTTTCAATGAATGCATAGTTAATATTACATAAATAGAACATTAAATTATAAATTGTTCATTTGTTAAAGCCAAAGTAAAAAAAACATTCAAATTACAAACATATCATGAGCAAATTGGGTATCATGAGCATATTTGGTATATCATGATGCCTCTAATTTAAATATATTGTAATAAAAGACATGATGTGAAAGAGAGAAAACATGATATATCTCCTATGAAAAGGTATATAGCAATGAAATGATAAGATTACAAAGGGGAAGACATGTATGACTCCTTAAATGCAAGGATGTGACAAATAAAATCACAATATGTAATTGATTTCATTTGTTAAATACTAATGTAACAAGGGATGGAACCCACACATGAGAAATAAATGAAAAGTAAAGAAGAGAAGAGGTGCTAGTTTTCCCTAGATGGGTAGGATAGTATATATAATGATTTACTCATGAGGGGGGAAAGGCATGATGCCTCTAATTTAAATATATTGTAATAAAAAACTTATATGATGTGAAAGAGAGAAAATATTATATGAAATAAACCTTCTTTTGTTAAAATAAATCTTCTTTTGTCGAAATAAGCCTTCCTTTGCTGAAATATGCCTTCTTTTGTATTTAATCAAATTTTCTTGAGTTGAAAAAATTTAATATATATATATATATATATATATATATATATATATATATATATATATATATATATCAATTATTTTTAGCCAATAATTTGTCGGCCGACTAAGTACCGGCCGATAAAGTTACGCCTGATGAAGTTATGTCTAAAACCTTGTTAGTCATAATTTGCTCGGTCGTAACTTGCTCGGCCGAGTATGTCTAGTTGGCTGCCTACTTGGCAACCAACTCACTTTTTTTTACAATTTTTTGAAACATTAAACTTTAACAGGGTATTTCTCCCGTCAAAATAAATTTTCTACAAAAAAGAAAAATACCCTTTTGTAGAGCTCGGAGTGGTGAATCCAAATATGTAATTTTTTTTCCATATTTTGATTAGTTTTAATATATTTTATTTTTAAAATAATGCAAGTAGATTGTTAAAGTTAAAAAAGAAGCTAATTAGAAATTAAAAAAATAGTAAAACATATTAAATTTTTTTAAAAAATATATGGTGCACTAGAGGAGAGAGTCCTCTTCAAAAGGGTATAATTTGTTTTTTGAAAATCATTAAAAAAAATAGACAATAGTTGATGTCACATGAAAACTATCAAATTCTGACAAGTTTGACTTTAAAACGTTATTACGAGAAAATATACATCAAAATTTAATTTTTTTTTCTATGCACTAGATATTGAAGTTACCTATTTGGAGAAAAAAATTTATGGAGAAATGAAGTTTTTTTCAATTTGTTTCTTGATGTCCCGTGAACTTCACTTTTTCCTGAAGTTTTTAGCATTTCAAAATTTGATCTTTAAATTGATTAAAAAAAAAAAAAACAATTTTTAAAAAATCTAAAAAATTAATGGAATAAACTTCATCAAAAGTTCTACATTTCATTTGTTTACATCATTTTAAAATTTAAAACATAAGACCACTTTTATGTGGTTGAAGTTCAGAATTTTTGTTGTTGTTGGCCAATTCCTTTATAAAGTGTGACACAGGTTTGTGCTTTTACCCAATTCTAATTATAACCCTAAACCTAATTCTAACATTGACCCTATTTTTATCTATAACCCTAATTCTAACTTTAATCATAATTTTCCCTAACCCCAACCGTCATTCCAACTCTAACTGTAACATTTTTTTTGGTTATATATATTTTCCCTAATTGTAACCCTAACTCTTGTATACATCTAAAAATGACATGACTCTACTTAAATAAATATTTTAAATATTTATTTCACCTTCACATTCCTCTATCAATAAATAAATAAATTTATTTATTTATTTGATTCATCTCCTCTCATATTATTAAATAAATTACATTTATTTAATTAATTAAATTTATCTACATCAACTACATTCTTCTAAATAATTAAATAATTTTAATTATTTAATTAAAACCTTTTATTCTTCCAAATTTAAATAAAATGCAATTTTATTTAAATAAAATCTAAAATCTCCACAAAATAAAATATATTTCTATATTTTATTTATTCCTCTAAATTTATCTACAAATAATTAAATAAATTCAATTATTTAATTATGTTTTCTTATCTTCTCAAAAATCTTCTTATATTCTAAAAATAAAATTCCTCTTGTCATACAAAAGCAAAAACAGTTTTAAAGCATCTTTAAAGCAAACTTTCTCTTAAATTAGAAAAATAAATTCTAATTTAAGAAAATCAAAACACATCCTCATCAAGAAAGCTTTTAACTCAACAAAGCTATTTTTTGAATGACATATGTCTTTCTTCCATTTGTTGCACGTTCCTCAACAATCCTCCTCCATTGATCTTCTTATTTCTTCTCAACCATTGATTTTCCTTCACCCAACTCTATAAATACAACCTTCTTCTTCTTCATTTCATAAATCTATTGTTTGAGGAAACTTATGCTGCAGAAACACAAGCACACCTTTGGCACCCCCATCTTCATAAGCACTTCTTATCATCGATCAATAGTGTGTTGAAGCTCATCTTCAATCACACAAAGTATCATAGCTGTTTTATCCTTGTCATCTTCAACAAGCAAGAGAGCATACGCTTCTGAGGGCTTCATCATTATCAAGATCAAGAACAGATAGGCGATCAATGGAAGACGAAAGGTAAAGGGTTGTAAGTATCACGCTTTGTTGTTTTTTAATTTCCTTTTCCTTCACATTCTATTGATGTATTGGGTTTTGTTATTCAATTGATTGATCCCATTTTTACCCTCACATTTTGGCACCCACCGTGGGGCGCTTGCCCCTCTATCTAATCAAAAACTAAGTTTTTCTAAGTGATAGGTGTCGTACAGGGTTCTGACAGAGGAATCCAGTGCATTTATCCTCCAAACTAGCGCATCTACCTCCTGCTCCGACGCATACAGAACTCTGGCACATCCAACCTCCAAGATGGTGCATATACCTTCTATTTCGGTGCTTACAACACTATGGCGCATTCATCCTCTATGATGGCGCATCTGATCTCCGTTCTAGCGCCTACATAATACCTACACATATACCTTGTTTTACAGTGCACTTACACTGTATAATGATGCATCTGTTAAAATAGCACATATATCTCTTGTTACAACGCTTTTGACACCTGTCTTAGTGCTTTTGTACAACGGTGCATGCAAGTTCTATTTCTGCGCATTCAGACTGCATTGCGGCGCTTCTGTTCTGACTCTATTTTTAGGGTTTTTGTCTAATTTTTATGTTTGAGCTAACAATTGTCTTGCAAGGTTAGAGGCTGGATTAGATCATTTAGCTACATTGATTAGTTCATTTAGGCTAATTAAGGGAAAAAGTAACAAAAAAATGTACGCATGCAAATTCCACATAGTCTCTAACTAGGATGGAAAGTAATTGAACCACTGCTATCTTTGCATTATTGATTTCTTTCCTAGATTAGATCATTGCTATCTCAACAAATAGGAATGAACATTGCTATGTCTTAAACACTTTAAAGTTAACAACCGCGTGAGTGCACAAGTAGAATAGCCTATTTAGTTTTTCTACTTTTAACTAGGTTTGGATTAATCAGTGTATTCTGTGACTGTGAATGACAATAGGCTTATGCTCTCCCCTTAATTGGGTGACCAGAATGCCAGACTTGTCATTCCATTTGTTTAACCTTTAGGGGGGCTTTCCCTTGGATGCCCACCTGTCCAAGTGGGACCGACCCTGAGTGGTAATAGGCTAAAGTCAAGCCCTACCAAGCCACTTAAAATAAATTGTGCTTGAGGTGAAAACCTCTTGCAATGAGTGCTGATGTGTTACACCGACAGCCAACCTCCCCTAAAACCCTTTAAGGTGTAACCCTTAGAGGTTGGGAGACTCCATAACGGAGAGTAGTGTTGCTGCACGTGTAACCACTCGAACGATTGCCTTGACTACTAACCAATTGTTTAGTAAGCTAAAAACCCCTATTTGTTGATGCAAAGGGCAGAGCTCTTGAAGCAGCCTCGATTCATGTGACTCTTAGTAGAGGTAGCAGGGACAATCCTAAGGCTCGGTGGGGGTACAAGCCTAAGGAAACCTGGATCTGGTATGCGTGAGAAGTGAGTGCCATGGAGGGGAGCCGGTGCTACTAGATCCTGGAGCTACACACTTTGAGTATGCACAGCTAGAGGATTCAACGAATATTGTCCTATCTAGCCTAGGGTGTACTTGTTTTTGAGTCATAGTCCAAAAATACAAAAAAATAACAAAAGATAAAATCATGAAAACTTCTATGTGTTTACTGTGTTTTTGCCATAATTAAACAACAGCATTCTCAAAAACACCAAGTTTCTCAAACTAAAAATAGAAAAAATCCTAAAAATGTTCCAAAATTTTGTAAAATCTAAACAAAAAGCCAAAATTGTGCATTTGAGACGACTTGTAGTGCATTTGATCCGACTTTTAGCACATTTAAACTCTGTTGCAGTGCATTTGAAACATTGCCAGTATTGCGCATTTGACCTAACTTGTGGCGCATTCATGCTCTTTTGCGGCGCATTTAACTGCTGCGCATCCAATCCAGAAAGCAAATTCGTACCTTCCAAGAGCAAAATTTCAACTTTTCAAAAACCATCTCAAATCTATCTCAGTTTTCTAAAAATCTGACTAAGATCATGCAAATCAAACATTTCCCTCTTCTTTCATACCATAACTATTCTACATCATCCAAATCTTACCAAAATTCTTCCAAAATCCAACAAGGTTAGAACCAAGCTCTTCTTGATGACATCACATCTCAAACAAACCTAGTGAGTCTCCCCTATCAAGGATCACTTATCCTTTTCTTCAGAACTCTACTAGTGGATTGTGCTAGACTAGTCAACATCAAGTAAAACGGATTTCTATCATCCTTACTTTGACTATCATTTTGCACACCCAACTGTGTTTGACACCAACTAGATCTAAGGAGAACCTTGCTAAAATCTTGTCACATTCTAACACCTTGCTCAAAATTTCACTTCATCCCATCCCTAATCGCCACTTGCATGGTCTTAACAAGATTACAAAAACAAAAACAAATTGAAATGGCTGAGAAAATTGTCCCAAACGGTCACGAAAGTGATGAAGAAATTTCTATGGAAGAGATCCTTCAAACGCAGCATGACCCAAAATTCCAATGCATATTGGAAAAGGTACTTGCCCAAGACCCTACCAAATTCTTTTTACACCTAGCAAATCTAGGAGTCAAGCTCCCTAAGGATTATGACGTAGAGGCTCTCAAAGAAACTGAAGAAGAAAGACACCCTAAGGGAAGTAGACATGAGGAAGAGATACCTTCAGACAAAAGTAAAACAACCACTAATGCTACAGATGCTCTAAGTCTAGTGAACCAACAAATCCAAGCCTTACAACAATAGTTCACAGACATGAAAACAGGAGCATCGACTAAACATTACACCCTAGAGGATATTTCACCATATCCTTTTGATAGGACCTTGATCACGATACCTTTCCCCTCTAAATTTGAGGTTCCAAAATTTGATAAATACTGAGGAAAGGGTGATCCAAGGGACCACATTAGGGAGGTCAATGCTTCTTTCCTTGAGGTCGCACATAATGACACTTACCTTATGCAACTATTTCCAAGAAGCTTGGGAGGACAAGCCATGGAGTGATTTTCTAGACTACCACCTGGCATTAAAACATTCAACGAACTTGTAGACAAATTTGTTACCCACTTCTCTTACAATATTGAGCATGACACCTCAATATTGGATCTTTGTAACACCAAACAAAAAGGTGGGGAATCTTTTGCCACCTTCTTACAAAGATGGAGACAGTTAGCAAGTAAATGTCTGCACCAAATGTCTGAAAAAAAAATGTTGGAGATGTTCGTGCACAACCTACAAACTGACATGAGCTATCAAATACAAATCCAATGTCCTACTTCCTTTAGCAAGGTCATTGAGATGAGTCTCATCATTGAAAAATCTCTAATTGCCAAAGGTCAAATCAAGCTATATAAAGACACTCCTAGTACCAACACCAACAATGATAAACCGTGATTTTGGATGAAAAACAAAAACATCATGAATGATGGGGTGGTGGATGCCAAGAATACGGCACCTAAACAACCGATCTTCAATTTATCGGCTCCTCAAAACAACCCCCCACAAAACAAACCAAGGAACACTGAATCTCAGTTTACCAACTTTCAACCTAGGAGAAAGTTCACACCTTTGGGCGAATCATTGGAAACTTCCCTACAGAAGCTAATCACAAACAAGATCATAACACTTCCAACTGCACGAGAATATGAACCAAAGGTCAAACCTCATTGGTGGAATGGCAACGACTTTTGTGAGTTTCATCGAAATAGGGGGCACAAAACCAATGATTATATAGCACTCAAACACACGATCCAAGACTTGATCAAACAAAACAAGATATCCATTGACAGACATACCTCTAATAGTGATCATCAGTCATTCAAGGATCATTTTCCCAACTATGAGTAGGGAGGACCTTCCAACAAAAACAACAGTGGCTCTAACAACATAAATTACACAAACATCGGCTTTGACTATGTTGTTAACCATATCTCAAAAAGTGATTCACACATCAATGTGATCACTATAAACAAGGATCCAGATTGCAATGTTACCACCCGTAGTAATAGAGTCACCCTTAGAGGAGCCTCTGCCACTTCAGCTAGTCAGTACAGCATCTTGGATCAGCTACATAAGACATCTGCACATATCTCCATCCTTGAACTTCTACGTCTATCCCCGTCTCATAGGGCCATTCTCGACAAAGCTTTAGTGGAAGCCTCTATCCCTACAAACCTTGCTGAAGAACAATTCCAAACTATGGTGGGTCACATTACCTCACCTCATTCCCTATCATTCACTAAAAAGGATGATATGTCAATCACTCAACCCCATAACGCCTCTCTTCATATCAAAGCCTTCATACACAAACATAAGATAAAAAGAGTCTTAATCGATGGAGGAGCTGGTTTGAATATTTGCACCTTGAAGCTAATCCTTACATTGGGGTTTTTAGAGAAGGCTATAGATCCAAAGAAGAAAATCACCATCAAATCCTATGATGAGGAGGAGAGAACTTCCAAGGGAATTGTTACTTTACCAATCAGAGTGGGACCTGTAGTAAAAGATGTAGCATGTCAAGTCCTTGATATGGAGCTAGCATACAACATTCTCCTTGGGAGACCATGGATACACGCTCTAAAAATAGTACCTTCAACATATCATCAATGTATCAAGTTCCCCTATGAAGTTCAAGAGATCACTATACAAGGTGACCCTAATCCGTTTCAATATTGTAACTCCATTCAGCCTAAACCTGAAGTGGTGATCCCAAATAATCGCGCTTCTGCTTCATCCTTGTCTCGTATTGACCCAGCTTCACTTGCTTCCACTTCAGAAGCTTCTCAACCTAAACTCAACCTCAAAGATAAGGGTTTGGCTGAATACACAATCTCCCAATCCCTCTGCTTGGCACAACTCCCCCTATCTCCAAGATCATATGGGAGACCTACTCTGAGCAAACCCAAAGCAAATAAAGCTACCAAAGGTCCGTTTGTAAAATGGGGGAGCCTTGAAGATGAGAGTGACGAAAAAGATATCCTGCAATGGTTATACAAGGATGAAGGCAATTCATCGACACAACATGACCATCCCACTATACAAACTGCACAATATGGTCAAGCTTTCCAAATGCTACAGAGAATGGGATATGAAGGACATGGTCCACTCGGTTCAAGAAAGGATGGCATCACTGAACCCATCCAACCTCATACTTTAGCAACCCAAGACACTACAGGGCTAGGATACACTGGAGCACCAAGAACCAACAGAGCAAATAAGAATAAAGGAAAACAACCAGAAACGTCTACTAGTAATCTAGTTGAGCAAATTCAACAACTGCAACTGAATAGTGAGACCAATTCCAATGAATATGAATGGGATAGCCTCTCTGAGCTATCTTGTGACGAAAAGGGCATCGATGTTGTCCACGAGTATGACCCAACCCATGCTAACAAGAGACAAGGTCCAAGGGCCAAGCCGCTAGAGTCTGACCCGCGTAATAACAATAGTGAAAATCATGAGCAACGAATGATACCTCCCTTGACGGATCAACTAACAAAGAGTACCATTGTAGACATCATCCGTGCTTTTAATAACTCTATCCTAACCATCAACACCATTGAACCAGAACAACCCAATGATCCCTTACCATTGGTGCACCCTGAACTCATAGACTGGGACCTACAAGGCGCTACCCCTGAGCTTGATAGCTTTGAGAATGATGAAGCCATCATAGACTATCTTGAGCTTAGAGATCATATACCTGTAGGGGACCACAGAGCTGGCTATGCTATAGAACTCAATGAGAAGGCCTATTTGGCAGAGAGTGCCAAGCCTTTCAGTCTCAAAAATGTCAAAATGAAAGAAAGATCTAATGGTGAAAACCGAGTTGTGGCAGTGTCAGTAGAAGCAATCAATGTCAGCACAGGTGGTAATCCCAGAATGATCCATATGGCAAAGGCTTTAATAGAACAAGAAAAACCAGCATTCACAGATTTCTTCAATAGAAAACAAATCAACTTTGCTTGGACATATGCAGACATGCCAGGGTTAGATTTGAATCTTATAATGCATCATTTATCTTTAGCTCCAAGAGTTAAACCAGTAAAGCAAAAACTCAGAAAGATGCATCCACATGTGGCCCTCATGGTAAAAGAAGAGCTAAAGAAACTATTGGATGTCAGATTCATCATACCTATAGACTATCTTGAATGGGTTTCAAACATAGTACCAGTCGCTAAACTAGATGGCAGAGTCTGAATATGTAATGACTTCAGGGACCTGAACAAAGCTTGTCCAAAATATGACTTCTCCCTGCCAAACATTGACATGATTGTAGATCTCACAGCTGGGCACACCATGCTGTCACTAATGGATGGTTTTTCTGGATATAATCAGATAAAAATTGCACCTGAAGACCAACACAAGACTGCATTCACATGTCGTTGGGGCACCTACTATTGGTGTGTCATGCCATTTGGTTTGAAAAATGCCAGTGCAACATATCAAAGAGCTATGACCACAATCTTCCACGACATGATGCACACTATAATGGAAGACTATGTTGACGACATTCTGGCAAAGTCACTTATAAGAGAAGGACACTTGGCAATACTGGACAAGATCTTCAATAGACTGGAATGGTTCAATGTGCGTCTCAATCCAAAGAAGTGCGTGTTTGGAGTTACCTCAGGTAAACTACTGGGATACATAGTGTCTGCAAATGGAATCGAAGTTGACCCAGCTAAAGTGAAGGCCATCATAGAAATGCCACCTCCTAAGAATCTCACACAGCTAAGGTCCCTACAGGGTAAACTACAATCTATCAGAAGGTTCATTTCTCAATTGGTAGACAAGTGCCACCCATTTTCTCACCTTCTACATAAGAATGTCCCTTTCAAGTGGAATGATTCATGTGAGCAGGCATTTCAGTAGTTAAAGGAATATCTCATGAAACCACCAATATTAATGCCACCGATTCAAGGGAAGCCTCTACTACTATACATCTCAGCAACACCAACAGCTCTGGGAGCTCTCCTTGCATAGAAAAACTATGATGGGAAAGAACAAGCCATCTACTATATCAGTTGAACACTTGTTGGGTATGAACTATAGTACACGCCAATTGAAAGAGCATGTCTCGCTATAGTCTTCGCCTAACAAAAGTGGAGACATTACATGTTGTCCCATTCTATCAAACTGTTAGAAAAAATTGATCCACTCAAGTATCTACTCAACAAGGCAGCCTTAACAAGTAGATTGTCCAAATGGGTCATGCTTCTCAGCAAATTCAATATTAAATATGTAGACAGGAAAGTAATAAAGGGCCAAGTGCTTGCAGACCAACTGGCAGATGCACCTCTAATAGATGACAACCCTCTAAGCTTTGAATTTCTAGATGAATCTATCTTTCACATAACTACAATGATCTAGTAAATGTACTTTGATGGATCATACACTCAGCATGGATCGGGGGCAGGTATCTTATTAATCACACCTAATGGGGACACCATTCCTAAATCATACAGATTAATGTTTCCTTGCACTAATAACGTGGTAGAGTATGAAGCCCTAGTCATTGGTATCAAGTTAGCAAGTGAGTGGAATATCAAAGAGCTTCAAGTGTATGGCGACTCACAGCTAGTCATAAATCAAGTAAATGATGACTACCAGGCAAAAGATGAGAAACTGATCCCTTACAAATGAATGGTAGATGACTTTCAAGAATACTTCGTCAAGATCTCTTTTGAACAGATACCAAGGATTGAGAATAAAGTTGTAGACGCTATGGCAATGATCGCCTCTCTCCTCGACATTCTAGAAAATCAATCATGTTATGAGTTCTTGGTAGAGCCAGTATCCTATCCTGCATATGACACCCCTGAATCCCATATCATCTGTCATATTATTGGAACTGATTCCCCCCTCTATGGAAAAATATTTGCCTATCTTAAAGAGAATACCTCCCACCCGATCTCTCCAATAACTAGAAATGAACCTTCATCCGTCAGGCATCCCGGTATGCCATTGTCGCCAATACCCTATATTGCAGAGGTCTCGATGGTACTCTCCTTAGATGTCTCGATAGTGAGGAATATCAAACCGCCCTGATCGAAGTACACAACGGTATATGCGGGACCCACTCTAGTGGCCCTACCCTAGCCAAGAAACTCATACCCATGGGATACTACTGGCCAACTATGGAACAAGATTCCTATCATTTTGTAAAGAAGTGCAAGAAATGCCAAATCCATGGGAACCTGATACATGCACCAGCACAAGAACTACAGCTGTTAACAACTCCTTGGCCTTTCTGTTAGTGGGGACTCGACTTAGTGGGCAAGATTCACCCTTCTTCCTCAAGCGGCCATAAATTCATAATCACTGCCACTGAGTACTTCACGAAGTGGATTGAAGTCATGCCTTTAGCCAATATCACAGGCAAGCAGATTGCCTTGTTTATCTTGAACTATATCATTTGTCATTATGGTGTCCCTTCGTCCATTATCACAGATAATGGACGACCTTTCAAAAATCAAGATGTTAGGGAACTATGTGACAAATTCCACATCTAGCACCACTTTTCAACCCCCTACTCCCCCCAAGGAAATGGCCAGGCTGAGGCATCAAATAAAACCATTCTGAAAATCCTAAAGAAGACTGTCAATGATGCTGGCCGAGATTGGCATGTCCAACTGAATCCTGCATTGTGGGCCTACTGTACAAGCATCTGCACACCCACAGGTGCAACACCGTACTCCCTAGTCTATGGATCTAAAGCTATCTTGCCGATTGAAGTCGAGATCCCAGCCTTGTGAGTTTCATTAAAAGGCCTCATATCTGATGAAGAATACAGAGTGACCATACTTCAAGAGTTAGAGCTGCTCGAAGAGAGAAGGCAACAGGTCTTCAACCACCTAAAATCATATCAGCAACGCATGTCTAGAAGCTACAATCACAAAGTAAAGCCCTGAGTATTCCAAGTTGGTGACCTAGTCCTAAGAGAAAATCCCAGAAATCAGCAAGATAGAGAAATGAAAGGCAAGTTCGAACCTAACTGGCTGGGTCCTATGTCATCATTGCAGCCTATGGATCAAGGGCATATCAATTGGCTACGTCTGAAGGTGAACTATTTGATGATCCTATCAATAGCATGCATCTCCGCAAGTTCTATACCTGAAAACCCAAATGTAAGGGAGTCCTGAAAAAATCCAAAAAAAAAAAATGATCAAAAACAGAACAAAAAAATTTAAAAAAATGGAAAAATAACAAAAAAATCGTCCTATGGTGAAAACCTGGCAAACAAGCATCATGTGTACTTTTAGCTTCCGTACAAATAAAAGCAAGTGGTGAAAACCTGGTAAATAGGTGCTATTTGCGACAAACCACTTCCACCATCTGTTGTGATTCATATCTCTTGTGTCCATCTTATCGTTCATCTCGAACCAGTCCTTTGAACCGTTGTCGAACTACATCACCTCTAAGTTATCACGTAGGCAAGGCCATTCTCAATGCGCCCCCGAGGCTCCCCTTCACTCCACTCCACTGTCCCATCCGTCCCATATCTGGTCCTTCTATCTATCTAAGTCCACACCACTTTGCCACCGTCTAGGTCTTAGGTCCATCAGGTTCACCCCGAACTACGTTACCTTTGTGTCGTCACGTAGGCAAGGCCATTTAGTAATGAGCCCCCGAGGCACTAGGTCAGTCCCTTAGGGTCCATCTCTCCATATCTGTTTATCATATCACCCATAATAAGTCGATCCTTTGTCTAAACTGGGGGCAACTCCTTGACCTGGTTATGGATTTGGATTCTTGAATGTCGCACGTTCTTAGAGGATACCAATAAAGGATGGTGATACCTTTCACTAGACAAGCAAGCGCAACACAACAAGCTTCCCAAAAATAAAAATCTTGACGCAAAACATCAACCTATCCAAAGCAAAACAGAGCACCAACCGAAACACTTCAACCAATTCTATATCAATTATGGAAAAAAGGACACATCTAATGCAAGAATGCTTTTTTGAAACAGGTTAACTTACAAAGTCTTGGATTTTTGTCATTATGTCTTCCTATGCTACTCAAGGATGTCAAAAGCTAGAGATGCTATGATGGAGGCATAATCTTTTTCTTTGTCTGTTGCTTGTGGATTAAACTTTAGTAATATGACGACTTTCTATCTAAAGGCATGATCAGCAAAAGATCATTGAGGACTTCCGAAGTCTGAACATGAAAAGGGGCAATCCTTGTCTGTTGAAACGCAAGAAGTACTCAGGTCATCTAGATTCAAGTTTGACTAGATACTTGTATCAACTTGCTATATCAAAATCTATGTAAGGAATACTCAGGTCATCTCGGTCTAATTATACCTAGATGCTTGTATTTTCTTACAACATTTCAAAAAGAGAAAATACCAAAAAGTGCCCAATGATGAAAGCAAAAGACTTGCAGTATCAAGATGACAATCCATATCCATCCCATATCCAAAAAAGCCATATCCACCATGCAATAAATAAATCCTACAGTGTATCAAGTGAAAGCCTCATTTCTTCTCTTCCACTCGTCTATATCATCTCTGTGTCGATTGAGTACATTTGGACACATCAAAAACATAGCATAAATAGCATATCATATCACATGAGATAGTCATTCACATCATTCCATCATTTACATACATCATAAGAGCATTAGGTCATCCACATACATGTGCATCCGCATATCATATAAAAAAAATCAAAAACATAGACAAATACATATAGAGATGCATAAACATAACATTTCACATTTACATTTGCCTATTAAATCATCCTACAATCCATCTAGTACGCATCACATACACATAGCATTATAAAGATAGATTGCATCCATAGCATATCAACATAGAACATGTACATGTAGAATATCAATAACTGCATCATCATATAACCATAAAATCGTGTCCAAATGTACAATATATCAAATATCTGTCCAAATCTCTTAGTCATATCATCAAAGTGTATACAAAATATAACAAGATAGTGATACATGTCTTGGGACAAAAATAGTACATATACAAGCTATCTCAGCTATAAAAAATGTGTACATCAGATCAAAAAATCAGTACAAGTATCAAAATCTAGCTACCCCTGCTGTTGTGGAGCACTGCTCCCTGCACTGCCCTCTCCTCTGTGTCCCCCAGACTGCTAGGGACCCCTGACTGATTCCACATACCGCAACCCACCTGCCCTCTAAGATGCCACAGATTGGCTCCTGAAACTAGGCGCCTGCTGATCCGCTATCACTGCCCCATGGTATAACCCTCTATAATACTGAGCCTGAGCCTGAGCTCTAGCAAGCTCACTCTAAACCTGGGCTAATTGTGTCTGGGCCTGCTGCACCTGTGATACCAAAAAGCTAGAAGTACCATCTGTACCCATATCCGTCACAGCTGCATCTCTCTCTGCCCTCATAGCCCGCATGCTAGCTAAAGTTGCGTCTGTCTCTGGTCAACTCTGATACCCGTACCGCATCTGCATCTCTGCACGACTTTGCTGCTCTCAGATGGGCCCTCAGCTGTCTAATCTGACCCTGTAGTGTCATAATAGCATGCTGCTATAAATCAGGTTGCGGAACCTACTGTGCTGGCACCTGCCCCTGTACCTGCTGTTGTGCCACCTGTTGTGGTGGTGACATCTACCTCTATTTTCCCACCTGCTACGCTGGCACTTATGCCTATACCTATCCTGTAGCCTGTGGCTGCGCAGCTACTTGCTGACCTGAAGGTCCCTCCCCAGACCTCCTCCTCTGTCTCAGTCTACCACCTCCTCCTCCGTCTCCTCCTCCATCTCCTCCTCCATCTCCTCCTCTCCCCCTCCTCTGTCCCCCTCTCCTCCTTCCAGCTACACCCTCATCATCTGAATCCTCCTTGTCTATCCGAGGAGCGAACTCTCTAGGTCCTTAGTATCTCGGGAATGGATGTGCGGCGAACTACTCCTCATAATTTGGTGTCATGCCAGCATCCACTATCTCCCTCCTCATGGGCCAAGCTGCACAAGGGATCTGTTGAAAGTTAGCCAACGCCTCCTCGTATGATGCCACGGGACCCCACCTATACCTCTCTGCATGAGTCTTAGCAAAATGTGCCTGACCCTATGGGCTGCCCTATACTCTGCCAAACTGTTTCTAAACCTTGCTAACAATCTGTCTCTCTTATATGTACCTCGTCCTCCCAATCAACCACTGAGTCTGAAAGCAATAGGGTAACTAATCAGCCTCATCCTCCCATACCTCGCGATCTAGGTATGGGCGCCAGATAACTACATCCAAGTTATCAAACGCGTGTCTCTAGTACTCTAGCTTCCCCAGCATGTGCTGGGAAATCACACCTGCATAGCCATAATTGTAGGGCTCACCCCTCTGCCTGTGAAATAAACATATCGGTTGGGTGATAGCTATGTGCTCCCACAACCAAAACTGCAAGAGAGACACACCTGTTGATAAACTGGATCCTCTATGATACACTACCTGATGCATTTCTTTGTATAAGTGTGCCAACATACACACACCCCATGCATACCACATCCCATCCGTAATCATGCTCTCTAACACCCTCCCCCAGCTGATTGGGAAGCCGTGTGACTTCCTATCGGGGCATACTATGCCACCGATCAATCTTGCCACTATGCCTGGGAAGTAGTCATAGCAGTCATGTATGTCCTGCCATGAAATCACCTGCTCCACCAACCCTAGGTCATCAAACACATGTCTGTACTCCTCCAAGCCACGTCCCGCTGTGACTCATACCAAATCGACTCTCCCTGAATCAAGAGGTGCAGAATCTGGTACACATCCTCAAGGGTAATCACCATCTCCTCCGTCGGTAGATGGAATGTGCCATCCTCGCTGTGGAATCGCTCCACCACTACAGTCAACATAGCCCAGTTCGTGCAAACCTCAGGCATGAAGAAAACATAGTGCAGACCCATAGCACCTAGTGCCTCACGATCTATCTTAGTCAACATGTATCACTATAACAACGGCAACGTGAACTGTTCTCGTGACATAAGGACATCCCGAATATCCTCCTACAACCAAGCAAAGCATAACGTCAATGAAATCCATATCGAAGCAAGCCTACTCAAAGTAATCAAACTATCCTATCAATGACTTAACTATCAAATTAATCAAAACAACATATCATCTCTTGACTAGATTCTCGGCAATCTCGAAGATTGCTTATCAATTGACGCATCGATCAAGGTGCCAATTGGGTTAATTTCGTTAAGTCAGTTGATTTTTCCTAGTGCAAATTTGTCGATCCAGGGTGGAAATGCGCCAATTCATATTACATGCGCCACTTCACCATGAATGCGCCGCCCTTTGATGTGTATGCGTCGTTCTGGCACATGCACCACTTCTTATGTCACATGTGTCGTTTCGCAGCAAATGCACCAATTCCAAGCATGTATGCGCTAAACTAGCATATGCGCCATAACATATCTCACATGCACTACATCTCAGCATATGTGCCATTTCGGGGTGTATATGCACCGAACAACAGTTCGGCGCATCTATCCTAGTATTTTTCTCTAGCCATTAATGAGCCTAATAAATAACTTTTTGCGAGTTTTGACGAACTGCATACCAAGGGTCCTGCCTCCACCGGCCGATCAAACCAGTGGACTCACTCAAATCGATGCTCCTCATGCGAAATATCCATCTCTCTAGCTACCATGCTCTCCTAAGCTCTCGAAAGACCAATCAACTAAGGACAAGTGTGTAAATGATTAGAACTTGTGGACCCAACTCCTATTTATAGCAAGTGACCCATATCTGACTATATGACAACTGCGACTACTTCCCATGTCTATTTCTCTGAACCATATCTTGTTTTTCTCCATCCTAACCCACTTTTCACCTTCTTCTTCGTGAGATTGTCCATCTCACGCCTTCTTCTCGTCCAATCTCCTGATGGGGCATCCTGTCGTTAAACTTGTACCAGGGGCAAACTAGGGCATGTATCACTGTCGAAAAATATTATTCTTTGAAACAACGTGATAAAACACATTGCATCAAAGAGGGGCAAAATGTATACACCTAAAAATGACATGACTCTACTTAAATAAATATTTTAAATATTTATTTCACCTTCACATTCCTCTATCAATAAATAAATAAATTTATTTATTTATTTGATTCATCTCCTCTCATATTATTAAATAAATTGCATTTATTTAATTAATTAAATTCATCTACATCAACTACATTCTTCTAAATAATTAAATAATTTTAATTATTTAATTAAAACCTTTTATTTTTCCAAATTTAAATAAAATACAATTTTATTTAAATAAAATCTAAAATCTCCACAAAATAAAATATATTTCTATATTTTATTTATTCCTCTAAATTTATCCATAAATAATTAAATAAATTCATTTATTTAATTATGCTTTCTTATCTTCTCAAAAATCTTCTTATATTCTAAAAATAAAATTCCACTTGTCATACAAAAGCAAAAACAGTTTTAAAGCATCTTTAAAGCAAACTTTCTCTTAAATTAGAAAAATAAATTCTAATTTAAGAAAATCAAAACACATCCTCATCAAGAAAGCTTTTAACTCAACAAAGCTGTTTTTGGAATGACACATGTCTTTCTTCCATTTGTTGCACATTCCTCAACAATCCTCCTCCGTTGATCTTTTTATTTATTCTCAACCATTGATCTTCCTTCACCCAACTCTAAAAATACAACCTTCTTCTTCTTCATTTCATAAATTCATTGTTTGAGAAAACTTATGCTGCAGAAACACAAGTGCGCCTTTGGCACCCCCATCTTCATAAGCACTTCTTATCATCCATCAATAGTGTGTTGAAGCTCATCTTCAATCACACAAAGTATCATAGTCGTTCTGTCCTTGTCATCTTCAACAAGCAAGGAAGCATACGCTTCTGAGGGCTTCATCATTATCAAGATCAAGATAGGCGAGCAATGGAAGACGAAAGGTAAAGGGTTGTAAGTATCATGCTTTGTTGTTTTTTAATTTCCTTTTCCTTCACATTCTATTGATGTATTGGGTTTTGTTATTCAATTGATTAATCCCATTTTTACCCTCACAACTCTCATTCTATCTCTAACCCTAATTCTATCCCTAACCCTAACCCTAATCATAATTATAACCCTAATCTTAAGCATATGTTTTTTGGTTATATATATTTGCTCTAATTATCTCTCTTTGCCTCTTCCTCTCTTATCTATATCTCTATTTTTTGCACTCTCTATATCTCTCTCACTTTCTCCCTCCCTCCCTCTTTGTGTCTTGGTCTTTGTCTCTCTCTTCCTCTCTTTTTATCTCGTTTCCCTCTATATCTCTTATCTCTAGCTCTCTCTCTTTCTTTATTCCCCCCTCTCTCTCTCGCCCCACGTCCCTCCCCACTTATGTCTCTCCACTTCTTTGTTCCCCTCTCTCTAACACATTAATGTAATCTTGTTCCTCCTATTGAAACTCACAGCTATCCTCGTAGTGGTATACATATTTCCGTCACAATCCAAGTTCATTTACATTATCATGTTTTGCTTGTGCACATAACCCTAACCCTAAATCTTTTATATGCTAGTATTTCTAGTTAGATTTATATTATATTTTCTCTTTAATAGTGATCATCCATGATCCACTACACTCTATCACAAAGAGATCTAAGACCTTCTATTTGTCTAGATTATCATTTACATTTACCAATTTCAATCCACTATTTATTTAACTCAAATTAACTATTTATTATTAATAATTTAATAATTCTAAATAAATATAAGGTGCAATTTATTTCCTTGTACATACTTAACATATGCTTTTTGAATTAATAATTTTATTTTATTATTCATTATCATGATGATCTACAAAACAATGGATAATTATCTTTTTTTTTATTAACCTTGTATTCTATTTCACTATAAACTTGATTATGTACTCCTTATAACCCTTATTTTATTATTATTTTTTTTTCAAAGATAATGCGCCTCGTAAACTTTTTAACATGACCAGTGACGCTGGTGCGACACGCCCTTCGGCTCCACACAACGCTTTTGCCCAGAGCTATGAACCAGTGAGTCCACAACACGGGGGACCTCATCCCCAAGAAATAACACTTCAAACCCGCGAGCTCGTTGGCCTAGCGAAGGCATAACGCCTTACGAGCTCGTTGGCCCAACGAAGGCGTAATGCCTTATGAGCTTGTTGGCCCAGCGGGGGTTTGAACTCTGGTGGCCGCCACTACAACCGAGGGACTTAACCACCGAACCACGCCCTTATTGGCTATAACTCTTATTTTATTTAATGGTACAAAATAAATAAAATAATAATAATTAACTATCTATAACTCTCTATATTTATTTTTGAATATTTTGTTGAGAATCTATTTTATTATTAATAAAAACATTTAATTAATCATTTAAAAATGGATAAAAGGAATAAGATCAAATGAGCTCCTCTTGCTTACATTTTGCTAAGTATTTGTAATGGTCTTACTTTTTAGTGCCTTTTTGTGGAGCAATTTCTTTGAAAGCTATTTTTATTTCAGATTATGGAAATTTAGATGTTTTTAAATGGTAACTTTTATCTTGCTTCAGGCTCACAAAAATGAATCAAATAACAACATAATAAATATTGATATTGCTACTTCCATTATGAATGAATTTGAATGATAATAGTCTTATAATACTTTTTTGAACATGCAATTTATTTATTTATTATCATTAAAGTATTATGGTTACAATTTATTTATTTATTTTGCACTACCTTAAGAACTCATACATTGCATTGCTTATATGCTTTTGCATCATCTTAATGGTTGGTTTGTTTTTGGCTGCTCTTTTATGCATCATTTAATCTCTGTGCATCATTATTTTAAACCCTAACCCTAATTATTATAATAATATAATATATTCTTATATTATATAATATAATAATAATATTATTATTAATATAAATCTCCTTATGCTAATATTCTCAATTTTTCCTTCCTTGGCCAATGGCTATTTATTTCTGAAATATTTTATATTTAACCCCACAAAATACATTATCAAAAAATATGTTCAAAGTTTTGTTTTCAATAACAATAGTAGTTATTAGAGGGATATGTTTAAGTACTCCATATGCATATAACATGAATCATATACTCATACTTAGGCATTTAGAACCCTATTTTGCAATCATGTCCATAGGTTTATTGTACAAATGTATTTGTTCTATCAAACCAAATAAAAACAATTATATACTCGTACTTAGAATATTAGAACCCTATTTTACAGTCATGTCCTTAGGTTTATTGTACAAATGTATTTGTTTCTATCAATCCGAACAAAAGCAATCTAGTTTCTAGATTCTTTTGGGTTGTAGATTGTTTACTCTTAATACAATATTTAACATCTCTTCATTGCTTTTTCATATTGCAAAATGGTTAGACTTGATATCTTTCAGTAGCTGAAATTATTTGGATAAGTGATTATTCCTATCTGATATTAGATTCAATATTTGTTGCTATCCTATTGAGAAATAAAATAATAAAGAAGAAATAAAAAATGTAAATGTCAAGAAAAGCATCCTCTATTTTCCTTTTCCTTATTGGTTGCCATTTCTCAAACTCCATTGTCAACTCCTTCACCTATCAATTACAATTGAAAGAAGCATTTCAATATTTGGAAACAAACAATCCAATTAAATTAAAAAATAGAACTTCAAATGAAATCTTTCTAGACCACAAAAAGACAAAGGAATTATTTAAAAGTCCCAATGATGCCTTAGGACAAAGCACGATGCTAGTTCTGAAATGGGAAATATGCTAGCAAGCACCATACTTAACATCTAAAAAACTAATGCTTTCCAATGATAATAATGCACCAACCTCATTCAAGAAAATGTTTAACATTAAAAAAAAAGCAATAGTGAATATTATATAATGCAGATGTAAGTAGTATTGTTCAAGATGTCTCTGCGAGCAATAAAATCATATGTTGCTCAGATCAAATTGGAGTCATACCATTTCTAATAATGTGAAAAAGAGTTTATATATATGTTCAACATACACCTCTGGAACTTCTTCTTTCCTGAAGATATATACAGGAGAAACAAAAGATATCATATTCTCAAATAATACACTTCAGATTTGAATGTAAGATATAACAACATTACAAATATACTCACATTATCAACAAGTTTATCTATAATGTCATGCAAAAAAAAAATACATGCATTAAAAAATATCATTAAACTATATATGTCATTCATGACTCACAATTATGGGATAAATTCTAGATTGTGGTTCAAGCTTACCCAACACAACACAGTGTTAAAAGGTTGTCTATAATAGCATCCGAGATTTAAAATATACATGGATTGATATAATTACCTGCATGCAGTCTCTAATGGCCGCTTCTCTTCTCGCGTTGCCATTTCTTGCTGTTGTGCCATGGCTTTTCTCGAGAGGATTGCACAAGAGCTCTGGTGCAGGAGCACCAAGGAGAATCCAAAGACTCATTTCTTGTTTTGAAGTTTATTTTTGTTTTGTTTCACAAGGTCCTAGAGACCATTCTCGTGATGTAATAAGGCTATGATGCCATGTTTACACTAAACATTCATCATTGTATAGGAGGCAGTCATACAACCATAGAGGACAGTCAAACAATTTCATGTTGTAAGCCTTGTAAAGGCATGTCAAGATGATAGGAAGGTATGTTAAAGTCTTAATATCATTGTCACTTGTTTTGAGGCATTTGTTAAGCCCAAACAATGCTAAACATATGAAGACAAAAATGACAAACAGTTGAATGTAGTTGAAGTTTGTAAAATTATCAAAAAAAAAAAATAGTTTAGGAAGTTCGATGGGTTATGGTCTTTCCCATCGACCAAAACTGCTTCAAGGAAGTTTGCCAAGAGGTATACAAGTATATATACCCTTGGACATGATCATTGTAAGGAGGAGGAGAAGTTAGAAGCAATAAAAACATCATTATCTGCTGTCCATTTGTTATTTTCTGAGTTTTTCTATTTTTCGTGTAGAAACAATCCATACACCTCTGTAGTACGGCCTTGGCATGAGTTCCAAATTGTTGGAAGGTGAAGTGTATTGACTTACCTTTCATTCAAAGGTTATTGGAGGCCATGACTTTGCATATAAGACAATTGGTATACACTTTCCTTGAGACTATTTTCTAAATTTTCTATTTTCATTGAAGAAAGTGCTGCAACAGTCCGTACCATTACATTGTACGGCATAGTCATGAAATCTTGGTTGTTTGGAATTGAACTATATTGAAGTGACTATCAATTAAGATTTGTTTGGGATCTTGACATTGAAGATAAAGCATTCTACAAGCATATGATTTAGGATTGTTCTTTACAAGAATTCTAAATTTTCTGGAAAATCCACCCCTGCAGGCCGTACATTGGAAAGGTAAAGATTTGTCATCATCTTATAATGTTTTGATTGAGTAATATATAGAGTTATCTTGCATTAAAAGGCAGTTTGGTGTCTTGAAATCACATTATAGGGGAGATATAAGGTTTTGTTTTAAAACAGTCCATTTCAAGCCTAACAACGATTGTGGTTGCAATCCATGAAGTTTCTTCCATTCTACTAATGTAAGACCTCACAGATTAGTGGAATGGATTGTTGTAGTGTAATTTCAATGTATTTTATTAAGATTTTTGGCAGAGAAGGTGATTTGTTGTTGTTTCATTGAAGAACCTAACAAGACCATGTGTTAGGTGATGCTTAAGAGCACATTGAAGGAACCAAAGGTACATTTTTGGGAACAATAGTTAGTAGGAACCTAAAACCCACAAAAACCTTTGTTTTAGCATGCATTCTAAGTGTCCAAACCCTTGGTTAAGTTTTGGACTTGCATTCTTTGGTAGTCTCTTTGTAAATTTGGCCTAATTGGGGCACTAAGCCATTGACAGGGGTTATTGGTTGAGATATTCCGTCCAAAACAACCTATGCCAAGTTTGGGATATGTGATAGAGAGCCATAATGGGTATCTACTAATTATCTAAGATCTAGGTTTGGAGGTCTGAGTCAAAAGTTATTAGGTCTGTTGCCTTTTTGAAAGGGCTACAAGCCATTTTGGGTGGTTTGTGAAGGAAGTACCAACCCGAAGTCCAATGTACCTTGGCCAATGGATGGAATGGGTCCTTTGACATCCCAAACCAATATTTCCATGATGATACTAGAGTTGCTTTCTGCTGTTCCCACTTTTGCATGAAGATCTTTGATTTTGGGCTTATAGGTGTAGTTGAACATTGTCAAGTTTGTCTATCTTTCCCCATCCAATTTGCCTCTACATCATAATGGTATCAGAGCCATAAAAGGTTCTGTTGTTGGCCTAGTAAATGTCAGTAGAGGAGAGTGAAGGAGAGGCTAGCAATATGCCTCCAAAGGGGATGACCACCAAAGTGGTCAAGAAGTTTAAGGAGATGGAAGAGAAGATCAAAAGAGGAGTCAAGGAAGCACTCCAAGCAGAGTTGAAGGCATTGAGGATAGGATAGAGGATAGATGAAGGTTCAGATGAAGAGGAAGAGAAAGAGGAAGAAGAACAAGAACAAGAAGAGGTAGAGGTACCGGCTGATCAAAGGCATTTCCTTGAAGCCATCAAGGCAATTGGCAAGGATTCTTCGGAGGCTAGGATGGAGATTCCCATGTTTAGTGGGAAGATGAATGCTGATAAAGTCATGGAGTGGATTGAGGCTCTAAACAACTACTTTGAATACAAGGAAGTTTTTGAAAGTAAGAGGGTTAAGTTTGCAAAAACTAAACTCAAAGGTGCTGCCCTTACATGGTGGAATTACATCCAAGGTGAGAGGGTAAAGAATGGGAAGAGTATGATCTCTTCATGGAGCAGAATGTTGGAGAGGATCAAGTCCCAATTCCTTCCATCAGACTATGAGGTGCAGATCTACAAGAGGATGCAAAATCTAAAGCGAAGAGATTTGGATGTGGCTACTTACACCGAGGAGTTTCACAAATACAGTCTTCATTGTGGGTACATGGAGGAGGAAAAAGCTAAGGTGGCAAGGTATCTAAATGGTTTGAGGTTCAATATTCAAGATGAAATTAGTTTATTGACCCCTAAAACCGTGGAGAAGTGCTTTCAAGTGGGACTAAGGGCTGAAGAGAAGTTGAAGAGGAAAGGTGAGCAGCAAAGTAGAGGAAGAGGTGGCAGAAATTTCAGAGGTAGGGGCAGTTTTGGGGACAAAAATAGTCTCAAAGAAGTCAAGGGGAATCTAGTTCCCAAGAGCAAAGTAGAGAATCTGGTTCTAAAGGAGGCTTTAGAGGAAGAAGGCCTAATGGGAGAGGTAGATTTGGTGGACCAGGGAGAGGTCCTAATGTCTTCACGAGAAGGTGCTACAATTGCAACCAAGTGGGACATCCAGCCTTCAAATGTCTTGAAAAGCAAGCCTCAAGCTCTCATGGAGAGAGAAGGAACCAATTGATCTAAGAGGAAGATTGCCGAAGTGTCGACTCTCCAATTGGAAGTGCAGCCCCGGTCCATGAAGGAGAAAGCTTGATGATGAGAAAAACCATGTTGAGGGTGCCTCAAACTCAAGAACCTCCTCAAAGGAAGACATTGTTCAGGACAACATGCAAGGCCTATGGTAAGATTTGCAAGGTAATTGTTGATTCAGGCTCAACTAAAAATTTGGTTTCCACTAAAATGGTAGACAAATTGAAATTGAAAAGGCTTCCTCATGTTAGTCCTTATAAAGTATCATGGTTGAATAAAGGGCAACAAGTTTTGGTAGATGAACAATCATGGGTTGAATTTGAGATAGGAGAATATAAGGACAAAATTTTGTGTGATGTAATTGTTGTCTCTCAGATTTGCACCCTCGCCGAGTTGTGAAATTGGGCAATCTGGAGAAACATGGGATCTTTCCTAGGTCTTTGGGTGGCCTGTGATGGAAAGAACCTCCGGAGAAGGCCGGCTTCCTCTTGGTACTCCACCTAAGCTACCTAGACTAAGAACCTTGCAGAGAATAGGGTAAGAAGGATTGCATAAAATCAAAACCTACTATCTAAGGTGATGCACCAAACAATCATCAGCAAATACACAGACAAACGACACACTACAGAACCAGTAATAATCAAGATCCTCTACACAACCCAACAAATCACAATCTTTGCATGATCAATTTGTGAGGAGGCTAAATAACAACAGTCCTGTTAAGGAGAAATAGGTTTTCTCACTACCCACAACTAATTGTTATCCCTTGCATAGCTCACAACCTGCAAAAATAATGTAACTCCTGTATAAAGACATCAACATGCAAGACAACTCTAAGGACAAAGAAACATCACAAAGACCTGTACTTAACACTTGAAAATACAATATCAGGAGAAAATGGGAAGGTCTAGACTGCTTATTACTGCCAAAGGTGTTACAATGCTGCATATCTCTGAAAATGGGTTACAAGACTCTTCACTTCTGCAAAAGAACTCATAAAATTACAATATGCAGAGCTGTGAACAGCCAGAACCTCTTAAAACTGATCAAGGGAGAGGAATAAATATAGGTCAAATAGCTATAAACAGCTCATTCTCCACTCAAAAAAGATCCACCAACTCCACTCAACAAGGATCAATCTCCACCAACCCCACTAGCTTCATTCCCGTGTATCTCAAAAATAGTGAAAAAATATCCCCTTAAAATGCTCCAAAAAGGGGTCCCAATGCAGAAATGGTGGAGGCAGGTCATCCACTATCATGAAGGCACTTAAAAAGAGTATAAAATATTGTCTAGTGCTCTCTAATGCTTCAGATCTATGTCATCATCCTCTTGCATCATCATAATATCTGATATTTGCAAATAAATGACAAAAATGACATATTTTCTGCATGTAATGAACATTTAACTAAGAGGTTTATAATTGTACCACCTTAGTAAAAATGTTTTACAATTCAAAATTACAGACCTATGCAGAAAATAATGATATTCTGACATTTATTTCCCTAATTTTTTGCAGGGTTTCGGGTATTTTGATTAAATGTCACCTAGGCAAAATGATATGATTTACATCTGCATCATCTCGCAAGGCCATGTCGACACAATGCTTCACAATCTCGAGCCATCTCGTTTCTGCATCTCTCATGTCATGCCCATACATGGTTTGAAACAATACATTTGTTTTTATATCATTGTTCGGTGCCTATGTTTCAAAACAAACTTTCACCACCTTATATCTCCCACCACCGTGCCATTACTCTTTCAAACCACCTTATAACTCCTAACACATTATTATATGTCGAATAAAGGAAACCTAAAAAGATTTCATTTTGCCTCAGCTACCTCTTCTCGCTGATGCGCCGCCATGGAGGGTTTGAAAGCAGAAAAACACAAAAACGCAACATTTTTGTTGATGCCATGGACCACTCTGGTTGATTATCTGAGGCGAAATGAGGTAAACTTGCATTTTTTTTCTGAGTTTCCACCTTCTTTCTGTTGATTTGAGGCTGATTTGGGCCTTGATTTGACTGGGTTGTAATGGATTTTTCGCTATTTTCATACATTTCGCTGATGGCTAACCTTCATGGAGAATTTGCAAGCAAACAACGTATGGTCTTTATCTCTTTTGGGCTGTTTTTTGGTCGATCCTCTGTTGTTTGTAAGCTAGCTGGTATTTTGTTGAACATTTTGCTGTTGTTTTGATGGCCGACCTCCATCATCATATTCTTGGTGTTGAGGCCGTCGATTGGAAGGTGATATGAGAAGAAAACAAAATGTTTTTTGTTGGCAAAAGGTAGAAAACATAAAGGTAACTCTTTTACCTGGCATTTTTCCTTCATTTTGAGTCTTTTTTGGCTGCATCTTTGCTGACGGGGTCGCGATTTTGAACATGTGATGAGCATTTTTGAGGGTTTGGTTTTGAAATGAGTTAAAACTCATGTATGTTCTTGTTTGCTGTTCAAACTTGAAAAGAAAACTGCATTTGTCTTTGCAAATCGCTGCCAAAACTACAAAAAGACCTTCATTTTTCTGTATATCTGCATCTTTTGGGCTGTTCGAACTCCAGTGGCATCTGAACATGACAAATATTTGCATTTTTCTGGTTTTATTTGCTGTTAGCAGGCACGATTTGAACATTTGCTGAGTATTATTTCTGGAAATAATTTGAAAACTTTGTGTATTCTGATAGTGCTGAGGCACGATTTTATCAAAAACTGAGCCTGTTGTTCTTGTAAAACCACAAAAAAAAACCTTATTTTGCTGAATGTCTTCACCATCTCGCTGCCTGGGGCTGTGATTTGGCGCAATTTAGGGGATTTTTGTAGATTTTATTCTTTCAATACATTCTTGTGCCATAGAATCTTGTACACTTTCAAACTTCTGGGCCTGATAGTAGTGCTCAATGCTTTTCCATGTAACATAATCTCTATTCTTATTGATGAGTTTAATAGGATGTGCAGAAAACTTAGAGAATGCTCCATATGCATCCCAAGCCTTGTAAAGGAAATTATACTTGGTTCATCTGACACTGAAAGCATCATCTCAGGAGGAGTTGTTAACGCACAGTATTTCCTCCCACAACAATGGCATCATTTCTACTTCATGCTTCAAAGACCCTTCTACGAGATGTTTTTTCTTACCCAAGCTACATGACCTATGCTAGCAGCAATCTTTCTTTCTAGAAGAGGATTCGCCTCTTAAAGGTAAACAAGTACCAACATGACATAAAACGTGGAAAACAAAACATACTACCTTGCTGTTGTTTTGAAAACTATATGTCTGTCATATCTTGAAACTCCATTTTTTGATTTTGTACAGCCTTCTGTAGCATTTGAACTTGGGCAAAATTTTTGTTTTCCTCTTTTCATCACTGTGGCAGAAAATTAGAAGAAAACTGAGCATGAGAACTTAAAACAAAATTTGCATTTTCTTTCTGAAATGAGTCGAGACTCATGCATTTTTCTGTATCTTTTACCAACATCTGCATTTTATAAGTCTGATGACTGTGTCAAATTTTTGTTTCTTGGCATCTACTAAATTTGTAGACTGTGTATTTTTTGCTGGCTGTCATCGTTGTTTTTGACAGTTCTCACTGTCGATGACATCATACCTTGCTGTCTTGTTTTGAGTATTGGTTGTCCTATGATCTTAGCTGGCATTCACCTTATATCTCTTACTTTGCTTGGATTCCTCTGATTGTTTGTTTTCCTACTCAGTATGCTAGCTCTTGATAGTTGTATTTGCTTTTTGAATGTGCTCCTTGAGCTGTGTCTTTGCATTTATTCATTGTTACTGAGCTGGGCTCAACCCTTGTGGGAGCCACATTTCCTCCACTCATAACATAACTGATGAATCAAATGGAAACATAATTGCATCTGTATCTGCACATGAAGCAAACTTGTTAGAAAATAAATGCATGCTTTCAGTCGGTATGCTTGATTTGTCTTCTCAAAAGTTTTTTGTGATGCTAACTAGTTTATTGTATCTGAAAACACAAATTATACGTTTATAAAATGTATATCATATGATGTATGATACCTCGCCATTGCTCTAACATCGGTTTTCAAACTTTTATGTAGATGACGGGATAGCAAGGAGACAATGGCTAGATGCGGGATATGCCGACAAGCTAGGACCACACAAGACGTGACAACAGCATGAAGGCTCATCATTCAAGAAATGACGAGTCACCCTATCTCATATGTATATTCAGTTTTTAGTTTATGTATATGTATAGTTTGTCTTTTCTTTTGCATTGAACCAGCTAGTCTCACGGCTTGTGTGAGAACTTATACACTTATTTTTTCAATACATATTGCTGATCTTTTAAAAGATTTTTTTTAATCTCTTCAGTTCTGAAATACATCTGAATGCAACACTACAATTTCATCTTGATTTGTATCAAATGTGCTTGGTTTTAACACAACAGAAATATATGTACCTTTTCCTTGGTCAAAACTCTACCTGATTGAGCAATAGTGAAATCTATGTAACATCTTTGGCGACATCTACTATATGTTTGCCTGCTAAACATCAGACCAGTTGCCTGAAGCATAGCCATTGGGCATAGAGTCACACATGCTTGACAAAACTTGAAAAACTTCCTTTCTTTCTGCAACTAACCTCAGGAACACCTCCTTAGCAAACTACTGCAATTTATGACAGCTCTATGAGGGAGATAGGCGTGATGTGCAACAGTGAGTAAAGGCATTCACTGTTTCATATGATGGCTGTCTATTATACAGTTGTAATAAATGGCAGCAGTTTCAAACCTTGCACAACCAGACCCTGGAAAAACTAACCTGTGCGCAACCGCACTTAGGGAAACGAAAACTACCACTAATCTAGTGTGCAGTAGCACTTATTCAACAACTAAAACTTAACCTATCCTATGTCTAACCAGCAGAGGCGCTACTCAAACATGACCATTCACTGGCTCTTTGAAATAGCTACCCATTCTCAACAACTTACAATATCTTACATGCTCAGAAATAGCCTCCAAGAGGTGAATAATTGACAAAAGTATGATCAGCTGCTGAAATGAGCTTTGGAGAAGGAAAACAAGTCCACCTACCTCATAAATCTGATCATGCTTGCTATTGTTCTGAGGTGTATAGGCAAATTGGACAAGCTGCTCCTTGGGTTCAGTCTTCTCCTCAGGTGCGAACATAACTAATAACACCTTGTTAGGACTGACTTGAGCAAGATGTCTGATAGGACATTCGTTTAAACTGATGAACGCCACTCTTTCTTTGCTGGCTTCTAGCTCATGTATTGCTGATTCCTCATCTTGATGATTGGAATGCTCCATTTGCAGTGTAAAATTTCCTTCCTCCCAAGCTGCTGTTTCATCTTCCATCTCCAACTCAATCTGATGTGGAAGAAAAATTTCACATGAATGAGATGGAGGAATGCCTGCCTCTTTGAACTGAACAGGCTGATTGTATGTTACTGGTTCATAAGATACTAGCCTCTCATTAATGTTAGAGCAAAAAACGTCAATGATCCCTGAAAACATATCCTCATCTAACTCATGAATTTGCATTAAATCTAGATGAGCTTTGTCATTATGCCAATGAACCATCCTTTCCTCATGTTCATTTTCATCTTTCAGCTGCTCCAAGACTTGATTGTCTTCTGTCAGCAACTCATCAAATTGTCTAACCTCTTCCTGTTCATTCAGCTCGATAAAAGAAGGGAGCTCATCAAGTAAAAACAAGAAATCATTGCTTTTGATACCTTTTTCAAGCTCCTCAACCTGCTGTCCTAGCTGTTCATTGTCATTTTGTTTAACA
Organism: Cunninghamia lanceolata; assembly: GCA_027924645.1. Classification (NCBI taxonomy): domain Eukaryota; kingdom Viridiplantae; phylum Streptophyta; class Pinopsida; order Cupressales; family Cupressaceae; genus Cunninghamia; species Cunninghamia lanceolata. The sequence goes on from BSBN01000246.1 coordinate 221,798, forward strand.
CATATAGGTTCATGAACAACAGATTCTTCTATTTTCTCAGGAACTTCATTCTTTTGTCCATCAAACCAACTATCTTGATAGACAATAGGTCCACCTAAGCAAAGACGGATAGTAGGACGAAAGGCTGATCCGACAAGGAAAACTGAGGAATTGGCTTGGTCTCTTGCAGACATATAGGCTATTCTATAAGTTCTTTTAGTGGATGAGACCCTCTAAAACTCAGAATATTGAATTTAGGAGATTTAGGAGACTCACCTTGCTTGAAGCTTGGTATTCTGAACTCAGAAACCTCTTCTTCAAAGAATGGATTCAGAAAACAAACCGCTGATTGAGTTTCCAAGTTCTGAAAAGGAGCCAACAAAACACTCTTGTGCTCATCTGCTAGCTGGATGCTAGAGCATGGTTCTGTTTGGGTGTTTGGTGGAGGATTTTTCCAACTTAGAATCTTAAATTTAGAAGGCTGTCTGAAATTCAGAATTTCAAACTTAGGAGAAAGTTCATTGGTAGGCTCAGCTTGACCTACAGTGTGGATTTGCATGAGATTAGGAAGAGGAGAAGGGCTTTGGACCTTAGGCTGTCGAAACTGAGCTATTAATTACCTCATTTGCTCTTCCTTGGTAGCAATCTGCCTACTCAAGCATTCTTCCTTATACCTTTGTGCTTCCACCTCTCTCTGATGAGCTTGAGAAGCGAGCTCCTACTGCTGCATACTATACTCCTGCTCTGATGTGACAGCGTCAAATTCCCCTTGCAAGTTTAAAGCTATCTCCCTGCTACTGATGTTAACATCTTGAGGCTGATTCAAGGGGTAGTTATACTGGTCTTGAGCAAAATGAGCGTCTTGCAAATGGCTATAGGTGTGGATAGGTTGCCAGGAAAGCTGAGCAGGGTGGGAGGGTGGCAAGCATGAGGATTATGTTGATAATCTGCCATTGATAAGTTATTTGGGACAAAACCAGCAGCATATTCTGCTTGGTATGGCTGATAATAAGTGGTATGAACATCATTCTCATAAAATGGAGGGTGATAAAGCATATTCCCATGAAACATAGACATGTCTATCAAGAAAAAAGCTGGAAAATTAGAATAGCGTACATTTTCTGGATTAAAATTTGAAACATACCAGCACTTGAACTGCTGAAACCAGTAGATGATCTTGCTAGATTCGCCAAAGTCGCCAGATGTGTAAAAATAATACCTCTAAAAGGCTGAATCTACTGTTGTACACACCAAACAGCAGTAACAAAATGCATAAAATGGACTTCACTATCCCACCAGCGTGCCAAAAACTGTTGTCTCTCAGATTTGCACCCTCGCTGAGTTGTGAAACTGAGCAAGCTGGAGAAACATGGGATCTTTCCTAGGTCTATGGGTGGCCTGTGATGGAAAGAACCTCCGGAGAAGGCTGGCTTCCTCTTGGTACTCCACCTAAGCTACCTAGACTAAGAACCTTGCAGAGAATAGGGTAAGAAGGATTGCATAAAATGAAAACCTACTGTCTAAGGTGATGCACCAAACAATCATCAACAAATACATAGACAAACGACACTACAGAACCAGTAATAATCAGGATCCTCTACACAACCCAACAAATCACAATCTTTGCATGATCAATTTGTGAGGAGGCTAAATAACAATAGTCCTATTAAGGAGAAATAGGTTTTCTCACTACCCACAACTGATTGTTATCCCTTGCACAGCTCACAACCTGCAAAAATAATGTAACTCCTGTATAAAGACATCAACATGCAAGACAACTCTAAGGACAAAGAAACATCACAAAGACCTGTACTTAACACTTGAAAATACAATATCAGGAGAAAATGGGAAGGTCTAGACTGCTTATTATTACCAAATGTGTTACAATGTTGCATATCTCTGAAAATGGGTTACAAGACTCTTCACTTCTGTAAAAAAACTCATAAAATTACAATATGCAGAGCTGTGAACAGCCAGAACCTCTTAAAACTGATCAAGTGAGAGGAATAAATACAGCTCAAACAGCTGTAAACAGCTCATGCTCCACTCAAAAAAGATCCACCAACTCCACTCAACAAGGATCAACCTCCACCAACCCCACTAGCTCCATTCCCGTGTATCTCAGAAACAGTGAAAAAATATCCCCTTAAAATGCTCCAAAAAGGGGTCCCAATGCAGAAATGGTGGAGGCAGGTCATCCACTATCATGAAGGCACTTAAAAAGAGTATAAAATATCGTCTAGTGCTCTCTAATGCTTCAGATCTATGTCATCATCCTCTTGCATCATCATAATATATGATATTTGCAAATAAATGACAAAAATGACATATTTTCTGCATGTAATGAACATTTAACTAAGAGGTTTATAATTGTACCACCTTAGTAAAAATGTTTTACAATTCAAAATTACAGACCTATGCAGAAAATAATGATATTCTGATGTTTATTTCCCTAATTGTTTGCAGGGTTTCGGGTATTTTGATTAAATGTCGCCTAGGCAAAATGATATGATTCACATCTGCATCATCTCGCAAGGCCATGTCAACACAATGCTTCACAATCTCGAGCCATCCTGTTTCCGCATCTCTCGTGTCATGCCCATACATGGTTTGAAACAATACATTTGTTTTTATATCACTGTTCGGTGCCTATGTTTCAAAACAAACTTTCACCACCTTATATCTCCCGCCACTGTGCCATTACTCTTTCAAACCACCTTATAACTCCTAACACATTATTGTTCACAACTTACCTTCTAGATCACCTTGTAATGTCCATAGGATGCCTTGGCGAATTTATGCTCTTGACATGCCTTTTAAGACATAAGGCACTCCCTAATACATTTTGCTTGGCATTTAAAAAGGAAACAAAAGGCATTAAAGATGCCACAACCCCCTCTTTGCATTTCTAAGTTCGAACACATGAACTCGTCATATGGATAAGTATGATGTTTTCAAAAAAACACAAGTAAAAAACCTAAAAGCAAATTAGGTCGAATAAAGGAAACCTAAAAAGATTTCATTTTTTCATTTTGCCTCAGCTACCTCTTCTCGCTGATGCACCACCATGGAGGGTTTGAAAGCAGAAAAACACAAAAATGCAGCATTTTTGTTGATGCCATGGACCACTCTGGTTGATTATCTGAGGCGAAATGAGGTAAACTTGCATTTTTTTCTGAGTTTCCACCTTCTTTCTGTCAATTTGAGGCTGATTTGGGCCTTGATTTGACTGGGTTGTAATGGATTTTTCGCTGTTTTCATACATTTTGCTGATGGCCGACCTTCATGGAGAATTTGCAAGCAAACAACGTATGGTCTTTATCTCTTTTGGGCTATTTTTTGGTCGATCCTCTGTTGTTTGTAAGCTAGCTGGTATTTTGTTGAACATTTTGCTGTTGTTTTGATGGCCAACCTCCATCATCGTATTCTTGGTGTTGAGGCCGTCGATTGGAAGGTGATATGAGAAGAAAACAAAACATTTTTTGCTGGCAAAAGGCAGAAAACATAAAGGTAACTCTTTTACTTGGCATTTTTCCTTCATTTTGAGTCTTTTTTGGCTGCATCTTCACTGATGAGGTCGCGATTTTGAACATGTGATGAGCATTTTTGAGGGTTTGGTTTTGAAATGAGTTAAAACTCCTGTATGTTCTTGTTTGCTGTTCAAACTTGAAAAGAAAACTGCATTTTTCTTTGCAAATCGCTGCCAAAACTACAAAAAGACCTTCATTTTTCTGTATATCTGCATCTTTTGGGCTGTTCGAACTCCAGTGGCATCTGAACATGACAAATATTTGCATTTTTCTGGTTTTATTCACTATTAGCATGCACAATTTGAACATTTGTTGAGTATTATTTCTAGAAATAATTTGAAAACTTTGTGTATTCTGATAGTGCTGAGGCACGATTTTATCAAAAACTGAGCCTGCTGTTCCTACAAAACCACAAAAAAAAACCTTATTTTGCTAAATGTCTTCACCATCTCGCTGCCTGGGGCTGTGATTTGGCACAATTTAGGGGATTTTTGTAGATTTTATTCTTTCAATACATTCTTGTGCCATAGAATCTTGTACACTTTCAAACTTCTGGGCTTGATAGTAGTGCTCAACGCTTTTCCATGTGACATAATCTCCATTCTTATCGATGAGTTTATAGGATGTGCAGAAAAGTTAGAGAATGCTCCATATGCATCCCAAGCCTTGTAAAGGAAATTATACTTGGTTCATCTGACACTGAAAGCATCATCTCAGGAGGAGTTGTTAACGCACAGTATTTCCTCCCACAACAATGGCATCATTTCTACTTCATGCTTCAAAGACCCTTCTACGAGACGTTTTTGCTTACCCAAGCTACATGACCTGTGCTAGTAGCAATCTTTCTTTCTAGAAGAGGATTCGCCTCTTAAAGGTAAACAAGTACCAACATGACATAAAACATGGAAAACAAAACATACTACCTTGCTGCTGTTTTGAAAACTGTATGTTTGTCAGATCTTGAAACTCGATTTTTTGATTTTGTACAGCCTTCTGTAGCATTTGAACTTGGGCAAAATTTTTGTTTTCCTCTTTTCATCACTGTGGCAGAAAATTAGAAGAAAACTGAGCATGAGAACTTAAAATAAAATTTGCATTTTCTTTCTGAAATGAGTTGAGACTCATGCATTTTTCTGTATCTTTTACCGACATCTGCATTTTATAAGTTTGATGACTGTGTCAAATTTTTGTTTCTTGGCGTCTGCTGAATTTGTAGACTGTGTATTTTTTGCTGGCTGTCATCGTTGTTTTTGACAATTCTCACTGTCGATGACATCATACCTTGCTGTCCTGTTTTGAGTATCGGTTGTCCTATGATCTTAGCTGGCATTCACCTTATATCTCTTGCTTTGCTTGGATTCCTCTGATTGTTTGTTGTCCTACTCAGTATGCTAGCTCTTGACAGTTGTATTTGCTTTTTGAATGCACTCCTTGAGCTGTGTCTTTGCATTTATTCATTGTTACTAAGCTGGGCTCAACCCTTGTGGGAGCCACTTTTCCTCCACTCATAACGTAACTGACGAATCAAACGGAAACATAATTGCATCTGTATCTGCACATGAAGCAAACTTGTTAGAAAATAAATGCATGCTTTCAATCGATATGCTTGATTTGTCTTCTCAAAATCTTTTTGTGATGCTAACTGGTTTATTGTATCTGAAAACACAAATTATACATTTATAAAATGTATATCATATAATGTATGATGCCTCGCCATTGCTCTAACATCAGTTTTCAAACTTTAATGTAGATGACGGGATAGCAAGGAGACAGCGGCTGGATGCAGGATACGCCAACAAGCTAGGACCACACAAGACGTGACAATAGCATGAAGGCTCGTCATTCAGGCAATGACGAGTCACCCTATCTCATATGTATATTCAGTTTTTAGTTTATGTATATGTATAGTTTGTCTTTTCTTTTGCATTGAACCAGTTAGTCTCACGGCTTGTGTGAGAACTTATACACTTATTTTTTCAATACATATTGCTGATCTTTTAAAAGATTTTGTTTAATCTCTTTAGTTCTGAAATACATCTGAATGCAACACTACAATTTTATCTTGATTTGTATCAAATGTGCTGGTTTTAACACAACAGAAATATATGTACCTTTTCCTTGGTCAAAACTCTACCTGATTGAGCAGTAGTGAAATCTAGGTAACAGTAATTCCTATGGATGCTTGTCACTTGTTGTTAGGACGTCCATGGCAATATGATGTTCAATCACAACACGATGGTAAAATTAATTCTTTCATCATAACTAAGAATGGTAGAAAGTATAGAATGGATCCAGTGCCTCATGAGCATGTAGAAAAGAATGTTGGGTCAAGTGTCATGATTGTGAATGGTAAAGAGTTCCTAGATGCCCTTAAGGAGGAAGGAACCTAAGGGTATGCTCTGATTTTGAAGCCTAAAAACAACCCTTTTTTACATGATCCTAGTAAGGAAGAAGTTCCTAATGAGGTGCAACAATTACTAGAGAAGTATAAGGGGATTATGGTAGAAGAAATGCCTAATGAGTTGACACCTATTAGGGACATAAGCCACCAAATTGACTTCATACTAGGATCTACTTTGCCAAACAAAGTAGCCTACAAGATGACACCTTCACAAAATGAAGAGATTGCCAAGCAAGTGCAAGAATTGTTAGATAAGGGATTAGTAAGAAAGAGCCTTAGCCCATGTGTTGTCCCAGCAATCCTAGCCCCTAAAAAGGATGGTAAATGGAGGTTGTGCATGGATTCTAGAGCCATTAATAAGATTACCATAAGATATAGGTTTCCTATACCAAGAATTGAGGACCTAATGGACTGTTTGGGAGGGGCTAGATACTTTTCCAAGATAGACCTTAAGAGTGGGTATCATCAAATTAGAATGAAACAAGGGGATGAATGGAAGACAACATTCAAAACAAATGGGGGTCTTTATGAGTGGTTGGTGATACCATTTGGTCTATCTAATGCTCCAAGTACTTTTATGCGTCTCATGAATGAAGTATTGAAGGATTTCATTGGAAAATTTGTTGTGGTATATTTGGATGACATTCTTGTTTTTAGCAGGACTAAAGAGGAGTATTTGCAACATTTGGATCAGGTTTTGAGGAAGTTGCATGATGAACAATTGATTATCAACATGGAAAAGAGTGTCTTCATGAAGGAAGAACTCACATATCTTGGTTTTGTGATTTCACAAGGTAGTTTGAAGATGGATCCCACAAAGGTAGAAGCCATTTTGTCATGGCCAACTCCAAAAATAGCAGGTGATGTAAAAAGTTTCCATGGTTTGGCAACATTTTATAGGAAATTTATAAGGGGTTTTAGTCATATTTGTGCACCAATTTTGGATACCATCAAAGAGGGGCAGAAATGTAAGTTTTTGTGGACAAAGGCAGCCAATGATTCTTTTGAAATTCTGAAACGAAAGGTAGCAGAACAGTCCATACTTGTTTTGCCCGACTTCAATAAGTTGTTTGTGGTGGAATGTGATGCTAGTAATCTTGCTATAGGGGCTGTCCTAAGTCAAGAGGGCAGCCTGTTACTTTCTTTAGTGAAAAATTAAATGATACTAAGAGAAAGTACTTTACTTATGATTTGGAATTGTATGCAATGGTGCAAGCTTTGAAAAAATGGAGGCACTATCTTTTGCCAAAAGAATTTATTGTTTATACTGACAACCATGCACTTAGTTTTCTGAATTCACAAGAGAAACTCAATCATAGGCATATGAAATGGGTTGAGCAACTCCAAGCCTATACTTTTTCAATCAAACACAAGAAGGGGCAGGCCAACAAAGTGGCAGATGCATTGAGTAGAAGAGTGTGTGTGGTTCAAGAAATTCAGTTGCAAAGTGTAGGGGTTGATGCTCTCAAGCATATGTATCAGGATGATGAAGATTTCAAGGAGGTATATGAAGTTTGTTCACAATTTTTAGACTTTTATCATTCTAATTTTTCTAAGTTTTTATTGCAGCAAGGGTTGTTGTTCAAAGGCAGCCAACTATGTGTTCCTAAATGTTCCATGAGGGAGAACATCATAAAGGAAAAACATTGTGGTGGACTAGGAGGTCATTTTGGGTTGGATAAAACATTAGATCAAGTGAAGAGGTTTTATTTTTGGCCTAAAATGTAATCAGATATTAGAAAATTTGTTGAATGTTGTAGTATTTGTCAAAGGGCAAAGGGTACTTCATCTAATGTTGGTCTATATCAGCCACTTCCTATTCCTAATAGGCCATGGGAAAGTATTAGCATGGATTTTGTGTCGGGTCTTCCTAGGACTCAAAGAGGCTTTGATAGTATATTTGTTGTGGTGGATAGATTCAGTAAGATGGCTCATTTCTTGCCATGTAAATGCACTAATGATGCTTCTCACATTGTTGGTTTGTTCTTCAAAGAAATTATTAGAATCCATGGTTTGCCTCTTAACATTGTGACTGACAGAGATCCAAAGTTTGTAGGCCATTTTTGGCGCACTTTGTGGAAGAAGTTGGGCTCTCAATTGTCCTTTACTTTAGCCTATCACCCTCAGACTGATGGCCAAATTGAGGTGGTGAATAGGTCCTTGGGAAACCTTCTCAAGTGTCTTAAGCAACATGGAGAGGCATGGGATATGATCATCACTCAAGCAGAGTTTGCCTATAATGATTCCACCAATAGAAGCACATGAAGGAGTCCATTTGAGATTGTTTGTGGTCTTCATCCAAGAGGTGTCCTTGAATTGAGAGATCTCCATGGATTGGAAAGGAAAAGTGCTCAAGGTGAAGACTTTGCATTGGCCATGAAGGACATTCATGATAATGTCAAGGAAACTCTTCAAAGGAACAATGACAAGTACAAGGAGAAAGCCAATGAGAAAAGGCGAGATGTACAATATAAGGTTGGGGATTTGGTCATGGCATATTTGAAGAAGGAAATACTTCCTAAGGGGCATCCAACCAAACTCCTCGTGAAGAAGATAGGACCATGCCGGATTGTGCACAAGTTTGGGCCTAATGCCTATGAGATTAAACTTCCTCAAGGCTTGGCCATATCTCCTATCTTCAATGTTTCATATTTGTTCCCTTTCAAAGGTGATTCTAATACAGATTTAAATGCAGATATGACAGCAACAGGAGATGAAGATTGGATCAAAGGTCTTAAATAAGTTGTTTGTGGTGGAATGTGATGCTAGTAATCTTGCTATAGGGGCTGTCCTAAGTCAAGAGGGTAGGCCTGTTACTTTCTTTAGTGAAAAATTGAATGATACTAAGAGAAAGTACTCTACTTATGATTTGGAATTGTATGCAATGGTGCAAGCTTTGAAAAAATGGAGGCACTATCTTTTGCCAAAAGAATTTATTGTTTATACTGACAACCATGCTCTTAGTTTTCTAAATTCACAGGAGAAACTCAATCATAGGCATATGAAATGGGTTGAGCAACTCCAAGCCTATACTTTTTCAATCAAACACAAGAAGGGGCAGGCCAACAAAGTGGTAGATGCATTGAGTAGAAGAGTGTGTATGGTTCAAGAAATTCAGTTGCAAAGTGTAGGGGTTGATGCTCTCAAGCATATGTATCAGGATGATGAAGATTTCAAGGAGGTATATGAAGTTTGTTCACAATTTTTAGACTCTTATCATTCTAATTTTTCTAAGTTTTTGTTGCAGCAGGGGTTGTTGTTCAAAGGCAGCCAACTATGTGTTCCTAAATGTTCCATGAGAGAGAACATCATAAAGGAAAAACATTGTGGTGGACTAGGAGGTCATTTTGGGTTGGATAAAACATTAGATCAGGTGAAGAGGTTTTTTTTTTTTCCTAAAATGCAATCAGATATCAAAAAATTTGTTGAATGTTGTAGTATTTGTCAAAGGGCAAAGGGTACTTCATCTAATGTTGGTCTATATCAGCCACTTCCTATTCCTAATAGGCCATAGGAAAGTATTAGCATGGATTTTGTGTTGGGTCTTCCTAGGACTCAAAGAGGCTTTGATAATATATTTGTTGTGGTGGATAGATTCAGTAAGATGGCTCATTTCTTGCCATGTAAATGCACTAATGATGCTTCTCACATTGCTAGTTTGTTCTTCAAAGAAATTGTTAGAATCCATGGTTTGCCTCTTAACATTGTGACTGACAGAGATCCAAAGTTTGTAGGACATTTTTGGCGCACTTTGTGGAAGAAGTTGGGCTCTCAATTGTCCTTTACTTCAGCCTATCACCCTCAAACTGATGGCCAAATTGAGGTGGTGAATAGGTCCTTGGGAAACCTTCTCAAGTGTCTTAAGCAACATGGAGAGGCATGGGATATGATCATCCCTCAAGCAGAGTTTGCCTATAATGATTCCACCAATAGAAGCACATGAAGGAGTCCATTTGAGATTGTTTGTGGTCTTCATCCAAGAGGTGTCCTTGAATTGAGAGATCTCCATGGACTGGAAAGGAAAAGTGCTCAAGGTGAAGACTTTGCATTGGCCATGAAGGACATTCATGATAATGTCAAGGAAACTCTTCAAAGGAACAATGACAAGTACAAGGAGAAAGCCAATGAGAAAAGGCGAGATGTACAATATAAGGTTGGAGATTTGGTCATGGCATATTTGAAGAAGGAAAGACTTCCTAAGGGGCATCCAACCAAACTCCTCATGAAGAAGATAGGACCATGCCGGATTGTGCACAAGTTTGGGCCCAATGCCTATGAGATTGAACTTCCTCAAGGCTTGGCCATATCTCCTATCTTCAATGTTTCATATTTGTTCCCTTTCAAAGGTGATTCTAATACAGATTTAAAGGTAGATATGACAGCAGCAGGAGATGAAGATTGGATCAAAGGTCTTCCACCCAATCAACCATTGAAGTTGGAATGCATTCTTGACACCAAGGTCTTGAAGAAGACAAGGAAGAAGACATACAAACAATTTCTTGTCAAATGGAGTGGCTTGCCTATTGAAGATGCCACTTGGATGAGTGAAGAAGACATCTTGAAGCATGGTGTCATCATTGCTGATCTACTCCCTCAAGAGACTTGAGTTCTCTTTCCACCCAGGGAGTATGGTGTATGAGCACTAAGGAGAATCCAAAGACTCATATCTTGTTTTGAATTTCATTTTTGTTTTGTTTCACAAGGTCCTAGAGACCATTCTCATTATGTAATAAGGCTATGATGCCATGTTTGCACTAAGCATTCATCATTGTATAGGAGGCAGTCATACAACCATAGAGGTTAGTCAAACAATTTCATGTTGTAAGCCTTGTAAAGGCATGTCAAAATGCTAGGAATGTATGTTAAAGTCTTAATATCATTGCCACTTGTTTTGAGGCATTTGTTAAGCCCAAAAAATGCTAAACATATGAAGACAAAACTGACAAACAGTTGAATGTAGTTGAAGTTTGTAAAACTGTCCAAAAAAAAAAGTTTAGGAAGTTCGATGGGTTATGGTCTTTCCCATCGACCAAAACTGCTTCAAGGAAGTTTTCCAAGAAGTATACAAGTATATATACCCTTGTACATGATCATTGTAAGGAGGAAGAGAAGTTAGAAGCAATAAAAACATCATTATCTGCTGTCCATTTGTTATTTTCTGAGTTTTTCTATATTTCCTGTAGAAACAGTCCGTACACCTCTGTAGTACGGCCTTGGCATGAGTTCCAAATTGTTGGAAGGTGAAGTGTATTGACTTACCTTTCATTCAAAGGTGATTGGAGGCCATGACTTTGCATAGAAGATAATTGGTATACACTTTCCTTGAGACTGTTTTCTGAATTTTCTATTTTCATTCAAGAAAGTGTTGCAACAGTCCGTACCATTACATTGTACGACATAGTCATGAAATCTTGGTTGTTTGGAATTGAAGTATATTGAAGTGAATATCAATTAAGATTTGTTTGGTCTCTTGACATTGAAGATAAAGCATTCTACAAGCATATGATTTAGGATTGTTCTTTACAAGAATTCTGAATTTTCTAGAAAATCCACCCCTACAGGCCGTACATTGGAAAGGTAAAGATTTGTCATCATCTTATAATGTTTTGATTGAGTAATATATAGAGTTATCTTGAATTCAAAGGTATTTTTGTGTCTTGAAATCACATTATAGGGGAGATATAAGGTTTTGTTTTAAAACAATCCATTTCAAGCCTAACAAGGATTGTGGTTGCAATCCATGAAGTTTCTTCCATTCCACTGATGTAAGACCTCACATATCAGTGGAATGGATTTTTGTAGTCTAGTTTCAATGCATTTCATTAAGATTTTTGGCAGAGAAGGTGATTTGTTGTTGTTTCATTGAAGAACCTAACAAGACCATGTGTTAGGTGATGCTTAAGAGCACATTGAAGGAACCAAAGGTGCATTTTTGGGAACAACAGTTAGTAGGAACCTAAAACCCACAAAAACCTTTGTTTTAGCATGCATTCTAAGTGTCCAAATCCTTGGTTAAGTTATGGGTTTGCATTCTTTGGTAGTCTCTTTGTAAATTTGGCCTAACTGGGGCACTAGGCCATTGACAGGGGTTATTGGTTGAGATATTCTTTCCAAAACAACCTATGCCAAGTTTAGGATATGTGATAGAGGGCCATAATGGGTATCTACTGATTGTCTAAGATCTAGGTTTGGAGGTTTCAGTCAAAAGTTATTAGGTTTGTTGTCTTTTTGAAGGGCTACAAGCCATTTTGGGTGGTTTGTGAAGGAAGTACCAACCCGAAGTCCAATGTACCTTGGCCAATGGATGGAATGGGTCCCTTGACATCCCAAACCAACATTTCCATGATGATACTGGAGTTTCTTTCTGATGTTCCCACTTTTGCATGAAGATCTCTGATTTTGGGCTTATAGGTGTAGTTGAACATTGTCAAGTTTGTCTATCTTTCCCCATCCAATTTGCCTCTACATCAAGCTCTACCATTGGATTCAACATAATTATCTAGCATGAAACTTTTAATAATAAATGTTAATTAAATAAAACTTAAATAAATTAAATGCACATATGAAAATAATTGATTTGATAAACAATTATTATATAGACACCTTAAGTTGATATCTCTCTGTTTAGCAGAAATATGTATTAAAGATACATGAGCTAGTTTACATTCCATGCACATGCACATGCACCTCAACAAAATAAAAAGTTCTCATTCAGAAAATGCATAGTTTGGTATGAGGCAAACTATAGAAAATAGAAGGATTAGATAGACTTAACCTTCAATTTTAAAAAAAAGGCTTATTATTTTAATGCACCTTCAAAAAGAAAGCAAAAATATATTAACGTCCACTTGTGATTGCAATAGGTCAATGGAACTTAAAATATATCCAGATATGATATAAAACTATTAGCAAGGATGCATATCGTTATGCAAGATAAAAAAGCAAGGCAAAAAGAACAAAACCATAACCATACATTAGCAAACTAAAACCTGAAAAGACCATCACAGAAGCCTCAACTCGAAATATAAGCTTAAGAAGTTCGTGAAATGAAATTCTCCCCAACTTCTAAATCACAAACTCCTTCATTTTGACAAACACCCAAATCCTGTACTTCGCTAAAGGATTCAGGCGCTCCAAATCTTAGTGATTTGACCCCGTGACTTCTGGGTGTCTCGTTCTCCTCGTTTCCTTCAAAATTATCAATATAAGCATTAAAACTCAGTTGAGAATTTGCAATGCTGGGGCCTTCGGGGGTTTCAATGGGCAGAGCCTCATGGAGTTTTGGGGGGAAAATGAAATTATATGGATAATCAAAAGGCTTTGTACAAACCTCACTTGTAGAAGAAGAAGCGATGAAGATTATAATCTCCCAGTCTTTTGCCTTCACCATGGTGTTATCATCACTATCACTACCTCCTCCCTCAGACATCATTTTGTTGTTCTTTGCCGCCACCTACCATGGTTGGAACTATGCAATCTTGAAGTGCCACCGAAATGTCAGAATGCCTGTGCAACCCAAACCCTAACTAGCCACAACACCACTATGATTGTGCAAGCCCGGAAGCATTCGATAGTGGGGGAAAGTATTCCCTTTATGGAAAACATTAAATAGTTTAAATGATTTTAAATAGTTTACCTTATGATAGGTTAGTACATGTCATTTTAAATTGTGGCCATAAAAATGTACATACATCTCTCTGACTGTATAATGCCTCTCAGCATAACTATGGAAAACATTAAATAGTTTAAATTATTTTAAATAGTTTACCTTATGAGAGGTTAGTACACATCATTTTAAATCATGGCCATAAAAATGTATATACATTTGCTCCGACTGTATAACGCCTCTCGGCATAACTATGGAAAACATTAAATAGTTTACCTTATGACAGGTTAGTACACATCATTTTAAATAGTGGCCATAAAAATGTACATACATACGCTTTGACTTATAACACCTCTTGGCGTAAATATGTCAATCACATCCACAATGCTTATAAATTTGGCCTTATTTTCTCTAATTGGGACTAGGCCCCACATTGCACATATTTCTTCTTTTTATTTTTTTACATTGTTTAGATTTTTGGGGTTTCCTCGTCTATTAGATTTTTTCTTTTTGTTACTTATTTTTCCTGCCCAACACCTTGTTTTTAAATGTAAATGAGATTTTATACCTACAAACATCATCATGACATATAAATATGCAAAGGCAAATAAATTCTAAGTGTAATTTTCATAATGATATAATTATTGGCACACCAATCAATAAACTAGAATCTAATAAATCTCTTTTAAATGTCAACTCTTTTTTAATTATATAATTATTGGCACACCAATCAATTAATCTCTTGTAAACTAGAATTTAATCAATCTCTTTTAAATGCCAATTTTTTTTAATTTAAAATTAAAAAATGTGAAAATCGATGTTAAAGCTCCCACACACAAAATTCCCTTCCATATCTTTATGATATTCATAATACATATGGACAATCTTTATGATAATGTTCCATTTTAAAACAATAATAAATATAACCAAAAACTTGGCTTCCTTAGCAATTTAGAATAGTAGAGAAAATAAACACACCCTCCCTACACATAATTAAATTTATTTAAGTTTAAATATGATAAGTAAATAATGATGAAATTTAATTATGAGTTTCTAATATTGAAATTGATAAATTAAAAAAAATTATATTAAATGTCTCTTGGCATTATTAGTATAATAATATTATATAAATATAATTTAATTAATAGTAAAATTTATATTAAACTTTTTATTATAAAAATTAATATAAATATAATTTTAATATATTTATATTTATATTATATAATATTATATTATAATATAATTAAATATTGATTATATTGTATTGATAAGTATTATAATAATTATTAGTAATGTAATTAATATTTTTATATTTATATTTATATAAAAAAATAGAAATATCACACTAAATATATAGATTCTCTATAAAGTTTGACAGTCTATTAAAATTTTTTTCGGATAGTAAGAAATATGTGATCGTTAGATTTCAAATCTCTTTGGATTTTACACATATACTGATACCAATTGTCATGGGGTCAACGTCCCCGTGTGGCACTGGCTGCAAATTACTTAGTTCGCCTTGTAGACCGAGTTGTTCCAATGTTACAAACTATGCCTTCTTAATATCCAACCAATACACACCGCGGAATCGTAGACATTGAACCAAATACCTTGGCTCATGCCCCTGGAACTCAATTCCAAAGCTTCCATCTCCCTTGCAGTTCAAACTTGCCGAGCTCTTGCATCAACGAGGAAGATTGCCCAACACCAAGTTCCCTAAATCACAACCAATGCAACCCACAATGTATTGATCAAAATTAACATTTTCTATGGTTTATGTATTGATCACAGTCAAGGCTTAAATTTGACAGTTATATAGTTGTATTTAGGCATTTTTGATGTAAAATACAATCGAAATTTTAAAAAGATTGTATCATATGAAAGGAGAGATTTTGAACAAACTATCAAAATATATATAGGATCATGCTGATATATATATTTGGTTTTTATATAATTTACTTATGCTATGATGTGTCATAATATTTTAAAGGTAACATTAAATAGATAACTATCATAATAAAATTGCTTGATAGAGGTCGAGTGTCAAATTTAAACCCTCAAAGGACATTTCTCATTCACAATAGTAAATAATTATATTATTTCAAATACATTTTCATTATTTTTTCAATCACAAAACAAATACTATTATTACAATACTTGAAAGACATGTACTCACCACTCACCACTAGTGACACTTGTTTTATTTTTTTCCCACACTTATGAATGAATGAATGAATAGCTTTTAAAGTCCACGAGGCTAAAAATAGCCTATGGGACCGCCAACCTAGGAGTTTTTGTCTTCTGCACTTCGGTTCTTTTCCTATTCAAAGTGATGATGAGGCTCCCAAACTTCCCAACATTCTCTTCGCTGAATAAGCTATGCCACGAAAGAGTCATCAAACTGCTGGAAAACTTGTCCCTGATGTCCTTGAAAGCATCACACACCATAATAAAGTGTTTTTCGGATTCAACTGCTCCAGTATTGCAAAAGATACACACCCCTTCTTCCCATGCTTCTTTAGGCTTTTTCCACCACCTTGTTTCACACCGGAGTTGGTGAGAGCTAGTTCTTAATTGAGCAATAAGGATCTTGGCTCTCCACGAAATACAAGCCCCTATGTATGCTTTTTGTTGATGGTCACATGCGGGGTTTAATTCATCAATATAATATTGCTTCTTCCTCCCAAGCTTCCCCCATAAACGCTTGCGGAACTTATCCATGACAAAAGTCTTGATCTCTTTGCTATTAGTGGGGCAAGCATTCAAGTAGATGTTCCATTTACTCATCCATTTGTTGTTTTTCCTCATCCAAGTCTTATTTCTTTCACCCATGGTATCATTGAACACAACTTTAGGCCATCTACCTACCTCCATTTGCTCAATTCTTTTTAAATACCTTATTAGACACATCATAGCAATAGCTTCAATAGGAGCTACCCCTATTTCACACATCAATATCTCATAAGGAACTGAACCTTTTATTTTGAACTTGCTTGTGATCAAACGCTTTTGAATTTTCTCAATTTGCTTCCACTTTGAATTTGAAGTGTTGCTAGCCCACAACTCACAGCCATAAAGCACCACCGGAAGCACCAAAAGACCAAAAAGAACCTTTGTAGTGTTCCAATCCCATAACTCTACCTCTCTGCATCTATTTTGAAGAGCATAAAGCGCTTTTCACCCTCCCAAAGTTCTCTTCTTTCTGCAGCTCTCCCAACTAAGCTTGTTGTTGAAGTCAAACCCAAGGTATTTAAACTCTGTTACTTCTTCTAGAATATTGCCTTCAAAGGAAAACTTATGCTGGTTTCTCTTTCTTTTGTTGGAGAAGATCATGATCTTGGTCTTATTGGTATTGACTTGCATCCCCACTGTTCTGCAGAAGTGTTCAAGGACAACTAAGAGCTCTTGCAACCCTTGAGCGGTCTTAGCAATCCAAATGATGTCGTTAGCATATAGAAAAAACTTTATCACAAATTCCCCCAAAAGGACACCATCACCACCTTGCACCCTAAGCCACTCTTCCAGCTTGTCAATATATAAACCAAAAAGAGTAGGGGAAAGCGGGCAGCCTTGCTTGACCCCAATATCACTCCTAAAACTCTTTGAAATGCCAGCTGAAGTTTTGATTTTGACTCTCACCTCTTCATAGAGCCTATGGACAGCCGCCCTAAGATGTGCAGGCGCCTTAAGATGCGCAGGAATCCCAAGTTCATCCATCCTACACCATAGCTTATCTCTAGGAACCGTGTCAAAAGCCTTTTTGAAGTCCACAAAATAACAAAAAGCTTCCCCCTTTTCCTCCCAAACTTTTTCAATAATGTGCCTTAACGTAATACCATTTTTTCATGCTCAAAGCTGTAACAGCCCAAAAATATCTTGTCCTAGAAAACCATAAGAATAGTATTTCTGTATTGGAGTAAATTTCCTCACCTACTCATGTTGGAAAAATCGCTAAGCCCTCTCCCTGAAACTAGAACTAATATAGCGGTCTCCATGGAACCGAGGGTCTGAGGTTTAACTCGAAGCCTTTGTTTTCAAAGGGTTCTGTGAGCTTCACCCCGTTGAGGGCAAGCTAGTCCCCTACTAGAAAACAAAACATCTCGTGGAAGTATGGTGATAAATCCGATGCAAAACGGGCAAACAACTTAGAAACAATATGGTAGGCAATCTGAATCTGATAAATTCGACACAACCTTAAAATGTTTAATAGCTCATACACCTTTTCGGAGAAAACGAGGACATTTTGAAATCTGGATTATTTTCAAATCCCACTTGTGTGAGAGCACAGTCGTTTTTCCTCCATAGCAGCAGCAGCAATGGCGTTTAATGGAGCTCTGCATATTTCTTCCGCAAAAGTAAACACTCGATATTCTTTTGTGGGCACTACTTTCCGAAATGTAAATCGAAGGCATGTAAGTGTGAGATCATCTGCAGAGAAAAAAAGCCGCATAGAGAAGGTGATTGAGGAGGAAGGGATCGTTGTAATGCCAGGGTGTTATGACGCGTTGTCTGCTGCCATTGTTGAGAGGACGGGCTTCAGTGCGGGATTTATTTCCGGATATGCCGTCGCAGCTTCTCTCCTGGGAAAACCAGACATTGGTTTACTGACGTAAGAATTTAAACTGTTTAATTTCTCGTGTTGGTGTTATTGGTCTAACAGAGTTAATGGTGAAAAACTAGTTTGAATCGGAATTGTCTTTTTTGGGTGCATCTATGCATTGTGCTTACTGGAATTTTCTATTTTTTATATTTTCCTGGGAAGTCCTCCTGAGATGGCTGCTGCTGCTAGATCCGTTTGTGCTGCAGCCCCCATGATTCCTATCATTGCAGATGCAGGTATGCATGCAGTTTTTGGAATTGTCTTAATCTTCTTGAGGTGCAGTTTTTCTTTTTTTATTGCTTTTGATTTGGTGAATTCCCTTGCGGTGGGCCCCCCTGTTTTCGGGACCTATACTGGACCTCATGGGTGTATGCTTGTAATGTCCCTTACCCAACTTGTCCTAGAATTCGTTTGTGAATTAGGTTTAGGGTTCCTTCTCTTTTAATGGGGCAACCTTGGGTTGAATAGATTACACGATCTTTTGAATTGGTACCTACAGCATCATGTATATTCAAGTCCATATTGCTACATGTCAGTTTTAATATCTAGTATTCATCAGTCCAACATAAACATACTTGCATTTTGAAACACATAGGTAAAAGAAAACATTCATCATGCCAGGGGAGGGGAAGACATAAGCCCTTAGTAACCTAAAGGCCTACCACAGTCTTATTGCCCAATCCCTTGACTTGGGCCTATGGGTGCTGGTCCTTTTGCCCAATCCCTCGTCTCGGGCCTATTGGGGCATGTTTCAATGTGGGACCCCCATCCCTCCACGGTCCAAACCCTTGACTCAGGGCTATGCGGGCATAATGCCCAAACCCTTGTCTCGGGCCTATGGGGATGAAACTTTCTATGGGGACGGAACCTTAGATGGGGTTTATAGGCAATCTACTAAGATTTATGCATTCTCCCTTCCTCGTTAAATCACAAACACAATACATGCAATTTCCACACACATTTCCAAAACATACAATTTGCCTTTATTATTATGAATGGTGTTATACAGTAATATATGATACAACATGAGATATATTTGTAATGTCCCGTTTTTGTCTGCTGCGACTCTTCTTGAGTTGGCCTCATGCCTATTCTTTAATATTTATATATTATAGTATTTGTTATAATATTAATAATATCTCTCTCTCTCTCTCTATATATATAATATTATTTATTATTGTTATTATAATATCATTATTATTATAGTGTTATCATGAATATAATTTTTAATAATGTTTAATCGTGCCGATCTCAATCGGAACATCACATCCTTTATCTACTATATATATATAGTTATTTATTTATTTATTTTTACATGATATCTTTCCTACTTATGACTCAGAAATAAATATATATATAATGCAGATCTATTTATCGGATACTCTTTTTATATTTTCTTCTGATGATGTTTTCCTTCTATCTCACAACCTTTATTTATTTTCCTTTCAAGAGATATATTCGAAGAGGCACGTCTTTTATTATGCTTGGTGGTAAAAGACATACTTACCCTTTTATAATTTTTATTACTTTATATTAATTGCCTTTTGTGGTAAAACTAGTTCTAACCATATGTAACTCCCTTATCATAAGAGGATAGGTTAAAAGATGTTTATTTATATTATTATTTATTTATATTATATCATTATAATAAATGATATATTATTTATTTTATATTATTTATATTATATCATTTATATCATAATAAATGAGATATGATTTATATTTATAGTACAATATAAGATAATAATAATAATATTTGTATTTATATTATTAGATGTATTTATAATATATTATTTGTATTTATATTATATCATTATAATAAATGATATATGATTTATATTATATTATTTATGTGTTATTTACAAATATAATAATAATATATCTTGTTAATTGTTTTAAATAAATATTATTTAAATATATTCCCTTTATAATATTATTCATATCTTTAATTTGAATGAATAATACATAATGGATTCAATTATAAATTACTAATATAGGGACATGACAATACTTGTGTACCCAGTAAATTCAATGTAGTATCTAATTGGATTTCAACACAATATTATTTGTTTGAGCCTGTCTCAGTCAACCTTTCAAAGACTATATTTGAGAATTAAAAATATACGGGAATTTCTGATCAAAATCAATAGTAAAAGATTTTTTTTTTTTGGTGGGGGCAAAAAGATAAGATTTTATTCAAAGAGAGTTAAATACACATTTACCAGCCGGACTTCGAGATTGTAATTGCCAGCATGACAAGCATCAAAAGAACCCACCAAGGGTACCCACAAAACCACTCAACAAAAAACATATACAAACCAAAACTCCAGCCAGAACAAAACCTCCTAACCCAAAAACAACGAAACTCAATCCACTTGGTCATCATGAATAAGCTGAAGAAGCTACTGAGATTTATCCTAAGTCAAGCCAGCCCAATCACCCACATTGCAGCTACACATCCCTTCAGAGGCCCATTTAGCTAACAATCAGCAACCTTATTCCATTCTTTGGGAATATGGACAAAGGAGATTGAATCAAAGTTTGTGGCCAAACTGAGAATCTGTTTAGCCACCATAGCCAATATCTAGGAGGACTCATGAAAATTCCTTTTGTTTAGAAGGGAGACCAAGATCATGAAGTCTGTTTCGCAAATGACTTTTCTCCATCCCATAGTACAAGTTCGTTCTAGACCTTGAATGATGCAGAGGCATCCACACTATAACCTTCGCATACAGCATGGATGTCTGCAGCCCATCCTCATCATCATCATCAACACCATCATCATCATATTTCGCTTTATACTGTCAGCATCATCATCATATGTCGGACGAGCACAATTATCCTCCTGTCGACTACTGTTCACTTCCTCCGCCTGTCGCCTATCATCATCATGATACTCAACGGGCGCAAACATCCTCCTGTTGCACTGTTCATCGGGCGCCAAACACTAGCGGCATCATCATGATATGCGACACCACCTTCGTCAGCAGGATATCCAATATCCGGTTGCTCCAAATATCCTGACGACGACCACTTCAGCACCATCTCTTCGATGCTCCGCTAGCCGACGACACAAGCAACAGCATCATGATATGCTTTATCCGGTTCTCTCGAAACCTCCTGATGATGTTAATACAACCTTCTGCCGCGGACTTCCGCCGATACCTAAGCACTTAACGACAGCAGGATAAACTCGCGTAGGGGGATATCTCAATATCCTGATGACGATGACGTCATATCCTGATGACGATGACGTCACCCAATATCCTGATGACCTCTTCAACACTTAGTCAAAAAAACGAACTTTCACTCCCGCATCTGCTAGCGATACGCGGATGATGGGCACTCCCGAGAGATGATCCTGATGCCGATGCACTCCTCTCCGGCAACTCCTGATGTTGATCACCCCGACGCACTTGCACTTCATGCAATCGAAAGCATCATGCGCATCTCCTCCACTTATCCGGATGACGATGCCTAACGCGACTGCAGGATATCCGCAGAAATATCCTGATGATGCCGTTTTAACAACTTTTCAACCTAATCGAAATACCACTTCGCCGATCCTCCAGGGACGACCCGATCCAACCTCAGGGTGATCTTCCAACTCAAACTTATCAACTCGACCTAGCACATGCCCATGCTAGGGTCTTCAACACCTCTTGACGGCGAACCTGCACACCTGCATGCGAACAAACAAACTAACTACTAACCTACTGTATATGACCATTCCACCGATCAGACGGATCAACCGGTGGAATGGATCAGTAAATCCATGAAACCTCTCAAACCAGCAAATCGATTTAACAATGGAATCCAACCAGAGAAAGAACACAAACAGGATCACTTTATTTGATTTCAAAAGATGCAATACAATGATCAATCTCTCTCTCAGTCTCACTCTCTACAACCTAGCTCGATCGATGATATCTATCTGTATGCAATATCGACAGATCCTCGTGTTTAAATAGATTTTCCTACGAGTACTACTGACCCGACTCCAAGCGGCTGGGAACTCTCCAGGCGGCTGGGAGATCCAACCGATCCTACATCATGACAGCTGTTCTAACAAACTTCCTAAAAATAGTAAAAGCATGGTCAGCATGATCTTATCATGATCAGCATGACCTTATTACATGCATTTGTCTTAACAGACCTTCTTGGAAACATAAACAAGACCTAAAACAACTAACTGCCTTATCAAGACCAGCTGTCAGGTAGGTGCTCCTGCACCATACTCCCCAACAGAAAAGAACTCATGTCCCATGAGTTTAGTATGTGGAAGTCCTCCACCTTTACACTGTGCCGTGTCAATAGTCTGACCTGCTCCAGCTTTATCCTCTGCTGTCTCTTGGCTTCTCCAAGACTTCTGAACTGTAACTTGCTTTCTGGCAAGTAAATCTGCATGCCTGTCAATGTAGGCCCTTCTCAGGTTGTCTCTGTGTTTGTCAGATTGTCTGACCAGAACCTCTTTCTGAACTGCCTCTTGAACTTCTGAAATGTTCAACTCTATCTTCCTTTCAATCGTTATAGGACAAGCAATAGTCCCAACTATGACAACATCCTTGTCATTCTTCTGAACTGGTTGCTGTGTGCAAACCTGTTTCTGAACCTGCTGCTGACCTCTGTCAGTCACAACTGAAACTTTCTTCAACTTGTTGTCTGTAACAACTCCTTTCCCTGCAGTATCCTTATCTGCCTTCATGCCTGCTCCTCTAGGCATCTGCACAAATTCCTTCTTTCCTATTAAAATGATTTGGGCTGCCTTCTGTACTGCAGCATCTGCCTGCAATGGCATCAACTTAATAGTCTTCCCATCTTTCTTGATGGTATAGGTATTAGAATACCCATCATACAGTACCCTTCTGTCAAATTGCCATGGTCTACCCAACAGTAGGTGACAACATTCCATGGGCAATATGTCACAAAATTCTATCATGATATGCTCCAATCTGAAAATCCACATATGCCTGTTCAGAAACAAAAAGTGAATGACTATCACTCACCCAAGATGCCTTGTAAGGGTGTGGATGTGGAATCCTTTCCAGCTTCAGTTTATCCACCATTTCCTGAGATACCATGTTGTCTGTTGAACCAGTATCAATGACAACCTTACATACTTTACCTTTGCTCTTGCATGTGGTCCTGAAAAGAGCTCTTCTTTGTGGGGATTCTTTGTCATGTACCTTCATGGTAGTTGCTGTTCTTCTCATCAGCAGAGACTCTCCACTTTCTGGGTATCCATAATTATCAGGCTCTCTGTCTTTATAAGTGTTTGAACTCTGCACACTTTCTTCTACTTTCTCTTCCTGTACCAATTGTACCCTCTTGTCACTAGTTCTATCATTTCTGGATGATGAACCTTTGTTTTCTGGACATTTGAAAGATGGATGACCAAACTCTCCACAGGTGTAACATTTTCCTGAAAATGTAGTAGAACCTCTACCACCTCCAAATCTTCCTCTATTACCTTTCCATCCACCCCTGAAATCAGACTGTCCCTGTCCTTTACCAGTGTCTTCTTGACCCTCATTGGTTTGCTTTTGTGTAGGGGCTGCTCCTCTTCCCCTATGGTTTCCTCTTCCTCTCATGGACTTATCATGTCCTCTATTCATCTTTTCTTCAATCCTGATTGCCATTTGGTAACAATCCTCCACATTCTTAGGGTTAGCTAAAACTAACTCATCCTGTATGTTAAATCTCAAACCAGCCAAGTACCTAGCCACCTTTTCTACCTCATTCTCATGATGACCAGATCTCATACTTAACTTATAAAATTCCTCAGTATATGTCTTCACATCCCTTTCCTTCTGCTTTAAAAATTGCAGCTTCTTAAACATCTGGATTTCATAATCCCTTGGCAAGAATTTACCTTTTATCCTTGCTACCATCTTATCCCATGAAGTGATCTTTGACTTCCCTTGTTTCCTTCTCTCAGATTGTACATAATCCCACCATACCAAAGCATGACCTCCTAACTTGGTCTTTGCAATCTTTACCTTCTGATCCTCAGCAACATCTTCACATTCAAAGTGATTATCAAGTGCAGCAATCCAATCCAACAATTCATCTTCATTCAAACTTCCAGTATACTTGGAAACATCAACCTTTACCTTAGGTTTATCACTCTGCACTACCTTTAACAGTTTTGCCAATCTCTGGTCTTCAGCATCCAGATCTTCAGCTACCTCTTCATACTCTTCAACAGTATCTTCATCTTCTTCAGACTCACTGTCTTCCACTTCTCTCTTTTTGTTCTTTTCCAGGGCTGTCAGCCTGGCTTGAAGTGCTTCAGCAAGCTCCTTCATCTTCCTCATCTCTCTAGCATGTTTCTCCTTCATCTCCTGCAATTCCCTTGCAGTCCCACTACCTTTCGGAGGCATTTTGTCAACCTCTCAATCAACACACAACACACAATTCAACTCTACCTCTGCCCTTTTGGTGACAGAATCAACACACAACAGCCCAGATGTTTTGCTGAGCTCTGATACCACTATGATGCAGAGGCATCCACACTATAACCTTCGCATACAGCATGGATGTCTGCAGCCCATCCTCATCATCATCATCAACACCATCATCATCATATTTCGCTTTATACTGTCAGCATCATCATCATATGTCGGACGAGCACAATTATCCTCCTGCCGACTACTGTTCACTTCCTCCGCCTGTCGCCTATCATCATCATGATACTCAACGGGCGCAAACATCCTCCTGTTGCACTGTTCATCGGGCGCCAAACACTAGCGGCATCATCATGATATGCGACACCACCTTCGTCAGCAGGATATCCAATATCCGGTTGCTCCAAATATCCTGACGACGACCACTTCAGCACCGTCCCTTCGATGCTCCGCTAGCCGACGACACAAGCAACAGCATCATGATATGCTTTATCCGGTTCTCTCGAAACCTCCTGATGATGTTAATACAACCTTCTGCCGCGGACTTCCGCCGATACCTAAGCACTTAACGACAGCAGGATAAACTCGCGTAGGGGGATATCTCAATATCCTGATGACGATGACGTCATATCCTGATGACGATGACGTCACCCAATATCCTGATGACCTCTTCAACACTTAGTCAAAAAAACGAACTTTCACTCCCGTATCTGCTAGCGATACGCGGATGATGGGCACTCCCGAGAGATGATCCTGATGCCGATGCACTCCTCTCCGGCAACTCCTGATGTTGATCACCCCGACGCACTTGCACTTCATGCAATCGAAAGCATCATGCGCATCTCCTCCACTTATCCGGATGACGATGCCTAACGCGACTGCAGGATATCCGCAGAAATATCCTGATGATGCCGTTTTAACAACTTTTCAACCTAATCGAAATACCACTTCGCCGATCCTCCAGGGACGACCCGATCCAACCTCAGGGTGATCTTCCAACTCAAACTTATCAACTCGACCTAGCACATGCCCATGCTAGGGTCTTCAACACCTCTTGACGGCGAACCTGCACACCTGCATGCGAACAAACAAACTAACTACTAACCTACTGTATATGACCATTCCACCGATCAGACGGATCAACCGGTGGAATGGATCAGTAAATCCATGAAACCTCTCAAACCAGCAAATCGATTTAACAATGGAATCCAACCAGAGAAAGAACACAAACAGGATCACTTTATTTGATTTCAAAAGATGCAATACAATGATCAATCTCTCTCTCAGTCTCACTCTCTACAACCTAGCTCGATCGATGATATCTATCTGTATGCAATATCGACCGACCCTCGTGTTTAAATAGATTTTCCTACGAGTACTACTGACCCGACTCCAAGCGGCTGGGAACTCTCCAGGCGGCTGGGAGATCCAACCGATCCTACATCATGACAGCTGTTCTAACAAACTTCCTAAAAATAGTAAAAGCATGATCAGCATGATCTTATCATGATCAGCATGACCTTATTACATGCATTTGTCTTAACAGACCTTCTTGGAAACATAAACAAGACCTAAAACAACTAACTGCCTTATCAAGACCAGCTGTCAGGTAGGTGCTCCTGCACCATTGAAGAATAGCTCAAGCTTCCATTTGATTATTAGAGTGTATTCCCATATGAGTAGAGAAGAGGAATTGAACAAGTCCCCACTATCATGGTCGACATCACCAATCCCCGCATGACCTCGATTGCCCCGAGAAGAGCCATCTGTATTGATTTTCAAGAAACCACAAGGGAGAGGGAACTACTTTCCAGACTTGTTCACCTTCCTGGAGACCTAAACTCTATTGCTAGGCCTATCTTGAGAGGAAGACGGAAGGGACAACTCGAAGAGCTTAACAAGGTGCAAATCAGAAGAGGTAAGAGATTCATCAGAAGTGAATTTAGCTTCTATAGTCTCTTTGATCATACCTTTAATTTTAAGCCACACTTGCATGGCATTACTCTAGCACCCCTAAAATATTTGGCGATTTCACTCCAGCCAAATCTGCCAAAAAATAAAGGAAGGACCAATATCCCATGCAACTAGAAGAAAGAAAGTAGAAGCAGGGGGCCTTCCCAAACTATTCCAAAACTTAGAAAGGGAAGTAGCATGGATCAATGGTCTACTCCACAGCTTGCACCATAAACTCCAAATTTCCTTAGAAAATGGGCACTGAAAAAATAGATGACTAGAGCACTCTTCATGACTGCTGCAGAGAAAGCAGATAGAGGGTCCCTGGAAACCTCTCTTTCTAATATTGACCCAAGTGAGACATTTATTCTGACTTAGGAGCCACATAAAAAAATTACACTTCGACCAACCAAACTTGTTCCAAATTCTTTGCCACCAAGGAAACTCAACATTCCCCTCCCTTTGCATTTCTAAAAAATGATAACCAAGAGTAACTGAATACACACCTTTTGGGCCATGGTCCCAAGCAAGAGTATCTGAATCCTCCAGAGAACTACAATGTCTTGCACCCATAATTGAGGCCAAAGTAATATGATCCTCTGTCGATCCTCCACGAGGCCAACTTTGAGGCTCTTTCCATCGATGAACTAAATATCTCCCCGGCTGAATGGAATACTTAAAATCAGCAACTCTAGACCATCTAGCATCCAGGAAGATGTCACCAAGAGACTAGAGCTGTGAAAAGGAAGAGAGGATAGGGGGATGGTTGTCCCAAGAATCACCCCAAAACAAAGCTCCGTTACCCTTATTAGTTATCTAGAAAAACCCCTCTTTTATAAGCAAAGCCCCCCTTTTCAGGGTATTCTAGATCAAGGAACCTTTTCCAATCAACTCCAACCGCAGAATATCTTCATCATCCACCCCACCTAGGTATTTAAAATTGAGAATTTTTGCCCACGGTTGATCAGGATTTTTACACCATCTCCAGTATAATTTGGTAGCTAAGGCTTGACAATTGAGCTCTAACTATCGAAGACCAAGACCACCAATCTTTTTAGGACGACAAACCAAATCCCAGCTTGCAAGACTCCATTTCTAAGTTTCTAAATTTCTTGGCCATAAGAATATTCTAGAAAGACCATCAAACTCCTTAAGAAAACTTTTGGGAGCAGCTAGAATTAGAAATCTATAAATAGGTAGGATGCAAGACATATTTTAAAAGAGTCAATCGACCAGTAGAGGATAACCATTGAAAAGTCCAATGGCTCACCCGCATGCAAAAATGATCCAAAATTTTCTTCCATTCGTCTCTTCTAAATCTCCCAACAGAGGGGAATTCCAAGATACTCCATAGTTTCGATCTAGAAATGAAGAATATTTGCAATTCTATGTTGAATATGCTCAGGAGTGTGGAAGAAGATACTAGATTTTTCTTCATTAAGCTGTTGACTAGAAGTAGAAATATAAATGTCTAACACCTTTTTGAAATTAACTGCTTCCCTGATCCTAGCCATCCCCATAAGAGCAATATCATCCACAAATTGGAGATGAGATTGAGAATCAAGATTTCGAGCCTAGTCCTAGCCCTAAATGAGCCTTCTCACTCTATACCACTTCAGCAAATGGCCAAGACCTTCAGCCATTAAGATAAGCAGATAAAGAGATAAAGGATCCCCTTGTCGAAGTCCTCTGGTTGCTGAAAAAAGAGTTGAGGGAATTGTTGATAACTGAGAGGGGGGGGGGGGGGGGCGAATCAGTTATCCTAATTATTTTTGCTTTCTGAACTTTCTTAATAATCAATGCAGCATTAATTCAAATAAGCAAACATAACTATGAAATGGAAATTCACATGACACTATTTTTGACGTGGAAACCCTGTTAAGGGAAAAGACCACGAGGTGATTAACCCAAGATTGTATTCTTTGTTAGAAGAATGGAAATACAAAATGGCACTTGCCAATTAGGGCTCACTGCCCGAGCACACTGCCTACAAGAGACACACTGTCTACAATTTATAAAGAATGTAATACAATACTTGAACTAATAAGAAGCATCAACATATGCTGGAGTTCAGTTCCGGTTAGGCTCTGTACACTGATCTGTTGCACTTCATCTTTCCTCTTCTTTTGTGCTGCTCTCCTTTCACATACTGGACCTTCCTTTCTGCTTTTATTCGGCTCTACTGCTTTTTTTCGCACATCACCAACAACCACGACACCTCTTACAACTAAATACATCTTGTATATATATGCGCACAAGTGATTTCATCACCTTTCTAGTCAGCATCCGGAATAGTCAATATTTTCCACAAACTCTGATCTGTCGGCTGAATCCTTGCTTACCGTGATGCGGATCAAGGATATACTTGTAGAAGTCATCAATCATGTCGGCCAATCATAACTTATGCCTTAAGAATCTTTACCATCATCAGTAACACATCCAGAATAAAGTCTGATGTTCTGCCAGTCAGTTCTTCCTCTGTCCACACTGCCAATTAGGAACCCGATACTCAAGTATTCATATCTTTTTCTTCATCTATCACCGGAGGCTAAATCCTTGGAATCTATCACTCAAGGTAGTCCTCTTGACTTCCCCAAATCCGCACTTCACCAAGATACTTCCTTTGAGAGATCCGGACCTGTCTGTCGGACCTCGCCACATGCTCTGTTTTTGTTTACCGGACCACAACATTCTTCACTCTGACTTCTGGTAGAGACATACCATGGCTTGCGGATGTGTGGGATGAACTTTGTTGCCATCAATAACAACAATCATGAATCCATAGAGTGTCTCTTGCCAACAATCTCCCCCTTTGGCATTGATAGCAACACTTAGTGAAAAATGACTAAGTGTTTACACTATGCTCCCCCTTGGCTGATGCTCTGTTTTTATATACATTTTCCGGAGCTCCCCCTTAGTTGGATTCCTCATTTTTCACTGCTCCTCACTCCCCCTTTGACATCAATGGCAAAGGGTAGGGTCCACATACCAAAATTTTTAAAATCTTGTCCGCTTAAGTATATACATATGGAATACTTACATATACTGAAGTATGTCTGCAAAAGTTGTTTTCAATTGAAGGAATTCTGTAGCCCAACTTTGCTTCATTCTGTCCAAAATTGATATATGACCGCTCAACAGGAATGCAAACGCATCTGCCCTTTTTAGATCTGTTGGATCATTGGTCTGGGCTATGATTTGGGCTTCTTTTATGGCCTCATGTATGCCCTCTAACTTAGGGACAATTATCCCTCTGAGTCCACCCGACCTGCTTATTCTATTTTTCTTTTCCTTCTCCAGCTTATTGATTTCATTCAAGACTGCAATAGTCTGACATTCTTGATTTATTATGGAGGATGAGAGAGGATTAAAATTCTTTTATAGATTTGTCAGTTTGTCCTCCTGTTCTTTTACTTTCTTCTCAATGTCCAATGTTGTTTTGGACCATGATAAACAAAATTTGTATATTTCTCTGCCATCTTTAAGAGCATTTTCTAAGCTCTTTATCCCAATATTCATATTTCTCCTATCATTAATTATCAACCCTTGTACCTCTGATAATCTTTTTGCAAGAAATTCCTTCCGGACCTTATCTTCTGCTGACTTCTCTAGGGAATCAAAATGTGTGCTAACACTATTGACTAGAGTTTTGAGATTACCGGATGAGGAGGCTGTGGGATCCTTCTGAAATGATGGCATAATCTTTTCTAGCACTCCGGAAGCAGCTTCTATCAACTCACAGTCTTCCATGTGAGACTTTAGGAGTTTTTCTTAAGCCTTTGCATTAGAAAATGAAGCTATCTTCATTGTCTGTACCGGAAAAGAGAATCAAAATTAAATGGTCCTTGTAGAAGCTCCGGTTCATCAATCTCCATTGTTTTTTTGTTCAAGAATTCTTGGATAGTTTTTGCAGTGTCTCTCGCCGGAGACAGATTTTTCTTCTCTTCTGCATTCTTAGAGCTTTCTCTCCTTCTACATTCTTACCACTAGCAGTTGTGGTCTTCTCTGTTGAAGTCTTCTCTCCTTCTGCAACCTTGGTACTGTCATCTTTTTTTCCTTCACCTCTGCTTCTTTCTCCTGTATTCTTTCTGCTCCTTTAGATCCGGAGACTGTAGGGGAAACCGGAGGAGAGATATTTGTTTGTTCATGAGCCACCTCTTTCGGAGTAGAAGATTCCAAGTCCTTATCCTTTTCTACATCGGTGTCCATGACTTGCTTAGTGGATTCTTTTTCAACACTTGTGGTCGAGGGGTCAGTACCCAAGTCCTCGATAATTGGAATGTTGAATTTTTTAAAAGCATTTCGAAGGATCTCTTCAGTCTCTCTTGTCACTTTGTCGGTTTCACCAAGCATGAGCTGATTCATCCTAGCTTTGCTCCAGAACTCATCCTTGCAATCTTTGAAGATCATGTTCATTTGATGCGGAGTGATTGAAGGGTATAGCTGAATTGCTATCTGTTCCCGGATTTCTAGATCTTTTGCTCGAGCATTGTTCTTCCTCATTTCAAGCCTTTTCTCTAAGCTTTTGGGAATTAGAGAGATAATTTCAATAAAAGCTTTATTGTAAGTGTTCAAAAACTTAACTGTGGCTTCCTCCAGAATCTTTTTATCTGCTTCATTATATTCGTCATAGAATTCTGTTAAGGGTTGCAGGTTCCCACCACAGTGACTGCTTTCACTACAACATCTAAGGATAGAGTGGGTTTTTCAACAAATTCCTCTTCCTTCTCTTCTTCTCCTTGACCGGTAGAGTGTTCATCAGATGATTTCTTCTTCTTCTTCAGTTTCTTTATCTCCTCTTCGGATTCAATTTCCTCATCATCCTTTAGGCTAACATAGGACCTTGTTGCCTTTTTCTTTGTTCTCTTTTCTCCTTTTCCGGATGCCTGGACTTCCGGTTTTGAGCTTTTAGCAGTAACAGGTGCTGATCTCTTTGATGATCTGGTCCGGGTGGAAGATTTTGCCGGAACACTTTCCTCACTTTTCTTTTCTGCTTTTTTCTTCTCTTCCTCAGCCCTTTCCATCTTTTCCCTGTTGGCATCAAGTGCCTCCTTTGATATGCCAAAGCCTTTTGCAACATCTTCAACTTCTTTTCTTACCTTCCTCTTGATCTCTGGTTGTTTGAGTTCCACATGAATCTTTACACTCAGCTCCTCAAAGGTTCCAAACCTTTCTGCCTTTGGATCCTTTGGCTGACTTAGCATGTGTTGAACATGCAGCTCCACAATTTATTCATCAACTTCATACCCCATAGGCATGATCCACACAGTTCTTGGTTCTACTGCCTCCATTATGCACTGATCAGTCTCTACCATAAAGCATACTGTGTCTTTGTATTTCTCAACAAGAGACGGGAATTCTCTCTTGCTTGCATCATGTTCTGAAAATTCTTGAAATATCCCCACAGGGCTGTATTTCTTGCTTTGGCATCCCCAAGCCCATGCAAATAGTCTCTAATTTGGATGGCAACCGATCTGTCATTCTGCCATACCCATCCATTGGATCCGGGAAGCTCATTCATGTAATAAAAGAATAGGCAGAGTATCAAGCCACCATACTTGAAGGAGTTCTTCTTATCCTTCTTAATCTTTTGCAGATTTTCCAAAAGTTGGCTTAGAAGAAGTTCACACAAATCATAGTCAGCATTTTCTTTTAGCATTTGATAGGCTGTGTAAACTGTAGTTCCCGGTACTGAATTTTCCCTACTGGAGTGATAAATCTTGTAACCAATTATCATGGATGCAAATTTGACATCCGGTTCAGTGATGTCTTCAATTGTCATAGCTCTCTTGTCAAATTTTGATCCGGTTGCATCACTTACTGTTTGATTCTTGATAGATTTGAGAACAGGAATTCCACCAGATGAGTGCAGATCGGCTACTGCCCTAATTGCATCTTTGGTGATCTTAAACGGTTTATTCAACCATAAGAAATTGTCATGCACTCTACTCAACACATACCGAACCCATTCATCTTCTTCAAAACAGGGGAAATGAATGCATTGTGCAAAATGCTTATCCCGGATGGCTTTATACTGAGGTTTAATCTCAAAAGAATCATCTATCAACTGTTTGTGATAGATATCCACTAACTTTGATTCCCCAAATTCTTCAATATTCGCATGTATGTAAACCCTAATGTCTTCTGTATGCAATACACCATGCGGAACACTGGAAAATGCTCCTAGGGGATCTACTTCCAAAGATTTGTATGGATGTTTCTTGAATTTGGGGCGAGGCCTATCAGAGATTTTTACAATATTTGGAGTACCCATCATTCAAGGATTTATAGAGAGATATTTGATAAAGGAGAATACCTTTTGCGCCTTTCGGTTTCACGGAGTTAGCCGGATTGATTTCTGGATGAATTGACTTCTGCAAATGATCTTTGATGAGATTGAGGAATTTTGTTGTAGAGCTTCACTTTTCGTTTCTTCTTGAATGTAGAATGAACAAATACTTAATGAGAAAACCCTTATATTGCTCCGCAAACCCTAATGTCAGGTTGCAATAAATGCTCGACCTAAGATATTCCGGTTTGCCTCATTCGGATGACTTGAAGAACCGAATCAATCCTGATCTTTAAACATCTTGCGGATCTTCCAAATTTTAACCATAGTTTATTTGGATGTTTCCCTTATGAACCCTTTAATCCGCAACTCTTTTTGTGCCGGTTCCGGCACCAATTGACTGGCTGGGGGAACAAGGTTTTCTTTGTGTCTCCCCCTGAGCCAGAGCTCACTTTTTAATTTCCGGAAGGAATATCAGCACCAGAGTTTAGTGCGGATCCATCCTCTACATTCTCTGTACTTTTCTTCACCCAAATTTTATTCATCTCACTTTGAACTTCATCCGCATTCACTTTTTGTTTTCCCTTATCTTGATTCTAATTATGATATACCGGACCTCTTTTGTCCTGATACTTGCTTCTACAGAATTTTGCAATATGACCGGATCTATTGCAAATTTAGCAAACAACATTTCTTTGCATATTTGATTGATATCCTCTTGATCTGCATTGATTAGCCATATGACTTATTCTATTGCATGCAAAGCATCTACTATTGAATGATTTGTTCATTTGCATATTTCTGCATTCATGAGATTTGTGACCATACCTTTTGCAGTTAAAACACTGTCTAGAGAAGGATGAATTAGTCTGATTCATTCTCTTTCTGCACTGATTAGCTTTATGACCAAAGTTATTGCAGTTGTGCCAGTATCCATTGAAGGATGGATATCTTTGAGCATTAGGCTGTCTTACCGGAGGTCTTCTAGGCCTGTTCCTTAGATTTTCTGATCCAAAATTTTTCTGACCGGATTCGGAGCTTTCTCCTTTCTCATATCCCAAACCACATTTGTCATCTACCCTCTTTTGACTTCCAAGAAGAACTTCAGTTGAGCAGAACTTATCTTGAATTTCTCTTTATATTCATTTGCTGTTTGAAGATCCCTTTTGAGAGAGACAATTTGATCCTCAAGTTTTTCTTCATTATCTTTAGCATCTTCAAGATCAGATTCAAGATGTCTGATAATTCTATCCATCTTGTGGCAATCTTCTGATTTCTCTTTGAGAGATTGTCTTAGATTATCTTCAGTTTTTCTATTCTCTTCAACTTCTTGGGTAAACTTCATAACTCCTGATTCCATTTCATGTCTTACCATAATGATTTCTTTTGATAACTTTTCACATAACTTGGTTTTCTCCTTCAGCTCTTCATTTGCATCATTTGCTTCACCTTGACTTGTCAATTGCTGAAGCAGCTCCTTTCTCTTTTTCATAGAGAGACTTAATTTGTCTTTTAGTTCTCTCATGAAATCATCAGCCTGTTTGAGTCTTTCCTTTAATTCATTGACTTCAGAGTTTGACTGCTCAAGATCATCAAGGGCAGTCTTGAGTTGCTCCCTTAAACCATATGCATCCATTTGGATTCCCAGATCTTCCTCAAGCTGTTAGACTCTGTTAGGAGGAACTTGGCTTTGATACCAATTGTTGATAACTGAGAGGGGGGGGTGAATCAGTTATCCTAATTATTTCTACTTTCTGAACTTTCTTAATAGTCAATGCAACATTAATTCAAATAAGCAAACATAACTATGAAATGGAAATACATATGACACAATATTTTTGACGTGGAAACCCTGTTAAGGGAAAAAACCACGGGGTGATTAACCCAAGATTGTATTCTCTGTTAGAAGAATGGAAATACAAAATGACACTTGCCAATTAGGGCTCACTGCCCAAGCACACTGCTCACAAGAGGCACACTGCCTACAAGAGACACACTGTCTACAATTTATAAAGAATGTAATACAATACTTGAACTGATAAAAAGCATCAACATATGTTGGAGTTCAGTTCCGGTTAGGCTCTGTACACTGATCTGCTGCACTTCATCTTTCCTCTTCTTTTGTGCTGCTATCCTTTCACATACTGGACCTTCCTTTCTACTTTTATTCGACTCTACTGCTTTTCTTCGCACATCACCAACAACCACGACACTTCTTACAACTAAATACATCTTGTATATATATGCGCACAAGTGATTTCATCACCTTTCTAGTCGGCACCCGGAATAGTCAATATTTTTCACAAACTCTGATATGTCGGCTGAATCCTTGCTTACCGTGATGCGGATCAAGGATATACTTGTAGAAGTCATCAATCATGTCGGCCAATCATAACTTATGCCTTAAGAATATTTACCATCATCAGTAACACATCCGGAATAAAGTTTGATGTTCTGCCAGTCAGTTCTTCCTCTGTCCACACTGCCAATTAGGAACCCGATACTCAAGTATTCATATCTTTTTCTTCATCTATCACCGGAGGCTAAATCCTTGGAATCTATCACTCAAGGTAGTCCTCTTGACTTCCCCAAATCCGCACTTCACCAAGATACTTCTTCTGAGAGATCCGGACCTGTCTGTCGGACCTCGCCACATGCTCTGTTCTTGTTTACCGGACCACAACATTCTTCACTCTGACTTCCGGTAGAGACATACCATGTCCTGCGGATGTGTGGGATGAACTTTGTTGCCATCAATGACAACAATCATGAATCCATATAGTGTCTCTTGCCAACAGAAATTCCATTAATCAACAATGAAAAATAAGTCGAAGTCACGCAATTCATAACCCAATCAACCCAATGTGAGAAAAAACCAAAAGTTAATAAAATATTCTGAAGAATGACCTAGTTGACTCTGTCATAGGCCTTTGACATATCAAGCTTGATGAACATGGCCTTTTCCTTAGAGGTGGACATAGAATGAATGACCTCAGCTACCACAACAATGCCATCCAAAATCTAATGCCTTGTCACAAAGTGTCCTTGCTCGGGAGAGATCAGAGGAGTCAAGCACTTCTTCAAATGCTTTGCAATAATTTTGGTGATTATCTTGTAAGTGACATTGCAAAGCGCAATAGGACGAAAAGAATCCAAAGAAGAGGCTCCTTTTTTGGGAGTAAGAGCCAGAAAAGTAGAGTTGATGAATTTGAGCATCTGTTTATTATCTTGAGACTCGCAAACAACCTTTAACAAGTCGCCCTTCAAAATTTCCGAAAACTCTTGGAAGAGTTCTATGGGAAAGCCATCAGGGCCAGGAGCCTTACCTTTCTTCATCTGGAACACAACCGACTTCACCTCCTCCAAAGTGATAGGTTCCATGAGAGAAATGTTCATATCCTTTGAGACTAAGGAGGGGATTCAATAAAAAATGATTCTCTCACTATCCATGTTCTGAGAACCTTGTTTTATAAATAGTAAGGAGAAGTGCCTAACAACTTTGGAGATATCTAGAAAAGAATTCAACTGTTCCCCCTGGGCAGAAGTAAGGGAGACCAAAGCATTACCACATCTATGATCCTTCACTGAGTTATGAAAAAAAGAAGTGTTCTTATCACCTTCTTGAAGCCAACTATGTGATGTCCCGATATTAAGACATTGTTTGATTTAAGATTTAAACATCATGATAAAGGACGATAAAGTTGTTTTGTGAAATACGATGTTTTATCAAATTGAATGATAGAG
Source organism: Cunninghamia lanceolata (assembly GCA_027924645.1). NCBI lineage: Eukaryota > Viridiplantae > Streptophyta > Pinopsida > Cupressales > Cupressaceae > Cunninghamia > Cunninghamia lanceolata. Next base: position 258,307 of record BSBN01000246.1, read on the forward strand.
GTAATTCTGTATTAATATTTAGATAAACATATGTTATTAATATATGTTAATATTATTATTTTTTAATTAAAATATAATATTAAATAAATGATATTATATTATATTAATCAATATTATTATATTTAATAATATAAATATGAATATAAATATAAATATCATTTATTATAATAATATAATGCTATAAATATATTATAAATATAAATATATAAATATTAAATTATATATATATTTATAATTATTAATATGGACATCGTGGCCGACTCTCGTAGATTGGTGACCGGCCTCCTAAAATAGACAAAATATATATACGAGGAGGTATTTTCCTTGAGGCGGAGGAAGATCCAAAATGCAGAAACGGCCGACTATGATAGCAACGAATCACGTGGACGCCACCCTCTCGAAATACCATTAAATGGTCAACGACTCTATAAACAAAGGCAACGATCATCTTTGTTAAACAATCAAATTAAGACTTCACAAGAAGCCAACCTCTATGTATATGAAGCATTATATATATATATATATATATATATATATATATGTTAAAATAAAAATATAGTTAAGAAGAAATGAAAGGAGCTGGCCGTGATTGAAATCCATGAGACATGTCTCTTCAATAAGGCATGAGGTAAGTATAAGAAAGAAAAATAAAACATATGGGAGAAGAAAGAGGTATATATCTGAATTAATCTGCAAGTATAAAAAGGGCAGCATAGAATATGATATGGGGGTAGATCTAAAAGTTGGAAGACACACACACACACACACACACATATATGATATCTATATATTCAAAAAGACATCTGATTTAGACATATGCAAAATAAGAAGAGGAAATAGAAATATACCTCTAATGGAATATAGAGATGGAGAAATGAACAAATAATATCTGAATATAGAGATGGAGGAATGAACAAATAATATCCGAATTAATATTCAGATTTGCATGATTATGAAAATAAAAAGGAACAAGATATACAATTCCGAGATTGGAAGAAGAGTGTTTGAAGAATATAATCAACACTAAAGGAAGACAATTCTTAGATTTCCAAGGATACAAAGGCAAGAATTATATACTTGGTATGATGTATCTATCCCTATGTCTCTTCTGATAAATGCCATGTGATAAATAATGACAAATGCATCTAGTTGAAAGGTTATCTATTTATCTATTGTATGCACATTATATTTTGCACAAAATTCAATATTTATTGGTCATGATAATAGCAGTCTGTATACCTGCATAAATCTGAGTTATCAATTATTAATTATTGCTGATATGACATAATGAGTATGTTACTGATCTATATGTAAGGATAGAATATGTGACTACAATATGAAATAATATTTATATTATCTGGCTGTGGTAACCAGCCATGATGAGGGAATTGAGGGCCTACGAGGAGGGGAAACGACGTTGGGATCATCTTCTAAGTACACCACCCCATGGTGGATGGCTGAGGCCTGCCACATGTGGGCCAAGGGGGCATAAGAGGCCGCTCTTGGGCTTAGAAGGAGTGATTTCTGGGACACCCTGTTGTAGTTGCACCCCAACCTCCCATCATGGTGATTAATTGAGTCATAAGAAGAAGCAGAATGGTTCTGATAAGGGGAATGGTGATAGGACGCCTCACTAGGCACCCCACCCCATATGGATGGCAAGAGGCCACATGGGGCCAAGAGGGGTGAAGCACCTGCTCTTGGGCCTAGGGTAGAGGGTTTCTTGGGCACCCTATCAAACCATTTTGTCCCAGGAAGAATGAATTAGAAACCTAAAAGATTACAATATATTCATGAGATGATATTCATTTCTTGTTATAAATGTTTACTAATCTATTTGTAGGTCTTAAACAGGGAGTTGTATCACTAATCTTACTTTCCTTGTTTCCTTTACATATTCCAATGAGAGCATCATATAATACTATCTTGTAAATATTTTCTAACTCTGTCTAGTGGTACCCAATCAAGTTATAAACTTCCCCAAAATCAAGTTGATTAATTGAAATTGATATATTAGGGCAAATTTAGGGGTCCTCCAAATTTGGGGACATTACAAACTAATCCAAGATTTCTGTTTCCAATAAATCTCCTCCTGAAGCTCCCACTCTGAAAGTTCCTTGGAGCAAATAAATTCTTCCCACAAAAGCTCCTCAGTCATGCCTTCATCCTTAATCTGAAAAGTAATTCTCTCCAGCTTATCTTGAAGATGATTTTTAATTGAAAAAATATTTCCAAAAGAAAATCGATTCCAGCTTGAACTTGACAAATTGAAGCCTCTTGAAAAAAGTGTACATAGTTGTACCAAAAGTAGGGTTTCCATCCCTCCACCAAACCCCCATAAACTTATGCAGATCAGAGTCCCGTAACTACATAAGCTGGAATTTGAAAGGAGGATTTTTCGGAATAGATAGCACCAAGGAATAGAACTTGATAGGCTAGTGATCAGACCCCCTCCATCCAAAAATTTTAGAAAAAGAAGTCCAATTGTTACCAATCTAGAAATCAAACACAAGAAATTTGTCAAGTCTTTCTGAGAGAATCCGTTCCACATCTTCAATTATTCTAGGTGAAAATTTCATTTCTTTACATCACATCCACCAAGTTGAGGAAAGAAATGTTATCCCTCATTAAAGTAGAAGAAGGGCCAAGACTCTCAATACTCCCACTTTTCTCATTCAAGCTAACTATAGAATTAAAATCATCTGCTAAAATCCAGGGGAGAGAGAGGGAACAAGAGAACGAATAAATTTGATAAGGTACCAAAGAAAAACTTTACCTAGAAAATCCGTAGTTGCATAGACATTGGTGAGAAGCATAGTCTCCCCAGACTCAAAGCAAGATGTAGCCACTGAAATAGAATTTCTACTCCCTAACCACCAAAGGGGTTAAGTCTGCGAGGATCCCAAAGGCAAGCCACTCCTCTAGCAAAACCTTGAGCACCAATGCATAGACATTGACCCCTTCTCTAGATCCTAGAAGAAATACTTGCCATGTCCTCAATTGAAAGCTTTGTTTCCTAAATGAAAACCATATTAGGTCTATGATCATGAATAAGATCTTGAGCAACCTTTTGTAGAGGGATGCTACTCAAACCCCTAGCATTCCATGATATCACAATCATTTTGGGGGATTAGAAAAGTGAGTATCAAGTGTCTTAATGATCCCCGATTCCACCAACGATTCCCCTATCAATTTCTTTTTCTCTTTATCTTTCTTCCTTTCTGCCTTTGCTACCTTCTCAGTGCCTCCTTTCTTGATTTTTTTTGCTACAATCCTAACAAAGGAGGATCCCTCTTTTTGCCATCTTCTTTTTTCCCCAAAATATGCATAGGAGCTGACACAACATTGCCTTCAATTGATTCCATTTGGATTTTTGTTATAGGGGTAGAGCCTGCCCCTTCTATAGGTAACTCTAAAACCTTCTGAAGCCTAACCTCTTCCCTATAGGGCCAATCGCTTCCTGCAAACCCGTCGGTATCTCTAAAATTGGATTTGGAACAAGGATATTGAAAATACCAAAATTCGAGAGAAATGTATCTTGTTCAGCCATGTTGACATCATGCTCCATTGAATCTAAACCCTCAAAACTTTCAAGGACATCAAACCTATTGTTGGAGATCGCTTTGGAAGTAGCTTTATTTTGGCGATTCATAGTCTTCGCCTTTGACCAAGTCTCCAAGATTTCACAGGAATGAAGCCATTTGAGTCGTGTGCATCACTCTAAATAGGGGCCTTGCCTTTTGTTTTAAGATTGGTTGCATGCACCACAAGAGGGGTCTTAGGGGACTTAGGGCCCAATTTTGGGCAATTTCTCTGTAGGTGTCCATATTCATGACATGCACGACATCGAAAGGGCAGTGCTTCATATTCAATTTGCTGGATCCAGTTCAATCTGCCCAATCTAATCTCCACCGATTTTGAAAGTGGATTATTCAAATTGGTTTCAACACAAAGATGAGCAAAAGTGACAAACTTCTTGTCAAGGGTTTGGCGAGAAGGGCCCAAGGGTTTCCCAATAACCACCGCTATAGCATGTAGAATGTCTTGTTGCCAGAACTCTATTGGAAGCAGGGGAAGGCGAACCTAAACAAGAATCTTGGACAGGAGCTCCTCTACTAGATTAAACCCTACATGCCAGGGTTTGATAAATAAACCCGCTTGGTTGTGAAAATAGGGGCCTCCTTCAAAAATCATGTTTCGATCTGCCATTCGAGAAAACACCACAAAGAAATATCCGTTTGCAGCTAAGATGATTTCCATATCACCTTTAGAGTTCCAGTTCTTTCTGACCCACGATTTCAAAAAAGCCATGGAAATTCAGATACCCACGAAATTACAAATTAATGCATGCTTACACAAATAAAGCACTTCATTAGCTATGGCTTTAGGGTTAATCACCACAATAGGGTGATCTTTGCATTTCTCTAGGCAATTGTTAGATATGAACCTAGGCCTCGGATGCATCGTTGTAATGTCCCCCACTTAGCTCATCACTCCGAGAGGTCAGGGTTAGCCTATCACAGGATTCCCGTAGGCTAACGGCAGTGTTCAGGGAGTCAGTTTGAGGACTTACTATTTATAGTAAGTCGTGATAGGGCCAGTTTCCATATTTGGTAGGGTAGGGTAGTGCAGGAGCCTCGGTATGAGATTCGGGAAGTCAAATCTTCTAGAGCTATATCAATTTTATTTAAGTTAAATGAAAGATTTAACTTATACTTTATGAGTTATAATATAACTCTATGTTATGTTATAAAGTCACTTTATAAACATTAAGTTATATCTTAAAAAAGTGACTCTCCTAGGGATGGGCGCTCCATGAGGACACATGGTGATGTTTTAAAATGAAAATAAAATTATTTCCCTCTCATTCTTGGGCGTTGGGTTTGGAGGAGGTTTAAAGAGCAAAAAGAAACTTCATTTGGATATGCTTGCCTTATGATATTTTGCTCTGACATTGAGTTTTGCTTTGCTGAGGGTTTGAGCTTGGCTCTTGGTTTTCAGACATCAATTTGCAGAGATGGAAACCTTTGCAGATTGCCTTTCCTTGTGTATGAAAGAGTGCATTAGGAGGGGGATTGTGGGAATTCCATTCAGGGGTTCCATTTGTGCTTTCAGGAATCACATTTTAGAGTTCCTTCGAGTTTGAAATGAAGATATATTACAGAGTTAATGTTTGCAAAGGAGATTAAACTAGTTTCAAACAGATTGGAGGCTTTTTGCAGGAGTTTGAGGCTGTATTTGTGTTCCTTGGAGAGGCCGTACCACTAGATGCTGGCCGTACTGCTTGAGCAGGGCCGTACTCCTCCTTGGCTGCCTATTCTTCATTGTTTGGTGGCTGTCATTCATCATATGAAGTCGTTTTGAGTGTGCATACTTGAACAGATTAGAAACCAAGCAAAAGGAAGGGGTTTTAGTGTTGAAAGTTGCTGTCCTTCACTCTTTAGAGGCCGTACCATTCAGCCAAGGACGTGGGTTTTCCAGCAGTGATGTTCTTTGGGTTTTGGGTGGCTACTTTCTCCTTCTTTCTAGGCGTTTAGAGGCTATTGTACACCTGCAACCATTGTAATATCATATATTGCTGTATCTCGAAGATTGTGAGCATATTTCATGGTGCATGGTCGTTGGTCCCGCACAGGGCCGACATGAAGTTGTGAAACCAAACATGGGTATGCTTCTGTAATTCATTTCTTGGCAATACACAATCTGGGTTATAGTTATTTTGTTGATATTGTTTATAGTTTTTCTGGGTTTTCAATTCATAGTTCATTTTATGTGTATTTCAATGCAAAAACATCACATGCAAAAACATGCAATGAAAACATAAATCCAAAACCGTCAGAAGACACAAAACACATACAGAGGCAAAACATATACCAAGGGTGTATGTTACAATTGCAGATTTAGAATCCTCAGTTGCATGCAATAAAAAATCCACTGCATGTGCAAGACCAGAAGACGAAGGCTCATTCCCATTGAGTGCATCTTTAAAAGACAAGGGAGGGGGGTCCCCTAGACCCCCAATGGCCGCTATGTAGGCAGCCCCTTCCGAAAAACAGAAAAGCAGTAGGAAATAGAGCCGCCAAATCCCAAAGGAAGGATGCCAAACCCTCACCAAGCGAATCTCCCCTCACCGTGACCTGCAAGAAAAGGAATACAAAGGGCCAAGCAGGCCCGTACCCCTGCGCAACTGCTACAGCAGTGGCTCAAGCCGCCAAAACCACCTGTGCGCTCTCCATACTCCATTCCTTCACCAATCCTCTATAGAAATTTTAACAACAAAGGCTTAATAGTAAAATATTTAACTTTCAGAAGGATGCAACAGTGTCTTCAACATCTGTTCTTTTGGTGGCTGAGATAATGTTCTTGGTCCCATGGACCATTGGGTCTTGTGGATGTAATTAAAAACATTTCATTTGTTTCCTTGGCCAATGCATATGGGCAAACCCAGGGTCAGGCTAAAAGCTCTGCAACAGAAACTCTAATGATTCGTGGGTTCTTTATGCAAGGAGCCCTTGCTTGCAATCTAATCATTCAATCTTGATGATGGGCAATAAAGTATGGTCCGAAATGGTCAATTTTCTGAATTCTTCAACAATTTTTCTTGAAGCTTTGCTGTTTTAACAAGTAATTAATGTTTTGGCACTAGAGAATCTAATATCAGCTATCACAGTTTTGTTACTTTTGATTCTTTTGCATATGTACAGCCGATGATGTCTTTTAGTCTAGGAAACATCTGATTTGTGGTCTATGAAGTTCTTTTCTAGTAAGTTATAATTTCAAAAGAAGAACAAATGTCAATCAGGTTGTGGTTCACTGGCGAAGTTGATTGGCCACTAAACAACCATTCACTGGTGAAGTTGATCAACTACTATACAACTCTCTGATTTATGTTTCATCTGTTATGTCTTTCTGTGATGATGTTTCCAAGTGCACACCAGGATGTCAGCAGTTCTGAATATTACATGTTGCTATTTTAAGTAATGCCTGAAATTAACTTAATTTCTTTCTTATCTGAGGGCCTACGGCTGAACATCTTAAGTAGGAATTTTATAATAATCAAATTGAAAGTTTATATAAAGGCTAACCTATTGAAAGTTGTTCTCAAAAGTCGGCTTTTTTCCTAATCTGTTTGTCTAAATGAAAATCATGTTACTTATTATTTTTGTTTCTTTTGTCTAATGTTTCTTAGCATTGTTATCTAATAATCTTCAGATACTGGTGGAGGTAATGCTCTTAATGTTCAGAGGACCATAAGGGATTTGATTGCTGCAGGGGCTGCAGGTTGTTTTCTTGAGGTATGTTAAAAGACAACGTCATCATATGAGATGAAGAGCATTTAAGTTACAGTAAGTGTATTTCTCTGAAATTTATTATACACATATTACTAATGAAGAATAAATAATATGCTATGCATTTTGATGCTTTGAAACCAGGATCAAGCATGGCCTAAGAAATGTGGTATGTGGACTTTTCACATTTCCAGCAGTCTTTTCTCTTTAGAATTTTATTATTAATCATTTTCATCCTGAAAAGATGAGCACGAGGAGATCATAAATGGATTAATTATTGTAGTCATAATGATATTCATTGTATAAATAAGATTCTTATGACTGCTGTGTTTTTCTCCATGTACCAATCTGGAAATAGGTCATATGCGTGGAAAACAGGTAATGTTTACAGCTTCCGAATATATGTGCTTTACCTTTGGAGACATATTCTTAATGCATTGTTAATTTATTTAGCAAATTAAGTTGAGAGACTTGGAGTTTTTAATATAAAATTGCATATAAAATTGCATTTGTATTCCTCTTTAAGGTGTTATGTTGGCATCCTTTTTCCTTTCACATTGGTAAATCAACAATTTTTTTCTAGATACTACATTCAAGGGGAGGGCAGAAAATCAAAAGCCTAGACTATCAAAATGCATCTCAAAATCTAGCATGAAAATCCCACAGCAAGTGGCTATCATTACTATCAGTATCTACCGACATAAGACAACTATCAAAATAGATCATAATTAATAGAAGCTAGTTTAGGAGAATGTAAGCCATAAAACGCATCCTCCTAATTAGATCTAAGACATCGAGCTAATCCGATCAACTGTTAAGTCAGTGATTTCAGTCTTGCTCTTTGGAATTTTGACCTCTTCTATGCAGCAGAGGACATGTCTTCTTTCTCCTTCTGGGCAGGTACATCTTCACATCTTCAAGCACTCAAGGAATTTTGAATGGTCAAAATTGTGTCCTTACAAATGCTTTCAATCAGAACCATTCAATGTCCTGATGTAGATCTAACTGCTGCTAGTAATTCCCTTGGTCCAGCTGTCTACTGAGACTGAGTAGACAAGCCTGCATGTCAATTTTATTGCCCACTCCTAACTCTTTCAGTACGCTTCTAATGGCATAACCACATTGAGACTGAATAAAATAAGAAATTGGATCCTCCATTGAAGAAATATGTATTTTAGAAAAAATTATACCAAGATCAACTACTAAACATTAAATCATAAGCAAAAAATAAATTAACAAATTAAAATAAACTCATACCACAACAAAGGTGAGACAAATTTTTTAAAGTGGAGAAACCATTTTGTGGAACAATACCCTATGTGCATTAATGAAGACAACAACTTGAAATCTTACAATACTTACAGTCTCTCCAATACAAAAAAACATGAGAGTTTCATGATAACAAGATAACCAAGTACCAGCGGGGAATCTCTATTTTATAGAGGTGAAAAAATTTAAAAACCTTTATATTTGTCATCTTGCATTAGTATGTGTCTATGTGTCCTATTCCTCATGATAAGAGATGTGCACACGTGTGCAAAGGAAAGAAGTTACTCTCTTGATATTCTTTGTAAGGAATATGGATACACCTAAGAAAGTAGTTACATTCCAAGGATCTTAGCTTAAAGACAAACAATGTGTACGATAATCTAAATTGATAAATATAAATAATAATTCTAGTCACTTCACTAAGGACATATACTTCTTAAATGTAGGAAAATTCCATACACAAAAGGACAAAAAGGTTGAGTAGGAATTTTCCATGAAAAACAAATAAATCTATTCTATGGCTCTACAACTTAATAACTAGGACTCTAATGACCAAGGAAAGATCAATTCTGACATATTTTCATTGCATTTCCTTTACCCAACTCAGAATGATGACTGATATTAGTCTACCCTGTTGTATCTACATCAGTATGCTGCCTATGCACACTGTCAACCTCTTGATGCAAGCTCAACCGTCTATCCACAGAAACACACACTAAATTATCCCTTGAGTCAATCATATATAACTGGTTTGGAAGCCCCCTGCCAATGGCACTAGATACCATTGGACCTGTATGATCTGGCTAACCTGCTCTTACATATTTGCCACAACATTCTGCATTATGCCCTCTACCATGTCTTGTGCTATTGGTTCATGGTAACTCCTCCCAAGCACTGTTTCTGTTCCTTACAAAGTACCCTGAGTCAATAGTACGTCCCTCATCTGAAACATCGAAGTTATTAATTGTATTATCCCCACAATATGAAATCCTTACTGGTTATTGCTGAAAAAAATCCAGCTGGATAATGGAAATGGATGCGACAAACTCTGCTCTAAATATTGCTGTTACACATTGATTCCTGCCCTTTCTTATTGATGTTTCATATGTAGTCGGCCGTAGTCAGCCATGTCGGTTAGAGTCGTAGTTGGCCGTAGTTATATTTGGCTAAGCAAATAATAATGAATTAAATAATACTTGTGCACAATTAGTTTATTATGAGTGTTATCGGGAATTAACCCTGACAGTTGGGTAGTTGTGTAGTCGTTGTTGATGGTTGGTATCTCAACCAACCTCGGCCAGTTATAAATTGGGTCAATCCTTTGTAGTTGGGGACCCGACGTTGTGATATTGTGATGTAATACTGATATATTCAATGAATGGAAACAATGCTTTATTCTGTGCAATTCCCGTATTAATCGTATGCTTTATAGTTACTATATATTTATGTTTACTCCATGTTTCTCTGAGAAACCACTTAGCGAAAACATTTGGCGCCGTTGCTGAAGTGAACTTGGTAAACATCGCCCAGACGGAGAATGGCGTCATGATGGGTCAGCCAACTGAAGAGCTGGTACAAGCAAATGAAGAACGTGAAGACGCTCTGATGGAGGATCTGGTTAACCTGTGGGACATCTTGTTGAGGGATCACGTAAGGAGGGAGGCTCTCAGGTGAGAGATCCCTCAGGAGGTCATCTGGGACAGATTGCACGTCAACCTAGAGGTCTACCACCTCCTCAACCGACTACCAAGGTTGATCGCTTGCCATTACATCATCTTGCAAGACCTTCGCGCTGAGAGCGATCAAGAACGACGAAGGCAACAGATACTACAATGGTACGGGGAGAGAAGTAAATGGGAGGAGGAAGAACGTGATACTAGCCGAAGACGTACTCCTGGTAATTAATGCCCGTACGAACGTCAATTAATGCCCATACGTCTCAATAAAGATAAGAACTGAGTACTAAGTGGGCAAGAAACACCTGAGGAAAGAGTGTGAAGATCACTGAGATTAAAGGAACAAGAGAACCGAAGGAGACTGAAACAAATTGTTGAGGAAGCGAATAAAGATCTTCATGAAATAAATCAAGATACTGTTGAGTTGCACCAAAACCTCGTCGAGGAAACCAACGAAGGAACTTTTAGGACACCGTTAGTGACAAATAAAGAAAAAGAAAAAAACAATGAAAATGAATTGACAGAAGAGCTCGAAAACAACATATGCTGCATTCGAGAGTTGTCCATATCAGACGACGAAGGGCCGAGGATTGGAGGACCTGAGCCCAAGACCCCCGGGCAGAGGGATTACCGGAACGAACCCCAGGAGACTCGAAGTGCAGAGGACGCTGAGAAGGGACATGGAGAAGACCCGTACGTGGCTGAGAGTGACAAGAGAGACACCAGAACGTCGTGGGAGAACCAGTCCAATCAGGTCTAACGCACAGGGAGGGCATCGGGGAAGAAACATGGCGACTCCACTAGCCAGTGAGAGGCAGAAGCTGCCGAAATTCATGGGGAATGGGTCAGAGGATCCAGTACGGCATTGCAAGACTTGCGAGACGATATGGATAGCCAATGGGCAGGAAGATGAAGACTATTGGCTGAGAGTGTTCCCAACGACACTGAGGGGCATAGCCATAGATTGGTACACAGAACTTGAAGTAACACATAAAGCCTCATGGCAAGTACTGAAGAAGGCATTCGAGAACGAATTCAAACTTCTCAAGGATGACAATGAAATTGCAGCGGAGATCTACAACACGAAGCAAGGAAAGCACGAGAACGTGCGAGCCTATAATCGCAAGCTCAAGGAGTTGTTGGTGAAACTAGAGACTTAGCCAGCCAACGGTTTGAAGAAACGATGGTTCATCGAAGGGTTGCTACCGTCGTTGAGGAAGAAAATGAAAGTCGTACCTCCATCATCGTACGCCGAAGTGTACAATCGGGCGATGGTTATAGAAAGTAAAAACAAAACATGCTCCTGAGGGAAGAGGAAGATTGTCATAGCTCGATAATTTCTAGTTAAAGATTGGAAATGTTTCATATTGATCATCACAAGAGATAGTCTATGTGAATTTAAAAAAAAAAGGAGAAAGACCAAACTATAAAATGACAAGTCAGAAGACAAGGATGAGTTGGCATAAAAGACAAGAAACACTAAAGACAAAATCTAATAAGGCAAGAGTAATCGCCGATTTTCCTTAAGCATTCGCCGATCATATAAAATTAATAATAATAGTTTATTCAAACTAACGATTATGAAAAGGCATGAGAAGGTTTCAACCAAGGTGTCTATTCCTATCGCCCCTCATCGAGGCTTTAAAAGGGATCATGAAGAAGCGATCAAGGCAGCATCAAACATCCTTCATTCTCTTGTAGATCATCGAATAAACAACATAAAGTAAGCGAGTCAGCAAATACCGACTCAATCAAGGAACAACAGTAAATAAATACAGTGATAGCAATAGTATCTATGAACAGGTACTAACAGCATTAGAAGAAATATATCTGGCATTATATCAGATCTGCCATTAAGAATATCGAAGCAAGTGCAGTCCAGAAATTATATCAGCAGAGAGCATCCATACATTATCATTTTACTATATTCTCTGATCGAACCATCATAATCATACAGGTATGAATGCATATTTCATCTCCCTTGCTTGTTATTTATATGATCATACATGTATCATTATGATAGTACTGTAACTTATATGTAATGTATAGACAGTCATATGCAATCATTCATAATAATGTAACTTGTATGCAATCAGCCATAACAATTTGTGAACCCATTAACCTCATATGAGATCGAGTGAGAGCAAAGTGCCAAAGAGGCCACTCATGGGTATTTAGAGGCCTTTGTCACATGTGGTATAAGGTACTCATAGTGCAAAGGATATTAATCACATAGAGGCCTTTGTCACATGTGGTATAAGGTACCCATAGTGCAAAGGATTGTGATTTAATGGCATTGGCTACCTTGATCTAAGGCATCATAAGAGTACCAAGGAGTTTCATAGAGGCCTTGACTCTAAAAGTACTAAGGGTACTACTTGAGTCCAAGGATAGTGTTACACCCACTCTAATTTAACAGAATATAAAATTAACTATTATTAGAATTTCAACTAAAAGATAACTTGATTAACTAACTATCTATGAAATAAAATTTCATAAAAACAACTAACTTTTATTTTCAGCTGAAGTAATCTTTTCTAACTGATTATATGCAATCAACATAATTTAACCAACTTTCGTTAACTGAATTCCAAGTAATAAAAGAGATTAAGAGAAGTACAACTTGCATAGCTTCTTACTGATTTTGTTTACGGATCCTTCACTGGATTTTGGAAAAAGAAATATCAACAAGGGTTTTAACCACCCAACCAAGACCAACTGGTCTCCCGTGCTTCTTCAATTGAAGAAACCCGACCCTTCATGAGGGTGACGACAGGAATCAATTAATAACAATGTGCCTTTGAGCCTGGTGTCAAGACCTATACCTCTTGATCGATCTTTCCCTATAGGTACCTCCTAACTGGAAAGATCATTTTGACCAGTGGTATATCTGGTACTTGATCACTGATAGATGCCTATCTGTATCGTAACCTTGGCCAAGGATTTTCTAGTAATGTCGTCAGCCTTCACCCTTGCTCGACATTGTTATTAATTTAATGTTTTCTTCTTTTCATTCTGAATGTAAGTTTTTTTTTTACATAGCATCATACATGACTTACTTGGCAACTTTTATTCGCATTAAAATCAGAACAAAAACACAGAGATAGAAATTGCTCAAAAAAATACAGCACTCTTATTATTAGCACATTATAATACCCAGGCTGACAGTAACAGCAATAGATTCTAAGCATGTATATATATATAAATATATATATATATATGTATATATATGTGTGTGTATATATATACATATACTTATACATGCATATCAAACATAGATTAACTATCAAAAGTATCTCGGCTTTAGAAATCTCAGAAGCTGAAATAAAGAAATATGAATACTGATTTCAAAGGACTAATATGAATTGCTAAGATCATCAAACTTTTAACAAACTGTTAAAGAAGATCTAAGATCTTGCCTGACAAGTGATTGGAAAGTCGGGATAGCTAGCTACGACTGATCTATTCAATACAATCCGTAACAAAAGACCTCTTGATAATTGCACGACACAGTGAAAATTCTCAGAAACAAGGCGTCAACAATATGCACGCTGAAAGGTAATGCTTAACAATGATACTACAACTCGAACTCTTCTTCTCTTCTCTCTGTCCGCCTTACTCAGAAAGAAAATAAAAATGCTTAATCGAATGGCGGATGTTCCCTCTACTCTCCTATATGAAGGAAAAATGCATGCCAAGAAAGAATGGTCGATCAAAATAAATCGCAAGAGGAGTTACAAACAAGATTTCAACTCATACACTTCAAGCGCTCCACAAGGTAAGACCCAAAGTAATTTATTAAATAAACAAAAGAGATAAATCTTTTTCTCTATTAAATATATATATATATATATATATATATATATATATATATATATATATATATATATATATACTCATGCGCCTTGGCTAAGGCTACGGTGACTTTAGGATTTTGGTTAAATTATTGTTTTGTTGATATCCCTTTTTCTTAGCCACCTGTTTTTGTTACTGAAAAACATAATTGTATTAATTGAATGAATTACAAAGAAGAGCATAGCTCAATTTAAAGGGCAATACAAGATGTTTCTAAATAGAGAATACAGCTAATAAAGCAAATCTATTAGAAACATTCTAAACTAAACTAAACTAAGACTGAAATAGAAATAACTAAAAGGATGACCATTAAACTAAACTATATACTATATTTTAATACCCTCCCTTAATGGTCATCGTACAAATAAAAACCCATAACCCTATGGAGTGCTGGTCCTCAAAATGCATAAAATGCAGACTCCTTCTCAGTATGCTTTGCCACTTGAGCACTTTGCTGAGGCATTTCTTGGTTGGACTTCTCATCAGCCAACTGCTTTCTGCAAAACCTCTTGATATGACCAGGCTTCCCACAGTAATGGCAAGTAAAAGATTTCTTGGAGTCCTCCGAATCGCCTCGTCCTTTCTGCTGAGTGGACTTGCCTTTGCCAACTTCCTTGGCAGTAAAAGCTTGTTCAACACTAGGAGACTCACTGCTGCTCCCAAACTGCTTCCTCCACCTATCCTGCCTCAAAAGCTTGTTGCACAACTCATCAAACTTCAAGTCAACATTGGTGGATGTAATGTTGAGCGTTTCGATGAAGTGCTCGTAGGAACGTGGCAAACTTCAAAGTGATCACCACCATATCCTCTTCAGCCATCTTACGACCAATGGCCTCCAGTTGGTCGCGAATATCCTTGATTTTCGTCAAGTGCCCCTGCAAAGACACTTGGGTATCCATCATAATAGAGAGTAGCATATTCTTCAGAAAGAATGCCCTTCCCTTGTCTGAGGTCTCATGAAGATCTTTGAGATGCTTCCAGATCTCTGCAGCAGATTTACCATATGGTATTTTTGGTAACATCTCATCGGTGGCAGATAATTTTAGAAGCATAACTGCCTCCCTATTACCTTCATCATACTTGTCCTGATTCTTCCCAGGAGTAGCGGGACGAGCATCTGTACTGAGAACAAGCGAATTCAGACACCGGTACTCAAAGATGGTAAGCATCCTCTGCTTCCACGTGTTGTAATTCTTTCCATTGAACCTCTGCTCATTTTCCAATAGAATATTGGACAAAGACACCATCCCTCCCGTTTTCCAAAGCACAAAAAAAGAGGAAAATCCGTGATTAGCTGGCAAAAATCCAAGACAATCAGCTGGCACAAATTTACGATTTTTCAAAAATCGTCTAAAAAGAGGCTCAGAAAAACTTAAAAAAATAAGATTTTTGTAGAAAAAACCTTCGAAAACTCTTTGCAGAATTTTTAGTGTTCCCAGAAAAATTCAGTCAAACTGGCCCAAAAAATGACCTGTCACACGGCCATAAAATCACGATCTTCAAACAAATCTTTGACTTTTAGAGGCGCTGTAAGTGCTCATGATGAAACCGTGGGCAAAGAAACCCTAAAAAAAAAATTGTTGCAGAGGCAACTTGGCAATAGAAATCCCATCGAAATGTAGAAAGGAAGGCGCCACTACAGAAACACTGATCCCAAATATTAAAATGGCGACCAAAGGAATCTCCCGCCGACACAAAAACTAGAAGTCCTGCCAAAATATTTTCTTTGCTAAAGGCGCCAATACACATGGGACCTTCAAACACTCACACGACCTTCAAAAACGTTGATACAGAAATCACAGCCACAACCCACGGCCCAGATTTATTAAAGTCGTTCAAACACGACGACTCTTTAGAAAAAAACGGCGACCCCAGAAAAAAACGCTGCTCACTACCCTTAAAATCACTTCAGATATATAAATGGAAGCCCGTCGGAATAAAAACAAGTGCCAAGAAAAAAAACGCGTGCAAAGGCTCAGAAACGCTGAAAATATCAAATGGCGACTTCAACAAAACGACTTCTCATGAAAACGCGATTTCGACACCAGGATCCATACCAGAATCGCGACCCGCGACCAGAAACCCTTAAAATAAAAAATAAAAAATAAAAAACGTTGGAGGAAATCGCGATTTTCTTCAAAGATTTCTTTGGAAAAAATCAGCTAAAAATCTCAGGTCGAGCCTACGCTCTGATACCATGTTACTGAAAAACATAATTGTATTAACTGAATGAATTACAAAGAAGAGCACGGCTCAATTTAAAGGGAAATACAAGATGTTTCTAAATAGAGAATACAGCTGATAAAGCAAATCTATTAGAAACATTCTAAACTAAACTAAACTACGACTGAAATAGAAATAACTAAAAAGATGACCATTAAACTAAACTATATACTATATTTTAATAGTTTTGTCATGCAACCACTTAGACAATTAAGGAAGGTTAAATCATCTCCATGATATGAATAATAATTAATATCATTTTCATCAATCCATTTTCATATAAAAATAATAAAATATTCACAATTAAAGAGAAAATCATCATATATATTTTTCCAACGAACAATTTCACATTCATATGAAAGCAGTTGTTCTCAACTAACAACATAATTAATATTTAATTGTTCAAACAAAAAAAAGGGATGTAACAGATAGGAGACATTAGAGCCCCATGGTGGATAAGGGTAAATCTCACCTCATCTCTCTCATAGGCTGTTAATGAGTAACACATAAAGAAGATATAGCAAGTATGCAATATATATTGATAGAGATCATGATTCAATAATAGAGCATGTGAAATGTCATGATAGAGAATATGCAAGGAATATTGATAATGATCATAAGAGTAACATGTGAAATATTAATGATAAAAGAATATGCAAGGCATATGGATAGTGATCATAAGAGTAACATGTTAATTATAAATGATAGACAATGTGCATTGAAAGTAATCATAAGATTAGTAATAGTGATGTGCATTGAAAGTAATTATAGATTAATGATAGTGATGTGTATTGAAAGCATAGTTCCGAGACTCGCCAGAACTCGGCGCGTCGCCAGCCGAGCAAGGTATGGCGAGTCTTGGAGACTCGGACTCAGACCCGTCTTCAAACTCACCGATTTTAGCAAACTCGCAAAACTCGCCCAAACTCGGCCGGCGCAGGCATGGGTAAAAAGTTAAAAAAAAAAAAAAAACTCAAGTCAAAAGTTGATTTTTTTTGGACTTATATTGCCTCTATTACACTTAAAGTAACTTCATTTCATTTTCTTGGCAAAATAGGAGGAGAAAAGAGAGTTGTGAGCAAAAATAAGAGTGTGCATTGTAGGGCAAATAGCAAGGAGGTAGAACGAAAAATCCGTCATTAAATCGCATTGGAGCAGCTTCATACTTAGAGTTGGTGCATTGAGAGCTCTCTACCAGCGATTGGAAGGAGTTTGCAACTTTGCATTTCATTTCAAGTTTCAGTAGAGAGGTAAGCTTGTCTTTGTTTGGTTTTTTTTGTGTTTTTTAGCAAAAAATGCATTGTTTTGTAAAATTTCAAATTTGTTTTTGAACAAAGTTAAAAACCCTACTTATTTTGTTTGAAGTTTGAACATTCAACGAATTAAAAAACCCTACATTCAAGTTTTCAACAATCAACAAACCCTACATATTTTTGAAACAAACCCTACCTTTTGTTTTGGAACAATCAACAAACCCTACCTATTTTTGAAACAAACCCTACTTTTTTTTTGCATTAGTTTAATAAATTAATAATTATAAATGAATTATCAATTAACAAATGTTCATTTTTTTTGTATTTATGTGTTATTGTAGCAGCCTTGATTTCAAGTTCAAATTGTATTTTCCACAATGTCTAACTCTTCACACCCAGTTCGAAAGGACCCAGCTTGGAAACACGCTGAAAATTTTCCAGGGCAAAAACAAGGACAAACAAAATGTTTCTATTGCAAAACAATTTTTCATGGAGGCATTAATAGATTGAAATACCATCTTGCATGCATGGCCGTCCATGATGCTTTGGGATGCAAAGATGCACCTGTTGAGGTTGTTCGTGAGGTGCAAATACAATTAGAAACATTTGAAATGAAAAAAGCAGTGAAAAAGAGGCAAAGGGAGGAGTTAGCGTGCATTGGTGGTGTTGGAGAGGCTTCTTCCAAGCCTCCATTTCATCCTAGTGCTAGTGCTTGTGCTAGTACTTCTGCTACTGCTGGTGCCTGTGCTACTGCTAGTGCTGCCGCTACCGCTACTACTAGTGCTGCCGCTGCCGCTACTGCTAGTGGTAGTGGTAGTATTAGCATTGGTCCTAGAATTCGTAAATCTAGGTTGGATTCATTTTTTGTGCCACGCACTACTCCTAGTTCCCAACCGTCGCTTGAGAGCACGGGTTGGAACAAGGAGGCACATGACGCAGCTAGACGAGCAATTGGCGACTTTTGGTACTATTGCACCATTCCATTCCATGCAGCCAGGTAATTTTTTTTGTTTGATTGTTTTAAAATTTATATTATTATAGTTTGATTCTTTGTCTCATGAATTTTTATATTTAAATTTTAGATGTATGTTGAATTCAAATTTAAAGTTAAACTCTCCTTTTTACATGTGCTAGGTCTCCTTATTGGCAAAATATGCTTGATGCCATAACTGTTTGTGGGGCGGGGTTCAAAGGCCCTACTGAAGATGACTTAAGGGGCCCACTTTTGACACAAAAGGTGGCTGATGTAAAAGCTAAAATAGAGGAGTAGCGCTTGGTATGAAGCAAGAAGGGTTGCACCATCATGACCAATGGTTAGACCGATAGAAAAAATAGGACGCTGCTGAATTTTCTTGTTTCCTCTTCAAGTAATTGTACTTCCCTCAATGCATTGAATAATTTGAATTTTGAATTTGATTTAACGATTAATATTTTTAATTTATGTTTTATTGAACCATTGATTTTGCTTCTTTTTTCAGGTGGCACCGTGTTCATCAAGTTAATTGATGCTTCAACACATGTAAAAAATGCCACATACCTTTGTGAGGCTATAGAGGAAGTCCTATTTGAGGTGGGTTAGGAGAATGTGGTTCAAGTAGTGACCGATAATGCAGCAAATTATGTTGCTGCAGGTAGACTACTGATGGAGAGGTACCCAACAGTATTTTGGACTCCATGTGCCGCACATTGCCTTGACCTCGTATTGGAGGATTTAGGCAAGCTTCCATGGATCAAAACATGTGTGGATATACAATCACACATGGGTCCTTAGCCTAATGAGGCAATACACGGGGTTAAGGGAGTTGGCTCGTCCTGGCATCACCAGATTTGCTACAAATTTCATCACACTACAATCCTTGATTCGGTCAAAGGGACCTTTGAGACGTATGTTTGTTGCTGAGGAGTGGACTTCCTCATCCTATGGTACTTCCACTGCAGGGATTGAAGTGGCAAGTTACATTTTTGATGAGGCAGGCTTTTGGACACCTGCTGCAGAGATTGTGAAGGTAACCGTAAAATTCAATTCTAGTATTCTTTAATTTTTATTCATATTTTTCTTTTATTTGTTTAACTTTATTTTATTCACACTTAGGTTAATGTTTCACAATATTTGCAGTTCACCGAGCCCTTGGTAGTTCTCCTACGAGTTGCTGATGGGGAGAAGCCCGCAATGGGCTACATATATGAGGGCATGGATAGGGCCAAGGAGGCCATTAGATCCATCTATGGGGGAGTTGAGGGTAAGTATCGTCCCATTTGGGAGATCATTGATAGGAGATGGCAGCACCAGCTTCACAAGCCCCTCCATGCAGCAGCTTATTTCCTAAATTCGACATTCCAATTCCGCCCTGATTTCAAGGCGGATGATGAGGTTCTTGGTGGGCTCTACTCAGTGATAGAGCGGATGTCGCCTGCAGTTACTAGACCGATAGTCCATGAGATAGAGGCCTTTACTAGTGCACAAGGAGAGCTCTTTTCTCGTCTAATGTGCAAAGAGAGTAGGACAACATTGCAGCAAAATATATTTAAGGGCATAATTTTCCTCTTTTTATATTATTATTAAACGTTGAAACTTGAAACTTGAGACTTAAAATTGGAAATGAGATTGATTTTTTTTTCTTTTTCTCATCTCAGATGTATGGTGGCAAATGTTTGGTGCTAAAACACCAAACCTTTAGAGGATTGCCATTCGCATATTGAGCCAGCCATGCAGTGCTTCAGGTTGTGAGTGTAATTGGAGTATGTTTGAGCACATACACTCCAAGAGGCGCAATAGAATGTCCATGGAGAGGTTGAATGACTTAGTGTATGTTCATTACAACCTTTGACTTAGACACACAGATTTTTGACCATGACTCCACCCCAATCAGGCTAGAGGAGGTCGATCCACAATCTGAGTGGATCACTGAGGCTACAGATCCTATCTTTAGTGATGAGGACTTTGATTGGGTTGACCAGGCAGATAGAGAGGCTGAGGCTGTAGCCATGGCAGAGGAGGTGGATAGAGCACGAGCAGACACAGGCACATCTGATGTTGGTGAGGGTGGCATGGAGTCACAGGCAGAGATTATGGCTGCTGCATCATTGAAGACCTACCATTTACGCCTTTGTAGGAAGGCGAAGGATGCAGGCTCCTCTGAGCCATAGACTTCTAGTTATTGTTTTGATACTTCATATTTGCTTGGAACATTTGATCATTTTGATGTCATGGATTTCATATTCCATGAGTTTTGTATACATTTGACTATATTTATATATCTAAGTGTGCTATTTCCTTCAGCAGCTCAGCTACAATTTGCATTTATACTTATGTGATCGATGTATACTTGTGTATGTGATCCAATTAGCTTCTATTTGATGATGTTATTGTGTCTTTAAGGTTTATTTAATAAAGGGTGCATGAAACAAGTTTTAAATCCTTAAAAATCTCTCAATTTCTTGGGTTTTTCACTTTGCTGAGTTTTTGCTGAGTCTGCGCCGAGTCCCGAGTCCCGAGCCGAGTCACCCTCGCCGAGTCTGCGCCGAGTCCGAGTCTCGGAACTATGATTGAAAGTAATCAATGATGAATTAAAGATATGAATTGGCATTTGGTCATAGAAATGATAAAAGCAATGTTCTTATGTGAATTATATATGTGGCTATAAATGCAAGAATGTACTAATGTTCTCTTTTTGCAAGTTGAAATTTGTGAACAAGGTAGAGAAATTTTGATTTGTGACAAGGGGATATTACAAAGATGGACGATGAGGAGAGTACGGACGACAACAGCGAGGGTGAATCAAAAACCGTCTAAGCACTAAGGAAAGACATGATGCGGATGATGAAGGAATTGAAGGCTGACAAAGAAAGTATGAAAGAAGCTAGAGAATTGGGGTGCACCGATTGTAATGGGGAAGGACACACAAAAGCAAATTGTCCGAATAAGCTATTATGTGATATTTGCCAAGTGATGGGACATTCCATCAAGGAATGCCCATACAACCTAAAAACAAGGAGTACGCAAGTGCTCTTCACACAAGGAGAGCAATCAACCCCGCCAAACACACCACCGAAACCCCAGAACAACTCCAATGTATTCCTTGGAGGATATCAGAATAACAGAAGAGGTAACAACAACCACCCTAGAAGCAAAATACAATATGATAGCAAAGGGACGCTAATGATACAATGACAGAAGTGCAACGAATGGGGCCACTTTGCCAGGGAATGCTAGAATGGTCAAAGTTCAGGGGGGAAGACTGTGCAAATGGTGTGGACCGGGTGATCATGAAGACAATCATTGCCCCAAACGGAAAGGCATCAATATGTTAAATGTGGAGGAGCAAAGCCAAGAAGTACTGGTGGTCACCGCCAGAGCGCAAACAAAGAAGGCCGTCTACCCAGATCCACGTACGGAAAAGCAAAGAGTGAAAGAAGCAAAAGCAGAAGTGGAGCGGGCGATGAAGGAACAAACAACCACTCTGGAAACCCCAAGTACCTCTTGGCGGTCAGAAGCAGAAAACAATATCATAGGGCAGGTACTGCAGACGACTGTACCCATCAAGGTGACCGACCTTCTCTGGGCTATGCCACAACTTGGAATGGCAATCACGAACGTAGTCGGTGATGACCAACAACAGCGATAGGAAGGCCAAGGGAAGGAGTTAATAGTAGAACCACCACCACAAGGTGAACAAGCCATCGACCCGATGTTGACAGTAAACATCGGGTAGAGATCGGCGATCGTACAAATGGAGATTGGAGGGAAAGTCCTAACAAACATGATCATCGATGGAGGGTCGACAGTTAACGTACTAATCGAAGACACATGGAAGAGTCTCAGGAAACCTACACTCTAGCCATCGACATTCCAATTGGTGGGCGCCGACCAACATGGCATCAAGCCGTTGGGAACACTGATAGCACAGAAGGTGATGATCGGGACACATCCATTCTTGCTGAACTTCGTAGTCATTCCGGTGCAGAAAAAGGCGTACGACACGTTGCTCGGGAGAGGATGGCTGGTGGCAGCCAGAGAAGATCATAAGTGAAAGAGAAATATGTTGTCCATAGAGAGCAACAAAAGAAAGTATGTGATTGACCTGATAAATCAAACAGTCAGCGAAGAACTGGCATCGTCAGATTCAAAATCTGAAGGAGGATGCGGCATGGAGGAGGAAAGGGGAACTATAGAACTAAACGATGAAGGTATTTTAGACCTCCATGAATGCTCTGAGGATGAGACAAGTTCACTGAACAGATTATTCCACTGGCAGATGGAGGACAATGAGGTATTCCAGCAAGACTGTAACATGTTGCGAATCAAAGAAACGGAAGGGGAAGAAGAAGATGGAGTGTCGACGAGTCAGACGTTCCCTCCAGAGTACGGAGAATATAAGGAAGGAGTGGCCAAAATAGATGACACACCAGCACACCACTTCGAAAGAGACAAGGTGATCAAGTACGAGGAACCGAACATGAAGAAAATCAATTTAGGAGAAGAAGATAATCCTTGTATGATCTTGGTTAGAGACGATTGGAATCCAGTGTTGAAGGCAACAGAATTCAAGATTTTCACAGAGTACAAAGACGCCTTCGCATGGACATACAAGGACCTAAAAGGCGTACCTCTTAAATTGTGCGTACATAGAATGCCATTGGTATGAGGAGCAAGACTAGGGAGAAAGATACCATACTGAATGAAAAAGGATTATGCATTATTTTCATCAAATTGAAATTTTTTTCAAGTTACGACAATTGGTGAAAAACAACAGAGAAAAGATGATTGTAAAAAGTCAGACAGTTTATGTGTGCGGAATGTAGTACATGGTTTGCAAAAGACAACAATTCAAGAAATTAATAAAGGTATGTCTTCGAGTAATGAAATTAAAATATTTAATTTGGAGTATATGGCTACTTGTCGTACTGTCAAACCACTCTCACGACAAAATTCCGGAGGGGAAAAATATCAAGAGACATTACGGAGAAGGAAAAAATATGACAGGACAAGAAAATTCTACAGTCAAAACCGCGAATTACAGGTGGATCCTGCCGGAGAGAAATAGAAAAACTCGATCCAATTTGTTATGGATGGAAAATTGGAAAAAATGGTAAAAATAGAAAAAATTAGAAATTGAAAAAAAATGGAAAAAGAAAGAGATGAAAAAATGAGGAAAAATAGAAAAATAGAAAAAATAAAATGAAAAAGAAAAATTAATTTAAGGGGTCGTATGACTAAGGCCATACGACCCCCCTCCCCTCACCGTACGATTAGATCATACAAACCAATGTAAGGAAGATGCCGATTATAATGTCGATTAAAAAACTATTCTTCTTTGCAATTGATAGGGAAAATGCGAAGGCAGCTAGAAATCTTGAAGTTTGTCAAAACATTAAAACTCACCGTACGATGAGAATAAAAGAGGTCGTACGATGGAAAAAAGTCTCTTGGCAATAAAGCGGCTGTAGGACTAAGGGGAAACAAAAACCTTTTCAGAGCAATCTAATTTCATCGACAAGGACTCTTGTCCCTCTTCATTGTCAGGGAATCGATAGAAGTTTGGAAGATTTGCAGGAATGGGTAACCATAGAATGGAAGCAACTGATTAAGGCTCAAATTGATCTATTCTCCTCTACAGAGGGCTCCATTTTTTGCAAGAGGGAAGAAGAGAGGAATGCAATTTTGGAATCTGGGCCATAGTTTTGAGATAAACACGTTCTATGTTTAAAGAACTTCTGAATCGTTGGAAGTTCGAAGCATAAATTTCATTGGGCTAAGTCAACAGATTTTTCAACTCATAAATCTGCAAGGACAACGTCGTACGGTCAACGAACGTCAAGAATTCAGGTGTAATAAAGTGCACAACTTTAGTGGGTATACTTTGCAATGGACCTTCTCATTCAATCGACAGGCAGAAGCTTTCTTGACACCTCTTCATACTGGTCTTATGACTTTGTAATTGGCAGAAGGAACCGAAGTTGAGACTCAGCATAGTTTGCAAAGATGATAGAGTCGACAGGAACTGTAGAAAAGTTTGTTTATAATCGACCCCCTCACCGTACAAATTACAAGAGCAATCGACAGATTAAAGAGGAACCCTTCAGCGTCAAAGTCCATATGTTAGTGTGAGGGCATCAAGGGTAATCGACATAAGTTTCTACGGGAATGCAGAAGTAAGTTTCATCGACATATATCAAATCCCTTTTATAATTAAAAGTGCTTGGGCTAAGTCGACAGGAGCAGAGACGCTCGACAAGAGACTTCATCGACAGGAACTGGTGAAATCAGTCGTATGATGGGAAGTTGAATCGATGAAAAGAGGGCAATCGACCACATATTGGGTAGGTTTACTCATTGTCCATGCGATTGAGTGTGCGGAAATCAACTTCAAGCATTGGAAAAAATGATGTGTGCCATGAAGGTCCTAATGGTTTTGAAGGTATTTTGGGCCCGACGTGATATTGTGATGTAATATTGATATATTCAATGAATGGAAACAATGCTATATTCTGTGCAATTCCCGTATGAATCATATGCATTATAGTTGTTACTGTATAGTGCCGTTTACTCCATGTTTCTCTGAGAAACCACTTAGCGAGTCCATGTTTCTCTGAGAAACCACTTAGCGAGTAAACATCATACATTCACTAAGTAGAAATGTTATGGCTGATACTGGCAAAGACTAGCTGTCAAAGAAACCTCTGAAATACTGCGACTTCCTCCTAATAGTGTATGATAGATTGTAGGGAATGTAAGATGAAGTTTTTAAACTGTAAGGTCATAAGCAAGCTGCAACAATAAACATAAATCTCAAATAAATCATACGGCTTGCATCAATGAATCCTCACATAAATTGCGACCTCCAAACAGACTGTTACGTCCCTTTATATCAGTAGAAAACCTCCTTTTTGGCAGTGATCAGCTTAAGAAGGATTGGTCATTGCAACTGAGCAATCAACTAGGAACTCTGAAATTGTATGGCAAGGTTTCCTTTGAGACTTAAGCGACCAACAAGGTGATAAAAGGTTACACAACCAATAAACAATGAATCACCCTTTTCAAATAATACGGATAAGGTAGATTGGTACGACTTATGTTTTCCAAAGGGAACAACCGCTAGAAGAAAATCGATTACTAAAATATATAAACCAATCTCTCATTCATTTTTCAAAATAATTAGATAAATCTCACACCAAACCAAAATTTGAAATTTCAATGGTTCAACCCAATGGTGACTTCTGCATGAAATCACTCCAAGAAATTGTGGGTTTTCGTTGTCCAATTCTAGATCTAGAGGGTTTCCGTCCTCAGATTAATTGAACAAGGTGATAAAAGGTTACGCAACCAATAAACAATGAATAACCCTTTTCAAATAATATGGATAAGGCAAATTGGTACAGCTTATGTTTTCCAAAGGGAACAACCGCCAAATGTTTTCCAAAGGGAACAACCGCCAAAAGAAAATCGATTACTAAAATATATAAACCAATCTCTCATTCATTTTTCAAAATAATTAGATAAATCTCACACCAAACCAAAATATGAAATTTCAATGGTTTAGCCCAATGGTGACTTCTGTATGAAATCACTCAAAGGAATTGTGGGTTTTCGTCCTCCAATTCTAGACCTAGAGGGTTTCCGTCCTCAGATTAATTGAACCAAAGTCCAATGCTCCAACAAGGAGTAGAAATTAGAAAATACATTGGTTGATCAATATGTCCTCTGCTCCTTTCTTGGCCTCTTTTTAAATAGAATTTCCCTCCAAAAGTCATGACGTTCGTATTTCCTTCATGACCCTTGATTGATATTGAGAGGAATTATTTACAACAAATTTTAATTATAAGAGACCTTATTTTATATTTTAATTTTATTTGAGGCCCTCTTTATTATAATTACATTTTACCATAACACTTAAGTGGCCCCTTTTATGACATTATGATCCTCTGAAGTTATTATAAACCCATTTTCCCTAATGCAAAATTCCCAAGGCCCACGGGAAATGAATGATGGGCATTTTGGGTTTCAACTTGTCTTTGTTTCAAAAAGGGGACATTACAGTTTGCTCTTCCTAAGGTTGCTTGTCCTCAAGCAATCGCAAACTAGGATGCTCCAGAATTTTTTCTCCATTTAACTAAGTCTTTTTGAAGATACCAAAAGCCCAAATCAATCTTGGAAATACTTTGAATCTGTCTAATGATGCAATGTATTTTGTTAACTGCCTATTTGTTTCTAAGTCTTGTTGATGTGGTTTGTTAACAACTTTGTCTTTCTTGTCTTCAAACAACTTTGCTTGACGATCCATAGCGCCCCGCAAAGCTTCCTGAGTCATACCCAACTCTGCTAATTGCTTTGCCTCTGCAACTAACTTCCCTGGGGGTTGTTCTTTATGAAGAACCATTTCACCATTCAACTTCCGTTGTGCTACTCTGATATTATCACAAGTTGCAGAACTTGAACTAGGAGATGTCTTTGCCTCCATTTCAAAAGTGGGTTATCCTAGTGGACAAATCTCTCTGCATCCATCTCAAAAAGTGGATTATCTGCAACCAAGTGGAAAAAGTGAAATTATTCCTATTATCAGATTGGAAATTAGTTTCCTGTTCAGAACATTCATACTGGCCTAATTTTGAACAATTGTCTTCTGAATCCATTATTTTTGATTCTCAGTCAGCGTCAACATTCCCAAATTGCTTATCATTAGTTGTTAATATAACAATTTCAGCAAACTCAAAACCAGCGGTAGTAACTACTGAAACCTTTTCTTTAGCTTGTGGCTTTGATGTGTTTACTTCTTCATACTCCACCTTATTTTCTGATTCTTCATCAGATTTCCCCAACTCTTTTTTTGATGTCATCACTTCTTTGCTCTGACACTTGTGGCGTGGCTCCCAAGATTCCTTGCATAAGAAGCAAAGATTTTCTCTTTTAAGTTTGTTTCGACTATCATCAATCTTTCTTACAGTAGGAGAAATATTCTTTTGT
The DNA here is from genome assembly GCA_027924645.1 of Cunninghamia lanceolata. Classification (NCBI taxonomy): domain Eukaryota; kingdom Viridiplantae; phylum Streptophyta; class Pinopsida; order Cupressales; family Cupressaceae; genus Cunninghamia; species Cunninghamia lanceolata. The sequence continues at coordinate 285,833 of BSBN01000246.1, forward strand.
TGATTAGGAGGAGATGTCTTAGAATGGGATTGGGTCCAAGGCATTGACTACTCTGGTGTTGCAATCCTTTTGATGACTTCTTGGGGTTTTGGTTCTAAATTTCTTTTTTCTACTCCACCAATTCTTTACTAAAAATTTGGAAATCCTTGTGATGTTTAGGCTCAAGTCTTGATCCATTTCTGGTTCTCGTCATATTCATGAAATTTGTGAGACATTGCCTTTTGGGTCTTTGTAAGGAGATTTCTATAATCTGCATAACTGACATTGATATCTTCCTATATCGAATTTTGAAATTCCAGCATAGGAATTTCTTCTCTACGAGTGAAAGTGGGACGTAGAGGTCTATCAACAAACCCAACAACTGTTCTTTGTGTGTGATTGTTCTGATTATTGTTATTGGCTCCTGAACTGCTTGCCTCACTATTCCGCCTTTTGGAAGCATTCATATCATTTTGCATCATGTGGAGCATCTTAGCCAACATGTCTATCATTGTATCAATCTTTTCCTTTATTAGCATCCATCCCTTATTATTAATAATTCCTAATGAGAACAATCCTTAGTTTTGCCGGCAACTCTTCTCAAACAATTCATATAACCTCCAAAATCTCCTTCAACAAAATCTACTCAATCCTATTGGAAGCAGTCAAAATATAGTTGTTTGTATGTTGTAGCTTCCCAAAGTTACTTTATCTTATACATAGGTCAGCAATGATTATATAATAATATTGTTCCCTGAAGATTGCGACTCACATTCATGTGGCAACGAAGGGCTGCGATTAGCATACATACACTACCATGTGAGTTGTAGTCCTTTATACAAGGTTTAGCTTACAAGGAGACAAGAACCTGGATATGTCAAGAGATGTTCTCCACGTGACTCACGATTCACCCTTTGCTGCACCAAATAAAGTGCTATGTCTTAACTTTATTCCCTTGTCTTATTTAAGCACATCGATTCCTTATAATGCAGTAGGTTTAATCCCTTCAAAACCAAAATGCGATTCCTTCACATTAAATTCATCATGTTATATGAGTTTTAAATGTAACTTATGAATATGGTGGCTGGGACCCACAAAGGAATATGGCAAGTTGATGTTAGGTTTGGTCTCCTAGATGGTGCATTGGAAAATTTTCAGCAGTCTAACCTTCACAAGGCAGTGTCCCAGCTTTTTCGACCCTTCCTTCAATTGCACGGTGATTATTCAGAGGAAGACCAATCATCATGCTTTGTCAAAAATTGTCTCCCAATGTGATTGCCACCTTTGTTGTCTTCTATTATTCACCAACAAGTCTGAACCAATGGCTGTGACAACTCAAAATATTGGATTCTTCTAGCAATTCAAACCTTTTAATTATTTGTTGAATAAATAAATAAACCTTGAAATTCTTCAATCTTTATACAACTTTTGAAATTTTCACTAATTTCTCAAACTCTAACATTCAACAGCAAAGGTGAAATGTAATCTGCATTCAATTGTTGGCTTCTCTTTCACAGGCTGGCAAGATCCAGCTCTGCTACCACTGTATTATCCCCACAATATGAAATCCTTACCGGTTATTGCTGAAATAAATCCAGCTGGATAATGGAAATGGATGCAACAAACTCTTCTCTAAATATCGTTGTTACACATTGATTCTTGCCCTTTCTTATTGATGTTTCAGACACCGTTCACTAAGTAGAAATGATACAGCTGATACTAGCAAAGACTGGCTGTCAAAGAAACCTCTGAAATACTACGACTTCCTCTTGATAGTGTTTGGTAGATTGTAGGGAATGTAAGATGAAGTTTTTAAACTGTAAGATCATAAGCAGATTGCAACAATAAACAAAAATCTCAAATAAATTGTACGGCCTGCATCAATGAATCCTCACATAAACTGCAACCTCCAAACAGATTGTTACATTTTTTTATACTACTAGAAAACCTCCTTTTTGGCAACGATCAGACTTAAGAAGGATTGATCATTGCTGTTGATGGTCAACTACGAATTCTAAAATTGTACAACAAGGTTTCCTTTGAGACTTGAGTGGCCAACAAGGTGATAAAAGGTTACACAGCCAATAAACAATGAATCACCCCTTTTAAATAATACTGACAAGGTAGATTGGTATGACTTATGTTTCCAAAGGGAACAACCACTAGAAGAAAATTGATTACTAAAATATATACACCAATCTCTCATTCATTTTTCAAAATAATCAGGTAAATCTCACACCAAATCAAAATCTGAAATTTCAACGGTTCAGCTCAATGATGACTTCTGTATGAAATCACTCCAAAGAATTGTGGGTTTTCATCCTCCCATTCTAGACCTAGAGGGTTTTTGTCTTCAGATTAATTGAACCGGAGTCCATTGCTCGACAATGAGTAGAAATCAGAAAATACATTGGTTGATCAATATTCCCCCTTCTCCTTGCTTGGCCTCTTTTTAAATAGAATTTTCCTCCAAATGTCATGACTCTTCATATTTCTTTCATGACCCTTGATTGATATTTGAGAGGAATTATTTACAACAAACTTTAATTATAAGAGACCTTATTTTATATTTTAATTTTACTTGAGGCTCTCTTTATTATATTTTGCATTTTATAATAACACTTAAGTGGCCCCTTTTATGACATTATGACCCGTTTAAGTTATTATTATAAACCCATTTTCCCTAGTGCAAAATTCCCAAGGCCCATGGGAAATGAATGATGGGCGTTTTGGGTTTTAACTTGGCTTCGTTTCGAAAAGGGGACATTACATTAATTGTTGGACTGTTTGGTGCATTAAAATGTGCTCTCTGCTACATCTCTCAGCTGTCTGTATCCAATGGTAGGTTGGGTTCATTTGGAACCAAAATAATATTTTCTACAGGTGGCATATTGTAAAATCTGCCTTTCGCTCTAATACCTCTCCCTCAATTTCTCTAAAAATTGGACCTAAAAATTCTTCTCAAGTCAGACTTTAGGACCTGCAAGACGATAGAACACATAATGATTTCATGTGTAGGATCCTTTGAATCCCATCTAATATATGATCATTTCATTTTCCATAAAAACCATGGAACTTCAGTTGAAAACAACAATTGACAAAAAAACTTTATACAATTTAACGTTACATGAAAAATAGGGCTTTAAAAGGGCAACAACATCCCATTGTCACATTCTTCCACACTGTCATTGCAAAAGGGAAATCAAAGAAAAGTTGTTGGATTGGTTCTACTTGATTACACAGTAAACATGGACTAACTTGCACAATTCTCCCCCAAACTTTTCCCAGTGCTAACTTATACCACAACATAAGACATTTAAATAGGGGTTCATAGGCTCTAAACAAGCAAATCACACATAAAGCCTTCTAGATCATGCTTTTTGGATATCATCAACTGATCAAATGTGATTGGACTGATTAGGTAGAGCAACAAAGACAATGAGGAGCAAGTGAGGAGACTTAGAAGTAGCCTTGTTTTTTTTGATCTATAAGTTGAGGGTTTCAGTGGGCGCTTGGTCTTAATCTTGGGCATTCACCAAGCTCAACCAGTAGGACCACACATGGGGGGGCCCATCCCCTAATAACCAACTGCCCAAGCCCATGAGCATGGTGGCTTAGCGAGGGCACAAGGCTTGCAAGCTCATTGGCCCTGTAGGGACTTGACCTGGGTGAGTGTTGAAACAACGCCACTTGTAACCACCGAACCACACCCTCATCAACTAGAAGTAGCCTCATTAATTTGGTATGAGTATATTATCCCAAGACTTATACTCTTTCAACCACTCTTCATGTACTCCCTAGATGCTCCCCTGGCTCCTTTCCACGCAGGACATCATCACTAGAGCTTCCACAAAGGACATATATAGACAGTATATCCAGACCAGCTAGGTATCCCCCTTGAGTTGCTTAGCCCCAAGATGGCTTTTTATACTGATCATTTCTTATAGATGGTTGATGGTATTATTTGTTGCTCTCACTATCTCCAATGCTACTTGTCCCATGGCATGAGGTTTCCCCTTGGCCAGATGAGAGCATGCTCTCACCAGTTATGGGTTTGACATTGATCATCACATCCTCTGTTAGGATTGGATCTACTACCTTTGCTCCCTCCACGAGGTGGAGACTAAGGAACACTTCATTTCCAGATGCATCATTTACTATGAGATATGGGGAAGATATCATTGCCTCTACAGGGACTCAGACAACACTATGAAGATATTCAAACTAGCGGTGCTTGGTTGTTTTTCTTCGTGAGGGTGTCACCCTCTAGCGTAGATCCCTATAGTTGGAGTCTAGAGTCTTTAGAGCCTCCATGTTGATTCTCTTTTTTCTAGCCCACTTAGGCAATAGGCAAGACAAAACACCCCTCGGATATTGGTACTTCACATATCAGGGCTGATAGATCAGTTAGGTGGCATTTCTCTTAGTGCACCATTACTAAGATTACTCAAATTCCCCAACTTGCTCTCCCTCGGTGTTGTGGCTCGACTCCTTCCCGTTGATGTGACTTGGCTGCATTCTGGCAACATGGATGTACTACTTACCGGCCACCCCTAGACCATAGGGTGGACTCATATTACAAGTTTCTTTCTACTATAGGAGCTGCACTAGCTTTGGATGTTAGGGGAGTCTCTAGAGGAAGTGCTTTGCTTCCTCCTAGGATCTCCCAGCCTGGCTCGCCAACCTTGGATACTCCCCAGTGAGCATTATCAGATCTTTCATAGTGACCAATAATGTTTTAGACAACTTCTCCACTTTAGACATAGACAGAGATATTTGATGAGATTTCCTTCTAGTCTTCCCTGGACATGCTTTTGGGGCTCTTGTTCGCCCTTCATTGCTATTTGTATTGCTATTTGTTAGGGGCATAGTACTTTATTTTATTTGTAGGGTTCTCTCTTCCTAGAACTTTCTATTGTTCAGTGTTGTATCCTCTTGTCCCATTGACCTACTTTTAGTCATTTGTGGAAATTAATATAATTTCATTTTCATTGACTAAAAGAAGCTGAAATTTTAAAAAGCAAATATAAAGTGTTGAATTTGCATCGAGAATACATTGATTTGTGTGTTTGCATGTTGACTTTTTTATATTTTCTTGAATCAAATAAATGTAGAGTTATGAATAGTTTCATTCTCATTTGAATTTTGCATATCTGCAAAGTGAAACCATCATTCATCTCCCATACACTTTTACTGAGGTTTTTCTTGTATATTTGTACATGGTAGTGTGTTTATGTTTGATTAATTTTAATTTTTTTGCACTGGAGCGTTTTGTCTGGCATGCCTGACCTACTCATTTGAGAACAGATTTAATATTGATATAAATATGTTTTGTGTGTAGTGCCTAAGACACTTTAACTTATCTATAAAGCAAGCATAATTTCATAAGATTAGCTATGTACAGCTATTTGTAATGGACAATGTTTCCGTTTGTTACTATGCAGTAGGATTTTCCAAATTTACCATATTACAAAATATAAAGATGATTTCAGTGTACCTTTTAGAAATTGAAAAATCATCATGGGTGCATCATGATATAGCTTGTTTCATCCAATTCAATAATAGATGATTGTTTTCTTGTCTCATCAAATTGCTCCTACATAACACATAATGGTTCTGCTATATATTGATTTTTTTTCTTCAAAAGTTAGGGAGTTATAGACAATTTTAGGGGTTGCGTTTGGGTTGAGTGGGGGAGGGGACAAGGGTTGATGGGCCCCCCATGTAGATTTTTTGTTGTTGTTGTTGTTATAAACACTGGTTTTTTTGGGCTGTTAACAAAGACAGGCTGTGGGAGATGTCTTGACATCCCTAGGATTGATAAGGAACCTGGGAATGCCAATGTGTCCCATCCAGTTTCTCCTTTTAGGGGACACCTTTTTTTTCGCATTTTTTGGGGATGGATAGGGGAGGTTTCATTCCCATTCCCATTCCCATCCCTGAGTAACTAGGACATCTTGGACATGTGGGACAGCCCAAACACCCCAGGGATGTGTCCCTGGGGTATGCTGTAAAAAACGGACCTTTCCATTTACATGACTTCTTGTCAATGTTAATCACCTCTAGAATCCACTGCCACAGCTTTTTAAAGGAAGACTTTAAGTTGAATAGAATATACCTAAATACCCTATTATATCATTTGGAGGATGCCAAACCTAACTGTTATGAACAACCTGGAGGAGTATCAGACCAAACCATTGCGTGGGACTTACTTATCCCAACCTTTCGTGCTGAAACTTTAAGATAGGTGTGAAATGTTATCCAAGGTTTCTTGAGATCATCCCCCACTAAGACAAAAGAGAACTGTATCATTTAGAAAATTTATTTGTAGAAGAATGTTTTGATATGGGAGACTGAAACCTCTGATACTCAGTCCCATATTACTCGTAAAAGTGTAAAAGGAAATATTGCTTCTACGGCCAATACAAACAGTAAGGAACTAGAGGGAAGGGACTGTGTTTCTTGCTTATAGACCTTTGCAGCACAAAAAGGTCTTTAAGCTCTCCATTCATCTTAACACCTCTAACAAGGAAGAAGCATTTTGAAACAATGTCAGCACCAATCTTACAAGCCACTTCCAGATCCCAAAGGCCTATGTATAAATGCAACAAAAAGCAACTTTATCTTGTCATATGCTTTTTCAAATTTATCAGAGCCATACACACATTTTTTGCTGTAACCTTTGCTGTAATCTTCCCTTTCCAACCAGGGATCTGATTGTCCAGTATATTCTTGCTTTCTACAAGTCTTGCCTGTGTTGCTAGGTTATGGTGGGAAGAACTTTGCTTTTTGTAATTTTTCTTATTACACTTTTTGACTATGTTTAAGTTTTTTTTGTTTGTTTAGTTAATTGTTCCTTCAACTATCTTGTCAGCCATTTCATTAGAAATAATGTTCAATAACTCTATTCACTTACTTTTTATTTTGCATTAAATATGTGGTGTTGCTTTCCTGCATTTGTCGGCAGGTAATACCTGCAGAGGAACATGCAGCTAAAATTGCTGCAGCAAGAGATGCTATTGGGGATTCAGACTTTTTTCTTGTTGCAAGGACAGATGCTCGAGCAATATCAGCTAAAAATGGGCTTGCAGATGCAATAGCACGTGTTAACCTCTATATGGAGGTATCAATACATTTCATTGAATGCTTTTCAAGAACAGCCACATTCAGTTTATTAAAAGAAAAAAATTGCTAATATATTCCCTCTACTTCTGCTGCTATTCTTTTGGTATTTTCACTGCAATCAAGAAACTCCTGGAATCCTTCACGCCATTTCCAGATTCCAATGAGCTTTGGGAACATTATTAATAAATAGATAGAGTGAAGCAGTTATAACATGATAATTATTTATGGCTTTAAGTTTAAGGACTGTGACAAAAGAAAATTTCAAAATTGAATTAATATTTCTGTACATGGTAGCTATATGATCACATGGCATAGAAATTCTCCTTCTCCAAAGTCCCATAGTAACCTGCTCAACTTTAATGATCTCCAAAGTAAGATGCACAGTTTATGATAAATAATCCTTTCCACTTCAATAAAGGAATGAATATATGTAATTAATCAAAGCAGACACAAGTATTCTTCTTGGTTTTGACTGTAGGTTTCCGCGATTAGTGTGAAAACATTTTATTCTTAACATTTCAAGTCCTGCTTGTGGACCCATATTCTAGGGAGAAATGACACCATGAAAGCCCAATGAGTTTAATTCATGTTGTTTGTTTATACATTACTTTCAGGGGTTCAATAGACACCTTGTTGATGACTACTTATTGACAAGCAGAAGTTTTATTTGTTGAACGTAGCTGTCATAGTCACAATACTCTTCCCAAGTGGTTAAGTACTCCTGATTTTGACTGTGTTACTAAGAAAATGAAGAGTCAACTCTTGGTCAAGTTACTGCCCTTTTTTTTGCCAAATTCTAGATCTACTCTTCTCAGCATTTTAAGTTTTTTATGTCCATTCCTAGTGATGACTGATCGAAGTTGTTTTCTTTTTAGTATCTTCTTTATTAATTCCGATTTAATGTAAACTCAGATCTACTTTAGTAAACAGTGTAACACCTCGACAGTACCCAAAAAATAATTAATATGGGAAGAAGATCCTTATATTTTATTGTCACTTTATTTAAGGCTTAATAATCTACATGTGTAGATATCACAACATTGAGAGCATCAATGCATGATTATTAGGGACAGAACACTTTTCACACCAACTCTCAAATATATTTTTCAAATTCTTTCAATATGCCTGGTTATAATGATGTGGAGGTTAAAAAATATTGGTTTGGATTGTTTTACCTCTCACATGCGTGTCAATTTAAAAAGATTCTGTGTTTACACTCTTGCTATCTTGTGTTTTGCTTACAAATATCTTACATCAAAGAGATCTTTGCTTCTTGGCCATCCTTTTGAACCATTAACTAAGAACAATAGAATTCAATAGGAGTCCTCTCTAGATACTAAGTTGCCAAATTGGAAACGGGTTTGGGTACGGGTACGTGGGTACAATACGTTGGTACAACATTTTTTTGGGGGGGTGGGTACGTCCGTACAAAAGACACACACACACACACATATATTTGCAGTCTAAAAACAGAATTAACTTTAGAATACCACATATGCTAAACAAAACCATTACAAGTTTCAAAATTTGAAATATAATATAATAATTCGATATCAAAAGGATCAAAGTTCAAACTTGAATGTCATGATAGATAATCATTGTTCAATATTAAAATAATACAATTATTAATCAACATCATATGGGTCATTATTAAGACCAAAATCATCATCATCATTAACATAATGTGATGATGCAGGTAGATTAGGAGAATCACATGGAACCCCACTACCACTCACACTAAAAGTATGCTAGCTACTGGACTCTTTAAAAGCTGAAGATTGTGCAATAGAAGGACGATCCAAGTCAGTTTGCTTTGGGTCTACATCCCACAACTTCATTGCCCCTTCCTTGTAGTCATCATCTTTGTGAGTTAGAAGCCCCAAGTTGGAATGCACGTAAACTAGCTTCTCTGCTTTACTTGATGCCAATCCTTGTGCTTCATTGAGGGGATGGAGTATGTACTCCAATTCCGTTCAATTGAAGAAGAGCTAGCAACCTATTGAAGCAAAGGGAGCCTTCGTTAGAGTTTTAAAATTAATAAATTGGGAATCAAACTTCAAATTTGAAAATGGTAATTTTTAAAATGAAAAAAATAAAATTTAGAGGGTGGGTAAAATTTGATAAACTTACTTGCAATAAAACTTTGATTGCAAGTACTTGAAGTTGTGGCATTTTATGGCCATGGAGGTACCACCAAGAGTGAGCATCCTTCCTATACTTGTGGCGGAGAGCAGAAACACTTTTCCCATTGGAGGCTGCAAATTCAACAAACTCAGTTGTAACTACATCCTCTATATCAGAATTAGGGAAGAGTTTAGTAAGTGCTTTATTTAACCTTTCGTTGACTTCTGCATCACGATATGGTGGCACCCTTGTTGGCATAGCAAGGATGTCTTCATTGTAATATTTGGGAGTCAACGCAAAGGCAAGATGGAGTGGGGTGGTTTTTTCCACTGCTCAACACAAATTGATTGCACCTCTTTGAAGAAAGTTTCTTCAGGATCTTGCTCTTTTGCATTTATGATGGATTTCATCTTCTCAATGATTGATTCGATGCCATCATAAACCTCTCCCAAACATGGCTTATCCATGTCAGTAAAGTGGATCATACTCATGATGGGCTCGGTGAAACTAAGAAGATATTCCATGCGATCCCACCAAGTGTCATTTAGAATCATTTGCTTTACATTTGTTGCCCTCTCAATGTTGGATTGCCTCCATATGGACCATGATTGGCTAATGACCATGCCAGAAAGCGCCTCTCGCACCTTTACAAGTCGTCTCAAGACGATTGTGTTGGATGCAAATCTAGTCTTAACAATCTATTTGAAAACAAAAAATAAAAAATTGAAGACAAAGAAGAATGCAAGCTTAAATTTTTAAAATTAAATTACTAAAGTTAAACATAAATGATAAAATTAAAACTTTGCATTGTTTGAATTACCTTCAGCAACTCTAATCACGAGAATGATCTAAAAATGGCTTGTGACATGTGGTGGTTTGTGATGAACATTTGGATCTCTTCAGCCTCAGAATAGACTTGTTTGATCCAATCTATTTTCCTACCCAACTTTTGTAGCATGAGGTTGAGTGGATAGCACAAGGTGTCCAAAATATATGTGAGAACCATGTCTCAACCAACATACCAGTTGCTCTGCAATTCTTTGCATTGTCTGTTATGACTTGAACAACATTTTGAGGACCCACTTCCTGAATGCACTGTAAAAGGATATCAGCAATAAATTGTGCATCCTTCATTTGCCCCTGTAATGTCCCTTGTCTAAGCAGTGCGGAGATTAGGGTTAGCCTATTAGTGGGTTCCCATAAGCTAACATGGATGGTTAGGGGACCCATGTTGGGTTAACCTGTTTTGGTACAGTTTGGACCCCGTGGTCGAACTTTCTATTTTTAGCAGGGGGCTCGGTCCTCAGAGCGGGTTAGTGTGAACCAATTGGATTTCATTGGTTATCATTTGATTCATATGGCGGTGCTACAAAATCTATCTTAGAGGTCAAATGACATTTATTTTTAATAGTACATCAATTTCCTAAGTTAAAAATGAAATATTTAACTTAGTGAAATAAAGAATATTTATAATATGACTTTATATTATAAATATAAGATGAAAATATAAAGTCATATTTGAGCTCCACTTTGTGAAGTTGGATGTAATAAGGCAAAATAAAAAAAATATTAGTTTATTCTCAAAAGTGGTGTTGGGTTTTGGGAAGAAAAACAAAAAAGAAAATGAAGGTTCATTTTCATTCATTCACGAATACTCTTTTGTCATTAAATCTGAGCTTGGTTCTTGGAGAACAAGGGTTTGTACCAGCTTCATTGGAGACGAAAATCTCCTTTGATGTGAACATCTGCAGAGTTGAAAGACACTTCTAGGATGTGGTTTGAGTGGCTTCATTGTAGGGGTCACCAATGAGCTTCATTTCACAAGTTGGGTTGTCGCGGAGAGGATTCCAAGGAGATATCATCAGTTTTTTGCTACTATAATTCAAGGAAGACATTGAAGAACATTTTGCAGGTTATAGCAGGAGTTTTGGAGCAGATTTGTGGTGTTTTGGCCTCCTAAATAGGTTGTACCTTCCTGTACCTGGCCATACCATAGTGAAGAGTCCTTGTGTTTTGTGTGACTTTTGTGAGCTGCTACCTTTTGTGACCAAGGCGTTTGGGGTCTGCAAGGAGAATCAACCTTATTAGAGGCAGTTTGGGGGCTGTTCCAAGGAATTATCACTGTATATTCAAGACAGCAGGGCCGTACCAGCAGTCTAAGGGTTGTGGGTTTGTGAGCACCCCAAAAAAATCTGTGAAAGCTGTTTATTCCAGCACTTTATTGGTGTCCTAGCATAATGGTCTGTTATATCTTGTCATTCATTGTTAGGATGTGTTTTTGAAGAAGGTTGGACTCATTGATCTGCTGTAATAATAATTTCCAGTCATGTATTTTTGGAACAGTGAACTGGGTATGTCTGTTTCTTGATGATAAACTCTTTTCATCATGTGGGTATTGCATATTGTTGGTGTTTAATACATTTCTATCAAATATAGCTTTCTGGGTATTTCTATTTCATTGTATTTGCAAATATTTGTACCATGTATGTTGTATGTCAAAAATGCAAAAACACCAAAATGCAACAAGTATCAACTTAACCATAGAAAACTGAAAAAAATTGGTGTCAGATTGGGGGGAGACATTACAGCCCCTCACAATCCAACTTTTAAAACCATTGCCCATTTAGGGCACACTACAATCACATTGATTAACGGCCTATTTTTTGCATCCTTCCATCCATTGGAAATGATGGAGACCCCTTTTTCTTTCCATGAGGGCCTAAAGGGAGACAATGAATATTCTATATGTTTGACCTCCTTTGAAAATAAGGTGCTACACACCTCATAACCTGGGTATGTGTACCCTTTTGGAGCTTCATTTACTTTTCTTATCATATCTTGCCAATACGGAGATCAAACAACATTGAAGGACAAACCATTTGCATAGAGGCATCTTGCAATGGTTTGGTCAACAATCTCTCTAGCATCATTTTGAAATGCCCTCTCTAATGGTCCCTTTGCTCTCTTCACATTACTGGGCTCATCTTCATTCCTACCCAAAAATGGGCGGCTCTATACTACAACTTCATAGGCGACACTACGAGCATGAGATGGAGAAGCAAGTGGCCTCCACAAGCCCCTTCCTTTCCTCAAAGGATGCCTTGTTCTATTCACAACTCTTGCATCTGCTTCCTCTTGCTCTTTGATATATTCTGCTATTTTATAAGTTGGGATATGTGTATTATTCTTTCTTGGAATGCTTTGATTCCCAATCCAAGAATGACACACAAATGGCCTTTGACCTGACTATATTAACTTGTATACTACTTATCACACCCATTGCATTTCCAAACATATGTCCTGCCACCTAGAATCTGTTGTAACATTTCTAAATGCCTCCACAAAGGTGAATTTGTGTAACGCCCAGCCAAGGAACCCAGAGGATAACACAACTCAACTTACAAAAAGGACAAATATATATTTTTTTTAAAATGAAAGAAATAACAACAATCATATATTTATTCATAACATCATGTTAAGCTAATCCTCTAGGGTTCCATGGCTGCATTACTAACGAACTAAAACAAGATCTAACCAACATTATGAATTAACTAACAACCATGGTTCATTTTATATCTAATTGCATAAGATGAATAAACACATACAATTCCATATTATATCATCAGATAAGAAGCATCAAGATCCTACACATAGGATCATAAGTACATAAACAAGCTCCTTTACAAGAGAGTACAACATTATATTGTTTACAATATCGCTATCCAGATTACATTGGAGTACATATATCAAGATAACAGTACATGATTCAACTGATATACAAGACTGAAACATGATCATAAGTATCTGTCTCCTCAAGCTAGAGCAAGATCTGAAATCTGCCATACAAGGTACATCCTTCTCACACATGAACAACAGCAAGGGAAACCAATGGAGATAAAAGCACAACCACCCAACCATGTGGAACCCTAAGGTCCACCCCCCGTGCTAGGAGATAACAATAAGGTCCCACTAAGCAAACAGTCAAGAAGACAATAGGTTAACAGGTGTAAGGACTACACATGACTCAAATACAACACTGGTCAATATGAACATCGCAAGCAACTCAAACAACACTTACATTCTTAACTGTACTTCTAGAGGCACTCACACAACCGAAGGAGGAAAACACAATTAGGGAATGCTAGGCTGCAGTAGGGATGAGTGTCATCGCATGGTCTTAATATGGGTTACTCTGACAATCTCTAGCTAGACGTCGACCCTCATCCATGGGTTACCCTAACAATCTCTCGTTAGACGCTGGCCCCCATCTATGGTTACCCTGACAATCTCTTACTAGACGCCGGCCCCATAGGGTGACACATGCGGAACCAACATTCTTTTCGTGAGGACAAGGAAATTGATTTTGCCAACCACGGTCTTCTCATTCCATCCTTAGCCTGAATGAGCACTACAAGCATGGGTGAGACATCCAATTATCTTAATTAGTATGAAAACTACCCAACCCTCTAAATTTATTATTAAGTTATCACTGGATTAACAACTTCCAATGGGTTACCCTGACAAGCCACTTTGGGCGTCGGCCCCACATTGAAAGCCACTCTCCCTTCACTGCATCTAGATTCACCAAGCCCAAAACATAAACCAAGCATGAACTATCACATTTCTCATCATGATGCATTTACAACACACAAAATATACATCATTTCACATCACACAGAATAAGGCATTCCCCATCTTGCATAGTCATCATAACCACGTGCATAGGTACGCTGAGCAAGGCATTATCCATCTTGCACATGTATCATACCAACATGAATAGGAGGCAACATTCCAGGATTGCATTTCACTTAACTCACATGATGCACACATAGCCAACCACCACACACAATCACACCCTCCTAGGCTTTTGGAATCAATTTCCCCAAATGACACAAACACTTGACACCACTAAACACAATAGTCACGCATCACATTCACTCTCAAATGCACATCATAAACTACGATCCTTTATCAATATTTCGAATACAATACCACAAATGCAACATATGATATAATGCACTAATTATGGGTCTTAAAGAATGTAACATTAATCCAATCATGATCAATCATCTAACAATTATAAAGTGGATCTATCTCATCAATACAGAACTATAACTTTATAATCACCAGTAGCAGTTACAATATGATCATAAGATATAAGTGTCCACGAGTAACAATATTTTAACTAATAATTCTCAAGACTTATTTTAATTTCATTTAATTGAAATGATTGCGAACAACATGCAAATAACCCTAAGGCATACAAATTAAACACAACAATTATTTATACTATTTATACTGATGTAGATTTCATTAATAATCTAGACAATTTTGTAAATACTATTAAATATAACTATATAAGCAAGACTAAAAGCCCATGCTATAAATCTCTTACACTAGTTATGTAAGATACCCAACTAGTACTAACTAAATTTTTTTCTCACTTAGACAGATTTACTTGCACTTAACTCTTCAACTACTTAGTCTACTTAACGTCACATATGAAAAGATAACAAAGGCAACTTGCATGAATCAACTTGAAGTTGGGTACTTGTAATATTAATTGATTCAACTCAATGCAAATGTCTTATTATAATGATGATTGCCCACAATGGCATGATTATACAATCTTATTCAAATCATTACAAGTAAAGGCCTTGAAGCCTAGATGTATACAATGCTTTCAACTTCTTCACAACTAGCTCTATCTTACTAGTTGATGTAGATCACTTCTATTGAACCCAATGATGTCAACTGGATGTCAACACCTCACAATGCAACAAGGGAGCATCACCTTGTTAGTTGAGGGAGCATCACCCCAACACTTGAAACTCGCAGGCCTAAAGATCTCTGCGTGGGCACAATTTCATACCCGGTGACCGGAGGGTTCTCTGGTACCTGTGTACCACGCATCTCTTATTGAAAGATGTCAGCAGCTATCTTAAATTCAGGACATTGAAGTTCTGAATGTTGATTGGTGTTATGCAACCTGCACCAAGTGGACAATGCAGCTTCTGCTAAGAAGACTTTTTCTGCTAGTTTCGGGTCAGAAGCTGGCGAATTATCAAGTGGTGAAGGTACGGTTCCGTTGTTAGGTGCCGTATTCCAGGTTCTATTCTGTCGTTGAAAACCTTGATTATTTCCTCTAAAGCCTTGATTGTACCCCTGATTATATCCCGGATTATATCCTTGATTACCGCCCTGGTTTCCCTGGTATCCACCCTGATTGCCTTGGAAATTCCTCTGCAGATAGTTATTCTGATTTCTCAAATGTGTAACTTCAGTAGACAATTTCTTTACCTGATCAATCAGCTCTTTCATTTCATCCTTCTCATCCTGGGTCTTTGCAGAGGATGATGATCCTTGCAGATACACTGGCTTTTCAGGTGCAACTTGTGAAATTGGCACCCCTGGATGCAGGACTAACTGATTAGCAGGAGTGGGAACAGGAACTGGATTCATTACAGGTGTATGTTGAGCCAATGCGTGATTGATCCCCTGGATTTGATTTGGCATTGCCACATGTCCTATGTGATTCAGTGGCCCATGAGTGTTCATACCCAAATTTGTGTTCACCTGAATGGCTTCAGCATATGCTCCTGTCAGAGTGGTAGGTGGGGCCGTTGCTCTTTTCACAAACATAGAAGTAAGGCGATCTAATGCAGCATAATAAATCTCCTTCGCCATTTCTTGAGTGATATCATATGGAGCTTGTAATCTGGAATATGCTTTATGAAACCTGTGATTAAAAGAGGCGATGGGCTCATGTTCCTGCCTTCTTACTTCAATGAACTGCTTATAGAGTTCTGCAGGAGTGATAGGAATCTTGAACTTCTCCAAGAAAGCAGTTTTCATCTGTTCCTAGGTAGTAATAGACTCAGCTGGTAGGTTGACATACCAAAAAGTGGCATCTCCTTCAAGAGAATATGGAAATAGTCGGCATGCTACATCCTGATCCGTGATCCTCCGATTTACCAAAGTGCCTTCAAAGATCGTAACATGCTCTTCAGCCGTCCTGCTTGGATCGTTGACATGAAATTTTGAGCAAAAATGTTCCGAGTTTTTGGGCATTTCGTGGTAGTCTGTAAAAGTCCCAAGGGGCGAGACATTTCCCAGGGGCCAAGCTTGTACTGGTGCTGCCATTGGAACGTTGGGTTGTCCTGGACCTGCTTGAGTAGCTCCTTGCTGAAGTGGAGTGCCTATGGTGGTTACTTGGACGTTGCTCGGTTCAACAATTCCCTGGTTCTGATTCTGCGGAGGTGGAGTCTGAAATAAATTTGAAATATCACCTCCACTTGGAGATCCTTGGCCCGATGAAGTTGCCTTATTTCCTTTCTTCGACTTTGAAGGGAACCCCAATTCGGAAAACTCCTTGGATGCTCCTGGTGCAGACCTTAGAATTCTTTGGTGCCTTTCTGGCGAGAAAGAACCAATTCGCTCCAGGATGCTCTTCCTTATCTGAAACAATTTGTTGATAAGCCCTCCTTCTAGCGCCAAAAATGTTGATGATTGTTTTTGGACAAGTCAACAATTAGAATGAAATACAAAGTATCTGACTCCCTCTTGAGCAAAGCCTCTCGAATGCTGAACTATGTGATCAAACAAGATGACTCCAAGGTTCTTTCTGATGATTTTGGTAAGAGACAGCTCAGCGACTAAGTATGATTTTGCTGTTAAAACACAAAGGGACTTACGCAATTGTTCAAGTTAACTTGTTGTTTCAAGGATTACGGAAGTGGATACTAGAGGGTCTAAGTACTGCAACTGATGGCGTATGATTTAGCAATGGATGTTCTTGATCCTAATTCTAACTGAATGAATAAACAAAAGGCAAAAGATATAAGGTTTAGAAACACTAAACTAATCTTAGATGTAAGGAGATTTACTACTTAGGTGAAATCCAACCAAATCCTGCTTCGCCAAGACAGACAACTACACAAGATAGGTGCAATCTTCTAGGGTATACAAGATGTTTAAATCATTTATGCTCATGAAAATTCCAACAAACATAAAGATCAAATTGATGTCCAATTTTGTTCAGGCTAACCATGCACTGCAATCTACAAGCCGCAGACTACAAATGGTATGAACTTACTGATTTCACCACAAAGCAATAAAGAAACCTTTCATTGACTAACATAACTTAAAGAAAACTTATAACTTAATATTCGCTTGAAAATTGAAACCATGCAACACTCGGAAACACAAATAGAATCACCAAGGCAATGAATCTTTTATTATCTCAGAGAGCTCTTGCAACAATTTCAGAAATTTTCAACCGTACAAATGAGAGCAACAAGAGCTCTTTTATAGACCTCAAAAGAATGAAGGGTCAAGATCGATCGGCCGAGTCAGCGGACCAGATCAAGCCACATCACAAGTAGTTGTAACAAACTTCTCTTTATTAAATGAAAGAAGCTCACTTTATTAAATGAAGGAGGTTATCTTTATTAAATGAAAGAAAGGAACAAAGGCACGCCTCGCAAGAAGATAAGAATGATATATCATTATCTTATGAAGAATCCCCATGTGAATATCCATCACTAGAAGCTTGGCATTCAATGAACTTAGACACTACTTGCTTGACTTCCTCCATAGGTACACTTGGCGCATTTTGAATGGTTCCTTCAGCTTCAAGCACATCAATTGAATAAAGGCCAAGTGTCCTTTCCCAATCAGTTATCCTAGCTTTGTTGTCGCCAAGGTGGACAGCAAGTGAGAATATACTATCAAGTCTTTCATCTGTAACATCATTTTCCTGAAAATAGAAAACTTGAACTTGTTCTTTCAGATTCTCAAAAGTCATCTCCCCAAAAGGATTGCAGATCCTCATCAAAGAGGCATGTATTCCATCCTGAATCCTTTGAAGCACACTTCTAATTCTCGACATGTCTATTTCTATCTTTTCCAGCAACTGTCCTTTGATGCGAAGACTAAAATGCCAGGAGGAAAAGTTGTATGTTCTACCTTCTTCAATAACTTCAGCATGTAACAAATCATCCACTGATGTTTCCATCAAGCTCTTCAGGTGTGGTAGATATTGATCCTTGAAGTCTTTGAATTCAACACAAGCTGTCATTAATGCAAGTACCCTCTCCTTTAGGCTAGTAATCTTATCATTTACTTGCATAATATCTCTCAGATGTCTGAATGTAGTCTCCTTTGATCTTTTCATTCAATCCTTCATTCTGTGAGATGAAGATTTCAACTCTTCTAGGTGTCCAACTGTTTCGGGAGGAAGGAGAGATGGAGGTGTAACAACCCTTTCCTGCTGATGAATAGGATGTACTAAATGCTGAATGTACTGCTCCAAGGCACGACATCTTTGCTCAGCCTTGATTCTGCCTTCTGTTTCCTGTCTTATGATAGCTCGAGCATTATCAATCGAATCCTGAAGCTCTTCTTCAACTTGCATTCCAGTCAGAGGACCCAGATTGATTGTATTGATGTCATAATCATCAGGTGTTATATCATCTATGTTCTTTTCAAGCCTAGGAACAGCTACATGTACTTTCCTTACTCCAGTTTCATCCTTAGTGATCTTGGAAAGGATATTTGCCTTCTTCTTTGGTTTCTCCTTCGACATATCCAAGAGTAACTCATCAACTGGAAGGGGAGGACAGCTTTCAAGCTCGCAATTCTCTTTGATTCTTTCCTGTAACCATTCTGGCAGTGATGAAAGATCTTGCTGCTGTTGTAATTGTCTTCCTTGTGCAGGTAATGACTCCTCTTCAGCATCATCCTTATCATCGGTATTAGCTTCATCGATGATTTCAGTATCATGTGGGCTAGAAGGTACTTCTTCCATTGGAGCTTTTGGAACTACATTCTCAACAGGAATCACTAAGTCTTGATTCAGTGGAATGTCACCTGGCTGTCTAGAAGAAGCAGTCTCAATGCTTATCCTTTTCTTCTTTCTACTGGATTCTCCTTGAACAATCTCAAGCTGTTTCCTCTTCTTTCCCTGTCCTGAATCTTTCTCACTTCCTCTGCTTCGTGAATCCTTAGTAGGTGCTTTACGTTGTTCTTGCTGATCCACTTCTCCCATCTTAGTATAAGTGAGTTTCTTACCTTCGTCAAGCAAGGCTTGTACTTGTTTGTTTATTTGCTCTTCAGTGATAGCAATAACAGGCCTTATCAATCCTTCATCATCGACCTTTTCTTTATCTGCCCAATTGACTTCATAAGGCAAATTGCGGATTTTATCATATTCATCACCAAGAAGAGCTCTATCACCTTCTAATTGATCGGGAATTCTTAGTACCTTTGTAGCTCTTATTAGGTCCCATTTCAATCTTGAACACTTCTGCATCCTGATGTCATCATCATCTATAGCATCAGCCCAATGATCCTCTAGTTGTTCTTTATGCCTGTAAGAAGAGTAAGACTGCTTGATAGCTCCTTGTGGATCAAAGTTTTCTCTCCTCGAATCATGTGGATGCAGATGATAAGCCTGAAGCTCGACTTCTGAATGTTCAGCTGCTTGTAAGGATGGACAAGAATAGTATCTACCCAGTTGCAGAGGGAACTGAACTCCTGCTTTCTTCCTTGCTTTCTGCATTTTATGAAACTCCAACAGTTGTCTGGAAACCTCTAACAACACCATCCTATTTGAAGGATATCTAGGCAGTCTATATGGGAATGATGTAAATCCTTGAATCCTGATGTAGGTGAACTTATCATACTGGATGTAGTACCTTCCATACTACTTGATGAAGTTCCTGGCAGCGCCTGTTAGTCTCCGATGCAATTCACCTCTCAACTTCCTCACTATGAACATGGCGAAGGCATCATTAAATCTCTTGTAGTGATTGATGTTTTTCAGGTGGAGCTGAGGATAACACTGATGAGAGAGAATCTGTCCCGGCTTTGTACCTACTTGCCCTTTAGCTGTTAGTCCTTTGTAGACTACATTTCTCGCCAAGATATACACAAGGTATGAAGTCATGAAGAAAGACTTTGTTTCATCAAAGTTTTCAAGCTGTTCATCTAGGCAGTGGCTTATAAGGCCAGCCCAGTCAATCATCTTGTTCTTTGTAAACATATGATCAAAATAAGTATACATCCATCCTTCGAAAGTAGATGATTGTGGCCTACCTGTTACTCGATTCAGGAACATGATCAAGTAACTTATGTCTTGCTTGAAGTCAGCTTTGTGATACTTGGGATCTTCTGAGTTGTATATCTTCATCGAGGAATCATTCATCCACCTCTTCCTAATTTCTTGCATGTAGACCTTTGAGTTGCCTTCGAACGTCATCTGAGCAGTTGTAGGACATATGAAGACTCCTTTTGCCTTCGGGATGTTGAAAATCTCTTGGATAGCCTCCCTCTGCAGGTAGGCAAGAACAGTTCCATCTTTTGCTATAATCTGTCTTTTCTCTTTGTCGTAGTGCTGAACACACTCTAACACGAGCTCGGCGCTTGGCAAGGCAGGTGGAAAGCAAGCCGCTTGTACAATCCTGCTCTTCGCGATGGCTTTGATATCTTCGTTTCTGGTGATGGCGAGCAAGAAGTCCTTCACCTCCTCCAGGTTGACATGCCCCGTGTTGGTGTCACCGACATCCTTCCACTGCGTTTCTAGCTTGGACTCCGGTATGCTAGACTTGGCATCCATCTTAATAAGTACTTGTCTCTCCTTGGCCGTCATTCCCATCTATCTGCAAGACTGGACTCGAATAAGTGGATTGAAATAGTAGATTTATGAGTCTTCTACATCACTATTATCATGTTATTATGTTTTTAATTCAAATTTTCAAGTACAAAGAGATTTTCTAAGTCATTTTTCATTGAAGCATTATCTAATTTTCTGAATATAAGTTTGCAAATTTAGACAAATACAAGATAATTTTACCAAGTAGAAGTGATAATACATACCTCGTGTTCAATTTTCTGCCTTAGCAAATGCAAATTTCTGAAAAAAAATTAGTATAAAAATATCAAAAATCAGAACAGAAATGTGGAATCAGCAGGTCTGCCCTGAAAATTCTGCTCTTTCTCTTCACAAATTCAATATTCCTTTATCACACTAAGCTGCTCCTAGACAAAATTCTTGCCTTCAAGATGATTTGCTGCCCTTTTCTCACAAAAATTGCTGCTCCTTATGAAGAAATCGCTGCTCCAAAGGTAAATTCACTGCTCCCAATTTGCAATTTGAAAAATGAATGAGGTAAAAGGGTGGGGCGCTCACCTTAAATAGGCAATTTACCTCTATTAAATGAGGTCGGCTGAATAAGTGAGGTCAGCCTACCTTGAGTTTTTTTGAAAATTAGCAATTTTTAAAATTCAAGACAATGTCTTGGGCGCCAAAAGGGAAAGTTTTAGCACAAATGCGCGCCTAACTTTATGGTGTTTCTCCTTCAATTGTTCTCAAGGCGCTAAAACTTCATGATATTCTTCTTCTGAATCTTCTTTGAGTAGTACGAGAGACACGATATTGCTTACCTTCATACAATAGTAGATGATGATGATGTGATGTCCCTAGGACTTGAAGGTTGAATAAATGAATTTGCATAGTTGACGTAGTAGTTGACGAAGTGATCTTATCTTCAAAGTGATCCTTCGGAGGATTGATGAAGTGAAGGAGACCTAGAAGCTTGATGTATGATGATGATCTTGGAACAAGATTCAATCTTAATGAGAACAAAAAGTGATTCCAAACTCTTTGCTCAAAGGTGACTCCTCAGATAACTCCTATCCTTTTGCTATACCTCTTTCAACTTTAGGAACTTCTTCATCAATACTCACCTCACTCCATAAGGTTGAAGGCTCTTCAAATGCATCTTTCAAGACCTACCCATTCTTCATGAAGGCGCAAGTTTTACCTCCTGGCTCAAGGCGCTATCAAACTCATTACTCATTACTCAAGGCTCTCAACTTCCTCCTCAAGGCGCATATGCATCTAAGGCGCATTCTGAAGTCTCTAAGGGCACACAAACTTTCATTCAAGGCGCACATCTTGATGATCTTGGAATGTTAACACTCCAAAGTGCCACCTCATCATACTTTAGGCACTCAACTTCATGTCCAAGGTGCATTTGGGATCAAGGTTTCGCTTTCAAGCTTGGATCAAAAGACATCAAGTTCAAACTCCCTCAAATCAAAGCGCCTACCTTCCTGTAAGATTCTCCTTCACTCTTATGACTATTGTTAGGCGCCAAAACAAGTTCTAGGCACTCATTCCTAAGAAAGCCTCTTCTTTCATCCCTCTCTCCTCCAATACCTAAGGCGCTATTTCATCCAGGGCGTTCTAATCCCTTAAGGAGGTCCTTTCACTTCAAGACAAGATGTTGGCGATCTAAAGGCGCCAGTTGAGGTATACATCATCCAGAGCACCAAAAGAGGCCTAGGCGTTCATTCACTCAAGGGCGCTCATAAGAGAATTGACCTGATCCTTGTATGTGGGCGCTCATTCTATCATGCTTCAACACCCAAGGCGCTAAACTCTCTCTTGTTCCTTCTAAAGGCGCCAAACACTTCAAGATGCTAAGGCGCTCAAAACCTTATCTAAATTCCTTCAACACAGGGCGCTCAAATTCACTTGCTTTGAAGTACTTTGTATCCAAGGCGCTCTAATCCTCCTCTGGAAGCAGCTAAGGCGCTCCATAAGGTTGAAGGCGCTTCATCTAGACTCAGGGCACTCAAATCCCAGGAGCAGGAACATGTGGGCGCTAAAACTCTTTCAAACATCCATCAAGGTGTCAACTCAACTCTACCTTCAGGGCGCCAATACACCACAAGGCGCACTTATCATCTAAGGGCTCATCTGATCTCCAAGTTTGGGCGCTAAACCTAACTTCAATCATCAATCCAGGGCGCTCATTTGGATTCCAAGGCGCACACATCCCACCTAGGCGCATTTCATCCATGACCAAGGAGTCTTCATCTTAAGGCAATCATTCCAACTTGAAGTTTCCAACGTCTCATTCTTGTAAGCCTGCAAATTCTCCAAGGCGCCAACTCACTGGTTCTCTCCCTCCAAGATGTTCATTCACTGTTATGAACCCATCTAAGGCGCTCAAATCTAGACTCTTAGGCGCCAAAACCTCTTTAGGGCGCTCTATGATAACCTTGGCGCAAAACATGACCTTGGCGCTCATTTTCTCTTTCCTCACCAAGGCGCTCATCTACAGTAGGGCGCATTCTGAGGCTTCTAATCACTCTAAGCGCAAATTTTCAACTCTCCTAGGCGCCAGAGGTTACAATCCCAACCCTAAGCGCACATCAAGGCGCTCATTCATCTTTCTCATACCTTGCTTCAAAGTGCTCATTCCAGAGCCTTCAAATAGGCGCTAAAAACTCTTATTTTACCTCTGGGTGCACATCATTGTCCAAGGCGCTCATTTGAATCTGGTGCCAGAACACATCTCTTGTAACCTGACTACTCTTGAAGGCGCTCATCTTCCTGAACTACAATTGCCTCTGAAACATTGATTGACGTGATGCCTAGTTTAAACAAGGAGAGATAAAGCATTCAAAACCATCCAAATGATCATCTCCTTCCTAACGCCTTCACTGCCCCGGAGTACCTTAGCCAAAATGACACATAACAACTTCCTGTGCAAAACAAAAAAGAGGGGGTCCCCAGTCCGATGGGGTGATGTGTGATTTGGTCACAACACGCCCAAGCATGAAAACTTCATCCACACATACTCCACTTATCTCAGTACTAGGCACTAGGTTGGAGGAGGTTAATCACATGGAGCGCCTCAAGTTAGATCCCTCACTGAGTGCTATAAATGAACTTGAAAGCTAGGCGCCATAATGAGCCTGAATTGCCTAGAAATGCACCCAAACATCATGATAACATCACTTGACAATGTGACCACTTGAGATGATAAAATGACTCTTAAGACTTAGCCAAATTTGCTAGTCTTGTCACAGTTCCCTTGAAGTAGTTTGACTTATTCCTGCAAAAACACAACATTGAGTTAGTCAAAAACCCATTTCATTCCCTTATCATTGGTATTAGCCTCCGAGAATGATAGATAGGCTAATCCATTCTTCACTTGATGATCAAGCCGGAAACGGGGACATGACAGTCTCCCCTTCCCGTGATTGCTTGTCCTTAAGCAATTGAAGGTTAGGATGCTCAAGTATCTTCTCTCCTTCCCAAGTAGCATCCTCCATCGGTAACCCTTTCCACTTCACCAAATATTCCCTTATGCTCCAGTTACGCAATTTCTTCTCCCTCATATCCACCACACTTTCAGGTTCAAGTGCAAGCATTCCTTCTTTATCCAGTGGTGGAAGTTCATCAGATGAAACCACATGTTGTCCTAGTGCCTTTTTGAGACACGATACATGAAACACGTTATGGATGCGACTTCCAGCTGGCAGATCAAGTTCGTATGCCACTTCCCCTATTTTTCTAGACACCTTATAGGGTCCATAGAACCTAGGTTTCAATTTCTCCGCACCTGACGTCTTCAAAGTACTCTGTCTATATGGCTGAAGGTGCAAAAATACCATATCACCTACTTCAAAGCTTCGTTCAACCCGATGTTTGTCAACATACAACTTTTGCTGGTTTTGAGCTCTTTGCAAATTGTCCTTAAGGACTCTCAAAATGTCTTGAGTATCCTTCATCAATTTTCTTGCTCGGGGAGCTCTACCATCATCCAGGGCCAGATCAACAAATGAAACTACATCATACCCATACAAAGCTTGAAAGGGAGACATGCCGATTGACATGTGGAAAGTAGTGTTGTAGCAGTATTCACCTAGATGTAGCCACTTAATCCAAGCACGCTGATGATTAAATACATAGTTTCTCAAGTATCCCTCAAGCCATTTATTTACAATTTCAGTCTGTCCATCGGTTTGAGGATGATAACTAGTGCTTGGTGTCAGGTCAGTTCCAGCTAGTCGAAATAGCTCTCTCCAGAATACACTGATGAACCGGCTATCTCGATCACTGACTATGGTCTTAGGAAAGGCATGTAGTCTGAAGACTTCACGAAAGAATAACTCAGCTACTTGCAAAGATGATGACTCAACTGGAATTTCAAAGAAGTGAGCATACTTTGTCAACCTGTCAACAACTACATAGATACAGTCTTTTCCATTCACCTTCGGAAGACCTGTGATGAAATCCATAGAAATACTCTCCCACTTTTGTTCTGGAATTAGCAGTGGTTGGAGTAATCCTGCTGGAAAAGTATGTTCTAACTTGTTCTTCCGACAAGTCAAACATTCCCTAACATATTGCAAAACATCTTCCTTCAAACCTTTCCAGGTGAATCTTTCTCGGATCTGTCTGTAGGTCTTGAAGTAGCCAGGGTGTCCTGCCAGTGGAGTATCATGATATGCCTTCAAAATTTGCTGCTTAAGCTTGGATTCAGGAGTTAGATAGATTCTATCTTTATAATAGATGATGTCATCAACTACCTTGTACCTATCATCCTGAATGACTCCATCCATGATCTCACAAGCAAATTTAGATTTGGAATACTCAACAAGAAGCTGAGACTTCCAATCAGCCGAAACTTCACTCAGGGCACAAATGGCAGGTTTTCTAGACAAGGCATCAACCACCACATTCTTCTTGCCTTTCACATACTCAATGTCAAAATCATATGCCTGTATCTTAGTAACCCACTTCTGTTGTCTTTCATTCAGATCCTTCTGCCCTAGAAAGTATTTCAAACTGTTGTGATCAGTTCTGACCACAAACTTAGATCCAACTAGATACTGGCGAAATTTAGCCAAAGCATGCATGATTGCCAGCATCTCTTTGTCATGTGTTGAGTACAACCTTTCTGTGTCCTTCAGCTTCCTGCTCTCGAATACAATGGGATGACGATCTTGCATCAACACTGCTCCAATGCCTTCTCTAGAAGCATCACATTCTAGGACAAAAGACTTAGTAAAATCTGGTAAAGCCAATACTGGTGTTGTACTCATAACTTCTTTCAATTTATCAAATGTAGCTTGGGCTTCCAATGTCCAGATGAAAGCACCTTTCTTTGTCAGATTTGTCAAGGGTGCAGCAAGCTGTGAGAATCCTTTAACAAATCTTCTGTAATAGCTGCAAAGGCCAAGGAAACCTCTTAGTTTAGATACATTCCTGGGAACTGGCCAATTGTGAATGGCTTCAATCTTTTCTTCTTGAACTTTCACACCATTGGCTCCGATCACATGACCCAGGTATAGAATTTCCTTCAAGCCAAAATCACACTTAGACATCTTTGCATATAAAAATTGATTCTCCATGACGCTCAAAACTTCATCTAAGCGTTGGAGATGTTCTTCCCATGTCTTGTTGTAAATCAAGATGTTGTCGAAGAAAACCAACAGGTACTTCCTCAACTATTTGTTAAAAACATGATTTATGCAGGACTGGAAAGTGGCTGGTGCATTTGTCAACCCAAACGGTATCACCAAGAATTCATAGTGTCCGTAATGGCATCTGAATGCTGTCTTTGGAATGTTTTCTTCAGGAACACGAATTTGACGGTAACCAGATCGAAGATCTATCTTTGAGAAATAGATTGCTCCATGCAACTCATCTAGTAGTTCATCAATCCTAGGTATGGGATACCTATTCTTGATAGTCTTCTGGTTCAATGCTCGATAATCAATGCACATTCGCATTGTTCCATCCTTCTTCACTAGCACCACAGATGATGCAAATGGACTTGATGATGCCCTAATGTGTCCCATCTCGATCAATTATCTAATCGTCTTTTCAATTTCAATTTTGAAATGTCTTGGATGCCGATAGGGCGCAATGTTGACGGGTTTGGCCCCATCCTCCAATTCAATGACATGTTCAAAACCTCTATCAGGAGGTATGCTTGGGGGTATATCCTTAAACACCTTACTATGCTTATCCAACATTGCCTGGATATCCGTAGGATAAAGTTCTTCAGTAGAGAGAATCTGGTTGTCCTTGATGCAAACCTGTGCTGCCCACTCAATGTCATTATGCCTGGTCAATGCTTCCATGCGTTTAGCCGAGACAACTCTAGGGTTCCCATCAGACAATGACTTTAATTTGATCTTTTTTCCTTCATGCATGAATTCCAATTCCATCTTCTGAAAATCCTGGAGTATTCTTCCAAGTGAATGCAACCATTGTACTCTAAACACCACATCAATATGCCCAAGTCCAACTACATAGAAATCATCCTGTAAAGTATTATCACTCATCTGAATTTGCAGCTGGGTCACCTTTCTGGTACAACTCATCAGGAATCCATCAGCAACTGCTTTTTGAAATCCTTCGAAGTCTTCAACTGTTAGACCCCGCCTTGCTACCAAACCTTCGTCCATGAAGTTGTGAGTAGCACCATTGTCAATTAGACATGTGACTCTCTGACCCTTCACAACTCTTATGCGGAAGGCATGATATTTAGGTACTCTTGAAATAGTTGCTAATGTTATTTTGTTAGTTGTTCCTTCTGAGACAACATTAAGAGTTGGTTGTTCATGTACTTCCTCTTCATCCTGAGTTGACTCTTCTTCACTCAGTGACTCCTCTTCACTTCCATCATCAGATACCACTTCAATCAAATGAGCTTTACCTTTACCAAGGCACCTGTGTCCTGGTTCCCAAGGTTGTTTGCATGAGAAACAAAGCTTCTTTCTCCTGAGCTCATCTCTTTCAACAGCTGTCATGTCTTGAAACTTCTTTGGTGGAAATGTCTGTCTTATTTGA
This sequence comes from Cunninghamia lanceolata, assembly GCA_027924645.1. NCBI lineage: Eukaryota > Viridiplantae > Streptophyta > Pinopsida > Cupressales > Cupressaceae > Cunninghamia > Cunninghamia lanceolata. The sequence goes on from BSBN01000246.1 coordinate 313,722, forward strand.
GTTGAACTAACGCCTTTGTAAAACTTCTTCTTAGGCCGGTATGCGGGAGTAGTATCAAGATCAAGGGCAAAGTTAATTGCTTCTTCCAAGTTTGCTGGCCTTTGTACTTTTACCAATGGCTTAATCTGACTGTTCAATCCCTTAATGAACAACATAGTGATCCTCCGGTCAGTCATGTCAGGTACCATCACTGCTATCTTCTGAAACTCATTTACATACTGCACAACCCTTCCTTCTTGCTTGAGTTGAGCTAGTTCTCGATAGTACACTTCAGTGTCATTTCTATCAAACCTTTGAATCAACTTGGTTACAAACTCATCATAAGAATCAATCCTATCATGATGTTGAGAGACTAGGCCATGATGCCACCATTCATAAGCCGACCCTTCAAAGTGCATTGTAGCAAAGTGAATCGCCTTCTTTTCTGTCAAAGGCTTAAGAGAAAGGTATGTATCCAGCTTGTTCACCCAAGCTCTAGCACTAAGCTTACCACTTCCATCAAAGGTAGGAATAGGAACTCGATTTAAGGCTTCTTTATACTCCTTTGTATCATCATCCCTTCTAGGATGATAGCCTCTAGCTCTACCACGCCTGTCCCTATCTTCCCTCGTCTGTCGGCAATATTCATTGAAAGACATCATTTCCCGAACCTGGTAATCTGGCATAGAGATCTGCAAAGAGTGCTACTTCATCTTCAAAGTTATTCTGCTTTTCCTCATCAAACTGTTCATCAGCTTCATTGCCTTGTTCAGGTGGTGGTGGAAGGAAAGTAGGTCTTATAGGCCTATCAACTGTAGGAGTCCATGTGCGAACTCTTCTGCTCGTTGCACTAGCATCATCATCATCAACATGTCTTTCTTGTCTCTTGTGTCTAGCTGCATTACCTGCTGACCTTCAACTCCTTGATTCATGTTTTGTAGGGATTGTAGGACTTGTTGCAATATTTGAGTTGTTTGTTGTTGTCCAACGGCAATGTTTCTAAACATCTCCCTTGCTTCACGTTCATTATCACTAGGTGGACTTCTACTTCTTCGTTCACCCATGTCAGCTTGTCTAGCTGCAATTGCTCCTGAAAGAGTATCTTGTTGTGGGTAAGGATGAGTCCACTGGAACTGCCTTCTTTGATCACGTGCAATGTATCTTCTTGTTCTATCACTTTGTTGATCACCTTCTTGCATTACCCAAAGGCTAGCAGGATCCAGGCTCTGATACCATTGTAAGATAACCCAACTAGTACTAACTAAAATTTTCTCACTTAGACAGATTTACTTGCACTTAACTCTTCAACTACTTAGTCTACTTAACGTCACATATGAAAAGATAACAAAGGCAACTTGCATGAATCAACTTGAAGTTGGGTACTTGTATTATTAATTGATTCAACTCAATGCAAATGTCTTATTATAATGATGATTGCCCACAATGGCATGATTATACAATCTTATTCAAATGATTACAAGTAAAGGCCTTGAAGCCTAGATGTATACAATGCTTTCAACTTCTTCACAACTAGCTCTATCTTACTGGTTGATGTAGATCACTTCTATTGAACCCAATGATGTCAACTGGATGTCAACACCTCACAATGCAACAAGGGAGCATCACCTTGTCAGTTGAGGGAGCATCACCCCAACACTTGAAACTCGCAGGCCTCAAGATCACAAGCATAAAGCTTTGCAGAGAGAAAATTCACCAAAAGATAAGATGTCAAATGAATGAGAGAGCTCCTCCTTTTATAAGCCTTCCAAGGCAATGAAGGCACGTTTTTCAAGGCATAAAGAGGAACCAAGGCACGTTTCCCAAGAAGCATATTCAAGAGAATATTCCACTTGACAACTCAGTGTGATGTGGCAACCTTACCCAATGCACCGGTAAGGATCCCAATGTTATTTCTCTGGCCAATGAGAGTTCAGGTAGTTGTAACTACCTTATCTTCTTCTAGACGCCACTTAAAGTGGATTTGCTCATGAAATGGCGCCTTATGGGTTCTAGGCGCACATCTTGGTGGTTTGCACTGGTGATTGCGCCCAACTGAAGACTAGGTGCCAACAGGAGATGATGTAACTAGGAAATGATCCCTTGTGTTGTCTTCACATTCCGGAGGAAGTCTACTAGCTCCAACGCCAAGTCAAACTACTTGAGGCGCACTTCTGAGTCTGTGTAGGAGGAGACTAGCGCCTTGCATTGGATTCACCTTCATGCATGTGGTGGTTTACACTTGAAGTCTTTGTGGTGAAGTAAAACACCTAACTCACCAAGCGCCTTGACTAATTGAAATGATTGGAAGCTACCTTCCCACTTAGGCGCACATTTGGAGGATTTGCAATAGATCTGGCACTTAGGGATAGTTTTGACACATTCCCACAAGCTTAGATCACAGATTGAAACTTCCAAGTGTTAGATTGACTCCTATGAAATGAGCGCCCAACAATTTCCCCCCTTGAAGATGTCTCTTTCTCAACTAGGCGCACTTACTGTCAATTTGGCTAGGAATTTGCGCCTAGGTTCCAACTCATCATCTTTTCAAGGCAATTTGAAAGCAACTTGACTTCAAATGGATATGATCTTGCCCCCTGATGGAGCGCCTTGTATCCAAACTGGTTTTGAGGTCTTACATCTACCTTAGGCGCACTTTTGAGGTAGTCTTAACTAGTATCTGCACCTAGGCCTTGAAACCTCAAGATACTCACCCAAACTTCATCATCCATCTAGGCGCCCTAGTGAAGAGGCTTAGCTAAATTGAGCGCCTTATCTCAAAATCATTATCCAATGCCAAAAGAGACCCTTTTTATACTAGGCGCACTTTGAGTGTTGTGAAGGCTAGGAAGTGCGCCTAACTCACTTATACCACTTCAGTGATTCCAAACTCAACACTGGATGATCCTACAAGTTCAATGGAATCACATCATACCCCAGATGACTCCATTCTCTTGATTATATCCTTCAAAACCCAAGGCGCACATTTCGTAGGTTCATCATGACATTTGTGCCCAAGCATGAAAACTTCATCCACACATACTCCACTTATCTCAGTACTAGGCGCTAGGTTGGAGGAGGTTAATCACCTGGAGCGCCTCAAGTTAGATCCCTCACTGAGTGCTATAAATGAACTTGAAAGCTAGGCGCCATAATGAGCCTGAATTGCCTAGAAATGCGCCCAAACATCATGATAAGATCACTTGACAATGTGACCACTTGAGCTGATAAAATGACTTTTAGACTTAGCCAAATTTGCTAGTCTTGTCACAGTTCCCTTGAAGTAGTTTTTGACTTATTCCTGCAAAAGCACAACATTGAGTTAGACAAAAACCCATTTCATTCCCTTATCATTGGTATTAGCCTCCGGGACTGATAGGCTAATCCATTCTTCACTTGATGATCAAGCCGGAAACAGGGACATGACAAGTTAGAATCACAAGATACAAAACCCGAAGCTACAATAAAAGAACCTTGTTCTAAGGTTAGCTTGAGAGGAAAGAAATACAGAACAACAAAACATTCCTATAGATCTAACATTTTCATCAAATCTACCTCACTTTTAACCATATGCATAATATAGGATTATTACACAGTTAAAGGATGGTTCAAACCTAGTAGAAGTATCATGGCTAAATCGACTCAAGAGTGAACACTAAGAGGGCACAAGTAAAAGAACAATTTTTTTTTCTAGGTTTTACCAAATTCCGTTCAACACACGAATAGGAAGTGTCATGTCCCCATTTCTGGAGTGATCCACATCGAACAATGGTTTAGCCTACTCATCATTCCCGGAGGCTAATACCAATCTTGAGGGAATGAACTTGGTTTTTGGCTAACATATTGTTTTAGTTTTGCAAGATTAAGTCAAAGACCATTCTAGTTGTCTGTATTGATTCGGGCTAAATTGGCTAAGTCTGAGAACCATTTCATCAATCCAAGCATCAAGTTGTCAAGAGATGAGTTTGATTGAGTCTTCATGTTTAGGCACAAATGTCACATTGACCAGCCAAGAATGTGCGCCTAGCTTGGAACAGGGGTTTCAATGACTCCAAGGAGTGGCGCTACCTTTGGAGATGATGTTATCAACCTCTAAAAACATCATACATTTCAAATTTCGAAGGAAATTGGCTAAGTATAGCCTAGGCGCATATTCCACATCAAATCCTCCAAATGTGTGCCTAGATAAGAATGAAGACTAGGAAGTGAACTTGGGTTTTCCCATCAAGGTGCTCATCAAGACATGATTGTTTGTCACTCCAAATGCTACAGGAATTGAAGATTTGGCAAGATAATCCTTCAAAATTCTCAGGGCGCAACTTCCTCCTTGCAACACCTTAATGTGCGCCTAGTGGTAGCTACTCAAATATGCGCCTAAATGGAGAAGTGGTCTCTAATTTCCTCATTTAGTCAAGGCGCTCATTTGGAATGATGTTCTAACTCACCTCGATGACTTCAAATGTGAGCATTTGCATGGAGGATGATCATCTCAAGTATATGTGCAAATTCACTCTTGTCCAAACCCAAAAGTGTGCCTAATCTAGAAGATGCTTCCAATCCACTTGGATGTGAGGTGTTTGGGAAAGCAAAGATGAAATATTGTCTAAAGGAGAAAAGGTTAGGTGTTAAAGGAGTAAAAATCATCTTAGGCGCCAAATTGTGATCAAACAACATTGAATGCGCGCCTAGGCATAGCAAGGCGCCAACTCTTGTTCCAACTTCCCAAAATTGCGCCTAGGAAGGAATGGAGCTTTCAATCCACTCAAGTTGAAAGGCGCTTAATAGGAGATGGTGAACTTGTCTTAGAAATGATTTGAGTTGGAGGTTTTAACAAAGAAAGACTATACTTTTCCTAAGGCGCCAATCTAGACTTTTCCTACCAATAAGTGTGCCTAAGTGAAGATGAGGACTAAGACAAGGTTTTGAATACTCTGGATATGGACGCTTGGATAAAGAAGCATCATAAGGTCTACAAACAAATGTTTGGAGTCTTGAATAGAGTAGAAAATCATCACAAAAGTGTTAGGCGCAAGTTCAGGATCAAACTACCTCAGTTGGGCGCCTAGAATAAGTTACAAGCACCTGAGCTCTCATTGGTCAACAAGATGATATTGGGATCTGTACCTGTTCATTGGGTAAGGTTGCCAACTCAGAATGAGTCATCAAATGGAATATTCCCTTGGATATGTTTCTTGGAAAATGTGCCTTGATACCTCTTTGTGCATTGAAAAACGTGCCTTCATTGCCTTTGAAGAGCACTATAAAAGAGGAGAGCACTCCTCATTTGGCATCTTACATCTTTTGGCAAATTTTCTTTCTGCAAAGCTTATGCTTGTGATCTTGAGGCCTGCGAGTTTCAAGAGTTGGGGTGATGCTCCCTTGTTGCATTGTGAGGTGTTGACATCCAGTTGACATCATTGGGCTCAATTGAAGTGATCTACATCAACTAGTGAGATAGAGATAGTTGTAATCAATTGAATAAGATTGTATATTCATGCCATTGAGGGCATCATCTATTGTAATAAGACAATTGTATTGATTTGAATCAAGTGATAATACAAGTGCCCAACTTCAAGTTGATTCATGCAAATTGTCATTGTTATCTTTCATGAATGATGTTAAGTAGATTGAGCAATTGAAGAGTTAAGTACAAGTAAATTTGTTTAAGTAGGAAATTTTTTTGTTAAGTATAGTTGGGTATCTTACAGGAAGAGAGAAGCTCAGGTTGCTATGGGAAAACTTAAGTGTCAACTTGACCAATCTTCTATAAACCACTACTACATTGGTCCTATGAATACCAAAATGATCATACCTAAAACATAGTTCTTCTAGAGGTGTCTACATCTCATAATGATTACCAAGCTTGCTAAAATCCCTAACCCAACACTAGTATTAATGGAATAAACCAATACAAAGCATTCTAACCTGCTAACATGCCAAGTCTAGGAATAGGAAGGGTTGATTGAGTTCAAGACATAAATATGATACAAACGTTTTCTCAACAACAAGGTTAATAAGAACGTGACATTTCTTAAGCACAAGTTACAAACATGCTCTATACAACTAATGAGCCACAACATCCGTAAAGGACTTTATTATCACATCAACATTCACTTACAACATCGCATAAACATGAAATCAGGGCATACTAATCTATGCCTCAAGAAAACTAAACTTTGACAACATGACCCTATTACGACCACTGATACAACTTACACAAGTTCCATTTACCTTACACAGTTCCACTCGTAATCAATTAATTTGTAAAACAACTTATAAATCAAATCTTAAATACATTGTTTACAAACCTCATTCCAAACCTACTTATATCATATTTCTACTAATAAATTGCAATAAGATCAATATTAAATTAAATTAAATTTATACAATCACTCTATCCAAATAGAATTCTTCTACTTCTATTCTATATAAATTTAATAGCCTTCTTATAACCTAACAAACAACCAAAATAAGTAAAGTTATTTATAATTGAAAGCATATTCACCTACGGTAGCATAGATAAAAAGATATAATTGTTGGAACTGCTCAAGGAATGGTTTTTTTTTTTAACAAACACCTCGAAGGGACAGCGTCTCATGGATATCAGCGATTGCAGGATCAACACAAAATGAATTTGTTGAGAAGGGTTTAGAAGCTACCAGCAATGCAAAATGTGAAAGCATAGCAGGGCACACGGACTGATTGGTAGAATGCTTCAAAGAGAGTCATATGATAGAAAACAATAATCATAAGATATGCACAAAACAAATTTGTTGAAAATTTTCATAGAAACCCAATTCGAAAATATAGAGTTATTGGTGGCACAACTAACTGTTTTAACATAGACGAAACGGGTGAGAGGTAGACAGTCACAAAATATTTATATCTCCAAAATGAAAAACTGGGTATAGCTGATTTTCAGATATGATTTAGAAATCTAGGTCATGCATCATATATAAAAATTCTGGAGGAACCCAGTTCGTAAAAATAACATTATGGCTAACGCAACAGACTGCTAAAATAGAGACAAAATGGGTGAGAAGTAGACAGTCACAAAAATATTCATATCTCCAAAATGACGAACTGGGTATTACTGATTTTTCGGATATGATTTAGAAATCTAGGTCATGCATCATATATAAAAATTCTTGAGGAACCCAATTTGTAAAAATAAAGTTATGGTTGACGCAAAAGATTGGGTTCAGAAAATGTAGAAGAGAATTCACAGAATATTTCACTAAATCTAATGCAACAATCAATCAGTTTCATATCTCAGTCCATACCTGGAATATTGCTTCAATCACCTCTTCACAAATTTCCCAGCTCGCATCCATTTTTCCCCAAGTCTTTTCTTTTGGAAGCTATGGTTTATGGTGCCAAAAGAAAAATGAAAACTTCCTGCTAGAGAGAGATCCCCCAAAACATAAAACATATCCTCCATTTGAAATGCACACTCCTTCCCCCAAATTATGCCTTGAGATTTCCCCATAAAGTTGAGCATGCATAACCACCCCCATAATTTCTTCCAGAAGATTCTCCTTTATGACTTTCTTACAATTTGCTATTTTTAACCAAACAATAATTTCTCTCTGATTTTATTTATTTTAGAATTTGCTATTTATTTCATTTACAACCAAACAAAAATAGTTTCTTTCTACTTTTCTAAAATTAGTCTCTTACACAAAAGAAACAATTATTTCTAAGTTTCCCTCTTGAGGTGTGTAACTGCCACTTCTTCCAAGTGGCCAAAATGGAAAATAATTACTCAAGACAATAATAATAAAGAAAGAATTTTTTTTAGACATAATAATACATATTTTCCCACAACTATAATTTACATAAAAGCATCTATATTTATTTATCAAAGTGCCCTCTTGACTTAATAATTTTATTTTAATGAAGCAATTAACCAAAACATTAATCAAACAATTCCAAACAAAATAACCCAAATGCCAAACGATACCTGACACAATGCACGATCGAAAAGCATGACCACAACAACATTGACTGACTATCATGCCCATACAAACAACACTGACTGGGTGCAAAACTGGATACTCATCCTTTTCAACTAGGGGATCACATGTTATCTCCGTTCAACAATTTCCATTGGGTTTAAGGCACGCTTAGACCTGTCAATTCAGATGGAGTCGATGCCTGGTACTTGCGTCCTGCAGCAACCAAACAGTCGAACAAATAGACATATATATATATATATATATAATCATATAGTCAAATACACCGTGGAAGGGAATCGCAGCGTAGCAGGGTACTCACGCATGAGTAATGCGACACTGTCCCTTTCACCATCACATCAAACACGTAATCACAACACACATAGCAATCAGTTACTGAACGATTAAATAAGAACTATCATCAGATAATCGCATGATACACATAATAAGATTGATCCGCACAAAACATCACAACATAACATCCTATGATATAGAATCAGTCACATAAGATCAATTCTAACATATGACAATCATAGTAAGATCAACATCATAATCACCTGAATGTAAACAATGTCAGAGCATATGAGTTGTCAGTGTCGCAACAAGGATTATCAATAAAACATACTGTCATATGAAACCACACATGAGCATAATCAGGAATGTCATCAACATGAATGTAGCATCTACCAATATCATATAATGTACATCATCAACTGTCTAACATACCCTAAATATTCTTATTATTTTACTTTCATCTTCATGCTCCTTAGCCAGACCATCTGCACATCCAAGACGAGAATGGAGGGGCATTACAATTCGGGTCAATATTGAAGAAAGGTTTGCCGATGGAGCTAGAATTGGTTGCCATCGTAACAATCTCTACTTGCAACAGGCCTACATTAACAAGTTTGTAAAACAAATATTGAAAATTTGAACAATATATTCTAAAATCTCATGAAATAAACTATAAAATTTAAAAATTGACATACAATTTTACAAATTAAAAATTAGAACCGAACTATTTATTTAATAACTAATAATTTAATAAAAATGATATACAAATACATAAAAGTAAAAACAATGAATGATATAGATTAACTATTAAGATATAATAATTATTAAATATTAATATACATACATAATTAAAATTAAGGTATACCATATAGTTATACAGTATACACTATTACACCTGTAACTACTAAGAGTATATTTAATTTTTTAATATATTAGATTATTAATATTAAGATTTAATAATTATTAATAATAATATATATTTATATTATAGATTAAGATCAAGATATATTATTTATATTTATAAAATATATTATAATACACTAGGCATTCATAATATTAAAATTTAATATGAATATAGTATATACTATTAATATTATATATTATTATTAAATATTATACTGTATATACTATAATCGTATGTATTGTATTACTGTGTGTAAAACTTAAAAAAAGAAACGAACAAAGGTTTTTTTAGTTTCAAACTTTTAATTTTTTGAACACTCAATATTAAAAATAAAATGAAAATAGAAAACAAATAACATAGAAAACCTACCTCAAAGATGAAAAGATTTGAAGTGGAAGTGAGTAGGCTTCCAAATCGTGTTTTTAATTTCGCCCAATTGCGTTTTTGTTTTCGCCCTTTTTGCAGCCCGAGATGAACAAGAAACGCGTTGAAATGAGGCAATATGATATTAAAACGCACTTTTTAGGTTTTAGTCGATCAAAAAAGTCTTGAATTGCCTTGGAATCACGACGGAATCGCCATGTAAGGGTTCGATTCGTACTTGGAATGGGCGTAAAAAGAGGCCGATTCAGCAACTTAGTCTAGATACCATAATTTTCATTCACATGTTGAAATGCATAATATGGTCTGTTTGAAGAGTGTGCACTCCAATCTGAACCTCTCAAGAATAAACCCAAGAGGTTGATATAATATGTTTCCATGATTCTTTACAATGATAGACGTGTTAGAAAATTACATATGAAACATGGGTAGTATTGAAATGACACAGAAAAAAGCTTTTACTATTCTGAAACGACTTCCTTGAGTCACTTATTACAACCTTGAATTTCTTTCAAATTTCTCATTACTGATTTACTCTCTACTACAAACTGAAATTGGGGTGATTAATATAGAGTTTGACACCCCTAAAAGTAATTGATAAAAAATCCAAAAAACTAGGCGATACATTAAACAACAGATTGTACCACTTAAAAATAGCTTCGAGAAAAACAAAAAAACTTATCCTATGAAAAACAATAACTGATTTCATCTAAAACAACTTATTAAGAAATAAAAACCTAAACATAGACTCCTAAAAACAACCTTGAAAATTTTTCTCTAGATTTGAGATTAAAATCTTCTAAATTTAGTTTCCTAAAAATAGTCTTGGACTGTTGGAAAATGATGCCTACAACTAAAATAGAATCTACTACTTTTCACTGTGCCCAAAGCGTCTTTAGTAGCATAGGATTTTATCTAGTGTACCATGGGGACGCGTCCCCCCTTGGTCCCCATGTCCCCACGTCGGGGACGTTTCGGGGAAACGTCTCCCCGCCGTCCCTCCGTCGCCACCCAAGATTTGGGGACGTCCCCATTAATTTTGCAAGTTATGGGGACGCCCAGACATCCCCAGACCATCCTGGGGACTTCTACGCATCCCCCACAAAATAAAGTGTCAAAAGCAATTTAAAAGAAAAAGAAAATTTGATTTGTGTGCCTCCAACCCTAACCCTATGGTGGACTATGCATCCATGCCTAATTATTTGACCACCACACTAGCCATTCATCTGTTGTCCCAAGTGTCTAGTTCTGCTATTGAGAGGAACTGGTTTGCTTATAGTTTCATCCACTCTGTTAAGAGAAATAGACTTACCTCTAGGAGGGCGAATAAACTTGTAGCTGTACATAGCGCCTTGCATCTCATTGACCGCAATACGCTTACGTACAAGGAGAGTCCAACAATTCAATGGGATGTAGTGCCAGAGCCAACACAAGTGGATGAAGATGCAACACAGATAGGGTTGGTTGGTATTGCTTTGAAGGAGCTTGACCTCGAGGAGTCCAACCGTTCAAGTGATGAGGAGTTTGGAGCAGACTTTGGGAATGAATGATGATTCATTGACTTGAGGCATTGGATCATTGGCCAATTGTATTTGGATTTTAAATATAATCATCATTTTGAAATTTTGAATATAATATAAATATATTGATATTCGGCATTTTCATTGTTCAATGCAATTATGCAATATGTCTGAGTATTTCATATTTTCATATGTTATTCCTTGTATATTTTTTTATAACTATTTTTTAAAGTACTATATGTATTTGCACCACCCCCCGGCCACCGTCCCCCTGCCATCCCCCCACCATCTCCAAATCTAGGCTTGTGGTCCCCCCTCCCCACATCCCTGCGTCCCCGTCCCCCAGGGCCATGGAACACTGATTTTATCAGCAACTGTCTGTTATCTTCGTCAGCAATTGGTACAATTTCAGCAGCAACAGTTCAACTTCGTCAGCATCATTTAACTTTGTTAGCATCACTTCATCAACATCTCTTATCCAACAATGTTTTGCTGATTTGACATCAGATTTTCCTACATTCTCCCCCTTGATGTCAAATCCTTATATCCACAACTTTGTCTTCAAACCTAAATGTATTATTTTTCCTAGTCCTTTAGTCATGATATTTGCCAACTATTCTTTTGACCTGCAAAACTGAATTTCAAAGTTTTGTTCTTTTGTTTCAACTTTCTTTTTTTTTACCAACTCTCTTACTTAATGGTGCTTCAGTTCTATGTGTTTTGACATTGCATGAAATATTGGATTTTAACTTAATTGTATTGCTCCACCATTGTTACAAAATATCACTATAGGATTTCTTTGAACTTCTCCTAGATCTTCCATTTTCTTGCTCTTTTACTCTTGCCCTTGCTTTGTTCATTCTTTGATTTTTCCTTAACTGTTCTATCAATCTCCATTTTCTCTGAAAGTTTTTGCTTTGTCTTTGTTTTCTCTATAACTTCTGTCTCTATTTTCTTTGTTTTCTATATAATGTTACTCTCCTCTGCTTTCTTATTGTGTTCCAGTTTCTTCAACATCCATTTCTGTTGCCCTCTTAGGCCATTATCCTATTGAGCATCTGCGTTTGTTGTACTTTTCTGTACAGCCTTTACTTGTTTAATGACCTCTCCCTTCACTCCCTCTAAATTTTTCCTCTCAAGGTGAGCCTTCTCTAAATTTTTCAAATCAGCATATTTTTCTCCAAATTGTTATCTTCTTGTATGGATTTGATAGTACTTTTCTTTTTGAACTTTACTTTCTATACATTTTTCTACTTAGGATTGACATTTTCTTGCTCGGACTTTATAATCTCCTTTTTTTGCTGTTTCCACATTTACAATCTCTTCCATTGCTTTAATCCATTCTTTCTTTTCAATTGTTTCTTCAAACTTATTAGACTCCACTTTAATTTTTGAATAAAATGCATAATTAACCAAATCATTATCTTTATTGCTTTCTTTAACTTGACTTCTTTTTAATCTTCTCTCAAAATTTTGATCTAACATTAGATTTGGAGGATGAATTTGCATTACCTTCTTACTTTGTGTAACAACATTGCTTGAACTTTCTGTAGATTTTGAACTTTCAACTTTTTCTTCTTGATCCCAAATTATTCCTAGATTTATTGTTTTCTCTTATTTTCTTAAAGTGATTTGTGTACGCTTTTCCTTCAACAAATATAGCATCTCTTGAGATAATGCTTTTCCAACCTTGAGGGGAATAAAATTTGTAGGCTTTGTTTTTTGCACTATAACTTGAAAAAATGCATGCTTCACTCTTTGCATTCAATTTCTGTCTTTTCTCATCATTTATGTGAACATGCAACCAAATACTTTCAAGTGTCCTACTGTAGGCTTTCTTCTCCTATTTCTTACTGCAATAGTTGGGCTCCTATTCATGATATAAACAACAGTGTTAACTGCTTTAGCGCAAAACATCCTATCCATACTTTTTCCTTCCAGCATGCTTCTTGCCAATTTTATTATTGTTATGTTCTTTCTGCCAACCCATTTTGTTGCAGTGCATAAGGTGTTGTTAACTGTCGGTTTATTCCATTCCTTGCACAAAATTCATTAACTTTTTTTGAACAAAATTCACCTCCTCTAGTTGTTCTTAAACACTTTATGTATCTTCCACTTTCTTTTTCTACCATAGCTTTGAACATTTTGAATGCTTCAAAAGTATCTCTTATTTTTCAAATAATAAACCTATATGTATCTAATAAAATCATCAATAAATATAAGCATGTAGTACTTCATATCTATGCTTATCTTGGACATAGGACCACACAAATCTGAATGAATAAGCTCCAATGACTGATTTGCTCTACACACACTTCTAAGAAACCTGTCCCTGTGGTGTTTTGCAAGTGCACAACCCTTGCACACTCCCTTTCCTCTTCCTTGAATCTTTGGCAACCCATGTACCATATTTTTTTGATACAACATACAATCCTTGAAAACTAAGGTGTCCGTACCTTTGGTGCCATAATCAACTTGCATCCTCAATAGTAGCATAACAAGGAATTGATTCACTTGCTTTGATTCTCATTGGGAACATTCAGTTCTGTCATCTCTGCTGTAGCAATTATCTTTCCTCCTTGCCTCTTATCATAGAAAGTGCAGATTTTATTATCAAATACAAGTTTAAGGCCTTTCTCAACTAGCTGTCCAACACTTATCGGTTTATGCCTTAGTTGTGGTGAGTGTTATACATATGCCTTAGTTGTGGTGAGTGTTATACATCAGCAATTTCTGCTTTTTCTTGTCTAGTTTCTATATCCAATTTTCCTTTTCCACAAACTGCAAGTACTTTATTGTCACCCAATCTTACTTTATTTCTAAAATTTTCACGAATCTTTGAAAATGTTTCTTTACAACTTGTCATATGATTAGAACAACCTGATTCTAGAAACAATACCTCATTACTTGTGTTTTCAACTTCATTGCATGAAAGAGAGTAGTGCATTGGATCTTCATCTTAATATTTTTGTGGATAGTTTGCTTTTCTTTCTTCATTTGAATTCTTGAATCTGCAGACTCTCTATATGACCAAATTTCTTGCAATAGTAACACTGCACGAGCTTCCTTCCTACATTAAATCTGTCTCTACCTCTTGAGAAACCACGGCCTCCACTTGTCCTCTTTCTCTAGAGTTAGGACCAAAACCTTGATGAGTTCTCCCCCTTATTGCTTTGAGGAAAACTAGTACTTGCTCCTTGATTATTATTGATCTTTGCCTTTGACATAAGTGTTTAATCTAGACCACCCATACACCTTACTTTCTCTTCACAGGTAAGTAATACTATTAATCCTATCAACTCTTCAATCTTTAAAGTATCTATATCCTTGCACTCTTCTAAAGTAATAACAATATGCATCCACTTGAGTGTAAGAGATCTCAAGATCTTCACAACTACATCATTTTTCACTGCCTCCCCATATTTTCTCATCTTATTTACTGTCTATCACTCTTAACACAATAATCTTCAACTATTTCATTATCTTTCATTCTTAAATTCTCAAAATTCATTCTTAAAGTTTGAAGGTTTGCAACCTGATGGCAGAGAGTTAAAAAAAAAACAGACCCAAGACTGTCTTATTTGTTACATTCTTCAACCTGAGACACTATCTAGGGACAGTGGTTTACCAAGACCAAAATGGTCTTTGAATTGAAATACTATTTGGTGAAAATATACTCAACAAAGACCCAAATCAGTTCTTTTACTAATATAATAAAACTTACACAAGACCAAAAGGTCTTCCACCAATCGTAGCACAGAGTTTCCAGTCCAAAGTTGGACTCCCGCAATATGAAAATGTGCATACAACAGACTAAAACTATGATGCACTTATGGACAGAAGGTTACAAAAGACTCTGATACAGTTTGTGACCATGTGTTACAGAAAGAGTGTATTATTTGGTGAGGATTTGTTAACAAAAGTAGGTCATAAACTATCCTGCTTTAGGTAACTGGAGTTGCAGTCCGCCCAACAGAGTAAATCACCTTTGAACTGCCTCTTTACAGAGGTAAATACACAAACTCTGTCTTCGTGGAGGGTTTTGTTGTCCTGCTACAATGTTCTCAGCTGGTTCCTCGATCCTTGCCAACTACCCTCTGCCTTGCCCGACCATAACTCACCTCTGTTGTGCTCGTTCTCCTTTGACTGCTTGGAGATTGTTCTCCTATCTGTAATATATACCCCCAACCGTTCTTTTCCTGCCCGTTCCCGACTGTCACACTTCTGTGTTGTTCGTTATCCCTACAATGAGATAATGAGAGATATCTTGCCAAAACTGTTCCGAATCTGTCTTTCTCAAAAGTAAGTTCTCTGCTAACTGTCCCCCACCGTTGAAAGAAATGACACAAGGTCCATAACCTATCTCCAAAACTGTCTTCAAATGGTATTGGTCCCGAAAAAGAAATTCTCTTCAAACTGTCCCATAACTGAATCTTAAACTCGGTGGTGTGGGAGCCTTGGAGACATGGTATCTTGGAGTAATGAGAACAATAAACTCATACTCAAACTCATAAACAACCTTTTGCCATTTCAAATGTTCAAACTGACTTTGTGGTGGGAAAACCAACTACAAGCCACGAAGGCAAAAAGACAACAAAAAGAAGCATCCAAATGAACAAAGGACCACTAAACACTTACATCAAGCCAAAAATTGGGCACAAAGACCCGAACACAAACGAAAGCTTATGAGAAAGACTCCAAGAAGCCCATACTCCTGCATCTACCTCAATATGGACTTTTTAAATGAATTTTAAGAATTCAAGAATGAAAGAGAATGAAAAAGTTTGAAACTTTGAAGTTTGAATATAGAAAAATGCTTTAGCATCCTTTTTCTCCTGTTCTTTCTTTTCTAACTTATCTTTTGCATTTAATGAATTCCAATCTTGAGGTTCAACATATCCACTTGCTTCTATCGCCCATACTCCTTTCTATATTAGTACTCTTTTCAATTGATCTTTCCAATA
This sequence comes from Cunninghamia lanceolata, assembly GCA_027924645.1. NCBI lineage: Eukaryota > Viridiplantae > Streptophyta > Pinopsida > Cupressales > Cupressaceae > Cunninghamia > Cunninghamia lanceolata. Next base: position 329,716 of record BSBN01000246.1, read on the forward strand.
ATCAAAATCCTCACCTTTAAATTGTGGAACTGACACTGTACCATTGTTTGCTGCCATTACAGCGAACCAAACAAAGCTGAGATTTTCTCACAAAGTATCAAGATCTTGAATGAAGGAGCTTTGGAACTGAACGTGTCTAGTGTACTTCACACCTACACTGGCAAACTCTTGTGTTGATAAAACCTTGCTTTGAAACCACTGTTAGAAATTTACTTATGGAATAGGGGCAGTACTGAAATGTAATGTCCCCTTTTAGGATATTCCTGATTTTTTACTTGCATACAATAATATCACTAGAAAGGGACATTAGAAATAATAGAGATCAATAAATTTCAATGATAATATCTAATGAGATCAAAGATAATATAAATATTTCATTCTTTGTCAAAAGATTATTCATTTCCTATTTGTCATTCACTATTGATGACTATTTTATAATACATTCCATAATTCAAAATCCATATCTTCCTTACTATTCCTCCTCACGGAATTAGGCTTTACATGTCTAGGGCGCTTGGAAACCATCTCAGACCCAGCCTTGGGGAAACTACATCCCAGCCTTGGGGCCTATACATGGATGGAATTACTCTGCCTCTCCCCACAATACCTAACATTCCTTTAAGGACGAAGTAATAGAGGAAAAATAGAAATAACTATGTATGTTCATCTCTCAATATTATTTCCCTTCTAATCCTTAACCATGGATGGGGAATTACTTGTCTAGGGTGTGCTAAACCCTCTCCAATGTGATTGGGATGGAATTACTCCACCTCTCCCTAGCAACCTTGTCTTGGGTGCGCTAAATTCCTCTCCAATCAATCGGGATGGAATCACTCTGCCTCTTCCTAACAAGACCACCTACCCTCTGGTTTTAGGTAATAGAAGTGTTGGGATGATAATACCAACACTTAGCAAGTTTCATAATACTTATGATACTAATGATAATATGCATTTGTCATTACTTACCACATGGCATTCATCATAATAGACAGAGGGTTAGATATATCATACCAGTATATAAGTCTTGCCTTTGTATCCTTGGCAGTCTAAGGATTGTCTTCCTTTAGTGTTGATTGTATATCGATATGTAAATTCTCCTTAGATGACTTGGAGATGCCCAATGATCCTATGGACCACCAATATAATGATTACCTTGAGTATATTCTGATTTCTTACAAGGCTGCTACTAGATTCAGAATTTCCCTCTTATGTAAGGCGGTTCTATGTGTCTTTGTATATTATATTTATGCAGATCGGAGGAGTCTTATACATATAACTTCATTTGTATTTTTCCTTTTTTCTTAGATCATTTGATATATTTGAAGAGTATTCTTTCTGCTGCAATATATATATATATATATCTTTCTTTCTGTTATTCTCCATTCCCCTAAAGGATCGCTGCACATAGTGAAGTCCTCTTCCTTTCCCTAAAGGATCGCTGCCTTATCGTTGGGTCTTGTAACAATTGTTTCTTCCTTTGGCATATCTATTGGTGTTGATTCATATGCACACTAGAACTCCCGGAACTCATTCTTGTAGTCACATACCCATTGATCCTTCTTTATGCATTATGAGCTTCCCGTGAGATAGAGATATTTTGAAGATCTATCAATTGAGATTGTCAAGGGGAGGATGACTATTGCATGTGTTCTTCTATAATCTGATCGTGTTTCTAACTGTGATCACCTCTTCTTGACTTCCGTTGATTTCCAATTGTTGGCCATTCAAATAAATTGTTTATTCTTACATAATGAATTGTGGCATCTTCTATTCCACTGCTGCTGCCCCTTTTTTATATTCTATAAGACTTATCTATTCCTTCTATCCCCCCATTCGAACGCTTTTTCTTTCTATTTTATATCTTCTAGATACCTCTTGCAAGAGTGGCGACTATTCATATTATCGCTGTTTTGTTATAAATTATAACCTTTATAGCCGATAGTCTTTGTTGACTAATCAGCACCTCTCATATGGATTGCCTTGACTTAGCTTTAATTGTTGCTTAGTCTTCCTTATATTTGCCGCTTGGTTAGCATTCGTTTGTCCGATTCATATGAATCGTTCCTTAGTCAAATTCAATGACCGTCGACTTTATGTGCTCGTATTAATATTATTAATATTAATATTTATATTAATAATTATAACTTATATATTATATAATAATGACAATAAATAATAATTATATCATTATATATTATATATTATATTAGATTATTTATATAATAATATTATTAAATATTACACATTTAATAATATTATTTATATGTATTGACTAAACACCGTATTTTACTAAAGTGACTTCGTCGTCTTTTATCATGATGTTTAAAATCTTTAATTTAAACAATGCCTTAATATGGGGACATGACATGAAATCACACATTGATTTTATTATTATTATTATTATTTTGAAATGACTTCCTTGACTCACTCATTACAACCTTAAATTTCTTTTGAATTTCTCATTATTCAAAATTCTCTACTACAAATTGAAATTGGGGCGATTAATATAGAGCTTGACACCCTAAAAATAATTGATAAAAAACATTCAAAAAACTGGGCGATGCATTTAACTGCTGATTTGTAATGTCCCCATTTTAGCTCACCATGGTTTGTGACAGGATTAGCCTATTATTGCCCCTCGTAGGCTAAGGCAGATGGTTAGAGGGTTCCAATTGGCAGAGCGGGAGGCTTATTCCCATCCAGAGTTCAAGTTTAGCCTTTGTTTGATTCAGATTCACACACTTACTATTTATAGTAAGTGACTATTTTAGGATAGTCAGAGTTACTATCTATAGCAGGGCACCTGAACAGGCTTCATTTGCAGTGTCAATCCCTTACACCATTGATTTGATTAGATAATGAGGGATTTACTATTGATAGTGAATCTATGGTTGTAGACATGGACCCCTGCTATTTCTGGTAAGGCGGGTGGATACACAGAGGGTATCACGGTGAACCTCCTTGTTTAAATGGAATTGGAAAATCATAAGTATTTAAGGAGTTATTAATTTTTAAAGTGGCCTAAATGATATTTAATTAAAAAAGGTTTATTATAAAGTTAAATTATAAACTAAAGTGTACTTTATAATCAATGGGGCCATGACCCTCAATTAAAAACAACTTAAAGTACATTTATATTTATTGAGTTGAGCGCCCATGTGTAAGGAGATAATATAAAGTTTTTATTAAAAACCTAAAAGTGGATTTAAATGCTATTAAGGAGACTGAGGTTATAAAAGGACTCAAAAAGCAAATGCTTTTTCATTCTTGATATTATTTGACTTGTGCTTTTTGATATGAGAGGTGAGTGTAGAAATACACAAGGGTTGTAGACCATTTTCTGCATGAAGAACGAAAGCTCTTCAATGTTTTTGCAATTTTGAGGCTGTGAAAGATCAGCTGAATCATTGCCTAGTTGTGGGCTTCATTCAGAGGTCCAATTTGTGCACATTGGTGAAGATATTTTGCAAGTATTCCAAGGGTTTGAGACTGAATTTTATTGTGAAGGGCAGATTGCTTTGTGGCTGCATTTATTATTATCATTGGCACACATTGGCAGGCCGTACAAAGCACCTTCCAGCCAGCTGTACAGCAGCATTTAGGGAGGCATGTCAATCCTTAGGTGAATTGCCTAATGTTTGGTGCAGCCATCAATTCCTTCAAGGACGTTTAAGTATTTGATTTCTATGAAGGGCAATTTCAAGGTGAACAAAACATAGACAGCTGCAAATCGAGCAGTTCAAGGGTTTCATGGTGCTGATGGTAATTACCAGACTTGCTGCTAATCAGTTTCAGATTTGCTGTTAAGGTGTTTGCTGTTGTTTTCAAGGTGGAGATATCATTATTAGCAGCACTTCTATCCTCCTAGGGTTTCAACAAATTGTTGGGTTTGCAATTCCCAGATTTGTGCAGTCATTTCCAGATTTACCGGTTGCTGATCAATATTATCATATTTGCTGTTAAACATTTCCAGACTTGTACTTTGCAAAATTAGAATTCCGGGTATAGTTCAATTGTGTTTGCAAGAAGAGAGAGTCTGATTTTAATTATATATATTGTAATTTGCAAGTTATATCAAGTCAGAAATATATTATCAAGCATTTCAATTCAGTCATTCTTCTTTTGTAATTGCATTAGTATTTGTTATTTGCACTTGATCTGGCAATATCCCATTGTGAATCAAAACAAACATAAACCTAAAAAAAACCCAAGAGAAAATATACAGGCAGAAATTTGTGTTTGGCTATATTCCACCTGGGTGGGATATTACATGCACCAATTAAAATAGCTTTTGCAAAAACAAAAAAAAAATCCTTAAAAAAACAATAATTGTCTTCATTTAAGAACAACTTAGTAATAAATAAAAACCTAAACATAGACTCCTAAACATAGCCTTGAAAAATTCGCTTTAGATATGAGATTAAAATCTCCTAAATTTAGTTTCCTAAACATAGTCTTGGACTGTTGGAAAATGATGCCTAAAACTAAAATAGATTCTGCTTTTTTAGCTGTGCCCATAACATCTTCAATAGCATATGACTTCGTCAGAAACTGAGACAATTTCAGCAACAGCAGCTCAACTTCGTTAGCATCACTTAACTTTGTCAACATCACTTCATGAACATCTCTTATCCAACACCGCTCTGCTGATTTGACATCAGATTTTCCTACAAGATGCCTATATGTATAGCCTCTCATCTAATAGTAGTAGGATTATGGTAACCATTAACCTAACTAATATACATTAGGCTGATCAATAACCAATTATACATTATTCCAAAATTTATCCATTTGACCCATATACAAGTTGCCCATGCGGTTATCCTATCTAAACATAGGTTAATGTGTGTTACAAGTTGGCAACTTCATAACCTATTCACATCATAATATCATATGTCTAGGTATATTACATGCCACACCTCCTAACATGTTTCATCCCCAAAACATGAGAAGAAGCCAAACGATATGATTTTATGATAATTAATGACAGATGGTACCAAGCACGACCACTCATCATCTATATGGAATCTTCATTAGTGTTGGTGTTTGATGCTTCTTTGCTTCCTTTGCACTACTCTAATCCATTGTATGTGCATAATTGTTGCTTGTCTTGTGATGTGAATAATTGTATTCGTTGCCTTTTTTATTCCAATAATACCTATAATTTTGGGTCCTTGGTTTGCAAGTATACCCAAAATTGTTGCTTCTATGATGTTCCATGACATGCCTCCACAATCATTGCCTCTGATGATCTTGTAGATGTTGGTATGCTACAACCTTTGGAGCCCTAGTGTCTTTTGTAACTTTTGTTGACTCTTCTTATCTTCCACCGGTCCCTTGGCTCTTGAGTACGTGAAGGATTTGAGATTCCTTCACTATAAGTAACTCTCTTGTTCCTTTTTATAAAGGGTACTTGAAGGGTCAGACTTTCCTATGAAGAACACACAATTATACTGAGAGGGGGGGGATGAATCAGTATAATACAAACTTTTACTTTTTCACAACTTAACAACCACAACAATATCAATCACACAAGATCTATCAATGATGCACCACAAGAAGAACACAAGATTTACATGGAAACCCTTACAGGAGACACCAATCCCCTCTTATATGTTATGTGAGCATCAACCTACTAGAGACACCAATCCCCGCTTGTAGATTTTGTGAACACCAATCCGCAACTGAGCACCAACCCAGTAAGAGACACCAATCTCTTGTTAAGGCACCAACCTTCTACGGATCTGGACTATCTTCTTGTGAATATCTTCTTCAATGGATGATGAACAAATACACTTTAATATGCAAATATTCTTCTCTACAATCCTGCGATAAATCTGCCATCAGCTCTTTTACAAATCTGCTCCTTACTCTTTTATGACTCCCCTTTAATTCTTCATATGCAAGTCTGAAAGTGTTTACTAGATGTACTCTTTTATTTCCACACTTCCTTCTTTTATTTCTGCTCTAAATCAGAATTAATTCATTGGAATTGCTTATCTACAAACTCACCTTTTCTTTCATCTCTTATATTCTTCCAAAGGAGACGATGTCATCTCTTCACAAATTGTGTCCCTTCTAAGACAAATCGCAGTCCAATAAATAATCGCTGCTCTTTTAAACAGTCGCTGCTTTTTATATATTACTTGCCTTACATCATTAAGAAGATTTATATTTGACTAACTCGTTTGTCTTATATACATGGCACTCCATGTAGGGAGGTCGGCCACACTAACAAGGAGAGTCGGCCTTATAGGGAGTCGGCCAGCTGTTTTGAATTTGTTCTTTAACTATATAGTGCCCAAGGAGATGATCTTCAAGTTGGCCACTTCAAGGAATAATTTGAACTTCTAGTTTGGCGCCAACCTTTTTACAATCTTTCATATTGTGTTTAAATCTATAATTTAAACATATTCTAAATCGATCTTCCATTATTATCTTCCTTCAACGGGGATGTATAACGAATTATACTTATCTTGCTTTGACATCCTTTGACATCAATGACAATATTCTAACATCCTATAGTATTATCCTTCTCCTCCTCATGTTCACCATCAAATTCTTCATGCCTTTTTGTGGATGCTTATTCATTCTCTTCTTTTAATTCTTGCTATAGCTCAAATGCAACCTTATTTTGTACCATGCCTTATAATACCCTAGAATGTTACCTTCTTGTATATAAACTACATTAACTTCTTTTACACATCAAGATTCATCGTTCCTACTGTGTCTAGCCAAGAATGATCAAGAACAATATCCAAACCATTCATAGGTATAACATAAGAATTTGATTGTGGAACATGTTTGTCCATTGTGAGCTTCAAATCTTTGAAAATTTGAATGTTCTTGCCATATACATGTTCTTTCTTGATATACCTTGCATGATCATGCAACCACTTAGCCAAGTTGATGTTGATTAAATTATCTTTGCAACTAGGTTTTTTGGACACAATTTCCTTTTCCTTCCAAATGCATCCACAAACCTTTAATGTCGAGGCTTTTTTGATTGGAAAAAAAAACTTGGATCCTATTCCTATTCTAGGGGCAGGTTTCTTCATTTTCTTTCTCTACTGTTAGATTTTTTGATAACAAATGAAAACAAGGACCTAATGCCTAGAAATCAGTCACAACACTATTGCTAAACCAAGACTTAAGAATCAAATAGGCAGAACAATACTATTCTAGTTGCAAAATACAAAAAGGATGAGTGCATTTATAAGAAATGCAAGGGGAGAAGAGGTGGACACCTCATCCAATAGGAAGTGCAACTCTCAAACCTCCTAGTTTGGAAAGTGTAACTCTTATGGAAGAGTGTGACACCTCTTACTCTATGACTCATACTTTGACTAGCCTAAGAAAGATAAACTAGGTATAGGAAGATACACAATAAATTAAATAAAATGAAAATAACCTACACCAACAGCCCCTTAAGTGTACCATAGATGGGTGAAAATTGGTCTCGACAAATGTATAGCCATGTTAGGTACTTACGTACAAAAAATATTCCCCCATAGAGGGAAACCCCCCAAGAAGAGACAGGAGAGGGAGACGACTAGGTAGCCTCCCGTAAGGAATAGCCTCATGTACCCCCAACAAAGCTTGTAAATGAAGATGCTTTTTGTAAAAGATTTGGTGAATATGCCTGCAATCTACTTTGAAGTAGGATAGTACTTAAGATCAACGATCTGCCCTTGAATCAACTCTCTAATGTAGTGCATATGGACCTCAATTTATTTGGCCTATTAATTGTAGATCAAGTTCCTCAAGATCTTGGATTGCACTTTGGTTATTACAATAAATGACAAATGGCCGAAAAAAAGGAATACCAAGCTCAGTGAGGATGTGCTGAAGCTAGATGGCCTCTGTGGCAGCAGTCACAACCCCTCAATACTTGGCTTAGTAGAAGATAGAGCAATAACATGCTACTTCTTGCTTGACTACCAAACAAGACCAGAACCGAGATGAAAATTGTAATTGGAAGTGGACTTGCCATCCTTAGAATTGCCTACCCAATCAGAGTCTATATATTTGACCAAGTTTTTATCTATGCCTGCTACATAGTGAATGAATCTCGCACTTGTGAATGCCTTGTACATAATGAAATATCTGTTTAGCAGCTTTCCCATGAAGCTCACGTGGCCTTTGCGTAAAGTGAGAGACCATGCCAATGGAGTATGAAATGTAAAAGTGCATCTGGGTCAAGTAGCTGAGGTTGGCAACAAGTTGTCGATACAAAGTAGCATCAACTAAGGGTGTACAACTTTGAGCCTCAAGTTTGACTCTAGAAAGAAAGGGAGTTGGAGCATGCTTATAGTCAGTCATGTGGAATTGTGAGAGCAAATCAAATGCATAGGAGCAAATCAAGTGCATTCTTGGATTGTGCAATACTAATCCTAGGAGCAGATTGAGTGATCTCAATCCCAAGAAAGTAGTGCAGCAATCCCAAGTCATGAAAAGTAGATTATTGCGTCGATAGTGGATGAAGAACTCCTTATGATGATCGAATCGTCAACATACAAAACCAAAATCAAGAGTGCATCATCTTGTTGCAAGATGTAGACATTCGAATTAGAATGGCATCTAGAGAATTCAACTATTAGAAGAAAGGAATCCATGCTGGCATACCAAGCTTAAGGGACCGATTTTAGGCCATAGATAGATTTTTGAAGTCCAAGATCATGGGGAAATCCCGAACAATTCTATTTGGTTGCTCCGTAGAAATCTCCTCTTGAAGATCCATATTAATAAATGCACTCTTTACATTCATATGATGAACATCCCAACTGTGTGCAATGGCGATAGAAGGTGTTAGGTGGATGGAATTCATCTTTGCAACATTTGCAAAGGTCTTAGTGTAGTCGATACTAAGAACCTGTGAAAATCCCTTTGCTACTAGTTGTGCTTTGAACTTATCAACTGATCCATGCACTACAAAGACCCGATGCTTCCTGAAATGACTATGGATCAAAAGTGTAGGCAATGAAGACATGTGAATGTCGCTGAAACTGTGATCTAGTCCTTCGACTGTTTGTAGGATCCCCAACCAAAGTACCAACTACTTGTAGAGATTGCATGGCCCAAAGTGGTGCTGAAGTAGTAGGATGAGATTCCTTGACCTCAACATAGTGACTGAAAGATGAAGTGAATCCCTTGAATCACTCTTGTGAGTTAGTTTAGAGGGAGGAGAGTCATTAGAATCAGAATTGTGCCTTAGAGAGGGAGGATTGGAATCCTCGAATGTCCTATTATTGATACCAAGGGAACCTAATGTGAAGGAGTATATGAGGAAGGACTAAGAGATCCCTCCTCCAATTGAACAATCCTCTTAATGAATAGCTCATGAGTTGACAACCCTTAACACCATTCGAGTAACCCACAAATATGCAAGGCTTGCTCTGTGGTTCCATGGTCTTATGTTTCTTAGACAGAACGTGGGCCCAAGTAGGGGAGCCAAAAACTTTGAAGTGCTTCATTGTAGGTTTCTAATCACACCAAACTTCAAGAGGAGTGACTCCTTTCAAGGCTCTATGAGGTTTGTAGTTCTGAATATAGTTTGCATAGTTTATGGCTTCTACCCAATACTATAATACTAGGGATCTAGAGAGGATCATACAACTGGCCATCTCCTTTAGTGATTTGTTCTTTCGCTTGGCAACACTATTTTGCTAAGGGCTATAGGGAACTGTATGTTGCAAATCAATACCCTTTGATTGCAAAATTGCTCAAACCAACGTTTCACATGCCATCTTTATTGAATGAACCATTGGACGAGCATGTAGAGCACACATTAGAAGCTAAAAACTAGGAAAAATAACGTAGAGATCGAACAAGAAAACAAAGATTAATCGTAGAGAAAATGAAAGAATTACAAATGGGCCACCAATATATGAAAACAAAGATTAATCGTAGAGAAAATGAAAGAATTACAAATGGGCCACCAATATATGAAGCCCAATCACGCTATACTACTCAACCCTTGAGAAATATGCACAGAGACTCTCTATGCTTACAATTGAATTAATCTAAGCTACCCAAAACCCAATTTGCCAACAACTTGGATTCCGAGTCCCTTTGCTGTCTGAAGGATCCAACCCCTTGAATGACCAAGCCATCCCAATAAATAGCACCAACAATTGCGTTGCCATGTGGGATCAAAGTAGGTCATTGCCATAAATGTGTGCTCAAGGGGAAATTTGATTAGCAAGGTGTTGCCTAAAAGTAGAACAATTGGCCATTCAGTAAATTCAAACCAGACATTTTTTGACAAAAGCATTTTGACAAAATGACCAAATCCTTGACATTTAATTTTGGCTGATCTCTCTAGGGCACACCCTTGAAATGGGTTGCATGGTGTGACATCCCTAGGGCAAGGGGTTTTACACAAGTAGAGGTGTGTAGTAGACATGAAGCTACACTAACTAGCATAGAGTGCACGGGCTGTCACAACTGTCCAACACAAACAATTGAGGTAGATGGGTTAGGCTTGCGATCACAACAAAAGGACACACACAAGTTAAACTTGCATGTGGGAACTACAAACATATATTTTGGGTGATGCAAGATTGTGCCAACCCAAGGATGCTCTTCCATCAACGAAGAATTTGATGACCCAAGTGTTTTGAAGTCTTGGAAGTGCTCAAACACATCCATCTTCTAATGAAGGAAGTAAACCCAAGTGTATTGGGAGAATTCATTAATAAAGGTTAGGATGTATCGGGCCTTATTGAATGACACATATGGAAAAGTCCCCGATAAATTACTATGTACTAGCTCAAGAATCCATGTGGCTTGCCATGCTTTTTCTTTGTCGAGCTTCTCCCCAGGATGTTTGCCCAAGATACAACCATGACAAACTTTGTTGAAAAGTGGACCTTAGACAATCTTGTGACATGCCCTATAGGCTCAATAGTTGTAGGTAGCAGTAGTTCAAGTGACCAAACTGCTTGTGCCAAAATTTGCTCACATTGTTTGTGTGAGTAAGAAGTGTTGCAGATAGGGTATTGGGAACAAACTGTGAGAAAGCACAAAGTCTAGATTGATGGTTTGCCTTCTCAATTGCCACAATTGTATGACTCTGCAATTCATGTATCACTGAATTTGGAGAGAACTCAAACTGCTTACCTATACTAGTGTGGTGATCTAATATATTAATAGGAGATTAGTTGACAAAGAGCATCATGGAATGTTCCCTCACCCATGTCAATAGTCCTTCTCCTGCATACATTGATTGAAGAGTTGTTACTCATCAAAATTTGAGGCATCAAACATGGCTCCAAAGATGAGAACTTATACAATGATGAAGCCATGTGGTGCAAAGCACTAGAGTCAAGTATCCATGTCTTGGAGGACGAAGCTTCAACTGCTACAAGGCCTTTGTCCTTACCTTTTTCCTACTTAGAAGAACTGAATGTAGATGAACCCTTGGAGAAGGAATTTGGAAGGTTGATATTATTCTTCTAGAGAATGTTAGTTAGCCGATCTATTTGTTTCTTCATGCATTTGGGTTTGGCATGACCCACCTTCTTATAGTAGGCACATTGACCTTATTTTTCTTTTGAGTATCACCCTTTGAAGAGGAGGTCTCTGATTTTGCTTTAGGAGCAATGGGTTTCTATGTGCCATTCTTTTTGTTGTTGTTTTGACTTATTGTTCTATTTCTTTTCTTTACTACGTGGAGCCTTGCCTCTAGTGTTTATGAGACTTTGAAGGCTTCAAGGTACCCATCTGGATCAGTTTGTCATGTTATCTGGTAAGTGCCTCAGCAAAGCATCAGAAGAGGGCACTATGAGCTTTGTCCCTATAGCAGCTTTAGTAGTGTTAAAGGTGGAAACAAACACTAAACAATCAAGTCCAAGCTTAGATAGGACACTCAGCATAAATTGAGAGTCCTCAATTTTGCAATCTTCTAGTTGTGTTTTTAGAGACTTCAACTGTGTGATAAAGTCCTAAGTATTATCAAAGTTGGATGGATTTAGATTGATTAGTTTGTTCTCTAATTGATGACCCCTTTCTCATCAGTTTGTCCAAACAACTTTTGTAGTATTCCACATGTCCTTAGGTGTATCTAGTGATTCAACATGAAACAACAAATCTGGAGACATGGCAAGACAAAGAAAACCATATGCTTCATCAATCATCACATTTGTTTAGCCATTTTATCTTATAAAATTCTTCCATGGGTTCTGTTTTAATACCTTGTGTTATTCTAAACAATCTTTTAGCCCTTAGCAACATTCTTTGTTTTCCATGCAAAGTAGTTGTAGGGTGTTAAGATTGGCAGTTGTTGTTGTTCCATAATGCTAAAGTGAAAAGATAGAACACAGAAAGCAAGCAACCACACAAGTACACCCACCCTCCCCCCGTTTTTACTTGATGAAATAACCTCCTGAGCAAGTCCAATTTGACACTTTATTATTAGTGCATTTACAGTATCTATTTATAGTTTCACATGATTTTTATAGTTTACAAGGTGACAAAAATGTTGGAAGTACAATTTTGACTCAAAATGAGATTGAGAGCACCACTGCGAAGTATGTAAAAAAATCACGCACTTTCAAAAAAAGGAACTCAAAAAGGTGTTCGTATGTGTAGAAACAAAGCTCTCGAAGTTATCAAAACGGGAACTGTACAAGAAAAGTTAGGAAAAACTACAATTTTTGGAAACTAGGGGCACCGAAACTAGAAAATGACCTTAGTATTGCATAGTTGTTGCTAGAGTAAAAAATGACCCCAATCAGAGTTTGAATGATGGAGAATAGGTCCTTCGAGGTTGAGAAGCAAAATCGAAAACTCTAACTGTACACCCTAGGGTCCTCTCAAAGGGATGTTTAGATCAGCATGATGTGGCCATATGGTAGGATGACATGTGGCACCTCTTAATGAGGACATGTGGCATGTAGAAGGGAAGACACATAGCAAGAACATAACTTGATAACGTGGTGACCATGTAGGACACCTGACAGGGACAACAAACAATGATGTGGCAAGTGAGTTGGATGACACATGGCATACATAGTGGCAGTCTTGCATCGCAAGGGTCCAATTAGAAAGATTCCTTGTGTATGATGTCAAGTGTATTAATGGCGCTGTCAATGGTAGGAGGACCATTGACCGGTTTGTACTATGTACTGCGCATTGAAGGTGTTGACAAGGTACGGGTAGGGACTTCACCAGTTAAGGTATCGATGCCAACCACTAGTCGCAAGGGAGTACTCTGTTGTGGGGGAGCCGAAGCTCAGGTGGCGTATGAACGCTGCAGTGAGGTATGTGGGTTCCAATAAAGGGAGCCAACAATGGAGAGAAAAATAGATGTAGGTACGTCAGGAGGTGTATGCAGCAATGTTTGGATGAGCAATAGGGCTGAGGGTATAGTGGAAACCTTGACCTTTACAAAACCTTATTTTGTGCAAAAACACTTCGTACTTCATACTTTGTCCATGAACATGCATGAACTTGTATCACCTAGATATTGTTTCATGTGTAGGCGAAAAAATGACTAGAGCTTTGGGTGAAGTGCTTGGATTTGAGTGAGTGAATAGTTGTTCCTAGGGTTTTGGGCCCTTTTAGACGCAATGGCAGGCACATAATCTCACCAAATTGCATTGAAAGTTGTCACCTAGAAACAAAAGTCACCAAGCATACCCACAAAACCCAAGGTTAGTCAGCTTCTTGATGTCTGATTTGGATGAAACAAAAGTCTAGCTTGACTATTTGAACCTTCCGAACACAATGGTGCGGTCAAAATAACTCTACCATTCATCAAAAATCAATTTTACTAAAATCATTCCTAACCCTGTGCTCTTGAAATGGAATATGGACTAAACTGGACATCATGGCTCTATTGCCATATTAGATTTTGTGATAAGCAAATGAAAACAAGAACTGAATTCTTAGAAATCAGCCACAACACTTGCTAAACCAAGACTCAAGAATCAAATAGGCAGAATAATGCTATTCCATTAATCAAGTTGCGAAATATGAGGATGAGTGCATTTATAAGAGCTATTCCATTAATCAAGTTGCAAAATATGAGGATGAGTGCATTTATAAGAAATGCAAGGGGAGACGAGGTGGACACCTCATCCACTAGGAAGTTTAACTCCCGAATATCCTGGAGTGGAAAGAGTAACTCCTATGCAAGAGTGTGACACCTCTCCCCCTAGCATCAATACCACCTTCTCTAGAAACTCAGATATCTCCATGCATTAAACTTTAGACAAAAACTAGGGTTTCAAGAAAACCTGCCTTCAACCTCCCTTTCTCCCATAAATCTGAATATGTAAACCATATAGGCTAGTGGATCTGAAAAATTCATTCACAATGCAAAAAAACTGATGCCTGAATTGCTTCCCTGATTTATAAGATATTAAGCTTTTCCCCTTCTATTGCTAGGGTCACAATTGCAAAGAACAACAAATAGCTATCTAGAAGGTCAACTTTGTGAATCTTTGCTCCCTGATACTGCTTAGATGTCTGAATGCAACCATATGCCAGAAAGCACTGCAAAAACAACTGCAAAAATTTAGCAAGATTACTCCAGATCTGCAAAAGCAGCTGCAGAAATATAACCAAATAGAGTAAGATTATACATTGAGATTATCGAATGCAGCTAGTATTTGGTCAACATGGCCTTAGCCAGTAAGGGTTCATAGAGAACATGGACCCAAGTCACAGTGAGCTCAAGCCCACTTGCACCATGGCCAAAGTTATGATAACACCACTTCCACCCTCATAGGAACTTGTCTCCTGCCTATCACTTTTGGTTCCAAGACTCTAAATAGTAAAATACCAAGTCCGACATCATAGAGAAGCATCTTACCTACAATGTCTTGTTAGGGAGACCATAGAGTAATTGTATGAAAGCCACTTCCTCCTCTCTCTATCAAGAAATCAGATATCTGCATTAAGGTAGTATCTATATAGCAGAAGCTAATGATAACCCTCGTCAATATTATTGCCATCCTGGGCAGAAGAGTCCGAACCCAGCATCAATACCTATCCATACTTTTGTTATTCAGTCTCTCAATCTAGTTTTACTGCCATTACTCCCATGTCCCAATTATATTCTGATGGAAGCAATTCCTAGGATACAGTCATGGTTGAGGATATTACCCTTGCTTTTGTGAGCAGAGACACCTTGCTAATCTAGCCTGATCATTAGTGCTTGACCATCTAGCTGACCTTATGATCCAATTTTTTTTTGGATAAACTCTTAACTTTAGTTGGTTGAGAGATCAATCATACTATGAGTGGATGCTTAAGCATAGTCAAATGAAGAAGAGGTAGGAACGTCTGTAGGTGACAGTTTTGACCACAGTTGAACTCATTTAACAGTTTTGGTTGTGTATGCACTCATCAAGATGAGAACATGACATAGCTGATGGTTTTAGATGAAGGAAAGATAGAAGCTAACTTGCGAACTGCATGGAAAAATGAATTTAAGTAAAGAAGATATCTTTGTCTTACATGGAACATTGTTCTTGTCATGTATTGATCTATCTAGAGCTTTTAAATGTTTTTGAAGTTTTGACTGCATTTGAATATTTCTTATCTAGAATAAGCCCATTTGTATGGGTTGTTTAAATAAGTTTCATTGCCTGTTTCAAATGTGTCTAACTGCCAACGTTTGTGACTACTAAGCAATAATCATGTAATATATGTCCTACAGATTTAATTTGGATCATCGATTTTCAAATTTATTAATATTTTTGGGAATGTGTCAAAGGAGCTATGCAATTCCTTAAATTATTTATAGACATTTTTTGGGTCTCCTGAAATATGTAAAAGGTAGGGTAATAAGTGAGATATATTCTGGTGGCTAACTACAGTCATTGATTAATCAGAATTCTAATCATTATTAACACATTGGTTTTGTTTTAAATGCAGGCTGGAGCTGATGCGAGTTTTGTGGAGGCTCCTAGAAGTGATTATGAACTCAGGGAAATAGGGTACAAAACCAAAGGTTATAGAGTTTGTAACATGCTTGAAGGGGGAGTCACACCCTTACACACACCAGAAGAACTGAAAGAGATGGGATTCCATTTGATTGTGCATCCTTTGACAACATTATATGCTTCAGCTCGTGCCTTAATTGATATTTTAAAGTTTCTGAAGGACAAGGGCACAACAAGAGACCATCTTGATAAATTGGCATCATTTAAAGAATTTAATGAGCTGGTCGATCTGGATTCCTGGTTTGAACTTGAATCTCGTTATTCTGAGGTGAAGAAAAACCTACATTAGAATCTCAGACTAGGTAAGTCAAAGCATTGCTTTCCAGAATTGCAGATACAATTGCATTTGCAAAGTCCTCTCTTGAGGAGTCACAAGCTCAACAGCAAGAAGCTAACTCTATACATTGGTATAATGAAGTAAACACTTGGTCTTCTAAATGTGTGGCCACTCATAAGAAAATCTCTGTCGTAGTATGGGAGGAGACTAGAACAAACCATGTAAGTCGCACAGTACTATGAAAATAAAATCACATTATTTGTTCTTATGTGTTACTTCTCATGAGTGTTCAAGATGGTATTGACCTTAAGTTAGGATGGGTTCTTGGCTTCCAATAGTTGTCATGGTTGATATTACTGATTTTTGTTATGTACTTTGACTTACTTGCCAATTACTTTACTCAAATTGCAAGTTTTGTTTTAGACCATAAAAAACATATTGCTATTTGACATATGATGCAGCCCCTTTCAGTCATATACATAACCAAAAAACAAACAAACAAACACAATAGCTCCAGTAGCCATAATGAACCATAGATGAGAAAGCAACTGTTCACCTTGTTTAATCTTAAAGAATGTGCACATAAAATTAGATAATCATATAGTATAGAAAGTAAAAATCAGTGCTCATACATACAAGTTGGACATCAAAATGTATAAGCATCATTTATACGCAAACTTAAACATATTCTGTGGTAAGACATGTAAGATACTTTTTAGAGAAGGAACCTGTGGGGGCTTCTTCAATCATTTAGTTTGTTATGTATCCTCAATTTTTGACTATTTTCAAGGCTGAAAATTTACATGGAGACCTGCTGTTGAAAGTTCCTTTGCAGCAGGCTTCATAGTCTCTTCCTATTCTAAATGAAGGATATGAACTTTATTCTAAGCATCTAACTCTCCCACGTATCCTTTGTTTATGAAAAAAACTATTTACATTTAGTCTCACTGTAACTGGACTTTTAGCACAAGAAGAGCTTTTGTTAGAACGTCTGGTACCATATTAAATAAAGTGCAAAACTGAAGTTTCACTTCAAAGCATCTAACTCTCCCACATATCCTTTGTTTATGGAAAAAACGATTTACATTTAGTCTCACTGTAACTGGACTTTTAGCACAAGAAGAGCTTTTTTAGAACGTCTGGTACCATATTAAATAAAGTGCAAAACTGAAGTTCCACTTCAAAGCATCTAACTCTCCCACATATCCTTTGTTTATGGAAAAAACGATTTACATTTAGTCTCACTGTAACTGGACTTTTAGCACAAGAAGAGCTTTTGTTAGAACGTCTGGTACCATATTAAATAAAGTGCAAAACTGAAGTTCCACTTAATTTTTAAGTACTTGTGTCTTTACAAAATAACGTTGGATACCTATATGCTTGGCCCTTACATTGTATTTAACATAAGTTTGATAGTCGTACAGAAATTTTATTGGTTTATTTTGTTCTCCCCAACATCTGCAAGGACTCTTTTTAACCTCACTATGTTGTTTGTTGCCAGTGTGGCAAAACACATTCTATATCAGTCCTTTGTAGTGAACCAATAAGTTGTCTTTCATTGCACCATGAAACTGCTCCATTGTAAAATAGAAAGCTATAAGCCTATAACCTATATTGGATTTTCTACTGCTGACGCTACTTTCCCATTCGACATCACAAAAACCTATAACCTATTGGACTGTTCCTACTGAAGCCAATTCCACAATCGTCACTTTCAATTATTTCAAATATGCATACTGATTGCTCGTGATGTGGATCTGGACTTGAATTTGAATTGACTGACAGAATCCACTCCAAATGCAAGATCTGGCTTGGTGCAAGCGATGGATGCACAGTACTCTTCTCTAAACTCTGATAGGGGATCCGTCTTGTATTTTTTCTCTTCATTGGTTTGAGGATTTATGTTTTAAGAGTTATAAACTATTTCCATGTAAGACATTTATATCATTCCGTTCTAAATTTCTTAAACATATTCTCAGGATTTTTTTTTGACATGAGAGTCAATCATTTAGTGGTCACCAAAAATGTGATTGGCAAGGCAATAATGAATCTCCTCATGATCTGCCATCTGAGACTCAGTGAAAAATCTAGCTTTCACATGCTCCTTTCATATGGGATTCTGACTTTGGAATTGCATCTTTAATCTACAAAGCAATTAGAATTATTGACCTAGATTCTCATAGGAACTTTCAGTTTTGTACTGCTTTCTGCAGTTCACTAGCCAAGAGAATTTGATAAATCTTCTTTTGCAACATATGTGCAACTTGTTTAATCCTTTAAACAAAATTTTCAACCTGGAAACTAGATAAACTTTCCTTCTTTATGCCAGTCTATCATGCACATCTTTCAACTTGATTCTAAATTACTATTTATACTCCACAGTTTTTCTCTTTGTTGGAAGAGAAGCTGACTTTCAAGCTTAAATTTTCACTAAAGAATCAAACTTGGAATCTATTGTATTTGCTTTTCTGTGCAAGGACTACTCAATACTTCTGTCAAAGTTTGTGGTTTTGCTAAAGTAGTCAACTCATGGAAGCTGCTTATCAAAAACTATATCTGGTTCAGACAACTTGTGCCATTTCATTTAACGACAATAATGGACAAAGGTTGTCTTCACAGTTTTTTTGAAAATGGTTCAATCTCCATTAGATAAAGCTACATGGTCGAAAGCATTTTACAATTAAAACATGGGCTATCATGGTAGACCCTAGGTGAATGACAGGTGGATGCGATTTTTATTGAAGGCAGAAAGAACTACAAAAGCAAACTTGAGCTATTATCACCACAGCAAAGGCAATCCCAAACCAAAAAATAGGATCCACATTAAGGGAACAATAGACACAACTCCATAGAAGAGGAATAGTTTCACAAAGTGAATCACCAAAGAGCGAGAAATATGAAGCCAAACCCAAGTGACAACAACAAACCCACATAAATATTGAAATGAACCATGCTGGGAAAAGAAGTGGCTAAAATCATGTTGCAAGGGTAGGATACAAATATACGAAGGAAATCACATTGCATAATATCAGGGATCCATATCGATCCACTCATGATTATTGTGGAATTCCTACCTCATGTAGAAGACACCAAACAACCAACCCTCTTTAATCATGCTGAAACTGGGAAATAAGCAACTGTAGCACCAAAATGAGCCTTGTGCCACAAGGACATATACTTGGTGATAAGAGGGCTAAGAAATTATGGATGTTGTAGAGAGAAGGTGCAACTCTTAAAAAACAAACCTTCAAGTTCAACATATTAGGTTAAAAGTTTCAGAAACCAAAAGCCCCCAAGGGCCGTGCTCCTGTAGAAATAGTACCAATAGCATTACCCTTTGACAAGAGGCTATATTGTCTCACAAATGCAAAACTTATTTCATTGTGATGCACCAAAGGGCACGTACACACTAGGGGCTCCTGATCAGATAAGGAAGTCAATAGAATATTCTGATTGTTAGGATTTATTACTTACCAAAATTTAAGAAAGAAGACTTGGAGAAAATTGTTTGAACACTTAGAGATTTTTGGTTCGTAAGAATCAAGATAAAACTGAAGCTGGTTAAGTTTCCACAATCTAAGTGCTTATCATCTTGTCAAGAGCCCTGGTCTGTACGAGTTGTTTTGGGCTTAGACCTCATCAACTCCTCTAATTTCAGTACTCCTAGGTTTATCAGCAGGTGGGTTTGTTGAATTGCTCGATTGTAGTTTCTCTTCCTAGACCTCAATCATTGGTACCATAGTTGTTATAAGAAGCCTTAAGCTGCAACTTTTATAGATCTGCATCTCATTTTAATACTTTTCAGCTCATAAAGTTCCTATCTACCATGATCCATCATCTTGTCAAGAGCCCTGGTCTGTACGGGTTGTTTTGGGCTTAGACCTCATCAACTCCTCTAATTTCAGTACTCCTAGGTTTATCAGCAGGTGGGTTTGTTGAATTTCTCTATTGTAGTTTTTCTTCCTAGACCTCAATCATTGGTACCATAGTTGTTGTAAGAAGCCTTAAGCTGCAACTTTTATAGATCTGCATCTCATTTTAATACTTTTCAGCTCATAAAGTTCCCATCTACCATGATCCGTTTTAGATGGGCTTCTAATGTAATGACATTCTCTTATGAATTTTTGTTGCAGCACCTTTTTTAATTTTGGGTGTGTGTGGCCATTTATAAGCTTTGATCTGCAAGCTTAGAAAAATAGACGATATGAAGTTATAAACACTTAGATAAGTGTTTCAAGTATCAAGATAAAACTCCTTGTAAGTAAATTTTACACCATGTAAGTATTTATCGTCCTTGTCAAGAACACCTATTCTTACAAGTTCTTTCCAGCTCAAGCTTCAACTCCTCCATCTTTGATACCCTAGGTTTATTATTCAAGTGGGTTTTCAAATTTACTGACTGCAGATTTTTTTCCTAAACATCAGTCATTGCTACCATAGTTGTTGAGAGAAGCCTCAAGTTGCAGTCTATAGATCTGCATCTGAATTTAATACTTTTTCGCTCATAAAATTCCTCTCTACCATGACCCGTTTTAGATGGGCTCTAATGTTATTTTCTTGTGTAACTATCGTTGCACCATTTTAACTATTTATAAGTTTTGATCTGCCAGCTTATAAAAATAGACCATAGTTGTTATTATTTGAAACCATTTATTTGTACAATACTACTTTTGCTGCTACAAATAAAAAGGGTAAAGGTTGTTTTTCAGGTCACGACCAAGCCATACACCAATTTGGCATATAAGCCCTCCCTCTTGTGGAAGCCCAAAAGAATATGCTTTGCCTTTTACCTTATATATTGTTTAAATTTTCACCCCTCAACTAAATTCATTGTCATCTTGAACAGCAAAACAACTTACTTACCTTGCATTCGCCTCAATATTGAATTGATCCTGGGAATTATATGTTCCTATACTGTCATTCGAAGGATCTTCAAGTATGTGACTTGTTGCCAACTACAACTTTCAAAAGACAACTGCAATTTCTGCATTTCTCCAAGACAAAGAAGCTGATATAATATGATATTCAAGTAAGTTTAACAAACAATGGTTTATATTACTCAAATAAGTTGATTGAATATTGTTTGAGAATACTCATTGTACACTAAACACAATTACTAAACCAAAGTGTACAGGGTGGATACAAACCACTATGGATGCAGATTTGATTCGCTGCAAGATATTATACAGTCCAATACATCTATGGTCTTCTAGATCAGGAACATTATTGACCTTGGTATTTTTGAGTTGGTTGATAGTTTGACCTTAGAAAATATAGATTTGTATTCCTTGCCGACAATTTAGAGCTGGGTACTAGCTTTTAACTTAAAAAATACATAGATATGCCTTCATACTTCAGAGTCTCTCTAGCTCATCAAGAATCTTATGGTTACTAAATGAATGAGACAAACATCCTTAAAATTGGATTTATTCTGAAGGATCAATTGTATCAAACTCTTGGTAGTTGCAGCAGGTTCTCATGTGAAGAGTGCAATACAATATTCAAGACGGTTCAATAGCCAATGCCAATTTCATCTGCAAATGGTTTTGTGGGCATTGGATTTTCCAATTGTCTAATCTATCGATGTTCAACCTAGCTTGCCTAAAAACGTGAGAGTAGCCCAATTTTTTAAGTTATATAAATGTTTTGTATCTTTTTTTTTTTGGGTTAGATGAGAGAATGCAATTAGGAGCATGCTTTGTCATACATCCACATTTAATAACATTTTTTTGTAAGCATTAGATTTGTGAAGCAAGTTAAACATTTGTCTCAAGGTCTTATGCTTTCCTAAAATACTATTCAATATTCTTTGTTTAGTCATCGGACTTGCAATGGCTGCGAAATACAACACACTTTCACCACTGCCTCAAAGGATTGTCATAGTACTCCCTTGCAAAAAGTACCTACCTAGCACAGGGGTTAAATTTGACTCACATGAACGTTATTATTTATTTGCATTGTCAAATACATGTAATCTTTCCCACATAACATATTTATTTAAAGGTTGTGGCCTTTGCTCTCGGACTTGCACCGTTGGGTTTTGGAGTCTTGGAAGCCGTTCACTAAGCTCTATATAGAGCTATATCCCATGCAAGGGGTTTATTCATTGCGAGCTTTCGATCTTCTAAAGATAGGGAGGCGGTGCTGGATGGTTGGCTTTGAATGTGGGGTGAGCATTCCCTCTTTCTCAAACTATGGTTCCCCTTTTTTAACCCTCTCACAGAACCATTAAATTACATCCCTGTTTGGGTTAGACTGCCTCCCCTTTCAATTTTGGGAAGACTCCTACTTTGAGGGTATTGGCAATGCTATTGGTAGATTTATGAAGGTTGATTCTTCCACGTCTAACATTGGCCACTCTAATTATGCTCGTCTTTTGGTGGACATCAACACCTCCAAGGCTCTTCCTGGGGAGGTTGTCCTTATGGTGGAGGATAGGCCGTGGACTCAGTTGCTGGATTATGATGGTATCCCCTTTTGTTGTAGACGTTGCTTTGCTATTGGACATCTTGCCTCTGTTTGTCCCCGTACTTGCCGTAGGAATGTTGGCTCAGCTACGTGGTGGCGGAATTCCCTCCCCGAACATTTAATTGTTGACTCAGAGGATGACAAACCTTCGAGTCTCGATATTGCGGATGTGGATCGTGGTGTGGCCATGGTGGCTTCCCATGGGGTTGATGCAACTTTGGTTGTTTCTTCAAATATTGCAAGGGTTCCTCCTTCAAAGCAAGTATAGTCTGCTTCATAACTGTTCCCTTTGCGATAATTCATGGGGGGGCCCTAATCTTTCCTTGCCTACGAATTTGTTATAGCTTCCAGTTTCTTTAGCCTGCCCTTCCCCTTCGAGGGGTGTGTCTCGTGTTGTGGTGTCTACAAAGGAGTCCCCTCCCCCTTCTACTTGATTTGAAGATTTTGACAATAACGTGTCTTGGACAATTGTGCAAAGAAAGAAGAAAGGTCTTCCTAAATCAGTTTTAGCTTCTTGGCCCCTGGCTTTGGGTGTGCTCTTTTCTAGGTTGGGGTTTGGCGTTATGTAGCTCGTTGACCTCTAGTTGTTGTTTTTTGAGGCAGTTTGCCTTAAGCCATTTTGTGGTATGGCTCTTTTGGTGGTTGATGCTCTTTCTTTGTTCTGTCTCTAACTTCGAAGGTCTTGGTTGCTGTTATGGTTCCATGAGAAGAAAGAAGAAAGGTCTTCGTAAATCAGTTTTAGCTTCTTGGCCCCTGGCTTTGGGTGTGCTTTTTTCTAGGTTGGGGTTTGGCGTTGTGTAGCTTGTTGACCTCTGGTTGTTGTTTGCTGAGGCAGTTTGCCTTAAGCCATTTTGTGGTATGGCTCTTTTGGTGGTCGATGCTCTTTCTTTGTTCTGTCTCTAACTTTGAAGGTCTTGGTTGCTGTTAGGTTCCATTTCTCATGGAACCCGTTCCTCTTGCATTTTGGCTATTTCTCTATAAAAGGGTTTGGGCCCTTTCAAAAACCCACTTTTATCAATATTAAAAACATATTTATTTAAAGTAATAAATTCTAGGGTATGCAAAAATGGTGTTTACCTTTTTCAAAATGGTCAACTGCCTCTCTTAAGCTCACAATTAATATGAACTTGGTTAGTTTGTTTCTTATGGTGTCGAGCTTCCATGTATTTGGTGGTCACACCTATCGAATTGTTATTTTAGATATTTTTTTCGTATAAAACTAGCATTTTGTACTTTGCTAGTGTGCTTTTAAAGACATTCAAAAAGCTTCTGAATTCAATGAACATATTTTCCTTTTCTAAAAATGTTTTTTCTTTTGTTGATTTTTAGTGGATAGGGTACCCTGTTTAAAATCCCTTTTATCAAATACCAAAAATGGAGGTCATAAAAAGGTGAATGCTAGATGGAAAACTGTCACATTCTTTTTGTTTTTAATTTTTGAAAAGTGAGGTTTAACATGAAACTTGAAGGTTGGGAGCAACGATGTCAAAGATTGTGTTAGGTCACAAAAATGCAGGTTGTTAACCCTAAGAGGTTGCCAAGCTCTCTTGACGTTTTTGGCTAACGACACGGGGTAGATATGGCTAAAACCCCTTTCACTTCAGGCTCTGCCAAACTTAGGTGGGTATACCTTGACTATTAGTGCAGACTTATTTGACCTTCACAATGGTATATAGGTGTGAAATAGATGTAAAGGTAAAAGTTATTCCTAGTGCAGACTTATTTGACTTATTTGAGAATGTAAATTGGGTTTCTATTAAATGATGTTTTGATGTGAGTATGACCAGTGCTTTATCTATTGGGCAAAGGGGTCAAGAGTTGATGATATACAGATCTTTGTATCTGGTTAAACTTGAATTGCTAGGCACTTATATGAATCCATACCTTGTATAGATCTGCAAGAATGTCAGGTTGCAGGGTTCTTCTTATCAAATCCCAATGATATTTTCCTAAATTACTGTGATCAGAAGAAAGGATTTTAATTCTAATGGGAAGGAAACCAACCAAGATGACTTGTTCAAAGGATTTTAATCTGGGGCAGAGACCAATAAACTTAAACCACTTAGTAAGACTTAAATCAACTTCTCATAGAAACCAATCACACAGATCACATAGAAACAACAAATGTGTACTGATAAATTAATTATATCCTTGATATATTAATTTAAACAACTCCGGACAACATATTGGAAACAACCATGCAGCGCATAAAAATAAAACTCAACACAACAATTGAACACCAAATACTCTGATTCACCAAATAACTCTGCTCCTTTGTATTAATTCAGAAGTTTATGATATATTTGAAAATATAGATTGACATAGATAGAATTTTTGTAAGTATTGTATTGTCTTGTATGTAAATATATGAGAGAATATTACAATTGATTCTCCCCTCAAAATGGCCTTGGTATCCCATATTTATAGGCTGCAAACAAGCTTAAGGCCTGCACGATGTGACTGTTCATAATTGTATCCTTTTAAACAACCAATACATAATTAGGAAATAGAGAAATAAACATAGGCAAATGCAATGGTCAGGTTCTGGGCTCCATTAATCATCGTAGAGGGACCCATGACCGCTGGCCTGGCAAGGTTCTCCTCTCCATGTTTCAGATTGACACGACTACATTGCCTGTTGATAACAAAATTTTCCACTTTTTCTGAATAATTATGATGCCCTAGTTATGAACAAATTCACCTTGCCAATATGAGTTATAAAATCCTGATTGGTACATGTGTTTGCAGCGATTATATCTGTAAGCACAAAATCATGCACTGCCTCCATGAGGACCCCTATGATGATTCAAATCCTTGTCACATAGATGTAAACGTGAAATAATGTCCTTTAAGCAGTAGGCTCTTGATGATGTGTCCTCTCTTCTTGTCTTGTGTTGTTTCTTCCTTGTCGATTTCCCTCTCTCCCCGTTTGCGATGCTTTTCAACACTTGTTGCAACACTTGTTGACTTGTGTTTTCTGGCTTTCGACCTTGATCCTAAGCCTTGTGAGAATCTTGTAGGTGAGTTTTCACCTCTCCCCTTTGTTTTTCCTCTAGTGCACCTCCTAGAAGCCTTCTAGAGGTGCCCTTATCCATCTCCCGCTTTCAGTTTTCAGTTTCGTCGAACCAATCCAAATCTCCCCCTATTATTTCTAGATCTCCCTCGGGAGATCCTGCTAGCGCAAGTGGAGATTTGGATTCTTCCACATGACTAACCTATTTCTTGATGCAGAACCTGTCCTTTTCTTTTCTTCTACCATCTCTCAGCCCGTTTTTCTGCATCTGACCCTGTCCAGCCTGGATCTCCCTTGGGTGACCCTACTGGCAAAAGGGGCGACCATGCCATTTTTGCAGCCGCGGAAAAACTCAAGTTTCTCTCTCGTTTTTGCTCCGTTTTCGCCCATTTTTCTCTCTGTTTGCATGGTTTTTGATTCCTGATATAGAGTTAACTATTTCATGCATCCACACATGCATAATTAGCTCTATTTGATCTCAATTTAACTCTTCAATCAATCTCATGCATTCCCTCTCCTCCATTTCCTCTCCAGTGATAAGCTATCTTTGCTTCATCACTCTCCAATCAGCTGAGTTCACTGGGTAATCAACTTTGTGAACTCCCCA
Source organism: Cunninghamia lanceolata (assembly GCA_027924645.1). Classification (NCBI taxonomy): domain Eukaryota; kingdom Viridiplantae; phylum Streptophyta; class Pinopsida; order Cupressales; family Cupressaceae; genus Cunninghamia; species Cunninghamia lanceolata. The sequence continues at coordinate 356,034 of BSBN01000246.1, forward strand.
ATCTATTTTTGTTAACTCTCCAGTTAATTCCTTCTTCTAAACCTATACCCCCCTCCCTCAAGCATAAAGGGAGGCAAATTCATTGTGCACACAACTCTTGCCAAATTTTGCTCTCCAACTTAGCATTCAAATGCTCTTACATGACGAAGGTGCCTTTTCCTTTATTTGTTCAACCAAGTAGCATCATGCTACTTATTTCTATGCCATTGTGCTCAATCCAAGCTCTCATCGAGCTCATACAAGCTTCATCAAATCTTCTTTCTACTTCTTGGGTCATTTTGTTGTCAAGAGGATCACCTGCTGCCACAAAAGGATTCGAGATTGTCTATTACAAAGAATACTGAGGGTAGTGGAGTCAACAAATCTTCATTTCTCTCAGGTTCCTTCATTGTTTTCTTTCAATTCATAGTAATTAGAGAATCAAATTTGCTCTTGGGAACATTAAAACATTGCTTTTTCCTTGATAGTTAGATCTTGCATGTTAGATTAAACGCTTTCATATTTCTGGATTTAGTTTATTAGAAGAAGCATTTGTCCTTTTCTTAGATTAAATTGCATTCAAAACATCGAAAACACAAAAAACATAGGTTAACATTGCATTGGAAAAGTCATATAGAATTGCATACATATTTCCCTTTCATAGATTAGAAGCACTTTTATTTAAAAAATACTCTAAAAAAATACCAAGAAGAACGTTTTGCATATCATTTAGTTTGGATGCATTTAGATACCCTAGAATGGACAAAATTGCAAACCCTCGATTCCATCATGAGGTAACCACAGTTCAAACGATCCAACCAAACCCATGATCCCATCACGAGGTAAAAAAAGGTCAAAACACAAGTCAAACCCTAGGTCAACGAGACCCTAGGTCAAAAACCTAGATCTAGTTAAGGTTAGCAATCACACAAATTCCTCTCTTCTGATTCACGAGTGTGCTTAGGAGTGAGAGGAGAGTGGATGACGGCTATCTGTGACGAGATCCAAGAGATCCATCCAAGACCTCAACAACAAACATTTGTCTTACCACAAGGAGACCCATTCCTCCTCTTTTTATTAGAAGAAACCAGATAGTGACAGATATAGCAAAACCTCTTACAATGCATACAAAGACAAGAGGACATCAACGAGGACAATCGCTTACCCACACAGAGGTGGAATCTTAGAAATCCAAACAGGAGAAGAGAAACTAGTGACCCTTCAGGTCATAGGGTTATGTCAACTACAACAAGAATCGAACGAAACATACAACAAAGCACACAACAAAAAATGCCGTAGTACTCGCCGACCCCTCTCCGTGAAGTCGAGCTCTCCAACGAGCCAGACCCCCACTGTGTTTCGCCTCCTCTCGACTAGCTAATTCCACGTGAGCGAGAGTGACGTGGTGGATTAACCCATGGCAAGGAGGGAAATGGTCCGTGTGCCTGCCGAAATTTGACCTGACAGCCCTAGGCAAGCGGAGTCACAATTTTGAGCGTACATGTTTTGGTGAACCCAACGTGAAATTGCAAATCCTTCTAAGACGAGTAATTTTGCGTTCCCTTTTCAAACATCTCAAAACAAGTTTAACAAAAACTTCGCAACATTTTCACACCATTCTTCATAGCCGCTTTTGCCGCTTCAGCTTCTCTCATCTATGCCATCATCTATCCCATTTATTCTGTGGTGTCTATGGCACCCCCGAATATGATGGAACCTGACTTAAACCAAGGGAACATTCCCTCAAGGGAACCAGAAATTCCCTCATTTGATAGGTATGTGCCACCACATCTTGATGCACCAATCACCAACTGTTATGATTACAAGGATTCTGACTATGAGCAAGATCAAAGAGAATCTAGGCGCTCTCTATCCTTCAACAACCCAGCTTGGGAGAACAATCCGGCCATACCAAATGTGTCACATAAAGCAAGAAGGGTGAGGTCAGAAATATGTCGACTAGAACAACCTTCTACAAGTACATCGAATACCCACCTTGGTGAAGAGGTTAAAAGGTTGGAAAAACCTCTACAAGAAACCAAAGATGCTCAAGAAGAACTGAGGATTGCCTTACAAGAAGAACAAAAGGAAAATGCTACACGTGAGGAAGCCTTTCACCATGAGAATATTTGTAGAGAACATCCTATAAATGAAGAAACCCCAAGAGCTGTAACTCTTGCAGATTTAATCGCAACTCTAGTGTAAAGAATCAGAATCCTAGAGGCAAAACAAGTTGCTCCAGAAAGAAGACAAAAGTCCCATGAACAGGACCAGGGGGCATCTCAAAATCCCCCTACCTCAATTATTATTCACGACATGCTAGTAATGACACCTATCTAAATGGGAACCCTCCTATTCAAAACAATCCAATGAATCCAACAACAGGTTATCAAAACCCACCCATAGGGTTATTACTAACAACCCTGCAATCCCAAAGTGCCTTTCTAGGAACGTATCTTGAATATTTGAAAGAGCCTCTAGAACAAAACATAAAGAATGTGCAACTACCTCGACCATTGCTAGATCTCCCGAAGTTCAAAGGAGGAGGAGATCTGAATTCACACATTAAAGCCTACACCATGGCCATAAGATAACTCCTCCCTTGGGATGGGGTTGTAGCAAAGATCTTCTCGAAAACGCTTGAAGGCATCGCTTTGGATTGGTATTATTGTCTCCCAGAAGCTTCGATCCATTCATTCAGACAACTCATCAGAGATTTTGTCATGGCATTCGACATGAACAAACTCGTCAAAACAGGGATCAAATAATTCCTTACAATGAAACAAGAGCTAAACGAATCTGTAGCATAATTTGTCACTCAATGGAGGCAAGTCCTTTATTCTTCAGCCAGTGCTCCGAACATGGATCATTGAGAACTGTGCGATCTCTTCTTGCATGCCCTTAACAAAGACATGAGAGAGGATGTCCAAAAACTGCCATATAAGTCCTATGAAGAGGCATTGGAAAGTACCTTATGAATTGACCAAGCTGCCATCGATAGTGGTCGAAAGACTTATGATACCAATGGAAAACTTCGAACGTCCAAAGGAGCAGAAAAGACTACAGCTAATGTGTCTTAGGAGAAAGATGTCAATATCATAAAGAACAATCCAAGTAATGACAAATGGCGAGAAAAAGGGAATCAAGGATCAAACCGACCTTCATATGACCCCAATACTTATTGCTGGTTCCACGGAACAAAGGGTCATGAAACAAAGACCTGCTATTGTTATAATAAAGCTATCTCCAAACTTATGCCAGATCAACAAAAGAACTTCCTTAAACTTCTCCAATCCCAGAGAAAGGAGAGGGAACCTCAAGTCGAGAAAGGAAAGGCTAACCAGAACCACACCAATAACATAGAACTAGACCAAGAAGTGTTCATGATCCATGAGGATGAACAAACAAACCACATGGAGAACGTCTTCACACAAGTCATAAATTTGCTAAGAGCACCCCCTTGCATCGCAAGACATTCCTAGAAGTATTGGAGGCAGGATGTTCCTCACAGGAGGAACCACCTCTTACATTTGAGATTTCCAAACTACCCCAAAGCGAAGGAACTAAGAAAAAAGATTCACCCCTATACATACAAATTCAAGTCGAGGTCACTATAAAAAGGGTGGTAGTGGATGAAGGATCGATAGTCAATCTCTTGCCAATGTCCTTTCTACGAAGGATGGGATACAACAAAATAGGGATCGAGCAACAAACTGCCACATTGAGAATTTACGACAGCCATGACATCCAAACAGTTGGAAAAATGAGCCGATCGCTCAATCTAATGGGGAAGACTATCTCTACTGATTTCTATGTTATTAATTGAGAGACCAATTACAACATGATCCTTGGGAGACCCTGGATTCACCCCATGAAGGCCATTTCCTCTACGTTATTTCAAGAAATACATTTCCATCATTTGGGAGAGGTGATCATAGTCAAAGCAGACCCTGATCCTTTCAGTGTTTATAGAAAGGAACAGGAAGAAAAAGACAAGAAATTGAAAATGCAAGAGAAATAGAAGAAGGAAACTCAGGATGTTCAAATGAGTGCAAGCACTCACAATATATCCTACCAAAGAATGGATGATCTTAGGGAATTTCCTTTTGATCCGCATACTACTAAATCCCACGCACCATTCGACTTAGCGGCCATCCCGTGTGTCAACGAATGGGATATCAAAAACCTCTTGGTTGGAACGATTGAGATCATTTAAGGAGGAGACGAAAAAGAAGAAAAATGAACTTCCACTTACGATTTCGGAGAAACATCTCATTCAAAAAATCATGAAAGCTTATGGACCCTACATTTTGACGAAGCTAGTTGCAAAACAGGGGCAAGAATGGGGATAATCTTAACATCTCTCGAAGGAAAAGTCCTCCCCTTTGCCTTCAGACTAGACTTCTTTTGCACCAATAACATCGTTGAGTACGAAGCCCTATCCCTAGGAATCATGCTAGCCATGAGAATGGGAGTCAAGAAAATATCTGCCTTTGGAGATTCTCAGCTGATAATCAATCAGGTTGTGGAAAATTACGAAACAAAATCAAAACAGTTGCAACCTTATAAAGAAACCATCAGGAAGTTAGTTCAATTCTTTGATTTCTTCTCTATCAAAGCCATACCCAAAGAAGAAAATCAAGTGGCCAACTCAATGGCCACATCAGCCGCATTGTTTTCGCCACATGCTCAATTGCAAAATTCAGAATACATTGTCTCGGTGCGTGGAGAACCGTTGTTGGAGAGTGAAGAATTACCAAACATCTTAAATTACGCCATGGGCCTGGAAGAAAAACCAACTCAAGATTACGTCGAGAACGATGAAGCCATCCTGGAATATCTACATGCTTATGATGGACTTCCAAGAGTGCACCACAAAAAAGGATACATGCTCCTCCCTCATCCAGAAGACTATTTTGGGAGTGAGAAAGAAATCCTTCAGATTGAAGCGAACTCTGATTTATCACCTGCACCTCAAAAGTTTGAGGAAGGACATCCATCCCTAACTGGAGACACCATCGATGTCAATGTTGAAACACCTGAAAAGCCTAGGATGTTGAAACTAGGAGGAGAACTAAGCAACGAGGAATTAATGGAGTACACAGAGTTCCTCATTGAGTATTCAAACATATTCGCATGGGCATATTTAGACATGCTAGGATTAGATCCCAAGGTTGTGGTGCATAACTTAGTGACAAAACCGGATGCAAAACCCATGAAACCAAAACCAAGGCCCATAAAGCCACAAGTAGCTGAAATGGTGAAGGAAGAACTAAAAAAATTGCTAAATGTTGGTTTCATCAAACTAGTGGATTATTCAAATTGGGTGTTAAACATTGTCCCAGTTTTGAAGAAAAATGGAAAAATTCAAATATGTCTCGACTTTAGAGACATCAATCAAGCTTGCCCAAAAGATGATTTTCTGATGCAGGAGCATCCCTGGTTCAAGAGCAATCTTGCATCAACCAAAAACATTTGAATTTCAGTTTGTTTGCATTTCAGTTCTTTCATTTTCCCAGTTCAGTCTTGGCAGTACAGTCAGAAGCAGTTTCAGCTTGTGGTCCAGTTTTGGCATTTCACACCTTGCGGATCTAGACTTAGCATCTACATTCATTCATCTACATCATACCAAGAATTCAGAGCATTTGGATCAGTTACCAGAAAGTTATCACTATCAGAAGATCCTATGTTTTCTTAGTGTAGATTTCTTTGACAGTCATGAGTAATCAGCTAAAGGAGAAGGCTTGTGGATCATTCCTTGACTTGCGGATCATGACACATCATTCAATGATCCTTGGTTCATGGCCGACTTTCCTCGGAGCTCCACACGTTGTTCCATTCATTTGAGGAAGTGTTCTATGCATTTAGGTCTAACCTATCTGTGAACACGTTACACCTCTTCATCAGGATTCCGAATCTCTTGCAGCCGACGCGAACGAATCTATTGGTCCGGAAATGATATATATTGATGTAATAGATCCTTAGGAAAGCAGCTATTCACATTAGAAAGATCTGTGGTTTAGTTTTGTACGAAGGACCTTCAAACCTTTATCTTCCGCATGTATGTAATCAGGCCTGTGAGCTGAATTGTAAGCCCACACGTTGCTGATTAGATTGTATTTGGACTTTTTGATATACTGAATGACTGAGTCTGCATTTGTTTTATATTCTTGTGTTGTTTCCGTTGTATTTACTCTTGCTGCACAGTCCAGACAGTTCATTCTGTGAACCCTTGATGCAGGAGCATCCAGTGGTGTAAGGGCAATCTTGCATCACCCAAAAAGAGATGTTTCAAAATTATTGATGTTCTTTCTATTTATTTTCAAAATTTGTGGTTTTAGTTCCATAATCACTTGAATAATGATGTAGAACTTTCAGTTTTTCCAAACTGCTAAAAATAGCAACCTGCTATTTTTAGAAAGTTTGCATTTGGGCATGGAATGAAGTGAAAATTTACAGAAAGATTCATAACTGAAAAATAAGACCTTTGGTGAAGGAATCACGCAAAGATCATTTGCGAGCTGAAAGATATTAAAGTTTATGTTTCCTGAAAAATGCCTGAAAATTATTCAAACTTAGGTTTGAGGCACTAAACAGTCCCGTACAGGCCCGAAAATGGACGGAACCGATAGAGCTAGTTCTTAGCACGTAGAGCACTCTGTGAACTTTCCGACGCATAAAACGGTTAATCAATCGGACACCTGGATAAAAAGTTATGGCTCCCGGAAGTTGACCTATTTTTGGAGGGAGATGGAAATTTCAAAATTAGGCAGTTGGTCACCAAAAGGGCTATTAATAACCATTTTTATGGGAACCCTGCGTGGTAGTAGAGTTAAGGGGGGAAGAGTAGAGTCAAGAATAGGTGGGAAAACAGAAACCCTAGCTGATTTGGGGTTACAGAAGGCAGATGATTCCAAAGTCTTGTGATAGGAAGCTGTAATGTGTTGTAGCCTATGGAGGGTTGATTCCTCTAATTGTATTTGAGCTTTTGTAATGTAATAATTTGTCCAAATCAATAAAGAAAGTTTTATTTTCTGTGCAATCTCTGTTGTTGTGTGTTTTATGATTTACCCCCTTCATCAACGCTCCTACTGTGACTGCACCAAGTGGTATCAGAGCCAAAGTTTGATTCTTTGGAGTGAATTGGCGAAGGGGATTCCCTAAGATCTTGTTGTGGACAGATTGCTGATCTGAGGCAGGTTACTTGTGCACAACTGATCACCGATTGAGAGGCAGTTATTGCTTGTATCCTGATCGCCGAACCTGACGCAGTTTGCACTTGATCCTAGGAAGATGCCATCGCGAAGAGTTCCTCCTGTTGGTACAATGGCTAATAGAATGGATGAGATGATGGAATTGATGAGAACAATGCAAATTCGTTTGGATGCTATTGAAGAAGATAGGCGAAGAGGATTGACACCGAGACCTAATGTTGAAAGTGATGATGAGGAAGAATTTCAATTTGTTGAACAAATTGGTGAAACCCTAGAAGGCAATGAAGAAGAAGAATCAAATCAGATAAAGATGTTGCGAGCTATTTCAAAGATTGGAAAGAGACCTAGAGTTGATGTGCCAAACTATACTGGTAATCTGAACCCTAAAGAATTGATTGACTGGATAAATGATATGGAAGAATACTTTGAATATGAGGAAATTGAAGATCCAAAGAAGGTGAAATTTGCAAAGACAAAACTAAAAGGACATGCTGCTATATGGTGGAAAGAAGTTCAGTTGGAAAGAAACATAAGAGGAAAAGAAAAGATTACAAAGTGGGACCAGATGGTGACAAAGTTGAAGAATCAGTTCATACCTGCTGACTATGAGTTGGAGCTATTGAAAATATTGCAAAACCTGAGACAAAAGGAGAAATCTGTGAAGGATTACACTGAAGAATTTAATAAGATGATCATAAGGACATGACTTAGTGAAGCAAGCAAGGAGAAAGTGGCAAGATACATCAATAGACTGAGATTGAACATTCAAGAAGAACTAAGTTTGGTAAGGATGACATCTTTGGAAGAAGCATATCAGTTTGCCTTGAAAGTTGAAGAGAAGCTGAATAAGAAGCATGATCAGAGACAAAGAGGCAGATGAGGTAAATTTCAAAGAGGAAGATCATTTTCCAGATATGATAGATCACTTGTGGAGCAGAACAAATTTGACAGCCCATTCAAGAAGGAGGATAGAGATAACAATGCTTACCGAAGAGATGACATAAATTTTTACCGAAGAGGAAACCCTAGTGCATATCGAAATGAAGGATACAAAAGAGAAGGAAGAGGATTTGATAAAAGGACATTCAGAGGTACTTGTTTCAAGTGTGGAGGTGAAGGACATAGAGAATTTGAATGTAATCAGGGTAGTACAAGCAAGAAGACAGAAAACAGTGGAAGAGCAGCCTATGTTGAAGAAGAATTTGTTGGATCACCTAGTTTTGCTGGCAATCCAAAGAAAGGAGAATCATTGGTGATGAGGAGAGCACTATTTCAAGTAGAGACACATGAGGAACCCTCACAGAGAAAAAGTCTGTTTAGAACTAGATGCAAATCAGGAGGTAAGTGTTGTAAAGTTGTAATTGATAGTGGTAGTTCAGATAACTTAGTTTCAGAGGAGATGGTGACTAAGTTGAAATTGGAAAGATTGAAACACCCTAAGTCCTATCAGATAGCATGGATTCAAAATGATCATAAGGTACTGGTGAGTGAACAATGTTTGGTGAAATTTCATATTGGATCTTATCATGATGAAGTCTTGTGTGATATTATGCCTATGGATGTTTGTCATAGCTTATTGGGTAGACCTTGGTGGTATGATAGAAAATCTATGTATGATGGGAGAAAGAATACATATACTATAACAACAAATGGAAAGAGAATTACCTTGATTCCTTTGGAGGATGATCCTAAGAGCGAAGTATGTGGAAATGCTAGAATCTGTTTGGTAGATGGAAGGAAATTTTTGGATGGTTTGAGACATGAGAATATGTGTTATGCCTTGATTCCTAAGAAACCTGAAGCATTGAAGAAAGAGACTAAAGAAGAACAGATGGAGGAGATAAGAGAGTTGCTGACAGAATATGAAGACATCATATCAGATAATGTACCTGAAGGATTACCACCTATAAGGAGTATCAGCCATCACATTGATCTTATACTGGAAGCAAGTTTGCCTAATAAAGCAGCACACTGGATGACACTGATAGAGAATAAAGAATTGAATAGACAGATAAAAGAGTTGTTGAGGAAAGGTTTGATCAGAGAAAGCTTGAGTCCTTATGCAGTACCTGCAATTTTGGCACCAAAGAAAGATGGAGAATGAAGAATGTGTACTAGTTCTAGAGCAATAAACAAGATCACAGTTAAGTATAGATTCCCTTTACCTAGAATGGATGATATCATAGATTGTTTGAGTGGAGCAAGATATTTCATAAAGATAGATTTGAAGAGTGGATACCATCAGATTAGAATCAGAGAAGGTGATGAATGGAAGACTGCTTTTAAGACAAATGAAGGATTGTATGAGTGGTTAGTGATGCCTTTTGGATTGGCAAATGCACCAAGTACTTTCATGAGGTTGATGAATGAAGTCTTGAAGAAATTCTTGGGTAAGTTTGTAATTGTATACTTGGATGATATTCTAATTTTCAGTAAGACAAAGGAAGAACATTTGTGGCATATTAGACAAGTTTTACAGAGAAAGAGAGAAGATAAACTACTGATAAACATCAAGAAGTGTAGTTTCATGAAGGAAGAATTGGTATATTTGGGATTTGTGATTTCTGCGGAAGGATTGAAGATGGACCCTGAGAAAGTGAGCAATTATTGAATGGCCTACACTGGAGAGCATTGGAGAAGTTAGATCATTTCATGGATTGGCTAGTTTCTACTGAAAGTTCATTAGAAATTTTAGTTCAGTTTGTAACCCTATGACAGAGACAATGAGAGGTGACAGAAAGGAATTTAAGTGGACATCTGGAGCAAATTAGAGTTTTGAGTTGTTAAAGTAGAAAGTGACAGAGCAACCTATTTTGGCATTACCGGATTTCAATAAAGTATTTCAAGTTGATTGTGATGCAAGTGAAAATGCAATTGGAGCAGTGTTAAGTCAAGAAGGTAGACCTATAGCTTATTTTCGTGAGAAGTTGAATGATGCAAGGAAAAGATATTGAGTTTATGATCAAGAGTTCTATGCCATAATTCAAGCCTTGAAGAAGTGGAGACATTATTTGTTGCATAAGAAGTTTGTGTTGTATACAGATCATCAAGCTTTGCAATATTTGAATAGTCAAGGTAAGTTGAATTAGAGACATATGAGATGGGTAGAGTTCATGTATAGTTATACTTTTGTGTTGAAGCGTAGGAGTGGAAAATCAAATAAAGTTGCTGATGCCTTGAGTAGAAGAAGAAATTTGTTAACAGAGATGAGAGTTGAAGTGTTGGGTTTTGATGAATTGAAGAACATGTATGAGGGAGACACTGATTTTGCAAAACCTTGGAAAGCATGTAAGGAACCTATTGTAGCAGATAGAACTAAATGGTTGGATTATTTCATTCAAGAAGACATGTTGTTCAAAGGAAGTCAATTGTGCATACCTAGCAGTTTAATGAGAGACAACCTAATCAAGGAGAAGCATAATGGTGGATTGGCAGGACACTTTGGCATTGATAAGGCAGTGACTTTGGTAAGTGAAAATTACTTTTGGCCTCAGATTCATAAGGATGTTCGGAGATTTGTGCAAAGTTGTAGAGTTTGTCAAGTTGCAAAAGGGAATAGTCAGAACACTAGATTGTATAAACCTTTAACAGTACTGGAGAAACCTTGGGAAGACATAAGCATGGATTTTGTAATGGGATTACCTAAGACACAGAGAGGACATGATTCAATATTTGTAGTGGTTGACATATTTTCAAAGATGGCTCATTTCATACCTTGCAAAAAGACAACTGATGCAGTGCATGTAGCTGACCTATTTTTCAAGGAGATTGTGAGACTGCATGGATTACCTAGGAGTATAGTTTCAGACAGAGAGACAAAGTTTGTTGGATACTTTTGGAAGACACTTTGGAAGAAGATGAAGATAGATTTGAAGTTTAGTTCAACTTTTCATCCACAGATAGATGGACAGACAGAGGTAGTGAATAGAGTTTGGGAAACTTGTTGAAATGTTTGGTTGGAGACAAAGCCAAAAGTTGGGATTTGATTCTTTCACAAGTAGAGTTTGCATACAATAATTTAGTAAATAGGAGTACTGGAAGAACACCTTTTGAGATTGTTACCGGAGTGAATCCCAGAGGAGTTGCAGAGTTGAGAGACATCAGTACAGAAGAAAAGAGGAGTGCATAAGCAGAAGAATTTGCAGATCATATGAAAATAGTGCATAATCAAGTGAAGAAGCATTTGGAGGATATGAATAGTGAGTACAAAGAGAAGGTAGATGAGAAGAGAAGACATAAGGAATTTGAAGTAATGGTGTATTTGAGAAAAGAAAGATTTCCAGCTGGGACTTATAACAAGTTGAAGATGAAGAAGTTTGGACCTTGTAGGATACTCAAGAAATTTGATTCAGGAAATGCATATGAAATAGAGTTACCAGAGACATTAGGTATTTCACCTATTTTCAACATTGCAGATCTTTATCAATATCATGAAGCAAAGTTCAGTGATAGCATGGAAGAAGACTTGAAGAAGCAGTTACCACAACAAGCACCGGAGTAGATAGAAGACATTTTGGATAGTAGAGTTGGACGCAACACTAGAGGAAGACAATACAAAGAATATCTTGTGAAGTGGAAAGGCAGACCAAAAGAAGATTCATCATGGATTTCTCAGGCTGAGGTGGACCGTCTTGGTTCTCCCCTAGCCCCAGCGAAGTGAGGGACTCAATTTTTTCAATAACCCCAGATGTCTGATGCAAGAGTATCCCCGGTTCAAGAGAAATCTTGCATCAACCAAAAACATTTGCATTTTAGTTTGTTTGCATTTCATTTCTTTCATTTTCCCAGTTTAGTCTAGGCAGTACAGTTAGAAGCAGTTTCAGGTTGTGGTCCAGTTTTGGCATTTCACACCTTACAGATCTAGACTTAGCATCTACATTCATTCATCTACATCATACCAAGAATTTAGAGCATTTGGATCAGTTATTGGAAAGTTATCGATATCAGAAGATCCTCTATTTCTCAGTGTAGATTTCTTTGACAGTCATGAGTAATCAACTAAAGGAGAAGGCTTGCGGATCATTCCTTGACTTGCAGATCCTAATGACACATCATTCAATGATCCTTGGTTCGTAGCTGACCTTCCCCAGAGGTCCGCACGTTGTTCCATTCATTTGAGGAAGTGTTCTATGCATTTAGGTCCAACCTATCTGTGAACACGTTACACCTCTTCATCAGGATTTTGGATCTCTTGTGGTCGACGCGGTGGAATCTATTGGTCTAGAAATGATATATATTGATGTAATAGGTCCTTAGGAAAGTAACTATTCACATTAGAAAGATCTGTGGTTTAGTTTTGTGTGACGGAGCTTCAAAGCTTTATCTTTCGCATGTATGTAATCAGGTTTGTGAGCCGAAATGTAAGCCCACACGTTGCCGACCAAATTGTATTTGGATTCTTTGATATACTGAATGACTAAATATGCATTTGTTCTATATTCTTCTATTGTTTCTATTGTGTTTACTCTTGCTGTATGGTTTAGACAGTTCATTCCGTGAACCCCCTACCGTGACTGCACCATTTTCCTTTGCCTTACATCGATCAAATTGTTGATTCAACGGCGGGATACGAAACCCTTTCCCTCATGGATGGATTTTTAGGATATAACCAGATCAAAATCGCAAAAGTTGATTAAAAAAAACAACATTTACATTACCCCCTGGGGAATTTTCTGCTACGTAGTCATGCCATTCGGGTTGAAGAACGCAGGAGCTACCTATCAAAGGGCAATGATGCATATTTTCCACGATTACATCCACAAGATAGTTGAAACTTACATTGATGACCTCCTAGCTAAATCAGAACAAAGATCAAAACATGTGGAGGACCTCCGCAAAATCTTCAATAGGCTTCGAGAATATAAAGTAAGGTTAAACCTCAAAAAATGTGTTTTCGGAGTCACCTCAAGAAAGTTGTTAGGATCCATCATCTCACAAAGAGGTATAGATGTCGACCTAGCCAAGGTCAAAGTGGTCTTGAATGCGACTCCACCAACAAGTGAGGGCAGTAAGAGCTTTCTTAGGACAGTTGGGTGTAATCAAATGATTCATACCAGACATGACTTTCAAAATTCATCCAATCAATCAGTTGTTAAAAAACAAGTCGGCATAATTTGGACGGTGGATTGCCAAAATGCATTTGAGTAGGTAAAGAAATTCCTGTTAACCCCACCACGTTAATGCCACAAAAACATGACAAACCATTCATCCTATACTTTAGAGCAGCCGATATTTCTGTAGCATGCATGTTAGCTCAAGAGGATGAGGGTGGAAGAGAAAGAGCCATCTATTTCATAAGTCGAACCTTGTTGGAATATGAGAAGAACTATACCCAAGCTGAGAAAGAATGTCTTGCCATAGTCTTCGCCACCCAAAGGCTTCGACACTACATGTTGAATCAAGAAACTAAAGTGATGATATGATCCGAGCAATTGAGGACTTTCTTAAATCAACCCATGCTCTCAAGAAGAGCGGGCCGATTCATAACCTTGTTGAGTGAGTTTGAGCTAACCTATGTCAACCAAAAAGCGGTCAAGGGACAAATAATAGCAGATTGGTTAGTAGATAACCCAGTTCTAGAAGAGGAACCCGTAAATGAAGATTTCCCTGATGAAGAGATTTGTATGGTCGATCTCAAGAAGTATGCAACCTCGTATTGGTACAGAGATATTGTGAACTATCTCGCAAACAAGACTTACCCAGAAAACATGACCCCTTTGGGAAAAAGATGACTACGAGCCCTCGCCGTGAGATATGTTTTAATAGATGATGTTCTCTATCGAAGAGCCCTAGACAGAATGTTGCTTCGATGCGTTGACAAGGAAGAAGCACACACAATATTGGAAGAATGTCACAGTGGAATCTATGGACATTTTGGTGGCCACGCCACAACAAGAAAAATACACAGAATGGGATACTTCTAGCCCTGTTTACAAGGGGATGCGATTAAATTTGTAAAGAGGTGTCCAAAATGTCAAGCCTATGCTCATGTTCGCCATACACCAACAAGAGATTTACAACTGATCGTTACCCTTGGCCCTTTTCCACGTGGGGATTAGATCTGGTGGGGAAGATATCTCCCTCATCAATGGATGGACACCTGTTCATCATTATCGCAATAGAATATTTCACTAAATGGGTGGAGGCCATGCCTCTTACCACAATATCAGGCCTGCTGTAATTGCCAAATTTATATTGAACCAAATCATTTGTCGGTTTGGAATCCCTCAAGTGATAGTGACAGATAATGCCTCATCCTTCCAAAATCCACAAGTAAGGGAGCTATGTGAGAGATTTCACATCAATCACAACTCTCCCGCAGTCTATTATCCTCAAGGAAACGAACAAGCAGAGGCTACCAACAAGACTTTGAAGTCAATATTGGTCAAGATCATAAAAGATTCTAAAAGAGATTGGCATTTACAACTATACCCAACTCTATGGGCTTACAGAACACGCATTAGGACTCCAATTGGAACCACCCCTTACGCCCTCACCTTTGGGTCAGAGGCATTCTTACCATTGGAAGTGGAATTGCCTAGCCCAAGGGTGTCATTACAAGGATTGTTGGATAACGAAGAGTATAGAGCAGTAAGGTTAGCTGAATTAGAAATGATGGATGAAACCCACTTGAGAGCTGTTCAAAGACAGGATTCCTATCTAGCATGAATGAAAAAGCAATACAACAAAAAAGTTATCCCAAGACCCTTTGAAGTGGGAGACCTAGTGCTTAGGACAGATAATTTAATCGACAAAAGAGCTGGTGAAGGATGAAAATTCAGGCGTAATTGGATAGGTCCTTACATGGTTAAGGAAGATGTCGGAAATGGTGCCTATCTCTTGTGCACAATGGAGGGAGAGGAATTTGGTGAAACAGTCAATGCCTTTCACCTCAAGAAATATTATGTTTAAAAAACCAAAAAAATCATAAAATATAAAAATACAAAAAAAAATAAAAAAATCAAAAATGTCAAAAATAGTTTGTTTCTTGCATTTCTGTATCATTCTGTTCATCTTTCATTATAGTTTGTGACTCACTCTTGTACTATTTTCCCTTTAGCAAGGAGTCCAATGTTGTCTAGATATACATTATCTTTTCAGGACCTAGAGATCCCCATTTTTCACCATCGCCATTATCCCCCTTCATTCTCAGCAATTCTAATCGAAACCTAGCTCTTAGCTTTACACTGATCCTAGTCTTAATGACTCAAGATGTTAGGTCTAAGCAAAGTTAGTAGTCAAACCTACAGTGTTCAAAGGAAGCTTGCAAGTAGACCTTCCCAATTCTTCCCTAGTAGTAGAGAAGTCCAACCAAATTACAAAAACTTTAGGTGGCGCTCAGTCCCTAATCTGTCTTGGTTGAAAATGTTAGGAAGATCAAAACTCTGAATGAAGCAATCTAAATTATGAGCAAATAAAAAAAATGATGAGTGATCAAAATAAGAGTGTCAAAAGTGAGAATTGAGGGGTCAAAGCATTGCATGTCAAAAGTTCTGAAAAGCATTCATTTCTTGAAAAGTCAAAAATCCAAAAAAATGAGAAAAGTCAAGTGCGGAAAATACAAAAAAAGTAAAAAGCAAAAAAAAGAGATACAAAAAAAGAGTGAAAGAGAGAAGATTGCTGAATGTACGTACTCTTGGGTGGAGATCAATCTAAGCTTGAAGCCTCAAGGGTGACATTCTAACAGAGAAAGGGAGGTACTAAGCACACACACTAGCTGAGCAAAACCAAAGAGTCTAGTAATCTCTAGGATCATCTTCTACCTAGGGACCTTTGTTCTTTCCCTTTTATCCTTTACCCTGGGTCTACTTTGCTTGCCATCTAAGATCTAAGTCTAGTGGACACCAATAAAATTTGCTGCTTGTCTAAGTTGAAAGCTTATCAATTTGTCTTATCTAGATGAGGATCAGTGTTTAGCCTTTAGAGAAGTCTAGAAATTAAAAATGCTCTATATTCATTTCCACTCCTCACTTGAGTTTCCCTAAATCCTATCTCATAGCCTTGAATAGGTCTCTTACATCAAGACAACTCGCAATCCCCTAAATTGAAAATCGTATTTAAGAGCAGTCACATTGTTTGTTCCACATTGCATTCGTGCCAAAATCAGAAAAAGAGTCTTGAAGCAATAAAGTCAAATGACATATCTCATGGCATTCAGTAGAAGTAATAGTATCATTTATGTTAGTGTAGTTTTTTATTTCCTAGTGGGTTATTTATTTTTTCCATATATTCCTAGGTTTTTCCTACACTTCTATTGATCTCGCTTAGGTTAATAAAGCATGTCTTATTAGGTGAGTGGTTGCGAGGTGTCTACTTCCTACATGTGAGTATCCATTAGCTATCTTGGGAAGATACTTTGCTATCTTTAGTCCGATAGATGATTGCTCTTGATTGGTCAGTGTTGCCACCTCCTCCCTCTTCCTAGTCTATATAAGCACGCTACCTAGCTTGTATTTTGTATCTTTTACTTTTGCATCCTCTTAATGCTATTTTGCTTCTAGTATTTGCATTACTCTCTTGGAGACTAACTCTGTGTTGCTATTTTGATTTCGTATCATTTGCATTCATAGTTTAAATATCTATTCATTTGCACTAGTTTTCTGGGTTAATAATCTTTTCAGATTCTAACATGGTATCAGAGCTTGAAACCCCAGTTCCGCAACTGTGTATGACAATCTCTGATTTCGGTGAAACGAAAGCCAAATCTGACTTTCTCAAGCCTCCTGGACACGTTGGAACAACCGGAAATGCTACCAGTATAACCAGAAATGCTGCAATCACCCATATTTCATAAAACACATATGCAAACCCTAGAGATTAAAAAAGTTTCTGTCAAACTTTTTTGATTCTCAAGATCATCTGAAGATGCAAGAGAAGAGCATACTGAGTTTTTTGAAAAACTACAATAAGCTTAATTAGCCCCCCCCCCCCGAATCTCTCAAATAAGGAAACTAAAATATACTCTTGCACATAGCAAGGCTCTGATACCATGTTAGAATTTGAAAAGATTATTAACCCAGAAAACTAGTGCAAATGAATAGATATTTAAACTATGAATGTAAATGATACGAAATCAAAATAGCAACACAGAGTTAGTCTCCAAGATCAGACAACCATCAGTCATATTTTGTGACAACCAGAGTGCCATTCAGATCTCACAAAATTCGGTCCATCATCAGCGGACCAAACACATTAAGGTCCACATGCACCACATCCGGGAGCTCATCCATGGCCACGTCATCGACCTTCACTACTGTTTGACTTCCGAGCAGGTTGCTGATATCTTCACCAAACCCTTCACTGAGAGCAAGTTCCTTCATTTCTGAGCTTTGCTGGGGGTGCGGGATGCTTCATCTTCTGGGGGGGCTTCTTCCTCTCACTCGGAGTCTTGACTCTCTGTACTTTGGGGGGGTCTCTTCTCTCTCTATTTTGGGGGGGCTTTTCTCTCTCTTTGGGGGGGGAATTTTATGTACATGGGTACCTCATCAGGCTTGATTTGCCAGGACCCATTTCTACATCCACCTAAGCTTCTCTTATGGGGGGCGGTGTTAGTGTAGGTTTTTATGTCCTAGTGGGTTATTTATGTTTTCCATATATTCCTAGGTTTTTCCTACACTTCTATTAATCTCGCTTAGGTTAATAAAGTATGTCTTATTAGGTGAGTGGTTGCGAGGTGTCACCTTCCTACATGTGAGCATCCATTAGCTATCTTGGGAAGATACTTTGCTATCTTTATCCGATAGATGGTTGCTCTTGATTGGTCGGTGTTGCCACCTCCTCCCTCTTCCTAGTCTATATAAGCATGCTACCTAGCTTGTATTTTGTATCTTTTACTTTTGCATCCTCTTAATGTTATTTTGCTTCTAGCATTTGCATTACTCTCTTGGAGACTAACTCTGTGTTGCTATTTTGATTTTGTATCATTTGCATTCATAGTTTAAATATCTATTCATTTGCACTAGTTTTCTAGGTTAATAATATTTTCAGATTCTAACAATTTACAACATTTCTTGTGTTCCTGCATTACTATATTGTAAACTGCATATCATATATGTGTCACAAAAAATTACAAAAATATGTCATCGTTATCATACTTGCATTTACTAAAAGAGTTGAAAAGGTCAAACATAATTGAAAAGTTCCTCAAAACTTCCAAATATGCACAAGAGATGAGTACAGATTTCGACAAGAGAAAACCATAGAAAGATAGACTTCCATAGATATATCTGAAGTTTGCATACACAAGGGTATCAAAGAGCTAAGACAAAACACTCTCGAGAAAGTAGAGGCTCCCCATGCAAGGGGGTACAAGTTTCAAAGAAAAAGCAAATTAGGGACAGTTCCCTCCAACGGAACCCTCAGGACTTTAGCTCCTCCATCTACGAGTACCACTAGTCACTCCCTGAGATCTGTGAGAATGAGGTGCTCTACTATGAGCCTGTGACTGTGAAGGCCCCACCATGCTAGCATCACATCGTCCAAATTAAGGCGGGCCATCTCTCGGAGTACCTGGTTCTCACCCTTGAGCATGTCAACCTGGGTCTTCAACTCTGTAGTTATCTGGCACCCATGGTAGACAGGAGAAAAAATGTCAGTGTGTTGCCCTGCAACTGGAGGCACACTAGGATCATCCAAAAGATGATCACGAGTCATCCTAGTGAAGGGAGAAGTTAATCCAACGTTGACCTCATGAACAAAGTCCCTCCACTCTTTGAAATTACCTAAAAAAGTGAATCAAAGTAAGACCAAGTCAGATGCATATGAAAATAGAAAGGACAAAAAGCATGAAAAGCAAGTAAATGAAGAAACTTACGTGGATCGCTAGGCTGCCAATCAGGGTCAAATTGATGCATCACATCATCTAAGTGAGGAGGTCGAGGAACAATAGGAGGACCCTCAGGGACATCAGGAATATCATCAGAATCATCAATATCATCGAAATCCTCATCCTTTGGAGCAGCCTCATCTGAAGAATCATTGCTATCTGGATCATAGTCCTCGTTAGTGGACTTTGAATCAACAGTCATGATCACAGATCAGGAAGGAGTCTGGTGCAGGAGCACCATTTCTTTTCAAATAAGTTTGGTCTAGTTTAAAACCATAAGGTCAGTAAGACCATTTTATGATGTATTAGAGGTCACTAGGAGATTAGGAGGTTGAAATATGCAAAATATTGCTTACAATGTAAAGGTTGCCAATGTAAAATTGAAAAGAAGATGCAAACTTGGAAGATGAAGGGTCATTTGGCTCTCAGGTCGTTCCAAGTCAGTTAGAAACTAAAGAGTTCATGATGTAATGCCTTTAAAAGGCCTTGTAACCTTCAAAGAATTCGTGGGTGGTTGATTAGAAGGCTCTGATCAATAAAAGAGCACTGTTTTTTATGTATTTCTTCAGAAATTTGCTGTTTTCTGATACTGTACGGCCCTGTATGGGCAAGGATGCATGCTAACTTGATTGTAAGTGGTAGTTTAATCAATCACCCTCCATTTGTTTTTTGTTTGGTGCAAATTGGTGAGTATTTGATAGAGATATGCCAATTCTTGTGAAAACTATCAAAACCCTCTATTAGGGTAAACAAAGTTAATGAAATTGTGTTTCTCTCGTTTTATTCATTGAAAGTGGCTAATCCTTGGTGGAAATGATCTTGATAATGTCTACTTCCATATTTATGAGGTTTTGAACCAAATGGTTGAGGTTTAAGAAGGGAAAATCAAAGTTTTATGACTGTAATTTGTGTCACAGTCCAGAAAACAGGGTTTTAAGAACAGTCAAGAGGTATAGGACTTAGGGATTGATAAATTGCTTATCAAATTGGACTTTTGAGGGTTTTATAAGCATAAGTAGGTCCATTTAACATTGTTTGAGGGATTGGTTGAGAGAGATTGAGGCAGGGGATAGGAGAATCAATAAGACCCCTGTGTATGCAAGGCCTAATAGACCTAATTGGTGCGATGACAGTCTTTTGTTTAGAAACACTTTCCAAAGTAAGCTATGTTGATCTTTTGGTATGTTGATAATAAGGATAAAGGGTATCTCAAAAGTCTTAGACAGTCTTAAATGGAGGTCTACACTAAAATTTATGCTTTGATAGTCCCTTAAAGAGGGCTACTAACTTTTGGACAGTCAATGAAGGAATAGTAATTTGATGAAAAGTCAGATATGGAGAATTGTTTGTTTTGGTTGAGATAGGATTCTTAAAGGATAAAAAGAAAGACAACTAAGGTATTGTTGAGTCAGAGTTGTGAGAAAATCAGTTTTGTGCCACTGATTTAGGAAGGTTTCTTGTGAAGACTTATGAGGTTGTGGGATTGAAACCCATTATTATGAAATATGCCAGTAAGAAGTTGAGTTGAAACCTTTTCCTCTGCATCATATTGGTATCAGAGCTAGCAAAAGCTCTGGGAGGAGATGTTATGTATTTGATTTCTGAGATGAAGAGTTGAAACAATATGTTTGGTTGGTGACCATTATTTTGTTTGCTAAGGTGTTTGGTTGCAGGTGCTTGGTCCATCTAGCTGCAGAAGGATGTTTTCTGAGGTTGTGTGTGTGGGCAGACAAGATGAGGTCTGTCATGACCATTCTCCAATGGAGATTAGGCTGGATAAGGGTGCAGAGAGAAACCACTGAGGAGAGAGTGGTAGGTGCATCACCAGAATCTGTTGTTGGGTGAGATGAATGGTTTGGTGAGTTGGTGTGGTAAGGCAGTAGAGAGATGGATACCTGACTGAAGAAGCACTTGAGGTTGCAGCCTGAAGAGTACTCCACTGATGGGAGTAGAAGGAGCCTGAAGAAGCTCTAAAGTTGATGGTAGTTTGATTTTGTTGGTTGGTTGGTCACTAGCCATTGATGTGAAGATTTGAAGCCTAAAGCTAAAGATGGAGAGACAGACAGAGATGCAAGAAAAGGTAGTTTTGTTTTGCAGATACATTTCCAAGGGACTTGGAAATCTTTGTTGGTTGGTTGTATGGTGCAGGAGCACCATTTCTTTTCAAATAAGTTTGGTCTAGTTTAAAACCATAAGGTTAGTAAGACCATTTTATGATGTATTAGAGGTCACTAGGAGATTAGGAGGTTCAAATATGCAAAATATTGCATACAATATAAAGGTTGCCAATGTAAAATTGAAAAGAAGATGCAAACTTGGAAGATGAAGGGTCATTTGGCTCTTAGGTCGTTCCAAGTCAGTTAGAAACTAAAGAGTCATGATGTAATGCCTTTAAAAGGCCTTGTAACCTTCAAAGAATTCGTGGGTGGTTGATTAGAAGGCTCTGATCAATAAAAGAGCACTGTTTTTAATGTATTTCTTTAGAAATTTGTTGTTTTATGATACTGTACGGTCCTGTACGGGCAAGGATGCATGCTAACTTGATTGTAAGTGGTAGTTTAATCAATCACCCTCCATTTGTATTTTGTTTGGTGCAAATTGGTGAGTATTTGATAGAGATATGCCAATTCTTGTGAAAACTATCAAAACGCTCTGTTAGGGTAAACAGAGATAATGAAACTATGTTTCTCTTGTTTTATTCATTGAAAATGGCTAATCCTTGGTGGAAATGATCTTGATAATGTCTACTTCCATATTTATGAGGTTTTGAACTAAATGGTTGAGGTTTAAGAAGGGAAAATCAAAGTTTTATGACTGTAATTTGTGTCACAGTCCAGAAAACAGGGTTTTAAGAACAGTCAAGAGGTATAGGACTTAGGGATTGATAAATTGCTTATCAAATTGGACTTTTGAGGGGTTTATAAGCATAAGTAGGTCCATTTAATGTTGTTTGAGGGATTGGTTGAGAGAGATTGAGGCAGGGGACAGGAGAATCAATAAGACCCCTATGTATGCATGGCCTAATAGACCTAATTGGTGCGATGACAGTCTTTGGTTTAGCAACACTTTCCAAAGTAAGCTATGTTGATCTTTTGGTATGTTGATAATAAGGATAAAGGGTATCTCAAAAGTCTTAGACAGTCTTGAATGGAGGTCTACACTAAAAGTTATGCTTTGATAGTCCCTTAAAGAGGGCTACTAACTTTTGGACAATCAATGAAGGAATAGTAATTTGATGAAAAGTCAGATATGGAGAATTGTTTGTTTTGGTTGAGATAGGATTCCTAAAGGATAAAAAGAAAGACAACTAAGGTATTGTTGAGTCAGAGTTGTGAGAAAATCAGTTTTGTGCCACTGATTTAGGAAGGTTTCTTGTGAAGACTTATGAGGTTGTGGGATTGAAACCCATTATTATGAAATATGCCAGTAAGAAGTTGAGTTGAAACCCTTTCCTCTGCATCAGAGTCCCTCTCCCTCCCCTTCATCCTCCTCTAGAGACCCTAGTAATGAGGATGCCAAGAGTCAAAGGGGTCCAAATGACATTTCCAAGTTCACCCATCTCTTGAACGGTCCTGTAACAGGTGGACACTGGGGGCAAGTCCTCAGGGACATCCTCACCAAACTGCTGCAAAACACAATCAACTCGATGAGCCTCAACCAGACCGTTACAGTTTGTAATCTCTGAAACCTCACGACAATGCTCTCTAATCTCACCATCTCAGGCCTAGGCCCCCTCCATGTCATGATAAAGATGGAAAATCATATCATCATCAATGAGAGTAGCAATAGTGGGTAAAGTAGCATCAAAATGACCACCATGCGCCCATCTCCTTGCTCTCGGTAACCGTCTATCTGGAAGAGGAATAAGCTTTTGATAAGGCTTCATGTGCTCAAAAATCCATGCCATGATCAAAGAAGAGTGGCTAAAGGCTAAAGCCCCTTGCCGTGAAATCCAATAGAAGTCTTTGTAAACCATAGCCAGGATGTCCGGTCTCCAAGAAAAAATTGTGCCCTCCTCGATCTCACGAATGATGGGTACCCAACACCATCTCAGACGAGCTGAGGCCTTGTCTCCTGACAACCTCAAAGAAATCAAACCAATCAGGAACCTCCTCAAGAGCGGAATGCAGAGACGTGGTACAAATGTAAGTTGAACTCCTGTCTGATCTCTAGGATGATTAACCCCCATGAATGCAGCCCAAGAAGCCTTGTCCTCATAGGACTCACTGATAGGAAGAGATAGGGGATGTCCCCTCACAGGTACTCCAAGAATGCGATATACATCACATAGAGTGATAGTCCACTCTCCATAAATCTATGGGAACCGAAATGTGTTCCTGTCTGCATCCCAGTAAGTCAAGATGTCACAGCATATGCGGGATATAGGATGAATCACATGTACATGGAAAACTCTAGCAAGGCCCGCCCTCTTCAGTATAGCACGAGCCTTCATACTCAATGAAGTAAACATCCCTGAGAGCCATCCTTGCTCCCAGTAGACATTCCATCGGAGATGTCCTGCAAAATTAGAAGAGAACTTTAGATTAGATCTCATAAACTCATAAAATCCCTAAAAATAGTATAACTATAGAAAAACTTACACAAAAAATCAAATAAACCTTAAAAAATTGCAATAAATAGGTAGATTCAGTGACCAAATCATGTCAGATCGAAGTGAAATGAGTGTTAAACAACATCAAATGTAGTTAGAAATCAGTCCAACAGGGTCGCCCTTAGGTGACCCAGGTTTTCAGGATCTCCCCCAAGTGACCTTGCTGCTTTACAGGATCTCCCCCTTGCGACCCTGCCTAACAAAAGGGGCAACCCTAGGAGCGAATCCCTCAAGAAAAAATCACTCTAAAAACCTCATTTTTTGACTGATTTCAGAAAACGAAAGATCAATCTTGGTCTAAATGTCGAGACGAACACAATGCAACAGAGAAAATCACCAAAAATAGACAATTTTAAGATATTTTTCACAAAATCAAACTAGGGTTTAGAGAAGAGTTTTTCACTGATTGCATACCCGATTCTCCACGATTGAAGAAGAGGCAGCCATCTCTGTAATCTCCTCAACGATACCTCTCTATCAATTACTCACACGAATGATTCCATCACCGTTTTGCTCTGATCTCACAATTTGGCTTGCTTTGTTTTCCCTTAGCTTAGTTCATTTATGCATTTTTGACTAGTTCTTTGCTTTTATGCATTTGTTTCATGCATTATTTTACGTGCTCTCATCCCTACAGGTCCAAATTGACAAAAACAAGCAACTAGTCGAACTCAAGCGATCTATGGTAAGATTCGTCATTTCAATTTGCATTATTTACTTTGATATATTTAAATGACGGATTAACACTAGTTATTACAGGTACAAATTGTTGGAAAATTGACAATAGGTAAGGCCTAGTTCCGGAACGGTACCTACCTATCATGTAGACTACCGTCCCTGAGGGGGCAAATATGTAAGCAGAAAAATCATGCACTACCTCCACGAGGACCCCTATGATGATTCAAATCCTTGTCACATACATGTAAGCGTGAAATAATGTCCTTTAAGCAACATGCCTCTTGATGAGATGTCATCTCTTCTTGTCTTGTGTTGTTTCTTCCTTATTGATTTCCCTCTCTTCCTATTTGCTACGCTTTTTGACACTTGTTGCGACACTTGTCAACTCACGTTTTCTAGCTTTCGACCTTGATCCTAAGCCTTGTGAGAGTCTTGTAGGTGAGTTTTCACCTCTCCCCTTTGTTTTTCCTCTAGTGCACCTCCTAGAAGCCTTCTAGAGGTCCCCTTATCCATCTCTCACTTTCGGTTTTCAGTTTTGTCAAACCAATCCAAATCTCCCCCTATTATTTCTAGATCTCCCCTGGGAGATCCTGCTGACACAAGTGGAGATTTGGATTCTTCCACATGAATGACCTGTTTCTTGATACAGAACCTGTCCTTTTTCTTTCTTCTACCATCTCCCAGCCTATTTTTTGCATCTGACCCTATCCAGCCTAGATCTCCCCCAAACAACCTAGGGTCACCCCCTAGGTGACCCTACTGGCAAAAGGGTTCACCCTACCATTTTTGTAGCCGTGGAAAAACTCAAGTTTCTCTCTCATTTTTGCTCCATTTTGCCTGTTTTTCTCTTTGTTTGCATGGTTTTTGATCCCTGATATAGAGTTAACTATTTCATTCACCCACACATGCATAATTAGCTCTATTTTATCTCAATTTAACTCTTCAATCAATCTCATGCATTCCCTCTCCTCTATTTCCTCTCCAGTGATAAGCTGTCTTTGCTTCATCACTCTCTAATCAGTTGAGTTCACTGGGTAATCAACCTTGTGAACTCCCTAATCTATTCTTGTTAACTCATCAATCATATGAGTTAACTCTCCAATCAATTCCTTCTTCTAAACCTATAAATACCCCCCTCCCTCAAGCACAAAGGGAGGCAAATTCATTGTGCACACAACTCTTGCCAAATTTTGCTCTCCAACTTAGCATTCAAATGCTCTTACAGGATGAATGTGCTTTTTGCATTATTTGTTCAACCAAGTAGTGTCACGCTGCTTCATTCTATGCCATTGTGCTCAATCCAAGCTCTCATTGAGCTCATACAAGCTTCATCAAATCTTCTTTCTGTTTCTTTGGGTCATTTTGTTGTCAAGAGGATCACCCGCTACCACAAAAGGATTCAAGGTTGCCTATTACAAGTATTATTGAGGGTAGTGGAGTCAACAAATCTTTGTTTCTCTTAGGTTCCTTCACTGTTTTCTTTCAATTCATAGTAATTAGAGAATCAAATTTGCTCTTGGGAACATTAAAACATTGCTTTTTCCTTGATAGTTAGATCTTGCATGTTAGATTAAACGCTTTCATATTTCAAGATCTAGTTTCTTAGAAGAAGCATTTGTCCTTTTCTTAGATTAAATTGCATTCAAAACATCTAAAACACAAAAAATGTAGGGTAACATTGCATTGGAAAAGTCATATAGAATTGCATACATATTTCCCTTTCATAGATTAGAAGCACTTTTATTTCCAAAATACTCTAAAAAAATACCAAGAAGAACGTTTTGCATATCATTTAGTTTGGATGCATTTAGATACCCTAGAATAGACAAAATTGCAAACCCTCAATTCCATCACGAGGTAACCACAGTTCAAACGATCCAACCAAACCCTCGATCCCATCACGAGGTAAAAACAAAGTCAAAACACAAGTGAAACCCTAGGTCAACGAAACCCTAGGTCAAAAACCTAGATCTAGTTAAAGTTAGCAATCACACGAATTCCTCTCTTCTAATTCACGAATGTGCTTAGGAGTGAGAGGAGAGTGGGTGATGACTATTTGTGACAAGATCCAAGAGATTCGTCCAAGACCTCAACAATAAACATTTGTCCTTACCACAAGGAGACCCATTCATCCTCTTGTTATTAGAAGAAACCAGACAGCAACAGATACAACAAGACCTCTTACAATGCATACAAATACAAGAGGACATCAATGAGAACAATCGCTTACCCACACAGAGGTGGAATCATAGAAATCCAAACAGGAGAAGAGAAACTAGTGACCCTTTGGGTCATAGGGTTATCTCAACTACAACAACAATCGAATGAAACATACATTAGAGCACACAACAACAAAGGCCGCAGTACATGCCGACCCCTCTCCGTGAAGTCCATCTCTCTAAGGAGCCAGATACCCACCGTGTGTCACCTCCTCTCAATTGGCTAATTCCACATGAGCGAGAGTGACATGGTGGATCGCCTTGTGGCAAGGATGGAAAGGGTCTATGTGTGTGTCGAAATTTGACCCAATAGCCCCAAGCAACCGGAGTCAAAATTTTGAGCATACAATATTGTTTATAGCTAAATCCAAGGCGAATATATTTCCCAAACATGTATGGGTGTTTTCTATCACCCTCTCTTCATTATTAACATTTTCAAGTAGTGGTGGTAGCAATTGATCTAGTTCATTTTTCCAAGTGTCTTTTTCTTGCAAATTACCTTCAGTATTGAAAAAGTTGGGAAATGCCATGTCAATATGTTGATCAAAATCATTTAGATCTTCTATCAATATGGTGTTGAATCTCTCATGTTCACCAATCAAGTCATTATATTCCTTAAATACCTTTCCTTCAACACCTGTTTTAGCGTTTAATTCCTCCTTTTTCTCTATTATCCGGAGGTGAAGTCTTTTGTGTTCTTGATAGACTTGATGTGTTCTTTTGTGTAGTTTCTATATTTGATCACTGTTCCTCATCATCTTGTCGAATCTTTTCTGAATCAATTTTGAAGCCATGTTGTATTTAACAACTTTTATTTAGTTTCCAATTGTTCACTTTTCTTTTGAGAATTCTCTGCCTTGAGCTTCCAATAATTAGTCTCTACTCTTGCTTTTATGACCCTTTTGTCAGCCTCCAAGTAGGGTGAATAACTGCTTGATGAGGGCAATTTATCCTTGTAAGTGGCAACCTCTTCCCTGAGCTATGCATTCTCTACCATATAAGAATCATTCTTTCTTACCAACTGCTCAATTTGAGCCCTTGTAAATTTTGCAACATTTACATTCAAATCAGCAACCTCGATGGGATATGTATCTTCAACCCTCTGAATCATGAGATGGCCAAAGACTTCATTTGGGTTGCTTATGACTTGAGGTTTCTTATGTGGAGGATATAATTACCATATGAATAATATTCGCTTGTTAGGACCATATCCTGATCCAGATTTTATCTTATCAAGGGCTTCAATACTAAGCTGTATCCTTTTATCCTGATTCCTCCTTAAAGTATCAAATACAATTGTTGAAGTCATGTCCCATCCGAGAACCAATATCACCCCTACTTCTTGATGCAATTCTCTTCCTCTCTCTGGAGTCATATTCTCCATAGCCTTATCAATCTCTGATTGAAGTTCTTGTAGAACCTCATCTTGTATCTCAGGGGTGATATTTTTCGTCTTTTCTTGAGCTTGCTTTCCTTTATAGTCATACAAAAAATATTTGAATTCCGGGCTCTTGATGAACTGAGCATCTGTAACAAATTTTTGGCTAGCTAAATACCGCACATCTTCCGACAACTCATCAGAAGTTTGTATTTTAACCTCTTCTCTTTCTTCTGGAGGTTCATATTCCCCAATGAGAGGCATGGATGCTTCCAAGTCTTTATTCTCCCCCTCTTCTTCTTCAACATCAAAGGAAATGTCAGGAGTCTACTAAGGAGACAAATGAGTAATGGGAATCTCATCTTTAGCCTGTGTCTCTCTGATAAATCTTCCCTTTCTCTCAAAGACATAGGGAGGAACATTCTCAATCAAGTCTAATGCATTTGCAATTAGTGTATCCAATCTCTCAATGCGATTATCAATATCCATGAAAGCACCTATATAATTGGGGTTTTGAGCTACCCTCCAAGCTTTAGCCAACATTACCTTATGATATAGGCTTCTTCTTTCAACTGTAGTGTGTTCATCATAGTTTCTAACCAGGTCATCATCAACAAACAACACATGATGATACTTCTTCAACTTTTTATTGGTTTTGACTGTGTTTATGAAATTTTCTGGATCAAAATTTTCCCTGGCATTTCCTGAAGGTAATTTAAAATGTTCCATTCTTTTGTCAATTAACTGATACCCCTTATCAGACATAACTATAAAGTCTCCAGAGCACAAGGTTTTGGGCATGAAACACTGCTTATTGTGACTCTTCAAATGTATGAAATCAGAATAAGTAAGTTGCCTTACAATATCCAAGTAAGCAATTCTATCTGGGCAAGTCCTTGGCAACAAAAAAGGGGCCCTTCAAATCCAAATACCCTTATTTTTGTGTAGTTTGTATGAGAATACCAGTCAACCCAATTGTGACTGAATTTTCCATGCTCATATATGTTCTAAGGCCTTAGGAATCTCTATATTTCTTGTGATAAATTGTAATCATAAGGGTATCCTAGCAACTTATATACAAGTTTCACAAAATAATCCTTAATATAGAGGTAATGAGACTTTTCACACCTGCTATCCATTATAGCAGTCCATATTTGAATAGGTTTGACATCTCCATTCTTGTCCAAACCCCTTATTCTTAAACAGTCATTCCACAGTCCCATGTTCTCTCCTTCATATAATATAAGATGCATAAGCAAAGAATAATGTTTGAACTTAGTGCCTCCTTTTATGGAGACCAACTCATTATGAAGGGCATTGGCCAAGAATTCAACATAATCAAAATGTTGTGCTTGATGGCTTTGTATATCAGCAGTCAGAACCATGGGAGCAGTTTCCATAAACATAGAAGCTTCAACACCAAGCAACTGGCACACAGAGTAATAAGTGCATTAGAAGTATTCTTCAAATAGCTCTATGGAATATGGGGGATCCTTTATTACTGAAAACACTCTAAACTTATTTTCTTCATCCTGGGGTCTGTGCTTAGGCAACCTCCACCTTTTGTAATTGTTGCTCATATTGTAGTATTCTTTGATCAAGTCCTAGATTCTAAATTTTACATGAAAACTTCAGTCTAGCTGAAATACCATACATATATAATCTCTTGTATCAGGGAAAAACCCGTTCCATCCTTCAACTCAATCAGGTAGGTCTGCAGATTATAGCTTTTAGCTACTGCTTTTAGGAATTCAACATTAACAAATGCATTTGGTACTTTGATCTTGCCTAGATTCAGTCTCCATGGATTTGAGACTAGTGTATGCCTATGCATCTTTTTGTAATGATACATGAAGAGGTCATACCCTCTCATAGGGGTCTACACATCTCCTACATGCTTGTATGCATCTTCTAGTTTCTCTGCACTAGGATTTAACTGAGCATTCCTCCTAGACCTTTGTCCAAACTTTGGGTACTGATCTATTAAATCTTGATTCAAATGCCTTTCATCTAGTCTTTGTCTTTTGGCCCTAGGGTTTTCAATTGTTTTTTCCATAGCATAATGCAAGAGAATTGTAGTTCCTTTCAAATGCAATTCAAACCAGAAGCTATAAAATTTGAGCTCAGAATACTTACTTGGATTCTTGAGTTGTATCTGTTGTAGAGGCCTGTCCTTGATCTCGTGCTTGCATAATGAATCAAATTTTCTTAAGTTTGTTTTTGATATACTTGGCTCTAAGCATTAATGGCATCTTTCATATCATCAGGATGACATTTAATTTTGGCACCAAAGCATGTCTTGTCATCCTTTTGAAATAATCAATTTTACTTAAGGGGTCTATGATCTTTTAATTCTGTCAGAATTTTGTTATGACGTAAATGGTTGTCACGCCGAAATCCAGTTTTGTCAAGTCCCTTCGATATCTATTTCTCCTTTCGACATCTGTTAGGTTCTTTTTTCAGTGGACCAGATATTGCCTCTCGTTGATATCCTGAACTCTCCTTTTATGTTTTTATTTACTTGTCTTTTCTAGCTGCTTTTCAATGGGACTAGAATCTGGGTCATACAGACATTCTAAATTTCTTTATATTATATGTCACTACTTTGTCGGTGGGATGTCAATCCGATATTTTTTAGTCCCCCCGATATGCTTCTTTTGTTCGGGATGTCGAAGAGACTTCCAAAGGCTCATCCAGATACTACAAAATCTTTGTCCCTTCAACTTTTTAGTGTCATCTTGAAATATTACCTAAATGCTTGCCTTCGGATTTTCAAAGAGACTGTATGATGAGTCTCCTTGACATGGCGATCTTTCCTCAATACGTTATGTATCATATTGTCGCCTTATCGGTGTAACACATTTAGGTGTCAGATCGATCTCCCGATATATCGAAGGGACCCTGGGCTAGTCACTCCCATACACCGTAGGTCTTTTATATGCATGCTTTGATTTTAGAGTTAAGACTCCCGTGATATGATTTCGAATGACATGGGTATTTTCAATGTGATATTTTGGTTTAAGTGTGAAGGTAGTTTATTAGAGCTTAGTTTTTTAGGGAGATTATGAGAATAATTATTTTGAAATGGAAAAACATTATTATAAAGGTATCATGATGGCTGGAAATGGATTTTGGATGAAAGAAATTTAAAGTTTAAAACTCTGTGTCAATAGTGTCTTTGGCTGGAGATGAATGGCCGTGAGGCCATTGCAAGGATCCAAAATAACTCTCTTGGATGTAGACCCATAGAGGTGCGAGGGTGGGAAATGGAATCCTAACCTACTGTGCATGGAAAATTTTATTTAAAGAGAAGATGTTTCAGGAATTGTCAATGCACTGGCAATTTCCTGTTCTTCTTTAATATACTGTGCATGAAAAAAATGTTTTATGAGAAGAAATGTTTTAGGAATTGTCCATGCACTGGCAATTCCTATTCTTCACCACTCATGTTTTGTAAGTAATAAGAATCTTCACCACACTTGCTAGTGATGACAAATGGGCCTATCCATAATGCTTCAAAGTTACCATGCTTCCCTTTATCTTGTCCTTTGGCATTCCACACGAGGACCATATCATCCACATTGAACTTTCTTTCCTTGGTTTTTTTATCAAAAAGATATTTCATCTGTAGCTGCAATTTTTCATTCTGTTTCTGAGCTTGTGTTCTAATTTCATCAAGTTTAGCTAATTGTTCCAATCTCTCTTCCATAGGTTCAGGGACATCCAAATCCTCTTGAAGAATAAACTTATATATTGGTATAAGGTTATGCATGGGTATTCTAGCTTGGGTACCATACACCAACTCAAATGGGGATTTCCCTGTGGCCTTTTTGATGGTGATCCTATCTTCCCATAGAGCCAATTTTAACTTTGAATACCAAGCCTTCTTATTATTTTCCAATGTTCTTTTTATTATCTTGATGATGCTTTTATTGCTGGACTCTACCTGTCCATTGGCTTGGGGATGGTATGGTGAGGCATATGAGATTGCTATACCATAAGATTCACAAAATGACATAAACTCTGCCAACCTAAAGCACATGCCATTGTCTATGACGAGTTTCACTGGTACTCCAAATCTAGTGATAATATTTTCCAAAAGAAAGTTTATCACAATTTTGTTGGTAGCTTGTCTTGTTGGAATATATTCTATCCATTTTGTGAAATAATTAGTAGCCACCAGAATCCATTTATGTCCACTACTAGACTTTTATGCAATTTTTCCTATAAAATCAAGTCCCCATTGGTGGAATGGAGCTTCCACTTGCATTGGTTTGAGTGGTAAAGCCCCATGATAATTGAGTTTACTAGAAAACCTTTGGCAGGCTTCACATTTTCTTACATAATTGTGAGCATCTTTAAAAACTTCAGGCCAATAATACCCATCTCTTAATATTTTATGGGCAGTAGTCCTGGCTGAGAAATGTCCTCCACATACACTTCTATGCATTTCCTGCAACACCTTCTCAGCTTGTGTCTTATCCAGGCATAGTAACAAAATACCATCTCTATTTTTCCAATATAGGTCCCCATCCATAAAAATATATTTTGAGGCATGGAGTTTCAATGTCCTCTTCTAATTGTCACTTAAGCCTTGAGGGCACTTCATGTTTTTTAGATAATACACTATGTTAGTATACCAAGAGGTATGTTCAATGCCTGTAATATCATTGTTTTCTTCACTCATGTTACAAATCTGTGCTACCTCTAGATTAGACTCAGTCATCAATTTGGCTAAGACCTGTCCTCTAACAAGATTAGTAATCTGAATGTTAATGTTGAATTCTTGGATTCTATTAATCCATCTACATCTTCATCCAGTGTCTTCATTTTGGACAAATACATGTTTTATTGCAGCATTTGGCACATAGGCTATTACTTGAGCTCCTACCAGATAAGGTTTGAATGCCTTAACTACTTTCACTAGGGCATAAGCTTATTTTTCTGTTATGTCATATTTTAGTTTTGCCCCTTGGAGTGATTTGCTAAGAAATGAGATAGGTTGTTCAAAGCCTTCCCTATTCTTTTGCAACATTACTGTCGCCACTGTGTTAAATGATGTAAAGGAAAATATTTGAAATGATTTGTCAAATTCTAGAGATTTCAACACAGGAGCCTTTTTAATTGCCTTTTTGATAGCCCCAAATGCATCAATGACCTATTCTATCTAGTCCACCTTTTTACCTTTATTTAAGATTTTGGAGATAGGCTTGACTATCTTTGCAAAGTTTGGTATGAATCTCCTGACAAAATTAATCTAACCAAAGAAAGACTGTATAGCTTTTACATTTCTTGGAATCAGGATTCTGTCAATACCTTCTACTCTCTCAAGATCAATTCTTACTCCATCCTTTGAAACTATATGACCAAGTAATTTACCCTTTGTTACAGTAAAATGACATATCTTTGGATGTAATGAGATGCCATATTCTAAAGCTCTGATGGAAATCTTTTCCAAATGTGCACAATGGTCCTCAACCTTTTTGGAATATGCTATCAAATCATCCTGATAGACTACCATGATATCATTGATAAGATCAGCAAAGGCTACATCCATAGCTCTTTGGAATGTTGCTCCTGTGTTTGTGAGTCCAAATGGCATTCTCACTTATACATATGTCCCCCATGATGTGGTAAAAGCAGTCTTAAACTATTCTAACTCTTTAACTTTTACTTGGTTGTATCCTGAAAAACCATCAATCATAGATAATAATTCACATCCAGTTACTCTCTACAACATTACTTCCATATTTGGAAGAGGATAGTTATCTTTGAGTGAGGACACATTCAGGTTTCTAAAATCCACACATAGTCTTATATCCTCATTTTTCTTTCTCATAGGTACTAGGTTTGAAACCCAAGAAGAATGTCTGATTGGTTTGATGATACCACCTTCCCTAAGTTTTGTAAGTTCCTCTTGCATTTTAGGGGCTAGTGTAGGGTTTATTGGTCTTTGTCTTTGCCTAAATGGCTTAGCATCTGGTTTCAAGGGTATGTCATGTTGAAAAACGTCTTCTCGGTATGCTTTCAAATCATCATAAGACCAGACAAATACATGTTTGTATTTTCTAAGTAGGGCAATGAGCATGCTTCTAATTTTAGGATTGAGCCTTTTTCCAATATACACTTTCTTAGGACCTATTCGTGTTCCAAGATTTATCTCCTCAACATCATCTTGCTTGATTGGGAAATTTTTCATATTGAACCTATCATGTCCATCAAACACTCTCTCGAGAGCTACAAGGTCTTTAGGAATTTTGGTTGTCTTGAGTTGGACCACTTCTTTTCCAAAAAGAGTCTCCTTGCCATCCTCCTCAACAAATGCATTAAAATCAATTTCTTATAATTCATATTGGTCCACACAATGGAGGAACTTAATGAGGTCTAGGTCTTCATTGAATATTTGCCAGTTATAAATATTATTAGGAATTGTTGGTCTAGCCTTGAATTATACCTTAATTATTCTTGCCAATTTGATGTCATCCTTTTTTAGGGATATGTTTGCCAAGTAGTCTGCCATTATATTCTTGGATCTATCTACCCAATTTATAGAGAATACATCAAATAGTTCAATGTTATCCCAAACAACATTTCTATACTACTTCAATCTCTTATTTTTTGATGAATATTTCTCCTTGACCTAAGAGACAATGAATTCTGAATCCCCATAACAACAAGGAGCTTGATTTTGTATTTTATAGCAATGTTCAACCTATTAGCAACACCTTATATTCTTCTATGTTATTTGTACATTCAAATGTTAATAGGAATGAATATTTGAAATTTCTACTATTTGGTGAAATGAATATCACCCCTACTCCATTGCCACTTTTGCCACATGCACTTTCAAAGTACATTCTTCAGACTTTAGACTTATCTTTTTGAACTTCTCTTTCTATTGATTCTGTATTTTGTAATTTAGGTTGTGATTTTTCAACCATAAAATTCCCAAGATATATATCACAGAAACAATTCATTTGGTAAGGATTCAATTGTTCTATTATGTTTTCGTACCTAGGCTCTCTGTATAGTTTAACTTCTTTCCCATTTACTGGTATAGTAGCATATGATAAATCAAGCTGGACATTCCCTCCTACTGCAGCAGTCCATTGCCTAGATAATAACATTCCATAGTAAGGTGGAGTGTCTATTATAGTGATATCAGTTGTGTAGGTTGCTTCAAAACATGAGGCCAATTTTAGTTCTACATCCTTCATGATTCCAACAACATGGATAGACCTGTTATCGATTGCATAACATTTGCCATATGTTGTGTCCACCCATAAATCCAATTCTTTTATAACAACAATAGACATAATATTTATTGCTGCCCCAAAATCAATCATACACTCCTCACTATCTTGTTATTTATCAATAGTGTTATGTAAAATGGGTCTACTTGGGCAGGGTTCTTCATTATGGCATTACCAAGATAGATTTTAGGGACATTCATAACTTCTTGTATAAGGTTATTCACCTTATCATTTGTTCCACCTTTGTTTCTATTTTGATTTGGTATGCTAGAAATCAACTTGAGGGCACTATCCCTGTATTCATCTACTCTCATCATTTACATTAATGTTATTGATATCTTGATTTGGGACAATGCTTGTGTCATATCAAATGAAGGAGTAGTAGTAATCTGTTCTAATTTTTCTTTATTGGAACCGTTTTCTTCAGATTGTTGGTTATTTTTGTCCTTCACCTTATGTTGATTCAATTTTGGATGGTTCCTTGTGTGTAATTTTCTGGTTTTCTTCTTTCTTATGGTTACCCAAAGTTCCCTTCTTATGATCTGGTTCTTTAACAAACAAACCTCTAGGGGTTCCTTGGTCTGCATTCACAGTCCTATTCCTCAACTTGTAATTATTTCTGGCTTGTCAGAATAGCAATTGTAAGGGCTTTCTTTTCCTCCTTAGTGGGTGTTCTCAATTGGAAGTGTGGGGTCATATTGGATATAGGAGTGGTTTCCTCATAATTATCTTCTTGGTCAGAAAAGACTTCTTGCCTACGCATATTAATATTATATTTCTGATTATTCACATTGTATTCAAATCCATCTTCATTAGATGAATATTCTTCATCAATTGAGTGGGGTCTAAATCCTACCATATTTATGGTATGGTCATCCCTATCTTGATAATAATGTATTTAATTTTCTTACAATGATTTGGCTACCACACAATATTCTGGTGAGTGAGGTAGGTTGCATGCAACACACCATGGATTGTTGGTCACTACATGTGTCCCCTGTTTCTTTAGGGGGTTGAGAGTTTCTTTGTAATTCTATTTCTACCTGTTATCCATAGGCCTTCCATCCTTCCAATTTGTGTTATAAGGCATATCATGTAGTCTAGGCCTTTCATTTATGTAATAATTAGCTGGATTTACTTGATTGTTATTTGGCTTTGGTGAGATTTTTGGATTATCTCTTTTCCCAAGCTTCCCATCTACTCTCCTATTGTTTTCAATACTCATGGCTGCCTTTTGGGCTTCTGCCAAGGTCATAGGAGTTTTGTTTCTAAGCTCATATCTAGTTTTAGGGTGAAAAGCTTTCAAATACAAAGCCAGAGCCATACGATTTGGAGGCTTTAATTCTGGTGGGATCTTATGATAGATCTTTGAAAACCTCTAATTGAAATCAACCACTGATTCATTATAATTTTTTTGGATAATTGTTAACTCGTACACAACAAAATTTGGATCCAATTGGCTCCCATACTATTATTTAAATTAAACTTTGAAATCTTCAAAGGAACAAATTGATGCATCAGATAGATTCTTGTACCAGTCCCTAGCATCTTCAATAAGAGACAACATAAATAACTTCATCTGGATGTCTTCATATTGCACTTCATAATTATCCATGACTGTCTCAAAATTTCTAATATGTTCCTCCACTTAGATGGCATTGTTTTTAGCAAATTTTGGAATGGCATTTCTTAAATCATTATGAATAGGCTCTAGACATATTTGATATCTAGACAAGTCTAGCTGTTTGTATCTATTTATGTTAAGAGGTCCTTGTAAATGTTGGTTTGGTTGGTATTGATTATGAGGAGGATGTTGTTGTATATTATGGTGTAGGTTCATGCTTACGTTTTGATGGTGAGGTTGAATAGGCTGATGACCAGATGGTGAATAAGAATTAGCCATATGTTGAGATGTGTTATGGGCATTGGTTGGTTTTGGATTTCGTGGTGGAGGATTTTGTTGAACATGGCCACCATGATGGTGTCTTTGAAGTGTGTGAACTACTTGCATTTTGATGCGACCCCTGTTGGTTGCTTGTTAGAGCATGCCCTCCTTGCTTATGGGGGGAATATACTTTGAGCTAGTTACTGTGGTCCTAGACCTTATTTGTTGTAGTTCTTGTTTGAATCGTTCTTCTTCTCTTAGTTTGGATAGCTCTAGTTCCTCTTGTAATTTAAATAAATCATGCTACATCTCATCCTTATTTCTTCTATCTTTTGGTGGAGTACTATGGTTTTCTATGGATGTTATCTGATTTGTAGACTCATATTGAATTTATTCACCCTATTGTATTGATATTTGATAATCATACTCTACCTACTTCTGCATTATTTCTCTTTCAATTTGAGCTTGATATTCAAGCTGCCTTTGAAGGTAAGGCCTGTATTGGGCTAGAATATCATCAGACCAGGCATGATAACTTTTGGACTGGAGCTCATTTGATTTAGGTAGGGGGGTGAAGCTATTATGAATTATTATTAGCTGTTCTAATGTATTCTCTTGAGTATTCCAGTCATTAATACATTCAGACTAATCTGATATCCCAGTTTTCTTGGAAGGGGCCCTTCCAGGTGGGGAATATTGCAATTTCTTACCATCAACTTTAGATCTCCTACCATCCATTGTTATATTTCAAAATAACTTTGTATAGATTCGCCACCTCTCCTTAAAGAGGAATGATGTTCTTTTCTGAGTTCTCTCCACTAGCAGAGTTATAATTTCTTATTTGTTTCACTCTTTTGTCTTGGTATGCTGAAACCAAATAGTTTGGAGTTGTCCCCAGTAGAGTTGCCAATTCTGTTAGGTCACAAAAATGTAGGTTGTTAACCCTAAGAGGTTGCCAAGCTCTCTTGATGTTTTTGGTAAACGACACGGGGTAGATATGGCTAAAACCCCCTTCACTTCAGGCTCTACCGAACCTAGGTGGATATACCTTGACTATTAGTACAGACTTATTTGACCTTCACAATGGCATACAAGTGTGAAGTAGATGTAAAGGTAAAAGTTATTCCTAATGCTAATGTTTGAGAATGTAAATTAGGTTTCTATTAAATGATGTTTTGATGTGAGTATGACCAGTGCTTTATCTATTGGGCAAAGGGGTCAAGATTTGATGATATACAGATCTTTTATCTAGTTAAACTTGAATTGCTAGGCACTGATATGAATCCATACCTTGTATAGATGTGCAAGAATGTTAGGTTGCAGGGTTCTTATCAAATCCCAATGATATTTTCCTAAATTATTGTGATCAGAAGAAAGGATTTTAATTCTAATGGGAAGGAAACCAACCAAGATGACTTGTTCAAAAGATTTTAACCTTGAGCAGAGACCAAGAAACTTAAACCACTTAGCAGGACTTAAATCGACTTCTCATAGAAACTAATCACACAGAAACAACAAATGTGTATTGATAAATTTATTATATCCTTGATATATTAATTTAAACAACTTAGGAAACCATTTTGGAGACAATCATGTAGCCCATAAAAATAAAACTCAACACAACAATTAAACACCAAATACTCTAATTCACCAAATAACTCCTCTCCTTTGTATTAATTCAGAAGTTCATGGTATATTTGAAAACATAGATTGACATGGATAGAGTTTTTATAAGTATTGTATTGTCTTGTATGTAAATATATGAGAGAATATTACAATTGATTCCCCACTCAAAATGGCCTTGGTATCCCATTATTATAGGATGCAAACAAGCTTCAGGCCTAAACGATGTGATTGCTCATAATTGTATCTTTTCAAATAACCAATACATAATTAAGAAATAGAGAAATAAACAAAGGCAAATGCAACAATCAGGTTCTGGGCTCCATTAATCATCATAGAGGGACCCGTGACCACTAGCGTGGCAAGGTTCTCCTTTCCGTGTTTCAGATTAACATGACTGCATTGCCTGTTGGTAACAAAATTTTCCACTTTTTCTAAATAATTACGATGCCCTAGTTATGAACAAATTCACCTTGCCAATATGAGTTATATAATCCTGGCGGGTACATGTGTTTGCAATGATTATATCATTCATAGTTGACTCCAAGACGAATATCTTTCCCAAACATGTATGGGTGTTTTCTATCACCCTCTCTTCATTATTAACATTTTCAAGGAGTGGTGGTAGCAATTGATCCAGTTCATTTTTCCAAGTGTCTTTTTCCTAAAAATTACCTTCAGTATTGAAAAAGTTGGGAAATGCCATGTCAAGATGTAGATCGAAATAATTTAGATCTTCTGTCAATATGGTGTTGAATCGATCATGTTCACCAATCAAGTCATTATATCCCTTAAATACCTTTCCTTCAACACCTATTTTAGATTTCAATTCCTCCTTTTTCTCTAACATCCGAAGGTGGAGTCTTTTGTGTTCTTGATAGACTTGATGTTTTCTTTTGTGCAGTTTCCAGAATTTATCACTGTTCCTCATCATCTTGTCGAATCTTTTCCGAATCAATTCTGAAGCCATGTTGTATTTAACAACTTTTATTTTAGTTTCCAGTTGTTCACTTTTCTTTTGAGAATTCTTTTCCTTGAGCTTCCAATAATTAGTCTCTACTCTGGCTTCTATGACCCTTTTGTCAGCCTCGAGGTAGGGTGAATAACTGCTTGATGAGGGCAATTTATCCTTGTAAGTGGCAACCTCTTTCCTGAGCTATGCATTCTCTACCATATAAGAATCATTCTTTCTTACCAACTGCTCAATTTGAGCCTTTGTAAATTTTGTAACATTTACATTCAAATCAGCAACCTGGATGGGATCTGTATCTTCAACCCTATGAATCATGAGATGGCCAAAGACTTCATTTGGG
Source organism: Cunninghamia lanceolata (assembly GCA_027924645.1). Classification (NCBI taxonomy): domain Eukaryota; kingdom Viridiplantae; phylum Streptophyta; class Pinopsida; order Cupressales; family Cupressaceae; genus Cunninghamia; species Cunninghamia lanceolata. The sequence continues at coordinate 396,012 of BSBN01000246.1, forward strand.
TTGCTTATGACTTGAGGTTTCTTATGTGGAGGATATAATGACCATATGAATAATATTTTCTTGTTAGGACCATATCCTGATCCAGATTTTATCTTATCAAGGGCTTCAATACTAAGCTGTATCTTTTTATCCTGATTCCTCCTAAAAGTATCAAAAACAATTATTGAAGTCATGTCCCATCTGAGAACCAATATCACCCCTGCTTATTGATGCAATTCTCTTCCTCTCTCTAGAGTCATATTCTCCATAGCCTTATCAATCTCTAATTGAAGTTCTTGTAGAACCTCATCTTGTATCTTAGGGGTGATATTTTTCATCTTTTTCTTGAGCTTGCTTTCCTTTATAGTCATACAAAAAATCTTTGAATTCCGGGCTCTTGATGAGCTGAGCATCTGTAACAAATTTCTGGCTAGCTAAATAGCTCACATCTTCCGACAACTCATCAGAAGTTTATACTTTAACCTCTTCTCTTTCTTTTGGAGGTTCATTTTCCTAATGAGACGCAAGGATGCTTGCAAGTCTTTATTCTCCCCCTCTTCTTCTTCAACATCAAAGGAAATGTCAAGAGTCTACTGAGGAGACAGATGAGTAATGGGAATCACATCTTTAGCCCGTGTCTCTCTGATAAATCTTCCCTTTCTCTCAAAGACATAGGGAGGAACATTCTCAATCAAGTTTGATGCATTTGCAATTAGTGTATCCAATCTCTCAATGGGACTATCAATATCCATGAAAGCACCTATATAATTGGGGTTTTGAGCTACCCTCCAAGATTTAGCCAACATTACCTTATGATACAAGCTTCTTCTTTCAACTGCAGTGTGTTCATCACAATTTCTAACCAGGTCATCGTCAACAAACAACACATGATGATACTTCAAATTTTTATTGGTTTTGACTATGTTTATGAAATTTTCTGGATCAAAATTTTCTCTGGCATTTCCTGAAGGTAATTTAAAATGTTCCATTCTTTTTTCAATTAATTGACACCCCTTATCAGACATAACTATAAAGTCTCCAAAGCACAATGTTCCAGGCATGAAAGACTGCTTATTGTGACTCTTCAAATGTATGAAATCAAAATAAGAAAGTTGCCTTATAATGTCCAAGTAAGCAACTCTGTCTGGGCAAGTCCTTGGCAACAAAAAAGGGGGCCCTTCAAATCCAAATACCCTTATTTTTGTGTATTCTGTATAAGAATACCAATCACCCCAATTGTGACTGAATTTCCCATTCTCATATTTGGCCTTAGGCCTTCGAAATCTCTATATTTCTGGTGAAAAATTGTAATCACAAGGGTATCCTAGCAACTTATATACATGATTCCCAAAATAATCCTCAAAATAGATGTAATGAGACTTTTTAGACTTGCTATCCATTATAGCAGTCCACATTTGAATAGTTTTGACATCTCCATTCTTGTCAAAATCCCTTATTCTTAAATAGTCATTCCACAATCCCATGTTCTATCCTTCATATAATATAAGATGCATAATCAAAGAATAATGTTTGAACTTAGTGCCTCCTTTAATGGAGACCAACTCATTATGAAGGGCATTGGCCAGGAATTTAGCATAATCAAAATGTTACACTTCATGACTTTGTATATCGGCAGTCAGAACCATGGGAGAAATTTCCATAAGCATAGAAGCTTCAACACCAAGAAACTGGCACACGAAGTAATAAGTGCATTGGAAGCATTCTTCAAATAGATCTATGGAATATGGGGGATCATCTATTACTGAAAACACTCTAAACTTATTTTCTTCATCCCGAGGTCTGTGCATAGGCAACCTCCACCTTTTGTAATTGTTGCTCATATTGTAGTATTCTTTGATCAAGTCCCAAATTCTAAATTTTGCATCAAAACTATAGTCTAGCTGAAATACCATAGATATATAATCTCTTGTATCAGGGAAAAAACCTGTTCCATCCTTCAACTCAATCAGGTAGGTTTACGGATTATAGCTTTTAGCTACTGCTTTTAGGAATTCAACATTAACAAATGCATTTGGTACTATGAGCTTCCCTAGATCCAGTCTCCATGGGTTTGAGATTGGTGTATGCCTATGCATCTTTTTGTAATGATACATGAAGAGGTCATACCCTCTCATAGGGGTCCACACATCTCCTACATGCTTGTATGTGTCTTCTAGTTTCTCTGCACTAGGATTTAATTGAGCATTCCTCCTAGACCTTTGTCCAAACTTTGGGCACTGGTCTATTAAATCTTGATTCAAATGCCTTTCATCTAGTCTTTATCTTTTGGCCCTAGGGTTTTCAATTGTGTTTTCCATAGCATAATGCAAGAGAATTCCAGTTCCTTTCAAATGCAATTTGAACCATAAGTTATAAACTTTGAGCTCAGAATACTTACTTGGATTCTTGAGTTTTATCTATTGCAGAGGCCTGCCCTTGCTCCTGTGCTTGCATGATGAATCAAATTTTCTTAAGATTGTTTTGGATATACTTTGTTCTGAGCATTAATGGAATCTTTCATATCATCAGGAGGACATTTAATTTTGGCATCAAAGCATGTCTTGTCATCCTTTTGAAATAATCAATTTTACTTAAGGGGTTTATGATCTTTTAATTCTGTCAGGATTTTGTTATGACCACAATGGTTGTCATGCCAAAATCCCGTTTTGTCAAGTCCCTTCGATATCTATTTCTCCTTTCAACATCTGTTATGTTCATTTTTTTGGGGGGACCATATATTTCCTCTCTTCGATATCCTAAACTCTCCTTTTATGTTTTTCTTTACTTGTCATTTCTAGTGGCTTTTTGGTGGGACTAGAATCTAGGTCATACCGACATTCCAAATTTCTTTATAATATTTGTCACTACTATGTTAGTGGGATGTGAAGCCAATATTTTTTAGTCCCCCCTGATATGCTTGTTTCATTCGAGATGTTGAAGAGACTTCCAAGGGCTCATCCAAATTCTCTGAAATCCTTGTCCCTTCAACTTTTTAATGTCAGATTGAAACATTACCTAAATTCTTGTCTTCAGATTTTCGAAGAGACTGTATGATGAGTCTCCTCGACATGACGATCTTTCCTCAATACCTTATGTATCATCTTGTCACTTTATTAGTGTGACACATTTAGGTGTGACACCAATGTCCTGATATATCAAAGGGACCTCTAGTCTAGTCACTCTAATACGTCGGAGGTCTTTTATCTACACGCTTTGATTTTAGGGTTAAGACTCTCGTGATATGATTTCAAATGACATGGGTATTTTTAATGTGATCTTTTAGTTTTAGGGTGAAGGTAATTTATCAGAACATAGTTTTTTAGGCTGATTATGAGAATAATTATTTTGAAATGGAAAAATGTTATTATAAAGGTATCATGATGGCAGGAAATGGATTTTGGATGAAAGAATTTTAAAGTTTTAATTATTGTGTTAATAGTGTCTCTGGCTAGGGATGAATGGCCATGAGGCCATTGCAAGGATCCAGAATCACTCTCTGGGATGCAGACCAATGGAGGTGGGGGGGTGGGAATTGGAATCCTAACCTACTATGCATGAAAAATTTTCATTAAAGAGAATATATTTCAGGAATTGTCCATGCACTGGCAATTTCCTATTCTTCTTTAATATACTGTGCATGGAAAAAATGTTTAATGAGAAGAAATGTTTCAGGAATTGTCCATGCACTGGCAATTCCTGTTCTTCACCACTCATGTTTTGTAAGTAATAAGAATCTTCACCACACTTGCTAGTGATGACAAATGAGACTATCCATAATGCTTCAAACTTACCATGCTTCCCTTTATCTTGTCCTCTGGTATTCCACATGAGGACCATATCATCCACATTGAACTTTCTTTCCTTGGTTTTTTTATCAAAGAGATATTTCATCTATAGCTGCAATTTTTCAATCTATTTCTGAGCTTGTGTTCTAATTTCATCAAGTTTAGCTAATTGTTCGAATCTCTCTTCCATAAGTTCAGGGACATCCAAATCCTCTTGAAGAATAAACTTATATATTGGTATAAGGTTATGCATGGGTAGTCTAGATTGGGTACCATACACCAACTCAAATGGGGATTTCCTTGTGGCCTCTTTGATGGTGATTCTATCTGCCCATAGAGCCAATTTTAACTTTGAATCCCAAGCCTTCTTATTATTTTCCAATGTTCTTTTTATTATCTTGATGATGCTTTTATTGCTGGACTCTGCCTGTCCATTGGCCTAGGGATGGTATGGTGAGGCATATGAGATTGCTATACCATAAGATTCACAAAATGACTTAAACTTTGCTGACCTAAAGCACATGCCATTGTCTATGATGAGTTTCACTGGTACTCGAAATCAAGTGATAATATTTTCCAAAAGAATGTTTATCACAATTTTGTTGGTAGCTTGTCTTGTTGGAATAACTTCTATCCATTTTGTGAAATAATCAGTAGCCACCAGGATCCATCATTTATGTCCACCAATAGACTTTTCTACAATTTCTCCTATAAAATCAAGTCCCCATTGCTGGAATTGAGCTTCCATTTGCATTGGTTTGAGTGGTAAAGCCCCTTGATAATTGAGTTTACTAGAAAACCTTTGGCAGGCTTCACATTTTTTTACATAATTGTGACCATCTTTAAAAACTTCAGGCCAATAATACCCAACTCTTAATATTTTATGGGCAGTAGTCCTAGCTGAGAAATGTCCTCCACATACACCTCTATGCATTTCCTGCAGCACCTTCTCAGCTTGTGTCTTATCTAAGCATAGTAACAAAATACCATCTCTATTTTTCTAATATACATCCCCATCCATAAAAATATATCTTGAGGCATGGAGTTTCAATGTCCTCTTCTAATTGTCACTTAAGCCTTGAGGGCACTTCATGTTTTTTACATAATACACTATGTTAGTATACCAAGAGGTATGTTCAATGCTTGTAATATCATTGTTTTCTTCACTCATGTTACAAATCTGTGCTGCCTCTAGATTAGACTCAGTCATCAATTTGGCTATGCCCTGTCCTCTAACAAGTTTAGTATTCTGAATGTCAATGTTGAATTCTTGGATTCTATTAATTGATCTACATCTTCCTCCAGTGACTTCATTTTGGACAAATACATCTTTTACTACAACATTTGGCACATAGGCTATTACTTGAGCTCCTACCAGATAAGTTTTGAATGCCTTAACTGCTTTCACTAGGGCATAAGCTTGTTTTTCTACTATGTCATATTTTAGTTCTGCCGCTTGGAGTGATTTGCTAAAAAAGAGATAGGTTGTTCAAAGCCTTCCCTATTCTTTTGCAACATTACTGTAGCCACTGTGTGAAATGATGTAAAGGAAAATATTTGAAATGGTTTGTCAAATTCTAGAGATTTCAACACATGAGCCTCTTTAATTGCCTTTTTGATAGCCCCAAATGCATCAATGACCTATTCTATCTAGTTTGCCTTTTCACCTTTCTTTAACATTTTGGAGATAGGCTTGACTATCTCTGCAAAGTTTGGTATGAATCTCCTGACAAAATTAATCTAACCAAAGAAAGACTATATAGGTTTTATATTTCTTAGAATCAAGATTCTGTCAATAGCTTCTACTCTCTCAAGATCAATTCTTACTCCATCCTTTGAAACTATATGACCAAGTAATTTACCCTTTGTTACAGTAAAATGACATATCTTTGGATTTAATGAGATGCCATATTCTAAATCTCTGATGAAAATCTTTTCCAAATGTGCACAATGGTCCTCAGCCTTTTTGGAATATGCTGTCAAATCATCTTGATAGACTACCATGATATCATTGATAAGATCAGCAAAGGCTACATCTATAGCTCTTTGAAATGTTGCTCCTACATTCATTAGTCCAAATGGCATTCTCACATATACATATGTCCCCCATGGTGTGGTAAAAGTAGTCTTAAACTATTCTGACTCTTTAACTTTTACCTGGTTGTATCCTAAAAAACCATCCATCATAGATAATATTCACATCTAGTTACTCTCTGCAACATTGCTTCCATATTTGGAAGAGGATAGTTATCTTTGAGTGAGGACACATTCAGGTTTCTAAAATCCACACATAGTCTTATATCCCCATTTTTCTTTCTCACAGGTGCTAGGTTTGAAACCTAAGAAGAATGTCTGATTGGTTTGATGATACCACCTTCCCTAAGTTTTGTAAGTTACTCTTGCATTTTAGGGGCTAGTGTAGGGTTTATGGGTCTTTGTCTTTTCTTGAATGGCTTAGCATCCGGTTTTAGGGGTATCTCATGTTGAAAAAGGTCTTCTCGGTATCCTTTCAAATCATCATAAGACCATGCAAATATATGTTTGTATTTTCTAAGCAGGGCAATGAGCATGCTTCTAATTTTAGGATTGAGCCTTTTTCCAATATACACTTTCTTAGGAGCCATTTGTTTTCCATGATTTATCTCCTCAACATCATCTTGCTTGACTGGTACATTTTTCATATTGAACCTATCATGTCCATCAAACACTCTCTTGAGAGATATAAGGCCTTTAGGAATTTTGTTTGTCTTGAGTTGGACCACTTCTTTTCCAAAAAAAGTCTCCTTGTCATCCTCCTTCTCAACAAATGCATTAAAATCAATTTCTTATGATTCATATTGGTCTACGCAATGGAGTAACTTAATGAGGTCCTGGTCATCATTGAATACTTGCCAATTATAAATATTATCAGGAATTGTTGGTCTAGCCTTGAATTCTACCTCAGTTATTCCTGCCAATGTGATGTCATCCTTTTTAGAGCTGTGTTTGCCAAGAAGTCTGCCATTATATTCTTGGATCTATCTACCCAATTTATAGTGAATGCATCAAATAGTTCAATATTATCCCAGACAACATTTTTATACTACTTCAACCTCTTATTTTTTGATGAATGTTTCTCCCTGACTTGAGAGACAATCAATTCTGAATCCCCATACACAGCAAGGAGCTTGATTTTATATTTTATAGCAATGTTCAAGCCTATCAACAATGCCTCATATTCTGCTATTTTATTTGTGTATTCAAATGTTAACATGAATGAATATTTGAAAGTTCTACCAGTTGGTTAAATGACTATCACCCCTACTCCATTGCCACTTTTGCTACATGCACCATCAAAGTACATTCTCCAGACTTCCTACTTATCTTTTTGAGCTTCTCTTTCTATTGACTATGTATTTTGTAATTCAGGTTGTGATTTCTCAACCCTAAAATTCCTAAGATCTATATCACAGAAATAATTCATTTGGTAAGGTTTCAATCATTCTATTATGTTTTCGTATCTTGGCTCTCTGTATAGTTTAACTTCTTTCCCATTTATTGGTATAGTAGCATATGATAAATCAAGTTGGACATTCCCTCCTACTGCAGCAGTCCATTGCATAGATAATAACATTCCATAGTAAGGTGGAGTGTCTATTATAGTGATATCAGTTGTGCAGGTTGCTTCAGGACATGAGGCTAATTTTAGTTCTACATCCTTCATGATTCCAACAACAGGGATAGACTTGTTATCCATTGCATAACATTTACCATATATTGTGTCCACCCATAAACCCAATTCTTTCATAACAACAATAGGCATAATATTTATGGCTTCCCTAGAATCAATGATACAATTCCTCACTATCTTGTTATTTATCAATAGTGTCATGTAAAATGGGTCTACTTGGGAAGGGTTCTTCATTATGGCATTACCAAGATAGATTTCAGGGACATTCATAACTTCTTGTACAAGGTTATTCACCTTATCATTTGTTTCACCTTTGTTTTGGTTTTGATTTGGTATGCTAAAAATCAACTTGATGGCACTGTCCTTGTATTCATCTACTCTCATCATTTCCATTAATGGTTCTGATATCTTGATTTGGGACAATGCTTATGTCATATCAAATGAAGGAGTAGCAGTAATCTGTTCTAATTTTTCTTTATTGGAACCTTTTTCTTTAGATTGCTGCTTATTTTTGTCCTTCACCTTATGTTGGTTCAATTTTGGATGGTTCCTAATGTGTAATTTTATGGTTTTCTTCTTTCTTATGGTTACCCAAAGTGCCCTTCTCATGATTTGGTTCTTTAACAAACAAACCTCTAGGGGTTCCTTGGTCTGCATTCACAGTCCTATTTCTCAAGTTGTAATTATTTCTGGCCTGTCACAATAGCAATTGTAAGGGCTTTCTTTTCCTCCTCAGCGGGTGTTCTCAATTGGAAGTGTGGGGTCATATTGGATATAGGAGTGGTTTCCTCATAATTATCTTCTTGGTCAGAAAAGACTTCTTGCCTACCCATATTAATATTATATTTCTAATTATTCACATCGTACTCAAATCCATCTTCATTAGATGAATATTCTTTAGAAATTGAGTGGGGTCTAAATCCTAACATATTTATGGTATGGTCATCCCTATCTTGATCATAAAGTATTTAATTTTCTTGCAATGATTTGGCTACCACACAATATTCCGGCGAGTGAGGTAGGTTGCATGCAACACACCATGGATTGTTGTTTACTACATGTGTCCTCTATTTCTTTACGGGGTTGGGAGTTTCTTTGTAATTCTATTTCTGGCTGTTATCCACAGGCCTTCCATCCTTCCAATTTGTGTTATAAGGCATATCATGCAGTCTAGTACTTTCATTTCTGTAATAATTAGCCAGCTTTACTTGATTATTATTTGGGTTTGGTGAGATTTTTGGATTATCTCTTTTCCCAAGCTTCCCATCTGCTCTCCTATTGTTTTCAATACTCATGGCTACCTTCTAGGCTTTTGCCAAGGTCATAGGAGTTTTGTTTCTGAGCTCATCCAGTTTTAGGGTCAAATGCATTAAAATACAAAGCCAAAGCCACATGATCTGGAGGCTTCAATTCTGGTCGGATCTTATGATAGATCTTTGAAAACTTCTAATTGAAATCAACCACTAATTCATTATAATGTTTATGGCTACTTGTTAACTTGTGCACAACAAAATTTGGATCAAATTGGCTCCCATACTATTCTTTAAATTGATCTTTGAAATCTTCAAAGGAACAAATTGATGCATCAAACAGATTCTTGTACCAGTCCCTAGTGTCTTCAATAAGAGACAACATAAATAACTTCATCTAGATGTCTTCATATTGCACTTCATAATTATCCATGACTGTCTCAAAATTTCTAATATGTTCCTCGACTAAGATGGTGTTGTTTCCAGTGAATTTGGAATGGCATTTCTTAAATCATTATCAATAGAGTTTGGACATATTTGATATCTAGACAAGTCTAGCTGTCTGTATCCGTTTATATTAAGAGGTCCTTGTAAATGTTGGTTTGGTTGGTATTGATTATGAGGAGGATGTTGTTATATATTATGGTGTAGGTTCATGCTTACATTTTGATGGTGAGGTTGAATAGGCTGATGACCAGATGGTGGATAAGAATTAGCCATATGTTGATATGTGTTATGGGCATTGGGTGGTTTTGGATTTTGTGGTGGAGGATTTTGTTGAACATGGCCACCATGCGGTGTCTTTGAAGTTTGTGAACTACTTGTATTTTGATGCGACCCTTGTTGGTTGCTTGTTAGAGCATGCCCTCCTTGCTTATGGGGGGGAATATACTTTGAGCTAGTTACTGTGGTCATAGACCTTATTTGTTGTAGTTCTTGTTTCAACCGTTCTTCTTCTTCTCTTTGTTTGGCTAACTCTAGTTGCTCTTGTAATTTAAGTAAATCATGCTGCATCTCATCCTTATTTCTTTTGTTTTTTGGTGGAGTACTATGGTTTTCTATGGATGTTATCTGATCTATAGACGCATATTGAATTTCTTCACCCTGTTGTAGTGACATTTGATAATCATACTCTGCCTGCTTCTATATTATTTCTCTTTCAATCTAAGCTTGATATTCAAGCTGCCTTTGAGGGTTAGGCCTGTATTGGGATAGAATCTCATCGGATTGGGCATGATAACTTTTGGACTGGAGCTCATCTGATTCATGCATGGTGGTGAAGCTATTATGAGTTATTATTGGCTATTTTGAAGTATTCTCTTGGGTATTCCAGTCATTAATACGTTCTTACTGATTTGACATCCCAGTTTTCTTGGAAGGGGCCCTTCTAGGTGGGGACGATTGCAATTTCTTACCATCAACTTTAGATATTCTACCATCCATTGTTATATTTCAAATTAACTTTGTATAGAGTTGCCACCTCTCCTTAAAGAGGAATGATGTTCTTTTCTGAGTTCTCTCCACCAACAGAGTTTGACTCTTTTGTCTTGGTATGCTAAAACCAAATAGTCTAGAGATGTCCCCAGTAGAGTCGTCAATTTTGTTAGGTCACAAAAATGCAGGTTGTTAACCCTAAGAGGTTGCCAATCTCTCTTGACATTTTTGGCTAACGACACGGGGCAGATATGGCTAAAACCCCCTTCACTTCAGGCTCTACCAAACCTAGGTGGGTATACATTGACTATTAGTGCAGACTTATTTGACCTTCACAATGGCATACGGGTGTGAAGTAGATGTAAAGGTAAAAGTTATTCCTAATGCTTATGTTTGAGAATGTAAATTGGGTTTCTATTAAATGATGTTTTGATGTGAGTATGACCAGTACTTTATCTATTGGGAAAAGGGGTCAAGAGTTGATGATATACGGATCTTTATATCTGGTTAAACTCGAATTGCTAGGCACTTATATGAATCCATACCTTGTATAGATGTGCAAGAATGTCAGGTTGCAGGGTTCTTCTTATCAAATCCCAATGATATTTTCCTAAATTACTGTGATTAGAAGAAAGGATTTTAATTCTAATGGGAAGGAAACCAACCAAGATGACTTGTTCAAAGGATTTTAACCCTGGGCAGAGACCAATAAACTTAAACCACTTAGTAGGACTTAAATCAACTTCTCATAGAAACCAATCGCACAAATCACACATAAACAACAAATGTGTACTGATAAATTAATTATATCCTTGATATATTAATTTAAACAACTTAGGAAACCATTTTGGAGACAACCATGTAGCCCATAAAAATAAAACTCAACACAACAATTGAACACAAAATACTCTGATTCACCAAATAACTCTACTCCTTTGTATTAATTCAGAAGTTCATGATATATTTGAAAATATAGATTGACATAGATAGAATTTTTATAAGTATTGTATTGTCTTGTATGTAAATATATGAGAGAATATTACAATTGATTTCCCCCTCAAAATGGCCTTGGTATCCCATATTTATAGGATGCAAACAAGCTTCAGGCCTGAATGATGTGACTGTTCATAATTGTATCTTTTCAAACAACTAATACATCATTAAGAAATCAAGAAATAACCAAAGGTAAATGCAACGATCAGGTTCTGGGCTCCATTAATCATCGTAGAGGGACCTGTGACTACTATCCTGACAAGGTTCTCCTCTCCATGTTTCAGATTGACACGACGGCATTGCCTGTTGATAACAAAATTTTCCACTTTTTTGAATAATTATGATGCCCTGGTTATGAACAAATTCAACTTGCCAATATGAGTTATATAATCCAAGCTGGTACATGTGTCTGCAGTGATTATATCATTCATAGCTAACTCCAAGGCGAATATCTTTCCCAAACATGTATGGGTATTTTCTATCACCCCCTCTTCATTATTAACATTTTCAAGGAGTGGTGGTAGCAATTGATCCAATTCATTTTTCCAAGTGTCTTTTTCTTGCAAATTACCTTCAATATTGAAAAAGTTGGGAAATACCATTTCAAGATGTTGATCAAAATCATTTAGATGTTCTATCAATATGGTGTTGAATCTCTCATGTTCACCAATCAAGTCATTATATTCCTTAAATACCTTTCCTTCAACACCTGTTTTAGCATTCAATTCCTCCTTTTTATCTAACATCCAGAGGTGAACTATTTTTTGTTCTTGATAGACTTGATATGTTCTTTTGTGTAGTTCCTAGACTTTATCACTGTTTCTCATCATCTTGTTGAATCTTTTCCGAATCAATTCTGAAGCCATGTTGTATTTAACGACTTTTATTTTAGTTTCCAGTTGTTCACTTTTCTTTTGACAATTCTCTGCCTTGAGCTTCCAATAATTAGTCTCTGCTCTATCTTCTATGACCCTTTTGTTAGCCTCCAGGTAGGGTGAATAACTACTTGATGAGGGCAATTTATCTTTGTAAGTGACAACCTCTTACCTGAGCTGTGCTTTCTTTGCCATATAAGCATCATTCTTTCTTACCAACTACTCAATTTGAGCCCTTGTAAATTTTGCAACATTTACATTCAAATTAGAAACCTCGATGGGATCTGTATCTTCAACCCTCTGAATCATGAGATGACCAAAGGCTTCATTTGGGTTGCTTATGATTGGAGGTTTCTTATGTGGAGGATATAGTGACCATATCAATAATATTCACTTGTCAAGACCATATCGCGATCCAGATTTTATCTTATCAAGGGCTTCAATACTAAGCTGTATCTTTTTATCTTGATTCCTCCTAAAAGTATCAAATACAATTGTTGAAGTCATGTCTGATCTGGGAACCAATATCACCCCTGCTTCTTGAAACAATTCTCTTCCTCTCTCTAGAGTCATATTCTCCATAGCCTTATCAATCTCTGATTGAAGTTCTTGTAGAACCTCATCTTGTATCTCAGGGGTGATATTTTTCATCTTTTATCGAGCTTGCTTTCCTTTATATTCATACAAAAAAGCTTTGAATTTTGGGGTCTTGATGAACTCAACATTTGTAACAAATTTCTGGCTAGGTAAATACCTCACATCTTCCAACAACTCATTAGAATTTTCTATTTTAACCTCTCTCTTTCTTCAGAGGTTCATATTCCTCAATGAGAGGCATGGATGCTTGCAAGTCTTTATTCTCCCCCTCTTCTTCTTCAACATCAAAGGAAATGTCAGGAGTCTGCTGAGGAGACAGATGAGCAATGGGAATCTCATCTTTAGCTTGTGTCTCTTTTATAAATCTCCTCGTTCTCTCAAAGACATAGGAAGGAACATTCTCAATCAAGTCTGATGCATTTGCAATTAGTGTATCCAATCTCTCAATGGGATTATCGATATCCATGAAAGCACCTGTATAATTGGGGTTTTGAGCTACCCTCCAAGCTTCAGCCAACATTGCGTTATGATATAGGCTTCTTCTTTCAACTGTAGTGTGTTCATCACAGTTTCTAACCAGGTCATCATCAACAAACAACACATGATGATACTTCTTCAACTTTTTATTGGTTTTGACTATGTTTATGAAAATTTCTGGATCAACATTTTCCCTGGCATTTCCTAAAGGTAATTTAAAATGTTCCATTCTTTTGTCATTTAACTGATACCCCTTATCAAACATAACTATAAAGTCTCCAAAGTACAAGGTTCTAGGCATGAAAGACTGCTTATTGTGACTCTTCAAATGTATACAATCGGAATAAGCAAGTTGCTTTACAATCTTGAAGTAAGCAACTCTGTCTGGGAAAGTCCTTGGCAACAAAAAAGGGGGGCCTTCAAATCCAAATACCCTTATTTTTTGTGTAATATGTATAAGAATACCAGTCACCCCAATTGTGACTGAATTTCCCATGCTCATATTTGTCCTTAGGCCTTAGGAATCTCTGTATTTCTGGTGACAAATTGTAATCACAAGGGTAACCTAGCAACTTATATATAGGTTTCACAAAATAATCCTCAAAATAGAGGTAATGAGACTTTTCACACCTGCTATCAATTATAGCAGTCCACATTTGAATAGGTTTGACATCTCCATTCTTGTCCAAATCCCTTATTCTTAAACAATCATTCCACAATCCCATGTTTTGTCCTTCGTATAATATATAAGATGCATAAGCAAAGAATAATGTTTGAACTTAGTGCCTCCTTCTTTGATGAAGACCAACTCATTATGAAGGGCATTGGCCATGAATTCAGAATAATCAAAATGTTACGCTTGATGGCTCTGTATATCAGCAATCAGAGCCATGGGAGCAATTTCTAGAAATATAGAAGCTTCAACACCAAGCAACTGGCACACGGAGTAATAAGTTCATTGGAAGTATTCTTCAAATAGCTCTATGGAATGTGGGGGATCCTCTATTACTAAAAACACTCTAAACTTATTTTCTTCATCTCGGGGTCTATGCATAGGCAACCTCCACCTTTTCTAATTGTTGCTCATATTGTAGTATTCTTTGATCAAGTCCCGGATTCTAAATTTTACATCAAAACTACAGTCTAGTTGAAATACCATAGATATATAATCTCTTGTAACAGGGAAAAAACCCGTTCCATCCTTCAACTCAATCAGGTAGGTCTGCGGATTATAGCTTTTAGCTACTACTTTCAGGAATTCAACATTAACAAATACATTTGGTACTATGAGCTTCCCTAAATTCAGTCTCCATGGGTTTGAGACTGGTGTATGCCTATGCATCTTTTTCTAATGATACATGAAGAGGTCATACCCTCTCATAGGGGTCCACACATCTCCTACATTCTTGTATGTGTCTTCTAGTTTCTTTGCACTAGGATTTAACTGAGCATTCATCCAAGACCTTTGTCCAGACTTTGGGCACTGGTCTATTAAATCTTGATTCAAATACCTTTCATCTAGTCTTTGTCTTTTGGCCCTAGGGTTTTGAATTGTGTTTTCTATAGCGTAATGCAAGAGAATTCTAGTTCCTTTCAAATACATTTCGAACTAGAAGCTATAAACTTTGAGCTCAGAATACTTACTTGGATTCTTGAGTTGTATTTGTTGCAGAGGCTTGCCCTTGCTCTTGTGCTTGCATAATGAATCAAATTTTCTTAAGATTGTTTTTGATATACTTGGCTCTGAGTATTAATGGCATCTTTCATATCATCGAGAGGACATTTAATTTTGGCATCAAAGCATGTCTTGTCATCCTTTTGAAATAATCAATTTTACTTAAGGGGTTTATGATCTTTTAATTCCATCAGGATTTCATTTTGACCTAAATGGTTGTCATGCCGAAATCCTGTTTTGTCAAGTCCCTTCAATATCTATTTCTCCTTTTGATATCTGTTATGTTCATTTTTTTGAGGTGACCAGATATTGCCTCTCTTCAATATCACAAACTCTCCTTTTATGTTTTTCTTTACTTGTCATTTCTAGCAGCTTTTCGGCGGGACTAGAATCTGGGTCATTCCGACATTCTGAATTTCTTTATATTATATGTCACTACTTTGTCGATGGGATGTCAAGCCGATATTTTTTAGTCCCCTCGATATGCTTCTTTCATTCGGGATGTCGAAGAGACTTCCAAAGGCTCATCTAGATACTCTGAAATCTTTGTCCCTTTGACTTTTTAATGTCAGCCCAAAACATTACCTAAATTCTAGCCTTTGGATTTTCGAAGAGACTGTATGATGAGTGTCTCCTCGACATGGTAATCTTTCCTCAATACGCTATGTATCATATTGTCGCTTTATTGGTGTGACACATTTAGGTGTCACACCAATCTCCCGATATATCGAAGGGACCTCTGGGCTAGTCACTCTGATATGTTGTAGGTGTTTTATCTGCACGCTTTGATTTTAGGGTTAAGATTCCCATGATATGATTTCGAATGACATGGGTATTTTCAATGTGATCTTTTGGTTTTAGAGTGAAGGTAATTTATCAGAGCTAGTTTTTTAGGCTGATTATGAGCTATAATTATTTTGAAATGGAAAAATGTTATTATAAAGGTATCATGATGGCGGGAAATGGATTTTGGATGAAAGAATTTTAAAGTTTATAATTTTGTGTCAACAAATTGCATACTCTCATTCTAGAAAAGCTTTGAAAGTTTGGAATTTTAATGCAAAATCAATATAGAATCTTAGCTTACTAAATAATCAAGCTTTAGTTTGCTTTTGGAACTACATTTTTCTTCTTCAAATGAGATTATAACCACTTGTCCATTGTCTTATGTCTTCTATGGTGTTGCATTCAAAAAATGTTTTCAAGACTTTTGAATACTTTTTAGACCAGCACAAATTGGTCTTTTGTAATGAATTTTTTCTATATGGTTGAGACCCTCAAAAGGAATTTCGAAGATTGACTTTGACAGAGCCTCTAAGGGCAATCTAGGTCTTATTGGTGTAGTTGTGGTGCTTAGAGATGAGCAAGGATGATTTGTTCATGGTGGTTCTCTTTTTCTTAGCTATTGAACAAATAATAAAATGGAATATGAGGCTATGTTTGCTAGGAGCCTCTTCCCTTGGTTTTAAGAAAGTTGTGGTTGAAGGTGACTTTTAATGTCATCAATGGTCTTCATAAAGGCTTTGTCCTAATTGGAAACTTTCTATTTTTAGGAAGAGGTGTAAGCTCTTTGTTCTTCCTTTGATGAAGTGGTTTTCTCACATTGTTTTTTGGGAGGTGACTTTGACAGTAGATTTTAGGCAACTCAAGAGTGGATTAGGATCTTGTGATGACATTATATAGTATGCATCTTGATTCTTGGCTAGGATATAGGGAATAGTTGGATTTTAAGCCACCATAGTCCCCTTTTATTTTGTGCTTTGGCCACGTGGTGGCATCATAGCTTGTACATTTTGTTCTCATTTCACTTAAATAAGGGCTTGTATGATTGGTGTGCGTAGGGGGTGCTTTGACAGAGGATAGTATTTTAATGAATTCATAGCTCATGCTTTTATGGTCAGAGTATCCAATTGAGGAATATATTAGTTGGTTTTTGTTGTCTTCTTTTCTTCATTGCTCTCTGGGTTCTCTACATTTGATGTTAGAGATGGTACTAGCAGGAGGTTGTGAAGCTCGACTTTGATGACATTCTCCAAGTGTGGGTTTGTGTTTCCATAACAAAGCACGGAGGTTCTTCTCAACCTAATGATCCTTGTGTGGTAGGGCATCTGATTGTTGTTTGGAAGCTATTTTTCATTACAAGGATAAGATTTCTCTTGGGATCATTAAAGTTGTGTTGGGGGATGAAGGGGTGGGCAAGTCTAGTCCTCTGAGGGTGAAGGCCTCTATTAGGAAGGATTTTGTGCAGAAACTTACTTTGTCATGCCATTATTAGAGTTGAGGGTGTGGTTGCTATGAGTTCTTATCTTGGAGCATTTTGTTGATTCTAGGCTAGTAATGGAAGAGCTAAAGGAGGCACTTTTTAGCATCCGATCCTTCTATCCTTGATGCTCTCATGTCTTTTTATCCTATGGGTGGGAATGTCTTTTCTTTGGAGGTTTTGTTCCATCATGTATGTGATTTTTCCTCTTTCAAAGAGCTAGATAATAATTTTCCTTTCCTCTTCCTTACACTTGCTTCACTTGTTCATGAGCTTCATGTTGGTTCTACTTTTCCTATGGCTAGTGATAGTGATGTGCATGAGCATAGTGATGTTTTACCTTTGTATTCCATTCATTCCCATCCTTTGGTTCTTGTAGATGATACTTTAGCCCTAACCTCACATGATATATTTAGGGATCTTCCTTCATGTAATGATAATATATTTAGTGAACATATCCTTTATACATCTCATGCTAGCTTTCCTTGTTCAATGAACTCCTATTTGCACCTCTCTTGCTTCATCTATCCTTGAGGATCCTACTGATGTAGATACACATGTTTCACCTTCCCATGAAGTTGCTATCCCTTCTCTATTTTGTTGCTTTTTTTCTCAAGGTAGTTGACGACTCTTTGTTTTATGATGATTTGATTTATGATGTAGGAACAACTAGGGTGTAAGAGCAATTGGTTTAACATCTCTTTGTTTTGTAGATATTTCACTAGTTTTCTAGATGTTTTGTGGCACCACATTTCATTGTATTTCTTTGCACTTGCACACATTTAACTTAAGATTCATATTAGTAATGTCAAGTACAAGTGACAATATTTCATGCTGAATCTCACCATAGTTGCATGTTTCATGTTGGGGTTTGGAACATAAGTCCTAGAAAACATCTCACACTTTCCATTCCAATTTCATGAGATTTCAAGCACCGCATATATGTTTATGATTTGGAGGACCTTAACTAAATTGTTCATTGTATAATAGAAACTTGTTTGAATTCTATGCCAAAATATTTGAATCTCATGCTAATTTCTAATGTTACTAACTTGAATTTGGGTCTTAAGAGGGTCGTATACATAACTTCATCAATTTGAAGATTACTAGCTTGAGGTACATTGGAGAAGGTTAGTTTACATGCTACTGAGTTGACACACCCAATTTTGAGGCTGACTGAAGATGAAATCATTTAATTTTGGGACCATTGATCATTTAACATGGACCAATGTTGGTGTACTATGTTTCCCTATTGGTTCACCTCATTCTTCATCCTCTATACAAAGAGAAGCCTGATACCATTTGACGAATCTAGTAGTTTGGGGAATTGATTCAAGGACAAGAAGGTTGGAATAAGAACAAAAGATTAGGTAGAGATAGCTCCATTATAATTGAATATCTAAATTCTAATGGATCTTACTTTGATTTAGATTATAATCAAATGAATGAGGTCTAGAATATATCAAGCTCATTGAAGCTTCATTGTAACTACATTTGCAAAACAATAATTCGAGTCATTACTATGGTTTTTATTCATTTATTGTGAATGTGTTGTGCCTGTTTACTTTAGTTGCATGGTTAGATAGTTTTTAATTAGATTCTTCAATAATTACTATGCCAATTTATGATATACGTCCTTTTCCAACACTAATGATAGAGTCATCTAGAAAAATTGAAAATGCAAAGTTACATGTTAGATCATTCTATCTTCATATTATGCTTATATACATGATGATAGTACTTTGATACATGCATTTGGTGCTACTTTGGTGTAGGAAATTGTAATGCCCTAGCTTTACACTAGGACATTAGTGGACAAAAATAGGATGAACAAATTTTTCACGATGCAATTGTGACATGCACATGTCCCAATTACTCAATAACACATTAGAATCATCGCAACTTCCCATGACAACACTCTAGAATGTGACACAAAACAACCACAGTGACCACATAGGGTCCAAACACCAACAAGACATAAGCGGAAGACTTCACCAATTATGTGACAAGGCCACCATGATAACCATACAAGAGGACGAAGCCTCCTCCATGATGATGGTTGGATTCCAATACGTAACCTCACACTCTGGCAACCACATGGAATAGGAAGAGGGTGATAACCATCTCTAAAGCATTTTCCATAACAACACCACACAACCTTGAAAACGCTTGGAACAACCTACACAAGAGGATGATCCACCAAGAGGATCAAAACCTTAACCAAAAGAAATGAACACAAATCGACACTATGCAAGGCACATTTCCTAATACAAAAGTGCTCATAACTTCCAAAATACATCATGTCCAGTCAAGATGAACATATGGGAAGACTCAGAGGACCGAGGGGAACATCTTTCATATAGAAAGTTTTTTGAAAAATGTTGGGAAGGGCCCGTTGTCTGAAGGATCAACGACTACAACATGAAACAAGACTATAGTAAAACAATGGGACTCTAGCACCAAACTGGGACTCTAGTGCTTTGCTCTAGCATCCAAGTTTCACTCCGAAGTCTAGAAAAATGCGCTGTCATCCCTGAAAAGTGCCTAAATGGAATTTTCTCCAAGACACTAACTTAGGACTTTCATGAATGCCTCCACAATGCTTCTCCAAACACAAAAACCACTCGAAGACTCTGTACAAACCTTTGAAAAAGAAAAAAAAGAGTTTGAATGCCACACAAGATTGATAAAACACACACTTGTTGAAAGTGCTCTCCAACAAATAAGGAGATCGACCAAGGAGCCAAATGCAAGCACCGAGACACAAGAGAGAAGGTGAAATCAAGAACGTACACCTCTCTACAATACAAGAACAACCAACCATGCCAATGGACTACAAGCCATGCCAACATTGACATATGGCCAACAAACCAAGCAGTGTTGACAAACGATCGAGAAGACAAAAGGAGGATTGACCATGATACCTCGCAAGGACAAAATGTCCAACATGGAACCAATCACAAAGCATCAAATTACCAACCATTAATCATCATGCTAACTAACTCATAGAAAGTAATAATGCAATTCGAATATAGATAATATACATTTCTAAATATGCTAACATACAAACACAATATGAAAAATACCATATGGAATGCCACACCCATTCAATATCAACGTCAAGATAGATGAAATACAAATATGGGAATCTCAATCATAATGTGGGTACAATACAATCCAACCCATAAACATGACATAAAATAATCATAACATACAAAACAAAGGACTCCAACGTCTTGATTTAACCATTTCAATCAAATGAGATATTGTTACAACATGATAAATTCCTTACAAACCAAGGTTCATTTTCCTACCATACAATAATATAAAATAATAACATGAAGGATGCTACTTCCCAAACATGGAAGGACTGCACACCAATAATTAAATTACATAGAGCATATTATTACAATATTTATGAATCACCTTCAAGGTGCTACAATAGTCATCAAGAACAACATGATCACAATGCAAAGAATGAACAAGGAAACCATCCAACTCCTGAGAGATCTTCTTGATTGGACCAATGGGGAATGTTACCTAACTTCCAACCATTTACCATTGTCGAGTGTAATAGATGTCTATGCCACTCTAGGCAACCCCCAAGCTATGGAGAAGAAAATAATGGATACACTGCTATCAAGGCCACACTCATACCAATACAAGAATCTCAAAGCACCATCACTCACACAAGAGTCCCAACATGGTTTCACACACACATGCTACAACATGGTTATCTCAACACAATATTAGATACACACAATCCAACCACAAGGACAAGAGGAGGGTAGCTAAAACACTGGGGTGGGCTTCCCCTTGGTTCTCTATAACCAAGCTAGAAAGCAAGATAGACCATAAGGTCTCAAATAACCATTCACCTAGTGCATGCTTTTCAAAGGTAATAGGGTCACTTGTTTTGCATGCCACTCTTCACTAAGGTAATGGGGACACTTCTCAAACGTGCCTCTCTCACCTAGGGCAATGGGGACACTTCTTCAATACACCACTCTTACCCATGAATATTTCTCAACTGAAGGTAATGGGGACACTTTTCAATGTGCCACTCTCACCTAAGGTAACTGGCCACCCTAAGCCTCCTATGGGTATCCTTCTATCCTACACAATTTAGGGGTCAACCTCCTTCAAGGATCTCAAGAATGGAAAATGAGTAGTTTTACTCGAAAACATGCTTCCCAATGCACATACAAAATTAAATCTATGTGATAATGCACCATTCCACATATCATGGACTATTCAGAATTTTTAAATTTTAAGAAAATAAAATAAAATATTTCCACAAATAAGTCTCTATTGATTGATCTTGAAGCATCCTTCCCAAATTCTTCCCCAATTTTCCTAATTTATGAAAAAAGTAAAAATTCAAAAATTTAATTATATCCCCTTGTTCCCAATTTGTCTAACATCATACTTTCCAAAATACATAATTTTTTTGACATGATTTGATTGGGTAAAATAGGGAAATTCACATAATTTTCACAATTTTTGAAAATTGCAAAAAATGAAATTATAAATATACCCACTTCTTCCCATCTTACCCAACAATACACTTTTCAAATAAACTTGTAGTTTTGGAAAATTTTGCCATAACTTTGGTAGAAAAATCAGTTTTGAAAAATAAAATTCTACAACTTTAAAATTCAAATTTAAACTGAATCAGATTACCTTGATGAATCCTATTGCCACTTCTAAATGATTCTCCTTCTATTAGCAATCAAATCCAAACAACTTCCAGTAATATCCAAGAAAGCAAAATTCAATTTTCTACAAAGGAGGGTTTGAAATGTGTTTTTCCTCTCTATTTTGCTCCCCACTTTCACAATTGCATAATGAAATGAAATACAAGCCCTTTTCTCTTATATATCTCTAATTAGGATTATGAACTTAACCTTGTCTTTTCTTTTTCCAAAGAAAACTACTTATAACCATAACCCTTAATTAAATATTTTCAACAATTAGAAATTAATCTATTTTCCCACACAAAACAATTAATTACAAAGCCTTTGAAATTAAATACTTTCACAACCCAAATAAATCATTCAAATGCTTTTCCTCCACACTAGGAATAAATAACACATTTTTACAAGTCCAACACAAGGGAATCCAAAATTACAAATGGATTTTGATAAGGTTTTCATAGGTTTTGACATCAAGGAGACAACTAAGGTGAGGTGACTAAGTGATATCCATGTCAACATTCTCCACATACCAACCATTGGTCAAAATCCTGTAAATTTCTTGCACACTTAAACAAATATTACACACATCTGTCCAAAATGTAACAATAGCCAAAGTGAAATAGGCCACCCTTGTTTATTCTTTGATTATTTATATTTATTAGATTTGTGGTCTTTTAGAAGTAGATAGAAGATGCGGAAGGGTTTTTTTTTGTTTTGCATGTAATGTTTTTTCAATGCAATATAGATATATAAGCATGCAATATAAACCTAGAAAAACTATGCTAGATATGAACAAAGTAACAAAGACCCAGATCATAAAATGGCTCAAAACCAATTACAGTGACATTACCCATTTCATATTCTTGACTTTGCATTTATACTATAGATGGACCAACAACATGCACATGTGGGTAAAATCACATACAATACATCAACAATGAAGGAGACTTGTCATCGAACAATATCAACATCTCACATAGACCAAATTGACCTTGAGCCAAGAAAAAAATCTGCAATGAAACCATAGAACATGCCTCCCTAAAAGGTACAACCCTAGCTGCAACTATATGCCCAACAATGGGAATTGTGTTGGAAATAAGGTAGATAACTGAGAGGGGGGGTGAATCAGTTATCTCAAATATCTTAACTTTCTTTTCTCCTTTAACAATTATTACATCATCAAAACATATAAGTATACATAATTATGAGAGAAGAAATAAAATCAACACACATAGCACAAGGATTTTTATGTGGAAAACCCTGTTAAGGGAAAAACCATGGGGTGACTAACCCAAGATTGTATTCTCTGTTAAAAGAATAAGAAGTACAAAATGACACTTGCCAATTAGGGCTCACTGCCTGAGCACACTGCTCACAAGAGGCACACTGCCGACAAGAGACTCACTGTCTATAAATTTTATAGAAGGTAACAGGTGTTTGAACTAATGAGAGGCATCCACAAATGCTAAAGTTCAGTTCTGGTTAGGGTCAATATATTGATCTAATGCACTTCATTCTTCCTCTGCTCTAGTGCTACTGCTCTGTCACATACCGAACTTGTATTGCTGCTTCCACACTTATCTCTACCTTTCTTTGCACACACTATATTATCACACACACCTTCATACCGAAATCCATCTGGTATATATATCCACACCAAGGATTTCAACAACTTTCTAGTCGGCAACCAGAATACTCAAGATATTTACAAAATACTGATCTGTTGGCTGAATCCATGCTTGATATGTGATGCATATCAAAATCATAGACATTGAAGTCATCAATCATGTCGCCCAATATTGTATGATCCCTCAAATAGATTGATCAACATCAATTACTCATCCGGTTTGAAGTCTGATACTCTACCAGTTAGTTCTTCCTTAGTCTACTCTGCCTGTCTGGAACCCAACACTCAAATGCTCATATCTTTTCTATGTTTTCTCACCGGAGGCTCAATCTCTAGAATATAGTAGTCATGTCACTCCTCTTGACTTGTCCAAGTCCACAAATTGCTGAGTTACACCATCTGAGAGATCTAGACCTGATTGTCGGACCTTGATGCATGCTCTATTCTTGCTCACTGGATGAAAACAATCTTCAATCTATCTTTCGGTATAGACATACTATGTGCTGCGGATGTGTGGGATAGACTTTATTGCTATCAATGACAACAATCATGAAGCCACACAGTGTCTCTTGCCAATAATCTCCCCCTTTGGCATTGATGGCAACACTTAGTGAAAAATGACTAAGTGTTGTAGCAAACTCCCCCTTGGCTGATGCTTTGTCTTATGTACTATTTTACTGAAGCACCCCTTAGCTGGATTCCACATTTTTCACTACTCCTCACTCCTCCTTTGACATCAATGGCAAAGGGTGGAATCCGCACACCAAAATTGGCAAAAATTAACCTATACATAACTGCATAAGTATATATACATGTTATACTTACATATACTTAGGTATATCTGCAAAAGTGGTCTTCAATTGTACAAAGTTGCCCAACTCTACTTCATCCTATCCAAAATTGAGATGTGACCACTCAACAAAAATGTATAAGCTTCTACCCTTCTTAAGTCTGCCAGATCACTGGTCTGGGCTGTGGTTTGAGCATTAGTTAAGGCCTCATGCATTGCCTCTAACTTAGGGATAATTATCCCTCTAAGTTCATTCATCCTGCTTATTATATTCTTCTTCTCCTTTTCAAGCCTCTTTATTTCATTTATAATGGAAATAGCCTAGCACTCTTGATTTATTATGGATGTGGTGAGGGGATCAAAATTCTGAGATAAACTTGACAGTTTACTTTCTTGTTCTTTCACCTTCTTTTCAATATCCTTTGTCACTTTAGACCAGGATAGACAAAATTTGTACATTTCTCCACCATCTTTAAGAGCATTTTCTAGGCTCTTTATCCCAATATCTAAGGTCCTCCTATCATTAGTAATGAGTCCCTGTACTTTAGTGAATCTCTTTCCCAAAAATTCTTTCCGAACCTTTTCCTTTGCCAATTTCTCTAAAGAATCAAATGAGTACTAATAGTTTACTAGAGATTTTAGGTTACCGGATGGAGAGGCCGAAGGATCCTTTTGAAAGGATGGCATGATCTTCTCCAACATACTAGATGCAATCTCTAACAGCTCGCAGTCTTCCATGTGAGACTTTAGAAGTTTTTTTTTTGCCTTGGCTTGAGCAAAAGATGCTATCTTCATTGTCTAGACTGGAGAGAGGGAATCAAAATTTAGCGGTCCTTAAAAAAGTCCCGGTTCATCTATCTCCATCAACTCTTTGTTCAAGAATTTCTTCACTACCTCTGCAGTGTCTCTTGCCGGAGACTAAATCTTCTTTTCTTTTGGAATCTCTGAACTATCATAAGAGATCTTCTCTGTTTGTTCTTCTTCTCTTCCCTTTAACTCCTCTTCTTGACTCACTTTTTCTTCTTTTCTTCCTTCTCCTTTAGTTCCTGAGTCTGGAATGTCTGCAGTGGGATCCGGAGGAGAGATGTTAACTTCTTCATGAACTTCCTCTTCCAGAACAGAGGAATCCAAGTCTTTAGATTTCTCCTCATCTATCTCTTTTGACCCTTCTACATTTTTCTCAGTAGATTCTTCTTTTGATGCATTTAATCCTTCGACATCCATGGTAGAAGGTTCTTCATCTATTTCCTCTATAATAGGAAGATTGAATCTTTTGAAGGCATTCCAGAGGATGTCTTCTGTTTCTCTTGCTACCTGATCAATCTCTCCAAGCATTAGTTTGTTCATTCTTGCTTTGCTCCAGAATTCATCCTTGCAGTCCTTAAAGATCATGTTCATTTGCTTTGGAGTAATGGAAGGATAGAGCTAAATAGCAATTTGTTGTCAGATCTCTAAGTCCTTTTCCTTGGCATTCTCTTTTCTGAGTTCAAGTACCTTCTCTAGGCTTTTAGAAATTAGAGAAATGATTTCAATGAATGCTTTATTATAAATATTTAGGTACCTAACTGCAGCTTCTTCCAAGATCCTTTTGTCAGTATCACTATAATCATCATAAAATTCTATTACTGGTTGCAGATTTCCATCCACAGTGACTGCCTTGATGCTATCATCAATAGAAAGAGTGAGCTTTTCAACAAATTCTTCTGCCTCTTCTTCTTTGTTTTTGCCAGCAGAGGATTCCCCGGATGTTTTCTTCTTCTTCTTCATTTTCTTAACTTCCTGATTAGACTCTGTTTCTTCATCATCCTTTTGGCTTATGTAGGACCTTGTGGCCTTTGTTTTTGTTCTCTTTGCTCCCTTTCTGGATGTCTTGGCTTCCAGTTTTGAGGCTCTTAAGCTCTTAGAGGTGGTAGGTACAGAGCTCTTGGAGGATCTAGTTCGAGAGGAGGCTTCTACTGGAACACTTCCTTTTTCTGCTTCTTATTTCTCTTTCTTAGCTCTTTCTATTTTCTCTCTATTTGCATCCACTGCCTCTTTTGATATGCCATATCTTTTGGCAATTTCCTCTACTTCCCTTCTAACTTTTCTTTTTATCTCTGGTTGTCTCAGTTCAACATGTATCTTTACACTTAATTCTTGAAAGGTTCCCAACCTTTCAGCCTCAGGGTCCTTAGGCTGACTCAGCAAGTATTGGACATGCAGCTCCAAGATTTTCTCATTAATTTCATATCCCGTTGGCATAATCCAAACTATTTTGGGCTCAACTGCCTCCATTAGGCATTGATCAATGTCTACCATAAAACACACTGTATCCTTGTATTTTTCAACTATGGATTGAGGGATTCTTTTTCTAGCTTGCATCATACTTTGGAAGTTTTTAAAGTATCCCCAGAGTGCTGTGCTTTGAGCCTTGGCATCACCAAGCCCATACATATAGTCTCTGATTTGTATGGCAACCGATCTATCATTTTGCCATACCCAACCACTTGATCTAGGTAGCTCATTCATATAGTAAAAGAACAGACATAGTATCAAACAACCATACTTGAATGAGTTCTTCTTATCCTTCTTGATCTTCTGTAAGTTTTCTAACAGTTGGTTTAGAAGAAGATCACATAGATCATAATCAACATTTTCTCTTAACATCTGATATGCTATATATATTGCAGTTCCGGACATAGAATTCTCCCTGCTAGAATGATAGATTTTATAACCAATTATCATAGAGGCAAATTTGATAGCTGGATCTGTGATGTCTTCTATTGTCATTACTCTTTTGTCAAACTTAGATCTGGTAGCTTCACTTATTGTCTAGTTCTTGACAGATTTGAGTGCAGGCAACCCACTGGATGAGTGCAGTCCAGTTACTGCCCTAATGGCATCTTTTGTTATCTTAAGGGCTTCATCAACCATAAGAAATTGTCATGTATTCTGCTAAGAATATACCGGACCCATTCATCTTCTACAAAACAGGGAAAGTGGATGCAATGTCCAAAGTGCTTATCCCAGAGGGCCTTGTATTGAGGTTTGAGTTCAAAAATTTCATCTATTAACTATTTATGGTAGATGTCCATCAACTTAGATTCTCCAAATTCCTCAATATGGGCGTGGATGTAAACCCTAACATCTTCTACATGTAGAACCCCATGCAGAATGCTAGAAAAAGCACCCAAGGGATCAACTTCTAGGGATTTGTAGGGGTGTTTCTTGAACTTTGGATGCGGCCTATCAGTGATCTTAACAACCATTGGAGTAGCCATTTTTGCAAAAGATTCAGAGAGAAATAAAAATGGAAGTACCTTTTTACACTTCAGGGTTCAGGAAAAAGAGCAGAAACAAATCGCTGATTGAATCAGATTCTGCGGTTGATCTTTGAGAGAGTTGTAAAAACTTGATGCAAAGCTCTTCTTTTCTTCTTCTTGAATGCAAATGTGCAAATGATGAGTAAAAGAACCCTTTTATTTCTGTGCAAACCCTAATTTCTTTTTGCAATAAATGCACAACTTAAGTCATCCAGTTGCCTTGTTCTGAGAGAGATCTTTCTGAATCAATGAGATGCACTTAGAATCATTTTTAGTGAAAATTGACAATGTATCTTCTTTCCTCCAATCATGCCATGAATCCGCAGATCAAGATATCTCAACTTTGAATCACACCGGATCTGTTTATGAAAATCCTATTTTTACCGGATGGCTGTCAGACTGAATCAATCTTGGATGATTAAAATCTTGTAAAGCTTCATGTGGATCATTCATATTTTCACCGAGGGTTATTTAGATAATTTTCTGAGAACCCTTTAATCTACAACATTTCATGTGACAAATTTAGGCACCAATTGACTGGCTAGGGGAATTTATTTTTCTTTGTGACTCCCCCTGAGTGAGAGGTCACCTGTTTAGTTTCTGGAAGGAATATCAACACCAGATTCTGGTGTGGATCCATCCCCAACATTTTTTGTACTCTTTTTCACCCAAATCTTGCTCATCTCCCTTTGAACTTCATCCACATTTACTTTGCCTTTTCCCTTGTCTTGATTTTGATTATGATGCACCGGACCCTTTTTATCCTGATTTTTACTTCTGGAGAATTTGGTAAAATGACCAGATCTATTACAATTGTAATAAACAACATTTCTTTGTATATTTGACTGATATCCTCTTGGTCTGCATTGATTAGCCATATGTCCCATTCTATTGCATGCAAGTCATCTACCATTGAATCAATTGTTTATTTGCATATTTCTGCATTCATGAGATTTGTGACCATACCTTTTGTAGTTGAAACACTATCCAAAGAAGGATGAATTAGTCTAATTCATTCTTCTTCTACACTGAGTTGCTTTATGACCAAAGTTGTTGCAATTGTAGCAGTACCCATTGAAGGATGGATATCTTTGAGCATTTGGTTGCCTTACTGGAGGTCTTCTAGGCCTATTTCTTTGATTTCCTGATCCAGAGTTCTTCTGACCGGATTCGGAGCTTTCACCTTTCTCATATCCCAAGCCACACTTGTCATCTACCCTCTTTTGGCTTTCAAGAAGAAATTCAAGTTGAGATGAGCTTATCTTGAATTTCTCTTTGTATTCATTTGCTATTTGAAGATCTTGTTTAAGAGTGTCTATCTAATTCTCAAGTTGTTCTTCATTATCTCTAGCTTCTTCAAGATCAGATTCAAGATGCCTGATTATTCTATCCATTTTGTGGTAGTCCTCTATCTTCTCCTTGAGAGATTGTTTTAGATTATATTTAATTTTCCTTTTCTCTTCAATTTCTTGGGTGAATCTCATAACCCCTGATTCCATATCATGTCTTACCATAATGACCTCTTTTGATAGCTTCTTACATAGCTTGTTTTTTTCATTCAGATCTTCATTGGTATCATTGGCTTCACTCTAACTTGCTAATTTTTGAAGTAGTTCCTTTCTCTTTTTCACAAAGATACTCAGTTTTTCTTTTAGCTCATTTATGAAATCATCAGCTTGTTTGAGTCTTTCTCTCAAGTTATTAACTTCAGAGTGAGATTTCTCAAGATAATCTAGGGCAGACTGAAGTTGTTTCTTCATACCATACATATCCATTGAGATTCCCATATCTTCCTCAAGCTGTTAGGCTCTATTTAGAGGAACATGGCTCTGATACCAATTGTTGGAAATAAGGTAGATAACTGAGAGGGGGGTGAATCAGTTATCTCAAATATCTTAACTTTCTTTTCACCTTTAACAATTAGTGTAGCATCAAAACATATAAGCATACATAATTATGAGAGCAGAAATAAAATCAACACACATAACACAAGGATTTTTACGTGGAAAACCCTATTAAGGGAAAAACCATGGGGTGACTAACCCAAGATTGTATTCTCTGTTAAAAGAATAAGAAGTACAAAATGGCACTTGCCAATTAGGGCTCACTGCTCGAGCACACTGCTCACAAGAGACACACTACCGACAAGAGACTCACTGTCTACAAAGTTTACAGAAGGTAACTAGGTGTTTGAACTAATGAGAGGCATCCACAAATGCTCAAGTTTAGTTCTGGTTAGGGTCAATATACTAATCTAATGCACTTCATTCTTCCTCTGCTCTAGTGCTGCTGCTCTATCACATATCAGACTTGTATTGCTGCTTCCACACTTATCTCTGCCTTTCTTCACACACACTATATCATCACACACACCTTCTTACCGAAATCCATTTGGTATATATATCTACACCAAGGATTTCAACAACTTTCTAGTCGGCAACCGGAATACTCAAGATATTTACAAAATACTGATCTGTCAGCTGAATCTATGCTTGATATGTGATGCGTATCAAAATCATAGATATTGAAGTCATCAATCATGTCAGACAATATTGTATGATCCCTCAAATAGCTTGATCAACATCAATTATTCATGTAGATTGAAGTCTGATACTCTGCCAGTTAGTTCTTCCTTAGTTTGCTTTGCCTATCTGGAACCCAACACTCAGATGCTCATATCTTTTCCATGTTTTCTCACAAGAGGCTCAATCTTTGGAATATCGTAGTCATGACACTCCTCTTGACTTGTCCAAGTCCACAACTTGTTGAGTTACACCATCCGAGAGATCCAGACTTAATTGTTGGACCTTGCTATATGCTCTTTTCTTGCTCATTGGACCAAAACAATCTTCAATCTATCTTCTAGTACAGACATACTATGTGCTGCGAATGTGTGGGATAGACTTTGTTGCCATCAATGACAACAATCATGAAGCCACATAGTGTCTCTTGCCAACAGATTGTATGACCCAGCAAAGGTAACAATGTGTAGTCCAAGAATCACCTTAAATCTGCCATAAATCTATCCCTCCAGTTCTT
Source organism: Cunninghamia lanceolata (assembly GCA_027924645.1). Taxonomy (NCBI): domain Eukaryota; kingdom Viridiplantae; phylum Streptophyta; class Pinopsida; order Cupressales; family Cupressaceae; genus Cunninghamia; species Cunninghamia lanceolata. Next base: position 426,462 of record BSBN01000246.1, read on the forward strand.
ACTATTAGTTGCACACAAATCTGCCAAAGATATGTCTTTAACCTCTTCAAAGCTCTGTCAAAATGTATCAAATTGAAGCACCAATGCAATCATTGTGTATGGCTACCCAATAGCCTCCTTGGGTGGTCTCTCACTCCTACGAATAGCTGATACTAATGGTGGTTTATGTCACCAAAAGCCATGGCTGGATAGTTTTCTTCAAACCCTCATTTTCAGAGCAAATAGCAAGTGAAATGTGTTGTTATGAATGAATGCCTTTTTCCTTCACTTAACCCTTTTATCTCCTTCATGAGGGTCGATCCCTTTTGGGGGAAAAAATAACATTTTAATTTTAATTTATTCCCCTTGGAGGGCATCCAAGTCCTTAGTGACTTTATTTTTGCATTTTATACCTTTTACTTAGTCACCAACATTATAATATAAAGTCCAAGTATTAAATATGAATATTAACTTTTTAGACTTTAAAATGGAGTAACAAATGGACTTAGAATCCCATGAGCAATAGACCGTTGGAAAGTTCTCATCGAAACACTCCACCTCCAATCCCGAATTTCCCTAAATGGTCTAAACCCTAACTTACTAAAAATAGTAAGTCCCAACCAAGTTGTCTGAAAGCAACCAAATGAACTCCCAAAGTTCCCTAACCACACTGGTTAGTCTATGGGAACCAAGTATAGACTAAAACTCTCAAGAAAGGGGGACATTACAATCCACCCTCCCCAAGATTGCTTGCCTCAAGCAAGCTCAGATCATGATGCATCAGAATCTGCTCATTTTCCCATGTTGCATCCTCCACCGGCAGGTTCTTCCATTTCACCAAATACTCCCTAATGACAATCTTCCTCAATGTGCACTCCTTGGTGTCAATGATGGCCTCAGGTACCAAAACCGATTTCCCCTCTTCATCAAGAGGAGGCAACTCTATAGAAGGTATCACATTGTGGCCTAGTGCCTTTTTGAGGCAAGACACATAGAAGACATTGTGAACCTTGCTATTCATTGACAACTCTAACTCATAAGCCACCTCTCCAACCTTCTTGGAGATCCTGAATGGTCCATAATACCATGCCTTCAATTTTTTTGTACCACTCTTCTTGAGAGTGGACTATCTATAAGGCTGCAACATATGATACACCATATCGCCAACCTCAAAAGAACGCTCAACCCTGTGTTGATCTGCATACTATTTCTAATGGTTTTCCACCTTCTAGATGTTCTCTCTTAAATACCTTATAATATCTAGACTCTCCTGCAAGAGGTCTTTGGCCTTAGGTACTCTGTCATTCCCAAACAACAAGTCTAAGAAACTTGGAGCTTCGTACCCATAAAGTGCCATAAATGGTGACATCTGAATTGACATGTGGAAAGTGGTATTGTAACAATACTCACCCAAGTGAAGCCACTTCACCCATGCCTTTTGCTACCCTGCAATATAGTTCCTGAGGTACCCTTCCACCCACTTATTGACTATCTCAGTCTTCCCATCCATCTGGGGGTGAGCTCTATCCCACTCAACCTGAAGAGCTCCTGCTAAAAATTACTTAGGAACTTGCTGTCCCTATCACTCACTATGCTCCGTGGCAACCCATGTAGTCAGAATACCTCTAGATGAAAAATAACTCAGCAACCTGAGCTGCTATATAGGTGGCTAAAATAGAAAAAAAGTGTGCAAACTTCGTTAACCTACCAACCACCCCAAAAATGTAGTCCTTTCCCTGGGCTTTGGACAAACTTATAATGAAATCCATCGAGATGCACTCCCACTTCCTCTCAAGAATGGGTAAGGGCTGCAGCAAACCTCCTAAGAAAGAGTGCTCATGCTTGTTCTACTGACATATTGGGAACTCCCTCACATACTTTTAAACTTTAGTCTTGAGGCCTTTCCAAGTGAAGCGTTCCCTAACCTCACTATAGGTTTTGAAGTAACTTGGATGTCTTGCCATAGGCCAGTCATGAAAAGCCCTCAAGATCTTCTACTTCATAGCAGACCCTGGCACCAAAAAGATCCTCCCCTTGTAAATGATCAAGTCATTTACAACTGTGTACCTATCATCCCTTTAGTTCCATCAACAATCCCAGAAGCCCACTTATCTTTTGCATACTTTACAAGAATCATATATCTCCAATCCTCTACAATCTCCCCCAAAGCGCACAAGTGAGGTCTCTTGGATAATGCATCAACAACTACATTCTTTTTTCCTTTGACAAAATCTATGTCAAAGTCATACGCCTAGAGTTTGCTAACCCATTTCTACTGGTAGTCATTCAGATCCTTCTGACTAAGGAACTATTTCAGACTGTTATGATCATATTTGACAACAAATTTACCTCCAATAAGGTACTTCCTGAACTTAGCCAATGCATGCATAATGGCTAACATCTCCTTGTCATAAATGCTGTAACTTCTTTCAGTACCCCTCAATTTCCTTCTCTCAAATGTAATGGGGTGTTTTTCCTGCATCAGCACCACTCCAATGCCTTCTCTTGAGGCATCACATTACAGATTGAAAGGTTTTGTGAAGTCTGGGATGGCTAGGACTGGACAAGTGTGTATCACCTCCTTAAATCTGTCAAAACATTACTGAGCACTCATAGACCATTCAAAAGCACCCTTCTGAGTCAAATATGTAAGGGGGGTAGCTATATGAGAAAACCCCTTTACAAAGCAGTGATAGAATCCATAGAGGCCAAAGAATCCCTTGAGTTGAGAGAGATTCTTGGGTGGTGGCTAGTCTAAGATTGCCCAGATCTTCTCTGGATCCACACAAACACCCTCTACACTGATGATGTGACCCAAATACATTAACTCTATCATGTCAAACTCACACTTGGACATCTTGGCATAAAGAGACTCCTTCTCAAGAATACCCAGCATAATATCAAGGTGTCTCAGGTGCTCCTCCCAAGTCTTGCTGAATATCAATATGTCATCGAAGAAGATAAGTACAAATTTCCTCAGCTGCTCTCAGAAAACCTTATTCATACATGACTGGAATGTGATTGGAGCATTAGTTAAGCTGAAAGGCATAACCAAAAAATCAAAGTGCCCATAATGGCACCTAGATACTATCTTCTCTACATCCTCCTATACCTATATCGATGGTACCCTAATCTCAAGTCTATCTTAGAGAAGTAGCATGCACTATTTAATTCATCTATGAGCTTGTCAATCCTAGGGATGGGATATATTTTTTCTTGATAGTCTTCTTGTTCAACTCCTTATAATCTATGCACATTCTAAGTGTACCATCCTTCTTCTTCACCAGAACAACAGAAGAAGCAAAGGGGCTCTTACTTGGCCTGATATGCCCCATCTTGGGAAGTTCCTAAATAGCCTTCTCAATCTCATTCTTGTATCACTTAGGATGTCTGTAGGGTACTGTAATGACTGGATTGGAACCCTGCTCAAGCTCTATGATGTGCTCCAACCCTCTGTTAGGAGGTTTACCAAGTGGTATGTCACTAAACACTTTGGTGTGTTTAGTCAACAAACATTGAATCTCAACTGGGTACTCCTGTTTCTACTACTTAGGCACCTCTAGAATCACAAGTATCTTAGTTACCCACTGTACCTGATCATGCCGCAGTATCCTCTCCATCCTCTGAATAGATACTGCTCTCAAACCACCATCTGACATTCCCCTCAAACTATGTTTCTAACCATCTACTTTAAACTTCATCTCCGTGGTCCTCACGTTGAGGGGGAATTCTCCTATCATATGTAGCCACTTCATACTGAGGACTACATCCATGTCACCCATACTGACCACATAATACTCAGCATGGAACTCATAGTTACTTAACCTAATGGTTAAGTTGGGATCCTTCATTTGCAGGTGATAAAAAAACCATCTGCAACTCTAACCTTGAATCCCGCATACTCCTCAGTCTTGAGTCCCCTCCGTGCTGCTAGGCCCTCCTCGATGAAGTTGTGAGTGGCTCCTATATCTATCAAGGTGGTCACTCTCTATCCCTCCAATACACCTCGTACCCTGAAGGAGCTCTCTCTTTGAATGGTAGGGAGATGTGTTGTTGGTGGATCATCATCCTAAACATCCTACACCTCTTTTGCTACACTCTTCACATCACTATCCTCTCAATCACTCTGTCGATCTGAATGCTCTGAAGCAGTCTCTTTGGTAGAATAGTACTCCAACTACTTAACTTGCCCCTTCATTGGGCACTTATGATTGAGATCCCATGGGCCTTTGCATTTGAAACATAATTTATTCCTCCTGTATTCATTAAGAGCATCATCATCAAGTTTAGGAAAAGGTTTCTTTTGCTTCCCTATATCACGAGGTGGAAACCTCTTGTCCTTATCCTTCTTATGCAAGAAATTTTTTGACTGAAACTTGCTCCTGTAGGAAGATAATTCCATGTCCTTGGCCTTTTTGATTGCCTCCTAAAGTGAAGGCGGATCAAACCCCTTAATCCATCCTCTTAGAGGCTCAAATAATCCATCTATCCACTCTGAAATGTCAGTGACCATGACTGACAATCTCTGAACCTAGAATGTATGCATCGAATCCTCCATACTGTTTGAGCTGGGCTAGCTCTATGAAATGCAACTTAGGATCACCTTTATCAAATATGTCTATCAATCTAGTACTAAAATCTGCATATGACACAATCTGATCGTGGACCAGTGTAACAAGACCATGGTACCACCATTTGTGTGCACCCCCATCCAAATGCAAAGTAGTATACTTAATGGCATCCCACTCGATCATTGGGTTGAGCTGTAAATAAGTATCTACTTTATGTACCCATGCTCTAGCTGTATTTTGCCTGAGCCATCAACGTAAGGAATGCTCATCTTTCCCTTTTTCTTTTGTAGATCCTGATTCTGTTGCCTCACTCCTCCTTCTCCCTGAGGTATACTCCATTCCCTAAAAGTTAGGTAAGCTTGGAAAGGCATATTAGCATGGAATCCTGCATCCATATCTCTCTAGTCCCACCAATACTATGCATGATGAACTATTTCAGTAGGCTCATGAACCTCCTCCGGTGGGTTGTTCTCCTATAGAAACTAAGGCATTAGAGGCCTCATGCTAACTGATCCTACGAAGGTGCATTGCAGGGTAGTCCTATTATTAACTGAATGTTCTCCATTGTTACCATTGTTTGCATTATTATTATTGTTTCCATTGTTTCCACCCGCATGCTGATCAACACCACCATTGTTATTGTCATTGTTATTGCCATTGTTCCTAGCATTACTAGGTATCAAACGGGCAAGGATCTGTGTTAGTTTTGTTTGTAATCTATCCATCCTCTTGAACATATCACGCTGCCCTCTAGCTAAGTCATTTAATGCATGCAACATGTTGGTCATATCTGCTCTCCCTTCGTCATATTGGTGTCTACTAGACCTACCCTCTTGATCACCCATGTTTTCTACAATGGGTTCTACTTCTCTATAAAGAACTACCTGTTATTCCTCATGTTCTGAAGGTTCACTATATAAAATTGATGGTTGATCTTCAAACCCTAAAGGCCACTCTTCCCACTATTTCTATTTAGCTTCCTTTTTCCTCAATCTCTCTAGGTATCTCTATTCTCTTGCATTGCCACTCATATAATACTACATGCAATCACTATCCGACCATGGAAATCAACATGCAAGTAAATCGGTAGTCTCAAACTATCCTACAACTATGCACAAAGCTGTAATCCAGTAGGCTGGTAGGAAAACCAACTATGATACTACTGAAATAGGCTACCCCTGTTTGTTCTTTGATTATTTATATTTGTGTTATTTTTATTAGATTTGTGGTCTTTTAGAACTAGACGAAAGATGCAGAAGGGTTTTTTTTGTTTTGCATGTAATGTTTTTTCAATGAAATGTATATATATAAGCATGCAATAGAAACCCAAAAAAGCTATGCTAGATATGAACAAAGTAACAAAGACCTAGATCATAAAATGGCTTCAGACCAATTATGGTGACATACCCATATCATATTCTTGACTTTGCATTTCTGCTGTAGATGGATCAACAACATACATGTGGGTAAAATCACATACAATACATCAACAATAAAGAAGACTTGTCATTGAACAATATCAACATCTCACATAGACCAAATCGACCTCAAGCCAAGAAGAAAATCTATAATGAAACCACAGAAGATGCCTCCCCAAAAGGTACGGCCTTGGTTGCAACTATACGACTAACAATGGGGACTGTACTGCCCAATAAAGGTAAGAATGTGTAGTCCAAGAATCACCTTAAATCTGCCATAAATTTGTCCCTCCAATTCTTACTATTAGCTACACATAAATCTACCAAAGATATGTCTTTAACCTCTTCAAAGCTCTGTCAAAATGTATCAAATTGAAGCACCAATGCAATCATTGTGTATGGCTACTCAATAGCCTCCTTGGGTGGTTTCTCACACCTACAAATATCTGATACTAATGGTGGTTTCTGTTACCAAAATCCATGGCTAGATAGTTTTCTCCAAACCCTCATTTACAGAGCAAATAGCAAGTGAAATGTGTTGTTATGAATGAATGCCTTTTTCCTTAACTTAACCCTTTTATCTCCTTCATGAGGGGTGATCCCTTTTGGGGGAAAAATATAACATTTTAATTTTACTTTATTCCCCTTAGGGGGCGTCCAAGTCCTTAGTGACTTTATTTTTGCATTTTATATCTTCTACTTAGTCACCAACATTATAATATAAAGTCCAAGTATTAAATATGAATATTAACTTTTCGGACTTTAAAATGGAGTACCAAACAGACTTGAAATCCCATGAGCAATAGACCATTGGAAAGGTCTCATTGAAATACTCCACCTCCAATCCTGAATTTCCCCAAACGGTCCAAACCCTAACTAAAAATAGTAAGTCCCAGCCAAGGTGTTTGAAAACAACCAAACAAACTCCCAAAGTTTGCTAACCACATTGATTAGTCTATGGGAACCAAGTATAGACTAACACTCTCAAGAAAAGGGGACATTACACAAAGTGAATGATAAAATTACTCAATTAAATATTAAACATTTAATATGCATATTTCAATTAAATCATCGATTCTAACAATATGATCAAGGTGCAATAAATTATTTAAAATAATAACACTGAAGGAACTAGATCTACCCCCAACATATTATTTAAATGAAAATAGTGAAGCTGAAACTCTGATAAATATAAACACACACATATATATCCATATAGAAATCTCATAAGTCCAAATATACATATCAAAAAATCCAAAATTGAACATTGGTATTGACAAGTGATCACTAATCCACAATACAAAATATCACATCAAAATATTGTATAACTCCGATACGCCAAATGAGATGAAGAGAAAGGCAGTTACACCTATGGGCCTTATAGAAATTTCGATGTCAAACAACACAATGCTGATAAAGTTAATCCAACAAAGTTAACTGATGTTGACTAAGTTAGGAGAAGTTGATGAAGTCAAAGTTTATTGATCTTATTGAAGTTGAATAATTGTTGTTGAAGATAATTTAGCTATTGATAAAGATGACATATAGTTGTTGAAGATGATAGTTGCTGATAAAGATAAAGACAATTGCTGCTAAAATGCTTAGTTTGCTAGAATCTCGGGCACAACTAATAATAAAGGATTTTATTTTATGTTGGATTTTTCCAGCAGTCTCACATTTGTTTAGGAATCCAAATTTAGTTTTTAATTTATAATTTAGTTACTATTTTTGGAGTAGGATTTTGTGGAGTTTTTATGCTCTATTTTTAGTAGGCATGATATGTTGATTTATTCACCTAGTTTTTTAGTCTTATTTTTAGATTTAATCACCTAGTTGAAAGACTGCATGTAGGCAACTTATTTTAAATTTGTTTTAATTATTTTTTGATCAATTATTTTTAGGAGTATGTAGCTCTATATTAGATGCATTGTTTTTCAGTTTGTAAGCAAGCATAAGAAGAAGTTTTGAGAGAGAAATAATATTGTAACTCAAACTCAAGGAAATCATTTTTTAGATTTAATAATTTTTTTGGTGTGTTAATTTCTAAGCAACCTTTGCCCCATAGGAATTTAATAATAGTGGAATCAAAGTGTTAGGGTTTAGGTTCCATTAACCTTGTAAATCCTTGTAATTATTTTTCCTAATATTATTTGTAAATTACCCATAAGGGATGTACAAGTTTCACCGACAGTGGTAAAAGCTAATTATCAGGGAGAGTAATTACGAAGTTACTACATCAGTAAGTTCTGGAGTTACCAATGGTAGTTATGGAGTAACATTTACTGATGGTAATTGTAAATATCAAGAATAATTGAGGGTAGGTGCCACCTTGGAGGAATCATCTATATTTGGCTTGTTTGACACGTCATAAAGTTGGTAAATTGTTGTAAGAGAATCTATGACAGTTGTAAGTTGTCATAAGATTTTATGACAATATGACAACTTATAATAGATATTTATGAGTTGTAATTTGCTATTCTTGGCTCTAGGCACCCATATTGGGAAGATGCTATTCGGGGAGTATTATGACAGAATCTATGATGGCTATGACAACATTTATTACCTCGTAAGTGATTATTCTTGTCCATGGACACCCAAGTTTGTATGGTTGACTATTGACAAGTGTCATGAGCTTGTAAGAGGTCATTTAATGTTGTATGTTGGAGTATCCAAGGTGAGAGAAAGTGGATGCCTAGTTTGGAGAGTGAAATACCTCTATAAATACAGTGCCTTGTATGTGTTGTTTATCATAGTTTTCTTGTACATAGGTTCTATCGGATTGAAAGTTGGAGAGATAGAGGAAGTGCATGTATTATGTATTTCAAATTTGAAGGTAATACAACTTAAGCCTATTTTCTTGGTGGAGTTTTTTTACCTAAAAGGGTTTTCTCCATGTTATATCTAGTGTTGATATGGTTTATTCTTCTATGATGTTTATTCCTGTGTTGTAATTTTATTTTCGTATGCAATCTCTATTCATATTACACTTCTTTAAGATCATAAACATATTGTAATCAGATTTCTATTTGGGCAGTTGTTTCCTTCATTTCTAACATTTAGTATCAGAGCCTGGCCAATTTTGATTCTTGGGTGGTAGTGTGAAGGTTGTTTAGCTGCAGTGGGATATATGGTTGTTTTTTTTTGTAGATCTTGTGTAGTATTCACAGCTCAATCTACTACTTCAACCTCTCATTTGGACATTGAGAAGGTCAATGCTACGAGGTATGAATTATGGAAGATGAAGATGGAAGATTTTCTTGAGGAAAGAAACTAGTGTTGGCTATTACGAAAGAGAAGAAACCTAATGATGTGAGTACGAAAGAATGGGAAAGGTTGGATAAGAAGGCATGGGGAATTATCCAACTATGTCTTGCAGATTTCATCCTATTAAAATAAAAGAGGGTGATTCCATTGTAGAGCATTTGAATAATTTTAATTTACTTTTGAGTCAACTTGATTCTGTAGATGCTATAGTTGAAGAGGAAGATAAATGTATACTTCTACTTTGTTCTTTACCTAAATCTTAGGAGAATGTTATCCTTGCTATTACTGCTAACCTTGAAGATCCAAAGTTGGGTCACCTTGTTGCAACTTTGTTGGCATAGGAGATGAGGAAGAAGACTTTTGAGGGTAACATTGAGGCTCTCAATGTGAGGGGAAGGTCCAAGGAAAGAGGACCAAAAGGAGACCAGAAGGGGTCTAAAGACAAGTCTAAGGGCTATTCTAAGACTCCTAGAAATAAGAATAGAGTTAAGTGTTTGAATTGTGAAAAAAGAGGGCATGTGAAAAAGGAATGTAGAAACTTGAAGAAATAGTGGGATTCCATTACTGATAAGTCCTTGAATGTAGGTGAAGATGTTTTACTTTCTACATGCACTATTGTTTCTAATGATCATTGGTTGGTTGAATCAGGATGCTCATATCATATGACCCTGCATAAAGAATGGTTTTCCACATATGAAGAGTATTATGGAGGTAAAGTGTACCTTTGGGACAACTCTACATATCTGATAGTTGGAAAAGACAAGGTAATGTTGTGTTTCAGTGATAAGAGAATTAAAACTCTCCTTGGTGTTTTGCATGTTCCTAGATTGACTATAAATCTAATTTTAGTTTCAAAGTTGAATGATTTGGGAATGCATGTAACTTTTGATAAGCATGGTTGCAGATTGGTGAGAGGAAACTTGGTGGTAGCGAAGGGGAAAAGATTGGGAACCTTATTTAGGCTGGATGCCACTATAGTTTGTAATTCCTCTTATATTTTTGAGGCTTCTGAAAACACTTGTACATTGTGGCACTGTAGATTGGGTCACACAAGTAATTATGTTTTAAAAACAATTAAGAATAAAGATTTGTTGGATGGTTTATCTTATTCTGATGAGCACTTTGATTTCTGTGAGCATTGTGTGTTTGGTTAACAAAATAGAACATCATTTTCTTTAGGAAGTAATAGAGAAAAAGAGAAGTTAGAAATTTTTCATTCATATGTGTTTGGACCTGTGGATAATGACTATCAGAAAATCTCATTATTTTGTCACCTTCATTGATGGTGTATCTAGATCTACATGGATTTATTTTATGAAACACAAATATGAAGTTTTTACTAAGTTTAAGGATTTAAAGTCTTAGTTGAAAACCAATTAGGATTAAAGATAAAAATATTAAGATTTGACAATGGAGGGGAATATTGATCTAAGGAATTTGATGAGTTTTGTAATCATGTAGGTATAATCAGAAAAAAAGACAACTCTATACACACCACAACAAAATGGTGTTGCAGAAAGGATGAACCAAACAATCATGGAAAGTGTTAGAAGTATGTTGAATGATTCATAGTTGGAGAAATGCTTTTGGGTAGAGGTTGTGTGTACCGCTTGTTACTTGATTAACATAACTCTTTGTAAGGCTCTTAATTCAACACCTTATGAAGTGTGGATAGGTAAGAAATCTTCTGTTTCACATTTAACGATTTTTGGATATGAGGCTTTTATTTTTGTGCCTAAAGAAAATTGATCTAAGTTGGATCCAAAAGTGCATAAATGCATCTTCATTGGATATGGTGAGAATGTTAAAGGTTATAAGCTTTGGGATCCTCTAACTAGAAAAAATGTTTTCTATAGAGATGTTTTTTTAGGGAACTTAGAGCAATTATTGAACTTGAACAACCATAAGAGAAAGAAAGGTAAAAGGTACTGCATTTTGATTGACAGTAGGAAGATGCACAACCAGAAGAATAGAATGATGGATTGGGGGCTGAAGAAGAAGAAGATTCAAGCAGAAGTAGTTCTGATGAGGAAGACTCTATTGTTGCATAAGAAGTTGAGCATCTAGAAGAACTAGAAGGGTCTCTTACTCCACCCTTGAGGAAATCCACAAGACAATGGAAACTAGTTGACAGGTATAGCCCACCAGATTTCCATTGTGTATTTTCTTTATTGAGTATTGACGATGAGCCTAGATCTTACAAGGAAGCTATTCATGTAGATGATAGCGAGTCTTGGTAGTTAGCCATATAGGAGGAGATGATGGATTTAGACTCTTGTAACACTTGGGATCTTGTTTGATTCCCCAAAGGAAGAAAGGCCATAGGTTACAAGTCAGTCTTCAAGAAGAAGTTTGGAGCAAATGGTTCATTGGAGAAGTATAAGGCTAGAATGGTAGCCAAGGGCTACTCCCATAGAGAGGGAGTTGATTTCAGTGAAATATTCTCTCCTGTTGCTAAATTAACTTCTATTAGATTTCTCCTATACATTTCTACCATTTTTGATTAGGAAATACAACAAATGGATGTTAAGACTGTGTTCTTACATGGAGATCATGAGGAAGAAATTTACATGCAACAACCTACAAAGTTTGAGGTAAAAGGGAAAGAACATTGGGTTTGCAGATTAAAGAGGTCTCTTTATGGTTTGAAACAGTCCCCTAGAATGTGGTGCTAGAAGTTTGATTCATTTGTTTTGAAATTGGGTTTTGTTAGACATAAGGAGGATCATTATGTGTACATTCGTTGTATTGATGATTCCATACTAATCATTGTATTGTATGTTGATGACATGTTATTTTTCAGCAATACTAAGTGTATGATCAGTGAATTGAAATTCAACTTTCAGGTGCATTTGGCATGAAGGATCTTGGAGCATCTAGGTATATTCTAGGTATGGAGATTAGGAGGGATAGAGATAACATAAAACTTTGGTTATCTTAGAGTAAGTATGTGGATACTATTTTGTAGATATTTAGCATGCAAGATTGTAACCCAGTTAGAATTCCTTTTCTTGTTGGAACTAAGATTTCATTAGACATGTGTCCAAAGAATGAGGATGATTTTGAGAATATGACTAATGTGCCATATGCTAACTTGTTGTAGGGAGTTTGATTTATTCAATGGTTTGTACTAGGCCAGATATTGCCCAAGTAGTGGGAGTTTTGAGAAGGTTTATGTCTAACCTTGGAAGACAACATTGGAATTATGTGAAGAGGGTATTTAGTTATTTAGCTGGTACTTCTGATTACTGTTTGGTTTATTTTGGTACTGATAGTGTAGAAAAGACATTGGACATACATGGTTTTGTTAATACAGATTGGGCAGGTGACTTGGATAGTTGGAGGTCCATTAGTGGCTATGTGTTTACTTTGTTTGGAGAAGCAGTGAGCTGGATGAGCAAAAGACAGCCCATGGTTTCTTTGTCCACCACCAAACCAGAGTATATGACTACTACCTATGTCTCTAAGGAGGCAGTTTGGTTGAGGAGATTGTGTACAGGTATTGGTTTTGATTGCAGGGTTATTCAGTTTGGTTGTGATAACTAGAATGCTATTTGTTTGGCTAAGAATCCTATGTATCATACTCAGACTAAGCATGTTGATGTACAGTATCACTTTGTTTGAGAAATGGTTGCAAGTGGATAAATTGAGCTAAAGAAGGTAGACACTTAGCAAAGTGTTGCAGATGCTTTGATGTGAGCACAGAGAAGTTTACTTGGTGCAAGGAGGCCATGGGCCTTGTTTCTTGTACTTAGTTGTTTTATGTTTTCCTATGGGTATTTACAATGTATAATGTCAAGTGGGAGAATGTTAGGATTTAAGTGCCATTAACCTTGTAAATCCTTGTAATTATTTTTCCTAATATTATTTGTAAATTACCCATAAGAGATGTACAAGTTTCACCGACAATGGTAAAAATTAATTACCAGGGATAGTAATTACGAAGTTACTATATTGGTAAGTTCTGGAGTTACTGGCGGTAGTTATGGAGTAACATTTACTGATGGTAATTGTAAATATCAAAAGTAATTAAGGGTAGGTGCCACCTTGGAGGAATCATCTATATTTGGCTTGTATGACATGCGTCATAAAGTTGGTAAGTGGTTGTAAGAGAATCTATTACAGCTATAAGTTGTCATAAGATTCTATGACAATTTGACAACTTATGACAAATATTTATGAGTTGTAAGTTTCTATTCTTGACTTTAGGCACCCATATTGGGAAGATGCTATTCGGGGGGTGTTATGACAGAATCTATGATATTTATGACAACATTTATTATCCTGTAAGTGCCTATTCTTTTCCACAGGCACCCAAGTTTACATAGTTGACTATTGACAAGTGTCGTGATCTTGTAAGAGGTCATTTAATGTTGCATGTTGGAGAGTCCAAGGTGAGAGAAAGTGGATGCCTAGTTTGGGGAGTGAAATACCTCTTTAAATACAGTGCCTTGTATGTGTTGTTTATCATAGTTTTCTTGTACACAAGTTTTTTCTAGATTGAAGGTTGGAGAGACAAAGGAAGTGCATGTATTAAATATACTTTAGATTTTGAAGATAATACAACTTGAGCCTCTTTTTTTGGTGGAGTTTTTTTATCCGAAAGGGTTTTCTCCATGTTATATGTGGTGTTGATATGGTTTATTCTTCTATGGTGTTTATTCCTGTGTTGTAATTTCATTTCCGTATGCAATCTCTGTTCATATTACACTACTTTAAGATCATAAACATATTGTAATCAGATTTCTATTTGGGTAGTTGTTGCCTTCATTTCTAACACAAAGCAAGGTTGTATCAACAGTAAGTGAGAACTTCACTAAGTTTAGATCTAAAGTTCCTTCACCAGAGTACAAAGATCTAGAGACTTTGAGAGACAACCTCAACTTTGTTTGATAGCTATAATGGTATCAAACAATGGTGCACTACTAGTTGCATAGTTTAAAGTTGAGAATTTTGATTATTGGAAAGATTAGTTGAAAAGGGTACTAGTATGGAAAGGAGTATGGGACATTGTAGCAAGTGGGTATGCTGAACCTTAAGATTAGAGTACATTTAGTGCAAAAGATAAGATAAAAAAGAAATAAGAAGGGAAAAATGATTCTCAAGTGTTCTTCTATATTTAGAGTGCGATAGATTCAAGTATCTATCCAAGAATTATAGGTTGTTAGATAGAGAAGGAAGCATGGATAGTGTTAGAAAGTTCATATCAAGGTACAAATTAGGTAAGGCTTGCAAATCTTCAAACCCTAAGAATTAATTTTGAGAATTGAAGAATGAAGGATAACAAACAATTTGAATATTATTGTGTTAGAGTGATAGATACAACAAATAAGACGAGAACATATGGTGAGACAATGAAAGATGATGTAGATGTGAAGAAGATCTTGAGATCTCTTACACCCAAGTGGATGCATATTGTGATTCATTTATGATAGTGCAAATATTTAGATACTTTAAAAGTTGAAGAGCTAATTGGATCTCTACTTAGCCATGAAGAGAAGGTAAAATGTATGGGTGGTCTAGATCAAGCACTGATGTCAAAAGTAAAAATCACTAATAATTAAGGTGGAAGTACAAGTTTGCCTCAAGGCAATAAGGGGAAGAACTCATATCAAGGGTATAGTTCTAATTTTAGAAGAAGATGACAAAGTAGTGGCCGTGATAACTCAAGAGGTAGAGGTAGATTTAATGCAGGAAGGAAGTCATTACAATTTTATTATTATAAGAAGTTTGGTCATATAGAGAGAGACTACAGATTGAAGAAATCAAACGAAGGAACAAAAGAAAACAATGTACAAGAGTACACAAGGAGTCCAAATGAAGGTCAAAGGAAAGATAAAGATAAAGATTCATCACACTTCTCCATTTCATGCAACAAAGTTGAAAACACAAATAGTGAGGTATGATTTCTAAATTTAGGTTGTAGAGAAGCATTTTAGAGATTGATAAAAAAAGTTAAAAGTGAAGTAGGGTTGGGTGATAATAAAATAATAGAATTTTGTAGAAAACAAAAATGGATATTGACACTAGACAAGGAAAATAAAAAATTACTGATATAGACCACTCACCCATAGCTAAGGCATAATCTAATGAGTTGGACAACTCATTGAAAAAGGGATTAAACTAGTATTTGATTGGTAATTAGTGGAGGTAGTGTCCCTCGCTCGCTATTGGTAGAGCTAGGGGTGTTGGGGTTGGTCGTGTTAGAACATAATGTTATTAGGGGTCATATACCCTTATAACATTTATATATTGTTCTAATATAAGGTTATAAAACCTTATGTTTGTTATATGCTTTATTAAGCATATACTATTTAATAATTAATAATCTAATAACTATTAGGTTATTAATTAGTCACAAATGGTTGTTTTGAATAGGTGTGACTAATACCCCTTCATGTATTTTGCCAGCCCTTCTATATTTTAGAAGCTTCTCTCTCATTGAGAGGTAAGTGAATTTGAAAGTTTATAGTGAATTCTATCACTATGCATATGAGGTATTATTGGCCATGTGGAAGTAACGAGAAGTGTATTCCTAGGTTCCATCTATAATTTTATAGACAAGTTTGTAAGTGTTTTATAATAAAATGATGCTTTATGGGGTTTTTTACTTGGACACGTTTTCCCCATTATATGTTGTGTAATGTGTTAAATCTATGCTTCTAATTCTCATTTTATTAGTTTTACATTTTATTTATAATGATTAGTATCTTAAGATTTTGTACTATCTATGATAAGAGACAAGAAGGAAAGATGATTGCCACAATAGAGATGACAAAGAACCAAATGTCTCGTGGAGAATCAAAACAAGTGGATCAAATGTTTGTTATGTTACTATTGAGGATGTAAGTTGGTTATGACACTAAAGGTATGGACATCTTAATTTACAGGGATTGCATATGTTGTATCTAATACATATAGTACATGGGTTATCAAAAATTAAAGCAAGAGGAAAGGAAGTGTGCAAGGTTTATGCACTTGGAAAACACCATAGGGACATGTTTCCCAAAAGTGCATAGAAAGAAAGATAACCATTTAAGATTATTTATTTAGTTTGGTGTGGTCCCATGAATAAGACAAGCATAGATATGAAACACAACATGATTACATTAATTGGTGATTTTAGTAGATATGCATGGGTTTATTTTTTGAAGAATAAGAGTGATACTTTTGAATCTTTCAAAATGTTTAAGGCTATGGTAGAAAAAGAAAGTGGAAGGTACATAAAGTGTCTAAGAATAGATAGAGGAGGTCAATTTTGTTCAATAGAATTTAATGAATTTTGTGCAATTAATGGAATCAAAAGACAATTAACACCTTATACATCACAACAAAATGGTGTGGCAGAAAGAAAGAGCAAAACACTAATAGAAATAATAAAAAAAATATGGGAAGCAAAGAGTATGGACATTATATTTTGGGCTGAAGCAATTAATATTGCTATTTACATCATGAATAGGAGTCCATCTATTGCAGTAAGAGATACGATGCTACATGAAGCATGGTATGGACGAAATCATATCATGACACACTTAAAAGTATTTGGTTTCTTATCTTGTGTTCACGAGTGATGAGAAAATATAGAAATTGGATGCAAAGAGTGAAGCATGCATATTTAAAGGTTATAGTGTAGAAAGAAAAATACCTATAAATTTTATTCCCCTCAAGGAAAAACATTATTTCACAAGATGCAATATTTTTTGAAAGAAGATTTTATGAGGATCACTTTAAGAAAGAGAGAAACAATGAGTCAAGGAATAATTTGGGATAAAGAAAAAAAGTTGAAAGTTTAAAACCTACATCAAGTTCAAGCAATGTTTTTACAAAAAGTAAGAAGGTAATGCAAAATTTTAAAAGAAGGTTAACACAAAGACAAGCTAGAGAAAGCAATGAAGATGATTAATTGGTTAATTATACATTTACTGAAATATTGAGGTATAACTTACTAAGTCTGAAGAAGCAGTTGAGAAGAAGGAATGGATAATAACAACAAAAGAAGAGATTGATGCTATTGAAAGAATCAAAACTTGGGATCTTGTAAAGATACTGAAAGAGAAAAGGTGATAGGAACTAAATGGGTTTACAAGGTAAAGTACAAAAGTGATGGTACAATTTAAAGATACAAAATTAGATTGGTTGCAAAAGGGTATGCTCAAAATTATGGTATAGACTATGAAGAGACCTATGCACCTGTTGCAAGGCATAACACTATAAGATTGATATTATCATTGGCAATACAAAAATGATGGAAAGTATACCAACTAAATGTGAAATTGTGTTTTTGAATGGATGCATTGAAGAGGAAGTATATGTGGATTAGCCACAAGGATTTGAAGAAGGCAAAGAAGGATATGTTTACAAGTTGAAGAAAACAATCTATTGTTTGAAACAAGGACCAAGAACATGATATTCAAGAATTCATACATGGTTCTTAGCAAATGGATATGTGAGAAGCAATAATGAGCCTACACTATACTTCAAGAAAGAAGGTAATGAAACATTTTATGTTGTCTAAGGGGTTGAGCTTAATTGGTTAAAGCATTGAGTTCTCATTGTGGATACTAAAGTTCAAATCCCCATAGAGGCATCTATTGTGGAATTGTAAGTGGTGACTCTTGGTCGTCCATATCTAGCTTATAATGTGGATGTGGTTTGTAAATAAAGTGGATTTCTAAGTAGTGACTCTTGGTCTTCAATAGGCAATTTCTAGTGTGTGTGTTTAGGATCAAGATGCAATATCTTCTCGGCATGAAGGTATGCCAATATCATGGCAAGATATTTATTTGTCAAGCTAAGCATGTGCAAGATATGTTGAAGAAGTTTAATATGCTATATTCTAAATGAGTTGAAGCACCAAATGCACATGAAGAAAAATTGATGAAAGAAGATGGGTCACCAAAGGTAGATGAAAGGTAATACAAAAGTATTGTTGGGATCTTAATGTATTTGACAGCTACAAGGTTGAATATTATGTTTGTAGTATCACTGGTTTCAAGGTATATGAGTGAATATACATAAATACATTTACAAGTAGTAAAAATGATACTCAAGTATGTGAAAAGAACAAAGGATTGTGAAATCCATTATTATTCAGTTGAAGATTCAAAGTTGAATTGCCAACATTTCCTCTATCCTTTCCCACAACAAAAGTTTAAGAGACGACCAGGTTGTTTGAGGAAACACTGTATAGGGACTAGTCTACTATTTAGGCTTTGATTGTTGTTTATCCATTTCCACTATAGCCATCTAGGCTAGCTTATCTATCCCAGTCTCTTTCTACTAGAGATCTTGAAACTATCTCTCCAAATTGTCAATTTTCTACAGGGCTACCTATAGCTCATCAATCTTTTCCTCTATCTTAGCCAGTAATTTTTTTCCTCTTGACTCTAAGGAGGAAGCTAACTTATCATGATATCCAGAGCTCCTAGGTGACTCAGAATGTCCCCTTTTCACAAATAAAAATTCCCTTTCTGAGTCGGTATCATACTCAAGAAAAACCACCCTTCTTGACTTTGTGGGGGTCTTTCTTACTGTAACCCATTTTTCCTTAAGGAGGTGTGAGTGCCTTAGAGGATTGATGGGGGTCTTTTGTTTCTTTGGTGCCTTGGAAGAAGATGGTGCTGCTCTCCATTTCTTGGCCGTTTGTGAGGGAGAGGGAATATCATGCATTATAGGCTATTGTGGGTTTGTAGAAGGAATCTTAGATGTTGCGGGTTGTGTGGCTTTGCTACATGTTGCTCGATAGGGATGTGGGTAGGTGAAGCTATGTGCCCTGAAGACACTACATGTTTAGGGGAAGCTACATGGCTGGTAGTTGCTGTATGTTGTAAAGTCTATGGTGCATGTTCAACAATTAGGCTATGGGTAGGTGAGACTACATGTCCATGGGAAGTTGCATGCTGGGAGGAGGTCACATGTATCTCCTCCCTTTCTTCTATTTGTTCTACCTCCTCTTATTCTCCTATTTTTTCTCCCTCCTCCTGAGCTCTAATCTCTTGAGGTTTCTTGAACCTTAGGCATCTGCCATTAGGGTCAACATTTGGTCAGTTCCTAGGAAAGGTTTGGGAATTGAACATGCAAGCTTAACTTTATCAATAGAGTTATCAAACAATGGTGTGACAAGACAGATTATTTACCTTCTTCCTATATTCTATTGACATCATTTTTTACAAATGAAATAAAAAATGAAACATTTACTAGCTGATTATGGTAGAGATGGCTAAGCAACTTAAAATGGATTATATACAAAAGTGATTGTCTTCCTTCATAAGTTAAATATTTAATAATATATACAGTAGTTGTGGCCCATAACTAGGGTAATGAGAGGTGTTTAGTACCTTGTGATGATGAGTTAAATTGCTCCCTTGGCTGTGTGAACTCATTCTTGGTTGTTACAACGTCTACTCGTATTGGAAATTCTTCCCTTGTTGCAGGTAAACTTGACACTTATGTAATTGTTGCCTCAGATGCATCCACCTGCAATCCCTTAATAGTGGCCTCATTGTTTTGTAATGTCTGGGTGAATTGTCATGCCATTTACTCCTTGCATTTAGTCAAATTTAGGAAGTAATCTAATCACCCCACCTAATAGAATATTGGCATAGAATCTTGGTCATTTAATATCATCATGTGCCTAGCTGGCTCCCTGCAGATTGATTCTCCCCTCATTTTATGACAACATGGACAATTCTCTTTCTAAAAATCCCTTTTTGTCAATCCCCTACTTAGAACAACCTTTGTTTCACACACTACAAAGCTAATTCCTTTCTATTTGTAATTTTTGATGCTGCACCATTTACTACTGGTAGTCGTGCAAAGGAAGGTGTAATCAAGGATATTAGTGGGCAAGTACATGAAGGATAAATTTACTCTCAAATTAGTCACATATAAAGTGATCTAAAAGATGATGGTGAATTTTTTGGTAATCATCTCATTTTCTCCCTAGCTAAAGGTGTTAGTTGTCTTCAAATGACAAAGCAGGAAGGTAATACGATGAGGGGAAAAATATTTCAAAGTTTATAAAAGCACTAGAAACAATAATATAGTTAATAAATGTTTTGTGATGAGAATTACAAACAAAAGGACTAGCAATAATATCGAGTTATAGGATGAGAAACAAAAGTACCAAAAATGTCAGTTGATAAGACATGTGATGTGTGAGAGGCAGGACAGATGGCGATACATAATTGGTGATAATCATGCACCACAATGAAAACTACTTAATTGATGAACATATGGGTACAAAAATCAAGATGTGCTATAGATGCAACATAAAAGATGGTACATGATTTGTTGGTAGGTGGTGCAAATGCTACAGGTTCCTCTAAGAGTGGTTGTGGGTATAGATGCTATAGGTCCCTCTAAGAGTAGTTGTGGGTGTAGATACTACAGATCCCTCTAAGAGTGGCTATTGATGCAGATGCTATAGACCCCTTTGAGAGTGGCTACAAATGCAAAATGCTATAGGTCCCTTTGAGATTGGTTGTGGGTGCAGATGCTACAGGTCCCTTTGAGAGTGGCAGTAGGTGTAGATGCTATAGGTCCCTTAGAGAGTGGGTGTGGGTGCATGTTTTATTGCAATTTATGGCCAACAATGCCCTAGGGTTTTCACTGTTGGTTTTTTTACTAAAAGATAAAATCATACCTATGGGACATCAATGGTTGAGCATGTGGGGTCATCCTTCAATGCTACAGATGTAGAATCTGTTTATGGATAAAAAAATATCAAAATTGTAGGCATGGGTCCATTAGTTTGTGTTAATTACTTTAGGAACGCTTCTTTATCTAATTGCTTCTTATATAGCTTTAACCGATGTCCATTGACAATTAATAAGAATCTAACTGGGTTAATGGTAGTCAATTTGACCACACCATTTGGATAAACTTCCTCTACCTCATAGGGACCCAACCATCTAGTTTGTAGTTTTCCTTTATAATTCTTGTACCTAGTTCTATCATACAATAATGCCTAGTCACCTTTGTGAAATTCTTTGGTTTTGATGAACTGATCATGCCATTTAATCCTCTGTTTATAGATAATCTTATTGTGGTAAACTGCTTCCATTATTAATTCATCTAAAACATTTAGCTATAGGAGCCATTCTTTTTGTGTTGCAAAGATGTCTATCCCTAGTTGAACTGTTATTCTTAAATTTTTGTATTCAAATTAAATGGGAAGGATAACCTTTTTTCCATAAACCAATTCATAGGGTGTAAACCCTATTGTTCTTTTCCATGTGGTTTGATATGCTCAGACTAATTTAGGTAAATAAGATGCCCAATCCTTGCAGTGTAATGCTAGAGTCTTTGTCGGTATAGCCTCGAGTTCCCTGTTTGTAACTTCAACTTGACCATTAGACTATGGGTGGTAAAGGTTGGATTTCCTGTGGTTGACTTCATATTCTTTAATTAGAGTTACAATTATCTCAGATGTAAATTGTGGTCCTTGGTTAGTGAAAATTTCTTTGGGAACCCCATAGCGTGTAAAAATCTCTTCATATGGAAAGGTTGCTACCTTGCTATCTCTTGCATATTGTAAGGCTTTAATTTCAACCCACTTTGTCAAATAATCTATACATCTTAGTTTATATTCCTTGCTGTTAGAAGGAGGATCTATTGGGCTGATGAAGTTGATGCCCAATTTGTCAAAGGGTGTCATCACTAGCTGTGTCTTCAAGGGCATATCATTACCCCTCATTGGACGACCCCTTCATTGACATCGGTCATATCTTCTTGTATACTAGACTGTATCTTTGTGTAACATTGGCTAGTAGTATCCAGTTGTTAAAACCTTAAGTGCTATTCTTTTGGCCACAAAGTGCCCTCCATAGGGCTCGTCATGGTAGGCTCAAAGTATATCATAGACTCCATCTTCATGGATACACATGTGCATCACATTATCAGGTCATGTGTAAAAGAGATAACTTGATATCCATGAGCAAAAAGAGGGTTCTCTCTACCAGATTATGTTTTTCCCTTGGTGATAGATGTGGAGGCATTCTTCTTGCAACCAAATAGTTAGCTATGTCTGTATACCAAGGGGTGTGCACAGTTAATGCCAACAAGTGCTCATTTGGAAAAGATTCATCAATAATTGGATCATCTACACCAATAGTGAGTCTAGAAAGGAAATTGACAACTACTTTTGCTTTGCCAAGTTTGTCCACAATGTTTATATCAAATTCTTGTAATAATAGTAAATATCTAATGAGCCACCCACTAACCACTGGTTTATTCATTAGATAATTAAATGTTGCATGGTCAATGTGGACAAAAACTCGATAACCTATAATGTAATGCAGAAATGTGTTGATAGCATAAATTACAACTAGCATTTCTTTCTTAGTAATAGTATAATTGAGGCCTACACTTTTTCATTTCCATTCATGTGACTATTTACCTTACTGTTGCTGATACTTTTATATTTGTGGGACTGTTGATCCCAGATTCGTGAACTATTAGACTTTATTATGTTAAAGGAAAACTAATTGGGTGATGTTAGATAGATGCTTGTATAAAGAGAAAACAAATTGGGTGATGTTCGACAGATGTTTATATTATAGGAAAACTAATTGGGTGATGTTAGATAGATGTTTATATTATAGGAAAATTAATTGGGTGATGTTAAATAGATGCTCTTTATTAAAGGAAAACTAATTGGGTGATGTTAGTTAGAAAATTGTAATGTGATTTCCTTTATGCTTAAGAGAACTTGTGGTATTTTATGGGAATGCATGTTTTAAATTGCTTCACCTATGATATTTATATGTGGAATTAACTTTACAATTGAGTGCGCAGGTATTTCTAACCAACCACAGATACTGGAGATCACCCCACACTTGATGTTGTAATCCCTTGTGAAGCCGATCTGGTTCCACGAGGAACCAAGATAAACTCTGTGTATGATGTAATGTTAATTTGCATGAGGTTAAATGGGTTAGATTTACCCTCTTTTAATTTGAATTATGATATGTGTTGTAAGATTTGTCTTTGAATTTCATTTATAAATTTTAAATTTTTGGAGACCCTTTTTCTTGTGTTTTAACTTGACCCTGGGTGTCCTAACTAGGCTAAACTTGACCCTGGGTTATACCCCATGGGTTTAGGGTCCCTTTTGACTTGGGTAACCCTTGGTAAACCTCCATATGGTCACCTTAATTTTACACTGAAGTTAAGTGACGAATTTGGAGTCATGGGAGGGATAGGATGAGTGGTACCAACACTCAAACCCATCCCTTTTCTCTTCCCAAGGTTAGAGATGACTCCAAGACCCACCAATTGTGGAGGACTTGACTTCAAGTCTCTCTCACAATTGGTGAGAGTACCCTTGGAGTTGTGTGGTCCTTCATGAGAGGAAAGGAAGGGGAGACATGTGTCACCCTTTCCCTCTTCAACTCCCCTTTTCTCTCCCATGTGTTGGAGAGAGGACATGTGGTAAGGGGTGAGGGAGACTTTGGGGATGAGTGAGTGACAAGTGTCAACACCCATCCCTTGGGACATGCTAGTGGTTGGGAGGAAGAGTGAGGAGGTGACAAGTGTCACCTCCCCATTCCTCTAAGCTCATGGATTGGGCTTATTTTAATCCCACTTGGGGATAGGGAGAAAGGTTGAATTTTTGGAGAATTTTAATTATTGGAAATTATTTATGGGAAAAAGGATAGAGGGAGTTTGGTGGCTTATGTTGGAGGAGATTTTAGAGGAGCTCTACATCAACTTCTTCCATATTAGGGCTTTAAAGGTTGGTTTTCAAGGCTAAGGCCTTCCCCTTGTTTTTCAATTTGTTTGCATGATAAATGTGTGAGATGTATTTTGCTTGTGTTGTAATTTGTTATTGTGGGGAATACTTATTAGGGTGTTGAAAGAGCCTCTCCCACTTGGGAGAAAATGTTCATCAAGTGTGGGGTAGGGGAGGAGTGATCCTCCTCGAGTTCATTTCCTTGTTTTGGGATGTTGAAAGCCTTGAGGGCATTCTATGTGTTTTTGAGTAATTTGTTATATGGCTTGAGAGCCAAAATATGAACTCCTTTGAAAATTTTGTTTACATGTTGGCTTGAGGCCATGAGAAGAAGAAAATTGTGTTGAGATATTTTGAAGGAGTGGCACTCTAGAGTTGAGTGTGTCCACTCTCCTACCCCTTTTGAAACTCACCTTGGTTGAGTTGTGTGTTGTAATATCCCTGGGTGTAATTTTGTGTTTTTGAGATGTTGTTTATCTTGTTGTGAAGTGGATTTGAGTTCCCTAGGTGTGTGGATGACCTCCCTAGCTCGGGGGTGACCCTCTTGTGGGTCTACGGTAGGGAGGAGAGCAGGATGTGTGGTGTTTCTTTCTCTTGTGTGTTATGCAGGTTTCATGGAGCTTAGTGTGAAGATGAATAATTTTCTTGTCTTGGAAAATATTTTATTTTCCTTTACTCTTAAGGTTCTTGAGGAGAGCTTGGTCTTATTAAGAATTTCATCCTTGTTGGTTTTCAAAGAGGAGACTTCTCTCTCTCTTGTTGTAAAATTTTGTTTTCAAAAGTTGTGAGAAAATCTCCTTCATTGTATTGGTAGTTCTAGTTGTTAAATTAAATTTTACCATTTTGAAATGATGAAGGAAGGAAATTTGTTTTTTAAAAAAAATATTGATTTTGTATATTTCCTAATACTTCTATTAGCAAAGTTGTGATTAGTTGTTATGGTAAATAAAGAAAGTTGTTATAATCTATTGCATTGTATGGCATATTGAATTGTAAATCTTGTAAAGTTATGAAGTTGTAATTGTAACAAACAAGAAAATTATAAAATTGTTATTTTGATAAGGGGGTTAATTAGATGTTGTCAAATTTTAGAGTATCAAATTAATTGGAAATTGTTCCTCCCTTATATGTGCAAATTTTAATTAAACAATGGATAAACTTGATAGGAAAATGAGTGTTTGCCTTGTATTTGAAATGATGAAAGAAAAAAAAATATAGTTACTCATCTTATAAATTGGTTGTATTTTAAAAAAATAAAAATAAAATAAAATTGTAATTCTATTACTATGTGTATTTGATAGATTTCAATACTTCATTTTAATATTCTGCCTAAGAAAAGAAATTATATATAGAAAATACACTTTATATATATATATATATATATATATATATATATATATATATATTATTTTAATATTAATTAACTGTAAAATTTGAATTTCTGTCAGTGTATATTCAACAAATAATAAACTAAAAAAGTTAGAATTTCTGTATATATATGTGTGTGTGTGTGTGTGTGTGTGTGTGTGTGTGTGTGTGTGTGTGTGTGTGTGTGTGTGTGTGTGTGTGTGTGTGTGTGTGTGTGTGTGTGTGTGTGTGTGTGTGTGTGTGTGTGTGTGTGTGTGTGTGTGTGTATTATATAAATTATAAAAATTAAAATGTTGAGGAAATTTGTTAAGAGGACTATATTTTTTTTGTTACAATCGTAGGTTTTACAATGAAAAAAAAAATAATGTGGTGGGGGGGTTCGAACCCCCCCACTATATATTTTCAATGGTGTGGGGAGGGGGGAAAAGCCCCCACCCACACCCCACTGTGTGGACTGTGGGTGGGGGCTGTGTCCCCCTTCCCAAACTCCCCACTAAACATAAACCCTGCGGCCCTCTGTGTAATCCACTCCCGTCTCCCGCCCGCGACCCTCTATGAACTTCCGACCCTCCACTCCCGTGACATCTGCTCAGAGCCTCCGCTCTCCCTCCGCCCACGACCCTCTACCCTTCCTTCCACTGTTCCCTGCGGCTTCCAAACAGTGGCCTCCCTCTGCGCCGCGACCTCCACTTGCGGCCTCCTCCAAGCCACCACCGCTGCCTCCATTGACCCTGTACAAGCAAAGAAAAACGTATGTTAGGGTTCTTCATTGTGTTTAAAAGAAAAATATGAATCAAAACAATATTCATTTGTTATATAAAGAAAATCCAATACATTATAACACAATAAAATATTAATATATATATATATATATATTAATTATCTATTAATAATTTTGTAAAGGGAAGTCATTTAAAAAAAATAATATAATAGGGTTTCAATTTTGACTATATATATATATGAAAATTGTGTTTTGGGGTTTAACAATTTTCACAAATGAAATACCAAGAAAATGAAAAGAATAATATACATATATTTTAATAAAGAAAGACCTAGTGTTGTAAATACAAATAGCATATATCTATGTGTGTGTGTGTGTGTGTATTTATAACTTCACATTTTTTTACTAAGCCATCATATGCATTTCATATGTGGCTATTTTAACCCAACCTGTAAATTTGAAAAAACGTACAATTGAGAAAAATGAGAGAAAAATAGAAAGGGAGGTAAAAGTGAAAATAAAGAGGAGAAAATGCGCGACCTTTTTCTAAAATCGGCTAAGAGTACTAATTGAGATTTAGCATTCCGTTAAACCTAATTGAGGGAAAATTAATTAACAAAATTAATTCAAATGTTGAATGAAACCTAGAGCGGAATCCTAGTGGACTTCATCAAACAAAGTTAGTAAGTCCTGTTTACATGATTTGATCTACCAAGAAATTAGGAATAATAAAACGGATGCAGAGATAACTCTGATTGATAGAGAGCTGATCTACCAAGAAATTAGGAATAATGTAAAGGATGCAGTGGTAACTCTGATTGATAGAGAACATGAAAGAGAGTAAAATAAAATAAAATTTCAGAGAAACGGGAAGGAGAACAAATGATCAGGCTTTGTTGAAAATGTTAAAATTAGAAGGAGAACAAATTAATATAAAATTTTAGAAAACGTGAAGGAGAATAGATGATAGGGCTTTGTTGAAAAATGTTCCATTAATGTAATCAACTATAATTTCATTGTAATTAGGGAGTTGTAAGAAATTTGTTAACCCTATCAGGAAACCTCGTGATCAAGATTAGTGTTAGTGCAATAAACCCCACTCACACCCGTGAGGCGTTATACTACCAGATTTTCCTAGAATTTAGGGTTTAGTAGTTTAGTAAGTTTAACCCTGGTAGTGACGTTAACTACGTCGTGATGACCCCCTTGTTGGCCTTCTTGCATTTGGGTATGCACACGTGTGCGTATTACCTCGTTGACAACTGTATTGTTTACGCCTTAAGTGTACGCCACCGAGCATGCTTATGTGTGTGAGGGGGTTTCTAGGGAAGCATGGGAAAATTTTTGATATTTCATGTCATGACCACATGACAAATGTGGACATGACATGTGTGATGCATGTCATGACCGCATGGGAAATATGGGCATGACATTTGGTATCAAAGCCCAAGTTTAAACACTGGGCAAATTTGGGCACGTTATTTATTCTGCAACTTTGATTAATTAGTGCCTACCTTATTTTGTAGGATGCCTCCCCAATGTGTTCAATGAGTGCGATCGCGCAACACGATGTTTGTTGAGGTGCATAGTGATTCCTCTGTAGAGGGACAGGGACCCGTAGTTATAGCAGATTAGCTAGTACCATAGGCACCATGAGTATTAGACATAGGTCCTCAGATTTTATAGACATTGCAAGCCATGTTAGAGAGGTTACCGCCAGCTATTCCAGAGCCACGTGATGAGCCTCACATTGATCCACAAGAGGAGCCACATAAGGAGCCGCGCGCTGAGTCACGTGTTGAGCCACATGTGGAGCCCCGTGTCGATCCGTGAGAGGTGCCACGTATGGATCCTTTCGTAGAGATACCTGATACTACAGTGGATGAGGTAGGGTTAGCCTATCAAGCATGGAGTAGGAGTCCTTCGAGGCTTTCGAGGTGAGATGAGACCATGAGAGTAGAGCAGATACAAAATGGACCGTATGAGTATGGGTTGGATGAGCCGGTTATAGGACTTAGAGATAGAGGAGACCCCATTAGAGACCTGCTTAGGCTCAACCCACCTACCTTCACAGGAGCTACAGAGGGAGCTGTGGCTGAGGCTTGCCTTATTAGTCTAGACAGGTGTTTCGCATTACAACCTTATGGGAGCAACACGAAAGCACAAGTGGTAGTACACCTTCTGAGAGATACATTAGCTACCTGGTGGTGCACTGAGGAGTGCAAGCACTGATTATCCTTAGATACACTCACATGGGACATATTCATAGAGCGCTTTAATGTGTGGTACTTGTCAGATCACTATAGACAGCGTCGGATAGATGAGTTCCATGATTTACAGCAGAGAGGACTCACGGTTGCTCAGTATGAGAGCTGGTTCATTAAGCTTTCTCATTACACAGAGTATCTTCATGATGAGAAACTCCTAATGCACAAATTCATCAGAGGCCTGAATCATGGGATAGCAGGACCAGTGCATATGGCAAACCCCTAGACTATGAGTGAGGTTGTCGAAAAGGCTTTTATTGTAGAGGAAATTCAGGGACGAGGGCAGAATTCACGCCTGTAGTTTTAGGACTATAATCACCAGTAACAACAGAACTTTCGTAGGCCACAATCCACACCACAGAGAGGAGGATTTAATTCCTCATCATTACCTCCTAGGCCTCCACAGCAGCAGCAGCAACAACTTCAGCAGAGGTCTAGACCCTAGTAGAGGGTTCAGGGAGGACAAAACTGTGGTTGGCAGGAGCAGGGCCTGCGTAGAGATCAGAGACAGTAGGGATCATCTACAGGACCCGCGAGGTCTTAACAATCTTACAAAGGTTCACAGGGGTCCACTAGACGGACTGGACAACATTAGTCAAGTAGGACTCAGTCAGGACAGTTATAGACTAGGGGCATGTGTTATGTATGTGGTGGGGCAGGGCATATGGCTAGAGAGTCTCCATAGGGATTTACAGCAGGGGGACAACCTCGTTCAGGAGGATTTGAGCAGACTATAGGTGATGTGGATAGGTCCCACTGCATGTTTGTAGTAGTTGACAACCACCGGGATGACTTCCAGGCCTTAGTTATTGAGACAACAGGTATGATTGGGGATTTCCCCATCTCTATTTTTTTGACTCTGGAGCTACCGACTCTTTTCTGTCTACATTGTTAGTGGAACGTTGCAGGTTGGTGGCTTCTAGGCAGGACATTAGGTGGGAGGTTGAGTTGGCCTCTGGGGCCAGGATGTTAGTAGATACCTTGGTTAGAGATTGCGAGATCTCCTTGGGTTCCTTCACTACATCATGTGACCTTAGGGTTATGCCATTAAGATCCTACGGTGTAGTTTTGGATATGGACTGGCTTGCGGCTCATAGAGCCAAGCTAGATTGTCGCTAGAGGATGATTAGCTGCTTAGATGATCATGCCTCACTGGTTGAGATAGTGGGCATTCAGAAGCCCACAACGGTTCATATGATATCAGCTTAGCAGCTTAAGCACTGCATGTGAAAGGGTTGTCAGATGTTTTCTATCACGGTCAGTGACAAATCAGAGGATGAGCCTGAGGCTACTTTAGATGACCACCGTATCCTGAGAGACTTTGCCAATGTTTTTCCACTGGAATTACCAGGTAGGCCTCCACATAGAGAGGTTGATTTCCACATTGACTTAGTGCCGGGTGCAGAGCTAGTGTCTCATGCACCCTATAGGATGACAGCACATGAGCTTATATAACTTAAATTGTAGTTAGAGGAACTACTTGAGAAAGGGCACATCTAACCTAGTGTTTCACCATGGGGCACACCGGTTATCTTCGTGAAGAATAAGGATGGGTCTCTTCGATTATGCATGGATTACAGGTAGTTGAACAAGGTGACGGTGAAGAACCATTATCCTCTGACTAGGATTGACGACCTCTTTAACCAGATGCAAGGAGCTAGAGTGTTCTAAAAAATTGATCTAAAACCCAGGTATCACCAATTACGCATCACAGAGGTAGACATTCATAAGACTGCTTTTCAAACTAGATATGGCCATTATGAGTTTACAGTGGTACCGTTTGGTTTGACGAACGCCCCTGCAGTGTTCATGAGCCTCATGAACGGGGTGTTCTGCACTTACTTAGATCGGTTCATGATCATATTTCTTGACGATATTTTGATCTATTCGTGGACCGAGGAGGAACATGTGGATCATCTGCGTCAAGTTTTGCAGTGCTTACGAGAGCAGCAACTTTATGGCAACCTGGCAAAGTGTGCCTTCAAGACAGAGGTGTAGTATTTGGGGCACATCTTATTAGGCGATGGCATCTCTATAGATCTATCGAAGATCAGAGTGATTCAGGACTGGCCAGCACCCACCAGTGTGATAGATGTCAGGAGCTTTATGGGATTAGCCAGTTATTACCGTAGATTCCTTGAGGGATTTTCTAGATTAGTGCATCCCATCACTTCCCTTCAGTAGAAAGGGAAAGGTTTCACTTGGACCAAGTAGTGTGAGAGGGCCTTTGGGGTCCTCAAGGAGCATCTTTCCAGTGCTCCCATATTAGCGGTTCTAGATCCTGCAGAAGATTTTGTTGTTTGCATAGATGCATCACTAGAGGGTTTGGGAGCCATGCTTATGCAAGGTGGTAGAGCAATTGCATATGAATTGCGTAAGCTCAAGACACATGAGCTAAACTACCCAACTCACGATTTAGAGCTCGCAGCAGTTATTCATGCTCTTGTTCTTTGGAGACACTTCCTTTTAGGTCAACGCTTTGAGCTCCATTCAGATCACCATAGCTTACAGTACATTTTCACATAGCTCAATTTGAATGCTCGCCAGTAGCGTTGGATGGAGTTCTTATGCGAGTATGATTTTGATGTCCACTACATCAAAGGGACGGAGAACGTGGTCGCTGAGACCTTGAGTCAAAGGCGCCATGAGATCCTGACCTTGACATTAAGGGTGGACTTGAGAGAGTGTATCCTACAACATCTTCCTGAGGACGAGTGGTTTCTAGAGGTGCAATAGGAAATTCAAAATCAGAGGACGCTTAAGGGCAAATTCACAAGATATTCCCTTGAGCCTGATGGTTTTCTTAGACATCGACATCGCATTTGTGTACCCCATGTGGGTGATCTATGTGCAGTGATTCTTTCAGAGGCTCATCAAGCATCATATGCAGTACACCCAAGAGTGAAGAAGATGCATGCTGATTTGCGACAGTTATATCATTGGGCTAGGATGCGACGAGACATTGCAGAATATGTTTCTCGTTGCCTTGAGTGTCAGAGGGTCAAGGTTGAGCATCAGCATCCAGCAGGACTATTTTACCCTCACGAGATACCTGAGTGGAAATGGGACACCATTTCTATGGATTTTATTATTGGTCTACCTATGTCATCACGTCACCATGATGCCATCATGGTGACAGTTGACAAGTTGACCAAGGTGGCATATTTCTCACCTGTACGCACTACGTACAATGCACCATCTATGGTGAGAGTGTTTTTAGATCAAATTGTCAGACTTCATAGAGTACCTCACCGTATCATTTCTGATAGAGACTTAGTTTTCACTTTAGCTTTTTGGAGAGCCTTATAATAGGCGTTGGGCACTCAATTGAACTTCAGTTCAACATACCATTCAGAGACCGACGGATAGACATAGAGAGTTAATTAGGTGTTGGAAGACATGCTTCGTATGTATGTTATGGACCATCAGTCTAGATGGGAGAAATATCTATATTTGGTTGAGTTTGCCTACAATAATGGGCATCACAGCTTGTTGGGTATGCCTCCTTTCCAGGCTTTATACGGTAGACCATGCAAGACACCTTTGAGTTGGGATTGGATATAGGATAGGGTTGCCATTGGTCGAGAGATAGTTCAGGATATGGATCAGCAGGTTACACTGATTAGATAGAGATTTTAGGAGGTATGGGATAGACAAAAGAAGTATGCTGATGTTAAGAAAACTGATCGGAGCTTCTCACTGGGTGACAGGGTATTTTTGAGAGTGCGATCGCACAAGAGTCCAATCTGTTATGGAAATGACTCTAAGCTCGCACCTCGGTTTGTAGGAACTTTTGAGATCTTGGAGTGGATAGGACCTATAGCCTATCATCTAGCCTTGCCACCTAGCCTGTTGTGTATCCACGATGTCTTTCATGTTTCATTTTTACGTCGTTACATCTCTGACTTATCTCACGTATTGGATTGGAGTGCTCTTCAGGTAGAGGCAGACAGACAGTTAGCTTTGGAGCTAATTCGCATATTGGCTCGTTAGACGCCGGGACTTTGAGGTTGAGAGCTGGACCAGGTTAGGGTCCAGTGGGACATATATGATAGATCACTGCGACATGGGAGGATGCAGCAAGATTGAGGACTCTTTATCCTCACCTCTTTGACAACTTCTAGGAGGAAGTACAGTCTTAGGGGGGGAGGATGTGAGGCCTACACTTTTCATTTCTGTTCATGTGACTATTTACCTTACTGTTACTAATACTTTTATATTTGTGGGACTGTTGATCTCGGATTCCTAAACTATTAGACTTTATTATGTTAAAGGAAAACTAATTGGGTGATGTTAGATAGATGCTTGTATGAAGAGAAAACAAATTGGGTGATGTTGGATAGATGTTTATATTATAGCAAAACTAATTGGGTGATGTTAAATAGATGCTCTTTATTAAAGAAAAACTAATTGGGTGATGTTAGTTAGAAAATTGTAATGTGATTTCCTTTATGCTTAAGAGAACTTGTGGTATTTTATGGGAATACATGTTTTAAATTGCTTCGGCTATGATATTTATATGTGGAATTAACTTTGCAATTGAGTGCGCAGGTATTTCTAACCAACCATAGATACTGGAGATCATCCCACACTTGATATTGTAATCCCTTGTGAAGCTGATCTAGTTCCACGAGGAACCAAGATCAACTCTATGTATGATGTAATGTTAATTTGCATGAGGTTAAATGGGTTAGGTTTACCCTCTTTTAATTTGAATTATGATATGTGTTGTAAGATTTGTCTTTGAATTTCATTTATAAATTTTAAATTTTTGGAGACCCTTTTTCTTGTGTTTTAACTTGACCCTGGATTACACCCCATGGGTCTAGGGTCCCTTTTGACTTGGGTAACCCTTGGTAAACCTCCATATGGTCACCTTAACTTCACACTGAAGTTAAGTGACGAATTTGGAGGCATGAGAAGGATAGGATGAGTGGTACCAACACTCAAACCCATCCCTTTTTTCTTCCCAAGGTTAGAGATGACTCCAAGACCCACCAATTGTGGAGGACTTGACTTCAAGTCACTCTCACAATTGGTGAGTACCCTTGGAGTTGTGTGGTCCTTCATGAGAGGAAAGGAAGGGGAGACATGTGTCACCCTTTCCCTCTTCAACTTCCCTTTTCTCTCCCATGTGTTGGAGAGAGGACATGTGGTAAGGGGTGAGGGAGACTTTGGGGATGGGTGAGTGACAAGTGTCAACACCCATCCCTTGGGACATGCTAGTGGTTGGGAGGAAGAGTGAGGAGGTGACAAGTGTCACCTCCCCATTCCTCTAAGCTCATGGATTGGGCTTATTTTAATCCCACTTGGGGATAGGGAGAAAGGTTGTCGAATTTTTGGAGAATTTTGATTATTGGAAATTGTTTATGGGAAAAAAGATAGAGGGAGTTTGGTGGCTTATGTTTGAGGAGATTTTAGAGGAGATCTACATCAACTTCTTCCATATTAGGGCTTTAAAGGTTGGTTTTCAAGGCTAAGGCCTTCCCCTTGTTTTTCAATTT
The DNA here is from genome assembly GCA_027924645.1 of Cunninghamia lanceolata. Lineage (NCBI taxonomy): Eukaryota > Viridiplantae > Streptophyta > Pinopsida > Cupressales > Cupressaceae > Cunninghamia > Cunninghamia lanceolata. The sequence goes on from BSBN01000246.1 coordinate 460,288, forward strand.
GTTTGCATGATGAATGTGTGAAATGTATTTTGCTTGTGTTGTAATTTGTTATTGTGGGGAATATTTATTAGGGTGTTGAAAGAGCCTCTCCCACTTGGGAGAAAATGCTCATCAAGTGTGGAGTAGGGGAGGAGTGATCCTCCTTGAGTTCATTTCCTTGTTTTGGGATGTTGAAAGCCTTGAGGGCATTCTATGTGTTTTTGAGTAATTTGTTATATGGCTTGAGAGCCAAAATATGAACTCCTTTGGAAATTTGTTTACATGTTGGCTTGAGGCCATGAGAAGAAGAAAATTGTGTTGAGATATTTTGAAGGAGTGGCACTCTAGAGTTGAGTGTGTCCACTCTCCTACCCCTTTTGAAACTCACCTTGGTTGAGTTGTGTGTTGTAATATCCCTGGGTGTAATTTTGTGTTTTTGAGATGTTGTTTATCTTATTGTGAAGTGGATTTGAGTTCCCTAGGTGTGTGGATGACCTCCCTAGCTTGAGGGTGACCCTCTTGCGGGTCTATGGTAGGGAGGAGAGAAGGATGTGTGGTGTTTCTTTCCCTTGTGTGTTATGCAGGTTTCATGGAGCTTAGTGTGAAGATGAATAATTTACTTGTCTTGGAAAATATTTTATTTTCCTTTACTCTTAAGGCTCTTGAGGAGAGCTTGGTCTTATTAAGAATTTCATCCTTGTTGGTTTTCAAAGAGGAGACTTCTCTCTCTCTCTCTCTTGTTGTAAAATTTTGTTTTCAAAAGTTGTGAGAAAATCTCCTTCATTGTACTGGTAGTTCTAGTTGTTAAATTAAATTTTACCATTTTGAAATGATGAAGGAAGGAAATTTGTTTAAAAAAAATATATTGATTTTGTATATTTCCTAATACTTCTATTAGCAAAGTTGTGATTAGTTGTTATGGTAAATAAAGAAAGTTGTTATAATCTATTGCATTGTATGGCATATTGAATTGTAAATCTTGTAAAGTTATGAAGTTGTAATTGTAACAAACAAGAAAGTTATAAAATTGTTATTTTGATAAGGGGTTAATTAGATGTTGTCAAATTTTAGAGTATCAAATTAACTGGAAATTGTTCCTCCCTTATATGTGCAAATTTTAATTAAACAATGGATAAACTTGATAGGAAAATGAGTGTTTGCCTTGTATTTGAAATGATGAAAGAAAAAAAAAATATAGTTACTCATCTTATAAATTGGTTGTAGTAAAAAAAAAAAATTGTAATTCTATTACTATGTGTATTTGATAGATTTCAATACTTCATTTTAATATTCTTCCCAAGAAAAGAACGTATATATAGAAAATACACTTTATATATATATAGTTTATTTTAATATTAATTAACTTTGAAATTTGAATTTTTGTCAGTGTATATTCAACAAATAATCAACTGAAAAAGTTAGAATTTCTGTATATATATAACTTATAAAAAAAATATTATAAAAATTAAAATGCTGAGGAAAATTGTTAAGAGGACTGTATTTTTTTTTTTCCTTACGGTCATAGGCTTTACAATGAAAAAAAAAACAAATAGTGTGGTGGGTGGGGTTCGAACCCCCCCACTATATATTTTCAATGGTGTGGGGAGGGGGGTGGAGCCCCCACCCACACCCCACTATGTGGAGTGTGGGTGGGGGCTCTGCCCCCCTCCCCACACTCCCCACCAAACATAAACCCCGCGGCCCTTTGTGTAATCCGATCCCATCTCCCGCCCGCGACCCTCTGCGAACTTCCGACCCTCCACTCCCGCGACATCTACTCAGAACCTCTGCTCTCCCTCCGCTCTCCCTCCGCTTGCGACCCTCTGCCCTTCCACCACTCCATGAAGCTTCCAAACAGCAGCCTCCCTCTGCACCGCGACCTCCACCTGCAGCCTCCTCCAAGCTGCTGCTGTTGCCTCCATTGACCCTGTACAAGCAAAGAAAAATGTATGTTAGGGTTCTTCAATGTGTTTAAAAGAAAAATATGAATCAAAACAATATTCATTTGTTATATAAAGAAAATCCAATACATTATAACACAATAAAATATTAATATATATATTAATTATCTATTAATAATTTTGTAAAGGGAAGTCATTTAAAAAAAAAAATATAATAGGGTTTCAATTTTGACAAATATATATATATATATATATATATATATAACAATTAATTAATAAGAATATATATATATATATATATTAAATCTAACTATAGGAAAATTGTGTTTTGGGGTTTAACAATTTTCACAAATGAAATACCAAGAAAACGAAAAGAAAAAAATACATATATTTTAATAAAGAAAAACCTAGTGTTGTAAATACAAATAGCATATATGTGTGTGTGTGTGTGTGTATTTATAATTTCACATTATTTTATTAAGCCATCATATGCATTTCATATGTGGCTATTTTAACCCAACCTGTAAATTTAAAAAAACATCCAATTGAGAAAAATGAGAGAAAAATAGAAAGGGAGGTAAAAGTGAAAACAAAGAGGACAAAATGCGCGACCTTTTTCTGAAATCGGCTAAGAGTACAAATTAAGATTTAGCATTCTGTTAAACCTGATTGAGGGCAAATTAATTAACAAAATTAATTCAAACTTTGAATGAAACCTAGAGTGGAATCCTAGTGGACTTCATCAAACGAAGTTAGTAAGTCCTGTTTATGTGATCTGATCTACCAAGAAATTAGGAATAATAAAAAGGATGCAGAGATAACTCTGATTGATAGAGAACTGATCTACCAAGAAATTAGGAATAATCTAAAGGATGCAGTGATAACTCTGATTGATAGAGAACGTGAAAGAGAGTAAAATAAAATAAAATTTTAGAGAAACGGGAAGGAGAAAAAATGATTAGGCTTTGTTGAAAATGCTAAAATTAGAAGGAGAACAAATTAATATAAAATTTTAGAAAACGTGAAGGAGAACAGATGATCGAGCTTTTTTGAAAAATGTTCCTTTAATGTAATCAACTGTAATTTCATTGTAATTAGGGAGTTGTAAGAAATTTGTTAACTCTATCAGGAAACCTCGTGATTAAGATTAGTGTTAGTGCAATAAACCCCACTCACGCCCGTGAGGCGTTATGCTACCAGATTTTCCCAAAATTTAGGGTTTAGTAGTTTAGTAAGTTTAACCCTTGTAGTGATGTTAACCGCGTCGCGATAACCCCCTTGTTGGCCTTCTTGCGTTTGGGTATGTGCACGTGTACGTATTACCCCGCTGACAACTGTATTATTTACGCCTTAAGCATACACCACTGAGCACGCTTATAGGTGTGAGGGGGTTTTGAGGGAAGCATGTGAAATTTTTTGATATTTCGTGTTATGACCACATGACAAATGTGGACATGACACGTGTGATGCGTGTCATGACCACATGGGAAATGTGGCATGACAATAATTAAGCTCAACTGCTTGGAGATTTTTACTAGCATAATAAATGGCATATTCCAATGTGTCTTCTTTTTGTCCCAGCACAACCGTATAGCAAAGTTAGAGGTGATTGTATGAATATGGAAAGGGATGGTCTAGTTTGGTCCTGTTAATAGTAGTGACATTGTTAGGGAGTTCTTAAGAGTCTGAAGGGCTTCTTGGCAAGATGTTGTCCATTCAAATTAAGTATCCTGAGAGAGAAGAATGAAAAAGGGTGTTGCTATTTTACTGAAGTCCTTAATAAACCTTCAATAATAGCCTGCATGGACAATAAAACTCCTCACAATTTTTTTGTCTTTATGGTATAGGTAGAGTTGTGATAAATTTAATTTTGTTAGGATCTACCTAAATACCCTGTTGTGACACATAGTGACCTAGGACTATGCCTTCCATCATCATATAAAATTTCTCATTGCTAAGGGATAGGTTGTGATCCTGACATCTTCGCAACACATTCTCAAGATTTTGCAATGCCTCTTCATATGTATTTCCATAGGTTGTGAAGTCATCTATATAGACTTCCATATACTCATGAGCAAGGTCAGAAAAGATGCTTAGTACAACCCTTTGAAAGGTTGCAGGGGAATTACATAACTTGAATAGGAGAATTGAGTAGGCATAGGTACCCCAAGGATAGGTAAAAGTTATTTTGTCTTGGTCCTTAGGTGCTATTCTGATATGATTATAGTCACTGAAACCATCAAAGAAAGAAAAGTATTTTTTCCAGCTAAGAAGTCTAGGGCTTGATCAATGAAGGGAAGGGGAAAATGGTCCTTCCTATTGGATGTATTAAGTTCTTGATAGTCAACACATACACACCACTTTCCCCCCTTCTTAGGCACTATAACCAATGAAGAGACCCATTGACTATCTGATATGGGGTAAATGAAACCTGTATCCAAGAGTTTTTGTAGTTCATTCTTTACGATTTCTTGGACAAAGAGATTCATCCTTTGTTGAGGTTGCCTAATGGGTTTACAACCTTTGTTGTTGTATATCCAATGCATACATAGGTTGGGGTCTATTCTCTTCATATCATGGTAATCCCAAGTGAAGGCTATTTTGTGAGCATGTAGCATGGTAATTAATTTAGATCGTTACATCATTGTTAGCTGGTTATTGATATTGAGTGTCCTTCTAGGTGAAATTTCAATGTGGGTTACCAATAACATAATAGAGGCAAAATCTAAACTTGATATGTTAAGGCTATAACTATGTGTAAATAAATGATGCAATATGTAGGTAGTAGAATCACAATTTGGTGAATGTGTTGCAAGAAGAATATTATGCAGCGAGCAGGATAAGCATACCAAGCAATGGTTCTGTTGTGGGTCCATCCCATAGTTGTTTTGCATTATATTGGAGAGAATTGTATCATCATCTTGGATTTCAATCATTGGGATTCATTCAATTGTCATTAATGTCTGCAAGGAGTATTAGTTGTTATCCTCTAGATCTGGCTAGACAGGTTGATCTAAATTAGCAAAGGGTGGAACTGGTAGATAAAGGACCAATTTATTGGTCACATTTCCATTAGAAATAATCATATTCCCTGACTTGTAGCCAATGTAAGCATCAATTATTGCTAACCATGGTCATCCTAATACGAGTGGATATCCCCCCAGGTTAGCTTTTGGTTGTAGGACCATAAAGTTTGTAGGGTATTCCCAAGAGTCAATCATGATAACCAAGTCTTCAATGACCCATTTAGGCTTAACTATTGACCTATCTGCTAACTGCAATACTATAGGTGTAGGTCGTAAGTCAACAAGTTGCATATTTTCATGGTTTCCTTGGTCATGATGTTTATGGCAACACCTAAATCAATTAAAGTATTTCTTATAAGGGTTCCATTAATGTGCACATCCACACTTGGACTACTAGGGTCTACGTACTTTGGGAGCACTATGTTTCCCAACATGATATCAACAATCTATCTAATTACTTGAATAATTTGTAGGTCCTTACGCTTCCTTCCTAGTTTCTTTAAACATAGTTCCCTCATGGTTCTAGTGTAAATGGGAACATATTTAATAACTTGAAATAGGGGAATTTTAACATAGACATTTTTTAATTTCCCAAGGAAATCAAATTCAGGTTCATGTTCATGTTTTTGCATGTTTAATCTCTCTGAGAATGGAAGTTCTCTACTCTTGATTTCTTCTTGTGATAGAGCTCGCTTAGGGTGCTCATTCTATTTATTAAAATGTAACTTAGCATTGAAGGAAGGTTCCTCATCTAGAAGTGCCATGATGAGTGGAGAGGTTGTTCTAGAGAGTATTTTACCTGAGCGTAGCTAGACATCACTAACCTCAATTGCATAAGTCGGGCATTGGAGAGTTTAATTAGCATAAGCTTGTTGGATAGGCTTGTTGTTAGGATTTGGTACAGGTTGGGTAGGCAATTAGGTTGCTCTTGGTGGTTTAGGAGTAGATGTAGTAGTATTTGGCATAATAGCTAGCTACTAAGGCAAAGCCTGATGTGGTTGCAGGTAACCAATGTTTAAATTTGCCAAGGTTGATTTCACCTCCACTACCGTGGCCATGAATTTTAGGGTGGCTTCCATTGCTGGCTATTGATTTGAGGTTGGTATGGTTGATGTGGTAATACACCTTGTTGTGGGGTCTAGCTAGTTGGTGATAGGGTTGACCAGGGTTGAGAAGGTATATTATTCCATGGTACATTATACCAATTAGAAGTGTTTGAAGAGGAACTTGGAAATGAAGTATTGTAAGATAAATGATCCAAAGGAATACCTTGTCTTTGTTGCCATGTCTTGTGCTATGCCAGGTAAAATACCTAGCCATCTTCATCTTCTAGAGTTCTAAAGTTTGGTCTCTCTTTCCTTTCTTCAGTAATATTGACCACCCTCTTGCATTTACATTCCATTTTCTTATGGTGGCAGTGGGGGAAGAACTCAACCAATACTGCTTCTTCTTCTTCATGTTTCTTATTTACATGCAATGTATCCAACTATATTGCCATATGATTAATAATTTCTTGCTTCATGTCTTTGAACTCTCTTTCCTTTCTTCAGTAATATTGACCACCCTCTTGCATTTGCATTCCATTTTCTTATGGTGGCAGTGGGGGAAGAACTCAACCAATACTGCTTCTTCTTCTTCATGTTTCTTATTTACATGCAATGTATCCAACTATATTGCCATATGATTAATAATTTCTTGCTTCATGTCTTTGAGAAGATTACTGAGTTCTATCCTAGATACGCCCACAACTACTTTCGTAGTGGACATTGATCTTAGGCTGCATGACTTCTTCATGGTTAAGCATGAGTAGTTTCTACATATCTAGCAAACTTCATAGAAGGGAAGTTGAGAAATGACACAACCTCTAATCAAGTCTTAGTCATCCATGCATTCTTCATTGACTCCTCACAAGAATATAATCTTGAGAGAATATGGAGATGGTCTATTTTGCTGAGTTTTCTACAGGCAAAATAAGAATATTTCCACATAATCCTCCACGGGTTCCTCCTCCTTCTGCATCATTCTAAAAATATCATCTCCTCTCATGTCTCTTCCCCTACAGTAATCCTTGTATTTCTTGAGGAATTTTTCTTTCATGGTTTGCCAGTTAGGTACTGCATCTCTTCTTAGTACCATAAACCACATCAAGGTAGCATCCTTGAGTGTTGTTTGGAATAGTTTTAGATGGTGTCCAGTAGTTGTATAATCATAACTTTGGCAAAGAATGTCAAACTCAAACAAGAAAGTATCTAAGTCCTCTATAATTAGACCATGAAATTTATGAAGGGAAGAAGGGGAAATATTCTTCATAGCAGTGTGCCTAGCCTAATCAGTGATGGGAAATTGGAAAGTTGTGGTTTCTAGTGGTGGTTCCGTTCTTGCATCATCCATTGTGGCGTGGTGGCTCAAGTTATAGGTAGGAGAAATAATTATTTGAGAGGGAAGTTTGTTGGATCCTTGGATTGAAACAACTAACAAAAGGGCTTTAGGTAAATGTGATTCAAGAATTAGGGGTTCAATTGGTAGTCTTATTTCTATATCTTCACCTAGATTTTCTATCTCTTCTTGATTTTGATTTGCTAGAAGAAATCTCCCTAAGGGATCTCTCCTCCACCACATGCAATAGTGCTTGAGTGAATATTCTCCTCCCTACACAATGTTAGTTGATAATTTGATATTTGTGTTATGTCGTAAAATGTCCCCATAGGATTTTTTACCACCTAGTTTAGCTTCTAGGTCCCCTTAATTTAATCATGCATGTTTAAAACTTATCGCGGAGCAATTTGCCCTAAAACCCATGTCAAATGGGACTTAGGATCCACTTTAATGTTTAATTAAGACTCAAAATGTACCCCTAGACTTGGGTGCCCACACCCTAGTCCAGGCCTATTTTATCGGGACCTAAATTTAAATGTGTCAGTTTATGACTGTTAAAAGGTTTCCCTTTTTCAGCCTTTTCAATTTGAATTACAAATGTTAGCGGGAATGCATATATAAACATGTTTAGACTTCATTTTACTCCTAGTTGATTAAGGCAAACTTATGATCATCAAGCAAAGAGAATTCAAGGCATTCATTATGTTACAAAGTAGAATTGTGTTGTGTTTGTATGATTTGGCTCCATCAACTCATTTCCTCATGATTTGAAGGCTCTTCATCTCTATGAGGGTTTCACCTCTAAGGTGATATCTATTTGTGTTTCAATCAATCTATCTTATCATTTAATTTTGCCTCTGTCCACGAAGGACACCCACTTTATCTAACAATGGTGTTGGAAGGCTTGAATGCCATTCCAACGCTTGACCGAGGCAAGATCCTAAACACCACAACCCCCAACCCCTCTCTCATGATTACGGGTTATAGGTACGGGATCTTGTAGAGTGAAGTTGCAGAGAAGTTGAGTAGAAGATAGAGATTCAAGATCTGAAGAAAAGAGTAGAGAATATTCCCTCCTAGACTAGGATGCCCACCTCGTAGTCCTCCATTTTGGTTTTTCTAGAAACTTTGAAGTAGGTTATAGTCTGATCTAGATCACTATTCTAGATCCACAAAAAAGTTTCCCTATCAGACTCGTGCACCCACTCCCTTGTCCCTGAAGTTTTTGCCTTCAAAAATCTAAATCCTGGTATGTTTCTAATTTGTATTTAGTGCCTTCCTATGTGATCATTTGTCATATTTCATTCATTTGTATTTGGAATCATATAATTAGGGTTTAAGGCTTAATTAGATTAGGTTTAAAAAATTCATCAATAGATCCTCTTTCCTTATCATTTCATAGTGACACCAAACCTGTAGCTAAGTTCTCTTGCAATAGTAGTGACTTAACTTGGTTTATGTCCTTGAATGTGTATGTGAAAGGAGGGTTTGATTGAATTTATCTTAACCATACTCTTAACATCATCCCCCTTTTCATATATAACATTTTGATAAACCCATGTTTTTACTGAACTTACATCTTGCTAAGTGTTATAATCAGTTTTTCATTCATCCATATCATATATTTAAAAATCTTGCATAAATTTAAAAAATTTGAAAAAAAAAGCATTCTAGGCTTGCATTAAGGCATAGTTTTGCATATTTTGTGTTGCATAATATAAAAACATTTAATTTTATGATATTTACATCAGATCTAAGATAAATTACAACATTTCATTGTTTCATGATCATTTTAGTTGCATTTGCATATCTCATTTGCTAGGGTTTTTGCTTGAAATTTTGTATTTTTTCATATAACCTAGTAATTTCAAAAGATAGGGTTTGTAGTTAAAACCTTTTTCAGATTTTACTACTCATTTAAACATTCTTTCAAATCTGATTTTGGACTATAGTGTTTCATCATTGTGTGTTATTGCATTTAGATTTCAAATTTTGCATTTATATTTCAAATTTTGCATTTACACATTGTGTATTTCAACAAAAAATAAACACATTAATCCATTCTTCCTTAATTTTGATTGTGCATTGAGGATTGTAGGATTTTATGATCCTTTTTACATCAGTTCTAACCTATATTACACATTATATCTAATCTTCATCCATCATTTTGCATATTCTCATAACATCTTTTGTGCATTGACATTGAAAAAAGTGAAAAATTTGAGCATTTTACATTCATAAACAAGCATAGATTTGTGTTGCTTCATTGCATTTGTCATAAATATCTTTCATTTTAGATCTTGCATCCATTTTCAAGAATATAGTCATCTATCATTTGAAAATTGTGCATTGTTTAATGCTTTAGATTGAAAATTTGCATATCCTTAATTACATAGTGTGTATTTCAACACTAAGTGTTTATACACCTCATTCACATTTCCTTGATCAAAACCATTAAAATCACTTACTTTTCCTTATTGTGTAGTAATTTTTCCTCTACCCACTTTGTTTGTTGTGAACTCTATGTTTTTAATAACCCATTTTCCCCAAACAAGTGCATTAGTGTGAAACAGTCTCACATCTATGGCTTCTCATCATAAAAACAATACTATGGTCTCTCCTTGAATTTATAAGAAAAGGAAGACCCCTGAACTAGAAATATAATTTACACCACAAGATAGAATAGTTGGAGACATTGAAGGTCCCCTTTACATTATCGTTAACATAATTGAGACCCCTGTAAGAGGAGCCCTTGTTGATCCAAATTGCGTGACCCTTGTTGATCCAAATTGCGTGACTAACATCGCTACAGAAGAGTTCCTTTATTCACATAAATTGATACAAGAAACTTATGAGCATACATACATGATGATAAAAACACACACTGGAGCTTTCCTCTCAGCTACAGGGAAGATGACTTTAATGATCCAAGTGCTTGATAAAGATTTAGAACAATCATTTGATATCATCCCTACATCTGACCTCTTCTGTCTAAAACTAGGCCATCCATGGCTCAAGGCTATGAAACCTGTCCCTTCAACCCTTCACCAATGCTTAAAATATCCTTACCATGGGTCTATACAAACTGTTCACCATAGTTGATGGCAACCTATGGTTATGCAGAAAAACTTCATTCTTGATTACTTTTGGCTGGAACATATTGAAGAACCTGAACCAATTGCTATCAAAATTAGTCAGACCCCTTATTCAACAAAAAACAAATAAAGAACAACCTACATTACAAGAACCCCCTAGACTGCGAGATAAGGGGATATTTGCTAAGGTTCCTCCTCCATCATCCTTAAAAGGATCGAGAGATACCCATGGAAAATAATGCAATGCATCATTAAAAGATAATCACATGTCTGCTTCTTCTTCTGAGATGCTGGAAACTATGCAAAATCATGAGAATCCTCTTGACAACATCACTAATAAAACATGAAGGAATAGACTAGCAAGAGAAAGAACGAAGAGAAGACAAGTCTTGGTTCAAAATACACCACCACAACAAGAGAACATTTTATGATCTAATATTGAATCAAGCAAAGAAGAGCTTAAGGATGAAGAGTTAAAGGATGATAATTTAAGTTGGGCAATTATACCTTATGTACCTTTTTCTTCTTGCATTCGAGATTGGGAGGAAAATGACTTGCTCGACGATAACCACTAGCTCGGTTGTGAATAGAGGTAAACATTTCTACCTCTTTTAGACACCTTTGTCGTAGTATATCTTTGCTCACTTATGTGGCCTCCTCTTATGTGTTGTGTTCCCCCATGTTGTGCTATATGTTGTTTAGGTCTCCTTGGATGACCCTTGATACTCTTGTAACGTCAAGGATACCGAGAGACCGCCTCTGTTGAGACCATTCTTCTATTTGTTTCATCATTTTTCTATCTTTCCTCTCTATTTTATTGTTGTGTGTCGTGCCTTAGGGGCATATCATTGCGAAGGGTGTTTTGGGGGCATCGTCCTAGGTGGTGTTCCTAAGGTACTCATTCTCCTCTCTCATTTTTATTGTTTACCTTGTTCAGCAACTCTACTTAGTTAGCGGATGACAAAAACAAATAAATACTGATAAGGACCATGCATCCCTTCAAAAAGAAAGAAAAAATCGACCTAGTCCATATATGAAGATGGGGTTGATATATATATTTCTAATGCTTGACTAGTAGAATCACTCCTTGTGATGTATCATCTTATGGCATTTCTTGTGACTAACATTTTACAATCCACTCAATCTGCCCTTGTACACTTTGAATGGTATCTCACCTTGTTGCTATGCTCAGTTCTAAGATACCTGCAGTATAGCCCAATGGTTATACTTGGCTCTGAACCCGTGAGTATAGCCTTGGTCCTTGATACGATTGTTTTCATGCATAGATTTCATGATTTGATCTTGTTGTTTATCTTAGCATATTATATCAATGTGTTTGTGGGAACATTTGGCGACCGTAAGCACATGCCACCCTGGGGGCATGGGCTTTACGAGAGCTCTTATTCCCTTGCATGTTTTCTCTCTACCTTAATGTGCTTAATATTAGTAAGCAATATCAACCACCTTAAGGTGGGAGCATATATAATGGTATCTGTCTAATTATTTTGGCACTAATAAAGCATGTTTGCAAGCCCTCTCCATGAGGTGGGATGGTGTATCTCTTGAGCTAGTGCACATCCTTATTCAAATTGCAATAAAAAACCCTCTCTACAAGGTAGTATAACATATCTCTTGAGCTAGTGCATATCCTTTTATAAAAAGCCCTTCTGTGGAAGGCAGGACGATGTATCTCTTGAGCTAGTACACATCCTTTTATACAAAGTCCTCATCAGGAGGCGGGGTCAAATCTTGAGCTGTCCTCCCTTAAGCGTGTCTTTGGCAGTTGTTATAGCATAAGCTCAACTGTTAGGTGTTTTTGCAACATGTTTTAGATGGTGGCACTTAGAAATAAGCTCCTCCCATCACTCATGTTTGCCATGTATTAGACATATAGTATGTCTATGACATGATATATGACACTTGTGTATTCCATGTGTCTTCCCCCTTGTGTGGTTTCAATGGTATAGCGATGAGACCCCCCACACTCAGATTTTGTTTGGCATGTCTTCCCCCTTGTGTGGTATCAAGGGCGTAGTGATGAGCTCCCCAATACTCGGGTTTTGTTTGGCATGTCTTCCCCCTGGTGTAGTATCAAGGGTGTAGTGATGAGCTCCCCCTACATTTTGGGTTTTGTATTGTATGTTTTTGGTGGTTTCAAGGGCGTAGCAATGAGCTCTCCTAGCCCCTTAGTTAGGATTTTAATTTCATATATGAAAATGTTATATCAATGTATTCATCATGTTTTACATGATTGCTCTCATGTCTTCATCATGTTTTGCATGCTTCCATTGTATTCACCATGTTTTGTGTGCTTCCTACTATCTTTAATGTGTCTTGTGTGTCTTCTAATGCTTACATGAGACTGGGGGCTAGAAATAGTTCCTCAATCTTTGTGTATGTCTTAGCTTCATGTCATTGGCATGTTTGATGTGTTTTTGACCGTACTTTAATGCATGTATGGATCATAAGATCATACATACATTAAAGTGCGGGCTAAATGTTATGTTGTAAAATGTCCCCCTAGGACTTTTTACCACCTAGTTTTGCTCCTAAGCCCCCTTAATTTAATCATGCATGTTTAAAACTTATCCCTGAGCAATTTCCCCCAAAACCCATGTCAAATGGGACTTAGGGGTCCACTTTAATGTTTAATTAAGACTCAAAATGTACCCCTGGACTTGGGCACCCACACCCTATTCTAGGCCTATTTTGTTGGGACCTAAATTTAAATGTCGGTTTATGACTGTTAAAAAGTTTCCCTTTGTCAATCTTTTCAATTTGAATTACGAATGTTAGCGAGAATGCATATATAAACATGTTTAGGACTTCATTTTACTCCTAGTTGATTAAGGTAGACTTATGATCATCAAGCAAAGATCATTCAGGGCATTCATTATGTTGTAGAGTAGAATTGTGTTGTGTTTGTTACAAATTTGGCTCCATCAACTTATTTCCTCATGATTTGAAGGCTCTTCATCTCCATGAGGGTTTCACCCTAAGGTGATATCTATTTGTGTTTCAATCTATTTTATCATTCAATTTGGCCTATGTCCACGAAGGATATAGACTCTATCTAACAACTATGTTGGAAGGCTTGAATGCCATTCTGGGGCTTGATGGAGGCAAACTCCTAAACACCACAACCCCCAACCCCTCTCTTGTGATTGCAAGTTACATGTACAAGATCTTGCGGAGTGAAGTTACAGAGAAGCTAAGCAGAAGATAGAGATTCAGGATCTGAAGAAAAGAGCAGAGAATATTCCCTCCTAGACTAGGGCACCCACCCCATAGTTCTCCATTTTGGTTTTTCCAAAAACTCTGAAGCAGGTTGTAGTTTGATACAAATCACTATTCTAGATCCGTAGAAAATTTGCCCTATCAGACTCAGGTTTGCCCACTTGTCGTCGAAGTTTCCACCTTCAGAAATCTAAATCATGGTATGTTTCTAATTTATATTTAGTGCCTTCCTGTGCAATCATTTGTCATATTTCATTCATCTGTATCCAGAATCATATAATTAGGGTTTAAGTCTTAATTGGATTATGGTTTAACAAATTCATCAATACATCCTATCTTTCAGGTTATCATTTCATAGTGACACCAAACCTATAGTTGAGTCCTCTTGCAACAGTAGTGACTTAACTCAGTTTATGTCCTTGAATGTGTATGTGAAAGGAGGGTTTGATTGAATCTATCTTAACCATACTCTCAACATCATCCCCCTTTTCATATATAACATTTTGATCTGATGTGTAATAATCCTAGTTGCTAGAAATGAAATTTGTATACTAGGAAAGCAAGAAAAATATTCAAAACCCATAAATTCTAAAACTTGGCACCATCCCTGGCAACGGTGCCAAAAATTTCTAACTCCATTATTAACCTATAAATTTGATGTAGTAAAAGCATGCACTGTACTCAATGGATCAGGGTATCCCTTATCAAGTGACTCACTAGTTACAATGTGCTACATTTATAATGTCAAACCAGAGATGTATTTTCTTGGATGGTACCTATACTGTACGTATAGCTTAAGGATTCTTGAGAGTTGTCCTAAGAGGTTGCATATAGAAAATATCTACTATATTAAAAAAATAAATCTATGTTATGAATTTTGATCAAGTACAGTAGTTGCTATGACTATCATCAATGCTACAAGTTCTATTAAGTTACAGATTTATGCTATCTTTACTATCAATAATCAATTATGTATATGAAGTAAGTATGATTAAAGATACTAAAATTACCAACTAATACTAACAAGAGAGTTATAGCTATACCTCAAGTGGGCCCTTGCTTGGGTGAACTATATTCTCACAAACTCTTAATTAAATCTCTTAACTATTCATTACACAACATTGACTGAATTTGGAAAATATCTTATTTGATTTCAAAAAACATAATACATATTACTGGTAGTAAAATATCTATATTTGTTACACAAAATACCTTGAATATATAGACCCATTCTATCCATCCTTAACTAATCTAGACTCTTAACAACCCAAGCTACATATGCCAGTTATTTCCTAGAACATAGGAAGAGGACGATTTTTATTCTGGACAAACACAAATAGGAAACCTACTTGCAATTAAACTGTTCAAAGAGTACAATCCTATTACAAATTTTCAACTAATTTATGTAATAAATAGAAGTAATGGAGACATGCAGACAAAGGCATAACTTATGCAATCCTTGCTAAAGGATCACTCTAGTTTCTTGCCACTATCTACCAATACTTTGAGTTTCCTCTTATTTTTTGTGGAAGACATTATTGCTACTGGATGAGTCATTGGTGAGTGAGGTCATCACTACAGAAACTAGATCCTTCATATTTAGGTGTTTGTTCCTTTGGCTACGAGTACCTATTCCTTTGGCTATAGATGATTATTTCTACATCTGCAAGTTCACAACAACCTTGGCTATGGGCATTTGCTATCTTGCTGGATGAAGGGTTAGCTCTTTTCCATAATAATTCTATACCAAAATCACCATAATCGGTATAATATACTATCAAATTTTGAAAATAATTATCAAAACACAGTCATTTATCAAAATATTATATAGCAGTTCTAGTGCTTCAAACTTCAAATATTAATATAAAGTTTCAGGTATTGTTCAAGGAAATGTTCTGTGAAACAAAAAATAAACATAAGAAATAGGGGTAATTGCAGGTCCCATCATAGTCCACTAGTTGGTTTATGACACTATGGCCCCTTCGAGAGTGGTGTTATCACATTGGTTCAATTTGTTCTCACGATAGGATTGATGGCATGGGCTAGGGATGCTAGGAAAGTTAGCACTCACCTCAAGCTCCCCCCCACTTTTTAGCCTTCCCCCTTTTTAATTTTCTTTTCCTTTTCTCCACCCTCACCAGGCTCCACAAAATTAGGATCATTCTCCTTTTGATCATCCAAAACTTCAATGGAAGCTTCCTCCTCCTTCGAGTTGATGGTAAGGCAAATCTAATTGTAGCTATCCTCAATTGTGCTAGAGAAATCAATATTGATGCACTTCCCTATTTTGAAGAGGGGCTAGCTTTTATCTTTGGGTGGGTTCATTTTTAGTGGCTAACTAGGAGAAAGGTAAGTCTCACATTTGCAAGGTAGTTTCCCACTCCCCTCATAAATTTCTTCATGGTAGTGATTCAAAATTGTGAAATGGTAAGTAAATAGGGTAGGGTAAGTGCAAAAAATGGGGGACCAAAAAGTGGCCAAATTGTTTTAAAAAAAAAAAAAAGCAAAATGCGAGCGCGTTATGACTTATTATAAATAAAAAAAATCTTATCATCTCATTTCATTTCTTTTTTCTCCTCTATACCCGTGGCCTGCAAACCCTAGGAAGCGCGCTCGCATTTTGTAAAAGTCAATTCAACACAAAAATCTTATCGATTCGTCACCAAAATGCCGCCATGATGTCGAGCACGCCAAAGGAGTGAGTTTTATTTGTTTTTTTGTTTGAATTTGTTTCTAAATAGGTAGGTTTGAGTTGATTTTTGATGTATATTTCGTTAATTGTCAGGAAATGTTAATGCACCTCCTCCTCAAAATCCACAAAATCCTGAGGAGGAAATACTTGCGGAACAACAACCTCCTCCATCCATTCCTCGACATGCCCTTGGAACATAAGAAAATAGAATGGGGCAAATTGAAAACAACAAAAAAGAAATTAAAGATATAATTGCAAGGTTGAAAGTTCCTTCCACTTCAACCTTGCATAGGTCCATGCTCGCCGAATCTCTTGAATCTATGTTATCAAATGTAGATTCAATTAGCAAGAAAATAACTAGTTGGATGGATAAGAGGAGAGTTTAGAGACTATTATGCAGACAAGCTATAATACCAAGATGTGAAAAAATTACAAATTACAAAATTAGACTTGTGTTTGATTTTCACAAAC
Organism: Cunninghamia lanceolata; assembly: GCA_027924645.1. Lineage (NCBI taxonomy): Eukaryota > Viridiplantae > Streptophyta > Pinopsida > Cupressales > Cupressaceae > Cunninghamia > Cunninghamia lanceolata. The sequence continues at coordinate 477,065 of BSBN01000246.1, forward strand.
CCACAAACAAACGAACCTCCACCCAATACATGTAAGAGGCTCCCTATCAATTGGTGCAACAACCAAGCGATAAGGGACAATTTTGGGAAGAGGTGGTGGATGGTTTTTGACCATCCTCCATGCAATAATAATGAGGTCCCACAATACTTTTTGAGGAAACTCTACTGTGAGTTTGTCCTCAATAAAGTACCAAACTATTTTGATATGTAGGACTTCTAGGGTAGAGGTGGGGGGTCAGCATAAGATAGACCAGGGGCACGTGTTGACCCACAGTGGGCAGTGAGATGAGTAATCAGCAGACCAGCCCATGAGCATGTTTCTATCCCTTCCATTGTGAAGGAGAGTGTTGAGGTCGATACACTTCAGTCCATTAGTGCCTTGACCCAGAGCATCATAGTGCATGCCAGTCCTGTAGCACAGAGTGGGTTGGGAGATAGTACAAGGAGTAGGGTCCCACCCCATGCTTGTCAGACTTGCGGGTCAGCCTTTGGTTATGACCCCATGGATAGTCAGGACGCAGGTGCACATGCTACATTTGCAGCTGAGCAGATGGTGATGACAGATACCCTCCTGAGTGAGACTTTCAGCCTTGATACTCAGGTAAATATTAGCAAGTTTATTGAATTTAATTTATTAAATTTTATTTTTGAAATGCAAGATTAACTAATTTAGTTTGATGATTTTAATAAAATTTTAGGGTCATAGCGTTGATGTAGTTTTTAGTGGTTCTCCACCTGCATATTACACTAGATCATCTACTGTCGGGGTATGTAACTAGTATACAATTATAAATATTACATGTGAATAGCATCGTTATATGAATGGTATTCTAATATATGATTTTGGATGTTGAATAGGTTAATATTGGAGATTTCATGGAAACACCTGCCAGCGGTGGTGGACTTCAAAGCTTCATGGATGTAATAAAATAAATAGTTTAATGAATGAATTGTACTTACTAGATTTCTGTATGTGACTTGTGTGCTTTATTGTGTGTACTTCCATGTTTAGATGAACGTGTGTGTATGGTAGGAGCCATGGTTTGCATCACTATTATAGTTTTTGTAATTGAATAATGTTGTTTTATTTCCAGATGATGTAGGCTGTGGAGACACCTCCTGATGTTCAGAGGGCAATGGAGTATGGTGTGACCTCTGTGATTCATAACTCCATGGCATTGACATGGGTATGAGGCAGATTAGTAAATTTCAATTTACATTCATTGTTATAGTTGTTTATTTTTGAAAAATCAAAAGATTATTAATTTGAAGTTTAATTTCTATTTGGATGGTTTCTATAGGACATAACATCACCACAGCCTATTCCTTCTACTAAGGCAAGTGAGCAGACATATTATATGGTAGCGGTAAGCGATTATTTTGTTAAATGTTTCATTGTTTATAACATGTAATTCCTATATATTAATGTCTATACTTTTTATTGTAACAGCTAAAGATGCAGGAAGAACTAAATAGGAGGAGTAGCCCTTGGGTTCGTAGTAGACCAACCACATATGTGTCTCCATCCCCTATAAGATCAAAGGCTGCTCGTGATCTATTCTCTTCACTAGCCAAAGGGGAATGACTTTTTATTGTGTTCCTTTGTTGTATGCCTATATAGCATTTGTGGACATATATTTTGTATTGCATATAGTTGACATTGTATGCCTATATGGCATTCTTGTAAGCCTATATGGCTATTTTGTATATATGTTATACTTATATTGACAGATATTGATATATGCATATATGGATATTTGGTTAATACAAATCTTTTTTATTGATGGCATCCATACTTGCATTATAAATCCATGTTTGAATGGATATTTGTAGATAGCTACTTCAAATATTTAAAGTCCAATTGTATTACATAGGATGTTTGTTGATCTAATAAGCTAGCTATTGTTATTCAAGTATCACCTAAACCTCATTTTGGAACTAAAAGATAAAAGTTGTATTTAAAAAAAATGAATCATCATGCTGAACATAAAATATTAATATTCTTTATGAGTTGCTCAATTGAAAATATTCAAATGAGTATGCTAATCCATATTCTTTATGAGTTGGTCAATTGAAAATATTTCTTAATTTCTTGTTATTATACCATATTGGGATGCAAAGAGTATGTTTGTTGTTTTGAATAAGATAGTCAAAATCATATGCTTATGAGCACTTGATGACCATTCTGGTTATTAAATGTAATTCCTCTTGCATATAAGGTGATGTTATGAGATTACATTGAGTCTTACCTAATTTTAGTATGCAACATAACATTGGGGCTATAGGCTTCCATAAGTCATACCTCCGAGATTTTTAGTTTTAGTCTCAAATTTGTTTAAGACCTTAGGCACATTTCTCTACTTGCACAACCTCAAAACTCCACCTAGAACTCAAGGTGCCTTTCATCATCCAAATAACCTCAAAATTGCGCCTTGATATTGAAAGAATATTTCAAAGTATAAAGGAGGGCGCCTTAAGGGAGGCAATTCATCTTGATTATCAAAGTTGATCAAACACATCAAACTGAGCATCATACCTCTAGGCGCATTTTTGCCTCTCTCTAAACTATCCATTTTGGTGCCTTGATGTAAAGTGAAGTCTAAACTAAGTGATGATTGCACCTAAAAAGATATCAACTTGGATATGCGCCTAGAGTCATCCTAGATCATCCATTTGTGCCTAAGGGTCAATATAACATAATATAACTTGGGAAGACTTTGAAAATCATTAAAAGAACCTTAGGCGCCTTTTCTTGTCTACACCATCCATTTTGGGTGCCTAGAGGAAAATGAGCTTCAAATCACTTCCAATTGTAGTGCCTAGTGTTAGAACCTTCAAAATGACTAAATCTTACCAAAGGAAGTCTAGGTGCCTATTGTCACTTGGATCATCATGAGTGAGCGCCTAAGTGGAAAGAGAATAAGCATCTTGTATGGAGGCACACTTTTGTGTCTAAATAACCTCATTTTGGCACCTTGAAGGAAGATGTTCTAAATCCTAAGATCTAGGGCCTAAGTGTAAAATGGTCTCCTATAGGTTTGAACAAGTGATTGAAGCCATCAAATTGCCAAGAAATGAGCTAAGTATACTAAGGCACCTTTTCTTGTCTAAACTATCCATTTTGGCGCCTAGGAGGAAGGAGATTCAACATCATGAATCAAGGTGCCCTTTTCCATCAAAACAACCTCACATTGGCACCTTGGAGGAAATCAACTAAAACTTGCACCGTGGAGTAGGATGAAAGTTACACCCCTTTGCAACTTTACACTGCCTCCTTCTGATGATTTTTGGGGCAGCAGAAAACCTTTCACCATGGGAAAATGCCTCAGAGATATAAAAAACTGAGAGAGGTTATTGTAGAGGCACTCTACATGATCATTTTGCCTCAGATAGAATATTTCTAAGTGACACAGTTTTTGAGTAACATCTCGTCAAAGATTGCTACCTTTTTGCACTTTGGACTCTTAAGGGATATCGTCGGTACAATGTAGCTCAGATTGTTTTGACATGTTTGGGTGAAAAATAGGACCATGTCTAGTGTAAATGTACCCATACGGACGCGTTGGAATAGTTAGTTTAGTTGTATCAAGAGCAGAATGAAAGTTACATCCCTTTGCAACTTTACATTGCCTCCTTCTGATGATTTTTGGGGTAGTAGAAAACCTTTCACCACGGGAAAATACCTCAGAGATATTAAAAAATGAGACATTATTGTAGAGACATTCTATGTGATCATGTTGCCTCAAATGGAATGTTTCTAAGCGACACGATTTTTGAGTAACATCTCATCAAAGATAGCTTCCTTTTTGCACTTTAGACTCTTTAGGGATATCGTCAGTACAATGTAGCTCGGACTATTTCGACATGTTTGGGTGAAAAATAGGATCAAGCCTAGCGTAAATGTACCCATCTAGACATGTTGGAATAGTCAGTTTGGTCGCATCAGGAGCAGGACGAAAGTTACACCCTTTTGCAACTTTACACTGCCTCCTTTTGACGATTTTTGGGCAGTAGAAAACCTCTCACCACGGGAAAATGTCTCAGAGATATAAAAAATTGAGAAAGGTTATTGTAGAGACACTCTACGTGATCATGTTTCCTCAAATAGAATGTTTAAGTGACACAAATTTTGAGTAACATCTCATCAAAGATTGCTACCTTTTTGCACTTTGGACTCTTTAGGGATATCATCGGTATAATGTAGCTTAGACTATTTCGACATGTTTGGGTGAAAAATAGGACCATACCTAGTGTAAATGTGTCCATCCAGACATGTTGGAACTATCAGTTTGGTCGCATCAAAAGCAGGACGAAAGTTACACCCCTTTGCAACTTTACACTGCCTCCTTTTGACGATTTTTGGGGCAGCAAAAAACCTTTCACCACAGGTAAATGCCTCAGAGATATAAAAAATTGAGAGAGGTTATTGTAGAGGCACTCTACATGATTGTGTTACCTTAGACAAAATGTTTCTAAGTGACACAGTTTTTGAGTAACATCTCATCAAAGATTGCTGCCTTTTTACACTTTGGACTCTTCAGGGATATCGTCGGTACAATGTAGCTTAGACTGTTTTGACATGTTTGGGTGAAAAATAGGACCAGACCTAGCCTAAACGTATCCATCCAGACACGTTGGAACTATCAGTTTGGTCACATCAGAAGAAGGACACCAAAAATGTAAAAGTTGCTTTGTGTAACTTAACAACATTGACACTTTTTTGCAACATGACTCAAAGACTTAAACTGACCCCAAATGACTCAAAGTGACTTAAAAAGAAATGAAATGGTCTTAGAAGACCTTATTACATACAATTGACTCAATCAAAACAAAATTTCATTTTTTGACCCCTCTTGGAGTCATGACAACCTAGGTGCCCCTACACCATTAGTGCAACTGAAGGACTATGGTGGTGACATGAAACTAGAGTGAGTTGACATTCATTTGCATCTAGTTTGGCATATTGAAACAATTCTAGAGTAGAGTAAGACTCATTTTCCTGAAAATAGTTTAAGAAACCCTTATCTAGGGTTTTGGTAAGAATCATGTATTTTTTGGCCATTCCACTGATTTGATTCACTTTTGATCAGTGGAATGGGTTGTAGTAGGTCTTTTCTAGTATGCTATGATGAGTTTTTGGTAGGAAATCTAAGGAGAAGAAGTTTTCTTTGAGGAAACCTAACAAAACCATGTGTTAGGTGATGTTTAGAGACATAGAGAAGGAACCATAGAGGCATTTTTGGGAACAACAGATTGTAGGAAAAAAAACCCACGAAATTCATAGTTTTGGCATAAATACTAAGTGTTCAAGTCATTGGTTGAGTTCTGTGTGTGAATTTAAGGGGGGTCTCTTTGTATTTTAGGCCTAATTGGGGCTCTAGGTTATTGAGAGGAGTTATAGGTTAGGGTATATCATCCAAAACAACCTATACCTAGTTTTGGATATGTGATAGGGAGTCCAAATGGGTATCTACTAATTGTCCAAGTTCTGTGTTTGAAGATCTGTATCAAAAGTTATTAGGATTGTTCTCTTTTTTTAGGGCTACAAGCCATTTCTTGGGTTTGTGAAGGAAGTGTTAATCCTAAGTTTGGTCTGCCTTTAGCAATGATTGGAATGGGTCTGATAGCATCTAAAATCACCTTTTCTATGAAGAATTTAGAGTCTCTAATTGCTATTCCCACTTTTGTATAATGATCATGAAATTTGGGCTTTAGAGCATAAGGAAACCTTGTCTAGTTTGCCATCCTCCAACTATCCCATTGCCTCTACATCACAATTAGATTATCTAGTTAGAAACCAAGACACCTAGAGACACCTATATTTTATACATTACCTAGATTTTATACATTATTCTCAGGATCAACTTCATCCATCACTTAGGTCTAACCCCATGAAGCATAACATGATGATGTAAAAATGTGTATATGTGTAAAAGTGCAGCAAGAAATAAAAAAGACAAACCTTACAAATTAATGTGCATACTTACAACTCAATGTAACATAACTTTACAAAATCAATGTGAATACTTACAAATTAATCCAATGAACCATCCGGGTCTACTATACTCTTTATTGTGTCAAGTATTGCTTCATGGTCAGATTCACGCACCTTCCACAAGATTTTGTTCAAAGGTCTACCCCGATACTGTATCAAATGAACATTGGATGCCATGACAAGGTTTAAGTAATGAAGAATCTTCTAAAGTGTGTCAAAGTCCTGAAACAGCCAAACATTAACACTCTTATGTGGGTACCTTCTAAGCCATGTTCCGGTAATAACCACCGAGCCTATAGGGTATTTGATGTTTTCTCCATCTATAACTGGGGCCTCCAATTTATTTTTGGCCTCAACACAATAAAATAAGCAATAATTTGTTCCCTTTTCATTATCTTCATCTGCAATAACTGCATATACATGCCCTATATTGATATAGCTAGCAAATTAGATGAAATTAGTCAACATTACAAAAACACTACAAAGTAAGATGACATTAGGAATTTCAAAAATTATGCAAATAGATATATTACCTGGTTGAACTAGATCTGATATGTGGTCAAAGTCAATTGATGATTCTATTTGTGTTAATTCCAGTGCTGTCGGGGGTCGATACGTGTCAAGTGGGCTAAGATAACTTAACTGCCATTCATCAACCCACTCCTTTGACTCGTACTCATCCCAGGCTTGAATTGTACAGGAAGAACAAAAGCATGACATCTTTCGCATATGGATACTCCATGAACCTACAATTGAGCTTCTAAAAGAGTGCATCTCATTTGATCCTGTCAGTGTACAACAGTCCTCATATGGTGCAATGTTAGTATCATCTATCAACCAAAAAAATCTACGAACTGAAGACTTACCTTCGTTACCTGGACCCATGGAAGTATTACACCACTCGATAATCAATTTTGCATCTGTCAAATTTGCATTGTCTTTATACTTTGACTCTTCTTGTGCTATGGCTCTTTTGATACATGCGCCTGCACCATCATGCTCCCCCTTTCCATGCCTAGCCTCACAAAAGTTCCACATATGTTGAATACTTGTAAAATTATGCCTCCTACTCAGCTAATAGAAATTTCACGAGTTCTTGAATTATGATGCACAGTTATCTGACCATATGATATACTAACTGAACGATATGCCCTTTCTAGCCAAATCATTGTAGAACACTTGAAAGCAACCTTGCACGAACTTCATAGAATGCGTGCGATCATCACTAATATAGAAATTATACTCCCTTCTGATCTTTCTGTCATCCTCTGTACTATCATTTGCATGGATGAATGCGATGTGCACAAATATAGAAACCTATGTGGAGTTGTAATATTGTGATTACACCTCATGCTGTGGCTATAGACTATAGTTCTCTACAAAGTCGACGACTAAAACAATGGTACCAATTGGACATGTGTCCTTGCATAACTTGAATTGCAAGTCCAACCATCGAGCTCTATGGGCATGTCTTGCATACTCATACACTATGCTATCACGAGATATAGGCATAAACTGATACACTGGAATCTTTTAAATAGCCAATTCACACCTCTTTGCTTCTTTACCATCTTTTGTATTGTATGCCACTGTTTTATACTTGTCAAACTCTACTAGTTCATTTCCAACTGCATGTGTTCTTTCCATATATTCACATATTGGCAAATGTTGCAAGCCACTGCAATGATGACATGTGCCATCCAAGCATAATTTCTTGTCGAATATTTGACCTTCCTCTCTTTCACATAATTTTTTTGATATGAAGTCTCTTAAAAATGTTGGTAGGGCACGTATGGCACAACCCTGCAAAACATTGTTAGTATGCATATCTAAACATATAGACCTATAAACATCAAAATGGTTAGAAAATTCAATATGTAATCTACAACAACAAGTAGTGCGTGTGTGATTTATCTTGACATAGAAAGGTTTTAGCATTGCAAAATATCTTTGACAAATTTTAATTTGAGGACACTTCTCTAGAAATTTACCATAAAACTGTGTTTGAGTCTCATCCAAAAAATGCTTTGGATGTGGCTCACAGTTCTGACTACCAATTCTCCTTCTTACCACATCCCTTTGATTCAGAGATACCCTCATGTTATTCTTCCAAAAGTCTTCAATTAGTGATCTCAATGCTTCAACAATTGCTTTTTCTTTTCGTGGTAGTCTCCCCAAGAATGCCCATAATTCATTGACATTAGTGTCCTCAATTATTTGGCATCTTCCAATGGCTCTTGATAAAGTTTTCTTATTAATTCTTAATTCGTGACTAGTCTTTCTAATGAGACAAGCTTTCCTCATTTGACTACTTACTATAGTCGATGTAATCACACGCTGTGTTGCATTACTATCTTTTGTGCGTGAGGTGTTACCCACACTCTCATACGCACTCATTAGATTCTTGACAATAGATTTTTCACTTGAAGCCTTTGATGTTCTCAACCCAAGAATCTTCATGACGGACCTATACTTTATACTTCACATCATTTCAAGGAATAGTTGACATCTTGCAGTCTCATTTAACTTTTCAAAGAACAATCTCCAAATCTTATGAGCATATCTTCTACAAGTGCATTTTGGAATCTTACCTTCCATTGGCTGCAAAATATTCTCATCAATATCAATCAAATACTTTGGCTTTCTATGCAAAATTCTAGGTGGTGTTAAGTTAGGTAAATTCATCTCAACATTAGGAATTTCATCAATATTTAAATGAGATGGGCTAGATGGCATACCTTCGATCAAAGATGGAGTAGATGACATACCTTGAGGTTGAGGTGGGAATGATGGCATACCTCCTTCATCACATGTGAGTGATGATGTACTCTCAACTTGAGATGTGGTAGATGGCATCCCTACATGTTGACTTGCGGTAGAGGACGTGTCTCCAACTATGGTATTCAAATCTCTCGTAGCATGAAGTTTTTGCATTTATTCTCTTTGTGTCACCAATACCATATCTCTTTGTGTGGTTGTGGTTCCTCTTCAATTGGCATGTCATCATTTATCATGTCCAATTTCCTCTTCTCATGAAGTTCCCTCATAGCCACTATTTTCTTTGCATTCTTAGCTTTTATCTCTTTCTGTGTTGGTTTAATTCTTGATCATTTCCTCGGCATGACAGAGAATTTGTCTGTAGCATGATAAAGAGACCAATATTAGTTCCTAAGAAATGAATCCATACAAATAACTAAAATATATGTCATTCAACCCTTCATAGTAAATGTACATACAATCATCATGTAAAAGAGTAAATGTCACTCAACCAAAATAGGTACAAAGCATACAAAGAAAATTATTGTAGCTATGAAAAGAGTACATGGGACTTCATGCTTGAAAAGGTTGAGGCAGACCCAATTTGACATGTTTGTTGTTACTAGGGCTACTAGGATTTGGAATTGAGAAGGTGTTTTGTTGGTACTAGGGATACTAGAATTTGTGTGGCTTGTGAAGGAATAGACAACAATTGTTGTGTCATGTGCATGTACAAATCATCATGAATAGGTGCATAAGGAATGTCCTAGCCCAAGATATGTGCATACAAATCATCATGTCATGTGCATACTTGTATGATCTTGGCACCTATTCATTTGTATTTTAACTTGTTAATATGACAAGATAATAGTGGGATTGTATTTTTATTATGTTGTAAGGATTTATTCTTGTATATTTTGACATCATGGTATGTTAAGGTCTGTTTATTACACATAATTATTAAAGAGCCCAAGTGTAGAAAATATACATGGCATCATGTGAGATTATAGGCTGCTTTCTTGATTGGGAATGTGTCTATTTTAAACATGTATGATAAAGCATGATAAAGTAATTCAAATAGAATTAAGGAAAATGTAAAGAACATGCATGTAAAGACTTGACATACCTAAAAAATGAAGATTCGAATGGAGAGAGTGCCCAATTATGTAGTGTTTTTTTCTTCTTGCATCAAACTCCTCAACAATTTGAGTTTTTCACCACTTGCTTCCTTTTCAATGTTAAATTGAATAACACTCAAATATAATTACTAACAAAAATACTATTAACCAATCTATAATGTTAAATTCCTAAAATTGAATCACAATTAACATTGCAACACTACAAAAATTGAAACTTGAATAGATATATATCAAACTTGGTGTGAAAACTATGTTATTTCCTCCTTCTCAAGTTGGCAAAGTAGAAAATGTGGTGGAAAGATCATGCAAAGGTGGTAGAATGTGTAAAATGTGCATGTGAATTTCCCAACAACATGAAAGCACTTCTTTTTTGCACACATAATCAACATGAAAATAGAGCATGTGGGCCTGGAACATAGAGATCAACACTTTTTTACCATTTCTATAACATGAAAAAATGTGAGCGCATTATAACGGGCTCGTGTTTTGTCCTACTATAGATTGATCCATAAATATTTGTGCCTATCTCACCTTCAATAGCACCTTTACAATATCTCACCTCTAGTTCCATTAGCTCATGTTCTATATCTCACTTATCTCTCCCCCTCACCTCTCTACCTCTCCCCTCTCTATGTCTCTTAGTCTCTCCTTGTCTACCTCAACCCTAAACCCTAATCCCTCAACCCTAAACTCTAATCCCTCATCCCTAAACCCTAAACACTATCCCTATTCCTAAACCCTCAACAAGCTCGATACTATACCTTAAACCCTAATCCCTTATCCCTAAACCCTCCAACCCTATCCCTAATCCTTATACCCTTGACACTCTATTTTAACCCTAATCCCTCAACCCTTGAACCTCAATGTACTCAACCCTCAACATCAAACCCTAATCCCTCAACCCTTAATTCTGATCCCTCAACCCTCAACCCTATCCGTAAACCCTAAAGCCTCGACCCTAAACCCTCAACGTCAAATCCTAATCCCTCAACCCTTAACTCTAATCCCTCAACCCTAAACCCTATCCCTAAACCCTAAACACTATCCCTATTCCTAAACCTTCAACAAGCTTGATACTATACCTTAAACCCTAATCCCTTATCCCTAAACCCTTCAACCCTATCCCTAATCCTTATACCCTCGACACTCTATTTTAACCCTAATCCCTCGACCCTCAACCCTATCCCTAAACCCTCGACCCTCAAACCTCAACCCTCAACATCAAACCCTAATCCCTCAACCTTTAACTCTAATCCCTCGAACCTCAACCCTATCCCTAAACCCTAAACCCTAAAGCCTCAACCCTCAATCCTCAATGTCAAATCCTAATCCCTCAACCCTTCACTCTAATCCCTCAACCCTAAATCCTATTCCTAAACCATAAACACTATACCTTAAACCCTAATCCCTCAACCCTCAACCCTAAACCTTATCCCTAAACCCTAATCCCTCAACCCTCAACCCTCAACCCTAATCTGTCATCCCTCAACTCTAATCTCTTATCCCTAAACCCTAAATGCTATCCCTATTCCTAAACCCTCAACGAGCTTGATACTATACCTTAAACCCTAATCCCTTATCCCTAAACCCTCCAACCCTATCCCTAATCCTTATACCCTTGACGTCAAACCCTAATCCCTCAACCCTTAACTCTAATCCCTCAACCCTTAACCCTTAAAACTTGAACCCTAAAACCTATCCCTACATGCTCTACACTCGACACTATATCTTAAACCCTAATCCCTTAACCCTCATCCCTAAAGCCTCAACCCTAAATCCTTAAACCTTCAACCCTAAACCCTATCCCTAATCCCTCTACCCTTGACACTCTTTTTTAACCCTAATCCCTTGACCATCAACCCTATCCCTAAACCCTCAACCCTCAACCCTCAACCCTCAACTCTCAACATTAAACCCTAATTCATCAACCCTAAACCCTAATCCCTCAAACCTAAACCCTATCCCTAAACCATCAACCCTCAACACTATACCTTAAACCCTAATCCCTATCCCTCAACCCTTAACCCTTAAAACTTAAACCCTATCCATGTACCCTCAACACTTGACACTTTATCTTAAGCCTTAAACCCTCATCCCTAAAGCCTCAACCCTCAATCCTTAAACCTTCAACCCTAAACCCTATCCCTAATCCCTCTATCCTCAACACTCTAACCCTAACCTCAACATTAAATGCTAATCCGTCTACCCTAAACCCTAATCCATCAACCCTAAACCATATCCCTAAACCCTCAACCCTCAACACTATACCTTAAACCCTAATCCATCAACCATAAAACCTAATCCCTCAACCCTAAACACTATCAATAAACCCTCAACCCTCGACACTATACCTTAAACCCTAATCCCTCAATCCTAAACCCTAATCCCTCAACCCTCGACCCTCGAACCTCAACCCTCAACCCTCAACGTCAAAGCCTAATCCCTCAACCCTTAACTCTAATCCCTCGACCCTCAACCCTATCCCTAAACCCTAAACCCTAAAGCCTCAACCCTCAACCCTTAAGGTCAAATCCTAATCCCTTAACTCTTCACTCTAATCTGTCAACCTTAAACCCTATCCCTAAACCCTCAACAATATACCTTAAACCCTAATCCCTCAACCCTTAACCCTCAACCCTAAACCTTATCCCTAAACCCTAATCCCTCAACCCTCAACCCTCAACCCTAATCTGTCATCCCTCAACTCTAATCTCTTATCCCTAAACCCTAAACACTATCCCTATTCCTAAACCCTCAACGAGCTCGATACTATACCTTAAACCCTAATCCCTTATACCTAAACCCTCCAACCCTATCCCTAATCCTTATACCCTTGAGTCAAACCCTAATCCCTCAACCCTTAACTCTGATCCCTCGACCCTTAACCCTTAAAACTTGAACCCTAAAACCTATCCCTACATGCTCGACACTCGACACTATATCTTAAACCCTAATCCTTTAACCCTCATCCCTAAAGCCTCAACTCTAAATCCTTAAACCTTCAACCCTAAACCTGATCCCTAATCCGTCTACCCTTGGTACTCTTCTTTAACCCTAATCCCTTGACCATCAACCCTATCCCTAAACCCTCAACCCTCAACTCTCAACATTAAACCCTAATTCATCAACCCTAAACCCTAATCCCTCAAACCTAAACCCTATCCCTAAACTATCAACCCTCAACACTATACCTTAAACCATAATCCCTATCCCTCAACCCTCAACCCTTAAAACTTAAACCCTATCCCTGTACCCTCAACACTTGACACTATATCTTAAGCCTTAAACCCTCATCCCTAAAGCCTCAACCCTCAATCCTTAAACGTTCAACCCTAAACCCTATCCCTAATCCCTCTACCCTCGACACTCTAACCCTAACCTTGACATTAAACGCTAATCCGTCAACCCTAAACTCTAATCCATCAACCCTAAACCCTATCCCTAAACCCTCAACCCTCAACACTATACCTTAAACCCTAATCCATCAACCCTAAAACCTATCCCTCAATCCTCAACCCTAAACACTATCAATAAATGCTCAACCCTTGACACTATACCTTAAACCCTAATCCCTCAACCCTCGACCCTTAAATCTCAAACCTCAACCCTCAATGTCAAACCCTAATCCCTCAACCCTTAACTCTAATCCCTCGACCCTCAATCCTATCCCTAAACCCTAAACCCTAGAGCCTCAACCCTCAACCCTTAATGTCAAATCCTAATCCATCAACCCTAAACCCTCAACAATATACCTTAAACCCTAATCCCTCAACCCTCAACCCTAAACCTTATCCCTAAACCATAATCCCTCAACCCTTGACCCTCAATCCTAATCTGTCATCCCTCAACTCTAATCTCTTATCCCTAAACCCTAAACACTATCCCTATTCCTAAACCCTCAACGGGCTCGATACCATACCTTAAACCCTAATCCCTTATCCCTAAACCCTCCAACCCTATCCCTAATCCTTATACCCTCGACATCAAACCATAATCCCTCAACCCTTAACTCTGATCCCTTGACCCTTAACCCTTAAAACTTAAACCCTAAAACCTATCCCCACACGCTCTACACTCGACACTATATCTTAAACCCTATTCCCTTAACCCTCATCCCTAAAGCCTCAACCCTAAATCCTTAAAAATTCAACCCTAAACCTTATCCCTAATCTGTCTACCCTCGACACTCTTCTTTAACCCTAATCCCTTGACCATCAACCCTATCCCTAAACCCTTAGCACTCAACCCTCAACTCTCAACATTAAACCCTAATTCATCAACCCTAAACCCTAATCCCTCAAACCTAAACCCTATCCCTAAACCATCAACCCTCAACACTATACCTTAAACCATAATCCCTATCCCTTAACCCTTTAACCCTTAAAACTTAAACCCTATCCCTGTACCCTCAACACTTGATACTATATCTTAAACCTTAAACCCTCATCCCTAAAGCCTCAACCCTCAATCCTTAAACCTTCAACTTTAAACCCTATCCCTAATCCCTCTACCCTTGACACTCTAACCCTAACCTCAACATTAAATGCTAATCCGTCAACCCTAAACCCTAATATGTCAACCCTAAACCCTATTCCTAAACCCTCAACCCTGAACACTATACCTTAAACCCTAATCCATGAACCCTAAAACCTAATCCCTCAACCCTCAACACTATACCTTAAACCTTAATCCATCAACCCTAAAACCTAATCCCTCAACCTTCAACCCTAAACACTATCAATAAACCCTCAACCCTCAACACTATACCTTAAACCCTAATCCCTCAACCCTCAACCCTAATCCCTCAACTCTCGACCCTCGGACCTCAATCCTCAACCCTAGAACCTCAAACCTCAAGCCTCAACCCTCAACATCAAACCCTAATCCCTCAACCCTTAACTCTAATCCCTCGACCCTCAACCCTATCCCTAAACCCTAAACCCTAAAGCCTCAACTCTTAACCCTCAATGTCAAATCCTAATCCCTCAACCCTTCACTCTAATCCCTCAACCCTAAACCCTATCCCTAAACCCTCAACAATATACCTTAAACCCTAATCCATCAACCCTCAACCCTAAACCTTATCCCTAAACCCTAATCCCTCAACCCTCAACCCTTAACCCTAATCTGTCATCCCTCAACTCTAATCTCTTATCCCTAAACCCTAAATGCTATCCCTATTCCTAAAACCTCAATGAGATCGATACTATACCTTAAACCCTAATCCCTTATCCCTAAACGCTCCAACCCTATCCCTAATCCTTATACCCTCAACGTCAAACCCTAATCCCTCAACCCTTAACTCTGATCCCTTGACCCTTAACCCTTAAAACTTGAACCCTAAAACCTATCCCTACATGCTCGACACTCGACACTATATCTTAAACCCTAATCCCTTAACCTTCATCCCTAAAGCCTCAACCCTAAATCCTTAAACCTTCAACCCTAAACCCTATCCCTAATCCCTCTACCTTCGACACTCTTCTTTAACCCTAATCCCTTGACCATCAACCCTATCCCTCAACCCTCAACCCTCAACCCTTAACCCTCAACCCTCAACTCTCAACATTAAACCCTAATTCATCAACCCTAAACCCTAATCCCTCAAACCTAAACCCTATCCTTAAACCATCAACCCTCAACACTATACCTTAAATCCTCAACCCTCAACACTTAAACCTTAAATCCTAAACCCTATCCCTAAACCCTCAACCCTCAAAACTATACCTTAAACCCTAATCCCTCAACCCTAAAATTTCAACCCTAAACCCTATCCCTAATCCCTCTACCCTCAACACTCTACCTTAACCCTAATCCCTCGACCCTTAACCCTAAATGATATCCCTAAAGCCTCAACCCTAAACCCTAATCCCTCAAGGTCCTAAACTCTAATCCCTTATCCCTAAACTCTAAATCTTATCCCTAAACCCTCAACCCTCAACCTTAAACCTTAATCACTCAATTCTTATCCACCCCTCTCCTCCCCTATCTGGCTCACTCCCATCTCTACCCTCCTCTACCCTTGCACTATGCATACATACATATAGGCATACATACATACATACATGATTAATAACCTTGAACATAAAAAAATTTAAGGGGAACATAATGTGAGCGTGTTATAATGTGCTCACGTTATTTAAAACATGACAAACAACACAAACTTTTGCGGAGAAGGGAAAATGCAAAGAAAACAATAACGCGAGCACGTTATAACACACTCGTGTTATGTTTTGCTTTGGGAATCCCAAGCCTTGGGCTTGGGATTTACTTTGGATTTCTACCCCAAAGGCTTGGAGTGCCTTTTCAACATCCATAGATGCGTTTTTCCATATTCTTCAAGATTTTACATAATTTCGTTTGTGCTAACCCTTAGATTTGCACGTGTTTCAAGGTCAAACAAATCAAACACCTGGATAATGTTAGGCTTTCTCTTAGTCATTTGAAGATGTGATTTTTTCATATTTTAACAATGTTAAGCCTTTCATCTTTAATTTCTTTTGTTTGTGTGTCTATTTTTGGGCAAAAACTACTGTTTGGTCTTTTTTTCATTGTAAATTAACTATTCATTGAAATTTAAAAAAAAATACATATTTAGAAACTAGACTCCATTCTACACATATTAAAAAAAGAAAAAAATGATTTTCAATTAGTTTTCAAAATTTATAGGGGTAGCACGGCCAAAATTTTGTTTTTTAGGATGTGTCCACTTTGAAAATTAGTAAAAAATCAAATATTCATCAAAAAATTATCAGAAAAATTGGACATAAACTACATGCTATTAGCTAATTTCTCACTGAAGCAATTTTAAAAATACCAAAAAAAAGTTGACCTTTTGAGGGAGCTACAAAACATGCTATGTTATGTTTTTTTGACAGAAATAACACCAATTTCTGTGGCTCCCTCTTTTGAACCCCTTAATCTATACCATTTAAAAAAAATAGTAGTTTAGAAAGTAGACTCAGAGCACTACAAACATTTTTTTGGTTGCATCTCCAAAATTTGAGTGGAACTATGCTCAATTTCTCATCCGAGGCCAACATTTCCTGATTTTAGAAAAAAAGTGGCCACTTAAGACCCCTTTTTGGTCCCCCCATCTTCTTGTACTTACTCGGTAGTGAATCTACCTTCTAAGGTAATATACCTCAATATAGCCATGGCCATAGTATGGTAGGGATACTTAATAGAGGAAAGTGCATACCTAGCTTGGTATCTCTTCAACGGCTCCTTGTTTCACATGAAGATCTTCTTCACCTCTTCCCCCATTTTCTTGTCATCAAAAAATTTCCTCCCATCAATTTCTAACCCCATCGCTTCCACTATAATTTATTCAAAGATGACCATCTCCATTTCCCCAATCTTGACATCCCTACTTATCCATTTGTAAGTAAATTATGATGCCAGGTTAAGATGATATTTTCTCACTCTTTCCATGAAAGCAGCAAGACCACCAACGTTCAAGATTTTCTAGGATTTCTTATTCCTTTTGAAATTCTCATAGGAGATAGGCTCAATCCTATTCTTGTCACCACCCATGGTCTTTGGGGCCCTCATAATGCTAGTATTCAAGGCACAACTATGATCTTTCTTATTCATCCAATCACTATCAGAACCCTTGATCTTTTGAGAACCAAATTTAGAAGTCATGAAAGTGTGATCATCACACCTAATCCGCACATGTTTCCTCATTATTTCTTTAGCTAGAGACAACCTCGCATACATCCCCTAGTTATTTGATGGGGATGGGTGCTGCCACAATAATGGGTTACACTTTCTGGGGCATCCTAATTTTTGCTGAAATCACATATTTTTAGAAAATATAATGATTTAAGCCTTGAAAGGTTCCATTTAAAGGATTTTAATTGAAGAGGGTTTGATCAAACTCCCTTAGATTCAAACCCCCTTGGATAGAACCCTGCTAGTTTTAAACCATACCTATGATGGAGTCTCCTCTAAACCTATCAAAATGCTGATAAAAAACCACTTTTGATTTACCTTTTGGGGGATCAAATGAATTCATTTAAAATTTATGTTTTGTAAGTATGTAGTCCTTATTATATGCTTCCCAAAAAGTATAATTTTAAATATATTTAATTTAATTGTTCTATTTATTTTTTATTTCTTGTGAATGTAGGTTTTTCACTGAACATCAAGTTCTCTGTTCTACACACATGGAAAATTAGTAAATTAGTGATTTTTTTTTTGAAAAATATCTATGCCCTAGGTATTGATGTCATTGTTTCAACAAAAAAAGAAAAATTGAATTTCGATACATACAAAAAAAGTTATGTTCTATGGAATACGCCTATGTCTAAATTATAATTGGTTTGACTTCAAAACTTAATTAAAAAAAACATTCATTCTAAAACCAAATGCATGCCCTATATATCGATGTTACCAATCTAAATTCAAAAGAGTCAAAATTTTATCCTTTTTAGAAAAAAAGTTATGTGCTACAGAATACACATCACTTTAAAAAATGTTGTTTACTATTAAAAACTAGTTATCAAAGGAGATGCAAAAAAATTTACAATTTAACTCCAATTTTTTTTTTTTAAATATGTTTAGAATCTACAAATAAAATCTCACAAATCACTAGTTTGCATCATCTTCAAATTCCTAATGGTTTAGTGGCTATAGGTGTCAGAAAATGAGGATTTAGTTCAAAATGCTAATTTCAATGTCAAGTTTGGCCAAAAAGTGTAACCCATTATTGTGGAATGACCCGGACTCATGTACATGATGATTATGAAAATGATCACCAGTGGATAAGAAATGAGTCTCTCATCCATCACAGTCATGTTTGGTCATCATAAAAAGTTGGATAGGGACATGGCCCCCTATCCATCTTTTCTCAGCTCTTGATAGAACATCCATGTTAGCCAAAAGGTTGGCTACATGGTTATCCTCTCTAAAATACCATTGGACATTACTATATTGAAGAGAGTCTAGAATATATAGGGAATCTTGTATGAGTCTTTGAATGGTCTAGGTAGGATTCTCTTTTTTGTTGATGCATTTGATGATGCTGAGAAAATCCCCTTCTATAAAAAAATTTGATATGCCCATGTCTTTAATTAATTTCATCCCATTAAAGGCGACATCTACTTCTGCATAGTGATTGGATTGCACACCAAGAGAAACAACAAAATCTCCTCTGATATTCCCATTCCAATATCTAATCACTCCCCCACATCCCGTGAGACTAGGTTACCCTTAAAGTCCTTGTTAAAATTTAACTTATACAAATTGAATGAGGGGGATACCACTTCACATCCTTTCTATCTTTTTTTTCCTCTTTTGAATTGAATAGAAATATCGATATTCAATTCCCACAAATTGACAATGTTTTTTTTTCCTTGGAATCTTACCATCAACTCATGTCTTGTTTTGGAGTGCCATCAAGAAGTTCTCCTTTATAGCAATTTGAATCTTAGACATCATTCTTGAAGCATCCAAACTTTTTTCTCTAAAACATCTATTGTTGTGTTCTTTCCAAAATCCCCACCAAATGTGGGGTAAGGGTAAGGACCATATGAGGGAAAGTGAAGGGTTTGAGAAAGGGGTAAACCAAGAATGCACCATGTCTAAGCACTTGAAGAGGAAAATCCAAGCTAAGGAAAAGGAGGAGATGATTCCCCCCACACTTTTAACAAGAATAGACAGTCCCAGAAAAGATGCAAGGCTAACTTAGCATAGGCAAGGCATATGCTACATTGATTGGGAAAGCTGAAGCCTCACTTCACCAGGTTAGCAATAGTGAGGATTTTCTCTTAAGCAGTGATCCAAAGGAAGTAATTAATTTTGGGAAGCATATCCTTATTCCATAGGGTGGGCCACATAACCATAGGATAAGAGGAGTTCACGGGAGAAGTAGGAAGATGCTAAAAACAAGCTAGAAGGTGAAGGGGCCTAGACCAAGGAATGAAAGCTAGGTTGTTGTGGGATATGGTAAGCTCCAACAATTCCTGTCAAAAGAGGGCTGGCAAAAAACATATCCTGGGATAGGGGTAAGACTCTAAGGTTTCACCAACCATTAAAACCATTGGAAACCATGATGTATTTATCATGAACACCCCAACCAACCTATTATACTCCATCACAAGGGCCCCACTAGTGCATTCCTCATACCCAAAGGTTAGTCAAGGATCCAGTAGTCCTCCCAAAATCTTATATTTTTTCCATCCCCTAGTTTCTATCTTGTTCCCTTGCACAAAGTATCCCTAGCAGCCTAGATGTTTCTCCAAATGATAGAACCTTAGGGGATCTCTCCACTTTGAAGAATGGCTCTAGGTCCTTTCTTGGCATACTTTTGGTGAATTATCATACTCCACTCCTTTTCCTCTATGATAGATCTCCATGCTAATTTGGAATTGAGGACATTACCGAAGAGCTTCACCTTCCTTATACCTATGCCTCCAGTAGCCTTGGGGAGGAAAACTTGATCCCAAGTTATGAGGGGTATTATTTTGTTCTCACCAAACCACAGAAAATTTCTCTGGGTTTGCTAAATTTTCTCCACATACTTACCAGGGATATGTAAGAAGGACATGTAATAACTTGGGGTTGGTAGTGTTATGTTACATATTCTCAACCATAATTTCAGTTGTATAATATTTCCTCATTCATGACACGCTTCTAGTGGTGTCTTTTTTGTATTTGATAGGAGTTGGAAATTTCGTTGTGATATAACACTATTAAACATTTTGGTTATTTTTTGTCAATCTTAAGGAGCCACTAATCATATAATAGTTGAGGCCTATTTTAGTTTTTGTTTTTGTATTTAGGATCATAGTATTGTATATGCTCTCCTTGAGATTCATGTTAGGGCACATTAGTTTTTCTATTGACTATTTCTTCATGTTAATATAAAAGGATGTGATCCCCCTAGGGTCACTGTTACTGCTAAAAAATAATAATGTTTTTTAAAAAATATTATAACATACAATGAAGGTTATATTTCTTTTATATTTCTAGGGCCAATTTAGAATGATTTATATTCTATGTATTGTTTAATAAATTTTTTCAAGATTTCAATTGAAATAATGATTTTTATTCTTAAATTAAAAATAGAAATTATGGATTATGAATCTTTTAACATAGTTTAAAAAATTTAAGCAGCTAGGATAATAAATACACAAGTTTTTTAAATTTTAAAACATTTAAGTAGGGAGAGCAAAAGTTTGAGAAAATTCAAAATCGAAAATTCTAAAAATGTGAAAAGTGTGCCAAAATTTGGGGATTTCAATAAACATGCATATGAAACAAAAGTAGAAAAAATAGATAATATTTTACATGTGGGTCAGATCTCTAGAACATTGTTGTCTTTATTACCATTTTTTCACAAATCTTGCATAGCATTTTATTTGAACCCGGTTTATTTAGATATTTTAATAGTCATTGATACAATCCATTGATATGTATTCATTCAAACCTAATCAATTTATTGCAATTGTTTTACATTATATAATCTTGTATGTTCACTAGAAAGTATTTATTTGAAAATAAACTTTTTCTACAAAACATTTTCTTTATAAATTCTTCTTTGTTGATCACAAAAAAGGAAATAAAAGAAAATAATACTGTAAAAACTAAAATAATAGGACATGTTTATGGAATTTGGGGGCAAATGGGGTCACAAGTGGCTACTTTTTCTTGAACAAGTTGCAAAAACTAATATTGGATGAGAAATCCAAGATACCTATGCTGAAAATTTCAAGATGTGACAAGAACAATATTAGTAGTGCATGGAATCTAATTTCTAAACTTTTTTCTAAATGGTGGAGATTAAGAGGGTCAAATAGGGGGAGCACATAAAGTGGTCCTATTTTTGCCAAAAAACATAGTGTCAGGTGTGCTCGGGCCCTAAAATATTAACCTTCTTTTGTATTTCACAAATCCCTTTAGTGGAAATTTAGCTAACATCATATAGATTATGCCAGATTTTTTTACTATTTTTTAAATGAATATATGATTTTTACTAATTTTCAAAGTGGACACATCTTGAAAAAAAATCAAGCATGTCCCCCTATTAATTTTGAGAAAACTAATAAAAAGTTATTTTTTGAATGTGTATAGAATGAAAATTTTAGAATATAAAAATATAATTTGTTTCAAATTTGTATGAACAGATAAAAAATGACACTAAAAAAGCTATACATAGGTTTTTGATTAAAAATGAAGACACTAACAAAAGAAATTGAAGATCAAAACCTTAGTGTATTGAAAATGTGGAAAAAATTACATGGTTAGAAAGGTAAGAGAGAGATTGATGTTATTGTTCAACTTTTAAAAGAATATGTCTTAAAATGTACAAACCTAATGAAGAGCACACTCAACATGTACTTGTTTTTCATGTTTTATGCAAAACATATCTTTGGGTACCTTACATGCAAGCCCAACCCTTTGTCTAGGATATCAAAGACAAATCCATTTCTAAGGGTGGGATTCCAAATCAAATTTAATTGAAATGTGAAAAAGAGAGTGTTTTCAATGTTTTTAATGCAAATATATAATGTGCTCGCACTATGGCTTATAATTTCTAAGCCATACCAAGCCATAATGCTAGTGTGTTGTGTGATATTTTTCTTTAATATAGATTTTGACCAATTTTTGGTCCCCCATCTTGGTGCACATATATCCAATATCTCATGGAAATATATAAAACTAGGTTAATACAAGCAACATAGTCAAATGAGAGTGTAAAAAGTTAAGTTTGTAGATAGTTGGGTCTTCAAAAAAATCAATTCTGGAGGAATAGATTAATCAAACACTGGTTTAATAAAATTCATAGTCAATGCTATTTTATTTTGAATAACTATTTAGAAATAAATATAATAGTGTTGGTTAGTAGAATGGATAAAATACAATGTTTCTTGGAAAAACTATGAATTTTAAAAATGTTAAGTAGTTTTCATAGAAGCATTCAATTTTCTATGGTCATGCCCAACATTATCCCCACTTGAGCATAACTTAAAATAACCACAAAAGACTATAAATATTATTCTATCTCACATAAGTAAGCTTACAACACATATGGTTCGATAAAACACAACTAATTTATAAATAAGATGCATATGTTTAAAATTTAAAATTCAACCATATGAAAAGAATGATTAACTAAAACCTTAGGCCTTTCATTTTCTCGTACACCATTCCAAAATTACTCACTTGGCTCTAGTAACCTATGCCCTTAGAAAGTCATCATTTTTGCAAAACTAGATGAAAGAATTAGTCTCTCCATATAAATAAAACACTCATGATTGAATTCTCGGTAGTAAGATATAGAAAAATAGGAACTAAGGGCTAGACCTAGGCCTTGAGGGCTCATATAAAATTGCCTTGGGCCTATGTAACACGATCAAAAGCTTAGTAGATTACCTACTAGACTTTCAACTTGATTAGGTTGACTTATATAAAATTTGTTCATACTGGAAACAATAATTAGTTAAAAAATAGGTCCATAACAAGAATTAGGTTCGCTTTTCTAAGCCATAAGAAAGATGCAACATCACTTGGACAAAGATACTTAACCTGAGATAATCGATAACTAGGTCACCACATACACAACCTTTGTTCTCAAGGATGATTACACTATGCAATTACCATGTCTTACAAGAACTAAAGAGTGCATGCGGAATGATCTCAAATAGTTAAATTTATAAATAATCCCTAAAGGGTATAATAAGGTGGTTATAACAAAAACAAACTAATCATTCTCCTTGATACTATGCATAAGTTTCCACAGGCACTAGCAAAAAAATATAATTTTCCTAAATTTTGCAAAAGTTTTCACAAAATGCATATGAAATTGAGTTTGCTAAAGGAATAGATATCTCAACAATATTTAATGTTTTTGATTTATATTCCTATCATTTGCATGATATATAAGATAGTGTGCATGAATAAGATGAGGTGAATTTTAAGGTAGACATTCTAGAAATTTAATGAGATGAACTTATGCATGTATTAGATTCATGCATTGTGAAAAAGACATATCAGAATGAGTACAAAGAATATGTCATTAACTAGAAGGGCAAGGAATGAGAAGAAGACTTATGGACCTTTGAAGCAAAAGTAAGATGACTTAGGTGGCCTAGTTAGTCGGTTATGCAATATTGACATATGATCATCTTAGGGGTCATGAAATTTTGCATCACCCAAAAATATGTTAGTGCACAAGTCTTGGTTGCACACATTATTTTGTTCTTTTTGTTATTTTTTGTGCATAGGTTCTTGATCCACACATTGATTGCTTTGTTCAAATACTTTTAGTATGATTTATCCAAGCACATTGATTTCTCAAGTTGTACACATGAGTTCTTGGATGCAAGCATATAGTAGTCCATTCACACATTTATAGAGGGTTTTCTTCTAAGCTTATGTGATTTGGGTGGTTCTATATAATATTTGATCTCACACAACTTTGGTGATGTGTTGGAAAAACATAATAATTGTCAACTTGATATTTAATGCATGTCAAATGTTGACAATTGTCATTTAGTTATTCAAATGTTATATTAGAAGTTGAATTAGTTTCTTTGGAATGCGAACCATCTTAGGTTGATAATGGGTTTTCTCTATCTGAAGTTGTAATGGATGAATATGTCACAATTTGGCTTATATATATGCAGTAAATTTAAATATGAGCGATTGTTGACAATAGATAGTGACATAAGAATTGGACATTGACAAACTATGTATTGAATAGCTCATTCTTGCACACATTAGCTTTGAGGACTAATTTGATCAACTTTTGATTGAACTAGTTGATGCTGATCATTGACCACTATTAGATTCATGTGTAGAGAGTCTTTATACTTCTATGTTGTAATTTTCCATTCATGATTAATCAATAATTAGTAATGATATATTTTGTGATAATCATGGTGATAATTCTCTAAAACACCCTCTTTTGTATCTTCCATTATGTATTCTAGAAGTGTAATGTGATAGCATAAAAGTATGTCTCACTTTTTGGCCTAAGTGGGATGTGCAAATCAACATCTTAATTTTTTTCACTTTCTCTCAATTATAGCAAGCAAATTGTTAAAAAATTGAAGATAATGTCAACTAATGATTTGTGAGATTTCGTATGTAGATTCTATTTAGTATACTATAAAAATTAAAAAATAATTTATCATTTTTTAAATATTTGTTAATAAAGCGTTCCTTATATTTTATAGTATTTTTAATAGGTAATATTTATAGAAATAAAACTTTTTCATAATTTTTAAATATAGATTATTAACACTAATATACATGTTAAGAATGTCATCTAAAATAAACTTAGTCTATTTTATCTTGTGTTCCAAGATTCACATACTATTTTGTATAAATTATTAAATAATCATGCGGCCCACAAGTGAGACACATCTTTATGTTTTTTTCCTAGGATAACTCAATCATTTGACTTGTTACCATCACTACATTAAAGTAAGAGTAGGGGTAAGTGAATACCAGTGTTGGGTAAAGCTAGTTGAGTGGTTGGATCCTTTTGTCCTTGAGCTAGCCTTTTAAAGGTATATCCTATAGCATGCATATCATTCAACTAGGAATTAGATCTCAAAGCACAAGAAGCCTAGGAACATCATGTAATCCACATAAGACTAGAGATTCAAAACATGGGGACATAGAAGAAGTGGATCCTTTTGTCCTTAAGCTAGCCTTTAAAGGTATATCCTATAGCATGCATATCATTCAACTATGAATTAGATCTCAAAGCACAAGAAGCCTAGGAACATCATGTAATCCACATAAGACTAGAGATTTGAAACATGGGGACATAGAAGAAGTAACATATACATGCTCAGGGAAGTCATTTTGAGAACTAGTGGTTTAAATTGGAAAGAAATGGGGAAATGCAAGGGTTTGATAATAGGACAGTGTGGGACACCATCCTTTTTAGAAAGATCAATACGAGTACCATTAGGGCCACGCAGTATAAAATTGATGATGAACCATGTGGTAGGAAGGAGTGGAAGGGAGGGTGGAAGGCACAACCATGGGACAAGCATTTTGAAGAGGTTTCATACATATTGCAATTGTGTTTGTAAAGTCATGCATATACATTAAAGAATCGTATATAAATTATAGAGAAGCATTGAAAAATAGTGTATAAAATTGTCTAAGCCATTGTAATGTTATGAATTTAAGTGTTGTATAAAACATTCATAAATCCATTATAAAACATTTATGTTTAGAAAACAATATATATCTAAGTAGGAATTTTGAAGGACACATGGTTTATAAATGTTGAGGGGAGAGATAAGAATAGGAAGTATCACCTCACTAAGGCACAAAAGTGCTAAATCATCAATTTATTTTAAAATATAAAAAAAACCTTTGACCATTTTACCCTTTGATCTTGAGAAAGTTTGGGAATAATACTCAAGCCATGTTTTCAAATTTTGAATCCTTTACATGGTTTGATCTTTTTCTAACTGTGTACTCTTTGGTTTGTATTATAGAAAACCTCTTTTGGGTTGTTGATTACAATGTAAATTTAGTAATTTACACTCAAAAGGTAGTAGATTGATCCTCCATATTATTCTTTTTAAAGTGTTGTATAAAACATTCATAAATCCATTATAAAACATTTATGTTTAGAAAACAACATATATGGGTAAGTGCAAGAAGATGGGGGGCCAAAAAGGGGTCTTAAGTGGCCACTTTTTTTTTGAAATCAGGAAATACTGGCCTTAGATGAGAAATTGAGCATAGTTACACTCAAAATTTGGAGATGCAACCAAAACAATGTTCGTAGTGCTCCGAGTCTACTTTCTAAACTACTATTTTTTTTGAAAATGACATAGATTAAAGGGTTCAAAAGAGGGAGCCACAAAAATTGGTGTTGTTTCTATCAAAAAACCATAACATAGCATGTTTTGTGGCTCCCACAAAAGGTTAACTTGTTTTTGGTATTTTTAAAATCGCTTTAGTGAGAAATTAGCTAATAGCATGTAGTTTATGCCTGATTTTTCTGATAATTTTTTGATGAATATTTAATTTTTTAGTAATTTTTAAAGTGGACACATCCTAAAAAATAGAATTTTGGCCGTGCTACCCCTATAAATTTTGAAAACTAATTGAAAATCATTTTTTTCTTTTTTTAATATTTGTAGAATGGAGTCTAGTTTCTAAATATGTAATTTTTTTGAAATTTCAATGAATAGTTAATTTACAATGAAAAAAGACCAAACAATGGTTTTTGCCCAAAAATGAACACACAAACAAAACAAATTAAAGATGACAGGCTTAACATTGTTAAAATGTGAAAAAAATCACATCGTCAAATAGCTAAGAGAAAGCCTAACATTACCTAGGTGTTCGATTTGTTCGATGTTGAAACACATGCAAATCTGAGGGTTAGCACGAACGAAATTATGTGAAATCTTGAAGAATTTGGAAAAACACGTCTGTGACTATTCAAAAGGCACTCCAAGCCTTTGGGTTAGAAATCCAAAGCAAATCCCAAGCCCAAGGCTTGGGATTCCCAAAGCAAGACATAACACGAGTGCGTTATGGTTTGCTTTGCATTTTTCCTTTTCCGCAAGTCTGTTGTTTGTCATGTTTGACATAACGCGAGCGCATTATAACGTGCTTGCATTATGTTCCCCTTAAATTTTTTTATGTTCAAGGCTATTAATCATGTATGTATGTATGTATGCCTATATTTATGTATGTATGTATCTATGTATGCTAATATGTATGTATGTATGTATGCTTATATGTATGTATGTATCTATGTATGCCAATATGTATGTATGTATGTATCTATGTATGCCTATATGTATGTATGTATAGTGTCGAGGGCAGAGGAGGGTAGAGATGGGAGTGAGCCAGATAGGGGAGGAGAGGGGTGGATAAGGATTGAGTGATTAAGGTTTAAGGTTGAGGGTTGAGCATTTAGGGATAGGATTTAGAGTTTAGGAATAAGGGATTAGAGTTTAGGACCTTGAGGGATTAGGGTTTAGGGTTGAGGCTTTAGGGATAGCATTTAGGCTTAAGGGTCGAGGGATTAGGTTTAAGGTAGAGTGTTGAGGGTAGAGGGATTAGGGATTAGGGTTTAGGGTTGAGGCTTTAGGGATAGCGTTTAGGGTTAAGGGTCGAGGGATTAGGTTTAAGGTAGAGTGTCGAGGGTAGAGGGATTAGGAATAGGGTTTAGGGTTGAAGGTTTAATGATTTAGGGTTGAGGCTTTAGGGATGAGGGTTAAAGAATTAGGGTTTAAGATATAGTGTCGAGTGTGTAGGGATAGGTTTTAGGGTTCAAGTTTTAAGGGTTAAGGGTCGAGGGATCAGAGTTAAGGGTTGAGGGATTAGGGTTTGACATTGAGGGTTGAGTACATTGAGGTTCGAGGGTTAAGGGTTTCGGGATAGGGTTGAGGGTCAAGGGATTAGGGTTAAGCGATAGGGTTGGAGGGTTTAGGGATAAGGGATTAGGGTTTAAGGTATAGTATCGAGCCCGTTGAGGGTCTAGGAATAGGGATAGCATTTAGGGTTTAGGGATGAGGGACTAGAGTTGAGGGATGATAGATGACGGATGACGGATTAGGGTTGAGGGATTAGGGTTTAGGGATAAGGTTTAGGGTTAGGGTTGAGGGATTAGGGTTTAAGGTATAGTGTTGAGGGTTTAGGGATAGGGTTTAGGGTTAAGGGATTAGAGTGAAGGGTTGAGGGATTAGGATTTGACGTTGAGGGTTGAGGGTTTAGGGTTTATGGTTTAGGGATAGGGTTGAGGGTCAAGGGATCAGAGTTAAGGGTTTAATGTTGAAGTTGAGGGTTGAGGGTTGAGGGTTGAGGGATAGGGTTAATGGTCAAGGGATTAGGGTTAAATAAGAGTGTCGAGGGTAGAGAGATTAGGGTTTAAGGTATATATCAAGTCTATTGAGGGTTTAGGAATAGGGATAGCATTTAGGGTTTAGGGATGAGGGATCAGAGTTGAGGGATGACGGATTAGGGTTGAGGGTTGAGGGATTAGGGTTTAGGGATAAGGTTTAGGGTTGAGGGATTAGGGTACAAGGTATAGTGTTGAGGGTTTAGGGTTGAGGGATTAGAGTGAAGGGTTGAGGGATTAGGATTTGACATTGAGGGTTTAGGGTTTAGGGTTTAGGGATAGGGTTGAGGGTCGAGGGATTAGAGTTAAGGGTTTAATGTTGAGAGTTGAGGCTTTAGGGTTGAGGCTTGAGGGTTGAGGTTGAGGGACAAGGTTAATGGTCAAGGGATTAGGGTTAAATAAGAGTGTCGAGGATAAGGGATTAGGGTTTAAGGTATAGTATCGAGTCTGTTGAGGGTTTAGGAATAGGGATAGCATTTAGGGTTTTGGGATGAGGGATTAGAGTTGAGGGGTGATGGATTAGGGTTGAGGCTTGAGGGATTAGGGTTTAGGGATAAGGTTTAGGGTTGAGGGTTGAGGGATTAGGGTTTAAGGTATAGTGTTGAGGGTTAAGGGTTTAGGGTTTAGGGTTGACGAATTAGGGTTTAGGGTTGACGGATTAGCATTTAATGTCGAGGTTAGGGTTAGAGTGTCGAGGGTAGAGGGATTAGGGATAGGGTTTAGGGTTGGAGGTTTAAGGATTGAGGGTTAAGGCTTTAGGGATGAGGGTTTAAGGCTTAAGATATAGTGTCAAGTGTTGAGGGTGTAGGGATAGGGTTTAAGTTTTAAGGGTTAAGGGTTGAGGGATAGGGATTAGGGTTTAAGGTATAGTGTTGAGGGTTGATGGTTTAGGGACAGGGTTTAGGTTTGAGGGATTAGGGTTTAGGGTTGATGAATTAGGGTTTAATGTTGAGAGTTGAGGGTTGAGGGTTGAGGCTTGAGGGTTGAGGTTGAGGGATAGGGTTAATGGTCAAGGGATTAGGGTTAAATAAGAGTGTCGAGGGTAGAGGGATTAGGGTTTAAGGTATAGTATCGAGTCTGTTGAGGGTTTAGGAATAGGGATAGCATTTAGGGTTTAGGGATGAGGGATTAGAGTTGAGGGATGACAGATTAGGGTTAAGGGTTGAGGGATTAGGGTTTAGGGATAAGGTTTAGGGTTGAGGGATTAGGGTATAAGGTATAGTGTTGAGGGTTTAGGGATAGGGTTTAGGGTTGAGGGATTAGAGTGAAGGGTTGAGGGATTAGGAATTGACATTGCGGCTTGAGGGTTTAGGGTTTAGGGTTTAGGGATAGGGTTGAGGGTCGAGGGATCAGAGTTAAGGGTTTAATGTTGAGAGTTGAGGGTTGAGGGTTGAGGGTTGAGGTTGAGGGATAAGATTAATGGTTAAGGGATTAGGGTTAAATAAGCGTGTCGAGGATAAGGGATTAGGGATGAGGGATTAGAGTTGAGGGGTGATGGATTAGGGTTGAGGGTTGAGGGATTAGGGTTTAGGGATAAGGTTTAGGGTTGAGGGTTGAGGGATTAGGGTTTAAGGTATAGTGTTGAGGGTTGAGGGTTTAGGGATAGGGTTTAGGGTTGACGGGTTAGGGTTTAGGGTTGACGGATTAGCATTTAATGTTGAGGTTAGGGTTAGAGTATCGAGGGTAGAGGGATTAGGGATAAGGTTTACGGCTGAAGGTTTAAGGATTGAAGGTTGAGGCTTTAGGGATGAGGCTTTAAGGCTTAAGATATAGTGTCAAGTGTTGAGGGTGTAGGGATAGGGTTTAAGTTTTAAGGGTTAAGGGTTGAGGGATAGGGATTAGGGTTTAAGGTATACTGTTGAGGGTTGATGGTTTAGGGATAGGGTTTAGGTTTGAGGGATTAGGGTTTAGGGTTGATGAATTAGGGTTTAATGTTGAGAGTTGAGGGTTGAGGGTTGAGGCTTGAAGGTTGAGGTTGAGGGATAGGGTGAATGGTCAAGGGATTAGGGTTAAATAAGAGTGTCGAGGGTAGAGGGATTAGGGTTTAAGGTATAGTATCAAGTCTATTGAGGGTTTAGGAATAGAGATAGCATTTAGGGTTTAGGGATGAGGGATTAGAGTTGAGGGATGACAGATTAGGGTTGAGGGTTGAGGGATTAGGGTTTAGGGATAAGGTTTAGGGTTGAGGGATTAGGGTAAAAGGTATAGTGTTGATGGTTTAGGGTTGAGGGATTAGATTGAAGGGTTGAGGGATTAGGATTTGACATTGAGGGTTTAGGGTTTAAGGTTTAGGGATAGGGTTGAGGGTCAAGGGATCAGAGTTAAGGGTTTAATGTTGAGAGTTGAGGGTTGAGGGTTGAGGTTGAGGGATAGGGTTAATGGTCAAGGGATTAGGGTTAAATAAGAGTGTCAAGGATAAGGGATTAGGGATTAAGGTATAGTATCGAGTCTGTTGAGGGTTTAGGAATAGAGATAGCATTTAGGGTTTAGGGATGAGGGATTAGAGTTGAGGCATGATGGATTAGGGTTGAGGGTTGAGGGATTAGGGTTTAGGGATAAGGTTGAGGGTTGAGGGTTGAGGGATTAGGGTTTAAGGTATAGTGTTGAGGGTTTAGGGTTGACAGATTAGGGTCTAGGGTTGATGGATTAGCATTTAATGTCGAGGTTAGGGTTAGAGTGTCGAGGGTAGAGGGATTAGGGATAGGGTTTAGGGTTGAAGGTTTAAGGATTGAGGGTTGAGGCTTTAAGGCTTAAGATATAGTGTCAAGTGTTGAGGGTGTAGGGATAGGGTTTAAGTTTTAAGGGTTAAGGGTTGAGGGATAGGGATTAGGGTTTAAGGTATAGTGTTGAGGGTTGATGGTTTAGGGATATGGTTTAGGTTTGAGGGATTAGGGTTTAGGGTTGATGAATTAGGGTTTAATGTTGAGAGTTGAGGATTGAGGGTTGAGGGTTGAGGGTTGAGGTTGAGGGATAGGGTTAATGGTCAAGGGATTAGGGTTAAATAAGAGTGTCCAGGGTAGAGGGATTAGGGTTTAAGGTATAGTATCGAGTCTGTTGAGGGTTTAGGAATAGGGATAGCATTTAGGGTTTAGGGATGAGGGATGATAGATTAAGGTTGAGGGTTGAGGGATTAGGGTTTAGGGATAAGGTTTAGGGTTGAGGGATTAGGGTTTAAGGTATAGTGTTAAGGGTTTAGGGTTGAGGGATTAGAGTGAAGGGTTGAGGGATTAGGATTTGACGTTGAGGGTTTAGCGTTTAGGGTTTAGGGATAGGGTTGAGGGTCAAGCGATTAGAGTTAAGGGTTTAATGTTAAGAGTTGAGGGTTGAGGGTTGAGGGTTGAGGTTGAGGGATAGGATTAATGGTCAAGGGATTACGGTTAAATAAGAGTGTTGAGGATAAGGGATTAGGGTTTAAGGTATAGTATCAAGTCTGTTGAGGGTTTAGGAATAGGGATAGAATTTAGGGTTTAGGGATGAGGGATTAGAGTTGAGGGATGACAGATTTGATGTTGAGGGTTGAGGGTTTAGGGTTTAGGGATAGGGTTGAGGGTCGAGGGATCAGAGTTAAGGGTTGAGGGATTAGGGTTTGATGTTGAGGGTTGAGGGTTGAGGTTCAAGGGTCAAGGGTTTAGGGATAGGGTTGAGAGTTGAGGGATTAGGGTTAAAGTAGAGTGTGGAGGGTATAACAATTAGGGATAGGGTTGGAGGGTTTAGGGATAAGGGATTAGGGTTTAAGGTATAGTATCGAGTATGTTGAGGGTTTAGGAATAGGGATAGCATTTAGGGTTTAGGGATGAGGGATTAGAGTTGAGGGATGACGGATTAGGGTTGAGGGTTGAAGGATTAGGGTTTAGGGTTGAGGGATTAGAGTGAATGTTTGAGGGATTAGGATTTGACGTTGAGGGTTGAGGGTTTAGGGTTTAGGGATGAGGGATTAGAGTTGAGGGATGACGAATTAGAGTTGAGGGTTGACAGATTAGGGTTTAGGGATAAGGTTTAGGGTTGAGGGTTGAGGGATTAGGGTTTAAGGTTTAGTGTCGAGGATTGAGGGTTTAGGGTTGACGGATTAGGGTTTAGGGTTGACAGATTAGCATTTAATGTCAAGGTTAGGGTTAGAGTGTCAAGGGTAGAGGGATTAGGGATAGGGTTTAGGGTTGAAGGTTTAAGGATTGAGGGTTGAGGCTTTAGGGATGAGGGTTTAAGGCTTAAGATATAGTGTCAAGTGTTGTGGGTGTAGGGATAGGGTTTAATTTTTAAGGGTTAACCCCTACTATTTATGCTTGGATAAGGATTTGTCACAAACTAGAACTTCTGCTTCCAAAGAAGATCTATCTTTCTTCCTCGATGGGCATTTTCTATCAAGAACTTGATTATGAGGGCTTGCCCCTTCATTGTTATGCCTATCATATGGCAGAGCATCTGGCAAGCTCTTGCAGGAAACAGGAAAAGTTCTCCCTCAAAAACCTTATGGTCATTCAAGTCTGAAGGGGAAGGTTTGGAAAGAGATGTGATCAATGCAAAGGATGTGATCAATCTATAGCAAGACAAAACGCGAGCGCGTTATAACGCGAGCACGTTATAACGTGAGCGTGTTATAATGCGCTCACATTTTGTCTTGCTA
This sequence comes from Cunninghamia lanceolata, assembly GCA_027924645.1. Classification (NCBI taxonomy): domain Eukaryota; kingdom Viridiplantae; phylum Streptophyta; class Pinopsida; order Cupressales; family Cupressaceae; genus Cunninghamia; species Cunninghamia lanceolata. The sequence goes on from BSBN01000246.1 coordinate 510,411, forward strand.
TTGAAATGGTAAAAAAGTGTTGACCCCCGTGATCCAGGCCCACATGCTCTATTTTCTTACTGATTCTGTGCGTGCTTCAACAAAAAAGAAGTGCTTTCATGCTGTTGGGAAGTTCACATGCACATTTGACACATTGTACCACCTTTGCATGATCTTTCCACCACCTTTTCTACTTTGCAAACTTGAGAAGGAGGAAATAACATAGTTTTCACACCAAGTTTGATATATATCTATTCAAGTTTCAATTTTTGTAGTGTTGCAATGTTAATTGTGATTCAATTTTAGGAATTTAACATTATAGATTGGTTAATAGTATTGTTGTTAGTAATTATATTTGAGTGTTATTCAATTTAACATTGAAAAGGAAGCAAGTGGTGAAAAACTCAAATTGTTGAGGAGTTTGATGCAAGAAGATAAAAACACTACATATACTCTCTCCATTCAAATCTTCATTTTTTAGGTATGTCAAGTCTTTACATGCATGTTCTTTACATTTTCCTTATTTTGGATTGAATTACTTTATCATGCTTTATCATACATGTTTAAAATAGACACATTCTAAATCAAGAAAGCAGCCTACAATCTCACATGATACCATGTATATTTTCTACACTTGGGCTCTTTAATAATTATGTGTAATAAACAAACCTTAACATACCGTGATGTCAAACTATACAAGAATAAATCCTTACAACATAAAAAAAATACAATCCCACTATTATCTTGTATTTATTTCTTAGGAACTAATATTGGTCTCTTTATCATGCTATAGACAAATTCTTTGTCATGCCAAGGAAACGATCAAGAATTAAACCAACATAGGAAGAGATAGAAGCTAAGAATGCAAAGAAAGCAGTGGCTATGAGGGAACTTCGTGAGAAGAGGAAATTAGACACGATAAATGAAGACATGCCAATTGAAGAGGAACCACAACCATCACAAAGAGATATGGTATTGGTGGCACAAAGAGAACGAATGCAAAAACTTCGCGGTACGAGAGATTTGAATACCATAGTTGGAGACACGTCCTCTACCGCAAGTCAACATGTAGGGACACCATCTACCATATCTCAAGTTGAGAGTACATCATCACTCACATGTGATGAAGGAGGTACGCCATCGTTCCCACCTCAACCTCAAGGTATGTCATCTATTCCATCTTCGATCGAAGGTATACCATCTAACCCATCTCATTTAAATATTGATGAAATTCCTAATGTTGAGATGAATTTACCTAACTTAACACCACTTAGAATTTTGCATAGAAAGACAAAGTATTTGATTGATATTGATGAGAATATTTTGCAGCCAATGGAAGGTAAGATTCCAAAATGCACTTGTAGAAGATATGCTAATAAGATTTGGAGATTGTTCCTTAAAAAGTTAAATGAGACTGCAAGATGTCAACTATTCATTGAAATGATGCGAAGTTAAAGTATAGGTCTATCATGAAGATTCTTGGGTTGAGAACATCAGAGGCTTCAAGTGAAAAATCTATTGTCAAGAATCTAATGAGTGCGTATGAGAGTGTGGGTAACACCTCACGCACAAAAGTTAGTGATGCAACACGGCGTGTGATTACATCAACTATAGTATGTAGTCAAACAAGGAAAGCTCGCCTCATTAGAAAGACAAGTCAAGAATTAAGAATTAATAGGAAAACTTTATCAAGAGCTGTTGGAAGACGCCAAAGAATTTAGGACACTAATGCCAATGAATTATGGGTGTTCTTTGGGAGACTACCATGAAAAGATAAACCCATTGTTGAAGCATTGAGATCACTAATTGAAGACTTTTGGAAGAATTACACAAGGGTATCTTTGAATCAAAGGGATGTGGTAAGAAGGAGAATCGATAGTCAGAACCGCGAGCCACATCTAAAGCATTTTTTGGATGAGACTCAAACATAGTTTTATGGTAAATTTCTAGAGAAGTATCCTCAAATTAAAATTTGTCAAAGATATTTTGCAATGCTAAAACCTTTCTATGTTAAGATAAATCACACACGCACTACTTGTTGTTGTAGATTACATATTGAATTTTCTAACCATTTTGATGCTTATAGGTCTATATGTTTAGATATACATACTAACAATGATTTGTAGGGTTGTGCCATATGTACCCCACCAACATCTTCAAGAGACTTCATATCAAAAATTTTATGTGAAAGAGAGGAAGGTCAAATATTCTACAAGAAATTATGCTTGGATGGCACATGTCATTGTTGCGGTGGCTTGCAACATTTGCCAATATGTGAACATATGGAAAGAACACATGCGGTTGGAAATGAACTAGTAGAGTTTGGCAAGTATAAAACAGTGGCATACAATACAAAAGATGGTAAAGAAGCAAAGAGGTGTGAATTAGTTATTGAAAAGATTCCAGTGTATCAGTTTATGCCTATATTTCGTGACAACATAGTGTATGAGTATGCAAGACATGCCCATAGAGCTCGATGGTTGGACTTGCAATTCAAGTTATGCAAGGACACATTTCCGGTTGGTAGCATTGTTTTAGTCGTTGACTTTGCAGAGAACTACAGTCTACAGCCACAGCGTGAGGTGCAATCACAATATTACAACTCCACACAGGTTTCTATATTTGTGCACATCACATTCATTCATGCAAATGATAGTACAGAGGATGACAGAAAGATCATAAGGGAGTATAATTTCTATATTAGTGATGATCGCACGCAATCTACAGAGTTTGTGCAAGGTTGCTTTCAAGTGTTCTACAATGATTTGGCTAGAAGGGGCATATCGTTTAGTCAGCATATCATATGGTCAAATAACCGTGTGTCACAATTCAAGATCTCGTAGAATTTCTATTGGCTGAGTAGGAGGCATAATTTTACAGGTATTCAACATATGTGAAACTTTTGTGAGGCCAGGCATGGAAAGGGGGAGCATGATGGTGCAGGAGCATGTATCAAAAGAGCCATAGCACGAGAAGAGTTAAAGTATAAAGACAATGCAAAGTTGACAGATGCAAAATTGATTGTCGAGTGGTGTAATGCTTCCATGGGTCCAGGTAATGAAGGTAAGTCTTCAGTTCGTAGATTTTTTTGGTTGATAGATGATACTAACATTACACCATATGAGGACTGTTGTACACTGATAGGATCAAATGAGATGCACTCTTTCAGAAGCTCAATTGCAGGTTCATGGAGTATCCATACATGAAAGATGTCATGCTTTTGTTCTTCTTGTACAATTCAAGTCTGGGATGAGTGTGAGTCAAAGGAGTGGGTTGACGAATGGCAGTTAAGTTATCTTAGCCCACTTGACATGTATCAACCCCCGACGACACTAGAACTAACATAGATGGAATCATCAGTTGACTTTGACCACATATCAGATTTAGTTCAACTAGGTAATATAGGGCACATATATGCATCTAATTTCATCTAGTTCAACCAGGTAATGTCATCTTACTTTGTAGTGTTTTTGTAATGTTGACTAATTTCATCTAATTTGCTACACATATCAATGTAGGGCATGTATATGCAGTTATTACAGATGAAGATAATGAAGAGGGAACATATTATTACTTATGTTGTTGTGTTGAGGCCAAAAAGAAATTGGAGGCCTCTGTTACAGATGGAGAAAACATCGAATACCCTATAGGCTCAGTGGTTATTACTAGAACATGGCTTAGAAGGTACCCACATAAGAGTGTTAATATTTGGCTATTTCAGGACTTTGACACGCATCGAAAGATTCTTCATTACTCAAACCTTGTCGTGGCATCCAGTGTTCATTTGCTAAGGTATCGGGGTAGACCATTGAACAAAATCTTGTGGAAGGTGCGTGAGTCTGACCATGAAGCAATACTTGACACAATAAAGAGTAGAGCAGACCTGGATGGTTCATTGGATTAATTTGTAAGTATTCACATTGATTTTGTAAAGTCATGTTACAATGAGTTGTAAGTATGCACACTAACAATTAAGGTTTGTCTTTTTTTATTTCCTCCTGCATTTTTACACATATACACATTTTTACATCATCATGTTATGCATTTTTGGTGTCCTACTCCTGATGTGACCAAACTCATAACTCACCCTACTTCCTCTAGACACCATTTGATGATCTCTCCAACACTCTGGATCCAGGGCATCCAATCATGATGATGACCTATATACCATTCTCCCAAGGCGCTCATAATGAATGAAAAGAAGACCAAGGGCGCCCAAGCTTAATAGACTTATTTCTTTCGATTTTGATGATCCAAACTCTTGCAAAACAACATCCACTTTCATGCCTTTAGATCTTCCTTCACATACAGGGCACCAAATCAAGTTGAAAAATCTACATAAGGGCACCAAAATGGATGAAAGGAGACATGAAATGCACCTTATGACTCCATGCTAAGGTTTGAGCCATTAAAGTCTCTTGATATTAGGTGCTCATGATGATGAAACTTAGAGCTTTTTCCTTTCCTATGCACTCATCTAAGATGTTTGAATGATAAGGAGCACCTCAACCTCTATAATGTACATTGGGCACCAAAATCAAGGTGATTTTAAGTCACTTTGAGTCATTTGGGGTCAGTTTGAGTCTTTGAGTCATGTTGCAAAAAAGTGTCAATGTTGTCAAGTTGCACAAAGCAACTTTTGTATTTTTGGTGTCCTACTCATGATGTGACCAAACTGACTGTTTCAACACGTCTGGATGGGTACATTTATGCTAGGCATGGTCCTTTTTTTCACCCAAACATGTTGAAACAGTCCGAGCTACATTGTACCGACGATATCCCTGAAGAGTCCAAATTGCAAAAAGGTAGCAATCTTTGACTAGATGTTACTCAAAACCTGTGTCACTTAGAAACATTCTGTCTAAGGCAATGTGATCATGTAGAGTGCCTCTACAATAACCTCTCTCAATTTTTTATATCTCTTAGATATTTGCCCATGGTGAAATGTTTTCTGCTGCCCCAAAAATCATTAGAAGGAGGCAGTGTAAAGTTGCAAAGGGGTGTAACTTTGGTCCTGCTCCTGATGCGACCAAATTGACTATTCCAATGCATTCAGATGGGTACATTTACGCTAGGCATGGTCCTTTTTTTCACCCAAACATGTCAAAACAGTCTAAGCTACATTGTACCCACGATATCCCTAAAGAGTCCAAAGTGCATAAAGGCAGCAATCTTTGACGGGATGTTACTTAAAAATCGTGTCACTTAGAAACATTCTGTCTGAGGCAACGCGATCATGTAGAGTGCCTCTACAATAACCTCTCTCAGTTTTTTATATCTCTGAGATATTTACCCGTGGTGAAAGGTTTTCTGCTGCCCCAAAAATCGTCAGAAGGAGGCAGTGTAAAGTTGCAAAGGGGTGTAAATTTTGTCCTGCTCCTGATGCGACCAAATTGACTGTTCCAATGCATTCAGATGGGTACATTTACGCTAGAAATGGTCCTTTTTTTCACCCAAACATGTCGAAATAGTCTGAGCTACATTGTACCCACGATATCCCTAAAGAGTCCAAAGTGCAAAAAGGTAGCAATTTTTGACGAGATGTTACTCAAAAACTGTATCACTTAGAAACATTTTGTCTAAGGTAACGCAATCATGTAGAGTGCCTCTATAATAACCTCTCTCAATTTTTTATATCTCTGAGATATTTGCCCGTGGTGAAAGGTTTTCTGCTGCCCCAAAAATTGTCAGAAGGAGGCAGTGTAAAGTTGCAAAGGGGTGTAACTTTTGTCCTGCTCCTGATGCGACCAAACTAACTATTCCAACGCATCCAGATGGGTACATTTATGCTAGGTATGGTTCTATTTTTCACCCAAACATGTCAAAACAGTCCGAGCTACATTGTACTCACGATATCCCTAAAGAGTCCAAAGTGCAAGGCATCAATCTTTGACGAGATGTTACTCAAAAACTGTGTCACTTAGAAATATTTTTCTAAGGCAACGCGATCACGTAGAGTGCCTCTACAATAACCTCTTTCAATTTTTTATATCTCGGAGGTATTTGCCTGTGGTGAAAGGTTTTCTGCTACCCCAAAAAACATCAGAAGGAGGTAGTGTGAAGTTGCAAAGGGGTGTAACTTTCGTCTTGCCCCTGATGCAACCAAATTGACTATTCCAACGCATCTGGATGGCTACATTTACGCTAGGCATGGTCTTTTTTTTCACCCAAACATGTCGAAACAATTTGAGCTACATTGTACCGACGATATCCCTGAAGAGTCCAATGTGCAAAAAGGTAGCAATCTTTGACGAGATGTTACTTGAAAACTGTGTCACTTAGAAACATTCTGTCTAAGGCAATGCGATCACATAGAGTGCCTCTACAATAACCTGTCTCAGTTTTTTATATCTCTAAGACATTTGCCCGTGGTGAAAGGTTTTCTGCTGCCCCAAAAATCGTCAGAAGGAGGCAGTGTATTAGGTCAGGATGAAAGCCTATTCACTCTAGGCACCAATCTCAAGTTGCACAATCATGAATGGGTGCCTAGAGCCATAAGGTGCTACATCATGGTTCCAGGACCTTGAAATGGCACCCAAGCATGTAGGAGGAATTTTTAAGGAGCCAGAATGTTTTTGAAACTCTAAGGAACTAGTCCAAAGACTCTATGGCACCATCTTGATACCATTGAGTCAACTTTGGAACTAAAACATATTGAAACAAGGTCTAGGAAGCTAGGCACCATCTCTTGCCAGTTCAACCTCTCAGATGCGCCAACATTGGAAAGACTCTTAATGAGCGCCTAAGTTTGAATTGATCTTGTGATTGATAGTTTGGTGATGTATTGGTGTGAGATGATCTTCAGTTGAAGCAATCTAAGTTCCAGGAAGGGTTTAGAAGTTATCAACCTCTTCACTAAGTTAGGTGCACTTTACAAGCTTTCTTACCCAAGAGTTGCACCTCATTAAGACAAGGTGCATCTTAACCTCCGAGACTTTTCCAAAGAAGCACTTCAGTTTATTAGCACCTTTGGACCTTGTTTTGCATTTTGAAAGAGAAGGCGCACTTTGGAGGCTTTTCTAACCCAGATTGATGCCTAGGTATAGTCATCTCTTTGGAGCATTACAATGTGTTTTAAAATGAAGGAGGACATTTCATAAGTTAGGAAATTGATCACTGAAGACCTTGGAGTGTTTGAATTACTCTAAGCAAGAAGGGGCATTTCCATGGAGTAGCATACTCTAGATAGTGCCTAATGCCATCAAGGTGCAATTCCACCCTCACTTTGGTGCCTATCATCAAGAAGGGCCATTGGGCATTCCTTGAATAGTTCTAAGCATTTGAAGTTCATGAAATCACCAAGGAATGTTGGGAGCCATGTATATCCTCAACAAGCTTGAGTTTGCGCCTAGACAAGTTGGCACTTATTCATGTTTTAACTTCCCTCTTGAAGCGCCTAACTTGGGAAAAAGTTATCTTGTTGTTAGTCAAGTGTTTGATGTGTTTTGGAGAATCCAAAAGACTTCCTCTTGCTAGGCACTCTTCTTGGCAACTACAACCTTCAACTGGCACCTAGATCCTAAAGAAAAACACTTAGACTTCAATTTTCATGCACTTAGACTTCAAGGCGCCAAAACTAGTAGGAAAATATTTGGGGAGAAACCATGCTGATAAAAGTTGGGTAAATTTAACCTCCGAGTCTGATTAGGCTCCATATAACAACAATATTTATATCATGTCCCTTTGCTTTATGAAACAAGCAGTATGTGTCAAGTCATAGGGATAACACTTTGGTCCTTGGAAATTTCTCTGTGACTTTTGATAAGATTATCTACTATTATGTGGATGCTTGATAGTATTATCCTAATCCATTAGACTAGTGTGGCTATGAGGTTGGAAAGTGTTGCAACCTCCATCCTTTAAACTTCTCCACCTTGTTATGGGTTGTTTTGAGTATTTTCACTTGCTTTCTCTTCAAGAATATTTTCTAATGATACATGATGTGTCATAGATCATTCAACTTGATAAACAACATGGAGGCATTCTCATGCCTCCTATACTTCTTGCAAGTTTCTTTATGGATAGATCACATCATTATCCATCTAGGTGGTCATTTCCCTAAATATTATGATAAGATAATCCTGTTAATGAACTTTGGATTGAATGAGAATCAACATGCTTTGTCTTGACTAGAATAGTTGGGATGGACAAAAATCTATTGATTCTAGGTTGGGTTGTTAAAGGTCAAGAAGTTTTGGTGTCTAATGCCCTCTAAATCTAAATATTCAAAATCATAGTGGTTTAATAAGTTACAACAAACAGTCAGGTAAACAATAGACTATAAGGAACAAGGACTACACATGAATCCAAAACAACACCAGTCAATAAGGACATCACAAGTAACTCAACATTACTTCCAGAGGCGTTCACAAAAACAAAGGGGAGAACACAACTAGAGAATGCTAGACTATAGTAGGGATGAGTGTCTGATGCAGAGCACACAGTGGAAGCATAGAATTATCAACTTTTGAACCTTCAAACTCACTATTGGCGAGACAACATACCATCGACGAGCTTAAAATTTCATTGGTCGATAGGCTGATGCCACCATGACTCCGATTGATTTCACTTCTGACAAACATCCCATCATTGACTCTTATTGGTCAGATAGACCACTATCAGTGACTTTATATCCTTTCACACCGATGTCTTTGTCACTTCAATATGAGACTCTAAGTCCCTTGCCTATCGATAGGACTTAATACCATCGGCACACTCAAAAACTCTTCTGCTGACACACCGATCTCACAAATGACAACCTTCAGACCACACCCGTCGGTGATACTCCAAACATCGGTGAACTCTAATCTCATTGGGCTGATACATTGATGGATTTCGACTATCAGTGTGACCCCCTTCATCAGTGAATCTCTCAACTGCTCTTCTGATGCGCAGATGGGATTATCTTCCGATACACCGATGTCTTCGACTTTGAACCACACTCGTTAGCAAGACAGACCACTATCGGCAAAGCCTAACCAAGGTCTGCTGATACGCCAATATGACCAACTCTTGACGTCAATACAAGGTTCTTTTGCAGGCAAAGGGCGCCTAGGCTTATGGTGCTCAATTTGATGTATTTATTGAAAGCTCAAGGTGAATTGATGCTTATTGAAAATGCACTTAGTCCTTCATTTACATTATAGGTGCCATTTCCTATTGACTTATATACTCCTCCTCATGCTAGGGTGCTATAATGAAGTGGTTTAGACAATAGGTGCGCTTCACTTACTAGAGGCTTGTTCTCCTTCCACCTTAGGCACACTTTTATGGTGGAACAGGTGTCAATGGGCGCCTTGTCTTAAATGAGCTCTCTCTAAGTTGGGCTCCCTTTTGAGGCTTTATGAGTTGCAAATTGCGCCTTAACCCTTCATGCTTGTTGCTCAATGTTTGAATGTTTAAGAAAGTCTTCTTTAGGCACTCATCTTAATGACTTTTTCTCAAGGTGCAATCATCCTAATGACTTGGATATTCATCCTAGTGTTTCAGGATATCACGCTACTAGACTTAGTCATTTTCAGGATCTCAAACATAAAGAATAACATGATGATTCATTTTTTTGTATTGCATATAGTTGACATTCTATGCTACTCATAAATAATATTAATATTTTCTGTTCAACATGATGATTCATTTTTTTTAAATACAACTTTTATCTTTTAGTTCCAAAATGAGGTTTAGGTGATACTTGAATAACAATAGCTAGCTTATTGGATCAACAAACATCCTATGTAATACAATTGGACTTTAAATATTTGAAGTAGCCATCTACAAATATCTATTCAAATGTGGATTTATAATGCATGTATGGACGCCATCAATAAAAAAGATTTGTATTAACCAAATATCCATATAGGCATACATCAATATCTGTTGATATAAGTATAACATATATACAAAATAGCCATATAGGCTTACAAGAATGCCATATAGGCATACAATGTCAACTATATACAATACAAAATATATGTCCACAAATGCCATATAGGCATACAACAAAGGAACACAATAAAAAGTCAGTCCCCTCTGGCTGGTGAAGAGAATAGATCACGGGCAACCTTTGATCTTCTAGGGGATGGAGATGCGCATGTGGGTGGTCTACTACGAACCCAAGGGCTGCTCCTCCTATTTAGTTCTTCCTGCATCTTTACCTGTTACAATAAAAAGTATAGACATTAATATATAGAAATTACATGTTATAAAAAATGAAACATTTAACAAAATAATCACTTACCGCTAACATATAATCTATCTCCTCACTTGCCTCAGTAGCAGGAATAGGCCGTGGTGATGTCATGTCCTATAGAAACCATCCAGTTTCAAATCAATAATCTTTTGATTTTTCAAAAATAGACAACTATAACAATGAATGTAAATTGAAATTTATTAATCTACCTCATACCCCTGTCAATGCCATGGAGCTATGAATCACAGAGGCCACACCCTGCTCCATTGCCCTATGAACATGGGGAGGTGTCTCCGCAGCCTGCATTATCTAGAAATAAAACAACATTATTCAATTATGAAAACTATAATAGTGATGCAAATCATGGCTCCTAACATACACACACATTCATCTAAACATGGAAGCACACACAATAAAGCACACAAGTCACATACAAAAATCTAGTAAGTACAATTCATTCATTAAACTATTTATTTTATTACCTCTGTAAAGATTTGAAGTCCACCACCACTGGCAGGTGTTGCCATGAAATCTATAGTATTAACCTATTCAACATCCAAAATCAGATATTAGAATACCATTCATATAATGATGCTATTCACATGCAATATTTATAATTGTTTACTAGTTACATACCTCGACAGTAGATGATCTAGTGTAAAATGCAGGTGGAGAACCACTGAAAACTGCATCGACACTATGACCCTGAAATTTCATTAAAATCATCAATTTAAATGAGTTAATCTTGCATTTCAAAAATGAAATTTAATAAATTAAATTCAATAAACTTGCTAATATTTACTTGAGTATCAAGGCCGAAAGTCTCACTCAGGAGGGTATCTGTCATCACCATCTGCTTAGCTGCAGATGTAGCCTGTGCACCTGCGTCCTGACTATCCATGAGGTCATAACCATAGGCTGACCTGCAAGTCTGACAAGTATGGGGTGGGACCCTACTCCTCGCACTATCTCCCAACCCACTCTGTGTTGCAGGACTAGCACGCTCTATGATGCTCTGGGTCAAGGCACTAATGGACTGAAGTGTATCGACCATAACACTCTCCTTCACAATGGAAGGGATAGAAACATGCTCGTGGGCTGGTCTACTGATTACTCGTCTCACTACCCGTTGTGGGTCAAGATGTGCCCCTGGTCTATCTTGTGCTGACCCCCCAACTCTACCCTAGAAGTCCCGCATATCAAAATAGTTTGGCACTTTATTGAGGACAAACTCGCAGTAGAGTTTCCTCAAAAAGTATTGTGGGACCTCATTATTATTGCATGGAGGATGGTCAAAAACCATCCACCACCTCTGCACAAAATTGTCCCTTATCGCTTGGTTGTTGCACCATTGGATAGGGAACTTCTTGCATGTAATGGGTTGAGGTTGATTTGTTTGTGGGTTTGTGAAAATGGAACACAAGTCTAATTTTGTGATTTGTAATTTTTTCACATCTTGGTATGACAGCTTGTCTACATAATAATCTCTAAACTCTCTCCTCTTATCCGTCCAACTAGTTATTTGCTTTCTAATTAAATCTACATTTGATAACATAGATTCAAGAGATTCAGCAAGCGTGGACCTATGCAAGGTTGAAGTGGAAGGATCTTTCAACCTTGCAATTATATCTTCAATTTCTTATATCTTCAATTTTTTTTTTGTTGTTTTCAATTTGCCCCATTATATTTTCTTGTGTTCCAGGGGCATGTTGAGGAATGGATGGAGGAGGTTGTTGTTCTATAGGTATTTTCTCCTCAGGATTTTGTAGATTTTGAGGAGGAGGAGGCGCATTAACATTTCCTGACAATTAACGAAATATACATCAAAAATCAACTAAAACCTATCTATTTAGAAACAAATTCAAACAAAAAAACAAATATAATTCACTCCTTTGGCATGCTTGACGTTGTGGCAGCATTTTGGTGACGAATCGATAAAGTTTTTGTGTTGAATGGAGTTTTACAAAACGCGAGTGTGCTTTCTAGGGTTTGCAGGCCGCGGGCATAGAGAAGAAAGAAATAAAATGACATTAGAAACCTTTTTTTTTAATTTATAGCAAGTCATAATGCGAGCACGTTAGTTATGACTTAATTTTTTTTTTAAATTAATTTGGCCACTTTTTGGCCCCCCATCTTTTTGCACTTACCCATATCTAAGTAGGAATTTTGAAGAACACATGGTTTATAAAAGATGAGGGGAGAGATAGGAATAGGAAGTATCACCTCACTAAGGCACAAAAGTGCTAAATCATCAATTTATTTTAAAATACAAAAAAAAACCTTTGACCATTTTACCCTTTGATCTTGAGAAAGCTTGGGAATAATACTCATGCCATGTTTTCAAATTTTGAATCCTTTACATGGTTTGATCTTTTTCTAACTATGTACTCTTTGGTTTGTATTATAGAAAACCTCTTTTGGGTTGTTGATTACAATGTAAATTTAATAACTTACACTCAAAAGGTAGTAGATTGATCTTCCATATTATTCGTTTTTTAAGTGTTGTATAAAACATTCATAAATCCATTATAAAACATTTATGTTTAGAAAACAACATATATCTAAGTAGGAATTTTGAAGAACACATGGTCTATAAAAGTTGAGGGGAGAGATAGGAATAGGAAGTATCACTTCACTAAGGCACAAAAGTACTAAATCATCAATTTATTTTAAAATACAAAAAAACCTTTGACCATTTACCCTTTGATCTTGAGAAAGTTTGGGAATAAAACTCAAGCCATGTTTTCAATTTTTGAATCCTTTACATGGTTTGATCTTTTTCTAACCGTGTACTCTTTGGTTTGTATTATAGAAAACCTCTTTTGAGTTGTTGATTACAATGTAAATTTAGTAACCAACATTCAAAAGGTAGTAGATTGATCCTCCATATTATTCTTTTTTTAAAGGAATTTGGAACCAAAGTCCTAACTTTAACTATTTAATTTTAAGACTTATAGCTATAAATAACCTAAAGAAGGATGACACTAGTCTCACTAGTTTGGAGCCTAAGACTTGCCTAATGGAAGGTGGATAACTATAATAATTGGGATCCCGCTCTCTACACCTATTTTATAACTTTAACTACATAAATTTGTTTATGAACTTTTCACATTTTGATTTTGTAATAATGTAAATGACTATTTTCTTTTTGGAGCTATATCTATTGTTAGAGTTATTTTCTTCCTTAATTAAATATGTGCCGTTGGAGGTGTTGAATATCTTATAATCATCTTCTCTTGTTGTACATTCAATCACTGACAATATTCTATTAGTCTTAAATAAAGATAAGAAGAAAATAGTAAATCGAGGGCAAACCAGAATACAAGACATTAGAATCAAAATATCAACTACTCAAACATGCAATAAAGGCATTAGAGTCAAAAGATTAGTTCATTACATAATGCTAATTTGCTGAGAGATAAGTTAATTATTTATATTTTAAAATAAAGATATCTAAATGTCTTATTCTTTAGCTGTTTATTTTCATTTAAATGGAAATAATGGAAAATAGAACAAAGGAGAACTAAGACTGAGAAGACCAGACTAAAAGATGGTAAACGATAGTTTCAGTCAGGGAATCACAATGAAAAGGTGTCGAGATTCATATTTAACACCATAACTAATAGAAATTGCGTTTGCATGATTGAGCTTCTCAATGCCCCAAATTTATTCACAATTTATTTCTTTGCAGTCGATGGGCAGCATACTCAGCACTAGCTCCTGTGGTCAACTAAGATTAAGTAGGAACCAGCACATGGTAATCGTCATGGATGTTAATCATTTTTATTGCCACCAAAGCTACAGGCAAAAACAGTGTAACGGAAAGGGGATTCCGAAAGAGAAGCTCTATGAAATTCCATGCTCTGCACTTTACAACTTGTAATATATCAGTTGTCAGTGTGAATTCAAAAGAGGTGGATGAATCAACATCTCTTGGTCTCATCCTGTCTTGACCATAATTTAATTCACTGTTTGAGAGGACCTGCAACTTGTTGTTCAGTAAGTGTTCTTTATGCATAGTATTTCTACTCCCAGGCTGAATAATATTTGAAGACGCTGACGACGTGCAATCGCTTCTCTCAACTGTGAATGACCATAGAGAAGAGTTGTCGAGGAAATCATGCTCTTCTTCTTCTTTTTCTTCATTATCTTCCTCTTCTTGTTGAGCAGCATTTTCAGGGCTTTTAAATAACACTCGGCCTTTGAGAGCTGTCCAGCAAGATGCATTTCTTACTATTAGCTCATCATGCTTATCGAATGAATCGTCACACGCAATGGGGTTATCTCTTACACTCCATTTTCCATTGTCATAGTTATCATTTTCCATTTCTGAGTCATCACTAGAGGACTGGTGTTGCAATGACCGAATAAGTGTCCTCGGAGAGGTTTTGAATATGCTATAATCATCTTCTCTTGTTGTACATTCAGATTCCTGAAAATATTCTATTAGTGTTAAAGCAATATCAGACAAGAAGAAAACACTAACAATCGCTCTGTGTTAAACTGCAAATACCCAATATCATTTTTATTTTCTTTTAGAGATATACACTAGTTTTTTCTGAATATTTTTTCTGCTAGTTTAAAAAATGAGAGCTTGTGTTGTTTATGACTATGATACAAGAATTAAAATCAAACGTGGCCTAGAAATAAATGGCGCAGGTTGGGGAATACGACGGTTAGGAAAGCTTCTGAGTTAGGAGCAAGAGCTTATGGAAAATTGAAGTGGAAGATTTAGAGGATAACCATTCAGATACTGTTTATACTGGAAGTAAAAATGGGAAGTCAGGCTAGAATAAAGAGGTAGGTTTATAGTGGCTACTAATTAGAATCACAAATGCAATGTTGTTGGATGAAGCAATGAAATGGAAATAATGAAAGATTGTAATGGATTTCCCTATATAACAAAAAAAAAAAATTGGGAGGATTATTTTTATGTTATGGCCAATTAAGATCTCAAAATCTGGTAAATGAGAGCTTTGTGGAAGCTATGGCTAAAATCTTTTGTATGCAATGAAGCCATCTTCAAATAAGGGTAAGATGGAAGACCTCGGGACCAAAAGTAGATATCTACAAAACATGTGCAGGTATTATAAGCCATCTTGCAAGAATGGGTTCTAGAAAAGGTTCATTAAATTTAGGAAGAATAATGGGAATACGATTTTATTAAGTAAAATGTGTATGTAAATGCAGGATAACAGTAATTTAGACACCTATAGCACTTTATTAAGGTCTCTTCAGCAAGGGTTATCCCAAATTTTGTTCAATTAAAAAACAAAAGCTAATTTAACTTTTAATAACTTTAATTTAATTCTACAAAACCAACTTTTACATTGTTACTCCCAATTTTAATACGATTTAGATATTGTAAATAGAAATAACTACTGTACATTCAGGTACAGTATTCAAGAGGTGTATAAGGTGACGCCTCTGATTGAGAACCTGTATAGCCCTCACAAGAAGCAAGTTACGAGACTTCCAGCTAATAGTAATTTCAAGTTCATGATTCATTTTAGTTGGCATGGATTATTATAAGTCCATAACTAGGTGCATATCAGGAGGCTTATCAAGAAACGGAGACAGACACACATATAACTTATTAGCTCGAGAGCCATTAAAAGGGATGATAATTGATCATACCTTGATAACATCACAAATGTGGGTGTCTTTTCCTTCGCAAAATAATTTCTCTTGATTTGCTGGAGATGAGATGCCATAATACTTCTGGTGCCAATTTCCTTGGGAAGCCTGGTAAAATCTAACAAAAGCGTGTGCTTTTCTCGTCTGCTTCAAGCCCGTCAACCCACACTCCCCGAGTTTAAACATATCATTGCTTCTTTCACTAAAGTGGACAGATTCTTCCATGTTGAACAGGCACATCACCTGGACATCACAGGAATTTAGCCAAAATGCATGCACTCAGATCAAACATATGTTATAATTCCGAACAAGTCATTGCATGCATTTTTAAAAAGAACTCCATTAAACCAGTGAGTAAAGGCTGATCTCAGTGTTGTGTTTAATGCAAAGAATTGGCGGTGAATTCAAGAGTTTAAGAGAAGAGATCATTAAACGACTATCTGTTTAATTACTTCCTTCCATTTGACGTGGAGCGCAGCGCCAATGCTTCGACATGCAAACTAATAGCTACAAATATGCCCTTTCAAGGATACCAGCGCCTTTATTTTTATCTTTTTCCAACATCTAAAACTTTTTTGAATTATATAAATATGTGTATTATATTATGTTTCTATAATATATATTAATTGAATTTTCTTTAAAAAACTATTAAAAAAAAACTCTTAGAATTTGTAGAATAACTCTTAGGTTAAAAATATATATTATAAAATAACTCTTAAATTAAAAAAAATAACTATAGAATTATTCTTAATAAAAAATAATTATAAAATATTTTTTACCCAAAAAAATAACTATATAATAACTCTTAAGTAAAAAATAAAACACTATAAAATAACTCTTTAAAATAAAATAAAACAAACTTTTAACTAAATAAAAATACAATTTAAATAAAATAAAATAATTCTTAAATATTTTTAAAGTGAAATAAAATAACTTGTAAAAAAATAAAAACTCAAATTAATATGTGCCCACGTTTTTAAATAGATGTATGTAAGATATCTACACTAGTAAATATTTATTCGTATTTAATCAATAATTAACATATTGATTAGTATAGTTCAACATTCATTTATTTTCTCCTTACCTCTTTCTTATCTCTCTATATAATTAGGGTTAACATTAGGATTATAGTTACAATTAGGGTTAGGGATAGAATTAGGGTTTCTCATATAATCATGGTTAGGGATAGAATTAGAGTTAGGGTTACAATTCAGAAAATATTTATAACACAAAAAAATAGTTAGGGTTAGAGTTGGAATTATGGTTGAGGTTACAAATAGAATTATGATTAGGGTTAGAACTAGGGTTATAGATATTTAGGGTAAGGGTTAGAAGTAGAGTTAGGGTTAGGGTTAGAAATAGGATTAGGGTTATAATTACGGTTACATTTATGGTTAGAATTAGGGTTAGGGTCATAATTAGAACTAGGGTTACAATTAATATTAAATTAGGGTTAGGGTTAGAGTTCAAATTTAAGTTAGAATTAGGGAAAATATATATAATCAAAGGGTTGGGGTTAGAGTTACAATTAGGCTTGGGGTTAGGAATAAATTATGATTAGGGTCAAAATTAGGGTTACGAATATAATTAGGGTAATGGTTAGAATTTTAGTTAGGGTTAGGCTTAGAATAAGGGTTAGGGTAAGGGTTAGGGTTAGAGTTAGGATTAGGGTTGGAGTTAGTGTTAGGGTTAGAATTATGGTTAGGGTTAGAGTTAGGGTTAGAGATAGAATTATGGTTAGGATTAGAGATAGAATTGGTATTAGGATTAGGTTTAGGGATAAAATTAAGGTTATGAGTTTGGTTATAATTAGGAAAAATATATAACCAAAAAAGCATCAGGATTAGAACTCTAGGGTTAAAGTTAGAATTAGGGAACTAGTGTAAGGTTAGAATTAAGGTTAGCGATAAAATGAGGGTTAGGGTTATAATCAGGGTAGCTATATATATAATTAAAGGGTTGGGGTTAGAATTAGGGTTAGAGATATAATTAAGGTTAGGGTTAGGGTTAGAATTAGGGTTAGAGTTACAATTAGAATTAGGGTTACAATTAGGGAAAATATATATAACCAAAAAATATTAGGGTTATAGTTACAATTAGGGTTAGGGTTAGGGATAGAATTATGATAGTGATCAAATTATGGTTAGGGATAGAATTAGAGTTAGGGTTATGATTAGAATTAGGGTTACAATTAGGGAAACTATTTATAACCAAAAAATTGTTAGATTCAAATTTAGAATTAGTGTTAGGTTTAGGGTTACAATTACAGTTACAATTGGACTTAGAATTAGGGTTATGGTTAGGGTTAGAGTTACGGTTAAAACTAAAGTTAGAATTAGGGTTAGGGTTAGGATTAAGGTTATGGTTACAATTAGGGTTTGAATTAGGGTGAGGGTTAGGGTTAGAATTAAGGTTTGGGTTACAATTAGGGTTGGAATTACAATTAGAATTAAAGTTACAATTAGCAATAGAATTAGAATTAGGGTTAGGGATAAAATTAGGGTTAGAATTACAATTACATTAAGGGTTAGGGTTAGAACTACAGTTACAATAAGGGTTAGTGTTAGAACTAGAATTAGGGTATGGGTAAGAATTAGTGTTAGAACTAGGGTTAGTGTTACATTTAGAATTAGGGTTAGGGTCAGGGTTAGTATTAGAGGAACAATTAGTGATAGAATTAGGGTTAGAGTTATGATTAAGGTTACAGTTATAGTAACAATTACAATTAGGGTTAGGGTTAGAATTAGAATAAGGGTAAGGGTAATAATTTAGGGTTGGGTTTGAATTATATTTTAGATAGAATTAGGCTTAGAATTATAGTTAGATATATGGTTAGGGTTAGGGATACAATTAGGGTTAGAGTTATATAGTTAGATTTAGGGTTAGGGTTAGAATTATGATTACAACTAGTGTTAAGGTTAGGGTTAGAATTAGGATTAGGATTAAGGTTAGAGATAGAATTAGGGTTAGGGTTACAGTTCAAATTTAGGTTAGAGTTAGGGTACATAAATATAACCAAAGGGTTAGGGTTAGAATTAGGATTAGAGTTATGACTACAATTAGGGTTAGGTTACAATTATAATTGGTGTTACAATTATAATTAGTGTTATAATTAGGGCAAATATATATAACAAAAAATGTTAGGGTTATAATTAGGGTTATAGTTACAATTAGGGTTATGGTTAGGGATAGAATTAGGGATAGTGAGAGGAGTATGATTAGGGATAGAATTAAAGTTAGGGTTATGATTTGAATTAGAGTTACAACTAGGGAAAATATTTATAACAAAAAAATGTTAGGGCTAGAGTTAGAATTAGTGTTGGGGTTAGGGATAGAATTATGATGAAGGTCAAAATTAAGATTACAAATATAATTAGGGTAAGGGTTAGGGTAAGGGTTAGGGTTAGAATTAGGATTAGAGTTGGAGTTAGTGTTATGGTTAGAATTAATTTTAGGATTAGGAATAGAATTGGGTTAGGGTTAGGTTTAGGGATAAAATTAAGGTTATGGGTGTTATGGAGTAAAAAGTGTCAACTTGTCTTTTTACCTCCTTGTTGAGCTCCTAGGTCCCCTTTATTGCATTATACATTCAAAATGTTTCTCTCGATGCAAAATTACCTAACACCAAGATGGAATTGAAATGTGGGCCCTTTACTTTAGCTTACCCTAGACTAAATAGGGATTTAAAGGACCTGGGCGACATCGGCCAGGGTGCTGCCACAATAATGGGTTATGTTTTCTTGGACATCCTAATTTTTGCTGAAATCACATATTTTTAGAAAATATAATGATTTAAGCCTTGAAAAGTTCTATTTAAAGGATTTTAATTGAAGAGGGTTTGATCAAACCCCCTTAGATTCAAACCCCCTTGGATAGAACTTCGCTAGTTTTAAACCATACCTATAATGGAGTCTCCTTTACACCTATCAAAATGCTGATAAAAAACCACTTTTGATTTACCTTTTGGGGGATCAAATGAATTCATTTAAAATTTATGTTTTGTAAGTATGTAGTCCTTATTATAAGCTTCCCAAAAAGTATAATTTTAAGTATATTTAATTTGATTATTATATTTATTTTTATTTCTTGTGAATGTAGGTTTTTCACCAAACATCAAGTTCTATGTTCTACACACATGGAAAATTAGTGAAAAAAATTCTGAAAAATATCTACACCCTAGGTATTGATATCCTTGTTTCAACAAAAAAAAGAAAAAATTTCGATACATACAGAAAAAGTTATGTTTTACGGAATATGCCTATGTCTAAATTATAATTGGTTTGACTTCAAAACTTAATTTAAAAAAATATAGTTAACAAAACATTATGAAACCAAATGCATGCCCTATATATTGGTGTTACCAATCTAAATTCAAAAGAATCAGAATTTTATCCTTTGTAGAAAAAAGTTATGTGGTACAGAATACACATCACTTTAAAAAAATGTTGTTTACTATTGAAAACTAGTTATCAAAGGAGACACAATTTTTTTCACAATTTAACTCTAAATTTTTTTAAGAAAATATATTTAGAATCTAAAAATAAAATCTCACAAATCACTAGTTTGCATCATCTTCAAATTCCTAACGGTTTAGCGGCTATAAGTGTCAGAAAGTGGAGATTTAGTTCAAAATGTTGATTTCAATGTCAAGTTTGGCCAAAAAGTGTAACCCATTATTGTGGGATGGCCCCCCATGTCTCCCCTTTTAGGTCAGGGCTAATTAAGTGTTTGTTAGATTAACAGCTCTCTAGAGGTTTCTCCTTGTTGGCTCTTTTCATTTGAATTTACGATTATGAGTGAAAAAGCATAAATAAGTGTGTTTTTGAGTTCATTATCAACTAGGATGAAAAAGCCATAACTTGAGATCTTGAAGTGAAGCAAGCAAGAGCATTCAATGCAGTTCTAGAGTAGATTTGTGTATTGTTATTGTGTGTTGTTGCAGATATGGTGCTATCATCTATTCTTCCTTAGGAGTTGAAGGATCTTCATCATTCTAAGGGTTCATCGCATAGGTGATATGATTGTTTGTTTATCATCAACTGAATCATCATTTTATCATTGTTTTCAGCCTCTGCCCCTATGAGAGCACACAATCTTTATCACTCAATAGTGTTGGGAAGCTTGAATGCTATCCTGGGATTTGATTGAGGCAAGTCCCTAAACACCATAACCCCCAAACCTCTTCTTATTTTCTTGTGTGCATGTTACATGAGCAAGATTTGGAAAATAGAGAGCTATAGGAAGATTGAGTACAAATCAGGGTTATCCAGAGATAGTTTTAGAGTATTCTCTCACTAGGGACTTCGGTCGTACTGCCCATGTCCTTCTACTATTTTTGAGTTTAGATTTGGCATCAAGACAACATCTGGAACAACATTTCAATTTACAATTTTACGCAGATTCCTTTAGTTGGGACATGGGTGGTCCCACCGAGGTCCTTTAACACCTTTGCTTTTAGGAGACAGGTTCTATCATTCCTTTGATTATCTCTGTGCAATTAGTTTATGGGTTTTTGTCATATTTTCTCTATTATAAGTAGATCATTATAGAACTAGTGTTTCATGCATTGTTAACCTAGGGTTTGAGGAAAAAGGTTAAATTAAATCTGATCTATCTATAACATACATGAGTACAAGGTCAGCAGCTGAGTCCACCTTCATTTGGAAGCGACTTGGCTCGGCTTTGTCCTTGAATGTTATATGGAAAAGGGTTTGATCTAGTTTGCATTCTAGTGGTTATCATTCTCCTTTTTCATACTAAACAATGGGTTTGATTATAATTAGGACAAATATATAACAAAAAAAAAATGGATTAGAACTAGAGTTAAAGTTAGAATTAGGGTTAGGGTTAAGGTTAGAATTAAGCTTAGCAATAGAATGAGGTCTAGGGTTATAGTTAAAATTAGGATTACAATTAGGGTATATATATATAACCAAAGGGTTGGGGTTAGAATTAGGGTTAGGATTACAATTGGAATTAGAATTACAATTAGGGAATATATATAACCAAAAAAACATTGGGGTTAAACTTACAATTAGGGTTAGGTTAGAGTTATGGTTATAATGAAAGTTATAATTAGGGTTAAAGGGTTAGGATTAAGGTTATAGTTATAGTTATGGTTATAATTAGGGTTAGGGTTTGGGTTAGAATTAAGGTTAGGGTTAGAATTAGCACTTTAGGGATAAAATTAGGTTTAGAATTACAATTGCATTTAGGGTTAGGTTTAGACTTACAGTCAGAATTAGGGTTAGGTTTAGAACTAAGATTGGGTTTGGATAAGAATTAGTGTAAGAACTAGGGTTAGTGTTACATTTAGAATTACGGTTAGGGTTAGGATTATAATTAGAATTAGGGTTAGGGTGAGAATTAGGATTAGGGTTGGTGTTAGAATTAAGGTTAGGGTTAGCATTACAATTAGGGTTAGTATAAGGCAGTGCATTAAGGTTAGAATTAGGGTTAGGGTTAGTGGTGCAGGGGCACCTAACACAAGTCATTTAAGTTCATGTTTTGTTTTAAATCGTGTTTTGGGTTGTAATAAGGTCTATTTGACCAATGCATGTAATTTATGTTTGTAAGTCCCAAGTACTTAGGTTGTATTTGTCAATTGTAATCCCATAATGCTAAAAATAGCAATAACACCAAAAATAGGCAGTAGTGTATCCCAGTTGCTTGGAATCGATTTCCCAGCCGCTTGGAGTCAGTTGGTACTACCCTGGGCGAATCTATAAAGATAGGGAAATGAACAAGATCAGGCATGATGATCAGTATTGTAGTCAGATTGATTGAATGTAACCACATCATGTTAAGAAGAAATCAACTACTCTGTGTCGTCAATTTGCTTTTTGTTCTCTGTAGATACGAAATTACTTAGCTGTAGATTTCCTTTCCTTTATGTTTTCCCATTGTTGCATTATGTCGATATGAAGCATTCCACTGATAAGATTTCTGTCGAAATCAATGGAATGGCTTCGTTGTACAGTATGCATTTTTTGTTTCTTGTTATGTTTCAAGATTTGGCAATGCAGATGTCCCAAATCATGGGTCGCACACAGTAGATGTCCTAGAATTTCTATGTGCTAGGGTTCAAGGAAGGCAGACTGTGCATTGGAGAATCGGTGAAGCAAACCCTAGGCGGCCGATGGTAAACGACTCATCAGTGAACGAAGAACAATGGAGGTTCATTCGGGGGGTTTTGTGAGTCGACGACTGAGGAGTAAGTCTCATCGAAGGAGTTGAGATGATCGACGCATCGGCCAAGGAGTCCAAGTTCACCAAAAGTTGAAGTTAAGACTGGTGGTGAGAGGTCGCAGGATTCCACTGAAAATCAAAGTCACAACGTAGTCAATGTGTAATGGCACATCGGGAGGACGAACAAGGAGTTTGCCGTTGATACAAGCAGTGACCGAGTGTAATGGTGAACCGGCAATAACTAGTTCAGCGATGTACATGAATTGATCTGTTGGTCCACTTCTGTTGTGCGCTCTGCATTAGTTAGGGTTAGGGTTAGGGTTAGAATTACAATTAAAATTAGGGTTGCGTTGGGATTAGGGTTAGAGTTATGGTTGAAACTAAAGTTATAGTTAGAATTATAGTTAATTATGGTTAGGATTACAATTACCATTAGATTTAGGGTTAGGTTTAGTGTTATGGTTACAATTACGCTTGCGACTACAGATGCTACTAACATATTTATATTTAAAAAAAAAATCTAAAATATGCTAAGAGATATCCTTCTCAAGGCACCTATTTTTTAATCAATTTAACACATATAAGTGGAATAGGAGCCTCGAGAAGGATATCTCTCAGCATATTTTAGATATTTTTTAAAATATAAATATGCTAGTATTGTAAAATGAGGAATAGGATATTGAAAGTTTAAGATGCATGCTTAAGAGTAGTTGACTATTGAAACCCTTTTGGGTTATAGTAATTTCTAGAAATGCATATGTTCAAAATAGGTTACCTATAGATGCATTGCATAGAAGGAAACCTTATGAATCATGACATAAAATAAACCAAGTGTGAAGGATTTGAGAATTTTGGTTACCTAGCATATACAAATGAAGGGTGAAGCAAACTAAATTAAAAGAGAAAAAATTGCATTGTGATTAGTTATATCTTGCGTTCAAAGTCATACGTGCAATTTATGATCCCATAACACATGAGGTTCTAATAAGAAGAGATGTCAATTTTATTTTGAAGGTTTAAATTTTCACATAAACTAGTTTAGAAGAAGAATACAAACGCTTAAAATAAGATGTTTTGATTGTGAATCTCATGGATAACTAGAACATGAAGATTCTACTTTAGAAAGACCATTATGATAATTATATCCAATAGTCATACAACATGTAGATCATGCATAAGAACATACACAAATTAGAAGGTCAATAAGAATAATGAACCAAATATGAAAGAGATAAGAATCATATGCTCTCATGTAGATTTGATGAACCACTCAAATTATGAGAATCACTTGAGAGCAATTATGTAATAGATTGGAGATTTTCAATGAATAATAAGTATAAATCTCTAATAAAATTAAACTTGGCAACACATATCTTCCACCTAAAAGAAAAGTGTTGGATGCAAGTAGATCCAATTCCCTGGACTGCCCCGGGGCCATTGTCCGGGTTGGGTTGGGAACAGTAGTTCCCTGCATGCAGGGAGGCCATCATTGCTAAGCCCGCCTAGTCTTATCATAGTTGTAACTCCCACACGTCGGGTTAGCCATCGAAACTGCAATCAATGGCAAGGGCTAATATGCTGCACTATTCAGAATCCACTGCCATTCTCAATTCAATGGAGTTTGGAATCATTCATCCGTAGGACACTAATGACCTTTTCAGAGAGCCTTCCCATGCCACTATAAAGGTAGGGCGAAGCTACATTGGGGATAATAGTGATCACCTTTTCTCGCCCAACTATCTCCCCTGGCATCTCTTCCGAGGGTTCTAGGCAAACCCTCGGGCCCCTACTATTCTATGGGCCAACTAACTAATCTACTTCCCTTTATCTCCCCCCCCGATGGCTAGAACCCCAGGGTGGGGGGAATTCTAGTTTCTAAGGGGCCGACTATAATTCGCTGGGGTTCAGCTAGACCCCAACTATGTCCTCCCACCCCCCCTGATGGCTAGAACCCCCAATTATATATATATTCCCCCCCAGGAGGCAATATATTAACTATACTAGCAGCCGGGCTTCAACTATACTAGCAGCCGGGGTGGGAGGCTTTCGATAATTGGGGCACCCACCCACCCTTCTCTGATGTAGAGGGGCACTCCCACCCAACCCAGAATTCGACGTTGCGGGGGGAGGGGATAGACGCGGGGGCCGGGGCCGCATCTATAGTGGGGCGTCCCTCTGGCTAGTAGGTGGTTCTGGCTAGGGTGCATTATCTCTGTCTCCGGTTTAAAGAGAGAAGGTAGGTGTATGGGTTGTGGGGCATTAGTAGCATCCTCTGTCTCCGGTTGTTTAGTTGGTCGATTCCTGCCTCTATCCCAATTATAGCTAGTTAGTTGGGGTTAGTTGGGAAAAATAATTGCTGCCTCTGTCTCTGGTTGTTAGGAAGGCGCTATAACTAGTAGGGTCTGCCGGCTAAAAAGAGCTAGGGCTCTGGGCGTTCCCTTTGTATTGGTATAGAGTTGGGTTCCTGTGCCTGGGTCTGTCCGTTGGTGAGGGGTGTTATAGCCTGTCCCTCGTGAGGTCTGGTTGTTTGGCCGGTATCCTCCCTTCCCAATTCTAGTTGGCCGTTTGTTTGTCCGTTAGATTGCTACGACCACGGTGCATTGGCCCTCTCTCTCAATGGGGGGGTTAGGCCAGCAGTTCCTATCCTTCGTATAGCGGGTGGTTTATTATGCTATCGCTCCCCGGAACTAAATCATATGCCAATAATAGCCATGCGAGGGGGCCCCTTCTGCATAGAGCCTCCCGGCCCGAGGTAGATAAGGCCTCCCACCCACCCAACGACACTAAAATGTCGGCCCTCCCCCCTGTAACGTCTAAACGGCATCTACCTTCCCCAGCTGCCACGTATAGTGAATAGTAGGGCCATAGAAAACTATACTAGCAACCCCCCCTCACAAATATATATTCCCACCCGGGGTGGGTGGGTGGATATAGTTGCTGCCGGCTGCTAATATAGTTTGGTTGGGGCCTCTCACCCACCAACTACCAGCTGTCTCCTCCTCCCACCCACCCCTAGGGCGAGAAGTTCATTAATAAACCCCCAGCCAAACTCCTCCTCCCACCCACCCCGGGGGCCCCCCTCCAATTATAGTTGCTAGAATCGAGCACCGGGGATAAAATAGTTCTAGAATCGAGGAAGAGGAGAGATATAGCTAAACATCATCCCTCGCCAACTAGCCCTACTATATCCTAGCAGTAGGGCCCCCACCATCTATAGGGCGAAGTTAAGGACCAACAACTAGGGCTGTTAAGGACCAACCTAGATAGATTATCTCGACGACCAACTTGGCCCTACCACTACTACAATCGAGATGACCAACCCGACCCGAGCTGAGCCAACTAGAATTGCCTATTATTGAGCAGCCCCTACCGCTACTATAGTTCTATCGGCTGAGCTCCTTTCAAGCCCTTCCTTAGGGGTCCGGGCTAGACTATATACGTAACATGAGCTGGCCTCACTTCGTTCGGGTGGGTGGGAAACTATAGCTCCCCAATTCTAGTTGTTGGGGTCTAGCCGAACCCTAGTGAAAGGGCATTTTGATCGTGCAGTTGACCCAGTAGATTCTGTTGAGTAAGCACCAGTTCCATATCCAGCGACAGAGACAAAGGTAGCTTAAGAACCAGTTGGATAACCAGAACCAGTTGACTCAGTAGATCCAGCCCTTGATGTAGATGAAACAGCCCTACTATTCTATGGGAGCATGTAGACTCTGTTGCTTAAGCAGTAGAACCACCATCAGTAGATTATCTTGTTGATCTAGTCGATGATCCAGTTTATCCATAAGCATCAAAGCCAGTATCTTAACCAGATCGAGAACCAGAAGCATACATAGCATCATAAATAAGAGCAAGGGTAGGTGCATAAGTAGATTAAGTGGATCCAGCAGCACTATAGTTGCAGAGATCGATGAAGCAGTTGGTTCAGTCAATTAAGTAGTCGGTGAAGCACAAGTAGATATAGTGGGTGACCTAGTTGCTTAGCTTGATCCAGTAGATTCAGTCGTTGACCAAGCAGCAATACCAGCAGCAGTTGTTGATGTGTATGATCCATAAGTAGATTACATAGTTTAAGCATACGCCCCCCCTCTCTAAATTGTGGGTAGGGGGAGATAGGTTTCGGCAGCTTATTCAGTAGTTTATCCGGCAGTAGCAGAGTAAGCATAGCTATACCTAGGAGCTTATCCAGTAGCATCGGGGTGGGTGGGAGGACATTATGGTCCCAAAGCTAGTTGTTTACCCAGTCCCAGTAGCAGCAGTAATACCAGCTTAAGCCATTGATCCAGTAGGTTAAGCAGTTGGTTAAGAACTCCATTGATGGTGACGTATAGATAGAAGATCTAAAGCTAGCAGCAGTACGACCGGCAGTAGCACCAGCATAAGCAGCATAGAAAGCAGAGGCAGATGCATAGTAAGTAACACCTGCAGCTTACCTTTCCACCAGAGTTCTAGTTTAGTTCTAGTTTAGTTTGGTTCTAATTGGCCTATAGTTTCTTTGGCCTCTCGGCAACTCGTGTGTGGGGCAATCGAACTACAATTCCCACCCAACCCAATTGGTTTCTATTCCCACCCAACCCTGGGAATTCTAGTTGGGAGGGAATCAGCCGGGTTCCCAGGGGGGTTATGTTCCTTTTGGGTGCTTCATTCCATAGAACTCTATTGGGGGGGCCCGATAGGGGGGTAGATGAATTGGGGTTCTATTCCGGGTGGGCGGTAATTCGCCATTGGTGGGAACTTAGGGGGAGATAGTTAGGGAACATTTGGTTCCCAGGAGGCAATAGGTGGGGCCACTAATGTGACTGTACTGAATCGATGGGAAAGATCGAGTGGTTACTGCCAATATCTCCCCACCCATCCTGCATAGCCCCCTTGTAGGGGGAATTATGGCTCAATAGCTAGTTAGTTATAGTAGGGCACAAGAGACAGTGTTTCAGTTTTGTTCCAATTCCCTAGACTACTCCGGGGCCATTGTCCAGGTTGGGTTGGGAACAGTAGTTCCCTGCATGTAGGGAGGCCATCATTGCTAAGCCCGCCCAGTCTTATCATAGTTGTAACTCCCACACGTCGGGTTAGCCATCGAAACCGCAATCAATGGCAAGGGCTAATATGCTGCACTGTTCAGAATCCACTGCCGTTCTCAATTCAATGGAGTTTGCAATCATTCATCCGCAGGACACTAATGACCTTTTTAGAGAGCCTTCCCATGCCATTATAAAGGTAGGGCGAAGCTACACTGGGGATAATAGCGATCACCTTTTCTCGCTCAACTATCTCCCCTGGCGTCTCTTCCGAGGGTTCTAGGCAAACCCTCGGGCCCCTACTATTCTATGGGCCAACTAACTAATCTACTTCCCTTTATCTCCCCCCCTGATGGCTAGAACCCCAGGGTGGGGGGAATTCTAGTTTCTAAGGGGCCGACTATAATTCATTCTCACTTGCAAACTCATGCTTGTTGATTCTCCATGATCTTATCAATTTCTACATGGTATCAGAGTTGGAGTGGTTGGCCTCAAGTCACTTTTGCTCCTAGTTCGAATCGCTTCCATTGTTACCATTTTTTTTCATCTTTGCAACTTCATTTGCATTTGTTTTTTTTTATTATATAACATCTATTTTGTGTTTTAGTTGTGATCTTGATTTTCCCATAGAGGGCATTATCTCAATGTCATAGGAAGGCCATCATTTGGCCTGCATCACTGCAATGGAGACAAACCTCGTCACTACATCGACGCCTCACCAGAGGTAGTGCATATCTTTGAGGTTTAAGCACCTTTCATAAGAGCCCTCGACGACATCCTTAGGTGATATCTTGCATTGTTGAAAGCCTCAATAGAGGCGCTACTCATCAGGCTGAAATTGCACATTGGCAGGCCCTTGACAACCCTCCTCCATGCTCATCTCAATGCCTCTTTGTAGAGGCTAAACCTGTTTCAACTCATAGGAGGCACATGCCCCTGTTGATCATCACACACGGCCATAAAAAGGTCCATTCTAAGCTCCTACATGGCATTCATCAACACAACAAAGGCAGTATTTGGCACCCATGACCTGATCCACTACCAAGATGTTCTTGTCAGTGCAAACATCACACTCAAAAGGAGGTGGGAAAAGTGGATTTCAAATGGCCATTTTGGCCATGTTTTGGCAGAGACAAAACTGACGACAGCTGTCAAGTTTTATGCAGTTCAATAAGCCACTATTCATGTGACATAAGAAACTCAGGGGGTGGGTGACATCATCAAAGGCAAAAAGCCAAGAAGGGTGGGGGAATTTTAAGAGCTAAGCCCTTGGTCACATGGGCAGATAAGCTCTTGGTCGTGCTCTACCACAGAGGGCTTAAATTTCTCCCTCACACACAAGTTTTTTTTCCTTCACTCTTTGTATGCAATTTTTTTTCCAAACACATTGGAAAATTATTATCTGGAAGTGTATTTTTTTGCATATGCAAAATTTTCAAAGGGCCATAACTTTTGCAAATTGACTCGAATTTGAGTTGTTCCTTTTGCAAAGATGGTTCTTTTTTCATCCTCTATCCAAAAAAGATGATATCACACTATCTTTATAAAGTGCTTGATCACACTTTTGTAGGGAGATGATAAGCACTCATTCCATTAATTGCACAATTCGGGGGGGAAAACACATAATCAAAGGGGGATAGCATTGTGTCATCAATTTTCACTGTGCACTAACTTTATCAAGTACCACATTAAGGGGGGAAATTAAGTAAAATCACACACTCAACTTATAAAGTGCCACTTCACAAAGTTCAATTAGGGATCTAACTAATCTAGGTTGCCTAATTGTGTTGATTTCTATTGTCTAGTTGAATCAACTTGTTCTAATCATGAGATATGAAACTCACTCTTCTATAATCAACCTAAATAAGGGAAACTAGAAGTCCTGGTGTGAAGGCATCCTGAAACACCTCAAGTTCCATAATCTCATACCCCATTTGTATGGACTTGTCCCTAAACCTGGTAAACAATCTCAGAAGGCTAAGTGGCTTAATCATTGTGATCATATTTGTGGACTAATTAGTTTACATATTCCAGAAGTTGCTTTGTATGCCATCATGGATATTGACTGTCCACATGCATTATGGATCAAAATTTAGGAGACATATGGAGACTCAAATGTTTCTCCATTCCCACATGATCCTACTTTGATCACAACTCACATCCCTAATCATGATACAGAAATAGAATGTTCTAGTGACAGCAGAAGTCATCATTCCTACTGTTGCTTCAATAGATTCTAGAGTCACTTCTTCGAAAGCTTTCAGTGCCTCTTCACAATAGGAAATCAGTCTTCCTAGCATTTTTGATTGGGACACATTTCTACCTAACATCTCTTGTCTATTTGTACAGTCTCGCATTGTTGACATGGAAGCACACTTTGAGGACATCATTGTTCTCTTCAATGTCAGTTTCGATGAAGTTGCATCAACATTGTCCACTTTGGATATTCATGCTCTACATTGTTCTACACATGGTTCTAGACCGTCATTGAATTCTCATCTATTACACATGCACTTGATTTAATTATGGCATCCTTCAGCATTGACATGGGGACACTTGAGCACTCTTCGAAGGCATCAGCATGGGCACCATCATCCTTGGATCAACTTCAACATGATGCAAGATCATACATACATCTTCTCACATGGAAGATATCTTGCATCTTTAGGTGGTTTCATTTCTTCCCAAGGGAAGGAACATTGTTCGACGTTCTTGGATCTACATCTGCATCCTTTGTCAGCTATTCAACATCATTGTAGCAGGACATGTATTATGGGGGGGTCTCATAGACCTTCTATCATTTTCTCTCCTATGAGGGGAATCTTCTGGGAAGGCCATCTAAGCCTTCACTTTGCTTTCTCTTTGTTTTCTCTCTTTTGGAGGAAAGTTTTTCCCACAAGGTTTTCTTTCTTTCTCCATTTTCTGAGAGATACATTTGTTAATGAGTACCTAAAATGGCACACTACCAGGACTTATCATTCATAAACTCACCTAAGCTATGCTTAAGGGGGGGTGTTGGTGTATAACTCAATGAGTTAACACTAACTCAATCATAGTTAGGTGACTTATATCATATGCCAATTGACATTTTCAACTTGGTGAGTCATTTTGTAATAGGTGTCAATATACTTGACACGTCGCCTCTATTTCCTAGGGTATTTATGCTATTCTCTTGCTTTGAATATCACCACCTATCCTTGTTTTGTGGAGAGTTGGGTATGCAATCTCTACTATTTATACCTGTTATTTGTTAATACAAATTGTTCGTTTTCACTTGCAAACTCGTGCTTGTTAATTCTCCATGATCTTATTAGTTTCTACAGTTTGTTTTGAAAATGGTAAAGATTAAAAGGGTCAAATAATGAGCATACACTAAGGTTGTCTTGGTTTTATCTATAAAATATTAGAAAGCATATGATGTGTGCCCCCCTCTTTTTTTAGTTTCATAAAATATTTTTAAATCCCTTCGGTGGAGTGTTATTTAAGAGCATGTAGTATGTGTAACATCTCACTACGTAACCTCGAAGGGTAAGAGCTAAAAGGGGACAAGATAATTTTTTTTTTTACATAAGTAAACAACATACATAGATTCAGCTGTCAATTTGATAGATTGATACCATTCATTTTAAACACCAAAACAAATGTTCCTAATCCCATCTGATAAAAACATGAATCCATAAGCATAAAATACAGGTGGATCCAATACCCATACCAGAATCCATAAAGCAATAAAGGAACATCACATTTCTTCTCATTAAATACAATGATTACAACTTCTCTTCTAAGAGAGTTCAATTACATAACTGCATATACAATTACAATGATATATTCAAAAATATGATACAAGTACATAGCATAGTCCTGAGTATGATACAAAGACTGAATATGTACAATAACTAAATGAAGTGTTGGAGAGAGAGATCATCTCAAATTGGTGCTCCAAACCCATTCGCCGGTCCCTAATAGTGGTGGCAATGCCTCCCAACCATGTGGACTCCTAAGAGACCACCCCACCATGCTCAGAGATAGTCACAAGGCCCAAATGGATGAACAACAACAAGGGGATACAAGATGGCCAACACTCACATCACACAGAGAGTAGACACGGAGAATAGTGCATACAGCCAAAGTCATAATATAGGTGTACTCATCTAAGTCATAAGTCAGGTACTACTCACGACTCCTAAGGTGCTAGATACTAGAGTGTAATCATATGGAGTGTCATCTTATGTGCTTGAAGGGATGGCACACATGGGACCAAGTACCTCTCATACAGACGAGGAGACTCAATCGTGCCCGAATCTACGCCCTGTAGACGGATGACTCAATGCCTCGCAGACGGATAGGCCTTCTCATTGCATCCTTAGCCTTTACAAGCGCTCAAGGCCATGCACGAGGTTTATTTATCTTATTAGTGTTTTTACCCCAATGTTTTAGTTTTATTTATAACTTGTTATTGTAACTCTACTACTAGTTCCCCTGGTAGCCACTTACGGGCCCTGGGCCCATAAAGAGCCAATCCAACAGACCACTGTAATGCCTAGACCTTGTTCATCTCATTTGACCAAATGAGGAATCCAAAAAGAATAAAACACTGGTGTAGAAATTAGAAATAGAGGAATGTGGTCTACAAGACAAAAGCTTCCATAGGTAGTGTAGTGTTATAGAAAACAACCCTATGCCAGTTAGATTAGTTGTATAATAACTCCAGTGACACAAATTTGATCACGATTAGCAAAGGTATGAAAGGATAAAATAAGAATAAGCACGACAAATGGCATTCCAAGCCTTCTCACAGACTAATATTACATATAGACTTCCATATTGAACATAGCAAAATAAAATATTACAAAGACTTACAAAATGGAAACCTTAATTTTCCCTCCTACAGTAGTTCCCTCATATCCTTGTGTCGCGTGACTAGTTTTCTTAAAGATAAATTATGTGACTAAAACTCAAAGCACAAACGCAGATTGCTGCCTCTAAGGTATTTTAGTGTCATAGCATTCTTTAACTCAAAATCATAGTTTTCACAAGGATGGCCGTTTAGTAGAAAATGACTGTGTGACCCAAGCAAAACCACTCTGTTTTCTTAAGAAGAGTTGAAATGACAACCTCATCAGAGAAGTCATCGAATAACAAATGGTTCCATGGGACTTAGATCTATTCAATCTCTGTTATACGTCCCAACTCTTGTGTATGGATGCATTCATTTTATTCTCTATAAAATTGAAACCCTCTATTTTTATTTCAAGAAAATAATCAATCAAAACCAAAACAATTCCCCAGGAACGAGGCGATGTAATATCTTACATTGAAATAATTTTTGCATATATTATACACGGTATGGGGATTCAGTTTTCCTATGCTTTAAAACAATCATAGAAAACATATTTGAGTTTATAAAAAGGCAGTAATGGGTTTCAGTTCTTTTGTGTTTAATGAATAGCATACATATTTAAGTTTTATAAAGGTTGAAATGGGTTTTCAGTTACTTGTACTCAATGAAAATATAAACCAACCTATTATATTTTAAGAGGCAGTAATGGAGTTTTAGTTTTTTGTGCTAATGAAATTGCAACTAACAGATTTTAATTTGTGTGCTGGAAACAAAACAAGAAAACTGAGGTAAATACCTCACAACTGAAAGCAATCCTCGTCTGCTGATCTCTCTCCACTTCAGCACACCTCTGTTCTTGCAAATTCCTCCGCTTGCCTGAGATATTGAAATTTGATATGCTCGCTTGAGTCAATCCATCCGCTGCCTCTTTTTTTTTCTTTTCTGTCTTCTCTCAAAAAAAAAGATAGCCTCTTCTGAAAATCCCCCCTGTCTTTCTATGAATTCTCTCTTCTTTCTTCTTATCCTCAAACCTGTTCTTTTCCTTCTCTCTAAGGCGTAGTACTCTCCTTTTTTCTGAAGGATGCGTGTGTTTCCTTTAAAACTATCCTCCCACAGATATTTTCTTCCTATCTTTTAATGAACTCTACTGCCCACACGATATTTCTCTGTTTTTAAACTCTTATTTTTCTTCTGCCCCCCATACATTGACTAACTTTCCCTGCATACCTATGCTGCCTAGAAGATATTTTCCTCCTCCTTATCTTATCTTTGTCAGTCACCAACTCCGTGGATATTTCCTGGTCCTACAATAACTCTCTCTGCAGTCATTCCTTGTAAGCATTTAATTCTCCACCTAGAATAGATATTTTCTTTCCACCTCATAAGCCACGAAGACATTTTCTTTTTGCATTAAACTTTCCACCAACTGTGAGCGTTGTTACATCCTACCCCCTAGGACTAGGTTTACTCCTAGAAGCCTACAAACACTAAGATGCATCCAAAGCACACAGTATACTAAGAAACTTGATATAATCAAAGGAAGCCAAGGAGAAAAGTCTCAACAAATGGATTGACAAACTACACATGACCATAAGGTAATCCAGATGGTAAGACCACAACATGGGAACACTGCACTAACCAGGTGTAGTGGGCTAGGGTAGGGTATAGGGAATAGGGAATAGGGAATAGGGAATAGGGTATAGGGTCTGTGACTATCTCTAGTAACCACCATCGGGGATAATAAGAGTACGCTCAGGCCTGTGAATCCAGGCGGAGTCGATACTCAGTACCTACAACACTCCAAGCACACATCAAGGTACCTGTGCATATATATACATCATATAGCTGAAGCAACAATAATCATGTAAGCATGAAATCCATCATAAGTAATAATAATGTCCACATCATAATAGTATTGAGATTGCACATCACCGGTGCCAATACAAAATAATAATAAGATGCATAATCCAAAATAAAGTATACACTCATCCAAGTCCATCAAGATAAGAAAAATATAAGATGAACACAGGGGTCATTACATCCCCTAGAAGTCTGCAAAAAGATATAGATAAAGGTCTCTCATCCTCGTCGCATCTTCCCAAGATGCTGAGGACTCACCATCAGGATCCCATTGGACCCTTACCTACTCTATGTCTTGACCCCTAAGGGTCAACCTCTGATGCCGAAGGATGCGTACGGGTTCCAAAGAAAGCTGCCCGTCTGCCTCAACCTGCAAAGTAGTCCAATCAAGAACATGGGTCACATCGGGAATATACTGTCTAAGAACTGAAACATGGAACACATCGTGGATGCGTGATAGTCTTGGTGGTAATGCAAGGTGATAGACAACAAGACCAATCCTCTCAAGGATCTCAAAAGGTCCAACAAAATGGGGTGCCAACTTCGAGCCTTTCCCATAATGGATGGGGCTCTTCCGCGGATGAACTCTCAAAAACACATGGTCACCTATCGAGAAGTGGAAATGGGCATCGGCATACTTCCTATACCGATCCTGAGCTATAGCCAAATGCTCTTTGATCCGCACTACCTGCTGCTCCATATCTTGAAGCATCTCTAGACCCAAAATAACTTGGTCCTCTAAGCGATCCCAACTCAACAGAGTGCGACATGGCCTACTGTACAAGGCCTAGAAGGGAGACATACTGAGAGAACTGTGATACCCATTGTTATAAGAAAACTCAACTAGGTACAAATAGTCCTCCCAATGAGACTGTTGATCCATAACGTACATCTGAAGCATATCCTCTAAGACCTGATTAACCTGCTCCGTCTGTCCGTTAGTCTTAGGATGGTATGTAGAGCTGAAATTAAGCTGAGCTCCCAAAGCATGCTGAAGAGAAGTCCACAAAGTTGAAGTGAACATTGGATAACGATAAAAAATGATCATACGAGGAATACCATGCAGATGCACAATATCCTCCATAAACACTCGAGCTATAGACGTTGTAGTGTAGGAAGATCTCATGGGTGAGAAGTGTGCCACCTTAGACAACTTGTCCATTGTGACCATAATAGCATCATGACGACACGAAGACATAGGTAACCCCACTATGGAATCTAGAGATATTGTATCCCACTTCCATCCAAGGATGGAATGAGGCTGCAACAATCCTGCTGGGTGCTGATGCTTTGCCTTCACTCGCTGACACTCAAGACATCAAGCCACGAAGTCAGCAATATCTCATCGCAAACCTACCCAATGATACAACTATCAAAGATCGGCATGCATCTTCGTGACACCCGGATGAGCTGAATAGGGTGCACGATGGGCTTCTGACAAAACCAAGGAACGAAGATCACCAGAATTGGGAACATAAATATGACCAAGATGTCGCAAAAGTCCATCAGGCTCAAGAGAGAACCCTGCAAACCTGCCCTCAAGGACTCTCCCAGACTCAATCTCTGCTCTCACCTCCTAATACCAAGTATCACTAGGAAGTGACTCCAAAATACAGCTCCGCAAATCCACTCCAAGAGACAAAACTGAAATCTCATGTCTCCTCCTGCTCAAGGCATCCGCAACAACATTCTCCTTACCCTGAATGTAGTGAACTTTGAAGTTCTCATGTCTCCTCCTGCTCAAGGCATCTGCAACAACATTCTCCTTACCCTGAATGTAGTGAACTTTGAAGTCATACTCACAGAGGAACTCCATCCAATGGCGTTGCTGAGCATTCAAATTTGACTGAGTGAAGATATATTACAAATTGCGATGATCACTATGCAACTCAAACTGATGTCCCAAAAGGAAATGTCTCCAACGCACAAGTGCATGGATGACAACCGCTAACTCCAAATCATGGGTGGGGTAGTTCAGCTCATGATCCTTGAGCTTACGGGACTCATATGCAATCACTCATCCCTCCTGCATGAGAACTGCCCCCACACCCTCCAATGAAGCATCGGTGCACACTACAAAATCACCTGTAGGATCTGGCACTACTAGGATAGGTGCACTAGTCAGCCACTCCTTAAGAGCCTGAAATGCTGACTCACATTGATCTGACCACACAAACTTCTTCCCTTTTTGCTGAAGAGAAGTGATGGGATGGGCTACTTGAGAGAAATCTCTCACAAATTGGTGATAGTAACCCACCAATCCCATGAAACTATGAACCTCGGTCACATTCATTGGTGCTGGCCAATCCACAATAGCCTGAATCTTAGAAGGATCCACTAAGATACCCTCTCTTGAGGTGATGTGGCCTAAATATCTCACCTCAGTCTGGAAGAATTCACACTTGGCCAAATTGCCAAACAACTAATTATCCCGCAAGCACTGCAACACTTGCTGCAAATGGCCTTCATGCTCCTCCATAGTCCTTGAATAAATCAAAATATCATCAAGGAACACGAGAACAAACTGGTCAAGATAGGTGCGAAACACCCCATTCATCAAACTCATGAAAACTGATGGAGCATTGGTCAACCCAAAAGGGAGAACTGTGAACTCATAATGCCCATAGTGTGTACGAAATGCTATCTGATGAATGTTTGCCTCATGAATGCAAAGATGATGGTATCCCGACTTTAGATCTATCTTGGAGATTACCTTGGCTCTCTTCATCTGATCAAACAAATCATCTATTCGAGGCAACGGGTATCGATTCTTCACTGTCACTTTGTTCAACTGGCGATAATCAATGTACAAGTGAAGAGATCCGTCCTTCTTCTTCACGGAGATGACAGGTGCACCCCAAGGGGATACACTAGGACAAATGAAACCCTTCACCAGTAAATCCTCTAACTGCAACTGCAACTCACCCAATTCCTGAGTAGTCATGCGATATGGTGCTCGAGAAATAGGCCCTGCACCAGGAATGAGATCGATATGGAAGTCTATGTCATGCTTAGGTGGCATACCTAGAATATCACTCAGAAAGACATCTGTAAACTCCTGAAGAACAGGATGATCATCAAGAGATACCTCCTGAATACCACCCTTAGCAAGATCACTAACTGAAATAGCGAACATTTGACAACCTTTCCACATGGCACGCTTTAGCTACATAGCTAAAATCACACGGAGAGAAATCGGTCTCTGAACCCCAATTAACTCAACACGCTCCCCAACATCATCAACACACTAAATTGATTTATGCTGACAATCTATACTGGCTAGGTGGGTCTCCAACCAATCCATGCCTAAAACAATCCCATAGGACCCCAAAGGCAACACACAAATATCCACTGTGGTAGTGAAGGTGCCCAAATCCAACACACAACCATGAACAAGGGAGTCTACAGCCACCTTGGATCTAGTAGCTAACTCAACCTACCAACCAACATCTTGCCTTACCACCATGAGTCCACAATGCTCCACGAGAGAAGGAGAAATGAAAGAATCTGAAGCTCCTGAATCAAACAATATAGATGTGGTAATCCCACATAAAACACCTGAATACTCAACTATGGTGCCCTGATGCTCAGCCTGACAGTTATCAACTGCTGCAAAAACTCTATGTGATCTGCCAACCTCACCTACTGTAGGTTCTGAAGTAGCCTGTCTCTGACTACCTCTAGCCACTAATCTTTGAGGACACTGAGTAGCTATATGACCATGCTACCCACAAGCATAACAACCACCCCTGCCAAAACCTTGGCCTGAAAATGGTGCACGTGACTGCTGGGATCCACCACCCCTAGAACTCTGCTGAGCACTCTGAAAACTCTGTGACGGACCACTCTGCTGCCTACTTTGGGAGCGATGACGTGAACGATCTCTAGAAAATAGAGTACCAGGATTCTACCCACTCTGCTGAGACTGAGCAGGCCTATGCCTCTATCACTGACCATGTCTAGAAGGTACAGTATGTGATCTAGATGGTCTAGCTCCTTGAGATTGTGTACCCCGAGCAACTGATCCTGAAGGAGGGGCACTACCAACTTGAACACCTACCTAACCACCAAAACCCCTAGTCAAATTCTCTTCTATTAACCTCACCTTCTCCACGGTAACCTCTAAGGTCTTCGGCTCAAACACACAGACACCACCATTGATATGGGCATTCAAGCCCCTGATGAAATGCTATACTAACATTGGCTCATCATCAGAAATGCTAGCATATTGCTTCAGCTCAAAGAAGCGGTGCTCATACTAATATACTATCATAGTCAACTGATGAAGTTCGTGGAACTCATCAGCACATCTCTGTCGATAGTAGTCTGAAAGAAATCATGCATGAAACCTCTCTAAGAATAGTCCCCATGACACGGAAGCAATGTCTAGGTGAAGCTTTTGCTCCTCTACTCTCCACCATGTAAATGCAAATCCTCTGAGATGCATAATGGCACATCAAGCTCTAGTATTGCTACTATAAGGATGCATAGCAAAGCATCGATCGAGATTGATCAACCAAGTCTCTACCTCGGTACCTATACCAAAACCATCAAAAGTAGGGGGATGAGCCCTAAGATCCCTCATGTGACCTGCAGTAACACTACCTCCATCCACCCTATCCCTCACAACAACTACTCTCAAATGATCTGGACTACGAGAACGCTCACACTTAGCTCTAGCATCCTGACCATCCTGACGAGAAGGGTGTGACTTTGCCTCATGAGATACCTCCTAATGAGGTCCTAATCGGTCCAAAATCTGCTGTAAAATAGCTAAAACATGAGCACCCCCAAGCCCTTTGGCTTGATTCTCAATATGCGGTTCCTCTTGATGCTCACCCTGATTGCCTTGATTACCTTGATTACCCTGATTAGCATCATGCCAGGTGCTACGTTGAAGAACAGTGGCTATACCTCTAATTCTGCCTCTAGCTCTACCCCTAGGAGGCATCCTAAAGGAACAAAGAACACATCAAAATAGATCATCACAAAGATGACATAATTACCATACTAAGGCATGAAAGCATAACAACATGACTAAAGAACAATATAACAAGCTCATGCCACACACGTCAAACACATCAAAACATAGAAGGCTCAAGTATGCCAGAGCTCCCAGTGTGTGAACATGGGCTCTGATACCAGATGTAACATCCCGCTACATAACCCCAAAGGGTAAGAGCCAAAAGGGGACAAGATATTTTTTTTTACATAAGTAAACAACATACATAGATTCAGCTGTCAATTCGATAGATTGATACCATTCATTTTAAACATCAAAACAAATGTTCCTAATCCCATCTAATAAAAACATGAATCCATAAGCATAAAATACAGGTGGATCTGATACCCACACCAGAATCCATAAAGCAATAAAGGAACATCACATTTCTTCTCATTAAATACAATGATTACAATGTCTCTTCTAAGAGAGTTCAATTACATAACTGCATATACAATTACAATGATATATTCCAAAATATGATACAAGTACATAGCATAGTCCTGAGTATGATACAAAGACTGAATAGGTACAATAACTAAATGAAGTGATGGAGAGAGAGATCATCTTAAATTGGTGCTCCAAACATGTTTGCCGGTCCCCAATGGTGGTGGCAACGCCTCCCAACCATGTGGACTCCTAAGAGACCACCCCACCGTGCTCAGAGATAGTCACAAGGCCCAAATGGATGAACAACAACAAGGGGATACAAGATGGCCAACACTTACATTAGACACAGAGTAGACACGGAGAATAGTGCATACAGCCAAAGTCATAATATAGGTGTACTCATCTAAGTCATAAGTCAGGTACTACTCA
The DNA here is from genome assembly GCA_027924645.1 of Cunninghamia lanceolata. NCBI lineage: Eukaryota > Viridiplantae > Streptophyta > Pinopsida > Cupressales > Cupressaceae > Cunninghamia > Cunninghamia lanceolata. Next base: position 550,937 of record BSBN01000246.1, read on the forward strand.
CGAATCCTAAGGTGCTAGATACTAGAGTGTCATCATATGTGCTTGAAGGGATGGCACACACAGGACCAAGTACCTCTCATACAGATGAGGAGACTCAATCGTGCCTGAATCTACGCCCTGTAGACGGATGATTCAATGCCCTGTAGACAGATAGGCCTTCTCATTGCATTCTTAGCCTTTACAAGCACTCAAGGCCATGCACAAGGTTTAATTATCTTATTAGTGTTTTTACCCCAATGTTTTAGTTTTAGTTATAACTTGTTATTGTAACTCTACTACTAGTTCCCCTAGCAGCCACGTACGGGCCCTGGGCTCGTAGAGAGCCACTCCAACAGACCACTCTAATGCCTAGACCTTGTTCATCTCATTTGACCAAACGAGGAATCCGAAAAGAATAAAACACTGGTGTAGAAATTAGAAATAGAGGACTGTGGTCTACAAGACAAAAGCTTCCATAGGTAGTGTAGTGTTATTGAAAACAACCCTATGCTAGTTAGATTAGTTGTATAATAACTCCAGTGACCCAAATTTGATCACGATTAGCAAAGGTATGAAAGGATAAAATAAGAATAAGAATGACAAATGGCATTCCAAGCCTTCTCACAGACTAATATTACATATAGACAGCCATATTGAACATAGAAAAATAAAATATTACAAAGACTTACCAAATGGAAACCTTAATTTTCCTTCCTACAGTAGTTCCCTCATATCCTTGTGTCACGTGACTGGTTTTCTCAAAGAGAAATTATGTGACTAAAGCTCAATGCACAAACACAGATCGCTACCTCTATGGTATTTTAGTGTCATGACATTCTTTAACTCAAAATCACAATTTTCACAAGGATGGCCGTTTAGTAGAAAATGACTGTGTGACCCAAGCAAAACCACTCTATTTTCTTAAGAAGAGTTGAAATGACAACCTCATCAGAGAATTCATCGAATAACAAATGGTTCCATGGGACTTAGATCTATTCAATCTTTGTTATACATCCCAACTCTTGTGTATGGATGCACTCATTTTATTCTCTATAAAATTGAAACCCTCTATTTTTATTTCAAAAAAATTATCAATCAAAACCAAAACAATTCCCCAGGAACGAGGTGATGTAATATCTTACATTGAAATAATTTCTACATATATTATACACAGTATGGGGATTTAGTTTTCCTATGCTTAAAAAAAATCATAGCAAACATATTTGAGTTTATAAAAAGGCAGTAATGGGTTTCAGTTCTTCAGTGTTTAATGAATAGAATACATATTCAAGTTTTATAAAGGTTGAAATGGGTTTTCGGTTACCTATACTTAATGAAAATAGAAACCAACCTATTATATTTTGAGAGGCAGTAATGGAGTTTCAGTTTTTTGTGCTAATGAAATTGCAACTAACAGATTTTAATTTGTGTGCTGGAAACAAAACAAGAAAACTAAGGTAAATACCTCACAACGGAAAGCACTCCTCATTGCTGATCTCTTTCCACTTCAACACACCTCTGTTCTTGCAAATTCCTCTGCTTGCCTAAGATCTTGAAATTTGATATGCTTGCTTGAGTCAATCCATCCCCCTGCCTCTTTTTTTTTTCTTTTTCTTTTATGTCTTCTCTTAAAAAAAATAGATAGCCTCTTCTGAAAATCCCCCCCTGTCTTTCTATGAATTCTCTCTGCTTTCTTCTTATCCTCAAACCCATTCTTTTGCTTCTCTCTAAGGCATAGTACTCTCCTTTTTTTTGAAGTATGCATGCGTTTCCTTTAAAACTGTGCTCCCACAAATATTTTCTTCCTATCTTTTAATGAACTCTTATTTTTCTTTTGCCCCCCATGCATTGACTGACTTTCCCTGCATACCTACGCTGCCTAGAAGATATTTTCCTCCTCCTTATCTTATCTCTATCGGTCACCAACTCCGTGGATATTTCCTGGTCCTGCAATAACTCTCTCTGCAGTTGTTCCTTGCAAGTGTTTAATTCTCCACCTAGAATAGATATTTTCTTTCCACCTCATAAGCCACAAAGACATTTTCTTTTTGCATTAAACTTTCCACCAACCATGAGCGTTGTTACAGTATGTGAAATATTTTTTAATGAATAATTTTGTTTTATGAATTTTTAAAGTGGTCACATTTTGAAAAATTTATCATTGAGTGTGCCATTTCCCAACTTCTACAAAAATAATAATAATAATTTATCATTTTTTATAATGTGTATCTAGAGTGAAGCATAGAATTATCTTATATTTTTTTTCAAAAATTGATAAACAAATTAAAAATATAGAAAAATAATACTTGTTTTTCTATGTCATATGAAGACACTATTAAAAGTAAATAAATCTTAAAATCTTAATTATTTGGATTATAAAACAATTATATGGTTGGAAATATAATAACTATCTTGATGTTATAATTATTTTTCACAAAATCTTGTCATGAAATACATTATGTTGATCATAGTGAAAACTTGACATTTATATGTTGATTTTGGCCACTTTTTAACCCCCATCTCCATGCACATACCCTTAACCAAGATAGGTACATTAAGAACATTCTCAAAATGTTAAGGATGGATAATTACAAACTAATGGGTAGTCCCATGGAAGCTAGTAAAATAATTTATCAAGAAATGTGTTTGAATACATAGGAAAAGTAGATGACATATGACTACTATTCCATATCAAAACATAGTTGAAAGTTTGGTGTATGTAATGGTCTCTAGGACACTCGGTGTTGCAATAGTTATAAGTATATTAAATCGAGATTAAAACAATAGTAGAATTCAACATTGATTAGGATTAAAAAATAGATATCTTTGACAACAAACTATTAAGCATGATACTACAATTAGTGGGAGTTCAAAAGAATATATGAATTAGATATTATTATGCAGATTAGATATGTAATTTACACATGACTAAAGATCAATGTTAGGATACTACTTTATTTAAGTGGATGGGTAGTTTCATGGGCAAGTAAGAAACATCCAATGATTTCTCTTTTAAGAGTAGAGTTAAAATACATAACTTTTTGTCAGGAAATGAATTGATTAATATGGTTGAGAAAATTATAGTATGATATATCTTGATTACTTAGAGTCAACCAACATTGTTGAAATAGTGGTGGTGGATTCATTAACAAAGGCATTAAAAAAAGATATGTTTGAGTTTTGTTAGTGTAATGAAATGAAATGCATTACTTAGATAATAATTAGAGATGGAATAGATGATTGCAATGAACATTAAAAAACTAATTTGATCGATAGGTGTACTTAGCTCTATAAATGATGATGGAGATATGCTACTAATGTTATGTTGAATCAATTTATCACTATCCAAAAAATTAATACTTTAACATTGATGAATACATTAGAGCTTGTGTAGTTTGTGACATCTATGTGGTTCAAACCTTAGTGTCATGGGGTCAATCTCAAGTGACATGGATTTGATTTGATATGCATAATTAATTTTTGTGGTGTGTGAACAATCTAACAAAATGTGTGCCTAAAATTTTGTTCACCTTCATCTTCTTGATATTTGATTTTGTCAAGGTGTTATCTAGAGACACCATTTAGGAGTTTGTTGACTCAATAGGTGATTGATTTCTCCTACATCAAACCCCTTCGGTAGACTAGTCTATAGCAAAGAGAAATATTGAAAACAACATATGCAAACATAGGGATGGCCTAGAAGATGATGACCATATATTTGATTCTTTAATTGTTTTATAAATTAAAGTGCACTCTAATTATTCTTCTTATAATCACATGTTCTTTCTTACTATCTAGATAATTTATTAATTGCATATTGAATGTCTTTAAATACAATGATATAACAAAAGATCACACAAATATGTGCCAAGTCGATTCATAATGATTAATAGAAGGGGCTAGGAAAGTAAAACTTTGAATTTGAACATTTGAATTTTGGGTTCATTCTTGCATGCCTTGAGATTGAATTAATTCATACTTGAGTAACACAATATCAATGTAGGGAGAGAATGTATGTAAGTATGAATAAGGGTGCAATGATAATGAGTAAATGGAAAATGTATGAGAACAAGTGTAACTCGAGGTAAATAAAAGATAGATAGAGATTGGGCCATGAGCCAAACCGAGTACAAGAGTATTCAACTTGTTGATATGTTATTACATTTAACATCCTCTAATGGGGACACAGAACCAAAGGGAAAATTGCATGGATATGCAAATTTCACCATTATAATAAGAAAGGATTCAATGTGGAACAATTTAATTAAATAATATTTAGCTAAGTGAGAGTGTTGCATGTAAGAAAATAATCTTGCATGTAGGAAAATAACCTAATATTAAAAGATTTCTATTTTTAATAAGCCAATACATGTAAAAATTTATGTATAAAACAGATAGAAAAATATTAAAATTGAATAATTAGTATTAAATGTTAACATTTCACAATGTAAAAGGTGAATAATATTCTAAAATATATTTTTACACCGAGAGGCCTTCTACACTCACATCAAGGGCCGAAAGATTTAGATTCCCGTAAATATTTAGATTCTGTAAACAAAAAACATAAATATTTAAATAAATAAATTCATGTAAATAAGATTCATTGGATTTTTTTTTTGGTCCAATTTCTTTTCTGATTCATAGTTTTTGTGATATTCTTATTTTCAATTTCTTTTTTGATTTTTAGTTTTTAATTTTTTCCAATTTCTTTTTTAATTTTTTTTTATTTTTTCCAATTTATTTTTTTGTTTTTATTTTTTATTTTTTATTTTTTTCAATTTCTTTTTTGGTTCGATAGTTTTTGTAATTTTCTTATTTTCAATTTCTTTTTTAATTTTGATTTTTGATTTTTGATTTTTTCCAATTTCTTTTTTAAATCAACTATAGAAAAGATATCCTTAGTGTACTTTTAGATATAATTTTTTGGCCTGATATACATGTATGTTTTAGCAGTTTTATGTAAATTTTGTGTAAGCTATTTACAAAATTTCGCTTTCTTAATATGAAAATTCGCTCAGGTTTTACCTCACTAAAATTAATTTGTGATCTTTACAATCGCCAAAGGTTGGATAATCTCTAAATTTAGTATTAGTTTTCACCTAGCTTAAATCTGTAAGCTTTAACTTTCATATATTTAAAAGATCCCAAATTATGGGATTTTCAACGTCACACTCAATAAAAATTCAAAGGTTTAGCTGTAACGCATACCTACTGGGCTACTACTACGCCTCGGTAGATAAGCACGTATAACATAGTAATTCTCGTCAATTTAAGTGTAGTTGAGGCAAATGGTCATAATAAGAGTCGTTTCGATTTCAAATGACTGGAACTGTCGCTATTATGAGCTCAACAATAAAATTGAAAGCTTGAAACATACATTGTGACAGGTGGTATTGTAGATAATTTTATGGATTTCTTTTGAATTCGAACACAGATATGCAGAAAAAATCAGCTGAATGGAGGTTAGAATAACGGCATTTTGTTTGCACAAAATTCTGAAAAAAACTGGGGTTAAAATCTAAGCTGCAGAAAATCAGTTAAAGAAAAAGAAACCCATTGTAGAATTTGAATATTGTTCTTCAGAAATTACATGACATTTCATGTCATTCATTAATAAAATCATAACAAGGAGAAAGTTTGATTGAATGTATTCACAGCTTAGATTTGTTTGTCATGGGTTGTGTGTCCCATGCCATGCCTACAATGGCCTCCGACGTACTAGCCTGAGATTGGCAGCAAAAGAGATGTACACTAAGTTTTATCATAATATGTACAGCTTCTCAATTGTTTGGAGTTGATTTAAGATTCACCCACTCCTAAAAAATCTATGAAATGAACGTTAGTTGTGTTGTTGCATTCTCCATCTTGCTGTCCTGTGAAATTAGTGCTTGACTGCTCAACATCCAATCTCCTTAGATGAGAAGCAAACATTGTTAATTCTGGATATGTGATTGAACGTTGTGGTCCTTGATTTTCCATGGATGCCCTATTTATTCTACTAAAAGGCTGATTAAAAGGCACAAGTTGTGCTCTTCTGGAGGTTGTGCAGCTAGATTCATGAGAATAATTTGTACCCAGTAGTTCTACTGTGGGATGGTAGTTCCTACTATTGCTTACTTTTATTACTTCTGAAGTGCCTTCGCCTTGTTTGCCCCTATCTGTCTCTCCATGATGATCATAAAATTGTGGTATTGTGAGACGTTGATTGATTAATCTAGTCTCTGAACTTGGTGCAGCTTGTTGTGCCCAAATAAAATCTGACCTGACAGGCTGAGTTAAATCTGATGCCTTGGAAATTACAGATCCATTGAAGGTTGTAGGATGGGATGATCCTGATAAAGAGAAAAATGTTCGCATGGTGGGCTCAGGAGACAAATAGTCTATGAATTGTCTAGTAGATTCAACATTATATTTGCTCATGATTATGTTGTTATAGTCATTGCCTTCCACACACTGGATACCTGATACAGAATTATGAATTAGCCAAATTAATATCAATCAGAAATCCATTACAATTAAACAAGAATATTGCAGAGATGAATGTAAACATTTAGTTTCAATAGTACCTGGTGCATTTATTTCTAAACTTGATTCTGTGGCTCTGGTTTTAACACACGGATTAAACATAAGGCCGGAAGGTTTTCCTTTATAATATCCGCCTACAAATTTGTTGAGAGAAATTTGTCCAATGTGGTGATGATGGTCTCCAGAGTGTCTTGCTGTTGCAGCAGCCTTTCTGAGCAAAGTGCATGATCTTCGTCTGCCATAGATTCGAGATCTTTCTCTAAGCTTTCGTGCCATAATAACGTGCCAGTGATTCTTTACTGCATTGTCTGTTCTACCTGGAAAGAGGCGAGCTATCATAGCCCATTTATTGCCATGTAATCTATGTGCAGCCAAAAGTCTCTCCTCCTCTTCTTCTGTGAACGGTTGACGGTTTATTCGTGGGTCCAGCTGATTAAACCATCGCAACCTGCAACTCTTCCCTGCACAACGAACATCTTAAAAATGAATTTGAATACTTGAAAAGTTGATTAATAATTTAGTGAACCCATTTACGAAACCCGCTCAAAGATCGAGCTAAAATTGTTTGTACGGAAAGTCTAGCTCAAATTTATTTTGTTCCATTTTAATACAAAAAGTTTATGTAGAATGACATGGAAACTTCAAACACAGTCTGCTAATGGTCGAGATAGATATTATGGGATATTAGGAAAAGCTTAAACAGCTGTCTCAGAAATTTTGTCGAAACCTCCGACTGAACAATTTCTTTTCGAAATCCTGTCGGCTGCTCCTGTCAAAAACATGGAAGACCTTGGATTGAACTGGTTGGAAGAAGAAATCGAAATTGTTGGAGGTCGAAAATCCAGAAAAAACAGTATATGTGATGTTTAGCTCAGAAAAACAGTATATGTGATGTTTAGCTCAAATATACTTTGTTTCATCTTAACACAAAATGTCTATCTACAACTATTTGGAAAACATCGAACACGATCTGCTAAGGGTCGACATAAAATTAAAGTTCAGATCAAATAGCATCTAACCACAAGAAGTCTATCAAAAATTATTTGGAAAACATCAAACAGAATCTGCTAAGGGTTGACATAAAACTATGTACATGGATTAAAGTTTAGCTTAAATTTATTTTTCTGCATCTTAACGCAAGAAGTCTGTGTAGAATTATTTGGAAAATGTTAAACACAATCTGCTAATTGCAACTCTCTGAGCAAGCTCACCAGACTGTGCAAAATTACAAAGAGATTTCGATCCAGTGAAGAAAATCACATCTTATTTAATGAAATGCTGTATCTATTTAGGGTTTGTTCGATCGTAGATATTTTTGGAGGGAGAGAGCTGTAAGATTGCTTCAAAACGTTCCAAGGTAAAATTAAATTTAGATTATTACTTACCGAGATTGGATCTGCAGGATCTATGAAACCGAAACTATGTGTCAAGTTCCAACTTTGCAGATTAACTGCTTTCGGTATCATGACTATTTAGATTCATTTTTAGTACTTTAGTTTTCGTGTGTTTATAATCTTATGCCTGTGAACTTAAGAAATAATCCATTGAAAGATAAACCAAATATTAGCAGCCATAATTGGGCATAGACGAGTTAAAGAAGTGTACCTGATCTTCCATGGAGTTTATCTGCAATAGAATTCCAGTTCTGGGGGCCATATTGAAGCACAAGCTCTCTAAGCTTCTCATCTTCAGCTGGTCTCCAGTGTCCCCTGGGACTCATTTTGGACCCAGAACATTCTTCTTTCACATCACCAGGATCGCCATTATTTGTCTTTTCGATGTTCTCAACTACAGATTCATTCATTTTGTCCCAACAACTAAAATTTTCTGCAATGATATTCGTCGAGAAGTGGGGCTGGAACTATTTAGCCACGCATATTCCAAAGCAATGATTAGAACTGGGTCTAAGACCAAAACAGTGAAATGAATGTGTGGAGAGGTGCACAACGGCTGTAAATTCAAGAGTTGAGGGCACAAATGATAAGGCCGTCACATTAGCTTCTCTATTCAAAACATGGACCATTCCCCAAGCAGACAAAACATAGGTAACCGTTTGGGCAGTTTTATGGCAAATTTTAGATACATGGTATGTTGTAATGGGTGGGAGGTAATCAATTAAGTTAACCATAACCATAATTTCTGATGGCACGTCCCTTTTGTTCATTTCACACGATACGGTTTGAGAGAGGAAAGAGGTGGTATTTTGCTGGTTGCGTGTTGATATGGTAGTGGATGATAATCTTTGGATGTCCAAAATCAGGCTGCTTGTACATCAAATTCAGGACCCACGGATTTCACAATTTGAAATGATGCCACCATCACCTCTACACACAAGGAAGAGCTACCTTCCTTACTGTTTATATCGACTTATCAAGCTCTTTACTCCTGCATATTTTCTTAGCTAGGAACAGTTGACCATTTTATTGTTTATAAAATGTAGGAACCAGAAAGTACCTACCGTTTGCATAGAAGTGCTCAACACCTTAACTATAATTAACATCAGTCTGTTTACGTGGGATCCTTTTTATATAAGCAACCTGTATGTTATGGTGAGCACATTTTAGCTATATACAAACAGATTAAGAGAATCACTCATGATTAACATGCTTTTTAGTAAAATTGTGTAAATTTTTTTGAATCAATGTTTTGGATCATACTTAGTGATCTATCATCAAGGTGATCCATCATCAAGAAGAGGAGCAAAGAATATTTTTACTTCCACAATTTTATCAATTGTGTCTCTCACTTGTCTATTTATGTAATTGACTAGTTGATATATTATTTCGATCAAAATAAAAATTCAGACTTTCAGATTTGTGTGGCAGGAGTAGACCACTTTATTTGTACATGAATAAATAACAGAGCTTATCCACTATTTTTATGGGGAGAAAACTAAATGGAGTGAGGTTATTATAAATGTCTAGAATTACAAAGATAATGGGGTTGAAGATAAAGTTTGATATAATGAGATAAAAAATAGTGTTTATTGTGTTTGTAAATAACATAATAATATATTAGTCAAACTTAAAATCTAAAATGGAATGGAATGTTGTAGTGGATTGCTTGGTCAAATGGGCCTTTGAAGTTAATCGTAACTGGAATGTCATAGAATGGGAGTCCATGTCCATTAATCAATCTTCGCAGATTCTTTAGCTTCTTCATAATGATTTGGTTTGATTCTTCTTGCCTGTTCTTCCTTGGGATTGTGTGTTTTGTTGGTTTTATAGTTTTTTTTGACTCTTTGAGGTGGTGGAATAGTGGAAAGCCTCCTTGACTTTTCGTTCTTTAGGCTTTAGTGATGGCTATTGTTGTTTGGAAATCCTTTTGTTATAATTTTTTCTTGACTCTAAATTAATATATATAACCTTTTTTACTCAAAAAAATAAAATCTAAAATTTAAATTAGTTGTGAAAAATATATATGTTATATTATAAATCTTTTAGATTTCAAAACCTTATTTTTCCTCTTACCACATAAAAAACTTCAATTTTTTTTTTAGACTGGTCTAAGAAAATTAACTAAAATAAGAAGTAAAAGTTCTGATGTTAAACAGAATTTATTTCCTCTTACTCTAAGAGTGACATCTAAATATATAAACTTCTCTAATTTATAATTCCAAACACTTAAAAAAGAGAAAGCTATCACGAATAATAAATCTCATCCCATGAGACCAGGGAATGGTTATAGCTCACACTTCTATTCTGACCTTTTAACAGTTAACTACCACTTACACCTCAACTCCAACCCCAGGCATACATAGGGAACGCTAAATTTGCCGTTTTCTTAAATGTGCAGTAAACTAATCTACCATTTGCAGTGTAGGAGTAGTTCATCTTCCATTATACCGTGGGTTGGTGCCTAGCCGTTGGGAATTTTTCTTGGTAGAAGTAATGGTAGCGTAGACTACAATTATGGTCGTTACAAACGAAGATAGTTACTCTATATGTTCCCTTTGGCTAGCAAGGTCAGGTCTTTGCTAAATTTAGGCTATCAGTTAGTTATTTTTCATTATAGAATGAATGTTATGTGAGAGATGTTAAAAATGATTGTCCATTCCAATAAAAATGGCTGCATTGCAACGTCTGGTCTTCATTTGGCTTACTCCAAGCATGCAATCACACTTCTTTCAATTTTCACACGCATTTCTTTTTAGGTGGGGAGTTAGATAAGATCTTTCTTAAGATCAAGGAAAGTAATAATATCTGGATTGTTATGAGTCACCGTATGAAAATCCATCATCATAACTGCCAATGCCAATTTCAACTTTATAAATTCCATATCAAGTAGAGGAATGATTATAAGATATGGACGCCGGAGTTTTATTCTTCATTCTTTTCTGCACGCTTTAACCATTCAGAATGATATTTGACGCCGTAGTTCAAGGAAATTTCATCACCGGAAACATTTTCAGGGATTGCAATCCTTATATATATAAAATAATACGCAGCTTTTAACATACTTTTTACTGTTTAGAAAATTAAAATATGACTACAGGGTCAACAGAATATTATTATTACCGCCATATTTACCAAATCTATCCACCATATTTTGGTTTTTTAATTACATGATATAAAACGTGTTTTTTTAAATTTATTTTATTTTAATGAAACCCAAATGTATAATTAGTATTTTTATTTAAATATTTTTAAAATTTAAAATACATCAAAGAATACCACTCTATGAAAGTAGCTACTATACCTATAGATTGAAATTTAGCTTGTAGAATAATTCTCCTTATATTTTTTAAATAGATGAAAATAAAACTAGTATATTTATATTTTAAAAAATATATCTACAGTATGCTATGAGATATTTTCCAATTTGTTGGCATTTATAAATTACTTGCAATTAGAATATTTGATATGTTCATATGAGTTAATTTAAAGAGACTATGTTGCAAGACTTTCCATATTCTTCAAACGTAATAAAGATTTCATTCCATAACTGCCCAAGTTTTTCTTTTTTTCTATCTATTTGGCTTCCGCAAATTTATTTATTTATTTTTTGTTTAATGTGATAAAGATTTCACTCCATAATTGCCCAAATTTTTCTATTTTTCTGTCCATTTGGCTTCCACAAATTTATTTATTCACACATTTTATGAATTTTGTTTACATGGAATCTGAATCTTAATTGTTTACTAGAATCTGAATCTTTTAGCCCTTGCTGTGAGTGTTGAATGCCTCTCGGCATAATTAAAATTTTTAAGTTAATTTAATTAAATAAATGTATATAAAAGAAGTATAATTATTATATTAATTAATGTGATGATTGGGATTAGGTAATTGCAATAAATCAACTTGTACAAATAAAGAATATAATAAAAAATATATCCTCCAAAAGTCTCCAATAAATAACACAATTCGAAATATGATGATCAAATAACACTCACTACCTCCTCATCATACCCTACTTATGCCTTGGATATCACCTAGGCTGACATCTAGATACCAAAATATAAAACCTTATACAACCTAATTAACTAAATAAGAATATAATAATGATCATATAACTTAATTAAGAGTTAAAGTAGCCACAAGAAAACTATTCGTAACCCTATACACACTATAAGATCAAGGGTGTAGCAACCCCCACCTCTTTAGAGAAGCATTGTCCTCAATGTTGATCATTTGTGGATGTTTTTTCACAAAATCTTCATCTTCCCATGTGACATCTTCAACTAGTAAATTATTCCATCGAATGAGATACTCAATGATTGTCTTAGTCTTGAAGTTCTTTGTGCATGTGTCTGGATAATTAACTTTGGATCCAAAATGATTCTTCGTTCTTCATCTAGCTCTAGTAACATTGTCTATGTAAGAACCTATCGACCAATCACCTTATTTAAATAAGAAACATGAAAAAATAGATGTATCATTGTTGTAGGTAGTGACTCAAGCTTCTAGGCTACATTGTCAATCTTCTGTAGAATCTAGTAGAGCCCATAATATTTTGGTGACAACTTATTATTCTTTGTTTTCTGCTAAAGGGACATTTTCTTATAAGGTTGTAATACCAAGAAGACCCAATCACCAACTTCAAAACTCCTTTCACAATGATGTTGGTCAGCCTACTCTTTCAATCTATTTTGTGCCAAGGCTAGATTCTCCTTGAGTCTTAAAAGTATCTTTTGTCAATGATTCATGTGGTTCTCCACAACCTAAACTCTTCATGTCACCTTCAATTATGATGTGATGGATTGAGGATGCTATACATATAATGCCATACATGGGGACATTTTTGAAGAAGTATGCAAATAAGTGTTATACTACCATTCTACTAGTCGTATGCAATCCACCCATGGAGACTGCTTATTTGAAGTGAAACAACATAGACACCCTTCCAAGCACTTATTAACAACCTCTATTTACCCATCTATTTGAGGATGGTATGAAGAATTGCAAGCCAATTGTGAAATGCCTACACTTTGTCATAAACATGAACACTAACACTAATTTTTTCTTAAAATATCAACTCTACTATGACTTCACTACACTACACATAGTAATGCAATGTGCACTCTCAATGTTGTAGCATACACACACAATGATGTCTATGCTACATCAAATGAGAGAAGAACCTACAAAGTATGTGGTGATGAGGAATCCATTTTGTTGACAAACTAATAAATTAGTTTTCTTAATCTCATTAAAATTACTATATGAATTTGCTTAAATATTCCTTAATCAAACATATAATATAATTGAAAAATAGTTCATCTATTCAAATGACGATTAATAAATTCACAAGAGCATTTGTCACCTAGCATGTATGAAAGGAAGTCATTTATCTAAAACTAAATTTATAACTAAATAAATTTAAAACAACCTTATTTAATTATTTTATTAATTAAAACATAATTAATTTCAATCTCTTCTTTACCTCTAACGTTTCAATCCAATTTAATTTTCAAATGAATTTTGTTTATTAATTAGAAAATTACACAAAATAAAAATAAAATTTACAAGAGGAGGGCTTATTTAAATTTGTGTTCATACTTAATTTCATTTAATTATTTATTTATCATCTTATCTATTTAATTATATTATAATAAAATCATCAAATAACAATGAATTAATTTATTAGTTATTAAAAATGTTGAAAAATTAATTACTTCATATACAGACTATTTCTCTTAAACTAGACACCTCATTTGGGTTAAATTGAATTAAATTAAAAAAAATCTAACTCATTTAATTCTTAAAATTTACTATAAAAATTTTAACAACAAAGGCTTAGAAGATATTATCTAGCCTACATTTCTATACATAAATCTTTATTTAATTACTATTTATTTATTCATTTCTATCTACAATTTTCCAACAAAACTATACTACAAGACCAATTCAATCTAATTTGATTAAGTTAATTATCAACAACATTTATTAAATCCTATCAACTTTATGTGTCATAAATTAAGCATCCTTCTTAAAAGAATAATTTGTAATAACTCACCACTCAATTAATTTCTTAAAACACATTAATTAAATTAAATTATATCAAAACCTCCAAACTTTAATTTGATTTAATCTCACAATTAATATAATTAAAATTTAAGATATACATAATAAAATTAAATCACTCAGCTATCTTAATTAAAATGATAAATAAGAATTAAATATTAGAAATTAGAGCATCACTAATAAATCTTAAATATAATATGATATAAAATAATAACTATAATAATTCACTACACAATTACATTTTAAATCATGACACATAAATAAATAATTCAAAAATTTACATGACTAACTAAAAATCAATACAAGTGAAAGATCTAATTCAATCTCGAGCATCTATTTTCTTATCATATCTTGTAATCCTAAGGTCATTCATATAATGACATCCCTAAAATTGCCTCAATTCTCTTCATTCAATCATAGGCATTCATTTTAATTAAATCTTAACTCTCTATAGTATTATCTACACATCTATAAATAAACCCTCATCTTCAACTAATTCAAAAGAGAAGAAATTGCAAGTACATGATGCTGGAATCTTGAATAATTTTATGAGCAACCACATCAATTTCATCCCAATCACATCTACAACAACAAAGAATGGACAAATTTGTTGCAAAGGGTCATTTGTCTCACACATATATTCAAATTAAGAGTTTTTATATTCATTAGAAAGAGCATTTCAAGACCTTTCTAGAAAGTGGTTACAATAAAGATTTGGATCAATATTAAGGGAGATATGGTGATTTGAAGTTGAATTAGAAATATTGTTTTTCATAAACTTTTTATGCATGATTTTTAAAGAAAAATCATATCTTGCAATCTAGGAGAGGAAATTACATTTGTTTTACAAATAGTTAAAAATAGTTAAAACTAATTTTCTATATTATTTTGTTTTTGGATCTACAATAATACAATTATGAGATTTTTTTCTACAATATTTTAAATTAATTCACACATATAATTATTTATGTATAATATATATATGATATGGGAAAATAGATCTAATCTAATCAAATGAATTAACCTAGATCAAGTTTTCTCCATGCCACATTGGAACATGAATCGACGAAGACTTTTGTGTTTGGCTACAATCCTTAAGGGAGAGCTAAACTGTCTGGATCCTATTCTTTTGTTGCAAAGATGGAAGATTGATGATTGATGATTAACTAAACTATGCAATGTGAAGATCTAAATGAGAAACCAGGGGTAAATTGACAAATTACTGTGACAATGCACAAAAAATAAAAGAAGAGTAGATTAGAGGGAACTTGTCACTAGAAGTGAGATTGAACTGGGTAGGACACTAGCACTCGGCACTAGAGTCCTAGGGTTTTGGGTAGAATTATGTTTGTCGATGTTTGTCTCTATACCTTCTATCTTCTCATTGCTTGTCACTGTCAGAAGTTTTGTCTCCAGATTTGCACAGAAGAATGAGGGAAAATGGTTGTGCTATATAGGGGCTTGCCTCAATCAAACCCCATGATGGTGTTCCCACCTCCAGAACAACAAATGATGATGATATAGAATGTGTTTTCACAATGAATAGAGGAAAAAAAAGGAATAAGGACTGTTGTAATTGAAATAGATTTACCTTAGCATGAAACCCTAGTTGGCTTGATGTCGCAACACAATCACATACAAAGAGTCAATGGAAGATGAAGAAGGTTCATCAAATACTTGCAAACATGTTAGTACAAACAATAATCACAAGTAGAGAGCTTCAATAAGTCAGAGGTTCATTGCAACAAAATTCATAAGATCATATCATGTTACATTGTCAAGATGTTGTAAAGATACCTTAGATCCTCAAATGAGGGAAAAAGACTTGTTTATATATGAATCAAACATCCTTTCGAAGAGTCATTTCATTTGAGGCCAACAAGAGAGATGCATTGTTCAATGCATAAGGCTGAAAATTGAATTCAAGACTTTTTAGGGCCAATGGGTAGGACCCTAGCACTATGCTCTAGTGTCCAAGCCCAATTTACCCCTGAAATGTCAGTTGTTAAGGGTTTTAGCACATTTCCTATGAAAACAACAAAATGATCACATCAAAAACATAGGTGATGATGTACGCTAAACAAAGGGCCAAGTCTAGTGTGAAATTGTGAGTGGTGACAATTTACGACACTACATTTAGCGCCACTTTAGTGAGTGTATGAAGTTGGTACATTTAATCACAAGTAGAGAGCTATAACAAATAGATTTTGAAGATGTAGAATGTTGCTAATTTGAGAGATGTGATAGACCCCAAACTTAGGATTCTACCAACTTACAATGTTAAGATAAAGAGGTTGCACATGCACACAGGTACATGACACAAGTCTAATCAAACATGGGGCATACAAGGAGAATACGCAAAGAAAACATGGAGAATAAATGAAGCAAACATGAAGAATACACATAGAAAACAAGGGGAATACGTAGAGAAAACATGGAACATACATGAAGCATGCATGCAACATACATGAAAAACAAAAACATACAAGAGACATACAAGTAGACAAGGGAGTAATCAATATGAAAGAAAAGAATACATGACTTTGGCAGTAGCTTGCTCTATCACTAGGGGTCATGTAGATCAAAATGTTCTCATGGCTACAAACTAGAAAGCTACATTATGCTAGGTGAACATGAGTGCAACAAGGTCATATGAAGCACATAGGCTAGCAAGTTGTGTTATGCTAGGTGGTTCATAGACTACATGGATCATAGGATAGCAAGCTATGTTATGCTAGGTGACCATGTGTTGTTAACGCCTCAGGGAGTGCATAAATAATATCACAGGCTAGTAAGATCCGTAGATTTACTAAGTGAGTTCCATGTCAACAAGTAGCAAAGGAAAGCATCATAGGCTAGTAAAATCCATTGTTTACTAGGTGAGTTTCATGTAAACAATATCAGAGATTACATGCCAAGAAAAGTGCGCTATCTACTGGGTAACTCTAGTAAAGTGCTACAAGAGATGATAAAAAAGTGTGCTACAATAGAAACATGTCCACATGTGTGCGAACAAAGTGAAGTGCATAGTAGTGTAACAATGTTACCAATTAGCTTTTGGAAAGGGGAGTTGGTGAGGTAGTTAAGGTAGTGAAAATATCTGATAGAAAGTAGATGAGTCAACGCATTTGTGAGGGGGCTTTTAAAAACAAATAAATCAGAGATCTTTGAGGGGTCATGGAATGTGGAGGTGGGCAGAGACATAAATGCTATAGAAAATATCTATGCAGTAGGTGATCAAATTGATTTTCTTTGGGCACGTCGTAGAGGAAGTAATGACATCCATTTGTTATAGTTGACAATAATGGATAGGAGTTTGACTGGTGCAGGGTAGGGAGATCCATAAATGGATTAAGGATAGATTAAATGCGAGGGCATGGGCTCCCTTACGAAGAAAGTTGCCTGCTACACATTTATGAAGGTATGTTGTCCCTCTTTACTGCAAGGAATCCCAAAAGAAAGACCACTAGAGGGGCGAGAAGAATAGAAGATGGAGAGAAAATAGTTTAAGGAAGATTTCATGAAATATTGGGGAGAATTTTGCATAGCAAGTAAGGAACTGAAGGAGGAGGAAGGGTATGGAAGTTGTTGATCCATAGGATATTGAAGAGGATAGCAAAACAACATAAGGATCTACTCACTCAGAGAGAATGGGAGATAAGAGAAAAAGATGGGAAGGACTTAATCAGGCAAGTGATCAAATTGCAAGAGCTGAGGTGAGCTGAGGGGAGTGTGAACCAGTCCCAAACAAGCATATTAAATTGCAAGGACTAAGGCAAGTGTATCAAATCTCAAGGTTTGAGGTGCGCTAAAAGGGGAGTGTGCCAGATCTAAGGTATTTTCCCCTCAGTTTGTTGTCTTTCCAGCATAAAAAATAAAGTATGTTTGTTGTATTTCATTTAACACAGAAAAACCAAAATCTCATTACTGCCTTTTAAGAAAAAATACAAGATGTTAACTACTGTTTCTTTTAACACAAAAAAATTGAAACCTCATCACTGCCTCTATCCTTGAATTTATTTTAACATGCGGAAGTCTTTCCTTAATGTTGTAGTTAAAAGGGTTTTCAAAGGAAGATTATGTGGTCTGTAATTTACAATTCTTAAGGAAATCAAAGGGTTCAATTTAATAGAGAATATAATGGGTGCATCCTTACAACAAAAATTGGGATGCCATAATAGAGTTTGAAGAGATCTAAGCCTCATGGAACTCTCTTGTTAAACGATGACTCTCTGTAGAGACTTTCATTACAACTCTTCTTAAGAAATTGAGTAGCACTGTAAACTAGGCTATAGCTACACATGCAATAGAGAAGGCCAAACAAATCGTAGCTTGCAACCAACAGAAGATGATATGTAAGGGTAAATACTAGATGAAAATCCATTGTCCACAAAACAAGATCTCTACATTTATGAAGGCATTAACTGTAGAACCCCAAAATGATTAACTACTTTAGGGAATTACTTATTTGATTAATTTTTGTCATTATGGTCATTTCTACTAAATCTCCAGCCTTGGAATAACTACCATCTTTGAGTTAAAGAATGTCATGGCACTAAAATACCTCAGCAGTAGCAATCTGTGTTGTGCATTGAAATTTAGTTACATAATTTTTATTTAGGAAACTTGTCGCATATTACAAGGAACTTCTGTAGGAGAAAACTTATGATCTTCATTTTGTAATAGTGTATTTTTTTTTTTAATTTTGTTAAAATATGGCAGTCAATATGTAAAAATTAGTCTGTGAGAAGGCTTGCAATGCCATTTACCATATTTTTATTTTATTTGTACATTCCTTTTTGAAGAGTGATTGAATTGGGGTAACGAGAGTTAGTACAAATTGATCTAACTGGCTAAAGGCCATTTTCAACAAATTACATTGTCCATGAGAGTTTGGGTCTTGTAGATCATATTTTTCATCTTTACTAGTTTAAATTTATAACTCAGTGTTTTTAGTCATTTTGGATTCCTCATTGGTTACATGAGATGAACTAGGTCTAGGCATTAGAGTGGTCATCTGGAGTGGCTCTCTATGGGCCCAGGGCCCATAAGTGGCTGCCAGGGGAACTAGTAGTAGAGTTATAGTAACAAGTGATAACTAAATTAAAACATTGGGGTAAAAACACTAATAAGATAATTAGACCTTGTGCATGGCCTTGAGCACTCGTAAAGACTAAGGATGCAATGATAAGGCCTATCTGTCTATGGGGTGTTGATTTGGGCATGATTGAGTCTCCTTGTCTGCATGAGAGGAGTACTTGGTTCTGTATGGTGCCATCCCTTTGAGCACACATGATGATACTCCATTTGATTACAATCTAGTATCTAGCACCTTAGTAGTCATGAGTAGTACCCGACCTATGACTTGGATGAGTACCTCTTTGTTACAACATTAGCTTTATGCATTGTGCTCCGTGTCTGCTCTATGTCTGATGTGAGTGTTGGCATCTTATATACCCCTACCTTGTTCTTTTGTTTGGGCCTTGTGACTATCTTCGAGCATGGTGGGGTGGTCTCTTATAAGTCCACATGGTTGGGAGGTGTTACCACTATTGGAAACAAGGTAGATAACTAAGAGGGGGGGTGAATCAGTTATCTTAAATATCTTAACTTTCTTTTCTTCTTTAATATTAATGCAACATCAAAACATAAGAGCATATATAATCATGAGAGTAGAAATAAAATCAACACATATAACACAAGGATTTTTACGTGGAAAAACCTGTTAAGGGAAAAACCACATGGTGACTAACCTAAGATTGTATTCTCTGTTAAAATAATAAGAAGTACAAAATGGCACTTGCCAATTAGGGCTCACTGCCCAAGCACACTGCTCACAAAAGGCACACTGCCTATAAGAGACTCACTGTCTACAAGATAGATAGAAAGTAACCAGGTGTTTGAATTGATGAGAGGCATCCATATATGCTGAGGTTCAGTTTCAGTTAGGCTCAATATATTAATCTAATGCACTTCATTCTTCCTCTGCTCTAATACTGTTGTTCTATCACATACCAGACTTATATTGCTACTTTCACACTTCTCTTTGCCTTTCCTCGCACTCTTACACCCACAACTCAACACTTCATACTAAAATCCATTTGGTATATATATCCGCATGAAGGATTTTAACATCTTCCCAGTTGGCAATTGGAATACTTAAGATATTTACAAAACACTGATCTATCAGCTGAATCAATGCTTAATATGTGATACGTATCAAAGAAATAGACATAGAAGTCATCATTCATGTCGGCCAACCATGTATGATCTCTCAAATAGCTTGACCACTAACAATTTCTCATCCGGATGAAGGTCTGATGCTCTGCCGGTCAATTCTTCCTCAGTCTACTCTGCCTGTCAGGAACCCAACACTTAGGTGCTCATATCTTTTCACCTTTTCATCACCAGAGGCTCAATCTATGGAATGTAGTAGTCATGGTACTCCTCTTAACTTGTCTAAGTCTGTAACTTCCTGAGTTACACCATCTGAGAGATCTAGACCTAATTGTCGGACCTTGCTGCATGCTCTATTCTTGCTCATCGGGCCAAAACACTCTTCAATCTGTCTTCCGGTATGGACATACTATGTACTGCGGATGTGTGAGGTGGAGTTTGTTGCCATCAATGACAACACTCATGAAGTGACACAGTGTCTCTTGCCAACAATCTCCCCCTTTGGTATTGAAGGCAACACTTAGTGAAAAATGACTAAGTGCTGTAACAAACTCCCCCTTGGCTGATGCTATGTCTTATGTACACTTTTACCAGAGCTCCCTCTTAGCTAGATTCCACATTTTTCACTACTCCTCACTCCCCCTTTGACATCAATGGCAAAGGGTGAAATCTGCACACCAAAATTTGTAAAAATTAACTTATACATAGCCGCATAAGTATATATACATGTTATACTTACATATACTTAAGTATATCCGCAAAGGTGGTCTTCAATTGTACAAATTCTGTCACCCAAGTCTGCTTCATTCTATCCAAAATTGAAATGTGACCACTTAACAAAAATGCAAAATCTTCTTCCCTTCTTAAGTCTGTTGGATCACTGATCCGGGTTGTGGTCTGAGCATCAGTTAAGGCCTCATGCATGGCCTCTAACTTAGGGATAATTAGCCCTCTACGTTCACTCATCCTGCTTATTATATTCTTCTTCTCCTTTTTAAGCCTCTTTATTTCATTTATAGTGGCAATACCCTGGCACTCTTGATTCATTATGGATGAGGTGAGAGGATCAAAATTCTGAGATAAACTTGAGAGTTTACCTTCTTGTTCTTTCACTTTCTTTTCAACATCCTCTGTCACTTTAGACTAGGATAGATAAAATTTATATATTTCTCCACCATCTTTAAGAGCATTTTCTAGGCTCTTTATCCCAATATCTAAGGTCCTCCTATCATTAGCAATGATTCCCTGTACTTCAGAGAATCTCTTTCCCAAAAACTCTTTCTGGACTTTCTCTTCTGCCAATTTCTCTAAAGAATCAAAATGGGTGCTAACAGAATTAACAAGAGATTTCAAGTTACCAGATGGATAGGTTGAAAGATCCTTTTGGAAGGATGGCATGATCTTCTGTAGCATCTCGGATGTAATTTTTATCAGCTCACAATCTTCCATGTGAGACTTCAGAAGCTTTTCTTTTGCTTTAGCTTGGGCAAAAGATGCTATCTTCATTGTCTGAACCACAGAGAGGGAATCAAAATTGAGTGGTACTTGGAATAGTTTTGGTTCATCTATCTCCATCATTTCTTTGGTCAAGAAATTCTTCACTTCTTCTGCAGTGTCTCTTGCCAGAGACTTCTTTCCTTTTGCAGCCTTGAAACTGTGATCAGAGATCTTCTCTATTTGTTCTTCTTCTCTTCCCTTTTTCTCCTCTTCTTGACTTACTTTCTCCTCTTTTCTTCCTTCTCCTTTAGTTCTTGAATCTACAGTGGCATTTGGAGGAGAGATATTAACTTCTTCATGAATTTCCTCTTCCAGAATAGAGGAATCCAAGTCCTTAGTCTTTTCTTCATCCATCTCTTTGGACTCTTCTACATTTTTCTCACTAGATTCTTCTTTTGATGAACTTAATCCTTTGACATCCATGGTAGAAATTTCTTCATCTATTTCCTTAATAACAAGAAGATTGAATCTCTTGAAGGCATTCCGGAGGATGTCTTCAGTTTCTTTTGCCACCTGATCAGTCTCTCCAAGCATAATCTTGTTCATTCTTGCTTTGCTCCGGAACTCATCCTTGCAGTCCTTAAAGATCATGGTCATTTGTTTTGGAGTAATGGAAGGATAGAGCTGAATTGTAGTCTATTCCTGGATCTCTAGGTCCTTTGCCTTAGCATTCTCCTTTCTCAGTTCATGTTCCTTCTCTAGACTTTTGGGAATTAGAGAAATGATTTCAATGAATGCTTTATTATAAATGTTTAGGTACCTGACTGTAGCATCTTCCAAGATTTTCTTATTAGTATCACTATATTCATCATAAAATTTAGTGAATGGTTGCAAGTTCCCATCCACTGTGACTGCCTTGATGATATCATCAATAGAGAGAGTAGGCCTTTCAACAAATTCTTCTACCTCTTCATCTTTATTTTTTCTGGCAGAGGATTCCACAGATGTTTTCTTTTTCTTCTTCATTTTCTTAACCTCCTCATCAGTCTCTGTCTCTTCATCATCCTTTTGACTTATGTAGGACCTTGTAGCCTTGGTTTTTGTTCTCCTTTCTCCCTTTCTGGATGTCTTGGCTTCCAGTTTGGAGGATTTTGAGCTCTTAGAGGTGGTAGGTTAAAAACTCTTTGAGGATCTAGTCTGGGAGGGGGCTTGCACTAGAACACTTTCTTTTTCTATTTCTTGTCTCTCTTTCTCTGCCCTTTCTACTTTCTCTCTATTTGCATCAACTACCTCCTTTGATATGCCATATTTCTTGGTAATTTCCTCTACTTCCCTTCTCACTTTTCTTTTCATCTCTGGTTGTCTCAGTTTAACATGTATTTTTACACTTAATTCTTGATAGGTTCCAAACCTTTCTGCCTTAGGGTCATTAGGATGACTCAGCAAGTGTTGGACATGCAGCTCCAGGATCTTCTCATCTACCTCATAGCCCATTGACATTATCCATACTGTTCTGGGCTCAACTACCTCCATTAGGCATTGATCAATGTCTACCATGAAGCATACTGTATCCTTATATTTTTCAACTATTGTTTGAGGAATTCTTTCTCTAGCCTGCATCATACCTTGGAAGTTCTTGAAAAATCCCCAAAGTGTTGTGCTTTGAGCCTTGGCATCACCAACCCCAGAAATGTAGTCTTTGATTTGTATGGCAACCGGTCTGTCATTTTGCCATACCCAACCACTTGATCTAGGTAGCTCATTCATGTAGCAAAAGAATAAACACAGTATTAGCCCACCATACTTAAATGAGTTCTTCTTATCCTTCTTTATTTTCTACAAGTTTTCTAATAGTTGGTGTTGTCTCTTAGATTTGCACCCTTGCTGAGTTGTAGAACTTGGCAATCTAGAGAAACATGGGATCTTTCCAGGTCTGTGGGTCACCTGTGATGGAAAGAACCTCCGGAGAAGGCCGGCTTCCTGCTGATACTCCACCTAAACTACTTCTACTAAGGTCTTTGCAGAGAAAAGAGTAAGAAAGATTACATGAAAATGAAACCTACTGTCTAAGGTGATGCACCAAAAGATCATCAGGAAACACACATGAAACGACACACTTCAGAACCAGTAATAATAAGAACCCTCACACAACCTAGCAAAATTCATCACCCTTGCATCAATGTTTTGTAAGAAGGCTAAATAACAGCAGTCTTGTAATGGAGGAAGAGGTTTTCCCACTACCCACAAGCTAATTGTTATCCTTTGCACATCTCACAACCTGCAAAAATTATAAAAGAAACCCCTGCATAAAGGCACTAACATGAAAGACAGCTTCAAGGACAGAGAAACATCACTAGAATCTGTACTAACACTGAGGACACACAATATCAGAAGAAATAGGAAGGTATGAACTGCTTATTACTGCCAAAAGAGTGTTACAACACTGTATATCTCTAAGAAATGTGTTACAAAACTGTTCACCTCTGCAAAAGAACTCTGAAAATTACAATATACAGGATAGTGAATAGCCAGAACCACTGAAAAATGAATAAGGAAGAAGGATATATACTTTCTAAATAGCTGCAAATAGATAGACATCCACCACCTCCATTCCCGTGCATCTCATAAATGCCCACAAAATATCTCTCTAAAATCCTCCAAAAAGGCTTCCTAAGGCATAAATGGTCAAGGGATGTCATCTGCAATCATAAAGGCACCTGAAAATGTCATAAAATGCCTTTAAATGCCCCCTGCAGTTTCCTGACATACGTCAGATCTGTGTCATAAGTCCTGCAATATCATAAATAACTGAAAAATATCCCAATAAAAGACATAATTACTCATTTTCTGCATCTAATAAACATTTAACTAAGAGGTTTATAACTCCACCACCTTAGTAAATGTTTTTTACAATTCATAATCAAGACCTATGCAGAAAATGGCACTATGACATAACAAGGATGTCCATACTTCCCAAAAATAACACGACCATCACATCACTTCGCATCATGCCTATACACGGTTTGAAGCAATACATTTTTATCACTGGTTGGTGCCGATGTTACAAAACAAACTTTCACTACCTTATATCTCCGAGCACCAAGTCTTAAATACATCACTGAAAACTACCTTATCACTCCTAGCCAACATGTATGTTTATTCACCTTATATCTCCGAGATGCATTTTCTCACATTTGCCAACTTTATATCTCCTTACATACATCACCTTGTATCCCTTAGTCGACACTCAATTAGCACATACTTTACATTTGACCTTGCTCGGCAAAAGGAAACACAAGGCATTAAGATGCCACGACCACTCCTAGGTTTGATGACTTATTACCAAGTCATGACCATGGGCATAAAAGATGGATAAAGATTATTTGCATATCAAAGTTAAAACTTAGAAAAAGGCAAGAGATAGGTCATTCGACCTAAAAGGCAGAAAGCCCTAAAAAATATCCCATTTCGTCATTTGCTTCTGCCGCTTTAGCTTTGCTGGCCGCCGTGATGAGGGTTTTGGAGGCCGAAAATGCACCATTCTTGACAATTGCAGAGCTGTCTTTGGTCGATTCTCAGGTAAGTTGTATCTTATGAGGTTTTACCTGTATTTTTGGTCAATTTTGGGGCATTTTCGGCCTCGAGCTGTATGCGAAATGATGGACTTTCTGCCGTTCTTTGAGTGGCCGCCCCTGTGTCGTTTGCTGGCTGTGTGATGCCGTGAATCTCCTTCATTTTTTCTTGCTGTTGCATGAAGTTAAACTTTGAAAAGAAAAATAGTATTTTCCTTTGCTGTTCGCTGCTTATAAGGCATGAGCTTGGTATCTCTGTATATATGCATCAATGAGTTAAAACTCCTGTGTTTTTCTTCTATTTTGCTGTTCAAAAATAGTTCAAAACCCCACTTTTTTGTTGCTGTGAATCCTATGGCAAGAAAAAAAAACTCATACTCGCTGCCAGAGGATATGATTTTGATATTTTCTGAGTATCTGCTGTTCAAAAAAAGTCCTCCTTTCTTGCTGCTGTTCACAAAAAATGGCTCAAAACCCCATTTTCTTTTTGTTGTGCATCTTATGGCATGTCTACATGAAAAATATCTACATTCTTCTGGTTTTATTTGCTGTTAACAGGCACAATTTGACATTTTGTGATGTAAAATGAGTTGAAACTTTACATTTTTCCTATTTGCCATTCGAACTTGCTGTAAAAAACTATATTTTTCTTTAAAATCCGCCGCCAGAAAGCACTATCAGACATTTTTTGAGTATGAATCCTTGAAATAAGTTGAAAAACGTACTTTGTCTTCTTTCTATCTGCATTTTGGCTGTGAATGCACTCCAGTCTTGACAAAAAGCTTGAAAAATAGCAAGTATACCTTACTGTTCGATAACTGTATGTCTTTCAATGGCAAGAACCTCTGAAACATTGAACTTAAACATTGCATTTTTCCTATCATTTGTTCAAATGTGAAGAGAAAAAATGCATCTTTCTTCGCTAATCACTGCCAGAAGGCACGATTTTGGTATTTGCTGTGTACATGTTTAAAAAATGAATCTCAAACACTTACTTTTCCTTTATTTCTGCTATTTTTCTTGTTCACGGATTTAGACAAAAATATGGAAAACAGACCTTTATGAGTTTTGCAACTCGACATATCTGTCTTTCCTGTGTGTTGTAGCACGAAACTTGAATAAACGTTCTCATTTCTCAGTGATATTCTTGCTGTAGTTGAACTTGGAATTCCATTATTATTGATTAACAAATTCTGTGGCATTCGAACCTTTAAGAAAATTGCATTTTCTGAGTTATTCGCTGCCGGAAGATAGTATCGGACACTTTCTGAGTATTTCATGCATCTTTTAGCTGTATTTGAACTCCAGTTTTGACAAAAAGCTTCATAAAAAAAATAGCAAGTATACCTACTGTTCGAAAACTGTATTTCTTTCTGAAACATGGAATTCAAACATTTGCATTTTCCTGCTATTTTCTGCATCTGTTGCTATTTCATTGACAGACTGATTTTCATTACCAGTTTCCTCATCATCTTTA
The DNA here is from genome assembly GCA_027924645.1 of Cunninghamia lanceolata. Lineage (NCBI taxonomy): Eukaryota > Viridiplantae > Streptophyta > Pinopsida > Cupressales > Cupressaceae > Cunninghamia > Cunninghamia lanceolata. Next base: position 577,567 of record BSBN01000246.1, read on the forward strand.
AGATCGTCATAGGCCATCTGACCAAAATTCATGTCCGTGTCAACTCCATTTTCTTCATCTTTGCAAATTGCTACCAAAACTACCAAAAGACACCTTCATTTTTCCACTGTATTTGCTGTTAGCAGGCACAAACATGAACAATTTTGCATTTTTAGTTGGCTATGTGCTGTTTCTATTTTTTGGTGCTTGCAGGCTCCTAAGAAACTTCACCAATATCCTTATCAATGACTTCAGATTATCCTAAGAGTGGTCTCATTATGGTTGCATGAGCTTCGTACCCTTGATAGTTTCACTTGTCTTGCTTTGAAGAACACTCTCCAGGTCATTGCATTTTTTGTTGGCCGTGTCAACACTGTCTCATACAACTTTGTAGGGCTATCTTTTCTCACTGTCTTAGACTTCTTATGTTGCATCTTTGTCCTTTTGCTGCTATATGACTGTTGTTTCATTATACTCTGCTGTTCTGAATGAGTGACAAGGTGCATTCTCTGAGTTATGTCCTAAAATGCTGTTGGCTGTTCTTATCATGACATTCAGCTATTTCAATGATCTTAACTGGCATTCTTTACCTTGCTGTCCTGTCTTTGACTTTTGACTGTTGGCTATCCTCTGTGGTTTGCTGTCCTGTGTGGTTACTGTTAGCTCTTGACAGTTGTATCTATTTTTCTGAGTTGTTACTGAGCTGGGCTTGACCCTTGTGGGAGCCACATTTCTTTCACTCATAACGTAACTGAATGAGTCAAATAGAACATAATGACATCTGTCTCTGCACATGAAACAAAATGTTAGAAAATAAAATGCAGGCTTGCAGTCGATATTCTTGATTTTCTCAAAAGATTTTGTGATGCTTAATTGGTTTAGTGTATTTGAAAACGCAAATTGTATGTTTATGTGTGCATATCATGTGATGTATGATGCCCCGCCATTGCTCTAACATCATTTTTTCAAAATTTTACGCAGATGACAGGGTAGCAAGGATATAGCGGCTGGATGGGAGGGCAAGCCGACGATCTAGGACGACACAAGATGCGGCAACAGTCTGAAGGCTCGTCATTCAGGCAATGACGAGTCACCCTACCTCACATGCTATTTGCTTTTTGGTCTTTCATAAATGTACAGTTTGTCCTTTTCATTTTGCAATTGAATCAGTTAGTCTCACGGCTTGTGTGAGACGTTATACACCTATTTTTTAATACATATTGCTGATTTTTGAAAAGAGTTGTACAATCTGTTGATTCTTTCTGAAAACATTTGAATGCAACAAAATACAATTTTATCTTGATTCGTGCATGTTTTTCACACAGCAGAAGTATATGTACCTTTTTCTCTTTGAAAACTGTAAAGCTCTACCTGATTGAGTTAGTAGCGAAATCTAGGTAACATTTTTGGCGACATCTGCTATATGTTTGCTTGCTAAACATCAGACCAGTTGCTTGAAGCCTATCCATTGGGCATAGAGTCACACACGCTTGACAAAAAACTGGAAAACACTTCCTTTACAAACTGCTGTGAATTATTACAGCTCTATGAGGATAGGGATGGTGTGTGATAGTGAATAGATGCATTTACTGTTTCACATGATGGCTGTCCCTTCATACAGCTGTAGTACATTACAATAGTTTCAAACCCTTCCCAACCAGATTGAAGAAAACTGAAAATTGTGCAGAAACGCACTTAGGGAAAAGAAATCTGCAACTAATCTATGGTGCAGCAGCACTTATTCAACAACTGAAACTTCATGAAATATGTACAAACAAGTCTAGGTCCTACCTCAGAAGCAATGTTTGAGGTGAATCCCATTGACTGGGATTGGCTCGACTTCACCATCCAGCTTAGATAACTGGAAAGCGTTATGCTATTTGCATTCTGAAATAATGTACGGGCCACTCCAAAAAGCGTCAAACTTGGAGTGCTTCCCAGGTTTGCTTTTCAGCACATCCCACTTTAGCACTATGTCGCCCTCCTGGAATGTTCTTGGAGAAGCCCTTTTGTCGAAAGACCTTTTCATTTGGGCTTGATGATGCTCTATGTTTCTCATAGCATCATTTCTGGTTTCTTCAAGCTTAACCAGTTGAGCTAGCCTTACCATCATAGGGCCTTCCTCTAGCATGTCTAGCTGGTTTACCAAATCAAGTGCTGGTAACTCAAGTGTAATAGGAAGCCTAGCTTCCTTGCCATACACTAACATGAAAGGCGAATGTCCTGTCGACAGTTTGGTAGTGATTCTATCAGCCCATAGTGCTGATTTTAACTGTGTGTGCCAGGATCTCTGGTTTCCCTCCATGGTCTTCTTGATGATCCTGATCAGGTTCTTGTTTATAGATTCTGCTTGGCCATTGCCTTGCAGATAGTAATTTGAGGACGTATTGAGATAAATGCCACTCCTCACAGCCCAATCAGAAATTCTGGAACCAATGAAAGCAAGGGCATTATCTGAAATGATGGACTCAGGCACCCCAAATCTGATGACCAGCTCCTCATAAAAATTCAAAACAACAGACTCATTAGCTTCCTTAAGTGCGACTGCTTCAGTCCACTTAGTGAAATAATCAGTGGCTGTAAGAACCCACTTATGGCCAGCACTAGATGAAGGGTTTATAACCCCAATGAAGTCTAAACCCCACCTCATAAAGGGCTGCTCCACCTGAATTGGCTGCAAAGGCAAGGCTGCCAGTTTTTCTTTTCCGACAAACAGAGCACATTCCTTGCATTTTCTAACCCATAAGTGTGCATCTTTGAACAAACTGGGCCAATAAAAGCCACCTTTCATTAACTTAAGAGCTGTTGCTCTAGGTGAGAAATGGCCTCCAGCTGACCCTCCATGAAACTCATGCAAAACCCTCTCCACTTGGTTAGATCCAATGCACCTCAGCAATACTCCATTAAAATCCTTCCTAAACAGCAAGTCATTAATGAGCACATAAGGTATGGACTGCAGTCTGAAATACCTTCGTTTGGCTCTATCCAAACCTTGAGGACACTCACCGGTCTGCAGGAAATGAACCATTTCTTGCACCCAATCAGCAACAGGAGCTAAAAAAATTGTTTGTTCTTGATCTTGCATTGATAGAACAGCCTCTAGATCATGGTCCTCTTTGCTGATTACACCATCAGCAAGCTGTTCGCATAGCCCTTTTCCTCTAACCAGCTTGGTAACCTTAATGTCCACGTCATACTCCATGACCTTAGTCACCCAACCAGCCCTCTTATCACTGAGATCTCTACTTAGCAGAAATTCTTTCACGCTTGGATGAGCAACCATTAAGTTAATCTTGTTATTTGATAACATATGTTTAAACTTTTTCAAACTTCTTATAACAGCAAGTACATGCTTCTTAACAAAAGTGTACCTCAGCTCATAGTCCTTCAATGCCTGGCTGAAAAAAGCTAAAGGCTGTTCCATTTCTTGCTCATTTTCTTGTACCAACATGGCTGAAACAGAATCAATGTTACCATATGCATACAAGGTAAAATCCTTAGAAAAATCAGGATTCAGCAGTGTAGGTGCAGCAGCCAAAGACTCCTTGATAAGTTCAAAACTTCGTTTTCCGTCTTTAGTCCAGCTGAAAGACATGTTCTTTCTCAACATAGCAGTCAATGGGTTTAATAATTCAGCAATATTAGGGATGAATCTCCTAACGAAGTTGATCCTACCAATGAAACTTTGCAGGCCCTTCTTGTGTGCTGGTAAAGGTAGAGCCAAAATTGTGCTTATTCTCTCAGGGTCAATGGTGATACCTTGCTTCGACACCACATAACCAAGTAATCTGCCCTCATGGACAGCAAACACACATTTTTTGGGATTAAGTGATATCCCAAACTCCCTACACCTTTCAAAAATCTGTCTTAGGTGATTGAGATGATCCTTGGCCTCCTTAGAGAAAACAGTAATGTCGTCCAAGTAGACTAGGACGATCTTGTACATCAGCTCCTGAAAGGCCATATCCATTGCCTTTTGAAAGGTTGCTCCAGCATTGGACAAACTGAAAGGCATCTTTTTGTAAGCCATCGTCTCCCACTTTGTGGTGAAGGCTGTTTTGTATTGGTCTTCCTCCTTGACTAGAATCTGATTGTAACCAGAATAGCCATCCAGCAAGGAAAACCTTTCTGATCCTGAAACTACCTGGAGTATCTGCTCCATGGAAGGTAAAGGATGACGGTCCTTCAAAGAAGCTCTATTTAAGTCACGGAAGTCCACACATAGCCTTATCTCCCCGTTTTTCTTCCTAACCGGCACAAGGTTGGAAACCCATGAGGTGTGCTTTATAGGAAAAATTATGCAACTCTCAATCAGCTTATTCAGTTCCATCTTCATGAGAGGCTCTAATTTAGGATTCAAAGGCCTTTGTTTCTGCCTTATCGGCTTAGCATCAGGTTCCAACTCAATAGTGTGTTGAGCAAGATGGGGGTCAAACCCCTTTAAATCACCATATTCCCATGCAAAAATGTCACTAAATTCTTGGAATAGCTGAATAAATGCATGTCTTTCCTTTGCTATACATACCTTGCCTATTTTAAGGAGTTTGCCCTTAAAAATCTCAAATTCTTCATAATGGTCTTGCTGGACCTGTAGGTTGGACCTGGGTTTTACAGCTTCATCATCAGTGTTAAAGATGGATTCTAAGGTGACCAAACCTTTTGGCATCTTGTTATTTTTCAGCTGAATGATTTGGTCACCATACTGGTGATGTAGCTTCCCCTGATTTGCATGAGAAAATTTAGCCTCCTCTCTTAAGAAGTTTACAATTTGCTGATCACTATCAAATACCTGCTAGTGTATGTTATTATCTGGCACAGCAGGCCTAACAACAACTTTGATATGCTGTTTTTCCTTACCACTACTGATTTCTTTGGGAATGTCAAATTCTGCCCCTACAGCAGCCAACCTATCAGCGTGTTTATTCTAATTTCTGGGTATGGAGATCAAATTGAAAGCATCAAAACCTTCCAAAAGGTCCCATACTCTGTGCTTGTAAGACTTGAGCAGGTCATTTTTTGTGACATTGAGTTTTCTAACCTGATTTACAACCAATTCGCTGTCCCCATAAACTTTCAGACAGCCAATCCCCTTTTGTCTGGCCCATTCTAGGCCTTGAAACAGAGCCTCATATTCAGCCACGTTATTAGTGCAGCTGAAACAGAATCTAAACGCTGAATAGTACTTCTCAGCCTTAGGGGAACCAAGCATGCATCCACCTCCGACACCATTTCTACTCCTTGAGCCGTCAAAAAATAGCTCCCAGACTTCGTTTTCTTGCTGCCCATTCTGCTGTTCTGCACCTTTTTCAATGTTGGGCAGAAATAAATCAGCCTCGTGCATCATATACACCCCCAAACCAACCTCATCTAGGTGTTCACATGGTTCAACCACTTGGGTCTGGTCTGCCCATTCATCAAGAAGGACCTCTGGTATGCCTTCAATCAACGTATTGCCTTCTTGAACAGCAGGCTGTTCTGTTTCTGATTCGCTTACAACCAAGTTGGCATTGATGGGGCGTGTAGTGTGGGGCTCAATATGGTCTTTGGCAATGGGCTCTGACTTGATAGTCACCTTAGTGCCATACCTGGTTCTGAACAGCATATGAGACCAGTCTGAGGAGAGGTAACCTCCTATCTTTGTTGTAAAATCCCTTGATAAGCAAATGGCAAAATAAGGCGGTAAGTCAATAACATATATGTCCTGCGGGATAGAAAAATTTGGGCAGGCATGCAGAGTTAAACTTAGTCCTTTGATGATACCAACTGTGTTAACAGCGGTTCCATCCAGCTGAACAACTCCCTTTTCTAATGGCTCATATTCAATGCCCAGCCTATCAACAATTTGTTTGGGCATGATGGAACTGCTAGCACCTGAGTCTATCATGCAGTTATGAACTAGATGATCCCCTATGATCAAAGATACGTAAAAGGGCGGGGGTTTGACTTCTGAAGCTTGCTGTTCTGCATTTTTTTCAAGGTTATTCGTCAAAATAGCCTTGGATTTACCTACATCAGACTCTTGAGATAACTTTAGATTCGACAAGGCTGATTGTAGCAGGTCTTTTTGGCCAGGGATACTCAGGGAATCCCACATAGTCATAGATATATTTATTTTCTTCATATGTTCAAGTATATTGAAAGCAGATGTACCTGTTTTAGCTTGGTTTTTGGGGGCAGCGACGTCACCTTGAGCACAAGTTGGCTGAACTGATGGATTAAGCTGTTCCTTGCCTATCAAAGGCTGGTCCTTTGATAGGACTTGAGTTCTTTCAGCCTTTGATGGGTTAGAAACACCTTGATTGACGTTTGGCACTTGATGTCCATGAATTTGGACTTTATTAGCTTGCTGCCCCTCATCAATAGCCCTTTTCTTACTGCGTGTATTGTCTGCAATTGAAGCACCAACCTGGTTCATACCGCAGAATTCTTCTCCCTGCCAGTTTAGGAGTGTTGTTTCATGTGCCTGTTCTCCTTGCTGCTGAACAGTAGGTTCTACAGGCACACTAGATTGCACTGTTGGACTGTTCTGAACCATCAGAGCTTGGTTAATCACCCCATTGACACATGTACTCTGATTATGGGGCTGGTTACAAGGAAAGCACCAGTCATATTCTTGGGCAAAATTGTTTTGTGTGGGCACAACCTCCTTTGAAGAACTGACTGCATTTGGATTGTAGGCCTGATAAGGTCTAGAGTTAAACGCTGGCCTTGGACCTTGATTAACAGGTTGATAAGGTGGCTTATTTTGCTGATTTTGCTGATAAGTGGACTGGAAAGGGGGCTGATAAGGTCTGAAATTTTGACCTTGCTGCCTCTTGAGGTTCACAATTTCATTACCAAAAGACTGCAGCAGTCCTTTGATTTCCTGTAATTCAAAAGACTGATTTTGGACAGCATTTTCTGACTTATTTGGCTGTGCATTAGGTGCTGGCAATGCTAGCACAGTAGGTATAACAGCTATAGGAGGCACATGTATTGGCATTGGTAGCTGAATAGTTGGAAAAATTGGCAAAGGAGGTCTAGGGGTGATTTTACCAGCCTGTATTAGGCTGTTTTCAGCTCTTATGGCTATGGCATAAGCCTGAGGTAAGGAATTTCCTCCCATAGATTGAATCATAACAGAAATATCACTGTTTAAGGCTCTTAAATAATATAAGAAGGCATGGTCAGCTGTAGGCCTTACCGTTGGTGGGATTCTATCCCACGTTTTTTGAAAACGGTGATTGAAGTCTGACATAACTTCGTGAGGAGCTCTTTTTATTGTGGACAGCTGCTCCACCAATGACAAATGATCTGATTTGTCTTCAAAGAAATTGCACAACTCCTCTCCTAGACCATCCCATGAATCTATGGAGTTCACCGGCAAGCTTCTGAACCACTGCAAAGCCTTGCCTTTGAGAGAAGCTGCCAATAACCTGATTGCGACATTCTCTTCTATCACATGATGGACGGCACATAGGTTTGCAACATCTTTTATGTGTTCAGCTGGAGTGGTCTGATCTTCACCATTAAAATATGGTAAACTTTTCAAGGCAGCAACAGGAATAGCATCATGCTGAGTTAAATTCAGGGGGCTGCCCTGGTTGAATGCAACAAAAGGCTGATTTCTGACTGCAGGAATCATTGTAGCTGGGATTCTTGTGACAGTATGAATTCCAACAACAGGAGGAGTAGACTTGGCTCTTCTTGAATAGACACAAGTTGTCTTGGATCTCTTAGTGGTTATCCCTCTTCTCCTAGGTGGGGATAATTGTAAATATTCAAAAGATGAAGAACTGCTTCTAGTTTGTATCCTTCTCATAAGCAGAAATATACTGATTTGCTAAACCAAAGCTTAGAGTCGCCAGATATGCAGGTTTTTTAACCTCTTACAGGTCTGAAAATCACTGGCTTCACATCAAAACCAGCAATAACTGAAGTATTTGAACTGTTTCTAATTCCACAGTCCCACCGGGCGTGCCAAAAACTGTTGTCTCTCAGATTTGCACCCTTGCTGAGTTGTAGAACTTGGCAATCTGGAGAAACATGGGATCTTTCCAGGTCTGTGGGTCACCTGTGATGGAAAGAACCTCCAGAGAAGGCCGGCTTCCTACTGATACTCCACCTAAACTACTTCTACTAAGGTCTTTGCAGAGAAAAGAGTAAAAAAGATTACATGAAAATGAAACCTACTGTCTAAGGTGATGCACCAAAAGATCATCAGGAAACACACATGAAATGACACACTTCAGAACCAGTAATAATAAGAACCCTCACACAACCTAGTAAAATTCATAACCCTTGCATCAATGTTTTGTAAGAAGGCTAAATAACAACAGTCTTGTAATGGAGGAAGAGGTTTTCTCACTACCCACAAGCTAATTGTTATCCTTTGCACATCTCACAACCTGCAAAAATTATAAAAGAAACCCCTGCATAAAGGCACCAACATGAAAGACAGCTTCAAGGACAGAGAAACATCACCAGAATCTGTACTAACAGTGAGGACACACAATATCTGAAGAAATAGGAAGGTATGAACTGCTTATTACTGCCAAAAGAGTGTTACAACACTGTATATCTCTGAGAAATGTGTTACAAAACTGTTCACCTCTGCAAAAGAACTCTGAAAATTACAATATACAGGATAGTGAATAGCCAGAACCACTGAAAAATGAATAAGGAAGAAGGATATATACTTTCTAAACAGCTGCAAATAGATAGACATCCACCACCTCCATTCCCGTGCATCTCATAAATGCCCACAAAATATCTCTCTAAAATCCTCCAAAAAGGCTTCCTAAGGCATAAATGGTCAAGGGATGTCATCTGCAATCATAAAGGCACCTGAAAATGTCATAAAATGCCTTTAAATGCCCTCTGCAGTTTCCTGACATACGTCAGATCTGTGTCATAAGTCCTGCAGTATCATAAATAACTGAAAAATATCCCAATAAAAGACATAATTACTCATTTTCTGCATCTAATAAACATTTAACTAAGAGGTTTATAACTCCACCACCTTAGTAAATGTTTTTTACAATTCATAATCAAGACCTATGCAGAAAATGGCACTATGACATAACAAGGATGTCCATACTTCCCAAAAATAACACGACCATCACATCACTTCGCATCATGCCTATACATGGTTTGAAGCAATACATTTTTATCACTGGTTGGTGCCGATGTTACAAAACAAACTTTCACTACCTTATATCTCTGAGCACCAAGTCTTAAATACATCACTGAAAACTACCTTATCACCCCTAGCCAACATGTATGTTTATTCACCTTATATCTCCGAGATGCATTTTCTCACATTTGCCAACTTTATATCTCCTTACATACATCACCTTGTATCCCTTAGTCGACACTCAATTAGCACATACTTTACATTTGACCTTGCTCGGCAAAAGGAAACACAAGGCATTAAGATGCCACGACCACTCCTAGGTTTGATGACTTATTACCAAGTCATGACCATGGGCATAAAAGATGGATAAAGATTATTTGCATATCAAAGTTAAAACTTAGAAAAAGGCAAGAGATAGGTCATTCGACCTAAAAGGCAGAAAGCCCTAAAAAATATCCCATTTCGTCATTTGCTTCTGCCGCTTTAGCTTTGCTGGCCGCCGTGATGAGGGTTTTGGAGGCCGAAAATGCACCATTCTTGACAATTGTAGAGCTGTCTTTGGTCGATTCTCAGGTAAGTTGTATCTTATGAGGTTTTACCTGTATTTTTGGTCAATTTTGGGGCATTTTCAGCCTCGAGCTGTATACGAAATGATGGACTTTCTGCCGTTCTATGAGTGGCCGCCCCTGTGTCGTTTGTTGGCTGTGTGATGCTGTGAATCTCCTTCATTTTTTCCTGCTATTGCATGAAGTTAAACTCTGAAAAGAAAAATCGTATTTTCCTTTGCTGTTCGCTGCTTATAAGGCATGAGCTTGGTATCTCTGTATATATGCATCAATGAGTTAAAACTCCTGTGTTTTTCTTCTATTTTGCTGTTCAAAAATAGTTCAAAACCCCACTTTTTTGTTGCTGTGAATCCTATGGCATGAAAAAAAAACTCATACTCGCTGCCAGAGGATATGATTTTGATATTTTCTGAGTATCTGCTGTTCAAAAAAAGTCCTCCTTTCTTGCTGCTGTTCATAAAAAATGGCTCAAAACCCCATTTTCTTTTTGCTGTGCATCTTATGGCATGTCTACATGAAAAATATCTACATTCTTCTGGTTTTATTTGCTATTAACAGGCACAATTTGACATTTTGTGATGTAAAATGAGTTGAAACTTTACATTTTTCCTATTTGCCATTCGAACTTGCTGTAAAAAACTATATTTTTCTTTAAAATCCGCCGCCAGAAAGCACTATCAGACATTTTTTGAGTATGAATCCTTGAAATAAGTTGAAAAACGTACTTTGTCTTCTTTCTATCTGCATTTTGGCTGTGAATGCACTCCAGTCTTGACAAAAAGCTTGAAAAATAGCAAGTATACCTTACTGTTCGATAACTGTATGTCTTTCAATGGCAAGAACCTCTGAAACATTGAACTTAAACATTGCATTTTTCCTATCATTTGTTCAAATGTGAAGAGAAAAAATGCATCTTTCTTCGCTAATCGCTGCCAGAAGGCATGATTTTGGTATTTGCCGTGTACATGTTTAAAAAATGAATCTCAAACACTTACTTTTCCTTTATTTCTGCTATTTTTCTTGTTCACAGATTTAGACAAAAATATGGAAAACAGACCTTTATGAGTTTTGCAACTCGACATATCTGTCTTTCCTGTGTGTTGTAGCATGAAACTTGAATAAACGTTCTCATTTCTCAGTGATATTCTTGCTGTAGTTGAACTTGGAATTCCATTATTATTGATTAACAAATTCTGTGGCATTCGAACCTTTAAGAAAATTGCATTTTCTGAGTTATTCGCTGCCGGAAGACAGTATCGGACACTTTCTGAGTATTTCATGCATCTTTTAGCTGTATTTGAACTCCAGTTTTGACAAAAAGCTTCATAAAAAAAATAGCAAGTATACCTACTGTTCGAAAACTGTATTTCTTTCTGAAACATGGAACTCAAACATTTGCATTTTCCTGCTATTTTCTGCATCTGTTGCTGTTTCATTGACAGACTGATTTTCATTACTAGTTTCCTCATCATCTTTAAGATCGTCATAAGCCATCTGACCAAAATTCATGTCCATGTTAACTCCATTTTCTTCATCTTTGCAAATTGCTACCAAAACTACCAAAAGAGACCTTCATTTTTCCACTGTATTTGCTGTTAGCAGGCACAAACATGAACAATTTTGCATTTTTAGTTGGCTATGTGCTGTTTCTGTTTTCTGGTGCTTGCAGGCTCCTAAGAAACTTCACCAATATCCTTATCAATGACTTCAGATTATCCTAAGAGTGGTCTCATTATGGTTGCATGACCTTCGTACCTTTGATAGTTTCACTTGTCTTGCTTTGAAGAACACTCTCCAGGTCATTGCATTTTTTGTTGGCCGTGTCAACACTGTCTCATACAACTTTGTAGGGCTATCTTTTCTCACTGTCTTAGACTTCTTATGTTGCATCTTTGTCCTTTTGCTGCTATATGACTGTTGTTTCATTATACTCTGCTGTTCTGAATGAGTGACAAGGTGCATTCTCTGAGTTATGTCCTAAAATGCTGTTGGCTGTTCTTATCATGACATTCAGCTATTTCAATGATCTTAACTGGCATTCTTTACCTTGCTGTCCTGTCTTTGACTTTTGACTGTTGGCTGTCCTCTGTGGTTTGCTGTCCTGTGTGGTTACTGTTAGCTCTTGACAGTTGTATCTATTTTTCTGAGTTGTTACTGAGCTGGGCTCGAGCCTTGTGGGAGCCACATTTCTTTCACTCATAACGTAACTGAATGAGTCAAATAGAACATAATGACATCTGTCTCTGCACATGAAACAAACTGTTAGAAAATAAAATGCAGGCTTGCAGTCGATATTCTTGATTTTCTCAAAAGATTTTGTGATGCTTAATTGGTTCAGTGTATTTGAAAACGCAAATTGTACGTTTATGTGTGCATATCATGTGATGTATGATGCCCCGCCATTGCTCTAACATCATTTTTTCAAAATTTTACGCAGATGACGGGGTAGCAAGGATATAGCGGCTGGATGGGAGGGCAAGCCGATGATCTAGGACGACACAAGACGCGGCAACAGTCTGAAGGCTCGTCATTCAGGCAATGACGAGTCACCCTACCTCACATGCTATTTGCTTTTTGGTCTTTCATAAATGTACAGTTTGTCCTTTTCATTTTGCAATTGAATCAGTTAGTCTCACGGCTTGTGTGAGACCTTATACACCTATTTTTTAATACATATTGCTGATTTTTGAAAAGAGTTGTACAATCTGTTGATTCTTTTTGAAAACATTTGAATGCAACAAAATACAATTTTATCTTGATTCGTGCATGTTTTTCACACAGCAAAAGTATATGTACCTTTTTCTCTTTGAAAACTGTAAAGCTCTACCTGATTGAGTTAGTAGCGAAATCTAGGTAACAGTTGGTTCAGAAGAAGATCACATAGGTCATAGTTAGCATTTTTCCTCAGCATCTGATATGTAGTATATATTACAGTTCCGGACACTGAATTCTCCCTACTGGAGTGATAGATTTTATAACCAATTATCATAGAGGTAAATTTGATATCCGGATCAATGATGTCTTCTATTGTCATTTCTCTCTTGTCAAACTTTGATCCGGTAGCCTCACTTACTGTCTGGTTCTTGACAGATTTGAGAGTAGGCAACCCACTAGATGAGTGCAATCTGGTTACTGCCCTAATGACATCTTTTGTTATCTTGAATGACCTCATCAACCACATGAAGTTGTCATGTATTCTGCTAAGAATATACCAGACCCATTCATCTTCAGTAAAATAGGGAAAGTGGATGCAATGTCCAAAATGCTTATCTCGGAGGGCCTTGTATTGTGGTTTAAGTTCAAACGTTTCATCTATTAATTGTTTGTGATAGATATCCATCATCTTGGATTCTCCAAATTCCTCAATATTGGCATGTATGTACACCCTAACATCTTCTATGTGGATAACCCCATGCGGCATGCTAGAGAAGGCACCTAAGGGATCAACTTCTAGGGATTTGTAGGGATGTTTCTTAAACTTTGGGCATGGCCTATCAGTGATCTTAACAACATTTGGAGTAGCCATCTTGCAAAAGATTTAGAGAGAGATATTTAAGAATGGAAATACCTTTTTACGTTTCTAGGGTTCACAATATGAGCCAGAAAATATCGCTGGTTGATATTTGAGAGAGTTGAAACAATCTTGTTGCAGAGCTCTTCCTTTCTTCTTCTTGAATGCAAATGTGCAAATGATGAATAAAAGAACCCTTTTATTTCTGTGCAAACCCTAATTTCATATTGCAATAAATGCACACCTTAAGTCATTCTGGTTCCCTTGTTTTGAGAGAAATCCTTCCAAATCACTAAGATGCACTTAGAATTATTCTTAGTGATAATTTACAATGTATCTTCCTTCCTCCAATCATGCCATTTATCCACAGATCAAGATATTTCGATTTTGAATCATACCAGATCTAATTGTGAAAATCTTGCTTTTACCGGATGGCTGTCAAACAAGATCAATCTTGGATGATTAAACTCTTCCAAAACTCCTTGCGAATCTTTCATATTTTTATGGAGGGTTATTTAGATATTTCTCTGAGAACCCTTTAATCTGCAACATTCCATTTGCCAAATTTAGGCACCAATTGATAGGCTGGAGGAATTTATTTTCCCATTGTGACTCCCCCTGAGCTAGAGCTCATCTATTTAGTTTCTGGAAGGAATATCAGCACCAGATTTTGGTGCAGATCCATCCCCAACATTTTTTGTACTTCTCTTCACCCAAATCTTGTTCATCTCCCTTTGAACTTCATCTGCATTCACTTTTCTTTTTCCTTTGTCTTGATTTTGATTATGATGCACTGGACCCCTTTTATCCTGATTCTTACTTATGCAGAATTTGGCAATATGACTGGATCTATTGCAATTGTAGCAAACAACATTTCTTTGCATATGTGACTGATATCCTCTAGATCTGCATTGATTAGCCATAGGTCCCATTCTATTGCATGTAAAGCATCTACCATTGAATGAATTGTTTATTAGCATATTTCTACATTCATGAGATTTGTGACCATACCTTTTGCAGTTGAAACACTATCCAGAGAAGGATGAATTAGTCTGATTCATTCTTCTTCTGCACCAAGTTGCTTTATGACTAAAATTATTGCAATTGTAGCAATATCCATTGAAGGATGGATATCTTTGAGCATTTGGTTGCCTTACCGGAGGTCTTCTAGGCATGTTCCTTGGATTTCCTGATCTAGAGTTCTTCTGACCAGATCCAGAGCTTTCACCTTTCTCATATACCAAACCATGCTTGTCATCTACTCTCTTTTGGCTTTCAAGAAGAACTTCAAGTTGAGCAGAGCTTATCTTGAATTTCTCTTTGTATTCATTTTCTATTTGAAGATCCCTTTTAAGAGTGTCTATCTGATTCTCAAATTGTTCTTCATTATCTCTAATTTCTTCAAGATCAGATTCCAGATGCCTAATTATTCTATCCATTTTGTGGTAGTCTTCTGACTTCTCCTTGAGAGATTGTTTTAGATTATCCTCAATTTTTCTTTTCTCTTCAATTTCTTGGGTGAATCTCATAACCCCTGATTCCATTTCATGTCTTACCATAATGACCTCTTTTGATAGCTTCTCACATAACTTGTTTTTCTCATTAAGATCTTCATTAGTATCATTGGCTTCACCTTGACTTTCTAATTGTTGAAGTAGTTCCTTTCTCTTTTTCATAGAGATAGTCAGTTTTTCTTTTAGCTCATTTATGAAATCATTAGCTTGTTTGAGTCTTTCTCTCAAGTTATTGACTTCAGAGTGAGATTGTTCAAGATCATCTAGGGTAGACTGAAGTTGTTCCTTCATACCATACATATCCATTGAGATTCCTAAATCTTCCTCAAGCTGTTAGGCTTTGTTTAGAGGAACTTAGCTCTGATACCAATTGTTGGAAACAAGGTAGATAACTAAAAGGGGGAGTGAATCAGTTATCTTAAATATCTTAACTTTCTTTTCTTCTTTAATATTAATGCAACATCAAAACATAAGAGCAAAAATAAAATCAACACATATAACACAAGGATTTTTACGTGGAAAACCCTGTTAAGGGAAAAACCATGAGGTGACTAACCTAAGATTGTATTCTCTATTAAAAGAATAAGAAGTACAAAATGGCACTTGCCAATTAGGGCTCACTACCCGAGCACACTGCTCACAAGAGGCACACTGCCTACAAGAGACTCACTATCTACAAGGTATATAGAAAGTAACTAGGTGTTTGAACTGATGAGAGGCATCCATATACACTGAGGTTCAGTTTTGGTTATGTTCAATATACTAATCTAATGCACATCATTCTTCCTCTGCTCTAATGCTGTTGTTCTATCACATACCAGACTTGTATTGCTACTTTCACACTTCTCTCTACCTTTCCGTACACTCTTACACCCACAACTCAACACTTCATACTAAAATCTATTTGGTATATATATCTGCATCAAGGATTTTAACATCTTCCCAGTTGGTAATTGGAATACTTAAGATATTTACAAAACATTGATCTGTCGGCTAAATCCATGCTTAATATGTGATATGTATCAAAGATGTAGACATAGAAGTCATCATTCATGTCAGTGAACCATGTATGATCTCTCAAATAGCTTGACCACTAACAATTTCTCATCCGGATGAAGGTTTGATGCTCTGCTGGTCAGTTCTTCCTCAGTCTACTCTACCTATCAGGAACCCAACACTTAGGTGCTCATATCTTTTAACTCTTTAATCACCAGAGGCTCAATCTCTGGAATGTAGTAGTCATGGTACTCCTCTTGACATGTCCAAGTTCGTAACTTTCTGAGTTACACCATCTGAGAGATCTGGACCTGATTGTTGGACCTTGTTGCATGCTTTGTTCTTGCTCACCGAACCAAAACACTCTTCAATCTGTCTTTCGGTATGGACATACTATGTACTGGGAATGTGTGGGGTGGACTTTGTTGCCATCAATGACAACACTCATGAAGCCACACAGTGTCTCTTGCCAATAACCACCACCATTGGGGACTGACGAACAGGTTTTGGAGCACCAGTGGAGATGTTCTCTCTCTATTACTTCATTCAGTTATTGTACTCATTTAGTCCTTGTATCATATTCAGGAATATGTTATTGTACTTGTATCATATTCTAGAATATATCAATGTATTTGTATATGCATTTATGTAATTGTACTCTCTTAAGAGAGAAGATGTAATCATTCAAGTTAATCAAAAGAAATGAGATGTTTTCCTATTTGGTTTATGGATTTTGATGTGGGTATCAGATCCGCTTGTACTATGATGCTAATAGATTCATGTTTATGTTAGATATGGGATTAGGAACATTTGATTTGGTGTATAAAATGAACGTAATTGTTTTAATGATTCATCTGGAGAGTGAATTAGTCCTCTCTTTTGGGTTGTACATTTAGCCATACTTGGTCATGAATGCTATTGATCTATTGAATCGGCAAAAAAAATTGTATATGTTGTCCACTAATATTAAAAAAATATTCTATTTCTCATTTGGCTCTTACCCTTCAGGGGTTACGTAGTGGGATGTTACATCTAGTATCAGAGCCAAGTTCACACACTGGTAGCTTTGGCGTACTTGAGCCTTCTATGTTTCACTGTGTTTGGTGTGTGTGGCATGAGCTTGTTATATTATTTCATAGTCTGTTGTTATGCTTTCATGCCTTAGTATGGTGTATAGGTCATCCTTGTGATGGTCTATTTTGATGTGTTCTTTGTTTCCTTTAGGATGCCTCCTAGGGGTAGAGCCAGAGGCATAGTTAGAGGTATAGCCACTATTTTTTTACGTAGCACCTGATGTAATGCTAATCAGGGTAATCAAGGTGGCTATAGACTCCCTTGTTCGTCATTGTGTGTTGGATTTGGGTACCTTCACTAGCACAGTGGATCTCTGTGTGTTGCCTTTGGGGTCCTACGAGATTGTTTTAGGCATAGATTGGTTGGAGACCCATCTGGCTACTATAGATTGTTGGTGTAAGTCAATTCAGTGTGTAGATGATGTTGGAGAGTGTGTTGAGTTAGTTGGGGTTCAAAAACCCATTTCTCTCCATGTGATTTCGGCTATGCAGCTGAAGCATGCCATGTGGTAAGGTTTTTAGATGTTCATGATTTCAATTAGTGATCTTGCTGAGGGTGGGATTTAGGAGGCATCTCTTGATGATCATCCTACTCTTCAGGAGTTTGCAGATGTCTTCCTGAGTGATATTCTAGGTATGCCGCCTAAGTGCGACATAGACTTCCGTATTGATCTCATTCCTGGTGCGGAACCTATTTCTCGGGCACCGTATCGCATGACTACTTAGGAGTTGAGTGAGTTATGATTGTATTTAGAGGAGTTACTAGAGAAGGGTTTCATTCATCCTAGTGTATCCCCTTGGGGAGCACCTGTCATCTTCGTGAAGAAGAAGGACGAATCTCTTCGTTTGTGCATTGATTACCACCAGTTGAACAAAGTGACGGTGAAGAATTGATACCTGTTGCCTTGGATAGATGATTTGTTTGATCAGATGAGGGGAGCCAAGGTGTTCTTCAAGATAGATCTGAAGTTAGGATACCATCATCTTCACATTCATGAGGCAGACATTCATTGGATGACATTTCATACACGATATGGGAATTATGAGTTCACAGTTGTCCCTTTCGAGTTGACCTTGATGCTCCATCAGTTTTCATGAGTTTGATGAATGGGGTGTTTTGCACCTGTCTTGACCAATTTGTTCTCATGTTCCTTGATGATAGTTTGATTTATTTGAGGACTATGGAGGAGCATGAAGGCCATTTGCGGCAAGTGTTGCAGTGCTTACGAGATAATCAGTTATTTGGCAATTTGGCCAAGTGTGAGTTCTTCCAGACTGAGGTGAGATATTTGTGCCACATCATCTTAGGAGAGGGTATCTCAGTGGATCCTTCTAAGATTCAGGCCATTATGGATTGGCCAACTCCAACCAATGTGGCCAAGGTTCGCAATTTCATGGGATTGGCGGGTTACTATTGCCGATTTGTGAGAGATTTCTCTTGGGTAACCCATCCCATCACTTCTCTTCAAAGGAAAGGGAAGAAGTTTGTGTGGTTAGATTAGTGTGAATCATCTTTTTAGGTTCTTAAGGAGTGGCTAACTAGTGTACCTATCCTGGTAGTGCTAGATCCTATAGGTGGTTTTGTAGTGTGCATTGATGCTTTGTTGGAGGGTGTGGGGGTAGTTCTTATGCAGGAGGGATGAGTGATTGCATATGAGTTCCGTAAGCTCAAGGATCATGAGCTGAACTACCCCACCCACGATTTGGAGTTAGCTATTGTTGTCCATGCACTTGTGCATTGGAGACATTTCCTCTTGGGACATTGGTTTGAGTTGCATAGTGATCATTGCAGTTTGCAGTATATCTTCACTTAGCCAAATTTGAATGCTTGGCAACATCGTTGGATGGAGTTCCTCTATGAGTATGACTTTGAGGTTCTCTACATTTAGGGTAAGGAGAATGTTGTTGTGGATGCCTTGAGCAGGAGGAGACATGAGATTTCAGTTTTGTCTCTTGGAGTGGGTTTACGGAGCTGTATTTTGGAGTCACTTCCTAGTGATACTTGGTATCAGGAGGTGAGAGCAGAGATTGAGTCTGGGAGAGTCCTTGAGGGCAAATTTGCAGGTTTCTCTCTCAAGCCTAATGGAATTTTGTGACATCTTGGTCATATTTATGTTCCAAATTCTGGTGATCTTCATTCCTCAGTTTTTTTGGAGGCCCATCGTGCACCCTATTCATCTCATCCGGGTGTCACGAAGATGCATGCTGATCTTTGACAGTTGTATCATTGGGCAGGTTTGCGGTGAGATATTGCTGATTTTGTGGCTCGGTGTCTTGAGTGCCAGTGGGTGATGGTAGAACACCAGTACCCAACAGGATTGTTGCAGCCTCATTCCATCCCTAGATGGAAGTGGGATACAATATCTTTGGATTTCACAGTGGGGCTACCTATGTCTTTGCGTCGTCATGATGCTATTATGGTTATAGTGGACAAGTTGTCCAAGGTGGCACACTTCTCACCCATGAGATCTTCCTACACTGCAGTGTCCATAGCTCAAGTGTTTATGGAGGATATTATGTGTCTACACGATATTCCTCGTAGGATCATCTCTGATCGTGATCTAGTGTTCACTTCAGCTTTGTGGACTTCTCTTCAACATGCTTTGGGAGCTCAGCTTAATTTCAGCTCTGCATACCATCCCGAGACTGACGGACAAATGAAGCAGATTAATCAGGTCTTAGAGGATATGCTTCGGATGTACGTTATGGATTAGCAGTCTCGTTGGGAGGACTACTTGTATTTGGTTGAGTTTTCTTATAACAATGGGTACCATAGTTCTCTTGGTATGTCTCCTTTTCAGACCTTGTATGGTAGGCCATGTCACACTCCATTGAGTTGGGATCGCTTAGAGGACCGAGTTCTTTTGGGTCTGAAGATGCTTCAGGATATGGAGCAGTAGGTAGTGCGGATCAGAGAGTAGTTGGCTATAGCTCAACATTGATAGAGGAAGTATGCCGATGCCCATAGCTTGGATCGCCATTTCTCAGTGGGTGACCATGTGTTTCTAAGAGTTCACCTATAGAAGAGCCCCATCCATTATGGGAAGGGCTTGAAGTTGGCACCTTGTTTTGTTGGACCTTTTGAGGTCCTTGAGAGGATTGGTCCTGTTACCTATCACCTTGTGTTACCACCAAGTATATCGTGCATCCACGATGTTTTCCATGTTTTAGTTCTTAGATAGTATATCCCTGATGTGACCCATGTTCTTGATTAGACTGCTTTGTAGGTCGAGGTAGACGGGCATCTTTCTTTGGAGTCTGTATAGATCCTTCAACATCAGAGGTTGACCCTCAGGGGTCGGGACATAGAGCAGGTAAGGGTCCAATGGGATCCTAATGGTGAGTCCTCGGTATCTTGGGAAGATGTGCCGAGGATGAGATACATTTATCCATATCTTTTTGCAGGCTTCTAGGGGATGTAACGACCCTCGTGTTTGTATTATGCTTTTTCTTATCTTGATGGACTTCGACGACTATGCATTTTGTATTGGATTATGCATCCTATTACTATTTTGTATTGGTATTGGTGATGTGCAATCTCGATACTATTATGCTATTGACATGATTATTGTTTATGCTAGATTTCATACTTACATGGTTGATGTTGCTTTAGTTATATGATATATGTATATGCATAGGTACCTTGACGTGTGCTTGGAGTGTTGTAGGTACTGAATATTGACTCCCCCTGGATTCACAGATCTGAGTGTACTCTTATTATCCCCAATGGTGGTTACTAGACATAGTCATAGGCCTATACCCTACCCTAGTCCACTGCACCCAGTTAGTGCAGTGTTCTCGTGTTATGGTCTTATTGTCCGGATTACCTTATGGTCATGTGTAGTTTGCCAATGTGATGGTTGAGCCTTTTCTCCTTGGTTTCTATTGATTGTATCAAGTTCATGGACTAGTGTGTGCTTTGGCTGTATCTTAGTGTTTGTAGGCTAACAGGAGTAAGCCTAGTCCTAGGGGGTAGGATGTAACAACACTCCCAATTGGCTTTTGGAAAGGGGAGCTAGTGAGACAATTAAGGCAGTAAAAATATCTGATAGAAAGTAGAGGAGTCAACGTATTTGTGAGGAGGCTTTTAAAAAAAGTAAATCAGAGATCTTTGAGGGGTCATGGAATGTGGAGGTGGGTAGAGACATAAATGCTGTAGAAAATATCTATGCAATAGGTGATCAAATTGATTTTCGTTGGACACGCCGTAGAGGAAGCAATGACATCCATTTGCTACAGCTGATAGGAATGGATAGGAGTTTGACTGGTGCAAGGTAGGGAGATCCATAAACAGATTGAGGATAGATTAAATGTGAGGGCATGGGTGCCCTTACGAAGAAAGTTGCTTGCCACACATTTATGAAGGTATGTCGTCCCTCTTTACTGCAAGGAATCCCAAAAGAAGGACCAATAGATGGGTGAGCAGAATATAAGATGGAGAGAAAATAATTTAAGGTAGATTTCATGACATATTGGGGATAATTTTACATAGCAAGTAAGGAACTGAAGGAGGAGGAAGGGTATGGAAGTTGTTGATCTAGAGGAGATTGAAGAGGATAGCAAAATAGCACAAGGAGCTGCTCACTCAAAGAGAATGGGAGACAAGAGAAAAAGACAGGAAGGACTTAATCAAGGAAGTGATCAGATTGCAAGAGCTGAGGTGAGCCGAGGGGAGTGTGAACCAGTCCTAGGCAAGCATATAAAATTGCAAGGGCTAAGGCAAGCATATCAAATCTCAAGGTTTGAGGTGCACTGAAAGGGGAGTGCGCCAGATCTAAGGTATTTTCCCCTTAGTTCGTTATCTTTCCAGCATAAAAACTAAAGTATGTTTGTTGTATTTCATTTAACACAGAAAAACTAAAATCTCATTACTGTCTTTTAAGAAAAACTACAAGATGTTGACTACTATTTCATTTAACACAGAAAAACCGAAACCTCATCACTGCCTCTGTCCTTGAATTTATTTTAACATGCAGAAGTATTTCCTTAATGTTGTAGTTAAAAGGGTTTACAAAGGAAGATTATGTGGTCTCTGATTTATAATTCTTAAGGAAATCAAAGGGTTCAATTTTATAGAGAATATAATGGGTGCAGCCTTACAACAAAAACTGGGATGCCATAATAGAGTTTGAAGAGATCTAAGCCTCATGGAACTCTCTTGTTAAACAATGACTCTTTGTAGAGACTTTCATTACAACTCTTCTTAAGAAATTGAGCAGCACTGTAAACTAGGCTATAGCCGCACATGTAATAGAGAAGGCCAAACAAATCACAACTTGCAATAAATAGAAGTTGATCTGTAAGGTAAATACTAGATGAAAAGCCATTGTCCACAAAACAAGATCTATACATTTATGAAGGCGTTAACTGTAGAACCCCCAAATGATTAACTACTTTAGGAAATTCCTTATCTGATTAATTTTGGTCATTACAGTCATTTCTGCTAAATCTCTAGCCTTGGAATAACTACCGTCTTTGAGTTAAAGAATGTCATGGCACCAAAATACCTTAGCAGTAGGAATCTGTGTTGTGCATTGAAATTTAGTTACATAATTTTGATTTAGGAAACCTATCATGTATTACAAGGCACTTCTATAGGAGAAAACTTATGATCATTTTGTAATAGTGTGTTTTTACATTTTTTTTTATTATATGGCAGTCAATATGTAAAAATTAGGCTCTGAGAAGGCTTGCAATGCCATTTTCCATATTTTTATTTTATCCATACATTCCTTTCTGAAGAGTGATTGAATTGGGGTCACAAGAGTTAATACAAACTAATCTAACTAGCCAAAGTCCATTTTCAACAAATGACACTGTCCACGAGAGTTCGGGTCTTGTAGATCATATTTTTCATCTTTACTAGTTTAAATTTATAACTCAGTGTTTTTAGTCATTTTGGATTCCTCATTGGTTACACAAGATGAACTAGGTCTAGGCATTAGAGTGGTCATTTGGAGTGGCTCTCTATGGGCCCGGGGTCCATAAGTGACTACCAGGGGAACTAGTAGTAGAGTTATAGTAACAAGTGATAACTAAATTAAAACATTGGGGTAAAAACACTAATAAGATAATTAGACCTCGTGCATGGCCTTGAGGGATTTTAAAGGCTAGGGATGCAACGAGAAGGCCTATCCATCTATGGGGCGTTGAGTAATCTGTTTGCGAGGCATCGATTCAGGCACAATTGAGTCTCCTCGTTTGAATGAGAGGAGTACTTGGTTTTGTGTGGTGTCATCCCTTCGAGTATGCATGATGACACTCCATCTAATTACACTCTAGTATCTAACACCTTAGCAGGACTCGTGAGGAGTACCTGACCTATGACTTGGATGAGTACCTCTTTGTGTTGACACTAGCTTTATTTATTGTGCTCTGTGTCTGATGTGAGTGTTGGCCATCTTGTATACCCCTACCTTGTTCTTCTATTTGGGCCTTGTGACTATCTCTGAGCATGGTGGGGTGGTCTCTTATGAGTCCACATGGTTGGGAAGCGTTGCCACCACCATTGGGGACCGGCGAACAGGTTTTGGAGCACCAGTGGAGATGTTCTCTCTTTATTACTTCATTCAGTTATTGTACTCATTTAGTCCTTGTATCATATTTAGGACTATATTATTGTACTTGTATCATATTCTAGAATATATCATTGTATTTGTATATGCATTTATGTAATTGTACTCTTAAGAGAGAAGATGTAATCATGCAAGTTAATGAGAAGAAACGAGATGTTTTCCTATTTGGTTTACAGATTCTGATGTGGGTATCGGATCTGCTTGTACTATGATGATTATGGATTCATATTTATGTTAGATATGGGATTAGGAACATTTGATTTAGTGTATAAAATGAATGTAGTTGTTTTAATATTTCCTCTGGAGAGTGAATTAGTCCTCTATTTCAAGTTGCACATTTGGCCATACTTGGCCATGAATGTTGTTGATCTATCGAATCAGCAACTGAATTTGTGTATGTTGTCTACTTATGTTAAAAAAATATTTTGTTTCTCTTTTGGATCTTACCCTTTGGGGGTTACGTGGTGGGATGTTACAAGTAGAGTGTATGCCCCCACCTTAAAGTAATTGCTAATGTACCATCAAGGAGCAATTACCTTTAAGGTAGAAAGAGTGATATATGTAAACAAACATAAGATCTTTTTGGAAGCACATGCTCAAATGATATATGTCCAAAAGCTACATCATGGAAAAGGGTTTCCCCCCAGGGTGGGCAAACCAAGGTGATTATGTGTGCATGATACACAATGGCTTGTGTAATCATGGTATGATGCTGAGCATTGCAACAAGGTGTCACATAAAACAAGAAAGATCATACAATAGCACAAAGGGATCTACTTGAATGGAGTTAGTATATGAATGGTTATTTTAAAGGGACAATCATTTTTTGAACTTTCATCATACTCTAGTCAATAGAACTACAAAGATGGAGGAAGAAATATCACATGAAAGCAAAATGAAAAATAAAATTTTGGTCAACATGGAAGGATGCTAAATCATCCAACACTTTTCATTATCTCCAAAAGGCATAAAATTGTATTTTCAACAAATAGAAGAATTGAGATACAAAGATAGGAATGTCATGATAGATTCATTCCCCTTCTATCCTTGTGCCAACAAGAGCATCAAGGGTCATCCAAAGAGAGATAACAAACAAAATACACACCAATCAACACATGCAGGAATAATATTACATACAGGCATAACACAAATATAAAACATGAGATGAAGGTACAACCCTCATGAGTCAGACTATAGAAAATCATCCACCTCCCAATCTTGATTATCATATAGGGATGGAGGACAAGATGTTTGAGAAACTATAGTAAGTATAGTACATGGATCAACGCCTGGTTCACAACATTCAAATCAATCATTGGGGAAGGATTCTCACGCATGCCCCCAGAGGCCAAGACCATCAATTATGTGAATATTAAGGATAATTGTGAATCATTTGCCAATGGTTTAGAGATGTCTTCTAAATCATTATCAGAATATATATCACTATGGGTGATATGAAAGTGCTAACTGTAGGGTCACGAGCATTATCAATCATGGGAGAAGTTCCAAGAGGTAGCTATGGCTTAGGCATTTGGAGTGATTGGTTATTGTAAGGCTCAGGCTTATGTTTTGGACATGGAATGTCTATGTCAATGGGATGTTGGAATGGAACTATCTATGATAGAGAACCACATGAAACAAATCTGATGTTGGGTAGATTCAAAGGATCAACAAATGGTGGGATAGCTAGAATAGAAGAGAGGATAGGATTCTTCGTAGAAGGATCTAGGAATACTTGGACTATAGGAATGGTCTTTTTAAACTTCTTGGTATTGAAGAGATGGGCAGCAATGCGTCAAGGGTGGGCTGCATGGAAGAAGGATGAGGAGGAAGGTTCTCCTTTTTCTACTGCAAGATGATGAGTCCTAGCACAATGTCATCTCTTGCATTTTTTTGCATTTTGATTTCGTCGTGTATGGTTTGAGGCATATTCACGAGGAACTTGGGTGTTTCCCAAGATGGGTTCCTTTTATTCCTCTACTCAAGGAGCAAGAGGAGGTACATAAGAAACCATCAGAGGTTAGAGAAAATGGGAGGAGGGTTTCTAAAGGTGGGTTTTCATTCTTTCATAGCCTATGGAATAGGTGGATGTACTGAGACATCCACGAATGATTGAGAAACCGCTATAAAAAGCTCCCATGAAACAAATTGCTTTCCTCTAAAATCCAAAGATGTAGAAGGAACAAAAGCAATTCTTGAAGCATGGGGAGGTTAGAGCTGTGTAGGTTGTTTTCCTTGTGGTCTTGGGTAGGATGGTGGAGGTGGAACCTTAGCATAGATACCAGATGCTCAGGGTCAGGGATGGAGTCTCAATTCGGGTTGTGGTTCATCCACCACCTATGGAATAGGGGGAACTACTATCACATCCATAGAAGATCGAGGGACCTCAAGGGTAGCAGCTAGGATAGCATGAGAGGAGGTACTGATAGATAATTGAGCAATTTGTCTTGCTTCAAATTTTTGATAACAGATAAATAGAACATCATTGTGAGACCAAACGGGCTCAATGGGTTGTGGCCAAAAGTAATCAAGTGAAAAGTTCACATGGAGGGACAAAGGTTGGAACACACTATGATATACAGTATGCACTTTTCTCTTGAATGCAAATTTTATGCATCTATGGATTGTAGAGGGGATTACCTTCATGGAAGTGATCCATGGATGACCCAACTTCACATGACATTGGTTTAAGGTTAGAATAATGGCAAAAGACACATCCAAAACTTTTGGTCTGACCTAGATGAAAAGGGCCAAGGAGCCAAGAGTAGGATGAGTGGATCCATCATGCGTTTTAACCAATATTTTTGATTGCTTGTACCCATCTTAATACAGCTCATGCACATAGAGGAATTCCTCTGTAACTACATTTACTAAGCATACAAGATTAATAAGTACTCCCCTTGTGGGTTTGTCATTAATCTTGGTGGTAATGTAGAGAGGACCATTAGGTGCACGAAAAGATGCATCATGCTGGGTAAAGGAGATGGTTGACTCACATTTACCTTTTCTCTTGTCGAGGGCAAGCATCCACCATGTAAACTAGGTTGTCTAGGCTTTTGTCACGGTGGTTAGAAGTTATTGAAGTAGGCACTCTATCGATAGATGATTCCATGATATTAGTTGAATGGTGGGGAAGCGAATTTGTGTAAATCTGTAAGTTTTGATTTGGTGGAGCTACAAATTTATACCCTTTGTCATTCTCACTAGCCACCTAGATAACATTAGAGTCAATGAGGACTTGCACTTCATTCTTGAGATGCATGCATCACTCAGTGTCATGCCCAGGTGTTCGATGATATTGAGAAAAGGCCTTCGGGTCGTACAAAAGAGAGCAGTTTAGAAGTGTCAACAGGTGAATAGGAGGAAGTTGAATGAGATTATTGTTAAGAAACTACAACATTATGGAATGAAGAGATTTAGAGAGTTGAGAGAATTTTTGATTCTTTGGTTTAAACTTGTAGGGGGCAGTAGTAGGAGGTGCAACGACCACAACTTGTGCTTGAATATTGTTTGAAGAATGAGAGTTAATTTTGATAAAGTTTTTTTTTTGCTTCTTGAATGTTTGATAATATGGAGTAATGGCCTCAGAATGGCCAATGGGATCCAATGAAGAGGATCCCTCATACTAGTTGACTGATAATTGGTAATCATGAAGATCCATGCAAAGATGCATGAATGAAGGATAATGCATCAATAGTATCTTATCACGAATTTGTGGCTACATATTTTCAATGAAAATTTATTGCACATCATCATCTGAAAAAGAATATGGTATTTGATAGAGGAGAGCTTGGTAACAGCCAATGAAGTTAGTCACTTTCTCTTTCACTCCTTGCTTAAAACGAACCAAATCAGTCAATGTGACTTGAGGTCCAATGTTGGCTTGGAAATGTTGGAGAAATTGATTGATAAGTTTTTGAAAAGAATGGATTGAGTTGTAGGTAGTGAATGAAAACAATCCAAAGCCATGTATTTTAATGACCAAGGAAAGAGCCTAGATAAGATGGCATCTTTGAAAAGAAAGTCACCACACAAAGTGGTAAATGCTGATACATGGTTATTAGGGTCTCCTTTTCTAGTATACTTCTCAAAACATGGTGCTTCAAAAATTTTAGGCATTGGAGTTTTTAGGATTGTGAGTGATAATGAGCTACAAGTATAATAGGATGGGATGGTAGGTTTGGATTGACCTTGAATTATGGTTCCTAATTTTTGTTGTAGGGAATTGACATTTTTCAAGAGTTGGTTGATTATAAGATTGAAAGATGGAGTGACTTACGAATGGATAGAATATGAAGGAGAGGAGGTAACAAAAGGTTGATAAACAATGTGAATAGCATTTTGGTAAGTGAACTATGGAAGAGGTTGGCTAAAAATAGGTTGAGACATAATTGGATTAGGGTTTTGATAGGTAAATTGGAGGTTGGAGGAAGGTGGGACAAAGCTATATTGGTTTATAGGATTCCCACTTGTTACCCTAGAACTAGTGTTATCATTGTTACTAGATTGTGTAGTGGTGGTGACAATACAAGAAGTAAATCTTGGAATAGAAGATGGCGATATAGGTATTGACACCTGTGTCCCCATTTGGTTTTGGGAGGATGTGTTGTTGAGGATTTTTACGTAGCTAGCTAGTGTCATAATGTTATTATCCACTATGTGAGCCAAGCTATGTAGAACTATTATCTACTAGATGTAAATGAGAGGACATTTACCAAATTAAAATAGAATTATTATGATGAATAGGATCTATTACTACCCTAGGTGACTATTAAGATAATATAAGTTCATTAGTATCCACAAGGACTTTACTGTTATTACACACAAAGTGCTATCATGACTATTATAGGGCTAAGAATGCATTTCTTAGGTACAAATCTTGTTACATGCCCACTAGGTCCCTTCTTATTTATCTAGAATCACTTAAATGTGCCACTAGACATCTCTTCCCACTCGTACTCTTTGTTAAATAGCACATTGAGACTATCATCACCTTCCTAGTTTGCTAGAGTATAATTGAGATTTGTGAGTAGCTCTAATTCCTCATTTGTGAAGATTCCTTGAAATGCTTAATGGTGATTTTCACTTCAGTCAAAGGGATACTTGTTTCAATAGTTCCTATGATACAATTTAGATATCATTGAATTCATAGTTTAGATACAATTTGTATATCATAAAAAATAGAGATGGTTTGAAAGGGAATTTTAGGTGTTTCACATGATAAAGTTGTAACAATAAAAATAGTTATGGGTATATTAGGAGTTGGACTTACATTTCAATTGTGTCACAAGTAGGTATCTGTGAAGTAACCATTGCTCTTATCACTTGGGATTTTTGGACTACATTTAACCTAAGATTTAAATTAACCAAAACAAATATCACAAGTATGTAATAATTTAGCATAAATGAAAATGAAATTTTAAATATAGATTTCATATGATTTCCATTATGCTTCTTTTTTATTAATTCTTACTAATTAGGGTATTCATATAGAGAAATATATATAAACTCACAACATTTCTACAAAGTTATAATACATAAATAAACAACTTATGAAAAAAGTGATTTATCTCTTAGTTATTTAAAGCTATATGTCTATATTTCTTTACAAGTCTTTCCATATCAATCTTATCCACTAATCACAATGCTTATAAACTAACATTCAATGTTACTTAGGGTATAACCTCTAATATTAGACTGACCATTTGTAGGGAAATAAACACACCTTACAATTAATTTAAGAAGGTTTAATTGAGTGATAAAGTAATAAATACAATCAAACCTAAATTAATCAAAAGATAATACTAATAAATGTAAATGATGAAAGATGTTAGAAGAGATTATATATATTTCTTATTTTTTATAATGAAAGATTCATATTCTTCTATACACTATGACTAGTGATTGAAATTAAAATATCTAGGACTGGATCTACATTGCGAAGACTATGAGAAATCTACACTATGAGTTTGGATTTATTTAAGACTAAACATGTTCAATGGATTGATCCAAGGACACATTTCCTTTGTGTTTCTTGTTCTTTTCTAATGTTCAATGTATTATGTTTTGTTCCTATCTTTTGTACACCCATGTCTAAAAGAAAGGGTTGTGCTGAAAAGTGTAGCAAGGTCTATTATGTATAGAGGGAAGGTTTATGATTTCTTTGAAAAATCTTCTTAGATACAATTATTTTGTTTAATTCTAGTAATCAGACAATTGCTACTATAAAAATAGAAGGAATGTATTGTTAATGGTGTTTGGATAGTGCATTATAATTTGATGGACAAATGGTCACATGCCATTCTATGACAAACTCATATCTAACTAGGACTACCATCATGGAAATCAATATTGTTATGTATTGAGGTAGGTAGTTACATATGATGTTTCTACAAGGAAATACAATCATATTAGACCTAGATAGTCATCTTATAAAACATAATCACTAACTTCAATTTAAGGAAGATAAGATCTAAAGATGTTCACCCTAAGGAATGTGATCATGATAGCTATAGATGTTAGCATACCTACCTAGTTTATGGAGATGGTGAGTGGGCTAATACTTGTAATTCTTTGTTTCAAGGATCCTTATAAAAGACTGTATTAAAATCTCTTGTATCTATTGATTTTTTGAATAGCATGGATAAACTATAGAAATAGAGATTCTATTATTAGTAAGATTTATTTACTAGAGTTTTATTGTGCGAATATTGTCAAGAATTATATACTATGACCATGTTTGGTTGTAGGAGCATGTGATGGAGGAATGAGAATGACTAGTTTGATGCTTTGACTATTTTAGAAAGACTATTTTATCAATCTGAGCAACATGACAATCCTTTTGAGTGTTGGGTGATTGTACACTTACATACTTTTTAAACTAAAGGATAAGATAAAAAGTTTACTAATTTATAGGTCATCAATTTCAATTCATTCTCAATGTTGTACTAAGAATATATTTTTTACTAATTAACTAGCCTTATGAGCCTATTAATGTATTTGTTTGTTCTTAATACAAGGAATCAATCTATAACATTATTTTTCATAAATGATCCATTCTAAAGTGATTATACATTCAAATTTTAAGTGTCAAAGTAGGAATATATGCAAATAAGGAATAAATTATATTGTATATCAAGGTGTATATATAAAAATCTAGGATAATGGTATACATATACAAAGATTTGGCATATATGCCAACTAAAAAAAATTTCTTACAAAATGTAGCATATACCATCTCAAAATCTATATACAATCTACATGTCGAATAGATACATGAAATCCTAAGGTCTATTTGACACTCTATCTATGTTGAATCATAAACTTGTGATGGATCCTCAAAAGGTGGCCTCTTGGTGCCACGATCTTATTAGTTAATGGATGTGAAGTTGACTACAACACGTCAAACCACAAATGTGATTAATTAGTTCAATGGTAAACAAACAATTTAGACTACTAAACTAAAAATTATCTACTACAAAACAAGCATATACTAGTACCAATGAGGCCTCTCACATTGACTAAGAAGGACTCATCATGGACAAACCAACTAATAGAACTTCCTATATGAAAAATTGAAAAGAATGCAAGACTAGATGTACGTAATCATAAAACTTTGAAATTAACATCTAAATCAATATAATCAACTATGAACTCTAAAATATCAATTAAAGAAAAATTCAATTCAATTACCTCAACTCATTGTTGATGTTCAAATAGTTGTTCAACAAATGAGGGTCTTTTGGGATGATCTGGAGTCCTACTAAAACATGTTGGCAGAGGTGTAACATCACTCACATTCATAGTAGATTGTAAGAGTAGAATAACATCAAAATATAAATTAATATATAATTATTGTCAAAAAATTAAACACATACAAAACTAGATGTGTAAATAAAAATATTAGACTACCAAATAGAAACTTATCTATACTACAAAATAAGCATATACCTATCATAGAGAAAAATGTGTACACTACCATATTACACTTAATTTAGCACCCACGTGGACCTAAAATGTTTACACTTGTTAATTAGGACCTATTATAACACCATTTTGAGCATTAAGCATGTAATTCTTGATCTCGATAAACAAAACCTAGAAAGGTAATTATAAGGCATGGCTAAGCACACTTTAAATGCCTTATCTTGGGAGTTTGGGGCTAAGGGTCCAAGGCTCCCAAGAACCCTTGTCCCCTCTTTAGCCTTGGCCTAATTAATGGTTTGTCATCTTGGGACCTCTTAAATGATTCCCAATGTTGGCCTTATGTGGTTTAATTCTCTAGAAATCAATGGGAATGCATATAAAAGTAAGTTATTATATTCATTTGAACATCTCTAAGCTATCTCTAATATCTTGAAGGATTCTATTTCTCTCTCATGCTCTCTACTATTCTCTAAAGCTCTCTATTGTGGATTATTGCTATGACACTAACATAATGCAGGTCATGTGAAGATCTTTCTACTTATTTGGGTTGCACCAACTTCTTGACTCAAGTTATGCCACTGCATTAAGAATGCTAGGGTTTTCATGCTCATGGTGACTTATGTTAGAACACACTTATATACTGAGAGGGGGGGTGAATCAATATATGCCAAAACTTAATCCAAAATAAATTTATCAACCAAATATTTTTACTACATTAAACAGATAGAGAATCAAACTATGCAATTCAAAGCACAACACACAATCACACATCCATAACATTAGATTTACATGGAAAACCCTAGAAGGGAAAAACCACGGTGAGAAAGCTTCATGGATCTACTTGTTGGAAAAAAGGTAGATAACTGAGAGGGGAGTGAATCAGTTATCTCTAATAACTTTACTTTATTTTTCCTTTTATAATTTGTGCAACATCAAAACACATAAGCATATATAATCCTGAGAGCAGAAATGAAATCAACACACATAACACAAGGATTTTAATGTGGAAAACCCTGTTAAGGGAAAAACCATGGGGTGGCTAACCCAAGATTGTATTCTCTATTAAAAGAATAAGAAGTACAAAATGGCACTTGCCAATTAGGGCTCGCTACCTGAGCACATTTCTCACAAGAGGCACACTGCCTACAAGAGACTCACTGTCTACAATGTTTATAGAAGGTAACTGAGTGTTTGAACTGATGAGAGGCATCCATATATGCTGAGGTTTAGTTTTGGTTAGGCTCAATATACTGATCTAATGCACTTCATTCTTCCTCTGCTCTTAGTACTGCTATTCTGTCACATACCGGACTTGTATTGCTGCTTCCACACTTATCTCTACCTTTCCTCTCACATTATTTCTTCACACACACACCTTCAAACCAAAATCCATCTAATATATATATATCTACACCAAGGATTTCAACATCTTTCTAGTCGGCAACGGAATATTCAAGATATTTACAAAACATTGATTTGTCATCTGATTCCATGCTTAATATGTGATGCGTATCAAAAACATAGGCATAGAAGTCATAAATCATGATCCCTCAAATAGCTTGATCAACATCAATTACTCATTCAGATTGAAGTCTGATACTCTGCTGGTCAATTCTTCCTCAGTCTGCTCTGCCTGTCTGGAACCCAACACTCAGATGCTCATACCTTTTCCATGATTCATCACCAGAGGCTCAATCTCTGGAATATAGTAGTCATGATACTCCTCTTGACTTGTCCAAGTCTGTAACTTGCTAAGTTACACCTTTTGAGAGATCCAGACCTGATTGTCAAACCTTGTTGCATGCTCTATTCTTGTTCACCAGACTAGAACACTTTAATTTGACTTCTGGTAGGCATATTATGCTCTGTAGATGTGTGGGATAGACTTTGTTGCCATAAATGACAACAATCATGAAGCCACATAGTGTCTCTTGCCAATAATCTCCCCCTTTAGCATTGATGGCAACACTTAGTGAAAAATGACTAAGTGTTGTAGAAAACTCCCCCTTGGTTGATGCTTTGTCTTATGTACTATTTTATCGGAGCTCCCCCTTAGCTGGATTCCATATTTTTCACTACTCCTCACTCCCCCTTTGACATCAATGGAAAAGGGTGGAATACACACACCAAGATTTGCAAAAATCAACCTATACATAGCTGCATAAGTATATATACATGTTATACTTACATATACTTGAGTATATCTACAAAAATGGTCTTCAACTACACAAACTCTATTGCCCAACTCTACTTCATCATGTCTAAAATTGAGATCTGACCACTCAACAAAAATGCATAAGCTTCTGTCCTTCTTAAGTCTGCCGGATCACTGGTCCAGGCTGTGGTCTGAGCATCAGTTAAGGCCTCATGCATTGCCTCTAACTTGGGGATAATTATCCCTCTAAGTTCACTCATCCTGCTTATTATATTCTTCTTCTCCTTTTCCAGCCTCTTTATTTCATTTATAATGGCAATAGCTTGGCACTCTTGATTCATTATGGATGTGGTGAGAGGATCAAAATTCTAAGATAAACTTGATAGTTTACCTTCTTGTTCTTTCACCTTCTTTTCAATATCCTCTGTCACTTTAGACTAGGATAGACAAAATTTGTACATTTCTCCACCATCTTTAAGAGCATTTTCTAGGCTCTTTATCCCAATATCTAGGGTTCTCCTATCATTAGCTATGAGTCCCTGTACTTCAAAGAATCTCTTTCCCAAAAATTCATTTCAGACCTTTTCTTCTGCCGATTTCTCTAAGGAATCAAAATGAGTGTTGACAGAGTTTATCAAAGATTTAAGGTTACCAGATGGAGAGGCTAAAGGATCCTTTTGGAAGGATGGCATGATCTTCTCCAACATTCTGGATGCAATCTCTATCAGCTCACAATCTTTCATGTGAGACTTCAGAAGCTTTTCTTTTGCTTTAGCTTGGGCAAATGATGTTGTCTTCATTGTCTGGACCAGAGAGAGGGAATCAAAATTTAGTGGTCCTTGAAATAATTTTGGTTCATCTATTTCTATCATTTATTTGTTCAAGAAGCTCTTTATTTCCTCTGCAGTGTCTCTTGCTGGAGACTAAGTCTTCTTTCCTTTTGCAACCTATTGATGATGATGTTACTCACAAACAAACATGAAATAAAAGTTACACAACAACCTTTATTTATCTTGAAAGATACGATGAATTCAAAGAATTCATGATCCCAATTCTTCGTTGATTAGTTCATAATCTACTAACGTTACTCAGTGTTTGATGTGTGTTGCTATTTTCCATTTCAAGTGGCCTTACGTTGATCAGTAGATTCTGTTTCCTGTAAATATGCTACATAGAGAGGTTATTCTACATAGTATATTTACTCAAATAATGTGTCTATACTTAGATCTTTGCATGATATTTATCAATTTAACATGCTTTAACTCTAAATATGCTATGTATTTCCAATTATCTAAATATGCTATGTATTTCCAATTATCTATGAGATTTCTGATTATCTATTATTTGCAATTATGATGGTGAATTGTTATGAAATTGAAAGAAATTTAAAAGAATACTTCAAATTTTGGTGAATCTTTAGCTACTGAACCACATACATACAAGATACATTCATGAGGAGAAGAAATCAAGCCATATTTTTACCAGGATGTTCCACAACTAGATATAGATGATGCTAACTTCAAAGGAGAAGAAATGGAAACAACACATGCAGACTGATAAGCACTCCAAGGGACGCAACTAATCAAAGAATGTGTTAGCACAGTAAAAATTTGAAATTTTTACTATCTCCTCAATCCATCATATTTGAATAAATCCTGAAGAATATCCTAAAAAGACCATAATAAAAATTTTATATGTTTCACAAGGTGTCTATGGATGAGCAATGTCAAATTTCTTCCAAGCAAGTCCATCGGCAAGAGGTTGTGTTGCTTACGTCGATACATGAGGAATCGTTTGAAAAACAACCATCGGCGTGAAAATAGAGATCGGAAGAAGAATTATGGAAGTCACCGATGGAGTAAGTAACACCAATGACCTTACATCGGCGAGAAAGGCAAGTGGTCATACCGATTGGTATGACAGATATCTATCGGATGATTCTTTAAACGTTGCCCTAACGGTATATATCATACCGATGAAGTACTTCGGCAAGAGTTTCACCGAACATCCTGCGGGGGGGTAACAAAACAAATAGCCATTGGCGAGAAGTAAACTATCGGGATAGGAAACAAGTAAGCCTCCGATGATTAGAGTCTTGGCGATAAGAGGGTTTTCGGCGAGACTCACAGCGATACACATCTATCAGGATAACTTGACATATCGGGGCAAAAGAATTAAGTCTTGCCGATTCACAAGTCACGGCGACCAAAAGATGTCGGTGACACTTTGATATACTTTGCCCGATAGAGAATACAAAAGGGCCGTCGGGAGGACGATTTGGATCGGGATATCTTAAGAAAGTTATCCCGATAGTGTATGTTATTCTGATAAAGAGAAAGTTCATGCATGAAGATGACTATCGGCGAGAAGTAAACTATCAGGATAGGAAACAAGTAAGCCTCCGATGATTAGAGTCTTGGCGATAAGAGGGTTTTCGGCGAGACTCACAGCGATACACATACCTATCGGGATAACTCAATATATCGGGACAAGGGAATTGGGTCTCGCCGATTTACAAGTCACGGCGATCAAAAGGCATCGATGACACTTTAACATACTCTGTCCGATGAAGGATATGAAAAGGGCCATCGGGGAGATGATTTGGATCAGGATATCTTGAAAAAACTATCCCGATAGAACATGTCATTCCGATAAGAATAAAACTTATACTTGTTGATACTCTAGCGGCGAGACAATAGCAAAATCATCCCGATCCAAGGTAAAAATGACTATCGGTGAGACAACAAAGATCGGGGGAACACAGTTATACTATCCCGATAGTATTAATCACTCCGATAAAATCATATCAGTGGGACTCGCTATATCGCAGAGAGATCTAAAACCCTTGGCGATGAAGGAAGTCATGCCGATGGTCGCGCCCACTTAAGGTATTACATTACATAGCGTCGGGAAAACAATTGGAGGAAATGGTCACCCTTGATATAATCACCAGGAGCACAGTTGATCTTACTGATTCTCACCGTGAGCAGGAGTATTTAGATCATCTCGCAAAAGTCTATTTATGGCTAAATAGAGCCTAATTAAGCTTATGAAATTATTGTTTATGTTGGTTAAATTCCCAAGAGACTTATTGAAGAGTTGTATCTCTTCATGAAAATATCTATATAAGTTTAAACAATCGATGCTGAAAAATCATCAGCAGTAGAAGATTTCATATATACATAATATACAATGTCTGAAATTAACTATGTTGCATATTTTATTTGAAGAAGAAGTTTGAAGTTCTCTGATTCAGTATTTCTACTTTGGTATCAGTTATTTGTTGAAATTATTCAATTGTGTGGCTGTCTCCATTTCTGCATTTCCCTGTTATTCAGATTAAGATATCAAGTATATATTTAATCTGTCAATACACATTTGCTGTATCTGTGTGATTAATTTGGTTGGTGTCCATCTGAGGAATTAAACCCTTCTGATTTATTCACAGTAGCCTGGAAGTAGTAAGTTGGGATTACTAAGTAGAGCCATATAATTAGGATTGCCATTCTGTCTCCAGTAAAATATTATCTGTTAATCTTGTCCATTCATTTCATTTGGTTCCTTCAAGTAAGGATTAAAATACCTTCTGGTGAATTATAAGATATCTGATTTTATTTGGTTGGATTATCAAGAAGAGTCTGTCAGTCATTTACTTGCACGTTTATACAAGCTATAAACCAAAACTGTGCCAAATAACTAGAATTATTACCATTAAGAAACTTCTGGTCTTAGTCCTTCAAATTTACTCTGTTACCCAACAAGGCACTAGTCTCATTCAACTCGTTAATTAAAACCTTTTACCTTGATATTGCTTATACAATTTCTGCCAATCACTTATTAAACATTACACATAGAATTAATTAGTCAGCTGTTTCATCTATTCTACATCCTATGCCATTGTAGATAGATATAGTTAGTCCACTCATCCACACTCAGACTGCTTTAATATTTCAAGGTTCACCCACCTAGGTGTAGCAGGACCTAAAGTGTAGGAAATCATCAAACCTTGAAGGTTGATTTCGTCAAGTTAGTTCAAAAACGTTGCAAATCCAAACATAGAACCTGGCATCCTCTTAGGATTTGCAACCTGCATTTTTGAGACCTAACAAAATTGGCGACTCTACTGGGGAACTAGTAAAAGACCTTAGAAAGTAATTCTTTCCTTCATAGAGTCAATTCAGAAAATTTAAGTTGGTAACTCTGCTGGTGACAAGAACCCTATAGATAAAAATATAAACTTTTCCTATTCAATAGGTGGCGACTCTAGTTACAATTACAACAAAAATTTCAAATGGATGGTAGGAGATCCAAGATGGAAGGTAAAAATTTGTAGTCATCTCCACCCCTCAGAAACATTTCCAAAAGAAATGTGAATTTAAAGCATTCCCATCAAAATAATAATCTGGACATCCAAGAGAATGATTCAGAACAAAATATTGCAATCCACAACAAATTCACACCTCTGCATGATTCAAATGAGAACATTAGTGGAGCAACTGATGATATTTTGGCAAGGTACAGACCCACTCCTCAAGAACAGTGAGATCATGATGCAAAGGTCATGAGGGATATTGATAGGAACCAAGCTGAACATGATTTCAAGATCTCATTTGACCAGGGAGAAGAGATAGAATATGAATTTTCAAATCAGGGAATGAATGACAATCCAGAACATCAGGAAATAAATAATCAAGACATGAGTGATGAGTAACAGGAAATACTCATGCTCAGGAAAGAACTTGAAAGATACAAGATACAAGAGGAGAAGGAGTTGTTGCAGCAAGAAATTCAACAGAGAAAAAATAAAGCCAAAACAGCTCCCCCAAAATATGTACCTCCTCATAGAGGGAATATTTCAAGAAATACACAACAAAATACAGGTGGTTTTCAAAATTCACATACTTCTGGAAGTCATCAGAACATTATTCCCCAAAACCCTGGACCACCTCCCATATGTAATACATCTCAACATATGGCAAATAATTACCCACCCCCTGGTCAACAATATTATAGGCCACAAAATCAACACATAAATCCCCATATGAACCAACATCAACAATATGCATATCATCAGCCACCAGGTGGATATAATTATTATCCCAATCCACCACCTCTCAATTTCCCTCCCCAAAACCTTGCCAATATATGCAGTCAATTTGATTTAACTGGATATCAGTTATATCCATATCCTATGGATAGTACTTGGAGAAACATGGTTCCCAAGTTTACTGGAAACAATGCAGTATCTGCAGAAGATCATATCAGAAGTTTTAATGCTTTTGTACAGGATATAGGTATGGATTGGGAAGACATTAGAATGAGGTTATTTATGATGTCCCTCACTGAAGATGCCAGAGATTGGTTTAATAGCTTGCCCGATGCATCAATCAATTCAATTACTGATTTCCATAACGAGTTTAAGGATTAGTATGGTAACCAATATGCTCTTGAGTTTGCACTGCATGAACTAATAAGTATACAGAAGTATCAAAATGAATCAGTGTTTGATTTCAACCTGAAGTTTTCCAAGTTACATAATAAGGTACCACATGGAGCCAAGTTATCTGACCAGGTAGCACTGAGTATCTATATGAAAGCATTTGACCCCAAAATAGGATATGAACTCAGAAACCGGTGTCCTGCAACATTGGCCGAAGCACAGAAAGTAGCCATAACTATCAAAAATAATAGGAAGGCTGCAGGAATGGTCAGTAAAAGGGACAATCATAGAAATCTTCAGAATCCAAATGCTCAACAGATTAAACCAGAGGGTCAGCATAGGCATGATAGACCTAGGGTACATGATATGCCTTACAATACAAATTGGAAGGATGGAAGACCTATTGACAACAATAGAAAGCAGCCCTATGGAAAGGATACTCCTGATCCCTTGAAAAGAAACATGGCACATATGGCAGAAAATAAACCTTGGTGTTTTGTATGTAACCTACCACATTCACCGGAATACTGTGAGGTAGCTAAATCAATACAGCAAGAGGAAATGCTATACAACTATAATAGGGATAATCACACCATCAATATGATGCAGAATACACCATGTGTAGTAACAGAAGATTATTCTTCTTCAGAAGAAGAAGGATATGAGTATGATGTAGGGAACCAAAAATATCATATTAACATGGGGGAACAGCAGGTATTCTCAGACCAGGAAGATAGTTGTAACAACAAGTCATGTGGTCAATGGAGAAAACCTACTGAGGATGAAAGAGAAGCTCTCACAGTGGCTGCAGTGGCTCAAGCTCGAAACACTTATAACTTAAGGAATAGAACAACAAATGTTGGGCAGGGAACTCCTGGAAGTGTATTTATAAAAGACCAGAATAACAAAGAAAGTAATACAAAATCATCACCTAAAGAACCAGAAAAGGGGGATAAAAATAAAATAAAAGGAAATCAAGAAAAAGAAAACACAAAAACAGAAAAGAATGACCAGATCATAACCCCTTCTTTTGACATTGCACAGGCAGTGTCTCAGGTGAAGATATCAGTCCCACTCCTAGAGATGATGAAAATAAATAAATATAGGAGTACAGTTGTCAAGATGATTTCTAATACACCAAATCCAAAACATAAAGGGTTTGAAAAAACAACAAATAATGTGCATCAGGAAAATTTTAAGATGCCTAAGGTATACCTTGGTGACACACTTACAAGAAATCCTTCACAGGTAGATCCATTCTATACTACACTAGTAATCAAGAACAGAATAGTCAGGAATTGTATGATTGATTCAGGTGCTGCTATGAATATCATGCCTATAGCAGTGATGAAAGAATTGGGGATGTGGGTTGATACTACGTATGGCCAGTGTTATGCAATGGATAACGGATCTATTCCAGTAGTTGGTATTATGAAGGATGTAGAGATAAAACTTGCTTCACATCCTGAAGCAACATATAACATTGACATCACTGTGGTTGATATCCCACCATATTATGGAATGCTGTTATCAAGGCAGTGGGCTACAATGGCAGGAGGCAATGTTCAATTAGATCTATCATATGCCACCATACCAGTAGGTGACAAGGAAATTAAGTTGTGCAGAGAACCAAGGTATGACAATATTATAGAAAGAATGGACCGGCATCAGGTGAATTTCTTTTGTGACACAGATTTAGGAGTTTTCAAAGTTGGAGAAACTACCCCAGAATTGCATAACACTGACCCAATACACACTGAATCTATGAAAAGAGAAAATGATTTGTGGAAAATGTATTTCGATGGTGCATGCAGCAAGATAGGAAATGGGGCCGGAGTAGTTTTTCTCTCACCAAGAGGTAAAACGTTCAAATACTCTTTCTTATTGACATTTGAATGCACCAATAACGTAGCTGAGTATGAAGCCCTACTCATTGGACTAAACATAGCCACCAAATACAAAATAACAAAGTTGGCTGTCTATGGTGATTCTGAATTGGTCATCTCCCAAGTAAGAGAAAAATATTTATCTAAGAATAAAAGATTAAGACAGTACAGAAATGCAGTTTGGGATAGTGTTGAATTATTTGATGCTTTTTCAATCAGCTGGGTTGATAGGTCTAAAAACATCATGGCAGACTTTTTAGCAAACATTGCATTAAAGAGAGATGATGTAACATTAGGAGGGATCACAGAAGTAGAATTTAAAACTAGACCTACCATCCCTGATAATATACAGAACTGGCAAGTGTTTGATAGCGATGCTGATATAATCAATTTCTTACATTGTGCTGATTACTATGAAAATCAAGAAATTGATTTCAGTGCATTTGTGGAGGAACACGATGGGAAGGAAACCCTTTTTGGCCAAGAAGTGGTCCAACTAAAGACAAATAAGATACCCAAAGGACTTATTGCATTAGAAAAAACATTTGATGACCATGACAGGTATAAAAAGAAAGACACACCAGTGGTACCTAGTAACCTTGAAGAAGTGAATTTGGGGACTCAAACAACTCCAAAAAATGTATATATTGGAAAAAGTCTTGACCCAAAAATCAGAAGCAAACTCATCAACCTGCTCAGGAAGTACAGGCATGTGTTTGCTTGGTCATATGATGACTTAAAAGCATATAGAGAGGATCTATTTCAACATGAGATACCACTGAAGCAAGATGCTAAACCTTTCAGACAGAAGCAGAGACCGATTAATCCTACACTAGCACCTAAAATGTTAGAGGAACTTACAAAGTTAAGGGATGGAGCTATAATCAAACCTATTAGACACTCTTCTTGGGTTTCAAACTTAGTGCCTGTCAGGAAAAAGAATGGTGACATTAGACTATGCGTGGATTTCAGAAACTTGAATAAATCTTCCCTCAAAGATAATTATCCTCTTCCCAATATGGAGGCAATATTGCAGAAAGTTACTGGGTGTGAGCTGATATCCATGATGGACGGTTTCTCTGGCTACAATCAGGTAAAAGTTAAGGAGTCTGAACAATTTAAGACGGCATTCACCACTCCGTGGGGAACATATGTGTATTTGAGAATGCCATTTGGATTAACTAATGCTG
This sequence comes from Cunninghamia lanceolata, assembly GCA_027924645.1. Classification (NCBI taxonomy): domain Eukaryota; kingdom Viridiplantae; phylum Streptophyta; class Pinopsida; order Cupressales; family Cupressaceae; genus Cunninghamia; species Cunninghamia lanceolata. Next base: position 619,493 of record BSBN01000246.1, read on the forward strand.
GAGCAACATTCCAGAGAGCGATGGATGTAGCTTTTGTTGAATTAATCAATAAGATTATGATAGTATATCAAGACGACTTGATAGCATATTCTAAAAAGGCCGAAGATCATTGCACACATTTAGAACAAGTATTTATCAAAGCCCTAGAATATGGGATATCATTGAACCCTAAAAAATGCCATTTTGCAGTAACTGAAGGAAAATTGCTTGGGCATATAGTCTCGAAGGAAGGAGTTAAAATAGATCCTGAAAGGGTGAAAGCAATTGATCAGGTCCCTATTCCAAAAAATGTAAAAGCTATACAATCATTTTTTGGTCAGATAAATTTTGTCAGAAGATTTATACCAAATTTCGCAGAGATTGTTTGTCCTATATCAAGAATGCTGAAGAAGAACTCAGATATGAAATGGACAACAGAAACAATGGAAGCATTTGGTAACATTAAGGAGGCCATTAAGCAAGCTCCAGTCTTAATATCCCCTGACTTCGGTAAACTGTTCCAACTTTTTTCATTTGCTTCCTATCATACAGTAGCAGCAGTGTTGTTGCAGAAAAACAATGATGGATATGAACAGCCTGTCTCTTTCTTTAGCAAGTCCCTTCAGAATGCAGAGTTGAAGTATGACATTATTGAAAAGCAGGCATATGCATTGGTAAAAGCAGTAAAAAATTTTAGACCATATTTGGTGGGGGCTAAAATCATAGCATATGTCCCTAATGCTGCAGTGAAGGATGTACTGATCCAAACTGAGGTCACCGGTAGGAGATGTAGGTGGATTAATAGGATTCAGGAATTCAACATTGAAATCCAAATCACTAAATTAGTAAGAGGACAGGGTCTTGCCAAATTGATGGCTGAAAGTAATCTAGAAGCTTCCCAGATATGTAATGTTGATGCAAGTACCAGCATTGAACACACTCCATGGTATACTGATATAGTATATTATCTAAAAACATATGAAGTGTCCTGAAGGATATGATGATAATAGAAGAAGGACACTCAAACTACAAGCTTCAAAATATGTACTCATTGGTGGGGATCTCTATTGGAAAAACAGAGATGGGGTTCTACTATTATGCTTGGATGAATATCAATCAAAACATATTATGAAGGAGTTACATGAAGGCATGTGCGAAGGTCATTTCTCAGCAAAGACCACAGCACACAAGATCCTGAGGACAGGGTACTATTGGCCTAAAGTCTTTAATGATTCATACCAGTACACTAGAAAGTGTAAAGCATGCCAAAAGTTCTCAGGGAAGTTAAAGTATCAGGGAGCACTACCCTTAAAACCTATGCAGGTTGAGGCTCCATTTTATCAGTGGGGTATTGATTTTATAGGTGAAATTTCAGAAAAATTGAGTGGGGGGCACCGATGGATTTTAGTGGCTACTGATTACTTTACAAAATGGGTGGAAGCAATCCCAACCAAACAGGCTACAAGTAAAGTTGTGATTAATTTTCTAATGGATAACATTATATGCAGATTTGGTACTCCAGTAAGATTGATTACAGATAATGGGATGTGTTTTAGATCTGATGAATTCAAAGGTTTTTGCAGTACACATGGTATCACTGTTTCTTATGCTGCTCCCTACCATCCACAGGCCAATGGACAAGCTGAATCAAGTAATAAGAGCCTGTTGAAAATTATAAAAAGAATGTTGGATAGAAATAAGAAGGCTTGGGATTCAAAACTAAGAATGGCAGTGTGGGCTGACAGGATTACTATAAAGAAGGCAATTGGGAGATCCCCTTATGAATTGGTATATGGAACACAAGCAAGATTACCATTGGAAAATCTTATACCAGTGTACAAATTCATTCTCCAGGAAGATTTGAATGTTCCTGAACCAATGGAGGAAAGGTTGGAACAATTGGCAGAGCTTGATGAAACAAGAAGAGTAGCTCAGAGGCAGAATGTTAAATTACAATCACAGGTAAAATATCTCTCTGACAAGAAGGCCAAAGAAAGAAAGTTTGAGATAAATGATCTGGTATTGATGTGGAATGCAAGATGTCAGGACAAAGGAAAACATGGAAAATTTGAAGCCCTGTGGTTGGGTCCTTTTGTTATCACTGGCAAGGGAGGTGAGGATTCTTACTATGTACAAAATATGTCAGGAGAGGAGTAGGAATTGCCTGTACATGGGCAATACTTGAAGTAGTTCTTTTCATAAACATGTACAAAGAGAATTGAGTGTTGCCAGTGCATGGACAACATTCAAATAATTCTCAAAATATCTTATTCCATGCACAGTAATCTAGGAATCATTCCCGCTCCCCATCATTTGTTACTTTCCTTTTTTCCCATTTCCATAAAAACCTCACCCCAAAATAATAAAATATGTGGTCTACTTCCCCAGGAGATCTGGATCCTTGTTATACTCACAGGGAGTATACATCCCAGATAGAGCCACTGTTAGCACAGTAAAAATTTGAAATTTTTACTATCTCCTCAATCCATCATATTTGAATAAATCCTGAAGAATATCCTAAAAAGACCATAATAAAAATTTTATATGTTTCACAAGGTGTCTATGGATGAGCAATGTCAAATTTCTTCCAAGCAAGTCCATCGGCAAGAGGTTGTGTTGCTTACGCCGATACATGAGGAATCATTTGAAAAACAACCATCGGCGTGAGAATAGAGATCGGAAGAAGAATTATGGAAGTCACCGATGGAGTAAGTAACACCGATGACCTTACATCGGCGAGAAAGGCAAGTGGTCATACCGATCGGTATGACAGATATCTATCGGATGATTCTTTAAACGTTGCCCCGACGGTATATATCATACCGATGAAGTACTTCGGCAAGAGTTTCACCGAACATCCTGTGGGGGGGTAACAAAACAAATAGCCATCGGCGAGAAGTAAACTATCGGGATAGGAAACAAGTAAGCCTTCGATGATTAGAGTCTTGGCGATAAGAGGGTTTTCGGCGAGACTCACAGCGATACACATCTATCGGGATAACTTGACATATCGGGGCAAAAGAATTAAGTCTTGCCGATTCACAAGTCACGGCGACCAAAAGATGTCGGTGACACTTTGATATACTTTGCCCGATAGAGAATACAAAAGGGCCGTCAGGAGGACGATTTGGATCGGGATATCTTAAGAAAGTTATCCCGATAGTGTATGTTATTCTGATAAAGAGAAAGTTCATGCATGAAGATGACTATCGGCGAGAAGTAAACTATCAGGATAGGAAACAAGTAAGCCTCCGATGATTAGAGTCTTGGCGATAAGAGGGTTTTCGGCGAGACTCACAGCGATACACATACCTATCGGGATAACTCAGTATATCGGGACAAGGGAATTGGGTCTCGCCGATTTACAAGTCACGGCGATCAAAAGGCATCGATGACACTTTAACATACTTTGTCCGATGAAGGATATGAAAAGGGCCATCGGGGAGATGATTTGGATCGGGATATCTTGAAAAAACTATCCCGATAGAACATGTCATTCCGATAAGAATAAAACTTATACTTTTTGATACTCTAGCGGCGAGACAATAGCAAAATCATCCCGATCCAAGGTAAAAATGACTATCGGTGAGACAACAAAGATCGGGGGAACACAGTTATACTATCCCGATAGTATTAATCACTCCGATAAAATCATATCGGTGGGACTCACTATATCGCAGAGAGATCTAAAACCCTTGGCGATGAAGGAAGTCATGCCGATGGTCGCGCCCACTTAAGGTATGACATTACATAGCGTCGGGAAAACAATTGGAGGAAATGGTCACCCTTGATATAATCACCAGGAGCGCAGTTGATCTTACTAATTCTCACTGTGAGCAGGAGTATTTAGATCATCTCGCAAAAGTCTATTTATGGCTAAATAGAGCCTAATTAAGCTTATGAAATTATTGTTTATGTTGGTTAAATTCCCAAGAGACTTATTGAAGAGTTGTATCTCTTCATGAAAATATCTATATAAGTTTAAACAATCGATGCTGAAAAATCATCAGCAGTAGAAGATTTCATATATACATAATATACAATGTCTGAAATTGACTATGTTGCATATTTTATTTGAAGAAGAAGTTTGAAGTTCTCTGATTCAGTATTTCTACTTTGGTATCAGTTATTTGTTGAAATTATTCAATTGTGTGGCTGTCTCCATTTCTGCATTTCCCTGTTATTCAGATTAAGATATCAAGTATATATTTAATCTGTCAATACACATTTGCTGTATTTGTGTGATTAATTTGGTTGGTGTCCATCTGAGGAATTAAACCCTTCTGATTTATTCACAGTAGCCTGGAAGTAGTAAGTTGGGATTACTAAGTAGAGCCATATAATTAGGATTGCCGTTCTGTCTCCAGTAAAATATTATCTGTTAATCTTGTCCATTCGTTTCATTTGGTTCCTTCAAGTAAGGATTAAAATACCTTCTGGTGAATTATAAGATATCTGATTTTATTTGGTTGGATTATCAAGAAGAGTCTGTCAGTCATTTACTTGCACGTTTATACAAGCTATAAACCAAAACTGTGCCAAATAACTAGAATTATTACCATTAAGAAACTCCTGGTCTTAGTCCTTCAAATTTACTCTGTTACCCAACAAGGCACTAGTCTCATTCAACTCGTTAATTAAAACCTTTTACCTTGATATTGCTTATACAATTTCTGCCAATCACTTATTAAACATTACACATAGAATTAATTAGTCAGCTGTTTCATCTATTCTACATCCTATGCCATTGTAGATAGATATAGTTAGTCCACTCATCCACACTCAGACTACTTTAATATTTCAAGGTTCACCCACCTAGGTGTAGCAGGACCTAAAGTGTAGGAAATCATCAAACCTTGAAGGTTGATTTCATCAAGTTAGTTCAAAAACGTTGCAAATCCAAACATAGAACCTGGCATCCTCTTAGGATTTGCAACCTGCATTTTTGAGACCTAACAGAATGTATCAAGAATTCAAACACGCATTACTCAAGATTTATGATAGTTTGTAATCAAATTGTCTTCTCTTTCATTAGGTATGCAAAACATGTATGTTTACAACAACTTTGAAATCAGTCCTAATATTTCAGCAATCCAATTTCAATTCAGCTTCTGAATGTTTAAAATATGGCACCCCTACACCTTTTATAGAATAAGGTGAGGGAGTAGTTGCAAATGACCTATGGTCAGGATTTGTCAATTAGGATCAATGGTTGATATTCCTTCTTTGACTTAGTCAATTATCCTTCGTGGCACAGGTTGCCAACTGACAACCATCTGGGTGACTCATTATCTTATGAGTACATGATGCATATGTCTTCCTTGCACTACATCTTCTTTCATTCCTCAGGTTCCTCTTCTTTATCTTCTTCTTCCTCATCATGATCATCATCGTCATTGCTTTATGTATCACTATCACCTTGATGAACATCATCCTGGATGTGGACCTTCATTGTCGTCCTAATATTTTCATAAGCTTGTACTATTTTGTGTACCTCCCCACCATCTTGAGTTTTGGCTTTAGTGACAACATGCTTGTGGGCCTAAAATTTATCTTTGGCTACATCTAGCTTAACTTTTCTACTATTCAATGTCTCATTGTAATTCTCCACCCTGACCTTGATCCTCATGATTTTATTCATCACCTCCTCTATCAGGTGGGTAAGGGGGTCATTAGCCACATGCTGAAAATTATCATGCAATGCCTTGATGGAAAAATCTACATCTTAGTTTTCTATTTTCCCCTCTACTTTTCCTTCTAATGCTTCCAGTATCTCTGCTTCATATGCCATCATACTGTGCAGCTTGATACTGATGTCTCTAAGCTTGCCACTGCACTTCTTTAGGATATCAGATTTGTACCTGATGTCCTCATACCATACTTCTACTAGTAGAGCAGTGTTATTGTTTAATACCTAATTATTTATTAGGACATGAGGATCAATCCTCTTTATTTCACTTAGATCACTTAAGGCATTTTCCAATTGGAATGATCTCTTTCCCATTTCATTCTATATTTTATCCACTTTCCTCTTCAAAGTGCTTAAGGAATTCCACCTCTGTAAAGAGGTTCTCAATACATCTTCTGCTCCTATAAGGGCTATCAACATCCATTTATCCATGATCATGGCCTAATGCTTCATGAGGTCCAGCTTATTAACTTCCTCCTGTGATATAACAGTCAATGGGACTACAGGATCTGCTGGTGTACTATTAAGGTTAATTAACCCCTTTATGTATGCATGCAGCTGAGCAATGTACTCTTGATGCTGTTTATTTTTCTCTTTCTCTTTCTTTACCCTTTGTGTTAAAGAATCAATGATATCCTTCCCTTCTTGACCTTCTTGGTATTCATTAGCAAAACCCAAATCAACTGTGGTGATTTGGAATTCATCCAGGGTGATTTTTCCTTTTTCCTTTTCTATAGTGGGAAGTGCTACTTGGGCTGTTCTTCTACCTATAGTAGGATCTCTTCTGATAGCCAATGTTAGCCTGGCTTTCCTCTTAGGTTTCATGATGGTCTCTGCAAACAAGGTAGAAACATTAAATTCTTGAATTTCAAAACCTTGTTCTATACCTATTTCCTTCTCAAGTCACTGAGGTACTTCATCTCCTAATCCTGGTGGTCTTTTGTCATCATCATGTTCACCCTGATCTACGGTATCTATTCCTATTCTGTGTGGAGAAGGTGATTTTCTTATTTCTTCCTCATGATGTTCCTCATCAGGGGCTTCTTTTTGTAGGAGAGGATCTTGTGGAATGTCCACTTGATGATCCTGTGCTTGATCTTGCTCTCCCTCTTTCTGTGTTTCAGACACCTTGGTATTTTCCTCATCCTGAGGTATATTGGTATCTATGGATGCATGTGTGCTTAATCCTGGTGCATCACCCTGATCTTGGGCTATATTTTGTTCCGCACCTGAGCTACCCACATCTTGTGTTTTGAGGTCCTCCTGACCTGATGTATCTTTATCTCCTATGGCTTCTTGAGTCCAAGTAGCATCATCACCTGATGTATTCCTATCACCCTCGCCCTTTTCCTGGACTTCTACTATCTTAGGCTTAGTAGGTATATCATGCTGTTGCTAGCCCATAGCTAGAGCATGGCTCTCTACCTCTACCTGCTTGGCTCCTTCAATGTTTTTCGTTCTATCAGAGGCACCTGCTTTGTTTTTAGGGGTCATATCCTCCCTATATGTCAAATCAATCACTGCAGGGCTAGTTACCTAATCTACCAACTTATCAAGCCTGATTTGTTGAGCTGCCTTCTTTGGGCTACTTTCTTTTTCTTCTCGAACCGCCTGCTTCAACTCTTCCAATACCACCATTTGTGTTGATGGGGTCCTATGTGGGGTCATGCAGGTATTGGAGGCAAGGGTCTCCATCTTTTCAGAGGCTACACTTTGTACAATTTCATCATCTGAGAGGTCCAGAGTGTCTTCCAAGGAGAAAGGACCACCATGACCTACTTTGGAAGTCTCTTTTACTTGCTCCTCTGCTTTCTTAGTCTTAAACTAAATAATGGTGGGAAGTGGCACCTCATGCTGCATTTATTTTCTAAACACTTCACCACTAGCTCCCCTCAATACTATGGGATCGATCTTGATCTCACCCCACATAAATGTTCTTTGCTTCTTGGGTGGTGACATCAAGGGCACCATCCTCCTTTTCTAGCTGACCATCATTGGGCCATCACCTATAGGCTCTTTACTTATTGGCTCTTCCTCAAGAGGGATGTCCTCCACATTCTATTGTGAGGCTTGGCCCTCATCTTGTATTTCTGTAGTCTCTACAGCTGGCCTTAGGATTCTTTTAGTCTTTGGTTTATCCATTAAAGGCGGTGCAGATGAGGTTATAGCCTGTCTAGATGTTGATGCACCTGCAGCTGCTATGGCAATTATTTCAATTATCACCCCCTTAGGCTCATCATCAGTCTTCTTTCCTCTGGGGGGTCCTTTCCTTTGTTTCTATGTAGGTAGCCTTTCTCCATTAGATTTTCTTTTCTCACCAAGAAAGTCATCATATTCCTCATCAGGGATCTCCTACCTTTTCTTCTTGGTGTCTATTGTGATGGCTACACCTCTCTTCTTCAATCTATTTATTTGTTCATTTACCCATGCCTGGCTTAACTACAGTACCCCACTTGTAAACTGATCCAAGGATACATCTTCTGGCTGTGTTAGATTAGGGGCTGAGATGGTGTCATTATACACCTTCTTATCTTCATATTCATTTGACATGGTCCTGCCATCATCCTTCTTCAGCTGTGCTGGCACTGAGATGCAGTCAAATGTCCTTATCTGATTTAAAGTGAGCCTTTGATACTTTCTTTTTCTTACCTCTACTTCATCCTCACAATCAGTCCAGAAATCCTCTAGGTGCTTCTAATGTATAGGCTTCCCCATTATTTTTTGCATTCTACCATAGGGGTCATATGATCTAGCCAATGGAAATGGCTGTAGGTACATCAGGTTTAGACTTCCTATGACATTCTTTATGCTCTGTGAATCAGGGCACATGTACCAACCCATAGATACTAGAAATAGCACTGGGGGTATCTTCTTCTGTTCTTTGTATACATCCAGTATGGTAGATATTTGCCTCAAAAATTCCATCATGACTACCCCATCAGTAGGGTACCTGGGTAGCATAAAGGGCTATTCTTCAAATCCCTCCACCCTTATATATGAAAAAGTGGCATATTGGATAAACCAGGCTCCATGCCTATATATAACTTCTTTAGCTTTCATACTCAATCTCTTGGTTTTATCCTCTTCCATCGTTCTAACCAGATGCATAGAGAATGCATCATTCACTAGCTTATTATCAAAGAGGTAGTTCCTTCTTTGTAATTGAGGATAATGATCCCATATATGTGCATCATCTACACCACCACCAATCTTTCCAACTGTAGTCAGTGCATCAAATGTTCCTTTGTAGGCACATGAATAAACAACATATGAGGTCATGTGGAATAAGCATTCCAGACCTCCTAGGTTTCTCATCTATTCATCTAATGCATCACTGATGACCTTGGTCCATAATGGCTTGTTATCTGTATAGAGGGCCATTTGGATGATTCAAAACATCTAATTCTTAAAATTCCTAGCATGAGGTTGACCTGTCATCCTGCTGAGCAGGGTAATCATGTATTGATATTCATCATCAAAATTAAATTTGTATAGATGCACTGGCAACTTGGCAGAGGTAGTGTAGGTGTTGTTCTTAGACCTCCACTATTATATCCTCTTCTTGGCACTCTTCTTATTATTTTCATACTCTATCTCCAGTTTGTGCAAATCCACACTGACTACCTTCCTTCCAACTGGGAGATTGAAAGTAGATGTGATCCCCTTAATCAAAAAATCTACATACACTCTCCCATGTTTCTCCACTAGCCTTGTCTGAGGGTTATAATTTCTGGCACATTCTACTACCAGTTCTAGGGTTTCCATGGCATAGGGAAATCCAGCTGCATGCCACATTCCTAACACATATATGGCATCCAGTAGGGTATTGTCTTTATCATCATGCATCCTGGATGACCATGCCACTAAATCTGTTTCCCCTTGGTGAGTGTCACCAATGACACCATATTTGAATTGTATTCCTTCGGGTTGAACATACATGGGTTTAAGAAATTCTACCCCAGACCTATTCTTCCTGATGTCTGCCATGGATTCCTACAATAAACATGATTGGCCTTACCATAATATTCATATTCATTCATACACACTATATATCTACAGCATCATGCATATTGTATTTATTAATCTCTATTTCATCATGATATGCACATTTATAGATTCAAACCACCAAAAAAGTCATACTACCTGGACATGCAGAAAATGACAATAGGAGGGTTTTTAATTACTTACCTGATAACGCTTTTCTCCTAGGTTAGGTTGATGATTACAACAAAGGGTAGGAAATCCTGATGATCACCCATTCCGTTATGCTGCAAGTTGTAGTCCATTCATAGGTAGCTCATATGAGGGTTTGACTCTCTGCTTTGTAAATTCTTGTTTTTTCACAAGGTAAATGAGAATAACCTTGGAAACCTACCTTTAAACTTGTCCGTAGAACAGATTAGGGTAAAATTGGGTTAAACCATTTAAATCCATTGATCTTCTGCAACGAATCCATGGATGTTGCCAAGTGTTCGGATTGTATTTGCAGTTGGTGGGAATCCATCTACCACATTCATATCCATTTAATGTTAGGAAATAGGAGGGAGGGGGGTGATCTTTGGAAGATCAAGTTATATTCAAAATATGACCCCTTCTATATGAAATGACCTTCTGCCTTTGAGCAGCAAAACTAATGCAAGACTCGGGTGATGTGGTCAAAAGTTGACCATATGTATATCGGGTCATGAAACGAAGATCAGGGGATGTTTAAAAATGTGACCCCCGTGAATAAAATGACATTATTGGAAAAGATCGGGGTGACATCACCGTGTCAATGTCTTCGTTTAAGCATTGCGTTGTAATGACATCACTTTCATATTATCGAATAGGGTGATTGTCAGATACCTACCTCCACGAGGTAAAAAAGAATGATGATGTCACCATCAGGATGATTTCCTTTGTTCATCAGACTTAGATGATGTCATCATCATATCAGCATTGGGTTGATATTTTGTGACAGGGTGATATTTGTAAGGTCGAGTGATATTGAAAATATGACCCCTGCAAAAGATATGAAGCTACTTGACTGGCAGATATAGTTATCACGTAAAATTGATGTCTAGAGTTTGTGGACCAAGTAATTATCAGGTGATAAACTGATATTAGGGTGATCTTACACAGGGTGACTTATGTTTGAAATATGACCCCTCCCTTAGAATATCAGGTTTGACCAAAACTTTGACTTATCATAACTTTCTCCCCTTAAGGAATTTCGGGGTGATCCAAAAGGCAAACCTACATGGAATTTTATCCTCTTTCCAACTATGGGGTTAATGATATGAAATATTGACCTTGACAAGCTAACCTCATCATGGTGACCTATCAGCACCCTTACAAGGTCATTTGTATGACTTACTTTTACCAGACTGCCAAAAGAAGAAAAACAACAAGCCAAAGTAACAAAAAAGTTGGGTCCCTGTTTTGTCAAGTCAAAATGGGGCATGTTGTGTAACCACACAACATAACCTCAGAATTGTCATCAGGGATCTTCTCTATTTGTTCTTCTTCTCTTCTCTTTACCTCCTCTTCTTGACTCAATTTCTCCTCTTCTCTTCCTTTTCCTTCAGTACCTGAGTCTGCAGGGGGATCTAGAGGAGAGATGTTGACTTCTTCATGGACTTCCTCTTCTAGAACAAAGGAATCCATGTCCTTAGACTTCTCCTCATCTATCTCTTTTGACTCTTCTACATTTTTCTCTGTAGATTCTTCTTTTGATGCACTTAATCCTTCGACATCCATGGTAGAAGGTTCTTCATCTATTTCCTCTATAACAAGAAGATTGAATCTTTTAAAAGCATTCCAGAGGATGTCTTTTGTTTCTCTTGCTACTTGATCAGTCTCTCCAAGCATAAGTTTGTTCATTCTTGCTTTGCTCTAGAACTCATCCTTGTAGTCCTTAAAGATCATGTTCATTTGTTTTGGAGTAATGGAAGGATAGAGATAAATAGCAATCTGTGCTCGAATCTCTAAGTCCTTTGCCTTAGCATTCTCCTTTCTCAGTTCAAGTACCTTCTCTAGACTTTTGGGAATTAGAGAAATGATTTCAATGAATACTTTATTATAAATGTTTAGGTACCTAACTGTAGCATCTTCCAAGATCTTCTTGTCAGTATCACTATATTCATCATAAAATTCAGTGACTGGTTGCAGGTTCCCATCCACTGTGACTGCCTTGATGATATCATCAATAGAAAGAGTGGACTTTTCAACAAATTCTTCTTCCCCTTCTTCTTTGTCTTTGTCGGAAGAGGATTCACTGGATGTTTTCTTCTTCTTCTTCATTTTCTTAACTTCCTCATTAGACTTTGTTTCTTCATCATCCTTTTGGCTTATGTAGGACCTTGTGGCCTTTGTTTTTGTTCTCTTTTCTCCCTTTCTGGATGTCTTGGCTTCCAGTTTTGAGGCTCTTGAGCTCTTAGAGGTGGTAGGTGTAGAGCTCTTGGAGGATCTAGTCCAAGAGGAGGCTTGCACTGGAACACTTTCTTTTTCTACTTCTTGTTTCTCTTTCTCAGCTCTTTCTATTGTCTCTCTGTTTGCATCAACTGCCTCTTTTGATATGCCATATCTCTTGGCAATTTCCTCTACTTCCCTTCTAACTTTCCTTTTTATTTCTAGTTGCCTTAGTTCAACATGAATCTTTACACTTAATTCTTCAAAGGTTCCAAACCTTTCTGCCTTAGGGTCCTTAGGCTGACTCAGCAAGTGTTGGACATGTAGCTCCAAGATTTTCTCATCAACCTCATATCCCATTGACATAATCCAAACTGTTCTGGGCTCAACTGCCTCCATTAGGCATTGATCAGTGTCTACCATGAAGCATACTGTATCCTTATATTTTTCAACTATTGTTTGAGGAATTCTTTCTCTGGCCTGCATCATACTTTGGAAGTTCTTAAAGTATCCCTAGAGCATTGTGCTTTGAGCCTTACCATCACCAAGTCCATAAATAAGTCTTTGATTTGTATGGCAACTGGTCTGTCATTTTGCCATACCCAACCACTTGATCCAGGTAGCTCATTCATATAGTAAAAGAATAGACACAGTATTAGCCCACCATACTTGAATGAGTTCTTTTTATCCTTCTTCATCTTCTGCAAGTTTTCTAATGGTTGATTTAGAAGAAGATCACATAGGTCATAATCAACATTTTCCCTTAGCATCTAATATGTTGTATAAATTGTAGTTCTGGACATAGAATTCTCCCTGTTGGAATGATAGATTTTATAACCAATTATCATAAAGGCAAATTTGATATCCAGATCTGTGATGTCTTCTATTGTCATTGCTCTTTTGTCAAACTTAGATCTGGTAGCTTCACTTACTGTCTGGTTCTTGACAGATTTGAGTGCAAGCAACCCATCAGAGGAGTGCAGTCCAGTTATTGCTCTAATGGCATATTTTGTTATCTTGAAGGGCTTCATTAACCACATGAAATTATCATGTATTCTGCTAAGAACATACCAGACCCATTCATCTTCTGTAAAATAGGGAAAGTGGATGCAATGTCCAAAATGCTTATCCCGAAGGGCCTTGTATTAAGGTTTGAGTTCAAAGGTTTCATCTATTAATTATTTATGGTAGATATTCATCAACTTAGATTCTCTAAATTCCTCAATATTTGCATGGATGTACACCCTAACATCTTCTACATGTAGAACCTCATGCAGAATGCTAGAAAAAGTGCCTAAGGGATCAACTTCTAGGGATTTGTAGGGGTGTTTCTTGAACTTTGGGCGCGGCCTATCAGTGAGCTTAACATCCATTGGAGTAGCCATCTTTGTAAAAGATTCAGAGGGAGATATTTAGAAATGGAATTACCTTTTTATGCTTTTAGGGTTCATAATAAGAGCCAGAATAGGTTGCTGGTTGAATTAGATTTTGCTATTGATCTTTGAGAGAGATGTAAAAACTTGATGCAGAGCTCTTCCTTTCTTCTTCTCAAATGCAAATGTGCAAATGATGAGAAAAATAACCCTTTTGTCTCTGCACAAACCCTAATTTCCTTTTGCAATAAATGCACAACTTAAGTCATCCAGTTGCCTTGTTCTAAGAGAGATCTTTTTGAATCACTGAGATGTACTTAGAATCATTTTTAGTGATAATTGACAATGTATCTTCTTTCCTCCAATCATGCCATGAATCCATAGATCAAGATATTTAAATTTTGAATCAAACCGGATCTATCTATGAAGATTTTACTTTACCAGATGGTTGTCAAACCAGATCAATCTTGGCTGAATAAACTTTTCAAACCTCCTTGCAGATCGTTCATATTTTTACTAAGGGTTATTTAGATATTCCTCTAAGAACCCTTTAATCCACAACATTCCATGTACCAAATTTAGGCACCAATTGACTGGTTGAGGGAATTTATTTTCCTTTGTGACTCCCCCTGAGCCAAAGCTCATCTGTTTAGTTCTTGAAAGGAATGTCAGCACCAAATTTTGGTGCAGATCCATCCCCAACATTTTCTGTACTCTTCTTCACCCAAATCATATTAATCTCCCTTTGAACTTCATCTGCATTCACTTTTCCTTTTCCTTTATCTTGATTTTGACTATGATGCACTGGACCCTCTTTATCTTGATTCTTACTTCTGCAGAATTTGGCAATATGACCAGATCTATTGCAATTGTAGAAAACAACATTTCTTTGCATATTTGACAAATATCCTCTTGATCTGCTTTGATTAGCCATATGTCCCATTCTATTGCATGCAAAGCATCTACCATTGAATGAATTGTTTATTTGCATATTTCTGCATTCAAGAGATTTGTGACCATACCTTTTGCAGTTGAAACACTGTCCGCAGAATGATGAATTATCTGATTTATTCTGCTTCTGCATTGAGTTTCTTTATGACCGAAGTTATTGCAATTGTAGCAGTATCCATTGAAGGATGGATATCTTTGAGCATTTGGTTGCCTTACTGGAGCTCTTCTAGGCCTGTTCCATGGATTTCCTAATCTAGAGTTCTTTTGATTGGATCCAGAGTTTTAACCTTTCTCATATCCCAAGCCACACTTGTCATCTACCCTCTTTTAGCTTTTAAGAAGAACTTCAAGTTGAGCTAAGCTTATCTTGAATTTCTCTTTGTATTTCATTTGTTGTTTGAAGATCTTGTTTAAGAGTGTCTATCTGATTCTTAAGTTGTTCTTCATTATCTCTAGCTTCTTCAAGATCAGATTCTAGATGCCTGATTATTCTATCCATTTTGTGGTAGTCCTCTGACTTCTCCTTGAGAGATTGTTTTAGATTATCTTCAATTTTTCTTTTCTCTTCAATTTCTTGGGTGAATCTCATAACCCTTGATTCCATTTCATGCCTTACCATAATGACCTCTTTTGATAGATTCTCACATAGCTTGTTTTTCTCATTCAGATCTTCATCAGTATTATTGGCTTCACTTTGACTTGCTAATTGTTGAAGTAGTTCCTTTCTCTTTTTCACAGAGATACTCAATTTTTCTTTTAGCTCATTTATTAAATCATCATCTTGTTTGAGTCTTTCTCTCAAGTTATTAACTTCAGAGTGAGATTTCTCAAGATCATCTAGGGCAGACTGAAGTTGTTCCTTCATACTATACATATCCATTGAGATTCCTAGATCTTCCTCAAGCTGTTAGGCTCTATTTAGAGGAACTTAGCTCTGATACCAATTGTTGGAAACATGGTAGATAACTAAGAGGGGGGTGAATCAGTTATCTCTAATAACTTTACTTTATTTTTCCTTTTATAATTTATGCAGCATTAAAACATATAAGCATATATAATCATGAGAGCAGAAATGAAATCAACACACATAACACAAGGATTTTAATGTGGAAAACCTTGTTAAGGGAAAAACCACTAGGTGACTAACCCAAGACTGTATTCTCTATTAAAAGAATAAGAAGTATAAAATGGTACTTGCCAATTAGGGTTCACTACCTGAGCACACTGCTCACAAGAGGCACACTACCTACAAGAGAGTCACTGTCTACAATGTTTATAGAAGGTAACCATGCATTTGGATTGATGAGAGGCATCCATATATGCTGAGGTTCAGTTCCGGTTAGTCTCAATATACTGATCTAATGCACTTCATTCTTCCTCTACTCTTAGTGCTGTTGTACTGTCACATACCAGACTTGTATTACTGATTCCACACTTATCTCTACCTTTCCTCACACATTATTTCTTCACACACACACCTTCATACCGAAATCCATCTGATATATATATCCGTACCAAGGATTTCAACATCTTTCTAGTCGGCAACTGGAATATTCAAGATATTTACAAAACACTGATATGTCAGCTGATTCCATGCTTAATATGTGATGCGTATAAAAAATATAGACATAGAAGTCATAAATCATGTTGGCCAACCATGTATGATCCTTGAAATAGCTTAATCAACATCAATTACTCATCTAGATTGAAGTATGATACTCTGTTGGTCAGTTCTTCCTTAGTCTACTTTGCCTATCTAGAACCCAACACTCAGATGCTCATATCTTTTCCATAATTCATCACCGAAGGCTCAATCTCTAGAATATAGTAGTCATGATACTCCTCTTGACTTGCCCAAGTCTGAAACTTGTTGAGTTACACCCTCTGAGAGATCCAGACCTAATTGTTGGACCTTGTTGCATGCTTTGTTCTTGTTCATCGGACCAAAACACTCTTCAATCTAACTTCCAATAGGCATATTATGCTCTACGGATGTGCGGGATAGACTTTGTTGCCATCAATGACAACAATCATGAAGCCACATAGTGTCTCTTGCCAACACTATTGTCCAAATCTAGCCTCACAAATAAAAAAAGATTTACAACAGGTTTTATGGGCTACAACCCAAAGGAAGCTACAACTCCCTAATATATTGTTTTATGGCTTCAAATAAAGGAAGATACAACTCCCCACAGTGCTACAACACTTATAAAAAGAGGCTATAATCTCTATACCAAATACTTGTCAAGTTCCATTGATCAAACACCTTTGTAGCAATAACACCCTTCCCACTTCAACTCCTCTACTCAAAAAACTTTGCTACCTTTAACACACTTCCACATACACATACTCACATCCACACTCACACATACATCCTCGCACACTCTCACACTCTCATCCCATTCACACCAAACAAGATCTTTGATTTATATCCTCTGCAAGCTTCAAAATCTTTCTCCTTCATCGACCAAGATGAAACATGCAATGGCCACAACAATTCGACATCCAAAATCATGTAGAAATCCAATGCAGTTCAAACCAAGTAATAATCAAGACCTATTTCACCTTAACACACATCTCCATGCTAGTGCACACTTCTAAACATTCGGTGCAATCATCAAAACATATCAAGCTAGCCTATAAAACATTTATCCTTCCACATATTAGCTCTAGACCTAAAGTGGTACTAGAGAGATCAATTAACATCATGCAGATCACTTCAAAAACATTACATGACTTGTAAGAACATTTCCACATATTCCTTTATCTAAAAAATACATTTTCATTTTGGTGCAAACAAACAAACATAGAACACAACATCTCTTGTAAACTCTGAATGTACAGTCTTGAGATAGAACATTGAAAAACCAACTTGTAGTACACTACAACACCTAAAACTTGGAAAGAACAAGCATACAGATCATTTGGACTCATCCTATAAACAACAAAGCCAAATAATGTAATGCGGTGAAATGTGGTGGCTTTTACTTTCTCCAGACAACTCTGATCAACAATATGATAAGTCTTTACTCTTCTGACTTTGAAGAACCTCTATGGTACATCATATCATCTAAAACTTGAACCATGCATACCTTTCACATTTATCTAGCTATCCTTCAAGCCACAATATCACATCTTCAAATGTGGAGAAATATAGAGCATTTCTCTGACTCTTTCTGACTGCAACAATACTAAATCATTGTCTTCACTCTGCAAGCTCTATAATCTTCTACATTAACTTCTATGCTCTGAAATCAGGAACATACATGCTTCACACTTGTCTCTATCAAACTTTAAAATTGCAAGACTACATCTTCAAATGTGAAGGAATGTAGAACATTCTCTCAAGCTTCTTTAGTGAAACTTCTAGTGCCTTAGACTATCCAAAACTTTCTTTCATATCTTATGCAATGATTTTCATTAGGAGGCAATGATTTTCATTAGGAGGCAATGAATACATCATTCACTACATTCGCAACATCATACACAACATTCACAACTCTATTCAACAAAACAAGAATCTTCATGTTAGCACAACTTTCATCTTTCCATGAACTTTAGTAGATAAGGTGCAACTATGTATAGATGATATTGCTCCATCTCCTTAACAAACCTTCTTATCAACACTCTTCTGTCTACTTCTCTACACATCACTTTGCTTACAATGTTTCTGATTACTTACTCTACTATCATCACTGATCACCACTCTACAAAAATCTCCCTTTGGCTTCTCTATCTTTTAGAAACTCTATTGTTGTTATTGATCATCATAGACAAGTACTCCATACCACTGTTGACATCAATGACAACACATATGCAACAATCTACCCCTTTGGCATTGATGGAAACACTTGACTTGATATACAACTTTCTCTCCCTTTGACAACAAGGACAAAGGGCCAGTGGTCTTCCTCTATACCTGCAAGTACATATAATCTTGATGCAGAGGGAAAACAAGGACTATAACTAGATTTCTTAGCCACTGCAAACCCTTCAATGGTATCTCAAACTATACCCTGCAAACTTATTCTTTTCAAGCTTATTACACTAGTCTCAAACCCTTAACAAGGCCTAATGACAACCTTGAATGACAATACATCTTCCTTGATGATTTCATAGGCTTCTTAGATCTTCAAAATTCTATACAGGGTCTTATCAAACCCTAGGGTTCCTATCATGCATTCAAAAAGGACAAATTTGATCAAACCCTCACTGTTCTAGGGTTCTTGATAGTCTTTTCTGGACAACAACACACAGTCTTAAATAATTCACTCATACAGAGGTTTCATGAACTATCCTTTTGTAGAAATTTATTACACATCCAAATGAACACTTTCACCAAGTTTTATGATTTTTCAATGGTGCAAACTCATGATATGCTTTTTATTTCTCATTGAAAACCCTAGGTCTGTGACAAGGCTATTAGTAGCATTTTTGCCATATCTTGATCAAAACAACATGAAATCAAACCAAACCAATTGCATTAGATTCATAGAACAAATTTCTAACTTTTCATACACCTTTAGACCTAAAACTATTCTGTACATGGCCGTACACAATTGTTCTTTGACTATATTTGCAGAAAATTGACCTAAAATGTGAGGGAAACAAGGTGTTTTCATCAATAAGCTCCTTCAACTGTTTCTTGGAGAATTCTTCATCATTGTTTCGATGTGATTGAATGAATACCAAGTAGTTACTAATCAAATTAAATGACTTTTTCATCAAAACCTAAAGTAACCTAATGTCTTTTTTTGCCCTAAAATTGTAAAATATGCACTTTTACAACCTAGGAATGAAACCAAAACATGAAAAGAGACCCTACATGGTCTTTCATGGTCTTATAAGACCTTATTAGACTCAGAAAATCAAAAAATAGGGCTTAGGAACAAACCCCAACCTTCCACAAGAAAAAAATCACCTAGAAAATTCAAATTTACATTTTGGTGGGAAAACCAAAATTTGAATTTCTAGGACTTCCTACGAACTCTATGTTAGATTCATGACAGACAACTGAGAGGGTGGGGGGGTGAATAAGTTGTCTAAAACTTTCTCCCAAATTAAACACTTAAGTCCACTTTATAGTTTAGTAGAAAAATAATAAATCAATCATGAAACATAATGCATTAGATCAAGAGCAGAAACACATCAACACATAAGACACCAAGATTTTGACGTGGAAAACCTAGTTAAGGGAAAAACCATGGGGTGATTAACCCAAGAATATATTATCTATTAGAAGAATAGAAAGAACAAAATGGCACATGCCAATTAGGGCTCACTACCCAAGCACACTGCTCACAAGAGGCCCACTGCCTATAAGAGACACACTGTCTACAAAATAATAAGTATCACATACTTAAACTGGAGAATAGCATCTTCACCATGCTTGAGTCAGTTCCATTTAAGCCCAATACTTCTGCTCTTCTTTTTCTCTTCTCTTTGCTACCACACTCTCATCTCCACAAGAAACAATTTGAAATGACTTCACAACTCCTTATTTATACAAGACATCGACTTAGGAGTTATCATCCAAGTTGGCATACATAACAGAGAAAATACAATATGACTTAGTACAAAAGACTTCACATGAAACAACACATTGTCAACCACACAGATTTGAGACTTTAATCTTCTTCTAGGAACATGCCAGTCTTCACATAACATCTTCAAGATCATCTGCAGGATGTGTAACTCATCCAGTCAGCCAGAGTTAGGAAGAACACCATCATCTGGAAGTAATTCTTCCATTGCCAGCTCAATCTTCAATGCAGATCACCAACATGAACTGGACACGATCCAAAGACCTCCACAAGCTTTCCTGAATCACCAAGAACGTCCACACTACATCTGCTTACTGAAATCCTTATCTCCTTCATCTGGAACCTCAAGAACACAGTCTGTCATTATTGTCACAATGGAATAGATGCTTCTGGACCTCCAGACCACGAACAAATTGAGTTGTAACTTCACATGGACTTCCTAAACACTTCACCAAATCCACAGAATAGGATATTACATTTTCGGATCTCACCAGACCTATTTGTGTCACTCTGTAACCTCTGAACACCTGCCGGAACTAGTTTTACTTGAGTAGCCATAACTTCTTCAGATCTTCATGTGAACCTCTGAAATCATTTCTGGATCACCTTAAGACACATATCTACGAACCCTTTGATGTGCATCCTCTATTCTTCTACTTAGCTAAGATCTTTAGCTTACTGACTTCACTGTTCTTCTCTGTTTTTGATTAGGACTAATTTTCTCAATATCCTCAGCACACAGCTCTTCCAATCCTTATCATCAATGCAATAGCAGTATGTTGACATCAATGACAACACCGGCTAGGCCCATACTTGCAACAATCTCCCCTTTTGTCATTGATGCAAACATATGATGTGAAAAACTATTTAATCATCAAGACAAGAACTTCTCCTTACTGTCACAACTTCTCTTCCTTTCTTGCTCCCCCTTTGATCAACAACCACTTTTTTTTGCATGTCTTCTCTCCCCCTTTGACATCAATGGCAAAGGGCACATACTTGCAAATCCATCACTGTAGAATTATACCAGCTACTCCCCCTGAGTAGCAGCTCCCCATCATCAATCTTGACCACAAGATATGACTGTGATATCCACCGTACTGATGAACATCAGTGCACCTTAGTTCATCATCGGAGGGATAATAACCCCTAACTTCTCCCTAAGATACTCAAAAGAGTCCTTAGGTAGAGGTTTGGTAAAGATATCTACAATCTAATCCTTGGAAGGTACAAACTCCAATCTGACTTCATTCTTATTCACTTGCTCTCTCAAAAAGTGAAATTTTATGGATATGTGTTTAGTCTTTGAATGCAACACCAGATTCTTAGATATATTTATTGCACTTGAATTATCATAGAAGATTGTGATGGGCTCCTCATATTCCACTCTTTTGTCTCTTAGCATTTGCTTCATCCACAAAACTTGAGTGCAACTACCTGCTGCTGCAATATATTCTGCTTTACCAGTGGATAGAGATATTGCCTCTTATTTCTTGCTCAGCCAAGAAACCAATCTCTTCCCCAAAAAGAATGCTCCACCACTGGTACTCTTCCTCTCATCCATATCTCCTGCCCAATCTGCATCTATGTATGCATGAAGAGAGAAATTATGATCTCTAGGATACCACAAACCATACTCAACTATCCCTTTTAGATACCTAAAAATCCTCTTGATTGCCATGACATGAGATTCTCTAGGATCAGCTTGGAATCTAGCAACATGACCAACATCATTCATAATATCAGGTCTAGTTTGAGTGAGATACAACAATCCTCCAATCATTGACCTGTACTGTTTCTGATCAGTCTTAGGAGAGTCATCATCTTTGTTCAATTTATATCTAGTTGCCATGGGAGTACTCATTGGTTTTGACTCTTCCATCCCAAATTTCTTCAACAATTCTTTCACATATTTGGTCTAAGAAATGAAGATTCCTTTCTTAGTTTGAATGATTTGTAGACCCAAGAAGAAATTCATTTCCCCAAGCATGGACATTTCAAATTCACTTTACATTTGATTTGCAAAGGTTTTGCACATACTATCTCTTCCTCCAAAAATTATATCATCCACAAATACTTCAACAATCAAGATATTTTCATGATCAATTTTGAAGTACAAATTATTGTTAGCAGTACCTTTGTTAAAACCAATCTTCAAAAGATGCTTATCTAATCTTTCATACCAGGCTCTTGGGGCTTGCTTGAGTCCATACAGTGCTTTTTTCAACTTGTAGACCATATCACCATGATCAGACAATTGAAATCCATCCGGTTGCTCAATGTATACTTCTTCCAAGTCACCATTTAGGAAGGAAGACTTGACATCCATCTAATATACTTTGAAATCTTTGAAGGTAGCAAAAACAAGAAATAATCTGACTTCTTCAATTCTTGCCACCGGAGCAAAAGTTTCTTCAAAATCAACTCCTTCTATTTGAAAGTAACCCTTGCAGATCAATCTAGCTTTATTTCTATTTACTTCACCAACTTCATTCAATTTGTTCCGGAAGACCCATTTGGTTCCAATTACATTCTTATTTCTAGGTCTAAGAACAATATCCCAAGTGTGATTTTTCTCAATTTGCATCAGCTCTTCCTCCATTGCTTTAGTCTAGTTTTCATCATTGCAAGCTTCATTCACTATCTTAGGTTCAATCTTTGAAATCAAACAATACTCTTCTGAATCTTGAGCAATCCTTCTTCTTGTTTGTACACATTTTATTTTATCACCTATGATCTGATCTTCAGAGTGATTCAGTTTTACATACCTGGGAACTTTGGGAGTTTCTTGCACTTTTGATTCTTGAACAGGCTCATTCAAACTCATCCCTTCTTCTTGATTTACCGGATCAGTTTGAATCTGAATTTTAGAGGGGGGTTGGGCTCATTGAATCAGAACACCATTATGATAATCTTCATCATATTCATAAAACCTTGAGGGTTTTTCAATTGCTTCATCAACCTTCACATTTGTACTTTCTATAATCTTTCTCAGTCTCTTGTTATAGCACCGGTATGCTTTTCTTTGAGTAGAATAGCCCAAGAATATTCCTTCATCACTTCTAGCATCAAATTTGCCTAAATCTTCATCCCTCTTAATGTAACATTTGCTACCAAAAACTCTAAAATACCTCACTATGGGAGTGATTCCAAACCAAAGTTCAAAAGGAGTCTTACTGGTATTGCTTCTGATTTGTACTTGATTGAGAGTATAGATTGCAGTGCTTACAGCTTCTCTCCAATACATCTGAGGAACATTTGCTTCCATCATCATGGTCCTAGATGCTTCCTGGATGGTCCGGTTCTTTCTCTCCACTACTCCATTCTATTGTGGAGTCCTAGGAGCAGACAACTATCTCTTTATTCCATGTTTCTCACAGAATTCTATGAACTCACCGGATGTGAATTCTCCACCTCTATCAAACCTCAAACATTTTAATTTTAATCTAGTTTCATTCTCTACCATAGCTTTGAATATTTTGAATTTCTCAAGAGCTTCTGATTTCTCTTTTAGAAAAGTAACCCACATCATCTAGGAATGGCCATCAGTTAATAACATGAAGTATCTATCATCTTGCACACTCCTTATTCTTGCCGAACCACATAGATCAGTATGAACTAAATCCAATAATTTGGTAGAAGATTGTTCCTTGCTTTTGAATGAGACTCTGCTTTGTTTCCCCAACTAACATTCTTTGTACAAACTATTTGTAGGTTTCACCAGTTTTAGAAGATCTCTTACAGCCTGAGTGTTGCTTATCTTGATGATATTATCAAAATTCACATGACACATCCTCCTATGCCATAGCCAACTCTGATCAATTTGCACAAATAGACAACTTTTACCAGTACCAACTAAATTGAAGATATTACCTTTTGTTTGAGTACCAGATGCAATCTCTGTTCCAGAACTTTCAAAGATCTTGCATTTTCCATTCTTGAATTGGAGATCATAGCCTTTGTCCACCAACTGTCCAACACTGAGAAGATTGTGCTTCAATCCTTCAACATATAGTACATTACGGGTTTTGTTCTTTCCATAAAAAAAAATAGTTCCCCTACCTCTGATTCTACTAGTAGAATTATCACCAAACTTTACTATTCTTCCTTCATACCTTTCCAAATCTATGAACTTATTTTTGTCACCTGTCATATGGTGAGAGCATCCACTGTCAATGACCTAAGCATCCTTTTCTTCAACTTGGGCATCCAGAGCCCTTTCTACAATTTTATGATTGATAGATTCAGAGGGCATTGGATCTTCTTCCTTGATGGAAATAAACACCCAGTCACTTCTAGATTTGTTTCTTGTTTCTGATTCATCATCTATTAGTCCTTCATCATCATCCTCTTCATGAACATAGTAACAATTCTTTTGGAACCTTGATCTGTTAGGATTTGGTCTTGAAAATCTTTTCGGACACTTTGAGGAAAAATGACCAATCTTATTGCAATTAAAACACTTAAAAGGTAATTTCCCTTCATACTTACCAGATCCTCTTGGTAGTCTTTTTGCAATAAGGGCTTCAAGTTGAGTAGTTTTTGCTTCTTCTTCCAGGTCTTTTCTTGCTTTTTCATACCATGATAGTTTCCTTGAAGAGTTTTCTCCTAGATCAAACCTTTGTTTACCTTTTACAGAGGCACTAGATTTGAATGCATATTTAGTCTTGGGGGGGCATCTCCAAACTTGGTCAATTCAAATGTAGCCAATTTACCAACTAATTGATCTCTTGTGACACTTGAATGGGCTCTAAATTCTTCAATGGCAGCAACCTTGTATTTATAAGCACGAAGGGATCTGAGAACTTTTCCAACAATCTCATCTTCATCCAAGACTCCACCTACACATCTAATGCCACAAACAAGCTCATTTACTCTTGGCATAAAAGTAGTAATATTTTCATCTTCTCTTATCTTCAGATTTTTAAATTTTCCTTTCATACTCTGTAGCCTAACACATTTAACATACTTATCTCCTTCATGCAGAAGTTCCATTTTTTCCAAAATCTCAAAAGCAGTTTCTAGGTCAACAACATTTGTTAGCTCTAAATCAGACAAGGCACTTAGAAGAGCTTCTTTAGTCCACAGATTATTTTCAGCATCTGTGATTTTGTTTGCAATTTTTGGACCATTCTATGGAGGAGTATACTTCGTTGAAGCCATGGTCCAATACTGCATTCCTATACATTGTAAGTGACATTTCATGTGACTTTTCCAAAGATTAAAATTGGTTCCATCAAACTTTGGACTATCCTTCTTGTAGGATGACATCCTGGATCTCCTCAAGCAGTTAAGCTCCTTTTAGAGGAACTTAGCTCTAATTCCAATTTTTAGATTCAGGACAGACAATCGAGAGGGGGGGTGAATCAGTTGTCTAAAACTTTCTTCCAAATTAAACACTTAAGTTCACTTTATAGTTTAGTAAAAAAATAATAAATCAATCATGAAACATAATGCATTAGATCAAGAGCAAAAACACATCAACACATAAGACACCAAGATTTTGACATCAAAAACCCAGTTAAGGGAAAAAGCACGGGGTGATTAACCTAAGATTGTATTCTCTGTTAGAAGAATAGAAAGAACAAAATGGCACATACCAATTAGGGCTCACTACCCGAGCACATTGCTCACAAGAGGCCCACTGCCTACAAGAGACACACTGTCTACAAAATAATAAGTATCACATACTTGAACTAGAGTATAGCATCTTCACCATGCTTGAGTCAATTCCATTTAAGACCAATACTTCTGCTCTGCTTTTTCTCTTCTCTTCACTACCATACTCTCATCTCCACAAGACACACTTTGAAATGACTTCACAACTCCTTATTTATACAAGACATCAACTTAGGAGTTATCATCCAAGTCAGCATGCATAACAGAGCAAATACAATATGACTTAGTACAAAAGACTTCATGCGGAACAACACATTGTTGGCCACATAGATTTGAGACTTCAATCTTCTTCTAGGAACATGCCAATCTTCACATAACATCTTCAAGATCATCTGTAGGATGTGTAACTCATCCGGTCAGCTAGAGTTAGGAAGAACACCATCATCTGGAAGTAATTCTTCAATTGCCAGCTCAATCTTCAATGCGGATCACCAACATGAACTGGACATCATCCAAAGACCTTCACAAGCTTACTTGAATCACCAAGAACATCCACACTACATCAGCTTACTAAAATCCTTATCTCTTTCATCTAAAACCTCAAGAACACAGTCTGTCATTACTGTCACAATGGAATAGATGCTTGCAGACCTCTAGAGCACGAACCAATTAAGTTGTAACTTCACATGGACTTCCTAAACACTTCACCAAATCCGTAGAATAAGATATTGCATTTTCAGATCTCACCAGACCTATCTGTATCACTCTGTAACCTTTGAACACTTGTCGGAACCAGTTTTACTTGAGTAGCCATAACTTCTTCAGATCTTCATGCGGACCTTTGAAATCTTTTCTGGATCACTTTAAGACACATATCTATGAACCCTTTAATGCGTATCCTCTGATCTTCAACTTATCTAGGATCTTTAGCTTATTGACTTCACTATTCTTCTTTGTTTCTGATTAGGGCTAATTTTCTCAATATCCTCAGCACATAGCTCATCTAATCATTATCATCAATGTAATAGGAGTATGTTGACATCAATGACAACACCAGGCCCATACTTGCAACACTCTAAACCATTGGAAATGATCCAAATGGACTCTAATTAACCTTCAATGACTAATTCAAGACTCTTGAAATCAAAATGACCTCAAAACACAAACTAAACATTAAAATAGCCTTAAAAGCATGAAAAAAGTGATGCTCCTGCATCAAATCTCCCCCTAACTACACTAGTCTTGATCTTCCTTTATTGCTCCTTATCTGCCAATTCCCTCTGACAATTTCATCCTTGTCATCCTCCATAAAATCTTATCTACCTTCTCCCCCTAAGAGGTAGCCATCATTAATCCAAGGATAAAATATGTCTTGAATTACTCCCCATGGACAGATGCACCATCTATGCATCTAGTTAGAAGGAGGGGAAACAACCCCTAACTGCTATTTGAGATACTCAAATGTCTCCTTAGAAAGTGCCTTTGTAAATATGTCTGCAACTTGATCCTTTGTAGGCACATACTCCAATCTAACCTCTTGATTTACAACCTTCTCTATCAGAAAGTGATACTTGATAGATATGTGCTTGGTCCTAGAATGCATCACTAGATTCTTTGAAATAATGATGACACTTGTATTGTCACAAAGAATAGGAATGGGCTCATCATACACTACCTTGATAGCCTTCAATGTTTGCTTCATCCATAACACTTGAGTGTAGTAGGATGTTGCAACTATATACTCTACTTCTTCTGTTGATAAGGACATTGAATCCTACTTCTTACTCAACCATGAGACCAATCTATCTCCCAAAAAGAAGGCTCCACCACTAGTACTTCTTCTATCATCAACACTACCAGCCCAGTTTGCATCAGTATAGGCACTCAGAGAAAAGTCATCACCTTTTTGATACCACAATCCATATTTTAGAGTGCTCTTCAAATATCTGAAGATCCTTTTGACTACCTTTACATGTGTTTCCCTTGGATCATCTTTGAACCTTACAACCAAGAAAATAACTTGCATAATATCAAGCCCTGGTGTCGTTAAGTACAGTAGGCCTCCAATAATAGACCTATACAAAGTCTGATCAGCTTGAGGTGACTCATCATCTTTGTTCAAATGACAACTTGCTACCATAGGAGTACTTACTAGTTTGATGTCCTCCATACAAAACTTCTTCAACATCTCCTTGACATACCTTTCTTGAGAGATAAAGATGCCATCATCTAGTTGAGTGATTTGGAG
The DNA here is from genome assembly GCA_027924645.1 of Cunninghamia lanceolata. Classification (NCBI taxonomy): domain Eukaryota; kingdom Viridiplantae; phylum Streptophyta; class Pinopsida; order Cupressales; family Cupressaceae; genus Cunninghamia; species Cunninghamia lanceolata. Next base: position 647,285 of record BSBN01000246.1, read on the forward strand.
TCCAAGAAAGAATGATAACTCACCTATCATAGATATTTCAAATTCTTTCTACATCTCTTCTATAAACTTCTTACACATCTCATCATTGCCACCAAATATTATATCATCAACATACACAACAATAATTAGAATTTTCTCAGCCTCAATTTTGATGTAAAGATTACTATCTGTGGTACCTTTCTTGAAGCCTTGTTGGAGTAAGTACTTGTCCAACCTTGCATACCAAGCCCTAGGGGCTTGTTTGAGACCATACAAAGCCTTCTTAAGTCATCATACCATGTTTAGGTATTTTAATAACTGAAATCCATCAGGATGCTCTATGTAGACTTCTTCTTCTAAGTCACCATTCAAGAATGCAAATTTCACATCCATTTGATATACCTTGAAACCTTGTGAATTGAAAATGAAAGAAAGATTCTGATTGCCTCCATTCTTACTACCAGAGCAAATGTCTCATCAAAATCAATTCCGTCTACTTCTGAATAACCTTTGCAGACCAACCTTACTTTTTTTCTTACCATTTCTCCATCTTTATTCAATTTGTTTCTAAAAGTTGTACTCACTTTGTACCTATCACATTTTTGTCTGCAGGCCTTGGCACCAATTCCCATGTTTGATTCTTCTCTATCTGATTTAGTTTTTATTCCATTGCTTGTATCCATCCTTCATCCTTACTAGCCTCAAGAAAAGTTTTAGGTTCTACTATGGATAGTAAAGAAAAGTTTACCTGTTCATTTTTTCTTGCAAATCTTCTTCTTGTCTGCACTGCTTAATTCTTGGACCTCCAATGATCTAATCTTTTGGACGATTCTTATGAACATACTTGGTAGAAGTCTTGGTAGTTTTCTCTTGAGTTTCTTCCTTTTCTTCAACTTCTACTTCTTCTGTGCAGACGGATTCTTCTAACCAATAGTCTTCTTGCTCATATATTTTTTGATGTGACTCTTCATCAACCCTAACATTTTCACTCTCAACTATCTTCCTTAGTATTTTGTTGTAGCATTTGTAGGCTTTGCTCCAAGTTGAGTATCCAAGAAATATTCCTTCATTAGATCTTGAGTCAAATTTTCCCAGACCTTCTTTATCTCTTTTGATGTAGCATTTTCTTCCAAAAACTTTGAAATACTTGACTGATGTTGGTCTTCTATACCATATCTCATAAGGTGTCTTGGTGTTGTGTACCCTTAGTTGTCCTTTGTTGAGAATGTAGACAACACTATGGAATGCCTGTTTCCAATATGTATCAAGCAGCTTGGCTTCACTCAACATTGTTCTATCCATCTCCTGAACTATTCTATTCTTTCTTTCCACTACTCCATTTTGTTGAGGAGTTCTTGCAGCAAAAAAGTGCCTCTTTATTCCATGTTCTTCACAAAATTCCTAAAACTCACTTGATGTGAACTCACCACCTTTGTCAGACCTTAGACACTTGATTATAGAATTCATTTCATTTTCAACCATGGACTTGAAAATTTTAAACCTACTAAAAGATTCTAATCTTTCTTGCAAAAATATTACCCATGTCATTCTAGAGAAATCATTAATGAGCCACATGAAATATATCTCACCTTGTAGACTCTTTGTCCTAGTAGGTTTGCATAAGTCAGTATGAACCAGTTCCAATGGCCTTGTAGAAGAATACTCCTTAGACTTGAATCTTATAATTGTCTGCTTCCCCATCTGACATTCCTTGCATAAGGTGCTTGTAGGCTTGATGATCTTTGGTATGTCTCTTATTGCTTGCATGGAGCTGATCTTCACAAGATTGTCAAATTTGATGTGCCCCATCCTTTTGTGCCACAACCAACATTCATTTGTTTGTCCTAGAAGAGAAGTCCTTCCATTTACACCTTTTAGAGTGTACAAATTGTTCTCTATCCTAGCACCTTCTGCCACTAATCTTCCAAACTTTGCTCTTCTAATTTCACATCCTTGATCATGAAATATGAGATTATATCCTTTGCTACACATCTGAATTACACTGAGAAGATTGTGCTTGAGACCTTCTACATAAAGAACATCTTTTGTTTTGGATTTTCCATTAATACTTATGGTGCCTTTTCCACAAATCTTTGCAGATGAATTGTCTCCAAACCTGACTGATCCACTATTCCACCTAGCAAGATTGATGAATTTACTCTTATCACCTGTCATATGACTTGTGCATCCACTGTCTATTACCTAGAGATTTGTTTTCCCTAGAGCATGAAATGATGTTTGGACTAACATTAAATTTTCAACTTCATTGTTTGTCTCTTGTCTTTTGGAAGGGTCATTCTCCTTGTCTTGCTCAGTAGCATCAGTTATCTAAGATTTTGATTTTGCTAATCCACTCCTGCAATATCTTGCTATGTCTCTAACATTGTTGCAAATATGAAATATCACTTTGAATTCCACTAGTGAAGGAAGAGGATTCCTACTTACAAAATTTCTTCTATTCATTCCAAACTTGCACTCCATAGCCTTGTGACCATATTTATTGCACATAAAACAATAACCAAAGAAAGCATGATTAAACCTATTTACGGTGAATTGTCTTGCATAAAAAGGTCTTCCAAGTGAGGCATGATGAGATCAAGTCTCCTTCAGTGTCATCCAAACCTCCAAACTTTGATTTTTCAAATTCCTTTCTGAGCGATAGTATTTCTTTCTCAAGTCTTGTACATTATTTTGTCTTAGCTTTAGTCAGAGTTCTTTGTTTTTGATTCTCCTTCCTTGCACAGTCCAAGTCTTTAGGAGTAGAAATGCATTCTCCTTCAAAATCACCTTCACACTCTTCTTCATCTACAACCTTGACTGAACCATCAGAGATCACCATGACCATGAATAAGAATTCTCCTTTATCATCATCTGATGAATATTGATCTACTTCTTCTACGGAGCTATAGTGTTCTTTGGAAAGGAGGTTCCTCTTGAAACCCTTGCTGCTATTTTCATTTTCTCCAAAAGGACATTTAGAAGCATAATGACCAACTATTCCACATTTAAACATTTGAAAGGTAACTTACCTTTATACTTGCCTGATCCCCTCTTCAACTTTCTCACAAAGTTTGCTTCTTCTTCCTCACCTTTACTGTATAAATCAGACATTCCTTCATTCTTCACAACTTTGAAAGCAACTTATATTTTATATAGTCCAATGACTTCATTTCTCATCTCATAGATAGTGAGGGACCCAAACAACTCTTCCATGGTAAGTGTCTTCAAATATTTGTCTTCTTCAATTGCAAATTTTTTTTAGTCAAATCTATGAGGGAGAGTTCTCATGATTTTCTTCACAACCACACTATTAGCTAGATCTTCACCTAGACTTCAAATTCCATTAAATACTTCATCTACTTAGATCAAATAGCTAGTAATGTTTTCCTCTTCTTTCATCCTTAGATTCTCAAACACTATTTTGTAAGATTGCAATTTTGCTTGCTTTATAGTGTCATTTCCTTGATAGAGATTTTTGAGCTTATCCCATATCTCCTTGGCTGTCTTGCACTACACTACCTTGAAAATCTCTAAACAGGTCAAACCACTTAAGATGGAATTCTTATCTTTGGCATTATTTTCATGAGCCTTCTTCACATTTGAATCTATAATAGGATGTTTGGGTTCAATATAAGAATCCATTGTAGCTCTCCAAACATCATACCCTAGTGAGGTAAGATAGCCTTCCATCCTTTCACCCCAAAAGGCATAGTTGCTTCCATTAAATATTGGTTCTTTAGAAGAGGACTCTTTTTGAGCTATGTGTTCTACTCCAAGATCTACCTTCAGCTATTAGGTTGTACCAAGGAACTCATCTCTGATGCCAATTGTTAGAACACATTGATATACTAAGAGGGGGGGTGAATCAGTATATGCTAAAACTTAATCCAAAATAACTTTATCAACCAAATCTTTCTACTGCCTTAAATAGATAAAGAATCAAACTATGCAATTCAAAGTACAAAACCCAATCACACATCCATAACACTAGATTTACATGGAAAACTTAGAAGGAAAAAACCACGGTGAGCAAGCTACTTGGATCTACTGTCCAAATCTAGCCTCACACATAAAACAAGATTTACAATAGGTTTTATGGTCTACAACCCAAAGGAAGATACAAATCCCTAATACATTGTTTTATGGCTTCAACCAAAGGAAGATACAACTCCCTAAAGTGCTACAACACTTATAGAAAGAGGCTACAACCTCTATATTGAATACTTGTCAAGTTCCATTGATCAAACACCTCCATAGCAACAACACCCTTCACACTTCAACTCATATTCTCAACAAACTTTGCTAAATTCAACACACTTCCACACACACATACTCACATCCACACTGATACATGCATCCTCACACACTCTCACACTCTCATTCCATTCACACCAAACAAGATCTTTCATTTATATCCTCCACAAGCTTCAAAATCTTACTCCTTCGTTGGCCAAGATTAAACATGTAGCATGAAATGTGCAACAACCACAACAAGTTGACATACAAAATCGTGTATAAATCTAATGTGGTTTAAACCAAGTAATAATTAGGAGCTATTTCACCTTAACACACATCTCCATGCTAGCGCATACTTCTAAAAATTTGGCACAATCATCAAAACATATCAAGTCAGCCCAGTAAACATTTATCCTTCAACATATATTGGCTCCAAACCTAAAGTGGTATTGGAGAGATCAATTAACGTCATGAAGATCACTTCAAAAATATTAAATGACTTGTAAGAACATTTCCACATATTCCTTTCTCTAAAAAATACATCTTGTTTTGGTGCAAACAAATAAACGCATAACATAACATCTCTTGCAAACTTTGAACATATAGTCTTGAGATAGAACATTGAAAAACCAACTTGCAATACACTACAACACCTGAATCCTAGAAATAACAAACATATAGATCATCTGCACTCATCCTATAAATAACAAAGCCAAATAATATAATATTGTGAAATACAGTGGCTTTTACTTTCTCCTCTGGGCAACTCTAATTAGAAATATGATATATATTTACTCTGCTGACTTCGGAGAACCTCTGTGGTACATTATATCATCTAAAACTTGAACCATGCATACATTTCACCTTTATCCAGCTATCCTTCAAGCCACGTTATCACATCTTCAAATGCAAAGAAATGCAGAGCATTTCTCTAATTCTTTCTGACTCCAACAATATTAAATCAATGTCTTCACTCTGCAAGCTCTAGAATCTTCTACATTAACTTCTATGCTCTAAAATCAGGAACATACATGCTTCACACATGTCTTTGTCAAACTTCCAAACCACAAGACCACATCTTCAAATGCGAGGAATGCAGAGCATTCTGTGGAGCTTCTTTAGTGCAACCTCTAGTGCCTTAGATTGTCTGAAACTTTCTGTCATATCTTATGAAATGATTTTCATTAGGAAGAAATGAATACATCATTCACTACATTAGGAACTACATTCACAACATCATACACAATATTCTCAACTCTATTCAACAAAACAAGAATTTTTATGTTAGCACAACTTTCATATTTCCACAAACTTCAGTAGATAAGGTACAACTATGTACAAATGATACTGATCCATCTCCTTCATAACTCTTCTAATCAACACTATACTATTTTCTCCTTTACACATCACTTTGCTTACAATGCTTCTCATTACTTACTCTATTGTCATCATTGATCACCACTCTGCAACAATCTCCCTTTGGCTTCTTTGTCCTTTGGCAACTCTATTATCATTATTGATCATCAAATATCACTACTCCATACCATTGTTAACATCAATGACAACACATATGCAACAACATCTTTCCTTCATGCTTTGTTCTAGCATTCCATTCTACTTCAGATTTACCTCTACCTTACTAGGGCATGTGCTCTTTATCTATCATCATTACTATTGTGGATATGGAAATACCATTCATAGAGCTTGAATGATGAAAGCTCCTAAATAGAACCGAACCATTTTACTTCTTTTGTGTGTGTAGGTCATATCCATAGGAATTGGTCAAAGAGAAGTTGCAGAGAACAAAAGCATAGGAAGGTGAAGGCATTGGAATTAACACAGTCTACAAACCCTAATTAGGGTCTAGGGTGCCCAAGTGCCCTTGTCCTAGGTAGTTCTGCCTCCAAGTACAATTCATGACATGATCCTTGATCTCTATTATTCATTTCATTTCTAGGTTTTGCTTTCGACAGTCTGTTTTACTCTGATCTTTGTCAATTAGGGTTTCTTGTATTTACCCTAGCTTGATTGATTAGATTTGGTTAGTTTATTCTCTATACAAGAAAAGAATAGAACCCCTATAGTTAAGCTCTCCTTCTTGGGTGGAAGCCAATCTTGGTTTGTTCCCTAGTGTTTTCTAGAAGAGGGTTTGACCTAGTTGGATCTATTGAGCTAGTCTCTCTTTTCTACATAACATTTTGGTGAACCCGTCATTGCTTGCACTTTGGCATCCTTATTGCATCAGATCTGAGCTATTTTCTACCTTATATCTGATTATATTACATTCATTCATCATTTTTCATAGTTATATAGCTTAATCTTGCATTATTTCATTGTTAGGGTTTGAAAAAAATTTGCAGTTTTAGGAAATCTAGCTATTCTTCAACCTAGGGTTTGTAGATTAGGGTTTTTTTTCAAATATTGTTACATTATTGGATTTATTAAAGGGATTTAATTTGCTTTACCTTATCATTATTTCTTTTCTAGGACATTCTTGCATATTTGCATTGGAAAAAAGTGAAAAATCAAAGCATTTTAGGCTTACAAAAAGGCATATTTGTGCATTGTTGTCATTGCATATGTTGTAGATCATCACAAAATGATTCAAATTTCTGATTTTTACATCATGTATTACTAAAATTACAGTAGATAATCATTTCATGGTGTTGTATCTCATATTTAAGACTCTCATTTGCTAGGGTTTTGTCAAAAAAGTTGCATTTTTTAAAAACCCAGTGAAATTCAAAACCTAGGGTTTGTAATCAAGATATTGTTTCAGATTTTTCTGCTATCATTTATATTTTAAATCTTATATTGCGTTGATGTATCATGTCATAGATATCATTTGTGTTCAAAAAAGAATTCTGGTATCAAAAAATTATGGTTTAGGATGTAAACATTTAAAATCTAGGGTTTTGCTAGTAAACCCTAGCTAGTCTTGCATTTAGTGCATCTTTATCAAAGCAAAAATATCTGAAACTTTGTTGCATTTAAGTGGATAAATCATTTGGGAACTTATTTTGCACATACTACACATCCTACATTTGCAAGACTTAGTTGTTGTGGTTACTGAGAATATCACAATTTTTGGAAGACCCTGCTCTTATTGCAGTTGTAGGTCTTTGATTGCAATCTTATTGAGATATTCATTGTACTTGGTTAATAAATTGTGCATATAGTAAACAAGTCATTTTATTATGGCTTCTTCTTGTTTAAAATCTTTGCATGCATACATATCATGGATTTTGAAATTTTTTCTAAATTCATTAATATGCATCCTCACATGTTAGATAACATAGCATCCATGTATGATATATCTCATGATGATGATAAATATTCTTCTCCTACTACAAATCATGATAATTCCATTGATATACTCTCTAAATCATGTGATGGTGAATTAGCTTTACCTACTTCACCCTATGCTTTTGACTCCTCTCCCAAAATGAAGACATTTTGGTGCAAGAGGATGAGATCATTGACATACTCCTTAGTATCTCTTCTAGAGATAAGGTTGAACATACTATTCCTACTTCTACCATATAGCACATGATAATTATATGGATCATCCTATTGATCTTCATCCTTTTTTTGAATGTTCAAGTACCTTGGATATCATTAATGAAGTGAAGACCCTTGATCTTCCTCCTTTGGTTGAATGTTCAAGTACCTTGGATATCACTAAGGATGCGAATACCCTAGATATTTCTCCTTTGGTTGAATATTCAAGCCCATTGGACATCACTAAGGATATGACCATCAACAATCATCTTAACAACACTTCACCCTCCCTTCATTCCAATTCTCTCCCTTCAAAGGATGAGGCATTAGTGGATAGGAGCAGCCTCTCAAAATAAATCCCTTAGGGATGGATGTCAAGCTTACCCAAAAGGAAAACAATGTCAATTCAATCATCATTAATAGACTTATTCCACTCACTAACAGGATAGTGAATAAGTGTACTAATGTTCCTAAAATCATTGTGCATGAGGCACCTAATTTGCCTCCTCACTTGAAACCAATGATTATGGTTCAAGGTGATCCAATACCACCTCGACCCCCACATTACATTCTCAATCTTGTAAAACAAATTACTCAAAAGAATCAAGGTCTTCAAAATGTGTCGTAGCATCATATGATCACTCACACATATAACACCCATAATCAAAGTAAGAACGCATCAAGTCTCAACCTACCCTACCTCAAGCACCTTGTCTTCCTCCACATATTGGTAAAGAATATGATCTTGTCGAGTAGCTCCATGCTACTTTGACCAAGATCTCTCTATGGGATTCAATACAAACATCACCTACATAACACAACTGCTAGACCAAATGATGTAGCATCTTTGCTTAATTGTATGCATGTGACAACATCAGATATATCATTTCAACTACATGAATTACCTCTCATAGAAGTTCAAAACTAAAAGAAGCCTCTTATGATATTTATCATGATTGGTAACATGAGGATAAGACACACTATGATTGATGGTGGATCAAGTCTTAATATTTGTGGAATAGATTTGTTAAATAAACTCAATATTAATACATCTCTCATCAAACTAGATAAAATGAGCATTCGTGGCTTTGGTAATGTTGGTAGGACATCACTTGGTAAAATCACCTTCTATATTAAGGTTGGACCTGTGACATTGCCTACCCTTATCCATGTCATGCCTAATGTTCTTTCATAAAATATTCTTCTGGGTAGACCGTGGATCCATGCCATGGGGACAGTCCTGTCTACCCTTCATCATTTAATAAAATTCATCTTTTAAAATGAAATACATATAATTAAAGCTGATCCATTTCTAGAAAGTTGCTTACAAACATAAGTGAGAGATCAAATTCCTTTAAGTGATTTGATCCCTTCTTTAAAATAAAATAGTGTTGGTCCTTCAAAAGCATTTTTTGGTGATGATTGGGGGGGTTTGTTAGATTTTACACCCTCCTTCACGGGTGAATATAAAATCTCACCCCCACACCCAAAGACGTCAAAGGTAAATGAAATCTCTTCACTACAATCTCTTACTTGTACAAAGTTTAAACTCAAGATTAATAATGATGGAACCCTTAAAATAGATGAAGATCTACTTATTCTACAAAAATGGAAACCATTTGTGATAAAGTACCATCTAATTCTAATGAATGTCTTGGTAGCGACGAGGTCTCTTTATATTTCAACCCCCATGGGATGGTTGAAACAAAGTTTGATCCTCCTCACCAAGATAAAAATAATGATCCTTCTTCTTCAACACATTTTAACAAAGACAATCATATGACCCCTTCTCTTCCTTTGGAATTGGAGAAGCCTTATGGGCTTGGATTCAAAATTCTTTCTAAACAAGGGTACAATGGAAATGGGTTAGAATGTAATGAACAAGGAGTTAAGGAACCTATCATTCACACCTCATTATTGTGCATATCATCAAGCACTTGGCCATTCCACTAACAAATGTCGAGTCTTGGGTGAAAAAAATTCAACAAATTTGAACAAGGTTTGGCTCTAGCACTTCTCACCATGCTTGATGTAGTCCCTAGAACACCTTGTACTCCATCCATTCTATAAGAAAGTTAGGGGAGGATAATTTTTTATAGGCTAACTTGCAAGTGTGGTCCCTCCCTCTCATTCATATTATGTTTATATGTATTTTTATCCCTATATTGTGATGATTTGTTGATTGTTAAGTTCTCCCTTGGCATCCTTGTTAGCACATTGGTACAAGGAGTAAGAACACATTATGTCATTCCTCTATGTATATCTTAATTCTTCTATATGTTATAATGTGTAATTTCATTATTTTTCTTGGATGATTTAGCATCCTTTCATGTTGATTCAATTTATGTGTACCTTCATGTGATCTTTCTTCCATCGTCTCAATATGTATATGGCATCTTGTTGCAATGCTTGGTGTCATACCATGTCTACACAAGCTAGTGTGTATCATGCCCATAAGAATCACCTTGGTTTACTCATCTTGGGGGCAACCCCTTGTTGTGATGTAGCTTTTGAAAACACATATCATTTGGTCATGTTCTTTTAGAAAGCTCTTGTGCCTGTTTTACATTTCTTCATCACTCTACCTTAAAGACAATTGCTCCCTGATGGAGTTAGCATTCACATTAAGGTGGGGGCATAAATCATGATATGAGACTTACTCTCTTTCTTTCTATCTAAACAATTGTTGATTATGTTTTTTACTACACTCTCTTGGAAAGGATTATGGTAAGCTTGGAAACAAGATCTTGAGTCTATGTTGTTCTCCTAAGTTGAATCTCCTTGCATGTTTGGGATAAGCGTTTCACCACCAACTAGAGTTTGGTAGTAAGGTCGCTTCACCTTCTTATTATGCAAGGCTTTGTGCAATTCCTCTTGCAGGAGGTAGTTTGTGTATTCCCTTAGGTAGAAACACTTTTCTTTAATCCGGATTATATGTATGATGTGTCTATACTCCTCTTACACTTCTCATTTCTAACTAACCCCTTAGAATTATTCTTTATTGCATCTTGGGGAATGATTCATGGTGATTAAGACATCACTTAGATTGAGGTCTCCTTTGTCTTGCTAACTTAAGGTCTTTCATATTATGTTTCTTGTGTTTGATGTATGGTGCGTATATTCTCATTCTCTATATATTCTTTATGCCTCACATGTGCTTTCTCTCTATGTTTTCCTTATGTATTCTCCTTGAATGTTTTGCATGTATTCTATGTGTGTGTTTCACTTTTATTCTATGTATACTTTGTGCCTTATGTGTATACTTGTTTCCAGTGTGTATACTTTGTCTATGGTGTGCATACCTTGTATATTGTGTGTATACTTTGTGTATGACATCTATGCTTTGTGTATTGCATGTATGCATTGTGATTTCTCAAGTGTATGCCTTGTGTATGACTTGTCTTATATCATGTTTTCTAAGTGCTTCATATGTGAGTGAATTATGTCATGTGTCTTATGTGTATGAAATTCATCATAGACTCCTAGGATCCTAAAGTTGGGCACTTGATTACCCCTCAAATTTGGTGACATTCTATGGCTTCTATTATCCTATGTGTTTACAATGTTAGAATTATAAGCTTGGGGGCTTAATCACCCCTCAACCTTGGTACAATTATTTGGCTTCTATATTTGTTGTGTTTGAAATTTGTCTTCTCCATCCTTTAGTATGAGTTCAAAATTAAGTTCGCACCCACACTAAAGTGGGGGATAAATGTTATAGAGTAGAATGTGTACACTACCATTTTACACTTAATTTAGCACCTGGGTAAACCTAAAATGTTTACACTTGTTAAGTAGGACCTATTATAACATATTTTTGAGCATTAAGCATGTAATTCTTGATCTCGATGCACAAAACCTGGAAAGGTAATTATAAGGCATGGCTAAGCACACTTTAAATGCCTTATCCTGAGAGTTTGGGGCTAAGTGACTAGGGCACACAAGTTCCCTTGTCCCCCCTTTAGTCCTGGCCTAATTAGTGGCTTGTTAGCTTGGGACCTCTTAAATGATTCCCAATGTCAGTCTCATGTGGTTTAATTCTCTATAAATCAACAAGAATGTATATAAAAATAAGTTATTCTATTCATTTGAACATCTCTAAGCTATCTCTAACATCTTGAAGGATTCTATTTCTCTCTCATGCTCTCTACTACTCTCTAAAGCTCTCTATTGTGGATTACTGTTGTGGCATTAACATATTGCAGATCTTGTGAAGATCTTTCTACTTCTTTTGGCTACACCAACTTCTTGAGTCAAGTTGTGACATTATATTAAGCATGATAGGGTTTCCATGCTCATGGTGACTTCTTTCCTTCATGCTTTGTTCTAGCATTCCATTCTACTTCAGATTTGCCTCTACCCTCCTAGGGCATGTGCTCTTTATCTATCATCTTTGCTATTGTGGAGGTGGAAAACACATTCATGAAGCTTGACTAAGGCAAGCTCCTAAATATCACCCAACCATTTTCCTTCTTGTGTGTGTGCAGGTTAGATTTGGAGGAATTAGCTGAAGACAAGTTACAAAGAGCAGAAGTACAGCAAGGTGAAGGCATTAAAATTAACACAATATACAAACCCTAATTATGGTGTAGGACACCCAAGCACCCTTGTCCTAGGTAGTTCTACATCTGTATCAAGGTTCTGACTTGATCTTTGATCTCTGTTATTCATTTGGTTTATGGGTTTCCACTTCCGACGGTTTGTTTTACTCTAATCTTTGTCAATTAGGGTTTTTTTCTTTACCTTAGCTTGATTGATTAGATTTGGTAAATTTATTCTCTATACAACAAAAGGATAGAACTCTTGTAGTTTGTCTCTCCTTCTTGGGTAGAAGACAAGCTTGATTTATGTCCTAATATTTTATAGAAGAGGATTTGACTCAGTTGGATATATTGATCTAGTTTCTCTTTTCTACATAACAATACCAATAATGAGGCCTCTCATATTGACTGAGAAGGAATCATGATATATGAACCATCAAAGAGTTCTTGTATGAAAAATGAAAAGAATGTAAGACTATATGTATATAACTATAAGAACTTTGAAATGAACATATAAATCACTATAATCAACTATAAGTTCATTAAACTATTAATTAAATCAAAATTCAATTCAATTACCTTGACTCTTTATTGACATTTAGAGAATCTTTGTACAATAAATAATGCTCTTTTAGGATGATCAGGAGTCCTACTAAAGCATACAGGGAGAGGTGTGGCATCACTCACATTTTGAATAGACTATAAAATAAAAATAACATCAAGATATAAATTAATATATAATTGCTAACAAAAAGGAAATGCATACAACAAAAAAAGGTTAGATGTGTAGAAAAAATTATACCATCAAGTCTAAGACAAATTGAATGATAGAAAGAGTACCATGATGAAATTTTGTAAGGTCCTCCTTTATCATCAACTGTTATCCCACTTAGAAACATTAGTAATAATATTTGTCTATATTGAATTCAAATAGAATATATCATGAAATAATTTTAAATACCTAAAAGAAGGATTGGCCTTTCTCCTCTTGTGTTCTAGTCCCTAATGTCTCAGCTTGTGTTCTAGTCCTCAATGCATCGACTTGTGATCTAGACCCTAATGCCTCAACTCATGTATTAGAAATATGAGGTACATCATATTTTGAGATGTTCAAGGCTGGCTCACTCATCTCTCCAAGAGGACCCAAACACAATTGATTTCACATAATTCAATTATAAGGCACACAAACATGTGTGGACAAGGAGTGTCCATTACTATCAAGTGATCCACTATGACCATCAATATCATGTGGTTGTGCTAGCTGAGAAGTTATTTTAATTAAATGCTTAGTCAAAGAGTGTATAGAAGAGATGCTCTTATGTGTTGCATCAACAACAATGAATGGGTGTTGAATAGGATTAGATAAGGGATAGGAGGAGGGGGAACAAATGGACCCTACATATTTCACATTGTCCTAGGTTTGTCTTGAGGCATTCCTCTACCTACTCCCTATAAAGTGCCTAAAATCAAAATAGTTCACATATTGACCTAATATAAACTTTGCACATAGTTTACAAAGGAAATATAAAGGTACACCAAGATTTTTGTTGGATGGTTTATCAAAAACCATCCACCAACAATTCCAAAAATTAATTTTGATACCTTGATGTGTGCACCACTTAATTGAAATTCTAGGCTTAAGTGCATCAACACACAATCTAATTTTGGGGTTCACAAAATGTTCCATCAACATGGCTTTGGTAATATTTAATTCCTTCACTTGGTCATGTATGATAAACTAGTGGGATATTCTACCCTCTTGGCTTCTCACTATTGTTGAAATGACTCATGTTGGCTTGTGAGGGTACAAACATGGTTAATAATTCCATTTAAGGTGGATGTCATTGAGCTCCATCAAGGGTGGCGATGACAAATTTTTATAAACCTATTTATTTCATTAATATTTTTTGCAATTTGTTCTTGAATTTCTGGTGGAGGGTTTGGTGGAGGAGGGTTCAATTTTTGAGGTTTTTCATCCATATTACCTATTACAAATTTAAAACATACAAATTTAAAATTTAAAAGAACAAATTTTATTAAACCATATACAATTTAAATTGAACATTTAAAAACCAATAAAAAATACTAAATTACATTCAAATTTGAGTTCAAAATCAATGTCTCAAGAAAATTCAAAAACCCTAAATAATATAAACAATTTTTATTTAATTAAAAAAAATTGGAAAATAAAAACTTAAAAAATTACCTCTAAATTGTTAAATTCTTGGAGAAAATTGGTTTGATCAAATATGATATCCACTCCTTTCTAATATATTCTCGATTTGATAGAATAAACCCATGAGTTGGCATTATAATGCACAACATAATTGAGAAATACATAATGGATATATGTTATGATAAAAATGGATAATTGTTAGTAACAGATATCTGTTACTAACAAATATCTATTTTGGTTTGGCATTACCAAGCAAATGCAAAATTTTGTTTGACTCAAATAAAAAGTCAAATATCTCATTCATATTTTTGGCTAAGTAAAGAAACATTTTTATCTATTGCCACTATTTGGCCCATGATGATCCTATACTCACCCTACCCCTAATGGGGATTCAATTGATTTAATTTAGTAAGACCATATATGTTTTCTAGTGGTAGTTCATTGGGACAAGTTTTGAATAGATCTTGAGTACTTGTTTTGTGATTACCACCTTGTAGCTATGGAGAACACCTTTAAGGACTTGAGTTTCCTTTTTGATGATAGTTCCATTGTATCTTTTGTTAGATCTTCTTCAGCTTCTATGCTACTTCAGTTTCCACCATGCTTTGGCTTTCCACCATCTTCAATTAGGCCTTGGACACCTAATTGAATCTTGGTACCTCTCATCACCAACTTGGATATAGTGACAATTTTACTAGAGATATTCATATTGCATTTTCATACCTCTTTTAGATTTTTAAGAGCTTCAACATGCACTATTGAGTTTACTTCTTCTAAAGGGAAGAAATATGGTTTATCATGCATGGATCTTCTTCAACGTATTGTACCATCTTTCCATCTCTAGTGTAGAAAGCATCACTTTTTGGGGTGGGCTCCCTAGTCTTGTTCCTCTTTCTCTCTTTGGGGGGTTCTTCATTCTTTCTCCTTAGGGATTTATCATTGTACATGGGTGCATAACATGACTTGTTTTGTCAAGACCATTTCACATTAAAAATTTCTCCTAAGTAACACTTAAGGTGATGCTGGTGTAATTATTTAATTGCACCTTTTATATTAAGTTTACTTTGGTAATTAGTTTTATTTACTTAGATTCAATATTAATGAACATTGTATGTTAAGTTGCACTCAATTGATCTTCAAGTTGAGTTCACTTGACTTAATTTCTCTTCATATTGAGTCCACTACTTATTGACTTATGGCTAACTCAACTTCTTTGGGAAAATTTCCACTAGTTCACTTGTGGCAGACTTAATTCCTTTTGGAAACTTGTCTTTATAGCTTGTTCTCCCAAAGTATATATATTTTATGTAATTTACTTCATTTTATGAATCAAATATCTAATCTATTTTAATCTCTCCATATTCTTGATAATGGATTTTAGCTAATATTTCCATTCTACACCATCCACATGGTTGCATCTAGAATTTGTTATCTTATCTAGTTACCTATATGTAGGCTTGTGTTTGGATTCTCATTGAATCTTGCACTCCAATTCTCACTTGATACAATAAAGAAAAAAATAGAGATAATAACAAGAAGAAAATCATACAGATAACCAAACATAAATATACATTAGCTTAAAGATGGTTTAATTTTCCATTTGATTTTTATTTATAGGCAAAAGTTCATACATCTAAATTTGCACATTTAACATGTACATTTATGGTGATTGGTGGGTAGTGAGATGGTGATATTTCTATTGGCACAATGGTATAGTAAGTCATATAGAACATTATCTTTAACATTATGATGTACTCTCTTTCAATCCTAAGAGTAGTAGGGAGACCTAAATGATAGAATCAATTGAAATGCCTTCTAGAAGCATTTGGAGTTTAGATTGCAATTATAATAGAACTTTGGATTTCAAAATGAATGTTTTAACATAAGTTGTATGTGTTTTTCTTTTAAGTGAGTAAACTTTATTTTATTTAATAATTGGGTACACAAATAATTATATTTCTTTAACTAATTTGTTTGACTAAGAGCTAAGGATTTAGGGGTATTCATATGAGTTTCAATTTCTTTGACAAACTTCTTTGGTTAAGAAGGAAGGTCTAAGGGACATCTTTGACTAAGATGCAAGTCGTATGTATCCATTCTACCAAATTCACATGTCCTAGCCTCATCCCTTATGTTTTGAAACACAAACTTGACCTCATTTCCTATAATGTTGGACTAATACATATTAAGGCAACAGATATAACTAAATTTTTTTATTGAAAGCCAAGGATTAAGGGTTAACCACACAAGCTTATTTGACTAAGAGACAAGGATTGAGGGTTATCCATGTACAAAATTCTTTGACTAAGAGCCAAGGACTAAGGGATAGCCACTATGACTTCAACTCCTTTGACTAACTTCCTTAACTAAGAGTCAATGACTGAGTGGCATTGACTTGAACTTTTACTTCCTTGACCATTTTCCTTAACTAAGAGAGTAACTATTTTGTGCTAATACATATTTAGCTAGTAGATAAAGCCAAATTTGCATGGGGCACAATCTCAACCTCATCCCTTCTAATGTTGCACTAATAGTTCACTACTTAATATTTTATCCTTCAAATACTAATTAAGAACTGACTACTTGCTTTTGGTTCAAGATTTTGTTTTGGACAATTATGGGTGTAGACACTTGAAAATAGTCACAACCGCATTCCGTTACCATCAACATAATAAATCAATCCAAATATAATAAATTCCACTATTCCACCCAACCCATATGTTAATTAAATAATACATAATTATTTAATTAATATTTTCTCATCTCTTCCTATCAGAAGAAATTATTTTCTCCTACTATAGTCCAAAATAAAAAATCCATTTAAAAGACTATAGTTCATATCCACCTCCAAAAAATTAAATAAATATACCTATTTATTTAATTGCCTATTTTGTCTATTTTTCATTACTTTTGTAATCAATCATTAAATTCCTCCTAAGTGTGTGCATATGGGTTAAATAACTTAATCTTAGGTTACCTCTTTCCCCATGCTTCTAGATGGAGACTTGTCATCTCATGTACATGACAAGTGGTGCCTTGGAAGTACGAGGAAATATTTCTTTTGTCATACTTGTCCTTTTTTCCACTATTCCTCCAATTTTAGATTCCATGTGGCACTATTTCATGGAATTTAAATTTACACTTGTCGTCTCTTCCAAAATTTAAATTCTTAACAAAATCCAAACCATACCTTTTCATAAATGAATCCTTACATGTCATACGCCTACCCAATCCTAGCCATCCATCCATTAAACCATTCAATTTAATCCCTTGGTCTCCCCTTGAATCTTGGAGCATCTTCCTCTTGTAATCTCCTTGTGCCATTTGTCCAATTCTCCTTACTTCAGGATCCTCAAGTAATGTGAGCCCTTGATCTTCAAAATTGATCCTAGCCCTCCATTCTCAGCTCCAAAAATCTATAAATTGAGCTCTTCCCATCCATTTCCAACAAGCAATTTGAATGTAATAAAATTCCTCCTCATTGAGCACTTAACATCTAGCAATTATCATATAGTGTTGCATATGTTTTCATTGATGTCAAAGTGTTATGATTGATGATATGGAGTTATGATTGTTGTATATGTTGTCCTTTGATGAAAAGAGCTGCATGAGGTATGAATGAAATTGTTTGAGAAAATATCAAGTTTACAAGAATGTCAAAGGCACAAGATATTATACCTCATTCTACCGCAGATAAATATATGGCATCATGGTTTGAAGGATATCTAGAGATAGCTATGAAGTATGTGTGATCTAAATTTCAGAGCATATTAACTACCAAAAAGATATCCAGAGTCAATAGAATGAAAATAGTGTTGTTGCAGTGTAAGGTTATCAGAGATGAAACAAAAAGCTACCACATTCCACCATATCTGCTTATATACAGCCTAGTGGATTGGATAATACGTAAAAAAAAGAGGGAAGTATGACATATTCAAGTTTTAGAGGGTATAAATTACCACAAATGTATTTAACAGTGTTCTAAGTTGAGACTGTGCGGATGGCTTGTGTAAAGGATACTAGTATCAATGTTTGAATGCTTGCATCAACAAGAAGAAACATGGACCAGAAAGGGGAGTTTATGAGAAGGTCTTTTAGGTCACATAGTGTTCATGGAATGAACCACTTGATGGAATTTCACTCCCCTAATACCGCATAGGTTCTGGAGCTAATGTATGAAAAACTAAGTACTTGCAGAGCTGACATGGTGTATTTGAGTGCTTGCACTGTGTGTCTAGAAGTGTGCACCAACAAGAAAGTTTGGGAGGAAGGAAATTGGGTCTAGTAGATCATTTGGTGTGAACCGCATAATGGGATTTCACTTTTACATTACTGCAGATGATTTGGGAGCCAACAAGTAAGGCCGGTTACACATTTTATGATACATGTTACCTTGAGGCTGACACATATAATGTTTAGAAGGCTTGCAGAGGATATATATGAAGGATAAAATATTGTTACATGTGAGTGTGGTGTGGATCATACAAAAAGAGAATGATCTGAAGATAGAATAGTGAGTCTATAAGCTATGATGTATAACTCATAATAGAGTTAGTATTGTGGAGGTGTTTGAGCCATCAGAATCAGTCAAATGACCAAGAAGATAGAACATATGACAATATGGAGGTGTTTAAGTGTTTAGAATAATTCAAGGATGTCAAGGTGTTAATAAAGATGATGTTGTAGAGGTGATTAAACCATTAGAATAAGTCAAGGATGTCAAGGTGTTAATAAAGATGATGTTGCAGAGGTGATTCAACCATTAGGATCAGTCAAAGGTTTCAGAGCAAAGGTTAGTGTTGTCTCTCAGATTTGCACCCTCGCCGAGTTGTGAAACTGGGCAATCTAGAGAAACATGGGATCTTTCCTAGGTCTGTGGGTGGCCTCTGATGGAAAGAACCTCCGAAGAAGGTCGGCTTCCTCTTGGTACTCCACCTAAGCTACCTAGAGTAAGACTTTGCAGAGAAAAGGGTAAGAAGGATTGCATAAAATGAAACCTACTGTCTAAGGTGATACACCAAATGATCATCAGTAAATACATAGAAAACGACACACTACAGAACCAGTAATAATCAGGATCCTCTACATAACCCAACAAATCATAATCTTTGCATGATCACTTTGTGAGGAGGCTAAATAACAATAGTCCTATGTAGGAGAAATAGGTTTTCTCACTACCCACAACTGATTATTATCACTTACACAGCTCACAACCTGCAAAAATAATGTAACCCTGACCAAAAGGTGTCAACATGCAGTACAAATCCAAGGATAGAAAAATATCACAAAGACCTGTACTAACACAAGAACACACAATATCAGGAGAAAATGGGAAGGTCTAGACTGCTTATTACTACCAAATAGGTGTTACAATGCTACATATCTCTGAAAACGGGTTACAAGACTCTTCACTTTTGCAAAAGAACTCATAAAATTACAATATGCAGAGCTGTGAACAGCCAGAACCTCCTAAAACTGATCAAGGGAGAGGAATATATACAGTTCCAATAGTTGTAAACAACTCATGCTCCACTCAAAAAAGATCCACCAACTCCACTCAACAAGGATCAATCTCCACCAACTCCACTAGCTCCAGTCAAAAAGATCAACCTCCACCAACCCCACTAGCTCCATTCCCATGTATCTTAGAAATAGTGAAAAAAGATCCCCTTAAAATCCTCCAAAAAGGAGTCCCAATGCAGAAATGGTGGAGGCATGTCATCCACTATCATGAAGGCACTTAAAAATATGATAAAATATCATCTAGTGCTCTCTGATGCTTTAGATTTGTGTCATCATCCTCTTGTAGCATCTTAATATCTGATTTGTCAAATAAATGATAAAAATGACATATTTTCTGCATTTAATTTAACCTTTACCTAAGAGGTTTATAATTGCCCCCCTTAGTAAATGTTTTACAACAACTAATCATACAGACCTATGCAAAAAATAATAATATTTAAGACATTTAATCTAAATCCCTAATTTTTGCATGATTTTAGGTGTTGTGATTAAATGTCATAAAAGATGACAAAGAAGACACCCTCGGTTCCTAGGCAGAAAAAACATGACTCATCACATCTAAACCATATTTCGTATTTCAAGACCATGTCAACAAGTTTTATAACCCAAAACATCTCCGTGTTTTGCATACCTCTCTACCATGTCTCGAGATTCAAGGCAAAATGTTTCAAGGTTTTCCTTATGACTCCCCTATACAAATCACCGTGCCATCACTTCATTTTAAAACCACCTTGTAACTCCCACACATATTGACCCACCTTATATCTCCTATGGGATGTCTTCACAAACTAAGGCATTCGACCTTGTATTTATCACCTTATGCTTCCCACCTTATAACTCCTAGCCACCAAGCCATTCTCTTTCAAACCACCTTGTAACTCCCAACACCAAGCAAACTTGCATTGTTAGTCACCTTGCAACTCTTAGCAACATGCCTTAGCTAATTGATACCCTTGACCTTATATTTCACCCAGCCCACACCCTTGACCTTATATTTCACCCAGCCCACAATACATTTTATTTGGCTTTAAAAAATTGAAAAATGAACAAAATGCATAAATGCCACGATCCCTCTCTTGCATCGCTAAGTTTGAGCAAAATAAAGTGTTTTCCTCCATCGCCATATGGATAAAAATGATATTTTATAAAGTCAAAGATCAAAAGATACTCAAAAATGGAATAGTTCTATTCGACCTCCTTGAAGAGAAAACCTAAAACACACTTCCATTTGCCTTTTACCTGCTGTTTCACTCGGCTGCCATCTGAGAGGGTTTGAGGGCAAAAATCACAGCATTTTGGGCCATTTTTCTGTCAATATTGGTCGATTCCTTGGTGAAATGCAAGGTATGTTGGATTTTTGCTGTTTTAACTTCAGTTTTGGTCAATTTTGAGCTGAGTTAGACCGCGATCTAGCTGTTTCTTAATGGATTTTTGCTGTTGTTTGATGGCCGACCTCCATCATTATTTGTTGGCTGTGTGATGCCATTGTCTGAGAGGAAAAAATAGGATGAACACAGCAAAAGGCAACAAATACAAAGGTAACTCCTTCACCATTAAGATTCCTTCTCTTTCTGCAACTTTTGCTACATCTTCATTGCCAGAAGCACGATTTCAGGCACTCTCTGAGTAGTAATGCTTGAAAGGCATTTAAAAAACTTACGTTTCCTTCATTTCTGCTATTTTTTGTTTGTTCTAACTGCAGTTTTGAAAAAACTTGAACCAAAATGACATCTCTGAATTTTGCAACTCAAAAACTATATTTTCTGTGTGCTATCTTGACAGAAAACTTGAAAAAACTTCTTTTTTCAGAAATTGCTTGCATATTTCAGCTTTATTAATGGTGACTTGAAGGGTTTTCTAAGAATCTATGTCAAACATGAGTGTAAAAAACCTGCATTTCATCCTGTTTGTTGCTTGCTTTCTTGAAAGAGAGACTTTGCTCACTTTTCATTAGCTCACCATTAGCCTCAAATGTAAAAAAAAATGTTCGGTTCTTTATCCCCATTTGGAATGCTTTTCGAAAATCATTCGGCCCAGCTTGTTTTTGTGTTGAGTTGAAAGCGCAGTGATCTGTTCCTACCAACTGCAAGAGCCCGGTTGAA
Organism: Cunninghamia lanceolata; assembly: GCA_027924645.1. Classification (NCBI taxonomy): domain Eukaryota; kingdom Viridiplantae; phylum Streptophyta; class Pinopsida; order Cupressales; family Cupressaceae; genus Cunninghamia; species Cunninghamia lanceolata. The sequence continues at coordinate 669,343 of BSBN01000246.1, forward strand.
AGAGTAGCCTAAAGGGCTTTGTGATGTCCAGATGACCTTATTGGTGAACTCATAACATATTGGGCTACAGTCTTAAAGTCAGGATCCCAAAGCTTTGAATCATCAAGGACCAGACCTGAAACAATTGACTCTCCTATTATCCTTTGCCCTGATGGCTCTACCAGTTGCCTCCCCTTCAAGCATTGGAGGCCTGGAAAGTGCATGACCCTCTGGACCAGTTATACCAAGGTTAATCATTTGAGATTGTCCTTCTACTACTGCATCCCCATTTTCTACATGAATCTGAGCTAAGGCACCTAAAGACTTGCACATTTTTAGACCTTGCAAAAGTGTCATCATTTAGCATGTAAACCCCTTTATATGCCATGAAAAATTTAAAGGAATTGATACCTCTCTCCTTAACAAGCATTTCCATGTCTCTGGCAACATCTTCATTCCAACTTGTAACAACTGCATGAAAACCATAGTCCATGCAAGATTTTTCTGCCTTCTTTGCATAGTATTCAAAGCCATGTGCAAGGCTTCCATTAGTTGCCCTCATGAAGTCAATATGCATTGTTGTTCCTCTTGCCAATGTAGCTGCCTAGCCAGTAAAAACAATCATCAACAGTCTTTTGGCTCATTGATAATATATCCAAGTGTGTATGGGGATCAATACCACCTGGCATGACATATCTACCAGTAGCATCAAGGACACATACATCATCTACAACCTGTTATCTCCTTGAAAGCATCTGCATCATTGACACTGTCTTCTCTTCTTATTGGTCTCCTGTCCTCCTGAATGTGCTCTTTATATGACTGATCTTTGGCTTTTAGAAAACTATGCTTCAACAGTCTACTGCTTCCCTCATTTGTTCATGAATATTGCTCTTTATGCCTTGTTACAGTTGCTTCTAAACAATGGCTACTCCTCATAATGATTTGTGATTGTCTTTAAGAGTCATCGCTCTATTTGCTATTAGCTGATCTGTTTTGAGTGTTGTCTATTCTATATACTCCTCATCTGTTCCTATGATCTTAACTAGCATTCTGTACCTTGCTGTCCTGTTTATTGACTATTGGCTGCCCTACAGTGCTCGGACTTTCTTGATTTTTCGCTGTCCTAAAACCTCTTGATAGCTGTATCTAATTTTGCAATGCGCTCTTGGAGCTGTGCCTTTTGCATTTGTCCATTTTCTTCTGAAATGTTCTATAAAGTCTATGAGCTGGGCTCAACCCTTATGGGAGCCACATTTCCTCCACTCATAACGTAATTGATGAATCAAACATAAATGTAATTATATCTATATCTGCACATGAAGCAAACTTGTTAGAAAATAAATGCATGCTTTCAGTTGATATTCCTGATTTGTCTTCTCAAAAGCTTTTGTGACGCTAACTGGTTTACTACTTTCTGAAAACACAAATTATACGTTTATCGATGATTTCATATGATGTATGATGCCTCGCCATTGCTCTAACATCAGTTTTCTAACATTTTATGCAGATGACGGGATAGCAAGGAGACAGCAGCTGGATATACGCCAAACAAGATAGGAGACGTGACATGAAGGCTCGTCATTCAAGCAATGACGAGTCACCCTACCTCTTATGTATATTTAGTTTTTTAGTTTATGTATAAATGTATAGTTTGTCTTTTCTTTTTGCATTGAACCAGTTAGTCTCACGACTTGTGTGAGAACTTATACACTTATTTTTTCAATACATATTGCTGATCTTTTAAAAGATTTGTTCAATCTCTTGAGTTTTTCTGAAAACATCTGAATGCAACAATACAATTTCATCTTGATTTGTATCAAATGTGCTTGGGTTTAAAACAACAATAGTATATGTACCTTTTTCTCTTTTCAAACTAGGAAAGCTCTACCTAATTAATCTAGTAGTGAAATCTAGGTAACAGTTAGTGCCTCATTTTGTAAGTGTTCTAGTACATTAGGGAGTTGGTGCTTCCTTTGGGTTAGTGCCCATAAAACATTGTATCAAGGGATGGGTGTCTCCATTGGGTCTGATGAAAGAGCATCCCTAGGTCAAGAGAAATCTTGCATCAACCAAAAAAACATTTGCATTTCATTGTGTTTACATTTTAGTTTGTTTCTTTTCATTTTGTAGTTTAGTACAGGCAGTTTAGTTATTAGAAGTTTTTTTTATTTTGGTCTGCATTCTACTACAGTTGCATCTCAGACCTTGTGGGACTAGACTTAGCATCTAGATTCATTCTCCTACATCATATCCAATTTTTAGAGCATTTGGATCAAGTACCGGAAGGTTATCGCTATTAGAAGATCGATTGTTTTCTCATAACAAAGCATCCTGGCAGTCTCAATCAATCAGCTGAAGGAGAAGACTTGTGGAGCATTTCCCAATTTGTGAAGCCTAATGACACATCATTCAATGATCTATGGTTCATGGATGACCTTACTTGAGATCTGCACATCATTCCATTCATTTGTGGAAGAACTCTATTCAGTTAGGTCTGAGCTGTCCATGTACACACGTTATAGCTCTTCATTAGAGTTTGTAACCTTCCTTAGTTGACGTAGAGGAATCTTATGTTCCAAAGAAGACATATATTGATGTAATAGATCCTTAGGAAGGCAGATTTAGATAGGATGATCATTAGCATTAGTTCATAGTTTGGATTTGTGTGAGGGAGCTTCAAAGCCATATCTTGTGCATATTTTGATGTTATGTAATCAGGCATGTGAGCCCTAATTATAAGCCCACATGTTGCTACTTGATTTGTATTTGAATTCTATGATATAGTAAATGATTGAATCTACATTTGCCTTAGATCTTTGAGTTGTTTCCATTATGTTACTCTAGCTGCATGACCCAGATAGTTCTCTTTTGAGGACCCTCCTAACCATGACTATACCAAGTGGTATCAGAGCAAAAATTTGAATCTATGGGAGAAAATTGAGTGAAGTGGGCAAAGCAATTCCATAAGATCTTGTTGTGGATAGATCACTGAATCTAAGGTAGGTTACTTGTGTCACAACTGATCACTGATTGTAAGGTAGTTGTCAACTTGTAGCTCGATCACTAAATTTGAGGTAGTTTGCACTTGATCCTAGGAAGATGTCATTGAGGAGAATACCTACTGTTAGAACAATGGATGGAAGGATAGATTAGATGATGAAAATGATGAAAACATTAAGAATTTGATTAGATGTTGTCAAGGAAGATAGGCGAAGAGGATTGACAACTAGACCTAATGTTGAGAGTTATGATGAAGAAGAATTTCATTCTATTGATCAAAATGGCAAAACCCTAGGAGATGTAGAAGAAGAAGAATCAAATCAAGTCAAGATGTTGTGAGCTATTTCAAAGATTGGGAAAAGACCTAGATTTGATGTACCTAATTACACTAGCAAATTGAACCCTAAAGAGTTGATTGTCTGGATAAATGACATGGAAGAATCCTTTGAGTATGAAGAAGTTGAAGATCCAGAGAAGGTGAAATTTGCAAAGACAAAGTTGAAAGGACATGCTTCTATATGGTGGAATGAAGTTTAGTTGGATAGAAATAGAAGAGGAAAGGAAAAGATTACAAAGTGGGACATGATGGTGACAAAGTTGAAGAATTAGTTTGTACTTGCTGACTATGAGTTGGAGCTGTTGAAGAGATTACAAAACCTGAGATAAAAGGAGAAATATGTGGAGTACACTAAAGAATTTCATAAGATGATCATAAGAATAGGACATAGTGAAGAAAACAAGGAGAAAGTGGCTAGATACATCAATAGATTGAGGTTGAACATTCAAGAAGAACTGAGTTTGGTAAGAATGACAACATTGGAAAATGCATATCAATTTGCCTTGAAAGTTGAAGAGAAGCTGGGTAAGAAGCATGATCAGAAGCAGAGAGGTAGAGGAGGTAAATTTATGAGAAGTAGAACATTTTCTAGAAGAGATAGATCATTTACAGAGTAGAACAGATCAGAGAACACATTCAAGAAGGAGGACATAGATAATAATGTATATTGAAGAGATGATAGAAATTTTTACCACAGAGGAAACCCTAGTCCATACCAGAGTGAAGGATACAAAAGAGAAGGAAGAGGACCTAATAGGAGAACATTCAGAGGAACCTGTTTCAAGTGTGGAGGTGAAGGACATAGAGCATTTGAATGTAATTAGGGGAGTACAAGCAAGAAGATAGAGAATAGTGGAAAAGTAGCCTATGTGGAAGAAGAATCTGTTGGATCACCAAGTTTAGTTGGTAAACCAGAGAAGGGAGAATCACTTGTGATAAGGAGAGAACTATTTCAAGTAGAGACCGATGAGGAACCACTGCAAAGGAAAAGTTTGTTCAAAACCAGATGCAAATCAGGAGTATCAGTCATCACATGGATCTTATACCAGGAGCTAGTTTGCCTAACAAAGCAGCACATATAATGACACTGACACAAAATGAAGAATTGAATAGATACCTACAAGAGTTGTTGAGGAAAGGTTTGATTAGAGAAAGTTTGAGTCCTTGTGCAGTACCTACAGTGTTAGCACCGAATAAAAATGGAGAATGGAGAATGTGTACAGACTCTAGAGAAATAAACAAGATCACAGTTAAGTATAGATTTCCTTTACCTAGGATGGATGATGTCATGGATTGTTTGAGTGGAGCAAAATAGTTCACAAAGATAGACTTGAAGAGTGGATACCATCAAGTTAGAATTAGAGAAGGAGATGAATGGAAGACAACTTTCAAGACAAATGATGGATTGTATGAGTAGTTAGTGATGCCTTCTGGATTGACAAATGCACCTAGTACTTTCATGAGATTGATGAATGAAGTTTTGAAGAAATTCTTGGGTAACTTTGTTATTGTATACTTGGATGACATTCTGATTTTTAGTAAGACAAAAGAGGAACATTTGTAGCACCTTAGACAAGTATTGTAGAGATTGAGAGAAGAGAGATTGTTGCTAAACATCAAAAAGTATAGTTTCATGAAGGAAGAATTGGTATATTTGGGATTTGTGATTTTTGTGGAAGGATTGAAGATGGACCTTGAGAAAGTAAGAGCAATAGTTGAATGGCCTACATTGGAGAGCATTGGAGAAGTCAGATCATTTCATGGATTGGCTAGTTTCTACCAGAAGTTCATTAGAAATTTTAGTTTAGTTTATAACCCTATGATAGAGATAATGAGAGGTGACAGAAAAGATTCTAAGTGGAAATCAAGAGTAGACAAAAATTTTGAATTATTGAACCAAAAGGTGATAGAGCAAACTGTTTTGGCATTACCAGATTTCACTAAGGTATTTCAAGTAGATTGTGATGCAAGTGGAAATGCAATTGGAGCAGTATTAAGTTAGGAAGGTAGACCAATAGCATATTTGAGTGAGAAGTTGAATGATGCAAGGAGGAGATATTCAGTTTATGATCAAGATTTCTATGCCATAATTCAAGCCTTGAAGAAGAGGAGACATTATTTATTGCCTAAGGAGTTTGTGTTGTATACAGATCATCAAGCTTTGCAATATTTGAATAGTCAAGGTAAGTTGAATCAGAGACATATGAGATGGGTAGAGTTTATGCAGAGTTATACTTTTGTGTTGAAGCATAGGAGTGGAAAATCAAACAAAGTTGCAGATGCATTGAGTAGGAGAAGGAGCTTGTTGACATAGATGAGAGTTGAAGTGTTCAGATTTGATGAATTGAAGAACATGTATGAGGAAGATCTTAATTTTGTAGAAACTTGGAAAGCATGTAAGGAACCTATTGTAATAGACAAAAGTAAGTGGTTGGATTATTTCATTCAAGAAGATATGTTGTTTAAAGGAAATAAGTTATGCATACCTCAAAGTTCAATGAGAGATAATTTGATCAAAGAGAAACATAGTGGTGGATTGGAAAGACATTTTGGCATTGATAAAATAGTGGCTTTGGTGAGTGAAAATTACTTTTGGCCTCAGATACATAAGGATGTTAGGAAATTTGTGCAGAGCTGAAGAATTTGCCAAGTTACAAGAGGAAGTAGTCAAAACACTAGATTGTATAAACCTTTGACAGTACTAGAGAGACCTTGGGAAGACATAAGCATGGATTTTGTAATGGGATTGCCTAAGACAGAGAGGAAATGATTCAATATTTGTAGTGGTGAATAAATTTTCAAAGATGGCATATTTTGTAACTTGTAAGAAGACAATTGATGCAGTGCATGTACCTGACCTATTTTTCAAGGAGATTGTGAGATTCCATGGATTAGCTAAGAGCATAATTTCAGACAGAGATACAAGATTTCTTGGATACTTTTGGAAGACACTTTGGAAGAAGATGAAGATGGATTTGAAGTTTAGTTGAGCATTTCATCCACAGACTAACAGAAATATAGAGGTAGTGAATAGGAGTTTGGGAAACTTGTTGAGATGTTTGGTTGGAGAGAAGGCATGAAGTTGGGATTTGATTCTTTCACAAGCAGAGTTTGCATATAATAATTTAGTGAATAGGACTATCGGAAGAATACCTTTTGAGATTGTTAGTAGAGCAAACCCTAGAGGAGTAACAGAGTTGAGAGATATTAGTATGGAAGATAAAAGAAGTGTAGAAGTAGAAGAATTTATAGAACATATGGAGTCATTGATTAATTAGGTGAAGAAGCATTTGGAGGATATGAACAGTAAGTATAAAGAACAAGAAAATGAGAAGAGGAGATATAAGGAATTTGAAGTTGGAGATGAAGTGATGGTATACTTGAGAAAAGAAAGATTTCCAGTTGGGACATATAAAAAGTTGAAGATGAAGAAGTTTGGACCATGTAGAATACTTAGGAAATTTGATTCAGGAAATGCATATGAAGTGGAGTTATCAAAGACATTGGGTATATCACCTATTTTCAACATTATAGACCTATACTAGTATCATGAAGTAGAGTTTAGTGACAAAACTGAAGGAGAATTGAAGAAGCAGTTAGCACCAGAGCATATTGAAGATATTTTGGATAGCAGAGTTGGACACAGTACCAGAGGAAGACAATACAAAGAGTATCTTGTGAAGTGGAAAGGCAGATTGATAGAAGATTCATCTTGAATTTCTCAAGCTGAGGTGGACCATCTTGGTTTTCCTCTAGCCTTAGCAAAGTAAGGGACTCACTTTTTCAATAACCTCAAATGTCTAATGTAGGAGCATCCTTGGTTCAAGAGCAATCTTGCATCAACCAAAAAAACATTTGCATTTTAGTTTGTTTACATTTCAGTTTATTTCTTTTCATTTTCTAGTTCAGTTCAAGTAGTTCAGTCAGTAGCAGTTTCTATATTTTGGTCTACATTCTACCACAGTTGCATCTCAGACATTGCAGATCTAGACTTAGCATCTAGATTCATTCTCCTATATCACATCCAATTTTTAGAGCATTTGGATCAAGTACCAGAAAGTTATCGCTATCAGAAGATCAACTATTTTCTCAAAACAGAGCATCCTAGCAGTCTCAATCAATCAGATAAAGGAGAAGAACTACAAAGTATTTCCCAATTTACAGAGCCTAATGACACATCATTCAACGATCTATGGTTTGTGGCCAACCTTCCCCACGACCTACACATTAGTCCATTCATTTGCAGAGGAAATCTAATCAATTAGGTCTGACCTATCTGTGTACACACATTACAACTCTTCATTGGAGTTTGTAACCTTCCCTAGCCGACAGAGAGGAATCTTATGTTCTAGAGAAGATATTTATTGATGTAATAGATCCTTAGGAAGGCAGATTTAGATAGGATGATCATTAGCATTAGTTCATAGTTTGGATTTGTGTGAAGGAGCTTCAAACCCATATCTTGTGCATATTTTGATATTCTATAATCAGGCCTATGAGCCCTAATTATAAGCCCGCATGTTGTCAGTTGATCTGTATTTGAATTCTATGATATACTGAATGATTGAATCTACATTTGCCTTAGATCTTTGAGTTGTTTCCATTATGTTACTCTAGTTGCATAACCTAGATAGTTCTCTTTGAGGATCCTCCTAACTGTGACTAATCCAGGGTTGCTGCCCATAAAACTCATTGTATACTTCATTTTTTATTTGTGAGGCTAGATTTGGATAGTAGATCTAAGTAGCTGGCTCATCGTGGTTTTTCCCATCTTGGGTTTCGACGTAAATTTGGAGTTATGTGTGTGTGTGTTCTTATGCTTCATATGGTTTTAATGTTTATATTGGATTGAATACATCTAAAGGGAAAGAATTTGAATATATACTGATTCACTCCCCCCTTAGTATATCTGTGTGTTCAAAAATTGGTATCAAAGCAGGTTCCTTAATACAGTCTAACAGCTAGAGGTAGATCATGGATTGAAACACATGGCAGGTCATTAAGGATCAACGTCAAATAGGACACCACATTTTGATGGATCAAACTATGCATTTTGGAGTATAAGAATGAAATCTTATCTGACCACATTTGGATTTGATGTTTGGAAATCAACTGTGCATGGCTACACAGCTCCTGAATCTCCTCTAGATTAGGTTGACAAGAAAGCATGTGAGAATAATGCCAAGGCTAAGAATGCAATTTTGTTTAGACTATCAAGTACTAAATTTGTTAAAGTGGTGCACTGCAAGTTTGCTAAGGACATCTAGAATAAGATAACATTTATGAAGGAGATGACAAGGTAAAGAAAGATAAAATACAAACATACATAGGAATGTTTGAGAGTTTAAGGATGAAAGAAGAAGAAAGCATTGCTGACTATTTTCTCTAGGTGGATGAAGTTGTCAATGCAATTAGAGGGCTAGGTGAAGAAGTGAAAAAATTAGTGATTGTGAAGAAGGTTATGAGATCTCTCCTTCATAGATTTGATTCAAAAGTTCTTCTATTGAAGAATCTAGAGATTTGAACAAACTCACCATGGGTGAACTGTTTAGTTCTCTCACTATCTATGAAATGAGAAATGCAATCAAAGATACATCCAAAAAGGAAGCTTCTTTCAAAGCTTCAAAGAAAGAAGCAACATTTGGTCCCTGCAATGAGTCTAAGGAAGAAGAAGCAAACTTTTTGAGAAAGGTAAAGAAGGGTTCAAGCAAGTATAAAGGTAAGATACCCTTCAAATGTTTTAACTGTGGTAAAATTGGTCATTATGCATCTAAATGTCCCTTTGGAGAAAATGAAAATAGAAACACAATTTTTAAAAGGAACAACTTAAAAAAGAATCTCTTTTCTAAAGAAGACCACACCTCTTTAGAAGAAGCAAATCACTACTCATCAGATGATGAAAGGGAAGAATCCCTATTCATGACTATGGAAGTCCTTGATAATTCAGACAATGTTGTTGATGAGGAAGAAAATATCATAGTCATTGATGAAGAAGAATGTGAAGTTGATCTTGAAGGTGAACTAATTTATTCTCTTGAAGACTTGAGATGTGTAAGGAAAGAGAACAAAGAACAAAAGGCAAAGATTAAAGAATCTAAGGAAACGACTGCTAGTTTAAAAGTCCAAATTGAAGCCAAGATAGATGAATGTTCAAAACTTGAGGAAGAGATTGTTTCACTTAGGAAAGAATTGGAGAAAGTACATGATCAGTTGGATAAGAGTGTCAACTTTGGAAAAAGCCCTGAAAATCCTGATGACATGAAGAAGGAGAGTAAGAAAATTTAAGAAGTTGATTTCATTCCTGTCATTTCTCAAAGAAGAAGATATAGAAGACTATTTCATGCAAGGTAGACCTTCATAAACAGGTTCAATCATGCATTTTTTGGTTATTATTTTATCTGCAATAAGTATGGTCACAAGGATATTGAGTGCAAGTCTAGGATGAATAGAATAATTTTGTGAGTAGGAATCCTCTTTCTCCATTGGTAGATTTCAATGTGATATGTCATAACTGCAACAATTTTGGACACATAGCAAGATATTGTAGAAGTGGATTGGCAAAGTCAGTGTTAGAGTAAATTACATTTAGTCTTAAGTTTTAACGTAGGCATAATTATGCATTGGTTATTTGGGTAGTTTTTCCCGTGCTGGGAAGTTTCTCACACGTCACCCACCTTTCATGCTTTTATAAGGTAACCTTGTATAGTATGTAAATTATCTCATTTTTCACTCTTTATTTGGTGAAATAGCTATGCCTCTCTCTATTTCATGAAGGTTATTTTTGTAGTTGGTGATCTTGGGCTCCACCAACATAGTATCAGAGCCACCCATTCTGCAACTCCTTCCTTGAGAGTTTTCATCGGAGTGTTTGAGATCGATTATTTGCTGCAGTTGTTCCGGCATTTGAAATTTTTAAAATTTCAAAGTTGCCTATCTGCATTATTTTCAATAAATTCCTCTTGCTGGAGAATATTGGGAAGTGCTTTCTATGTTTCTAACATCGATTATTCTTGGTTGGTGTGAGGCGTTATTGTTCTTGGCATCAATCTTCTGTTTTGCCCAAATTTTGAATTAAAGAGGACCCATTTTTGCTGCTATTTGAGAATTTTGTTGTGAGGAGGCTCGATATGAGGCATCAACCTCTATTAAAGAGGATGGCCTCAGTGCTATAGCGTGGAGCCTCAATCCAAGCCATGGCCTTTGAGTTGTTGCAAGAAGAATCCAGTGCTTTGGAGTTTATTTTTTTCAACCATGATCTCCCATAGCCGCCTTTCTCCATTCCTGTGCTGCATTGAATGTTTTTTGTGTGGAGCGATCAAGTTTTGCACCCCAACATCCAATATTAACCATCGGATTTTTTTTCAAAGGTGAAAGGAACAGATTCATTCCAGTGAGCTTGGTGTACCTGTACACTATCCTCTATGACAGCAATATCTGCTTCGAGTGAATAATTATCTGTAAGCTGATTGAGATTTGGAAATCAGAGAGGCATATTTTTTGTGAGATCATACCTGCGATTTGATATCTTTGCTTCTTTCCCACATAGGTTCAGTGGATTTCGCTGGGCAATTCCTCCCATTTACCATAGATCACTACATTTTTTAATCTTTGCATTGCTGGGTTTTTCATCTCATTGGCAGATACATTTGAAGGTAGACTTTAATATTTGTAAAGTCATCTACAAATATTTAATTAGGGTTTTAAAATCTTCTTTGCTGTGCGTGTGGAGGTTGGCCCGTCTAGGCGAAGCAGTGAAATTGATCAGGGACTTTAGTCCCACATTGCATACACAGATATGTTATTAAGCCCCATTATAGCTTGACGGTCACCAGGTTGTTGTGAGCATGTGTGGTAGTTGGTGTGAGCTTATTGTGTGGTGGTTCCATTTGGATAGGGTTTCTTTGTTATGCTATGAATGGGCCCCTCGTGGATTTCTTTTGGGCGTGATAGGGAATTTTAGTCCCACATTGGACTTGCAGAGATGTTCTTTGGCCTTCTTATAGCCTACAGACCTTATCATATTCTGGATAAAGGCTCACGCTTTCATGAAGGTAGTTCTCTCACGTAACCGCACATTGGCTTGGTGGAGACTACTTGGTGATTAGTCCCTTGTGAAAGACCTTTGATGCCTTTGTGCTCATGATTTGGAGTCCATTTGGCCCAAAAGGCCCCATATTTTTTCCCTTATGCAGTAGGTGGTCACGTGGGTGACTAAGGGCTTAATCAGGTCCTTTATTTTTGCATTGAGCCCCTATAGGCAATTTTCTTCCACGAAGCATATCTTGGGCATCCAGACTCCATTTTTTGCATTCTGTATATCATTAGAAAGATGACTTCGCTAAGCTCGCAGTGGTATAGGTAAATCTACTTAATTTTTTTGATTTGAAGGCTTCATTTGTAGTATTTAGGAGTTTCTAATTTTGTTGTTGAAGGTTAATGTCTTTGTAATTTTGGAGATTAGTCATAGCTCATTATGGGGTTTTTAGTTCATCCTGATGTGATTATGTTGAAAAGGGGAAATTATAAAGAATGGAGAGATTGTATCATAAAACATCTTAGATGGCTTCTTTTGTTACCACATTTGTATAATCTAGTTCCCCTTCTTGGTACTGATAGTAATAAATTTGCATGGAATTTAAAAAGGGATCATGTCCTAGGAGTTATTGCAATGCCTATTAATGATGCCACTTTGAATGCTATTGATCATTTTGAGTGTCATATTCTTTGGACTAAAATTTGGGAAATACATGGAGATCTTGATACTCAGTTATTCCTAGATGATCATGTTTCAGATTGTCTTGTGCCTCTTCATTTTTCAGATAGGATACCCTATGGTCATGCTACTATGCAGGAGTTTGAAGTTTTGGAAAACTTTGAATCTTCAGATGAGGATGACAACAGTTCTTTAGATGCTCGATCTTCTCCATTAGGGATAGTTGATGTACCTTCACCTTCAGTGATTCATTATGCAGAGTCATTGATTGAGGCTCCTATCATTCCTATTCAGTAGGACTATTCATTTTGTGTTGATGATTCATTGAGCACATCCATTGATTCATCACAACTAGTATCACATTGTCTTCCTGATTGGGATCTATATTTATTGGACATTAGTTCCTTATTCATAGAATCTCATATTTTTGACTTGGAAGACACATTTGAGGGTATATCCCTCCTCCTTGATGATAGTTATTGCATAATTGTTGTCACTCCATCTTTGTCTTTGGAGAATGTTCATGATTAGTTTCCAGTGGTACCTTGTTTGTCACCTTCTATTGTGATTAGGCATGTTCCTGATTGGTTCGTGGCATCATTTTCCAAGGTCTTGGTGACACATGAGTAGATTTTAGAGACATTATCATCTATTTTCATGCTTCTTTCTTTCAATTCCTATCTAGAGTGGGAAGCATACCTGCATTTGTACTTGGTTTTGTTTCTTCCAAATGGGAGACAAGTTGTTTGTCGACATTGGATCATGTTTTGTCTTTAGGTACTTACCATTTTTGTAGGTGATTACACATTGTGGGGGGGCTACATAGTCTCTCTCTTTCCCTCTTATAGGGGGGCATAGATTGTATATACATGATGTACATAGTACTTGGGGGGATGTGACTAAGTCCTCCATACATGCATTATTTTGGTTTGCTTTCTCTCTTTTGCGGAGGGGTTTTTTCCCATAGGGTTTTTCTCCTTTTCTTTGGTTGTGAGAGATTCTTTTTTGCATTGTAAATGGGTACCTAACATGGTTGTGTAGCTAGGACCCATATTGCATCTTCATATTGCATTCATTCTCCCTAAGTTGTACTTAAGGGGGGGTGTTAGAGTAAATTACATTTAGTCTTAAGTTTTAACTTAGGCATAATTATGCATTAGTTATTTGGGTAGTTTTTCCCATGCTAGGAAGTTTCTCACCCGTCAACCACCTTTCATGCCTTTATAAGGCAACCTTGTATAGTATGTAAATTATCTCATTTTTCACTCTTTATTTGGTGAAATAGCTATGCTTCTCACTATTTCGTGAACGTTATTTTTGCAGTTGGTGATCTTGGGCTCCACCAATAGTCAGAAACATAGATGACATACATCAGTAAACAAGACAAGGAGAGTGACACTTCCAAAAGATAAGAAACAAATAATGAGGTTGAAAATTCAATTATTGTTTGAACAACAATTCATGCACAAAAGAAAACAACCCCTGGGTGATAGATAGTAGATGTTCAAGCCACATGATAGGTGATAAGAGAAAATTCATCAGTCTTGTAAAGTAGAATGGTGGATCAGTCAAGTTTGGAGATAATACAACTACAAGAATTTGTGGAAAGAGCACCATAAGTATTGATGGAAGGTCTAAAATAGAAGATGTTCTATATGTAGAAGGTCTCTAGCATAATCTTCTTAGTGCAAGTCAGATTTGTAACAAAGGATACAATCTTATATATCATGCACAAGGATGTGAAATTAGAAGAGGAAATACTAGTAAACTGGTTGTAGAAGCTAGTAGGACATAAACTAACTTGTACAACCTAAGTGATGTTAATGGAAGGAATTATCTTCTAGGATAGGGAAATTAATGTTGGATGTGGTGGAAAAAGATGGGACACATCAATTTTGACAGTCTTGTGAAAATCAGCTCCACATAGGCAGTAAGAGACATGCCAAAGATTGCCAAGCTTGCAAGCACCTTATATAAAGAATGCTAGATTGGGAAGTAGACAAGGACAAGGTTCAAGACCAAGGAGTATTCTTCTACAAGGCCATTGGAACTGATTCATACTAATTTGTGTGGTCCTACCAAAACAAATAGTATTCAAGGTGAGAGGTATTTTATGTTCCTCATTGATGATTACTCTAGGATGACATGGGTTAAATTTTTGAATGAAAAATCAGAAGCTTTCAATAGGTTTAAGATTTTCAAGTCTATGGTTGAAAATTAAATAATTCTAGAATCAAGTGCTTAAGGTTTGATAGAGGTGGTGAGTTCACATCAAATGAGTTTGAGGAATATTGTGAAGAACATGGAATAAGGAGGAACTTATCTATTGCAAGAACCCCTCAAAAAAAATGAAATTGTTGAAAGAAATAATAGGACAATGTAGGACATGGAAAGAACCATGCTTAATGATACAAAAATTCTTGAAAGATATTAGAAAGAGGTAGTTCACATGTCAGTCTACATTCTTAATAAAAGATAACTAAGAGTAAATAGCTCTAAGACACCTTCTGAGCTATGAAAAGGTAGACCTGTTTTAGTCAAACATTTCAGGGTGTTTGGAAGTAAGTGCTACATTAGGAGAGATGATGATAACCTAGGAAAATTTTACTCAAGATTAGATGAAGATACATCTTCCTTGGCTATTCATCTAGAAGTAAGGCATACAAGTGTTTCAACAATAAGCTACAAAAGCTTGTTGAAAGTGCAAATGTGAGGGTTGATGAAGATCTATCCATCCACATATGTTCAATAAGACTATTTCTGAAAGGTATCTGCTTGCACAAAAGAAGAGGATGAAGTTGAAGAAAATGAAGAAACACAAAAGAAGACCACCAAGACTCCTGCTATGTATGTTCAGAAAAACCACTCAGAAGATCATATAATTGGAGATAAGAATGAAGGAGTATAGACTAGAAGAGGATTTGCAAGGACAAATGAATAGGTAAACTTCTTTTTGTTGTCTAAGATGGAACCTAAAACTTTTTCTAATTCTAACAAGGATGAAGGGTGGATCAAGGCTATGGAAGAAGAAGTCAATTAGATACAGAAAAATTAGACTTGGGAATTGGTTTCAATACCCACATATAAGAATATGATAGGCATAAAGCAGACTGTGTTTAAAAATAAACTAAATAAAGAGGGGTCAAGTTGTTAGAAACATTGCAAGATTGGTCTGCAAGGATTATACACATGTAGAGGGTATTGATTTTGAGGAAACCTTTGGTCCTGTAGCAAGGTTAGAAGTAATCAAGATGTTTCTTGCATTTGCAGTCCATAAAAACTTCAAGGTTTATCAATGTTAGAAATGAAGGTGCAAACCACACGACAAAAATATGATTCAAACCTTATTAATATCCTCTAAATAATGTAGAATCAATGGATATTGCAACATAAATCAAACCCACTATACACAGAAATAACATGCATTAAGAACCAAACATATAACACAATATGTAACGTGGATAAAAACCCTTTTAGGTAAAAAACTCCACCAAGAAAAGAAGCTCCAAGTTGTATTATCTTCAAATATGAGATTATAATACATGCACTTCCTCTTCTTCTTTAGTCTTCAATCCAGCGACGCTTGTTACTCTCAACTCTGCTAAAAACATAGCACAAATATCCTTATAAAAGTGAGGTGCCTTCTACAACAAGAAAATTGACATAATATCGACCGTCAGATCTATAAGCCCTTGTTACAGATGAATTAGCATTAGGTGTTGGATATAAACATGCAGCTAAAACAAGATCACTACTGGTAAAACCTTTCATCTCTTATGGGTGATTTACAAACAATAATAGGAATAATAAATTACATAGGATTTACAAGTTTGATGGCACCTTAATCCTAACAATCAAATGGATGTCAAGTTAGCTTTCTTAAATGGTGATTTTGAAGAAGAAGTCTACATTGAGAAACTTGAGGAATTTCAGCTATCTAAAGGTCAAAATTTGGTGTGCAGACTGAGGAAGGTGTTGGAGTCCAGGACAACACTGAGAGTGGGGGGGGTGAATCAGTGTTGTGTAAACTTTTAACTTTTTGTACTTTCTAATTTACAAGACAAAGAGAGAGGAAGACATAAATGATTTGTTAAACACATATGCACATGAAGATAAACAAGAACCATTACACCTAATTTGATGAGTGGAAAACCTTCAAGGGGAAGAAAAACCACTCTGAAATGCTTCTCTAGCTTAATAAGAAACCTCACTGGTTACAAATAGGTATATAGGCCTTACTGGCTACAAAGAGGTTTCACTGACCATACAAGACTCATTGGCAACAAAATACAATCTCAACACAATACAAGGAATACAAAGGGTTTCTTTGTTTCAATACAAACCCCTGAATTTGCATATCTCTTTGCAATCATACTCAATTCAATCTGCATATTTCTTTGCAATCATATTGCATTTCATTCTCATTATCTCTATACAATCAATTCACTTGATTCATATTATCTCTGTACAATTAATTGTATATTATCTTCATACTTGATATGGTTCAATTTGTAAGTTTTTTTCATAAGGTCTTCATCTTGTGTTTGATTCATTCCTATAAAAACATGATCATGATTCATCTATATTTTCTCTTCAAAATAATCTTCACAAAAATGTCTTCATCACTGCATATTGGTCCACACCTAAAATCACTCATCAATGTACCTATAATACCATTATATAAAATTGAATGTCCTTCCATGACTTTTCACATTGTTCTTCTTCTCTGATTCATTTTCACATTCTCAAATCTGTTCATCTTCTCTCATTAAAAAAACATACATCTTTTGCAAAAATAAAAATCTTCAGTTTAAAAAATCTACAAAAATAATTGTTCCCATAGAAAAAATAATTTGTTCTATCTGTCCTCTAATAGAGAAGAAAATCTCTATCATAAATAGGTCCTCTGTATGAAAAACAATTCATAAACTCTTAAGCTTCCAAAAGATTTTAATCTTCTTTTCATTTTTAAAAAATATTCTTTATTAGATGCCTTCAATTCTTCTCTATGTTTATCTTCACCTATTTCCATCTCTACAAAAAACCTTCAATAAACTTCAATAATCTTTAATTCATTCAGCCCCTGAAAAAAATTCCTTGCATATCTTTCATATTCAAACCCACTACTCATCTGCATGAGGACAAAAAGAAATCATAAAAAAACTTAAATCACTTCATTTATAATAACCTTCAATGTCTCGAGATATCCACTAAATATTAAAGGAAACTTCTTAAAACATTCCCAAACTAATCTATCTTTAGAAACTGCAGACATCCAAAATATCTTTATAAAGCACATTCTATAAAAAGGCTCCCACAAACAAGTGCTTTTAAGATCTCTCTATGATTATGTAAGCATTAAAAATGCCAAGAAAATATCTTCATGCTTTTTGAGGAACAAACTAATTTTCATCTGCCAAAAATAGATCTTCAAACAACCTTAAAAAGCTCAATCCTTCCTATCAAAGGATAGATGATGACCTAATGCACATCATACTTTATGCAACAAAGGAGGATTCAAAGTTTAAACAAGGGACACTAATCAGCCTTTTGCACACCCATTTAAAATTAAATAGAACCCTCAATATTCTTTTACCGCCTGTGGATAGGATGTTCAACTGGAGTAGGAGGTAGTGCTAGGTAGAGGGGGTTGGTCCCTTACAATTTCAAAACCCTCAAAGATGTCACTTAAGTGATAGTGACCTGTAGTAGCAAGTCGACTTCTTTTTAAAACAAAAAATTCATTTACATATGACGGGTGGTAAAGAAAAAATAATAGATCTATAGTATAGGGTTATATTTAGGACTGTGAGGTAGATTCTTTTAGGTTTTAGATCTCCAAATGTAGAACCCAAATATTTGACATTTGACAAAACCTTACACAAATTTAGATATGAATTTGGCTATGGAGAAACAAGGTTGATAAAGATATGATCTTATCAAGAAGCAATAAAGAGGGAAAAGTCCAATAATCAAATAACTAATCCAAGACTTCAAAGGTTGCAAACAAGATTCACTAATCAACAAACCAACCCTAGCACTACTCAACAAGGATGAGTTTCTTTATTCCAGCTAATATCATTTGACATCATCAAATACATATTGCATGAAGGCATACTAAACATGGATGACAAAAAATAACTACAAGGCACACCTTCACTTAAAGCACACAAGATCCAATAGCTCAACATGCAAGACACTAATGGCACATATGAACTTGAATTTCAAACATGGCATGATTGTATAGTGCTTGGTAGTGATTGAAATCAATCTTGGAGTTCAACCATCAACCTGTAATATCACCCTTGAAAATCAAAACACATGAACCTCTTAATTCTGCCTACCAACTACCATCAACTATTAACATGATTCCTTACTATCAAGCTCAACATGATTCCTTTGACTTGACCTTGCTGATTATCATCACCATGATAAGAAATCTTTGTGTCTTCTCTGCCTTGCATCATAGCATAACACATATGCATTGCATCATACCTGCATCATCATTGCTTGAAATCTTGTATGATCAACATCATCTCCTGAAGCACATAACTATCATCAACATCTAGGACCTCAATTCATCACAACACCTTTACTATTTTGACATCAATGACAATCAACCTCTATCAATCTCCCCCTTTGTCATTAATGCAAAAACTACATGATGCATTTTCTCTCTCCCCCCTTTTGACATCTGATGACAAAGGCTATTATCTCCCCCTATTTAACTCCACTGAAAAATGCTAAAGCTTGATCATAACATTTGCAATCATATTGCATTATGAGGATTTTGAAGACATAAATTCTGGTTAACCTATTATCTTTCCTTTGAACCTGTGATGATCTATGATGACAACAATAACAATCCTAAAGAAAGCATATGACAAACCTTATTGACAATACCCTAAAACAACTCTTAAACTTGAGAGCAACAAGTCACCATGAAGCACACATTTGCAGACACATCTTGAAGCACACGACCTGAGAGCAACATCATGTGAGGTACATAAAACAAAGCATCAAACCACTATTATAAATTGCCCATAGACTATACCATATTATCAGTACAATACCACTTCTTGTCACAACACCAATATGAAGATAAAGATGAAAAACTAACATCATTGAAATCCTCTGATCACTTCTTTTGACAAGATGAAGACTAACATATTTCTGCTATCAAATACCAACTCCTGATGACATCACTTGTGATTGCAAAACAAACTTTTCATGACAAACAATTCTTTCACAATCATCAGTCCTTTTGATCTAAATGACAAATCTCCAAGATCTCCCAAAGCATAGAGTATGATGTATGATTATGATGACATAAAATTGACTCTTAGGATTTAGATGAATCAATCCTTTGACATGACATATATGAACTTAAACTCTGGAAGCAAATATATCATAAAAACTTCAACACTTGCAACCAATCTACTCCTACACACACATCTTGACAAGATAAATAATGAATGCCATTTAAAGAAATGAAGACTTCCTTGATGAAGACCATCCTCTTGTTCCTACACAAGATACTTTTCACAACATAATGTCAAATCTGGTATATAGAGAATCACATCTGAAACATACTATAATAAACAAGAACTACTACCTCTTGACTTTATCGTTCAAATCAGCCCATCAAGACTGCACATCAACAAACTAACTGCACCATCAAGTTCTTCTTGCAACAACACTTTGCAAAAACCAATGCAGAGAAAGTGCTATGAATTAACTTATTCCATTTTCAACCTCCTCATCCAACATATGCTAACATCTGATAAGAGCTCTTTGGGTATACCTTAACTGGAATTGAACATCTCTTTGCCAATCACTTCACATTTTCACTAACATATCACAAACACTTTGAACTCTTTGTGCATTGAACCCTTGGACATCTTATCAACATCTTGTTTGCAATATGACATCATGAACCATTGATCACATGTATCACTGACATACACTAAAGAACAACATAGTTATCAATACCATCATGAACTTCATTTCATAAGACTGTTATGAGTAGCATCTTAGGAAACATTATCAGGTATGAATCCAATAGCATGATAAACAAAACAAAAAACATCATATTAACAAGCATCAAATGATCTTCCTAAAACTTCTTGGGGGTAATTTAAAGGACATTAGACAACTCCCCTTCACTTCATGCTATATATTATGCAATTGATGATGTGACTTGTGCAAGATTCACAAGTTTAGAACATGTCTTCTCTTTGCTTTGTTTTATTCTCGAAACTTTTACAGGTTCTTTCTTCTATTCTATTTTCTTCTTCCAAACATTTCAATCTTTTTCTTTTTCTATCCTTTCAAACTAGGTGATGCTATTCTTTCATACATTCTGCAACTATATGCTTTGTGACTAGGAGAATTGCACTTGAAACATACAATATTAGCATTCCTTATTGATGTAAATTGACTTTTGTAATCAACTACTTTGTGTCCAAAATGATTACAAGTATAACAATAACCAAAAAATGAATAATTATACCTATACATATATGCTTGTCTTACAAGATTAGTTCTTCTAAAATTTCTTCTTTGATTGTGCATTTTTACAAACTCATCTTTGGTTTTCATTTCAGCTTCAGCAGCATGATAAAACAAATCACTTTCTAGGAGTCTCTCTGAATTTGTAAAACTCTCCTTCTTCATAACCTAGACCAGTAGTGTCCTTATGATACTTTTTTTTGCCCAACATTTCATGTAACTTGTTTGTGCTCTCTTCAAATTTTAGATTCCTTTCCAACTACTTCTTAACATCTTCAAGATCTTTTCTTAAAGAGACTATTTCTCCTTCAAGCTTTTGACATTCAACTATTTTAGATTCCAACTCAAACTTTGTTACATCAGCTATCCTCTTAGCTTCCTCAACCTCTATTTTCAAATTGATATTTAACTTATTTGATTCACCTACTTGATTTCTCAAATCTATAATCAGATTTCTAGCATCTTCAAGGTCTAAAAGTGCTTTGTTTTTGAATTCTTTTTCTTGTTGTAGCTACAACTTTAGTCTTTGATTCTCCTTTTTGTATTTCTTGATTTCACTCAGAGCACATATGAGCTCTCCTTCAATATCAACCTCACAATCATCTTCATCAAACTCCTGTCCATCTTCATCCACAAAAAGATCTTCTTCATGTGAATATCTCCTTTCATTGTCACCCTTTTTAGATGCCAAGCTGTCTTTCTCTTCAAGTGCATCACTTTCATAGATTCTAATCAACTCCTTCCACATATCCTAAGTTGTTTCACAATACATAACTTTATAAGAAACTTCATTAGATAATCAAGATGGAATAGTCTTCTTTGCTATATGATTATATTCATAAGCCTCTTTGTTACTTGTAGCATTAGGTGATAGAGAGGAAATAAAATACCCATTCTCAACTAACATCCACACAACATATCCTAAAGAAAATAGATAAGCTTGCATCCTAATGCACTAAATAGAGAAATATGAACCATCAAAGAAAGGAACTACTGAAATCGCTTCCTCTAATTTAATACTGACTCAACTTGTGAGACATTTCTATCAACAGATTCTATATCAACAATTGAATTTGATATAGATGGTGCCTTATGACCAGTATGTGGCTTGACATTTCTCTTGCTCTTATTTCTTCTACATTTTCCCATGGTGCTCTAAAATCAGGACCTACCCAAGCCGGCTAGACTTCTATAGGGAACCTATGCTCTGATACCACTTGTTAGAGTCCAGGACATCACAGAGAGGGGGGGTGAATCAGTGTTGTGTAAACTTTTAACTTTTTGCACTTTCTAATTTATAAGACAAAGAGAGAGGAAGACATCAATGATTCGTTAAACACATATGCACATGAAGACAAACAAGAACCATTACACCTGATTTGATGAGTGGAAAACCCTCAAGGGGAAGAAAAACCATTCTAAAATGCTTCACTAGCTTAATAAGAAACCTCACTGGTTACAAACAGGTATACAAGCCTTACTAGCTACAAAGAGGTCTCACTGACCATACAAGCCTCACTGACAACAAAATACAATCTCAAAATAATACAAGGAATACAGAGGATTTCTCTATTTCAATACAAACCCCTGAATTTGCATATCTCTTTGCATCATACTCAATTCAATCTGCATATTTCATTGTAATCATACTGCATTTCATTCTCATTATCTCTACACAATCAATTCACCTGATTCAGATTACCTCTGCACAATTAATTGTATATTGTCTTCATACGTGATATGGTTCAATCTGTAAGTTTGTTGCATAATGTCTTCATCCTATGTTTTATTCATTCCTACAAAAACATGATCATGATTCATTTGTATTTTCTCTTCAAAAGAATCTTCACAAAAATGTCTTCATCACTGCATATTGGTCCACACCCAAAATCATTCATCAATGTACCTGTAATACCATTATATAAAGTTGATTGTCCTTTCATGACTTTTCACATTCTTCTTCTTCTTTGATTCATTTTCACCTTCTCAAACCTATTCATCTTCTCTCATTAAAAAAAAAAACAATCCATCTTTTGCAAAAATAAAAATATTCAGTTTAAACAATCTGTAAAAATAATTGTTCCCATAGAAAACTACAATTCCCACCCTACCTGGGGTGGGTGGGAGGAAATATATATTTGTTGGGCTAGTTTTTAGTATATTATTGTGGGGGGTATAGTTCTAGCATAGACAAACTAAACGATCTAACTCTCAAAGAACTATAGTGTCAATCCACCTATCTGAACGATGCCCATCCCCTATCTGGTGAGACTAGTGGCTCAGTGGCTCCCATCAGTTCCTCCCATTAGTTCAGATAGTGGCTCCTATATGATCCACCCCTTGCCATCCATAAGAGGACAAACAGAATCAAGAGGTTGGCTTCCTTGCATTGTATTCTTTTCTTTCTTTCCATTCGCCCTTAGTTCCCCTCACCTTCATTCATTGAAATAATTTGTTCTACCTACCCTCTGACAAAGAAGAAAATCTCTATCATAAATAGCTCATCTATTTGAAAAAGAATTCATAAACTCTTAAGCTTCCAAAAGTTTTTAATCTTCTTTTCATTTTAAAAAAATATTTTTTATTAGATGCCTTCAATTCCTCTCTACATTTATCTTCACCTATTTCCATCTCTACAAAAATACTTCAATAAACTTCAATAGTCTTTAATTCATTTAGCCCCTAAAAAAAATTCCTTCCATATCTTTCATATTCAAACCCACTACTCATTTGCATGAGGACAAAAAGAAATCATAAAAACACTTAAATCACTTTGCTCATAATAACTTTCAATGTCTTGAGATATCCACTAAATATTAAAGGAAACTTCTTAAAACATTCCCAAACTAATCTGCCTTTGGAAACTACTGACATCCAAAATATCTTTATAAAGCACATTCTATAAAAAGGCTCCCACAAACAAGTGCTTTTAAGATCTCTCTATGGCTATGTAAGCATTAAAAATGCTAAGAAAAGATCTTCATGCCTTTCAAGGAACAAACTGATTTCCATCTACCAAAAATAGATCTTCAAAAAGCCTTAAAAAGCTCAATCCTTGTTGTCAAAGGATAGATGATAGCCCAGTGCATGTCATACTTTATGCAACAAAGGAGGATTCAAAGTTTAAACAAGGGCCATTGGTTGGTCTTTCGCGTACCCATTTAAAATTAAAGAGAACCATCGATATTATTTTACTGCTCGTGGATAGGATGTTCAACCAGAGCAGAAGGTAATGCTAGGTAGAGGGGACCGGTCCCCTACGATCTCAAAACCATCAAAGATGTCACTTAAGTCATAGTGACCTATGGTAGTAGGTTGACTTCTTTTTAAAACAAAAAATTCATTTACATATGATGGGTGGTAAAGGAAAAAGAATAGATCTATAGTATAGGGTTATATTTAGGACTGTGAGGTAGATTCTTTTAGGTTTTAGGTCTCCAAATGTAGAACCCAAATATTTGACATTTGACAAAACCTTATACAAATTTAGATATGAATTTGGCTGTGGAGAAACAAGGCTGATAGAGATATGATCTTGTCAAGAAGAAATAAAGAGTGCAAAGTCTGATCATCAAATAACTAATCCAAGAACTTCAGAGGTTACAAACAAGATTCACCTAATCAACAAACCAACCCTAGCACTGCTTAACAAGGATGAGTTTCTTGTTTCCAGCTGATATCATTTGACATCATTAAATACATATTACATGAAGGCATACTAAACATGGATGACAACCAATAACTACAAGGCACACCTTCACTTAAAGCACACAAGATCCAATAGCTCAACATGCAATACACTAATGGCACATATGAACTTGAACTTCAAACATGGCATGATTGCATAGTGCTTGGTAGTGATTGGAATCAATCTTGGAATTCAACTATCAACCTGTAATATCAACCTTGAAATTCAAAACACATGAACCTCTTAATTCTACTATACTAGCTGCCATTAACTATAAACATGATTTCTTACTATCAAACTCAACATGATTCCTTTGACTTGACCTTGCTAATCATCATCACCATGATATGAAATCTTTGTGTCTTCTCTGCCTTGCATCATAGCATAACACATATGCATTGCATCATACCTGCATCATCATTGCTTGAACTCCTGTATGATCAACATCATCTTCTGAAGCACATAACTATCATCAACATCCAGGACCTCAATTCATCAGAATAACTTTACTATTTTGACATCAATGACAATCAACCTCCATGAGAAGGCACTATATGGTCTTAAGAAAGCCCCTAGGGCTTGGTATGTAAGGTTGGATAAGTATTTACTCTAGAAAGGGTTCAATAAAGGTACATTAGATAGTAACTTATATATCAAAATAGAGAATGATCACATGCTAATAGTGGTAGTATATGTTGATGATATTATCTTTGGTGGCAATGATGAAATCTGTAAGAAGTTTGAAGAAGAGATGCAGAAGGAATTTGAAATGTCCATGATAGGTGAACTTCCATTCTTTCTTGGACTTCAAACCACTCAATCAGACAAAGGTATCTTTATTTCACAAGCAAAGTATGTCAAGGAGATGTTGAAAAAGTTTGGTATGGAAGATTGCAAACTAGTGGGTACACCTATGGTAACATGTTGTCATCTAAGTAAAGATGATGAGTCACCACATGCTGATTAGACTTTGTATACGTCTTTGATTGGGTACCTACTATACTTAACAACATCAAGGCCTGATATTATGCAAGTTATTTGTATGGTTGCAAAGTTTCAAGATGATCCAAAAGAAACACATGTGAAGGCAATCAAAAGAATCTTCAAATACTTGAAGAGCACTCTGGATTATGGACTATGGTATCAAAAAGGTAATGAATTCTCTTTAACAAAATATACTGATGTAGATTGAGCTAGCACCATTGATGATAGGAGAAGTACCATTAGTGGAGCCTTCTTTGTAGATGACAAATTGGTTTCATGGTTTAGTCAAAAACAAGACTTGGTTTTCTTATCAATAATAGCAGTAGAGTACATATCTACAATATCTTGTTGCATTCAAGTGTTGTGGATGAAGAAAACATTGAAGGATATCAAGGTAATATATGACAAGCCTATTTCCATCTTATGTGATAATACAAGTGCCATCAATATTTCAAAGAATCTAGTAATGAACTCTAGAACAAGCACATATCTATTAAATATCACTTCTTAAGAGAAAAGGTTACAAATCAAGAGGTAAAATTAGAATATGTACCCATAAAGGATTAGATTGTAGACATCTTTACAAAAGAACTTCCTAAGGACACTTTTGAATATCTCAGGAAGAAGTTAGGGGTTGTTTCCCCTCCTCATAAATAGATGCATAGATGTTGCATCTATCCAAGGGGAGAAGTTCAAGGTTCACGTATCATCCCTGGATTGATAGAGGCTACCTCTCAGGGTAGTAGGAAGATAAAGAGATAGTAAAGGTATGTCAAGGCTAATACAAACAAGGGGAGCTTGTGTGTTTTGTTGGTATAAATGATGATCACTAACCATTTTCCCTTGATGTCAAAGGGGGAGAGAATTTGAATATTAGTGTTTAGTCATAAAATGTCCCCTAGGACTTTTACCTCTTAAGTTTAGCTCTTGGGTCCCTTGTTTTTGATTATACATGTTCATTTTAACTCCCGATGCAAAATCCTTGAAAACCCATGTCAAATGGGACTAAGGAGATCCTTTGGAGCTTGACCATACCCTAAAATAGGACCTAGGGGCTTGGGCACTCACGTCCTAGTCCTGTCCAATTTTAGGCAGGTCCTAAATTTAAATGTCCATTATGTGACTGTTAAAAGGTTCTGTTGCTGACATATTAAGTTTGAATTATGAAATTTGTAGCGGGAATGCATATATAATCATGTTTAGGGTTTCATTTGTAAACTAGAAGATTATTATGAACTTTTGGGAAACTTATGAATTTAGAGCATTCAAAGCATTCATTGTCATAGAGCATAATATTCTTATTGTGTTTGTTATGCAGATTTGGCTTCATCGTCTCATGTGTTGAAGGATTTTATCTACATGCAAGATACACCTCTAAGGTGATATCTTTTTGTGTTGAATCAATCATTCATCAAGTTATCAATTTGTTTTTGCCTCTATCCCACATAGATAGACACTCTTTATCAAACAACGGTGTTGGAAGGCTTGAATGTCATTTTGGGGCTTGATTGAGGTAAGCTCCTAAACACCACAACCCCCAAGCCCCTTCTTTGTGATTGCAGGTGATATTTGTCATGTTCTGTGGAAGTGGAGTTGTAAGAGGCTATGACAGAGTATTAGGATTGCAGATCTAAGCAAAAAATTAGGACCTGGGTTTGAGTACCCACCCCAAAGCCCTCCAAATCTTCATGGAAGAAAACATCTGGGATAACAGAAACAAGTTATAGACTATTTTCAAGAATCTCTGCAGAAAAAAAGTACCTTGGGCTTGGGTGGCTACTCTTTAGCCCCTGACTTTTCTATATCTGGAATCTCAAAACCTAGTATGTATTTAATTGTCATTTGATATCTCTGTCTATGAGCATTTGTCGAGATACATCTGTTTATTTATGATTTTGCATGATTAGAGTTTTAAGCATAGTCGAGCATTAAATTAATACACTAATCATCAAATTCTTAATTTCCACATCATTACAAGTGACAACCAACCTATAGGTAATCCTCTTGCAAAAGTTGTGATTCAACTCAGTTGAATGTCCTTGAATATTTGTAGTGAAAGGAGGATCTAAACTAAATCACCTATCAATCCCATCTTCCCTCTTTTCCTATTAAACAATCAGGTTAGTGTTTCTATCAATAACAAAGGGGGAAATTGTTCCATATGTTGTCATTGATGTCAAAGTGTTATGATTGATGATATGGAGTTATGATTGTTGCATATGTTGTCATTTGATGAAAAGAGTTGCATGAGGTATGAAATAAATTGTTTGAGAAGCTATCAAGTTATCAAAAATGTCAAAGACATAGGAGATTGTACTACAAAGGCATAGGAGATTGTACCATATTCTACCATAGTAAAAAGACATGACCTCATAGTTTGAAGGATAGCTAGAGATAGCTATGAGGTATGTGTGATCCAAATTTCATAGCATATGAACTACCGCAAAGACATCCAGAGTCAGCAGAATGAAAATGATCTTGTTGCAGTGTAAGGTTCTCAGAGATGAAATAGAAAGCTATTGAATTCCATTGCATCTACATATACAACTTGGTAGAGTGGAGAATATGTAAAGAAAAGAGGATGACATATTCAAGTTTTAGAGTGTATAAATTACTACAAATGTATTTAACAATGTTCTGAGTTGAGATTGTGGTACTAGCTCGTGTAAAGGATATTGGTATGAATGTTTGAATGCTTGCACCAGTAAGTAGAAGCATGGGCCAGGAAGGGGAGTTTATGAGGTCTTTTAGGTCACATAGTGTTCATGGTATAAACCACTTGATGATATTTCACTCCTCCATTACCACATAGGGTTTGGAGCTAATGTATGAAAGGCTAAGTACTTACAGAGTTGACATGGTGTCTTTGATTGCTTGGACCATGTGTCTAGAAGTGTATGCTAGCAAGAAAGTTTGGGAGGAAGGAAATTACATCCAGTGGATCATTTGGTGTGAACCGCATAATGGGATTTCACTCTTACATTACTAGAGATGATTTCAGAGCTGACAAGTAAGGCCGGTTACACGTTTCATGATATATGTTACCTTGAGGCTGACACAAATGATGTTTAGAAGGCTTGTGAAGGATATATATGAAATATAAAGTATCATTACATGTGAGTGTGGCATGGATCAAACAAAAAGAGAACGATTGGAAGATAGAAGAGTAACTCTGTAAGTTGTGATGTATAACTCATAATAGATTTAGTATTACGGAGGTGTTTGAGACATCATAATCAATTAAATGACCAAGAATATAATAGGGATGACAATGCAAGGGTGTTTATGTCATCAGAATAAGTCAAGGATATCAAGGTGTTAATCGAGATGATGTTGTGGAGGTGATTGAACCATTAGAATAAGTCAAGGATGTCAAGGTGTTAACAAAGATGATGTTGTAGAGGTGATTGAACCATCAGAATAAATCAAGGATGTCAAGGTGTTAACAAAGGTGATGTTGCAGTGGTGATTTAACCATTAGGATCAGTCAAAGGTTTTAAAGTAGAGGCTAGTGCCTCATCTTGTAAGTGTTGTAGCACATTAGGGAGTTGGTGCTTCCTTTGGATTGGTGCCCATAAAACATTGTATCAAGGAGTTGGTACTTCCTTTGGGTTGGTGCCCATAAAACATTGTATCATGGGATTAGTGTCTCCATTAGGTCGATGCCCATAAAACTTATTGTATACTTCATTTTTACTTGTGAGGCTAGATTTGGACAATAGATCCAAGTAGTTGGCTCACTATGGTTTTTCCCATCATGGGTTTCCATGTAAATTTGGTGTTATGTGTGTGTTCTTATGCTTCATATGGTTTAAATGTTTACATTGGATTAAACACATCTAAAGGGAAGAAATTTGAATATATATTGATTCACCACCCCTTAGTATATTTGTGTGTTCAACATATAATTTATCATATCATAGGGCAAATCAAGAGTGTTGCATAGTTATAGGGAGCAATTTCATTGATTTATGTATCTCTCTTTAGCCTAGTCTTAAGGTGACTTATATTGATGAACTAGGGTGAATTAGGCTTGTATATCCATCCCTCTTGGGTTCATCTCTTTGGTGTTCACATTTTGGCACACCTGGTGGGACCTCCACCTCCCAATCTTATGTTTTCTATGAGATTGTGTTGAATTTTTGTTGTGCAAGTCGCAGCTGTGCTCACACTTTAGCTATCAATGCTTACACATCATATTTTGGCACCTGTACCCCTCTATTCAATGCTTAGGTTTTGCTATCCTCTGGGTCACCCTATCATTTGTTTGTGCCAAGTTTTCATGGATTAGCACCTACATTTCACAAAGTAACACCTACACCACATGCATTAGCACCCAAGTCCAGGGAAGTGTTACTTGTTGATTACATAAGAATTTAACATCTAATTAATTTGCATTTGTGTTGATGACTCTTTTATACTACTTAAAACTTTATTTACATGTCTTTAGTACTCTGTTTGGCAGGTCCAAGTCAATTTACAAGTGACCACATTGTCCATAATTTGCATTTGTGTTGGTGACTCTTTTATATTGCTTAACACTCTATTTGCAGGTCTTTAGTGCTCTATTTGGTAGGTCCAAGTTGATTTGCAAGTGACTACTTTGTCCACGTCAAATTAGTGCTCGTACAATAGACTTCAGTGCCCCGACAGTAGGGAGCAACACTAACATTTCATCATTTAGCGTACAGATTGGAATCCATTTGAGCTTTGATCTACACATAATTTTACACATTAGGGTTCAAATTGATTTATGTTGTGCATCTAACTGGTCTAACAAGCTACTTTTGAGGTTTGTAGCATTCTATTTTGTAGGTTTTATCAAGATTGCAAGACATCACCATTGTGAGGTCAGATCAGTGCATAAACAAAATGGTTTAACACCTACTTGGTCAGGTATAAACCTCTATATTTTAGCACCTGTACTTTATGTCTTAGTGCCTATACTATCTATTTTAGCTTGCCTAAGTTTTTAATTTTGTGCATGCATTTCTTGTTTTAGCATTGGCACTGTCTGTTTTAGCGCCTACTATTGTCAGTGTCGAAACAAACTATTCCAATACCTATTCCTATTTTAGCTTGATTTTCTTACTTGACTTCATTTTGTTGGACTAATCCTTGTTTTAGCAACATATTTTGATCCTCTGAGGCTACTTTATCAAATTACTAATTATTTTCACTTGTAGCCCCACATGTCAAAGACTCATTTTATACTAGCATTAGGCACTAAGTTAAATTAGTGGTTTAGGTAACTTGTTTTCCATGTTTTTTGAGTTATAGGAAGGTGTATGCTCTCCCCTTGTACCCTTGGGTGATCTTGGAGATTAAAAACCTTGCACTCTTTCTTGTCATTTTGTTAATCCTAGGGTGTTGTTCACGTATGCTCTCCCCTAATGCTTTGTGTGATCTTGGGGATCAAAAGTGATGAACATTGCTTCCTTTTAGGGGGTCTACCTTGGATTTCATCACCAAGGGGATGACCTCAATTGCATGTTCTGGTGCAGTATATAAGCTTTGTGATAATAGAAAGACTCACTTCAAAGAAAGGACCCCGTCTGGTCTAAGCAAAAACCCTGAGACCCTTGGTTGACTAAGACTTGGTTTGGTTGGCGCTCTTGGTTGTATGCTTGGGACACCCCCATTCATAGATTTGTCCACCATACCTAGACTATATTAGGACATCTCATAGCAACTTGTATATCCTAGATAAGACCTTTGGCCATCATACCTTGTGGTGCACCATTGTAGTAAGAGGGGAAGAAGCTCACATGTACCACTATACTTGAGATAGGGTCTACTTTGGGCAAGATGAAAGTCTCTAGGGTAAGGGGTATATGGTGGTACATGACCATATATTCCCTATCTATCTAAGTTATAGCACTATGGTATTAATGGGGGTGGGAATCACTTCTCTTTTTTGAGTTGAGATTGACCCATGACCATTTCATGAGATCCACAAGGTATGTCACTCCCACTTGAATAACTTAGGATTGTGATCAAGTACTTAGCATGCCTTTTTTGTGCAAAACCTATGAAAGCCATATCAGCCTTATTCTTGAAAAGTTGTCAAATCAACCATTGTGACTCTTTCTTTGAATTTCTCTTACCAAGTCAACCCAACAAACATCCTAAATGCCAAAACATGTTGGATCAGTGCCTATACCTATCTCTTAGTGCCTAAAACTTAGATATCATTGCTTTTACCACCTACATTAGTGCCTAGATTAAACACTGACTCATACTCTCATTCAACACTTGTTCATCATCTATTAGTGCCCGAATCCATATATTAGTGCTTATATGCTCAGACTTAGCGCCTAGACCCTTTGTCTTAGCACTTATCTATCACCTATCAGCACATAGACCCTCTGTCTTAGTTCTTATTTGTCACCTATTAGTGCCTAGACCTTCTGTCATAGCGCTTATTCATCACCTATCAGTGTGAGACCCTCTCTCTTAGCGCCTGTTTCATGTCACACAAATCCACATGTATTCACTCTTGTAAACATTGATTCAAATCCACCACCTCATCTAGTCACTCTCCATATCCTTTTATAACCACAAAATCATCTACATTTTCCACATTTGTTCTCTCCATTGTGATCTCTTCGCCTTGTGAAAATATCACTTTCCATCATCCATTTTGAACTTTACCTTGTGATTCATCACTCATTTTCCTCTTCATCATCAACCTTGATTAAATCATCTATCCATCAAAGGTATTCTTCAAGTACCCTAATCCAATAAAATCAAAACACCTCATCCAAAGATCAAAGCAATCTAGTTCCATCACAAATAAAGGTTAAAATCTAGATCTTTTCATCCTCTTCTAGTTTGTATTGGGCTTACAAATTTGTCTATCTTAAGTTTAGTGCAAATTAGATATCATCCAACTTGGATAAGATCGCTTGGGAGCTTAGACTACTCCTAAATTGGTGGACTTCAAGAATCACATTTTTCTTGGTTTATCTTTCTCTACCTCAAGTAAGACAATCCCATTATCCTTTTTTCTTAGGCCCTTTGTCCATCCTAAGTAAGGATAAAATCCCATCAAATATCATAAAAGGATCTATATTTGAACTTAGTTTTCTTCTTGAGGATACTATCATTGCCCAAACACTATTAATCAAACAAACACTCATTCACATCATCAAACCTCAAACAAACATCCACTACATGTTCACCATTTTATGCCTCCTATCACACAATCACAAGATAGAAAAAAATTGGATTCTTGCTATCAATCACTCTCTCCACATGGCTCCACCACATGAAATATGGAGGGATTTGTAAACCAACCTGAAATGGGTGAAACATTCATACCAACACATATATATTCTCCCACCTTCATCGACTTTCTTAATGAAAGAGGATTGCATTACAAATTTGAACAATTCCTTGAAAATCATAAGGATGAATTCCTCAAACACCTCATTAAACATGGGGCACATCTCCCTCATGCATTTGACCAAGACAAACTCAAGAAAATCATGCATGATAAACCACCATCACCTATTCATGATCAACCATGGGGACATGTCCCTAATCCCAACAATCCGGTCTATGATAATCCATGGTCTCACTTAACTACAACTACCAATACCATTCATATCATTGATCAACATTTAGGGAGTAACACCACCTCACAACAACAAGTATCAAACCCCCCTTATGGTCTTCCATTCCATATGCTACCATCCAATTTTTTAACTTCCATCATGCCTACTAATTCAAGTGTCCTTGTCGCACTTCCCCCATCCAACATTCCCCCAAATACTTCTAATACCATTACTATTCCATAAACACTTCCCCCCTTAGTCATCCCACTAAGGATGACTATGATCCAAACAACATTACCCCCTACCATACCTTTGCAAACACCTCTTCAATCACAACATCCATTTATGTCACAACCACCACATCAATCCCAAAATCCTTTAACAAGTTATACTCATCCTACGCATACACAACAAAGATATTATTCCATGACTCATCGAAAACCCTCTCACATTCAACATAAAAACATCACCCAACAATAACTTGCCACCCTTCCAATCACATCACACATATCATTCCTCCACTCACACCCAACCACAACATCAAACATATAGACCCCCTATCCATTTTGAAGCTATGGGTCCACCACCACATAACCCTCAACAATACACCATCCCACAAAAACAATCATCATTTCAACAACAATCACAACCTCCCTTTGCTAATCCATTCGATCAAAAAAGGAAAGATACGAAGAATGCCATCAAGAACCTTAAACTAGGAACCCAAAAGAAACATTATAAGTTCAAAACATGAAAATCATACCTTTTCCTCAACATTTTGAAGTCCCTAATTTTGATAAGTATAAAGTAAAAGGAGATCCCCATGACAACATCAAGGAATTCTTCATGGCATGCTAAGAAGTCTCCTATGACAACCAATTCCTCCTTTGTCTTTTCCCATGAAGCCTACCTAGAGGAGAAACCTTAGAATGGTTTATGCACTTGCCTTATGGCACCATCTCCACCTTATCCGACTTGTCAAAAAAAATTATCACCCATTTCTCATATAACGTAGAACATGAGATCACCATGCTTGATCTTTGCAATACCAAACAATGAAATGGCAAAAGTTTTGCTGCATACCTTCAATGATGGAGATCATTTGCTAGTAGGCTACCTTGGACCACACTCAAAAAACAACTTGTCCATATTTTCATCCAAAACTGAATCAAGAAATGGCCTTCCACTTGCAATTGCATTGTGCTTCAACCTTTGATGATATCATAGGAAAGGAGGTCACTATTGAAAAGGCCCTCATAGGGAAAGGCCTAGTCAAAATCTACAACATAAACGCCAATGATAAACCATTAAATGATAAACCAAAGTTTTGGGATAAAAAAAGACATTATAGGAGATGGTGCTACTGATTCTAAGTACATTCATGTAGCCACATCCAAATCAAAGGAAACACAAGTAGCAAAAAGTGTTTCAAACAATGTCTCCATACCATCAGGTCAACCAAAATGAAATCCTCCCAACAATTAAAAACACAAATACACTTCTTTAGGTGAACCTCTTGAAGTTGTGTTTCAAAAATTGGTACAAGCCAACATGGTTTAATTTCCCACAACCAATCCTTTTGATGAAAACCAACCTAAGCCTATGTGGTATAAAGAAAATGAGTATTGTGACTATCATCATATCAAAGGACACTCCACAAAAAAAGTGTATGAAATTAAAGAACTATATCCAAGACCTTGTTGATTAAGGCAATATCCAAGTGGAAGGAACCAACAATACTTCACCAAATGATGTCTTAGGAGTTTAGGGTGGCCCCCTTCCCAACTGCACTAACACTTCCTCATCCAATCCATCATCCTTCAAAACCAACCCCAATAATCAAGCCAATAACATCAACCACAACAATGTTCCACCTCCCTATGACAACGTAGTGGGCTAGATTGCTTTTGACTCCACTCATGTCATCACCATAAAAATCAAAGGCAATACCCTTGAATGTACTATTACTACATGACATGGCTGAGTAGCCATTAAAGGACCCTCTTCATCCTCCACCACAACACCTTTTGAATATAACCTCTTCAACCATTTTGGGAAGATGCCCGCAGAAATCTCTATCTCAGAACTTCTCAAGACATCCTCCATCCATCATGACATCCTTGAAAAATCTCTCCAAGAATCCCATGTCCCCACTAACATTCCACTCGCACAATTCCAAAACTTGGTAGCTCAATTATCTTCTCCTCACCATCTCACTTTTAACCAATTTGACATGCTGCCCATCGACCCTGTGCATAATAAATCCCCCATATAGAGGTTCAAATCACCAATCACAAAGTCAAAAGAGTCCACCTAGATAATGGATCGAGTTTGAACATATGCAGTTTGAAATTCATAAAACTCTTGGGGTATTCAAAAACTAATCTAGAACCCTTGGTCATCTCCATCAAAGGATATGACAACACAAAACAAGAATCAGAGGACACCATATGTCTTCCTATTAAAGCAGGTCCTCTAATGCTACCCACCCTATGTCACGTGGTTGATCTTGACCTACCATACAATCTTCTCCTCATCTAACCATGGTTGCATGCAATGCAAGTTGCCCCTTCCACTTATCACCAGTGTCTAAAATTTCCTCATAATGGCATCAGAGTTACTATTCCCGCCAATCAACAACCCTTTGAATCTTGTAAAGATTTGGAATTTTTCTATGATAGGAAATTCCACTGTCCAAGCACCTATGGGGAAAATATTAAAGATACTCCATCCACTCCATCCGCTATGTCTAATCCTTCACATGCATCCACTTCATCATCCACCCCAGTCCCTCAAGTATCCTAGGTCAATATCATCGACAAAGGGTGTGGTGAGTATGAACTTCACAATGCCTTTCATGTGGGATAGTTTCCTTTGTCCCCCCACTCCCATGGTCATCAACTATAGAAAAAAAATCAAGGACAAAAACATAGGATAAATGACAAGATTCCCTTTATTTCAATACAAGTCTCCCAAGAGGAAGAAGATATTGAATAATCCCTAAATGATTGGTTATACCACAATGAGACCAATCTAGCAAAAGCAGATCTTGAATATTTCAAAGAAAAATATCACGTGCCCTATCAAGTATGCACTAAAATGCCCTACCATGGAAAATGACTTGGCATCGACGAGAAAGGCACCACTGAGCTGATTCTGGTTGATCCCACATCTCCTGAACAATGTGGCAAGTACTTTGGCCTAGGATATGGTCTACCTACTGTGGAAATAAAAGGTCTTGCAAATACCTTGGTAGACGTGGTCGAATCTCCTTCTAATATTGAAGATGTTACACCAACTATCATCATATCTTCATGCAAAGACTTTGACCTCTCATGCATCTTCCTGAACAATGCCATTTTCCTCATCAACCTTCCCCTCATTCATCCCAATCTCATTTCTTGGGATTACCAAGGATCACCACCTCTGGATACATTCCAAAATGTTGAAGCTCTCACTGCAGTCTTGGAACTCTGGGACACCTCACAATGTGACATATGCTTGAACTTCGATGACTACTTTGGGGAAGAGGAGATCCTTAGTCCAGATAAAAAATCAAAAAATAGAAAAATGTCCCCTAGTGGAAACCTCTCTGAGGCGCTATTAGACACAAAAGAGAAAAATAAGGACGTATCTCCTGGTGAAAACCTCTTTGAGGTGCTAGGAGATGAAGAATTCCATCTTCCCCCCATACCCTCCTATTGGTAAGAACATTCCACCATCTTGATTGAAGACACATAGGAAATCAACCTTGGCCCCAAGGAACAACCCAAGATCACCCGCATTGCAAAAAATCTTGCTATCCAAGAAAAATCTAATCTCTCCACCATACTTGATGAGGAACTAAATGTCTTTGTTGGGTCCTATGAAGATATGCTAGGATTAGATTCCTCCTTGGTGGTCCATCACCTCATAGTACATCTAGAAGCACAACTAGTCAAACATAAGCTCTGAAAGATGCATCCTCAAGTCACCCTTCTTGTCAAAGAAGAACTACAAAAACTATTGGAAGTAGGCTTCATTCACCCTATAGACTACCCTAAATGGGTTTCCAATAGTGTTCTAGTTTCTAAGAAACCTGGGGGTATCCAAGTCTATACAGATTTTCAAGATCTAAACAAAACATGTCCAAAAGATGACTTCCCACTATTCGACATTGAAATCATCATAGATTTGATGACTAGACATGAAATTCTCTCCCTCATGGATGGATTCTCTAGGTGTAATCAGATTATAATTGCTCTCGAACATCAACACTAAATGGCCTTCACATATCCTTGGGGTACCTACTGTTGGCAAGTCATGCCCTTTGGCCTTAAAAACACAGGAGTGACTTATCAAAGTGCCATAACAACTATTTTCAATGACATGTTACACAAAATCATGGAAGACTATGTAGATGACCTGCTTGGGAAATCAAGAACAAGGGAAGAACATTCTATAGTTTTATAACAAATATTTGAGTGCCTCAGGGAATACAAACTGTACCTTAACCCTAAGAAGTGAGTTTTTGGGGTCACATTAGGAAAGATTTTAGGTTTCATTGTCTCCCATAGAGGAATTGAAATGGATCTAGCAAAAGTCACTGCCATCACAAAAATGCCATCAACAAGAACCTTGAAACAACTTCATAGCCTACAGGTCAAGCTTCAAGATATCCATAGATTCATAAATCAACTTGTAGACAAATGTCAAGGGAAAGTGCACAAATATGGGGGACCAAAAGGGGGTCTTAAGTGGCCACTTTCTTTCTAGAATCAAGAAAGACTAATGTTGGATGAGAAATTGAAGATAGTTACACTCAAAATTTGAAGATGCAACAAAAACAGAGTCATAGTGCTCCAAATCTAGTTTCTAAACTACTATTTTTTAAAAAAAATGGTTGAGCTTAAGGGGTTCAAAAAGGGGGGGCACACAAATTGGTCCTATTTAAAGAAAAACATAACATAGCATCTGGTGTGGTCCCCCTAAAATGTTAACTTTTTTTAGTATTTAAAATATTGCTTTAGTGAGAAATTAGCTAACACCATGTAGTTTATCCTTGAGTTTTTTGATAATTTTTTCATGAATAATTAATTTTTTACTAATTTTCAAAGTGGACATATCCTAAAAAATAGAAAATTGAGAGTGCTTCCCCCCTAAATTTTTTGAAAACTAATCAAAAATATGATTTTTTTTTTACTACATGTAGAATGGAGTCTAGTTTCTAAAAATGTAACTTATTTGAAATTTTGATGAACAGTTAAAAAAGTCAAAAATACCACACACTAGTTTTTGACAAAAAATAGATACACTAACAAAAGAAATTAAAGATGAAAACCTTAACATACTCAAAAAGTGAAAAAAATTATGTGGTTAGAAAGATAAGAGAGATCTTAACATTATTATGGTATTTTTTTGACTTGTCATTGAAACAAGTGCAAACTTGATGGGGAGCATGCTCAAGATTATGCAAATTTTTTTACAATCTACAGAAACACATCTTTGGATGTTCAAAATACACTCCAATCCTTTGGGTTAGAAGAACAAGGAAAATCTAAGCCAAAGGCTTGGAAATTACCAAAGCAAACAATAACGTGAACACATTATAATGCACTCGCATTATGTGCATGCATTCACATAATGTGAGTGCATTATAACGCATTCACATTATTGTGAAATAAAATCATCTCACCCTTACCTTCTCTCTCTCTCTCTCTCCCATTCTCTATTGATCCTTCCCTCTCTTATCTCTCTCACTCACCTCTCTCTATGACCACTCTAGTCTCTCCCTCTCTACCTCTCCCTCCATCCTTACCCCTCTCTATTATTCTCTCTTTCCCTCCCTTCTTTAGGTATCTCCCTCCCCTCCTCTCTCTCTCTCTCTATCTCTCTCTAACCTCTTTACCTCCTACCCTCTCTCTCACTCTCTACTTCCCTCCTCTATCTACCTCCTACCCTCTAACTCTCTCTCACCTCTCTACCTCCTACCCTATGTCTCTCTCTCACCTCTCTACCTCTCCTCCCTACCTCCTATCCTCTATCTCTCTCTCTTCCTAGAGATTATAGTTTACGACTATGCAAGGCATACTCATAGAGCTTGATGGTTGGACTTGCAATTTAAGTTATGCAAGGACATGTTTCCACTTGATACCATCATTTCAATTGTTGACTTTACAGAGAACTACACACTATGACCAAAGAATGAGGTGCAATCACAGTATCAAAACTCTACACAGGTTACTATATTGGTGCATATAACATTCATTCATGGAGATGATAGTACAAATGATGAAAGGAAGATCTTGAGGGAGTATCATTTTTATATCAGTGATGATCACACACATTCTACAAAGTTCGTGCAAGGCTACTTTCAAATTTTCTACCATGATTTAGCTAGTAGGATCATATCATTTGGTCAGCTTGTCATTTGGTCAGCATATCATATGGTCAGATAATTGTGCATCACAATTCAATAACTCATGGATGTTCTATTGGTTGAGAAAGATGCATAGGATGAATGGTGTTCAACTTATGTGGAATTTCTTAGAGGCCAAGCATTGAAAGGGGGAGCATGATGGTGCAAGAGCATGTATCAAAAGAGCATTAGCATGAGAAGAGTTGAAGTACAAAGACAATGCAAAGTTGACAGATGCAAGATCTATTGTTGAATGGTGTTACTCTACAATGGGTCCAAGTAATGAAGGTAAGTCTACAGTTCATATATTTTTTTGGTTGGTTGATGATACTAACATTGCAAAATATGAGGATTGTTGTACATTGACAGGATGGAGTGAGCTACACTCTTTTAGAGGCTCTAATGCAAGTTCATGGAGTATTCATACATGGTGGATGGTATGCTTTTGTTCTTCATGTATAGATCAAGCTTGGTATGAATGTGAGTCAAAGGAGTGGGTAGATGAATGGTGTACAAGAAGTCTAAGCCCGATTGACATGTATCAACTCCCAATAGAACTACAACTCACAGAGATTGAATCATCAGTTGACTTTGACCATGTTTTAGATCTAGTTCAACTAGGTATTATCAGCATTTAAATTTAATAAAATTCAATATTCCATCTTATTTTGTAGTTTTTTTGTATTGTTGACTAGATATTCAATGAATTGAATGCACATATCAATGCATGGCATGTTTATGCAATTATTGTAGCTGAAGACAATGAAGAAGGAACATATTATTATTTGTGTCATTGAGTTGAGGAAAAAAAGAAAATAAATGGATAAAACATTGAGTACCTTATAGGATCAGTGGTTGTTACTGGAACATGGCTTAGAAGGTACCCAGTGATGAAGTCTAATGTGTAGTTGTTCGAGGACTTTGACACACATAGGAAGATTCTTCATTATTCTAATCTTGTTGTGGCATCAAACATTCATTTGATCAAATATGGGGGTAGACCATTTAAAAGGACCTTGTGGAAGTTTTGTGAGTCTGACCACGAGGCAATACTTATATAACAAAGAGTAGAGCAGATCTAGATGGTTCATTGGATTGATTTTAAAAGAAAAAACTTTCTAATTTCATGCTCATTTGTAAAGATATACATATGATTTTTATATTTGTATCAGTAAAATTTTGTTCCTTTTTCTACAATCATGTCTCTAATATCATGTCTCTTATGAGATACTTATGTGCAATACTCTTGTTTATGTGTATGATTATGTACAACACTCTTGTTTATGTGTATGATTATGTCCACTAACTTTGTCATGTCATTTATATGTATAACTAATTTATATTTGTATGTGTATGATCATGTCTCTAATTTCAATTCTATTGATGCCCTCTAATTTTAGTTCTATTGATGTCCTCTAGTGTTTCCTCTATTGATATCCTCTAGGGTCACGTAGGGTGCCTCCACAATAACCTCTCTCAATTTTTGAAATGTTCATTCCATATGGTTGTTAGACACACAAGATACTAAGGGGGGGTGAATTAATATACAATCAAATTTCACTTTCAACAAATTTAACTTATCTAGAGCAGATTAAACCTAAAACATTACAACATTAACATGAGCATGAAAGATTAACACAACTCACATTAACACATAACACCTGATATATGTGGAAAACCCTATAAGGGAAAAACCACGGTGATGATTAACTCACAATATATGAAGCTCAAATAGTAACTTTGTTTTAGGGGCTATAACCTAAGGAAGCCGCTACTCCCGAAGTAACTTTTGTTTAGGGTCACACCTAAGGAAGCTTCTACTCCCTGATGAATTTGTTTTAGGGTCACTCCCAAGGAAGGTTCTACTCCCTGATGACTTTGTTTTAGGGTCACTCCCAAGGAAGCATCTACTCCCTAAAATGAGAATACAAAAGATTACAGTATAATAGTCTTTTCTTACTATTTGAAAACTTTCATTGAAGCTCACCCCTTTGATGATTACACTTCTACCTCACACTTTCTTCTAAAGATCTAATCAATTAGGTACACTCTATACTTGATCACTATCACAAATATGTCTTCAAGATGAATCCAGATAGCATCAACAACATATGTTCTTTCTCTCACAGTCACACAACAATAATACACTTATTCTACTTTTATCTGCTTGCAAACCTTTTCAATCATCTTACAATCATACCTTACCTCACTCACTTTGATTCACTATTTATACATGATATTACATTAATTACATCTCTTGTTAGTTAGATACAACACATGAACAATACATTTACAAGTCGACCAGACAACAGACACTATGAAACGTGTAGAAGATAGGTCCTAATTGAAACAACACATTACACCAGCAGAAGATCTAAGCCTTACAGACACCAACAATTGCTTAACTAGGTCTAGAACATACTTTACTTCTTCAAACACCAAGGAATGACATCTACACACTTCGCTCATTTGAAGATAGGACAACTTTAAGGGAATCACATGAAGACTTGAAGTATAATGACCATATCAAATTGGAAACCTTGTGCGGTACTGAAAACAAGAAAGATCTTTGTGAAAATTTTCAAGATGAGTCCACATGACTCACAACACATACTCAAACACTCCTTTACCACTGCACATCAAAGAATTATGTTGCACAAATTCAAACATTTACTCTGAAAACACGTTGTTATCTGGAACACACTACACCATATTGTCAATTAAAAAAATGAGTTGCAGACCACCAAGAAGCTTGAAATAGAAAGGAGGCATGTAATGAACATCCAAAAACATGTTCACAAAACTGCAAGGTCAATCATTCACTTTTGGGGGAATACAGAGCATTCCAGTGGGTCTTCAATACTGCACTATTCTACTAGAGCACATTTTGGTGTTCTATCATACATAAGATTCACATCAGATGGAAATATGATTTGAGACTTTGGAAATAGCACCTTCAGTGCCTTCTTGACACATTCTCAAAACTGCATAGACAAATATACAACTATGGAGGAATGCAGAGCATTCTCTCACCCTGCTAGGAATACCTTCACAAAACCAATTATGTCTTTAAGATGTTAGTAGAAAAGCATCCTTCTGGTGATCAAAACATCATGAAACTTAGAAAATACATAAATTAAAACTATATAAATCTATGTTCCAAACCACATAAGCTCAATAGCACAATGATGAAAATGTGGATCAATCTTTTAGACAGTCTTCAAAGAGCAGACATTATGAAACAAAGATTATCACCTACTTCCAGAGGCCAAGCCTTCATTGCATTACCACATACAACTCATGATCTGTAGGATAGATCATACAACATGCTTCAAGCCATCATGCATCCTTTCTTACCATATGATTCTCTTAGTGCTTCTAACTCCCATATTAATAAGGCTTCAAACTCAACTCTTCTTTGATTAGGAATGTAGATTTTATGACCTCCAATCATGAGCTTTCTCTTCCTAAGGAATATGCAACCATGAACAATATCTTACTTTCATGATAGTGTTGACATCAGTGAATGCATCATTGTATGCTATGTTGACATCAATGACAACACATATGGGCAACAATCTCCCCCTTTGTCATTGATGGCAACATATGCTACCCCTTAGACTCTCTCCCTCTTTGACATCAAGGACAAAGGGTTCCAATACCTACTCATTCTCCCTCTTTTATCAATGATCATATATTTGCAAACTTTTTCTTGTAAGCTCCCCCTATCATCACTCAATAGTACCTACTCCCCCTGAGAGGTAGCCATCATTAGTCTAGGATAAAGATATAGCATGAACTCCCCCTTGATAGATGTACCATTGTGTAG
Organism: Cunninghamia lanceolata; assembly: GCA_027924645.1. Classification (NCBI taxonomy): domain Eukaryota; kingdom Viridiplantae; phylum Streptophyta; class Pinopsida; order Cupressales; family Cupressaceae; genus Cunninghamia; species Cunninghamia lanceolata. Next base: position 712,343 of record BSBN01000246.1, read on the forward strand.
CTTAGTAAGAAGAAGGAGGGTTAATTACCCCAAAACTCTCCTAGAGATCCTTAAATATGTCTTTTGCAAGGGCCTTTGTAAAGATATCTACAATTTGATCCTTTGTTGGGACATATTCCAACTTCACTTCCTTATCTGCAACCTTCTCTCTCAAAAAGTGATACCTAATTTCTATGTTCTTGGTTCTAGAATGCATCATTGGATTCTTGGAAATATTGAGCACTTGTATTATCACACAAAATAGGAATAGGATCATCATACAATACCTTGATATCCTTCAGATTTTTCTTAATCCATAACACTTGTGTATAGCAAGAGGTTGCTGCATTATACTCTACCTCTACAGTAGATAAGGACACTAAATATTACTTCTTGCTCTGCCATGAAACTAATCTACTTCCTAGAAAGAAAGCACCACCACTTGTACTTCTTCTACCATCGACACAACCAGCCTAGTCAACATTAGTGTATGCACTCATATCAAAGTCATTACCTTTTGGATACCATAGAACATAGTCAAGAGTTCTTTTCAAGTATCTAAATATCCTTTTCACTACCTTTTCATGTGTTTTCTTAGGATTGGCTTTATATTTGGCAACTACACATATTGCATGGATAAAATCAGGTCTAGAAGCAGTCAAGTACAATATTACTCCAATCATAGACCTATAGGCAGTCTGATCTACCTCCAAAGACTCATCATCTTTGCACAAGTGACATCCAATGACCATGGGAGTACTCACTAGTTTTGAATCCTCGATACCAAACTTCTTCAACAATTCTTTGACATACTTATCTTGAGAAATAAGGATACCACTATCTAAATGGACATCTCAAATATTTTTGCATCTCCTCTTCAAACCTCTTACACATATCATCATTTCCACCAAAAATGATATCATCAACATAAACTACAACTATCAAGATCATGTCTCCTTCTTCCTTTATGTAAAGATTGCTATCTATAGTACCTTTTTTGAAGCCCTGTTGAAGTAAGTACTTGTCTAATCTTTCATACCAAGCCCTAGGTGCTTGCTTGAGACCATACAAAGCCTTTTTGAGTCTGTATACCATGTCTAGATCTTTTTGGTGCAGGAGCACCTACCTGACAGCTGGTCTTGATAAGGCAGTTAGTAGTTTAGGTCTTGTTTATGATTCCAAGAAGGTCTGTTAGACCAAATGCATGTAATAAGGTCATGCTGATCATGATAAGATCATGCTGACCAGGCTTTTGCTATTTTTAGCTAGTTTGTTAAGACAGTTGTCATGATGCGTGTTCGGTGGGATCTCCCAGCCGCTTGGAGAGTTCCCAGCCGCTTGGAGTCGGGTCAGTAGTACTCATAGGAAAGTCTTTATAAGCATGAGATCGTTTGATATTGCATATACAGACAGATATCATCGATCGAGCTAGGTTGCAGAGAGTGAGACTGAGAGAGAGATTGGTCATATTGTATTGCATCTTTGAAATCAATAAAGTGATCCTGTTTGTGTTCTTGCTCTGGTTGCATTCCATCACTTGATTGATTTGCTGGTTTGAGTGACTTCATGGATTCACTGATCCATTCCACCGGTTGACTCATCTGATCGGTGGAATGGTAATGTACAGTAGGTTAGTTGGTAGGTTGTTTTCCGTTTGCATGCAGGTGTGCAGGATCGCGGTCGACAGATGCTGAGAAGCCTTGCATCCTCATGTGCTAGGTCAAACTGATAAGACAGAGTGTCGAAGATCACCCTGAGAGTGGATCGGATCATCCTTGGAGGATCGGCGAAGTGAAACTTCGCAAAAGCTGAAAGTCTGTGAAGACAGCATCATCAGGATATTTCTGCAAATATCCTGCAGTCAGGTTAGACATCGTCATCCGGATAAGTGGAGGAGATCGGCATGATGTTGTCGATTGCATGAAGTGTGAGTTCGTCGGGGTGATCATCATCATCTGGAGGAGCCGAGCAGGAGTGCATCGGCATCAGGTAGAAGATCGGGTCACGAAACTATTGGAGTTTTCATGTTGCGAGTGCATCAGGATGTTTTAGGCCGGACATAGACTAAGTGCATGTATCGGCATCAGGATCATCATATCGAAGTGCCAAACATCCGCGTATCGCGAGCAGATGCGGGAGAGAAAGTTCGTGTTTTTTGGCTAAGTGTTGAAGAGGTCATCAGGATATCGGGTGATGTCATCGTCATCAGGATATGACGTCATCGTCATCAGGATATTGAGATATTCCCCCTGTGCGAGTTTATCCTGCCGTCGTAAGGTGTTAAGGTATCGGCGGAAGTCCGTGGCAGGAAGTTGTGTTAACATCATCAGGAGGTTTCGAAGACAACCGGATAAGTTATATCATGATGCTGTTGCTTGTATCGTCGGGTAGCGGAGCATCGAGGGTAAGCTGCTGAAGGTGATCGTCATCAGGATATTTGAACAACCAGATATTTGGATATCCTGCTGACGAAGGAAGTGTTGCACATGATGATGACGATGGAGTTCGGTGCCCGATGAACAGTGCAACTGGAGGATGTATGCGCCCGCTAAACATCATGATGATGATGTTAGAAGGAAGGCGGAGGAGGTGAACAGTAGTCGGCAGGCGGATGTTTGCGATCGTCTGAAAGATGATGATGCTGACCGTGTAACGCAAAATATGATGATGTTGTTGGTGGTTGTAGGGAATATGATGATGATGGCGAAGATGATGATGATGAGGTTGGTCTGCAGACATTCATGCTATATGCGAAGGTTATAGTGTGGATGCCTCTGCATCATAGTGGTATCAGAGCTCAGCAAAAGGTCTGGGCTGTTGTGTGTTGATTCTGTCACCAAAAGGGCAGAGATAGAGTGAATTGTGAGTTGTGTGTAGATTGAGAGGTTGACAAAATGCCTCCAAAAGGTAGTGGTACTGCAAGGGAATTGCAGGAGATGAAGGAGAATCATGCTAGAGAGATGAGGAAGATGAAGGAGCTTGCTGAAGCACTTCAAGCCAGGCTGACAGCCCTGGAAAAGAACAAAAAGAGGGAAGTGGAAGACAGTGAGTCTGAAGAAGAAGCAGATACTGTTGAAGAGTATGAAGAGGTAACTGAAGATCTGGATGCTGAAGACCAGAGACTGGCAAAACTGCTAAAGGCAGTGTAGAGTGAAAAACCTAAGGTGAAGGTTGATGTTTCCAAGTATACTGGAAGCTTGAATGAAGATGAGTTGTTGGATTGGATTGCTGCACTTGATAATCACTTTGAATGTGAAGATGTTGCTGAGGATCAGAAGGTAAAGATTGCAAAGACCAAGTTAGGAGGTCATGCTTTGGTATGGTGGGATTATGTACAATCTGAGAGAAGGATGGGAAGACTATTAAGTTGATGCCATTGCAGGCAAAAGCTGCAGTACAGAAGGCAGCTCAAATCATTTTGATGGGAAAGAAGGAGTATGTGCAGATGCCTAGAGGAGCAGGCATAAAGGCAGTTCAGGATACTGCAGGGAAAGGGGTTGTTACAGACAACAAGCTGAAGAAAGTTTCAGTTGTGACTGACAGAGGTCAGCAGCAGGTTCAGAAACAGGGGTGCAAACAGCAATCAGTTGAGAAGAATGACAAGGATGTTGTCATAGTTGGGACTATTGCTTGTCCTATAAGGGTTGAAAGAAAGATACAGGTGAACACTACAGAAGCAGTTCAGAAAGAGGTTCTGGTCAGGCAACCTGACAAACACAGGGTATGTGAGAGAAAGGCCTCCATCACCAGGCATGGTGATTTACTTGCCAGATAGCAAGTTACAGTTCAGAAGGCTTGGAGCAGCCAAGAGACAGCAGCAGACAAAGCTGGAGCAGGTCAGACTATTGACAAGGCAAAGGGTAGAGGTGGAGGACTTCCACATGCTCAACTCATGGGACATGAGTTCTTTTCTTTTGGGGAGTATGGTGCAGGAGCACCTACCTGACAGCTGGTCTTGATAAGGCAGTTAGTAGTTTAGGTCTTGTTTATGATTCCAAGAAGGTCTGTTAGACCAAATGCATGTAATAAGGTCATGCTGATCATGATAAGATCATGCTGACCAGGCTTTTGCTATTTTTAGCTAGTTTGTTAAGACAGTTGTCATGATGCGTGTTCGGTGGGATCTCCCAGCCGCTTGGAGAGTTCCCAGCCGCTTGGAGTCGGGTCAGTAGTACTCATAGGAAAGTCTTTATAAGCATGAGATCGTTTGATATTGCATATACAGACAGATATCATCGATCGAGCTAGGTTGCAGAGAGTGAGACTGAGAGAGAGATTGGTCATATTGTATTGCATCTTTGAAATCAATAAAGTGATCCTGTTTGTGTTCTTGCTCTGGTTGCATTCCATCACTTGATTGATTTGCTGGTTTGAGTGACTTCATGGATTCACTGATCCATTCCACCGGTTGACTCATCTGATCGGTGGAATGGTAATGTACAGTAGGTTAGTTGGTAGGTTGTTTTCCGTTTGCATGCAGGTGTGCAGGATCGCGGTCGACAGATGCTGAGAAGCCTAGCATCCTCATGTGCTAGGTCAAACTGATAAGACAGAGTGTCGAAGATCACCCTGAGAGTGGATCGGATCATCCCTGGAGGATCGGCGAAGTGAAACTTCGCAAAAGATGAAAGTCCATGAAGACAGCATCATCAGGATATTTCTGCAAATATCCTGCAGTCGGGTTAGACATCGTCATCCGGATAAGTGGAGGAGATCGGCATGATGTTGTCGATTGCATGAAGTGTGAGTTCGTTGGGGTGATCATCATCATCTGGAGGAGCTGAGCAGGAGTGCATCGGCATCAGGTAGAAGATCGGGTCACGAAACTATTGGAGTTTTCATGTTGCGAGTGCATCAGGATGTTTTAGGCCGGACATAGACTAAGTGTATGTATCGGCATCAGGATCATCATATCGAAGTGCCAAACATCCGCGTATCGCGAGCAGATGCGGGAGAGAAAGTTCGTGTTTTTTGGCTAAGTGTTGAAGAGGTCATCAGGATATCGGGTGACGTCATCGTCATCAGGATATGACGTCATCGTCATCAGGATATTGAGATATTCCCCCTGTGCGAGTTTATCCTGCCGTCGTAAGGTGTTAAGGTATCGGCGGAAGTCCGTGGCAGGAAGTTGTGTTAACATCATCAGGAGGTTTCGAAGACAACCGGATAAGTTATATCATGATGCTGTTGCTTGTATCGTCGGGTAGCGGAGCATCGAGGGTAAGCTGCTGAAGGTGATCGTCATCAGGATATTTGAACAACCAGATATTTGGATATCCTGTTGACGAAGGAAGTGTTGCACATGATGATGACGATGGAGTTCGGTGCCCGATGAACAGTGCAACCGGAGGATGTATGCGCCCGCTGAACATCATGATGATGATGTTAGAAGGAAGGCGGAGGAGGTGAACAGTAGTCGGCAGGCGGATGTTTGTGATCGTCCGAAAGATGATGATGCTGACCGTGTAACGCAAAATATGATGATGCTGTTGGTGGTTGTAGGGAATATGATGATGATGGCGAAGATGATGATGATGAGGTTGGTCTGCAGACATTCATGCTATATGCGAAGGTTATAGTGTGGATGCCTCTGCATCACTTTTGATATTTGAAAACCATTTGGTTGTTCAATGTATACTTCTTCTTCTAGGTCACCATTGAGAAATGCTGACTTGACATCCATCTGATACACTTTGAAGTTCTTGTGAGAAACAAGAGCAAAGAACATTCTGATTGCCTCCATCCTAGCTACAGTAGCAAAAGTCTCCTCAAAGTCAATGCCTTCTAGTTTAGTATATCCTTTTCATACTAATCTTTCTTTGTTCCTTACAACTTCACTTTCTTCATTTAGCTTGTTCCAGAACACCTACTTTGTTCCTATAACATTCTTATTAGCTGGTCTAGGAACCAATTCCCCTATCTGATTCTTTTGAATCTAATCCAATTCTTCTTCCATTTCTTTTATCCATCCATCATCTCTGTTGGCTTCAACAAAGGTCTTAGGTTATACTTTTGATAATAAACATAAGTTTACTTACTCATGTGTCTTGGCAAACCTTCTCCTTATCCACACACCTTCATTTTTGTCTCCAATGATCTATTCTTCTAAATGGTTCTTCTGAACATACTTTGCTGGGGCCTTAGGCATCTATTTAGGTTCTTGTTCCTTTTCTTCTCTCACTTCTAGTACTTCATCTTCAATGCAAGGGAATATATTAGATCCAGTGTCTTATGAATCTTGTGTGAACTGATACAAGTCTTCATCTACTTTGACATTTGTGCTTTCAATCATCTTTCCCAACCTTTCATTAGAGCATCTATAGGCCATGCTTCTAGTTGAGTAACTAAGAAAGATTCTTTCATCACATCTTGAATCAAATTTTCCTAGGTCTTCTTCATCTTCTTTTGATATAGCATTTGTTGTCAAAGATCCTAAAGTATCTGATAGAGGGAGGTCTTCAATACCACAAATCGTAAGGGGCCTTAGTGCTATTGACCCTTAACTACACTCTATTAGTTAGATAGACAATAATGTGAATTTCTTCCTTCCAGTATACATTAGGCAGATCCGTATCTTTCAACATTTCCCTAAACATTTATTGCACAATCCTATTCTTCCTTTCCACTACTCCATTTTGCTGAGGGGTTCTAGAAGTAGACGAGTGCCTCCTAATATCATGATCTTCAAAAAACTTTTCAAATTCATTTGAAGTAAACTCACCTCCTCTATCCGACCTTAAACATTGGATCTTAGTATCCATTTCATTTTCAACCAAAGCTTTGAAAACTTTAAACTTATCAAGGGCATCAGATTTTTCTCTTAAGAAAGTAACCCAAGTCATTCTAGAATAATCATCAATGAGAAACATAAAATACCTTTCACTTTTTTGACTCTCTACTCTTGTAGGTCCACATAGGTCTTTGTGAATCAGCTCCAATGGCTTTGAAGAAGAGTACTCCTTGCTTCTACAACTTGTCTTTATTTGCTTTCCCATTTGACATTCTGTGCATACAATGTTTACAAGATTGATTATCTTAGGCATATCCCTTACTAAATGAGTAGAGATTATTCTTACCATGTTATCAAAGTTATTGTGTCCCATTCTTTTGTCCCATAGCCAACACTCACTAGATTGAGTCAACATACACATTCTTCCATTTGCCTCTTTCAAGTGATAAATATCACCACAAGTCTTGATACCTTCTGCAACTAGCTTTCTGGATCTTTCATTCCTCATTTCACAATCATTAGCATGAAAATTAAGATTGTAACCTTTCTTGCACATCTGACTGACACTAAGAAGATTGTGCTATAATCCTTTGACATAGAGAACATCCTCAGTCCTATTCTTTCCATCAATAGTGATGACATCTTTTCCACAAATTTGAGTTGATTCATCACCTCCAAACTTAACAGCTCCACCATCCCACTTCTTAAGATAGATAAACTTCTCTTTGTTACTAGTCATATGATTTGAACAACCACTATCAATAACCCAAGCTTTGGTTTCTTCTTTTGCATGAGAGGCAGTCCATACAATCATTGATTTTTCATTGTTTTAAACTGTTTGCAAGGTATCATTTTTTTCACATTTTCCAATCTCATTCTTTTGTCACCAACACTCATGGCCAAGAAAAGTGTTTCATCATTTGAATCTTGATCCTCATCTTCTAAAGAACAACTATCTTCTAAGGAAAATAAAATCCTTTTAAATTTACTATTTCTGTTACTTTTTCTAGCTTCATTTAGAGGACATTTAGAAGCAAAGTGATCTACCTTTCCATAATTAAAACATTTGAAGGGTAACTTACCTTTATATTTTCTAAATCCTTTCTTTAGTGTTCTTACAAAATTTTCTTCAGCATCATCAGGACTTTCATCTTCATCAGCAGATTCATCCTTTATCTTTTTACTAGCTTTGAAGGTAGCTTCTTTCTTTGGAACATCACTGTCAAATTCTTTCATTTCAAAAGTAGTAAGGGTCCCAAAAATTTGGTCTAAATAGTATTTATCCAAGTCTGCATTCTCCTCAATAGTTGATACCTTATGACTGTAAGATTTGGGAAGAGATTTTAGAACCTTCTTCACAATTTCATCCTCTTTTATTTCACCACCAAGACCTTTGATGCCATTGACCACTTCATTCACTCGGAGCATATATCAAGAAATGTTTTCATCTTTTGTCATCTTTAGGGTTTCAAATCCAATTTTGAGAATTTGCATCTTAGATTTCTTTACTTTCTTATCTCCTTCATAAATGGTTTCAAGTTTCTCCCAAAGCTCTTAAGTAGAACTATAACTCATCACTTTTGATAGTTCTAAATTAGATAATCCACTCATGATGGAAAACTTTTCTTTGGTATTGTTCTCATACTTCTTGACTTCATTTACATTTGTAGGAATAGTAGCAAGAACAATGTAACCTTTCTTGAAAGAATCCCAAACTCCACACCCTAGAGAATTGATGTAGGCTTCCTTATCTCCCAAAAAGCATAATTTGTTCCATCAAACTTGGGAATCTTTGTGGATCCTCCTTGTGCCATCCCAGACCTTCCTCAAGTGGTTAAGCTTCCCTTAGAGGAACTTGGCTCTGATACCAATTGTTAGACACACAAGTATACTGAGAGGGGGGGTGAATCAATATATAATCAAATTTCACTTTCAACAAATTCAACTTTTATGGACTAGATTAAACCTTAAAGATTATAGCATTAACATGAGCATGAAAGATTAACATAATGCACATTAACACATAACACCAGATATACATGGAAAACCCTAGAAGGGAAAAACCACTATGATGATTAACTCACAATATATGAAGCTCAAATAGTAACTTTGTTTTAGAGGCTATAACCCAAGGAAGCTGTTACTCCCTAAGTAACTTTGGTTTAGGGTCACACCCAAGGAAGCTTCTACTCCCTAATGACTTTATTTTAGGGTCACTCCAAAGGTAGCTTCTACTCCCTGATGACTTTGTTTTAGGGTCACTCCCAAAAAAGCATCTACTCCCTGAAATGAGAATACAAAATATTACAGTATAACATTATTTTCTTACTGTTTAAAAACTATCATTGAAGCTCACCCTTTGATGATTGCACTTCTACCTCCTCACACTTTCTTCTAAAGATTTGATCAATTAGGCACAATCTATACTTGATCACTATCACAAATATGTCTTCAAGATGAATCCAGACAACATCAACAACATCTACTCTTTCTCCCGTAGTCGCACATCAATAATCCATTTATTCTAATTTTATCTACTTGCAAACCTTTTCAACCATCTTGCAATCATACCTTACCTCATTCACTTTGATTCACTATTTATACATGATATTACATTGATTACATTGCTTGTTGGTTAGATACAACATGAACAATACATTTACAAGTCAGCTAGACAACACACACTATGAAACGTGTAGAAAATAGGTCCTAATTGAAACAACATGTTACACCAATAGAAGATCCAAGCCTTGTAGACACTAACAATTGCTTAAATAGTTCCAAAACATCCTTAACTTCTTCAAACACCAACGAATGACATCCACACACTCCATTCATTTGAAAATAGGACAACTTTAAGGGAATCACATGAAGACTTGAAGTATAACAACCATATCAGCTTGGAAACCTTGTACGATACTGGAAACAAGAAAGATCTTCATGAAACTTTTCAAGATGAGTCTACATGACTCACAACACATACGTAAACACTCATTTTCCACTGCACATCAAAGAATTGTGCCACACAGCTTCAAACATTTACTCTGAAAACATTTTGTTATCTGGAACACACTGCACCATACTGTCAATTGAAAAACTGAGTTGTGAACCACCAAGAAGCTTGAAACAAAATGGAGGCATGCAATTCACATCCAAGAACATGTTCACAAAACCACAAGGTCAATCATTCACTTCTGGGGGAATGCAGAGCATTCTAGTGGGTCTTCAATACTGTACCATTCTGCTAGAGCACATTTTAGTGTTCTATCATACATAACTTTCATAGTGGAGGGTAATATGATTTGAGACTTTTGAAATAGAACCTTCACTACCTTCTTGACACAATCTCAAACCACATAGCCATATATACAACTGTAGAGGAATGCAGAGCATTCTATCACCCTGCTAGGAATATCTTCACAAAACTAATTCTATTTTTAAGTTGTCAGCAAAAAAGCATCCTTCTAGAGATCAAAACATCATGAAACTTGAAACATACATAAAATAACACTGTATAAAGCTATGTTGTAAACCACATAATCTCAATAGCACAATGATGAAAATGCAGAGCAATCTTCTAGACAGTCTTCAAAGAGTAGACATTCTGAAACAAAGACTATCACATGCTTCCGTAGGCCAAGCCTTCATTGCATTACAACATATAACTCAAGTTCAATAGGATAGATTATACATCATGCTTCAAGCCATCATGAATCCTTTATTAACATCTAATTCTCTTAGCGCTTCTAATTCCCATATTAATAAGGCTTCAAACTCAACTCTGCTTTGACTAGGAATGTAGCTTTTATGACCTCCAATCACGAGCTTTCTCTTCCTAAGGAATATGCAACCATGAACAATATCTTACTTTCATGATAGTGTTGACATCAATGTATGCATTGGTGTATGCTATGTTGACATCAATGACAACACATATGGCCAACAATGGTCGTGGTGATAATATTTCAAAAGTTGCAAAAAATGTCAGTTGTGTTTAATGAAATGTTGTCTCATAGCATAAGTTTCATTTCATGTGTCGTGGGGCTAAATCAACAGCACCAAAACATCTAGGTGGCTAGGTGAATACTAGGAAAGGTCCTATTTCACAGCTCAACTATCCCAATTGTTCCCTGCTACAATGTATCGACACTTTCTCTTAAGAGCCCTAAGAGCTAAAAATTACCAAACTTCAACAGACTATTTCTTAGAATTTATAACACCTAGGAACATTACTTCTAGACCTACAAGGTCATGTAGGGTCCCTCCATAATAACCTCTCTCAGTTTTTGACACGTTCATTCCATTTGGTTGTGGCGACAATATTTCTAAAGTTGCAAAAAGTGTCATTTGTGTTCAATGAAAAGTTGTTAGCAAACATAAATTTCATTTCATCCATCATGGGGACAAAACAATAGCACCAACATGTTTGTGTGGGTAGGTGAATGCTAGGAGGGGCCTTTACTTATTCCACAAGTCTCTTGATCCTTCTGAGATACACTATTCTGGCAAAGTCTCTTAAGAGACCCGAGTGCAAAAAAATGCCAAACTATGAGGACTAGTACTCAAAATTCATGACACATACAACTATTCCATTTAAACATAAAGCTACATGTAGAGTCCCTCCATAATAACCTCTCTTATTTTTTATTATATCCAAAATATTTGACTGTGGGGACGATGTATGAAATGTTGCAAAAATTGTCATTGACATTCAACAAAAAATTGCTAAGAGCAATATTTTGCATTCTTTGTCTCGTGGGGATGAACCAAATATGCCAACACATTTGGGTGGGAAGTTGAATGCTAGGGGAGGACTTAATTTGTTTCCCAAGTCTCCTAATCCTTCTAGGTTGCATTGCACTAGGAGTCTCTGAAGAGCCCAAAGAGAAAAATGTTGAAAACCTTTCATCTACCTTTTCTCTCAATCTATGTCACCTATGAATGTTCTATCTAGACCTATAGGTGGATGTTAGGTCCCTTTACAACACCTTATCTCATTTTTGGTAATCTCCAGAATATTTGACTGTGCCAACAATGTATGCATTCTTGCAAAATACATCATTTGAGAGTAGTGAAAAGGTGCCAACAGGCATATTTTCTTTATCCCACCTCATGGGGCCAAACTGACTGCACCAACACATCAGGGTGGTCAGTTCAATGCTACTGGAGGCCTCAGTTTGTTTCCTATATTTCCTGATTGTTCCATGCTACATTGCACTAGGAGTCTCTAAAGAGCCCAAAGAGCAAAAAGTTGAAAAACTTTCGCTTGCCTTTTCTCTCGATCTATGGAACCTACAAATGTTTTGTCTTGACCTACAGGTGGACATCGGGTCCCTCTACAATACCCTATCTCAGTTTTGGTCAACTCTAGACTATTTGACCATGCCAACAATGTATGCATTCTTACAAAATGTGTCATTTAAGAGTAGTGAAAAGGTGCCAACAAGCATATTTTCTTCTTTCCACCTCATGGGGCCGAACCGACTATGCCAACACATCGGCATGGGCAGGTTAATGATACTAGAGACTTCAGTTCATTTTCCAGGGACGTCCCAATCATTCCAAGCTATGTTGCACCAGGAGTCTCTAAAGAGCCCAAAGAGAATAAAGTTGAAAAAATTTCACCTACCTTTTCTCTCGATCTGTGGCACCTATGAATTTTTTGTTTGGATCTGTAGATGGACATCGGCTCCCTCTACAATACCCTGTCTTAGTTTTTGTCAACTCCAGACCATTTGACTGTGCCAACAACATATGCATTCTTGTAAAATATGTCATTTGAGAGCAGTGAAAAGGTGCCAACATGTATATTTTCTTCTTCCCACCTCATGGGGCCGAGCCAACTGTGCTAACACGTCAGGGTGGGCAGGTTGATGCTACTAAAGGCCATTACCTTTCACTATTGTTACATCAACATTCTAGGGATAGAACGTGTATGTAGGCGTGATTCAGTTGATGCCAATAATGTCAGTGTACAGGTGAGTTTTAAATTTGTAAATCATGTACTTGTTTGCATATAATTTATACATGCATGTACATATATATTTAACATTATTCTAATTTAACATAATGTACTTTTATGTACATGTGTTGTATTATCTTCAGGGCTCAACACATCCATCGGAGTAGGATTCTCACTCAGAGGGTCACTCGACTCGCAACCAACATGATGACTAGGCTACTAGCACTTTCTAGACATTTCTCCAAACATTTCCTAGATATTTGTAGACATTTGCATATACATTACATTTGACATACATGATCTACATGTTTTCAGACATTTCTATCTATACATTTGCACATGTTTAATGATATATATTTATGGACATGTTTACATAGACATTTGCATACATTACATTTGACATGTGATGTGTATGTTTGTGGACATTTCTATCTACATTTGCACATGTGTTTGATGATATATATATTTATGGACATGTTTGTAGACATTTGCATGTTTGATGATACTTTTGTGGACATGATTTATGTTAAATGATGATACATTTATGGAATTGATTACATCTTTGATTCAGTATATTTATGGACATTTCTATGTTTGGACAAATTTATGTTTGATGATACATTATATATACATATATATGTTTAAATTTATGTTTGATGATACATGTATAAACACACACACACACACTTATGTTTAATAATGTATACATTGGATCCACGTGCCCATGTATGAAAGTAATCTATACATAAATAAAAATATGTTTAAATATGTTTATAATAGGTTGGAATACATGTAATCACATTGGATAGAAGAATTTAGATAACTCATGTAATACTTTATTGTTCAGTGTCTATCAAGAATAAGCCTGCATGATTTTTTAAAATGTCTTAAACTTCTCCATGGGTAAAAATGCACTACATATAAGTAGGTATGTTGTTACCTTTTTAGACTAGAGTATGCAATCAATACACTTTTTAACCACAAATATATGTGATATTTAATTTGAATTTGATTTCCACTTTAAGTTTAAGTCATCAAATATTTTATCATACTATATCACAATATTAATATTCAAGTTGTAAAATAGAAGAACATATTTACCTTGAAAGGTTTCTTCACATAACCTCTTTGCTAAATATGTTTGATATACTTCTAAGATTTGTATATATAGACATGATCCTCTTGTTGGGGAGAGCTTCCTACAAGTCCTACTACATTCCATTCTAATCCTAAAAAAAATTATCTTATGATGTGGTATAAAATATTTAAACTTTAATTTGTTATGGTGGAAATTACATACCTTGCACTTTTCTCCTTTATTTTGAGCTCACTTTAAATTGGATATTGGACTTATCTAATGAAAAGTATACAAGTGGCCTTATTTATGCTCAAATTTGGCACATAACCCAAGACTTACTTGATTCCATTTGTAATCACTCTTAGGGACTAGTCTTGATATCCCTAATTTTACCCATTTCCCTACACAAGTTTAGATCTACAATTTGTACAAGTGGTCCCCAAATTGGTTGTGTGACAAAAATGAACCTTGATATTTAAAATTTAAAATTCAAATTTAGGGCCAACCTAACCCTCCCAACTAACCATTATGCATCAACTTAATTGCAATGAAATGTTTCTTATTTCACCTCAAGTAATTATATTTAAGGACTTTAACTCTAGTTCATTTGAATGCATTTAGCACCCAACACTTAGAGAGCATGTTCAAAGAGAACATAGCATTAAATCAAAGAATTCAAAAATTATCTATGTATCACATGCTTGAATAAGAATCTAGGGAATTCTCTACATGACTTGATTCCATTTGTAATCACTCTTAGAGACTAGTCTTGAAATCCCTAATTTTACCCTTTTTCCTACCCAAGTTTAGATCTACAATTTGTGCAAGTGGTCCCCAAATTAGTTGTGTGACAAAAATGAACCTTGATATTTAAAATTTAAAATTCAAATTTAGGGCCAACCTAACCCTCCCAACTAACCATTATACATCAAATCAATTCCAATACAATGTTTCTTTTTTCACCTCAAGTAATTATATTTAAGGACTTTAACTCTAGTTCATTTGAACACATTTAGCACCTAACACTTAGAGAACATGTTCAAAGAGCATATATCATTAAATCAAAGCATTCAAAAATTATCATATCACATTCTTGAATAAGAATCTAGGGCATTCTCTACATGACTTCTTATTGTCTTTCATCTTTGTAATTTCATTGTGTCTTTGGTTGAATTGACTTGGTTGCATCACCATTACTTTCCCCATGATGGAGGTAATTATTCCATTTTTTATCCTATCTATAATGTTGGTTTCAAAATCATGTTTTTGATATGTTTACAAAGATTAAAAACATATTCTAGTTGATCACAAGTTCATAATTTGTACTGTAAGTGTTCTCAAATTCTGTGTAGTCATGATCTAATCTATATCAAATTGTCTAGTAATATGATTTTCCTGCTGCTTTCATCACATCCTTGTCAACCTGTGGATTTAAGAAAATTAAATAACCATTAGTCATGTACATAAAATGTGTTCTTGTATAGGAATGAAAAGAGTAGGAGTTCAATATATTTCATGTGTAGACTCAAGTTAAAGTGCTTTATATTCCTTGATTTTTCAAAAAATAGATATCTATTATGTGGAAAAGTGTGTAGAATTAAATGTTAAAGAGAAAGCACGCTACTAAAGAGAAAGTGTGTTAAAGTTTAAACTATGATAATTTAAGATGTATCTAGATGTGAGTTCTAGCTATAGATAGATCTATTATTTTCAAAGATTTATGTGTTTATAGATCTAATTGTGAGAAGATTTTGGATAGTTTAGTTCATATAAGATCTGAACATTAGGGAGTGTTAGTGCATATTCTTGTTTATATTTAGAAATTTCAAACTATAACAAGCAATTTATGAATCTAAAAGATAATGTATGAAGTTCAATAACTTGAAAGATTTCCTTTCAGTAGGTGTAACATGAGCTAACCCCTACAATGTGTGTGTGTGTGTACATTAGGACTATATATAGGAAAGTAAAACTTAATTTAATTTAAGTTCTTTTAAATCACATGCATGCACATACAAATGTACATACCTATGTATCAGGTGGTGTAGGATCCACTGTAATGATCGTATCTGATGCCAACTTGTCTGTATCATGAGTCTCCTTGGCTAGCTCCAGTAATGATGAGTGAAGTGGACTATGTAGGTGAGTTGGCATCGAAGAGCCTGAATGTAGAAGCATATCTGTTGCAAGTATGAGGTTAATCAGTGTTGTCATTGATGTCAACATACTCATATTGCACTGACAAGAAGGATTGGATGAGCTGTGTGCTGAGGATATTGAGAAAATTAGTCTCAATCAGGAACAGTGAAGAATAGTGATGAGAAGAAGGCAAAAGTACTCAATAGGTTCAGATTCAGAGGATGCAGATTAAAGGGTTTGTAGATATGAGTCTTGAGATGTTTCAGTTAAGATTTTAGAGGTCCTCATGAAGATATGAAGAAGTTGTGATCGGTCAAGTGGAACCAGTTCTAGGAGATGCTCCGGAGTGACAGAGGGTTACAAAAGGGTCCAGTGAGATCCAGAAGTGCATTGTCAGACTTTGCAGATTGGAAGGAGTGTTTGGGATGTCCTTGTGATGTGTCATCTCAGTTTGTGCATGGTTTGGAGGTCCGGAAGCACCTATTGCAGTATAACAGTGGCGATAGACTATGTTCTTGAAGTTCCAGATGAGGAAGAGAAGAGATTCCAGTGAATAGAAGAAGTGCGGATGTACCTAATCATTTAGGCAAGCTTGTGAAGGTTCTTGGATCATGTTGAGGTTGTGTTGTTGGTCCACATTGATGGTAGAGCCTAGAATTGAAGATATTCTTCTGGATGAAGTTCTTGTTCAGACTAGTCGACCGGATAAGTTGTTCATCTTGCAAATGTTCTTGTGATGGCCGACCGGATGTGTTATTCATCTTGTGAATGTTCTTATGGTTAAATGCCAACTTAGATGATTGCTCCTAAGTCGATGCCTTGTATAAATAAAGGTTTGTGAGTTCATTTCAAAGTGTGCATTTGTGGAGCAGATGAGTGCGGTATAGCGATAGAGTGAAAGGCAGAGTAGGTGTGACTCGGGCTTAAATGGAACTGATCTAGACATGGTGAAGATGTCATTCTCTAGTTCAAGTGTGTAATACCTATGATTTTGTAGACAGTGAGTCTCTTGTAGGTAGTGTGCCTCTTGTGAGTGATGTGCTCAGGCTGTGAGCCCTAATTGGCAAGTGCCATTTTGTATTTCCTTATTCTTCTAACAGAGAATAATCTTTGGGTTAATCACCCTATGGTTTTCTCCCTTAATAGGATTTCCACGTCAAAAATATTATGTCATGTGTATCTTCATTTCATGGTTATGTTTGCTTGTTTGAATTAATGCTACATTGATTAATAAGAAAAGTTCAGAAGAAGAAATAATTAGGATAACTGATTCACCCCCCCTCTTAGTTATCAACAATTGGTATCAAAGCCAAGTTCCTCCTAATAGAGTCTAACAGCTCAAGGAAGATCTGGGAATCCAAATGGATGCATATGGTTTAAGGGAGCAACTTAAGACTACCCTTGATGATCTTGAACAGTCAAACTCTGAAGTCAATGAATTAAAGGAAAGATTCAAATAGGCTGATGAGTTCATGAGAGAACTAAAAGACAAATTAAGTCTCTCTATGAAAAAGAGAAAAGAGCTGCTTCAGCAATTGGCAAGTCAAGGTGAAGCAAATGATGCAAATGAAGAGCTGAAGGAGAAAACCAAGTTATGTGAGAAGTTATCAAAAGAAATCATTATGGTAAGACATGAAATGGAATCAGGAGTTATGAAGTTCACCCAAGAAGTTGAAGTGAAAAGGAAAACTGAAGATAATCTAAGAAAATCTCTAAAGGAGAAATTAGAAGATTGTCACTAGTTGGATAGAATTATTAGATATCTGGAATTAGATCTTGAAGATGCTAAAGATAATGAAGAAAAACTTGAGGATGAAATTGTCTCTCTCAAAAGGGATCTTCAAACAACAAATGAATATAAAGAGAAATTCAAGATAAGTTCTGCCCAACTTGAAGTTCTTCTTGGAAGTCAAAAGAAGGTAGATGACAAGTGTGGTTTGGGATATGAGAAAGGAGAAAGTTCCAGATCTGGTTAGAAGAATTTTGGATCAGAAAATCCAAGGATCAGGCCTAGAAAACCTCCGGTAAGACAGCCTAATGCTCAAAGATATCCATCCTTCAATGGATACTGCCACAACTGCAATCACTTTGGTCACAAAGCTAATCAGTGCAGAAAGAGAATGAATCAGACTAATTTATCCTTCTCCAGATAGTGTTTCAACTACAAAAGGTATGGTCACAAATCTCATGAATGTAGAAATATGCAAATGAACAATACATTCAATGCTAGATGCTTTGCATGCAATAGACTAGGTCATATGGCTAATCAATGTAGATCAAGAGGATATCAATCAAATATGCAAAGAAATGTTGTTTGCCAAATCTGTAATAGATCTGGTCATAGTGCAAAATTCTATAGAAGCAAGAATCAGGACAAAAGAGGTCCGGTATATCATAATCAGAATCAAGATAAGGGTAAACAAAAGGTGAATGCGGATGAAGTTAAAAGTGAGATGAGCAAGATTTGGGTAAAGAAAAGTATAGAGAATGTAGAGGTTGGATCTGCACTAGACTCTGGTGCTGATATTCCTTCCAGAAATTAAAAGGTGAGCTCTGGCTCAGGGGGAGACACAAAGAAAACCTTGTTCCCCCAGCCAGTCAATTGGTGCCAGAATTGGCACAAGAAGAGTTGCGGATTGAAGGATTTATAAGGGAAGCATCCAAACAAATTGTGGTTTGGTATAACTCCTACTATGAGATATTTCAGAGTATTTGGTAGCAAATGTTACATCAAAAGAGATGAAGATCTAGGAAAGTTTGATGCTAGAAGTGATGAAGGAATTTTCTTGGGTTACTCCACTCAAAGCAAAGCATACCGGTGTTATAATAAGAGACTAAGAAAGATGATAGAAAGTACAAATGTAAAGGTTGATGAAGGAATTGAGAAGCCCTCAAGGTTTTATGAATATGATGAAGATGATCAGAATTATTCTCTCGTTCAAGGAACTCAATCCTCTCTTGAAAGTCAGATTCGGACTGATCCGGCAAATTAGGAAGAAGAGGTTTGTCTGAATGAGCCTGATCAAGAAATAGCAGTGCAAGAGACTCCCAAAGTTCCAAGGTATGTAACTCTAAACCACTTCAAAGATCAGATCATAGGTGACAAAAGCAAAGGGGTACAAACAAGGAGGAGAATTGCTCAAAATTCAAATGAATACTATATGATTTCAAAGATTAAACCTAAGACAATAAATGAAGCTTGCAATGATGAAAACTGGACCAAAGCAATGGAGGAAGAGTTGATGCAAGTTGAGAAAAATCATACTTGGGATCTTGTTCCCAGATCTAGAAACAAGAATGTGATTAGAACCAAATGGGTCTTCCGGAACAAACTAAATGAAGTTGGTGAAGTAATCAGAAACAAAGCTAGATTGGTTTGCAAAGGCTACTCTCAAATAGAAGGAATTGATTTTGAAGAAACCTTTGCTCCAGTAGCAAGAATTGAAGTAGTCAGATTATTTCTTGCATTTGTTGCCTTCAAAGACTTCAAGGTATATTAGATGGATGTCAAGTCTACCTTCCTAAATGGTGATCTGGAAGAACAAGTATACATTGAACAACTGGATGGATTTCAATTGTCTGATCATGGTGATATGGTCTGCAAGTTGAACAAAGCACTATATGGTTTGAAGCAAGCCCCAAGAGCATGGTATGAAAGGTTGGATAAGCATCTTGTGCGTATTGATTTCAACAAAGGTACTACTGATAGTAACCTATATTTCCAAATAGATAATGAAAACATCTTGATTGTTGAAGTATTTGTTGATGATATCATCTTTGGAGGAAAAGATAGTTTGTGTAAAACTTTTGCAAATCAAATGAAAAGTGAGTTTGAAATGTCAATACTTGGTGAAATGAATTTCTTCTTAGGTCTGCAAATTACTCAGACAAAGAAAGGCATCTTTATCTCTCAGACCAAATATGTGAAAGAATTGTTGAGGAAATTTAGAATGGAAGATTCAAAGCCAATGAACACTCCTATGGCAACCGGATGTAAGTTGAGCAAAGATGATGATTCTCCTAAGACAGATCAGACCAAGTATAGATCAATGATTGGAGGACTATTGTATCTCACTCAGACTAGACTAGATATAATGCAGGTTGTTGGCCTAGTGGCAAGATTTCAAGCTGATCCCAGAGAATCTCATGTCATGGCAATCAAAAGAATTTTTAGGTACTTGAAAGGAATGGTTGAGTATGGTCTATGGTATCCTAGAGATCAGGATTTCTCTCTTCATGCATACACAGATGTAGATTGGGTAGGAGATGTGGATGATAGGAAGAGTACCAGTGGTGGAGCATTCTTTTTGGAAAAAAGATTGGTTTCATGGCTAAGTAAGAAACAAGAGGCAATATCTCTGTCTACAACTGAAGTAGAATATATTACAGTAGCAAGTAGTTGCACTCAAATCTTATGGATGAAGCAGATGCTAAAAGACATGAAAGTAGAATATGAGGAGCCTATCATAATTTTCTGTGATATTTCAAGTGCAATAAATATTTCTAAGAATCCAGTGTTGCATTCTAAGACCAAGCACATATCTATCAAGTTTCACTTTCTGAGAGAGCAAGTGAACAAAGGTGAAGTCAGATTGGAGTATGTACCCTCCAAGGATCAGATTGCAGATATCTTTACTAAACCTCTTCCCAAGGACTCTTTTGAGTATCTCAGGGAGAAGTTAGGGGTTATGGCCCCTCCGGTGATGAACTAGGATGCACTGATGTGCATCAGTCTAGTGGATATCATAGTCATATCTTGTGATCTAGATTGCTAATGGGGAGCTGCTACTTAGGGGGAGCAGCTGGTATAATTCTGATGTGTTAGAATTGCAAGTATGAGCCCTTTGCCATTGATGTCAAAGGGGGAGAAAAGATATGTGAAAAACAAGTGGTTGATGATCAAAGGGGGAGTAGTAAGGAAGAGAAGACATGTGAAGAGTTGTTGCTGATAGGGGGAGCTGTGACAGAAAGGAGAAGATCTTGTCTTGATGGTTTTTCACATCATATGTTGCCATTAATGACAAAGGGGGAGAGTGTTGCAAGTATGAGGTTAATCAGTGTTGTCATTGATGTCAACATACTCATATTGCACTAACAAGAAGGATTGGATGAGCTGTGTGCTGAGGATATTGAGAAAATTAGTCTCAATCAGGAACAGTGAAGAACAGTGATGAGAAGAAGGCAAAAGTACTCAATAGGTTGGGATTTAGAGGATACGGATTAAAGGGTTTGTAGATATGAGTCTTGAGATGTTCCAGTTAAGATTTTAGAGGTCCACATGAAGATATGAAGAAGTTGTGATTGGTCAAGTGGAACCAGTTCTGGGAGATGCTCTGGAGTGACAGATGGTTACAAAAGGGTCCGGTGAGATCCGGAAGTGCATTATCAGACTCTGCAGATTGGAAGGAGTGTTTGGGATGTCCTCGTGATATGTCATCTCAGTTTGTGTGTGGTTTGGAGGTCCGGAGGCACCTCTTGCAGTATAACAGTGGCGATAGACTATGTTCTTGAAGTTTCAGATGAGGAAGAGAAGAGATTCCAGTGAATAGAAGAAGTGCGGATGTACCTGGTCATTTAGGCAAGATTGTGAAGGTTCTTGGATCATGTTGAGGTTGTGTTGTTGGTCCGCATTGATGGTAGAGCCCAGAATTGAAGATATTCTTCTGGATGAAGTTCTTGTTCAAACTAGCCGACCAGATAAGTTGTTCATCTTGCAAATGTTCTTGTGATGGCCAACCGGATGTGTTATTCATCTTGTAAATGTTCTTATGGTTGAGTACCAACTTAGATGATTATTCCTAAGTCGATGCCTTGTATAAATAAAGGTTTGTGAGTTCATTTCGAAGTGTGCATTTGTGGAGCAGATGAGTGTGGTATAGCGAAAGAGTGAAAGGCAGAGCAGGTGTGACTTGGGCTTAAATGGAACTGATCCAGACAAGGTGAAGATGTCATTCTCTAGTTCAAGTGTGTAATACCTATGATTTTGTAGACAGTGAGTCTCTTGTAGGTGTATCTACCTTTGTAGTAACCAAATGATCTGTGGGTGGATTAGGATGTGGACTACTACCATGGTGATGAGAAGGTCTTGTAACCTAGCTGGATTATGACCCTTGTGAATGGCAAGCTCTACCCACATGTCCTTTAACCTCATGTAAAGGGATCCCAAGCTTTGATGCAATAAAAGCATATGACTCCAATAGGTCCTCAGACAAATAACCTGCTGTACTCTAAAGCATATGGTCTCCTATAAGACCATCTATGTCTATAGGTGAAGGTACACCCGTGAGAGCATAACGATCAATAGCATGATCTGATGGTCTAGATCATCCATGATGACTCATCAAATATCTACCCACACAATTTGAAGATATCCTAGATGTTGTAGTTGAAATATCACCAACACTATCAATTTCTTCCCTTTGAGAAGCAATGACAACCTAATCAGCAATAGGGGCCATGGCTAGGGAGATAGTAGGCATCCTTTGCCCAACCAAGGCCCTATAAGTTGGATCCTATCGATCTGCTTGATGATAAGCATCTCTATCAGTAACCCTACCCCGCCCCTAACCAAAATATGCTGGTAGATCCAAGTAGTTGACCTTAAGGCCCATATGAACCTCTATGTACAGTTGTTGTGCAAATATAAAGGAATTTGGTCATTATTGGGATAATGCCCATTAGCTACAAGAAAATGTGGATATATCAATGGGGCCATAAGAGGGTCTACACATCTAGTCACTTGGTAGGCCTTCACATTAGGCCTACCAACATAATATGGAAAACATTGGGATTTGATGGTCTCTTTTGAGACACTAAGCTGAACAAAAGAAAATGAAACATCACCAATCACCTCTCACTGCATTTGGGTAGGAATAGCTACTAGAGTATCACCTAAATAAGCATGGGTATCTCCTAGAGTCTGCCTAATGTGCTGCAAACTAGATAAAATTGATTGATAGGTGTCCCTATAAACCCCTGTTGTGTTGGGGTTAGATAGAACACCTCTCAATCTATGAATCTTAGTATCTGTATGAGTAAATATAGAAGGTCCATGAGGTGGTGGTGCATGTGCCATGATATCTTGACCTGAATTGTGTACAAAAATAAATTACTTATTTCAATGTATGTGTACATCTAGTACATCTAAATTAATTTTTAAATTTTACTTCCAAGCTCACATGTTCTAGTTGACTTGAAAAAAATTAAATACGTGTTTGAAACAAGTGATAACATGAAAAGCAAGTGGAATAACTTAAAGGACCACATGGTAAATAATTTTTATCATATCTAGATAGATACATGTGTACATGTACTTGTTTGAATGGATCTAAATAGAACACTAAGTATTACATATGTCATCACATGCAAGTTTTAGTGTATTACCCACCAATGGAGCACAATCATCACAAAACCTTTGTCTGCATAAGATCACACATGTTCATTTGAATAGTTCCATTCCTTATTTATTTTGAATATTAAATTTTATTTTTAGTTACTTTCCCACATTTTTTTTCTAGTTAGAATTGTTTTTAATAAATTATTAGAATGTAAAAGTTGTAGTCTACCATCAAATTCATTGCATGCCAAGATAAATTTAAAAACATGAAACAAAAAATGACTTTTGATGACCAAAATTTTGGGATTTCTTGAAAAAATTCATTTTGTTTAGTGATTAATATTGCTTTCAACAATGATATGAATGCAAAAAATGGTGGACAATCTAAATATGTGGTTGGATAAATTGGGTCTACTAGAGCATCTTGGTGGTGGTTCAAAAACTCAACATGAAGTTCTGGAGTTGATTATCCATACACATGCTTGTTGTAGGTCTTGAACTTTGTTTGATTCAACATACTAGAAATCATTAGGGTAGAAGGTTTTTGGTGAGACTTGATCTTTTCAATTATTAGCGCCTAGTTGACTTTGTTAGCTATGTTTTACCTAGTCATGTTTGTTTTAGTAGTTGATCTAACATTCACTTTGACTTGTTGTGAGATGTTCTTCTCCTCATCAAACCATGATAGGTTTCTTTCTCTATGGCATATGACACTTCATATTCCTTGTTGGTAGCCACTAGGGTAGAAGTCCATGGGCATTAGGTTTTCATGGATGTGGTCCAATATTTAGATAGTTGGGAATGGACAATCGTTGCCCTTCCTAGGCATTCACCCATCTTACCTTTGGCTACATGGATAGAGAGGGGATAAAAAGACCAACATCAAGTCATTTAGGAGTGGTTGACTCAGAGAAGTGACTCTTATTGTGAATTCAATCAAATGGAAGGTGCACATTTAGAGTTCTTGTGATTGTAGAAGTAAAGTGCTAGGGGAGATTATAGGTTCATTATATAGCTCTAAAGACCATTGAAAGGGCCATTTTAATCCATGTATTAACACCATATATATAGTGATGGGGTGTTTGTATCACACTCTTCCTATAGTTTTTCACCCATTTGGGTTTTCTTGAGATCTAAAACTTTGTGCCATTTGTTCTATATCTTATGTGTTATGCTCTATTATTTGTTATTTTCCATCCTATTATTTGAAACATTATTCTACTACAAGTATAAAGGTTAATAGGGTAGATTACTAAGAATTGATGAAGAAGAGTTAACTTAGGAATCCATAACTAATGTAGCATTAAGGTTATCAATCTAGTGGTTTATGGTTCAAAGACATGGATACAATATTAGTCTTGAGTACATTAGACTTTCTTTTGGTTTGAGATTCATTTTGGCCAATTATGAGTATGCTTTCAAATTACCTTCACAAGGAGTCAAAGCACTTTATTTTTAGGTGCCCAATGTATTATGAGATATGTGACAAGTTTTACTACTTCTTTAGAGAAATTAATGGCTCTCACCAAGATCTTATTCATTATGAGGATCAAAGATGTGTAGTTGTATTCATTAGAGACATGACCCAACATAATTTTGCATTCTTAAGAGCTCATAACTTGAATTAGAAAATTTTCTTTCAAAATGTTTGTTAAAATACATTTTTCTTGCAGTCCCATTAACCTATTTTGGTTACTACAAGTAGACATTATTAAATATAAATTTCAAATTTCAAAATTTTCATACACATTGTAGTAATCTAGTAGACATTTTTTTATTTTTCTATTAGATGATTAAAGTCCTAGGTAATACATAGGATAGCCTTAAAAGGCATTGAACTTGAAGTCAACCTTTTATTCTTAAAGCATATGTTAGGTGTGCACATAATACTACATTTGATAAATGATGCCTTGATCATAAGTTGTCTATTTTATTGTTGAATATAAAGTTTTAAAGAAATAAATATATTTTAAATGCTTTAGATAAATAATCTAGGCTAATATATAAATACACCTGGAATTAAACACAATCAACCTGGGTTGATAAATTCTTTTCATATAACAACATACAAGTGCAATTGTAGCAATATATCTCTTCTAAAAGCATTGTAATCCCTTGCAATGTAACAAAGATTGCATTAGTTTCACAAGAAAATAAAATAAAATGGGCTTTTATTTCAATAGATTATAAATCTAAACCTTTAGCTAGCATGACATATGGATCATGCAATATGTAGGTGGGAGGAGAGAAAACTTTGCACATATTTGAATGACAAGTGATTTTTTTATTGACATGTTTTAGGTAGATTTAATTTTTTTCTTTTCAACTTAATTGCTTTTCTTTCCCTTACTTTTAAAAACTAAAAATTCCCTAATTCACCTAGGAATATGATACAAAGTAAGCATGAAGATCAATGAAGCCAAACATTCTCTTAAAGTGAGGGGAAAAGAGAATATGAAATAGCATAAGTACCAATGAAGCTAAACATTCTGTCCAAGTTCAAGGGAAGAGTAAGCAAGAGACATAATCTACAATCTAGAGCTTATCAAGAAAATAAAGGAAAAACACTAAAATGGTAATAATGACATCAATGATATGGTAAATTGACAAATTTAGATCCTTTCTTTGATTCTTTTGGTGTTAGCACATGTATCCATTAGATCATAATGACATCAATGATATGGTAAATTGACAAATTTAGATCCTTTCTTTGATTCTTTTGGTGTTAGCACATGTATCCATTAGATCATCTTCTTTTTTCAAGAAAAATATTCCAACTTATCCTCAAGTTGTTTTTCTCTGTGTTCTTCTTTTCTTGCCAATTTTCAATTATGTGTTTCTTCTTGATACTCCTTCATGTTAGGTGTAAATACATGATAAATTAGTGTAATATCTTCTTATCTATGTTTATTTTATTGCTTGTGGTTGTGATAGAATGATACTCTTTGGATGGAATGCAACTTTTTTTTTGGGTTTCCATTTTGGTTGCTTTGCTTTAAACTCAATGACACTTGGTTCCTTTTAATCTTTCACTAGGACATGCTCATTTTGTTTTTTCTTCAATGTGTTCTTGTTTTGGTTCCTCTTTGGTTGGATAGATTGCTTCTTTCTATTATGTTTTGGTTTCTTTTTAACTCATGAAAGTGGATCATGTAAATCATGAATTGTATCATCTCTCTCATAAGGCACATCACAAGGTGGCTTAACAAATGTGTCCACTATAAAGTGACTAGCATCTAATATTGGGTTCTAATGAGTTGTTTAAATTTTGATTGAACTTTTCCTTCATGTATAAACTTTACACATTGATGTAAAATATATGGCACAACTTTACATTGTTCAATCTTAGGTTTACCAAGTAAATGCACTAAAGTCATCTAACGTGATGTCATATAACATGACATAAATGGGTAACTCCTTAGGTCCTACTCTTAAGTTCAAAATGATACAACTCAATGTACTTATCATCATTCCATTTGTGATGCAGGAGCATTCAGTGGTGTAAGGGCAATCTTGCATCACCCAAAAAAAAGATGTGTTTCAAAATTGTTGATGTTCTTTCCATTTCTTTTCAAAATTTGTGGTTCTAGTTCCGTAATCACTTGAATAATGATGTAGAACTTTTAGTTTTTGCAAACTGCTAAAAATAACAACCTACTATTTTTAGAAAGTTTGCATTTGGGCACGGATTGAAGTGAAAATTTATAGGAAGCTTCATAAATGAAAAATAAGACCTTTGGTGAAGGAATCACGCAAAGATCATTTGCAAGCTAAAAAATATTAAAGTTTTTGTTTCCTAAAAATGCCTAAACATTATTCAAACTTAGGTTTGAGGCACTAAATGATCCTGTACAGGCCCGAAAATGGCTAGAATTGGCAAAGTAAGTTCTTAGCGCGTAAAGAGCTCCACGATATTTTTGAAGCATAAAACGGTTTGTCACTCGGACACCCAGATCAAAAGTTATGGCTCTTAGAAGTTGACCTATTTTTGGAGGGAGCTGCAAATTTTGAAATTAGGTTGTCGGCTGCCAAAAAGGCTATTAATAACCATTTTTGGGAACCCTGGGCAATAAGAGAGTTAAGGGGGAAAGTGTAGAGTCAAGAATAAATGAGAAAATAGAAACCGTAACTGATTTGGGGTTACAGAAGGCTGATGATTCCAGAGTCTTGTGATAGGAAGCTGTAATGTGTTGTAGCTTATGGAGGGTTGATTCCTCTGATTGTATTTGAGATTTTGTAATTTAATAAGTTGTCCAAATGAATAAAGAAAGTTCTATTTTCTATGTGTAATTTCTATTGTTGTGTGTTTTATGATTTAGCCCCTTCATCAAGTGGTATCAGAGCAAGGGTTCCTGAGTGTGTAGACAGATCACCGACTATGAGGTAGTTTACACCAGGACTTGAGGTTGTGGGTTTTCTGTGGAGATCAAGATGCCTCCATGAAGAAATCATATTGGGAGGAATGCTTTGACAGAAGAGGGTTTTAGAGCCCTACAAAGAAAAATTGATCCATTATAAGAGGAGCTACAAAGAGGGTTTGAGCTGAGAACGAGAGAAGAAAGTGAAGATGAAGCTGAAGAAGAGCTATCTGAGGAAGAACAAGAAGCTGCAGGAGATCCTACAGAAGTTATGTTGTTGAAGTCCATTTCTAAGATTGGAAAGAGGCCCAGGATCAAAGTTCCTACATATTTTGGAGATTTGAATCTGAAATAACTTATTGATTGGATCAATGACATGGAGGAGTATTTTGAGTATGAAGATGTGGAAGACCCAAATCGAGTCAAGTTTGCAAAAACAAAATTGAAGGGCCATGCAAGTATTTGGTGGAAGGAGGTCTAGTTAGAGAGGAATAGAAGAGGAAAAGGAAAGATCACTAGATGGGATTGGATGGTGGAGAAAT
This sequence comes from Cunninghamia lanceolata, assembly GCA_027924645.1. Classification (NCBI taxonomy): domain Eukaryota; kingdom Viridiplantae; phylum Streptophyta; class Pinopsida; order Cupressales; family Cupressaceae; genus Cunninghamia; species Cunninghamia lanceolata. The sequence continues at coordinate 740,467 of BSBN01000246.1, forward strand.
TAAAGAAGCAATTCATTCCTATGGACTATGAGACAGAGTTGTTGAAGAAGCTGCAAGGATTGAAGCAAGGCAACAAGTCTATTAAGGAGTATACAGAAGAGTTTTATAAGAATACTACTAGAACTGGTCATGCAGAGGCCAACAAGGAGAAGGTAGTCTGTTACATTAATGCATTAAGGCCAAGTATTAATAGGAGCTGAGCCTGGTCAGAATGAACACCATAGAAGATGCATACCAGTTTTCCCTAAAGGTGGAAGAGAAGTTGAATAAAAGATTTGACAGCAAGCAAAGGGGAAGAGGTCAAGGCGGAAGGACTAGTGGAAGACCCTATGGGGGCCGAAATGAAGATTCAAAGAAAAGTGAGGAAGTTGGCACTACTCAAATTAGAGAGGAGATAATACCTACCACCCTTGTGACCAAAACAATGGTGAGTAAAGAGGAAGAGGAAGAGGCAGACCCAGGTAAGTACCTAGAAGAGGAGGTTTTAGAGGAACCTGTTTCCAATGTGGAAAAGAAGGAAATCAAGCATACGAGTGTCCACAACATCAAGGAAGGACAAATAGAAGACCTTAAGGTAATGCATGAGTTGCACATGTCGATGAAAATGTGCAATCTGAGCGCTCTGAACATGCTGAAAGGGGAGAAACCCTAGTTGTCAAAAGAACTTTGTTGAATGAGGAGAAATATGAGGAGAAATAACCCAATTAGAGGAAGAGTTTATTCCACACAAGGTGCAAATGTGAAGGTAAGTGTTGTGATATTATTATTGACAGTGGAAGAACTGATAATCTTGTTTCAGAGGAGATGGTTGACAAGTTGAAGTTTATAAGAAGAAAGCATCTGCATCCATATCGGATTGCATGGTTGCAGAAGGACCATAGAGCTTTGGTCAATGAGCAGTGTTTAGTGAAGTTCAAGATTGGTGACTACCATGACAAGGTGCTATGTGACATCATACCACTGGATACATGTCATATGTTATTGGGGAGGCTGTGGTAGTGTTGTGTGGTTACACAACATGCCCCATTTTGCCTTGACAAAACAGGGACCCAACTTTTCTTGCTACTTGTGGTTTGTTTGTTTTCTGCTTTAGGTGGTTTGGTAAAATCAGTCATGCATGTAATCTTGTAAGAGGGTGGATTTGCCACTATGATGAAGTCATTTGTTAAAGTTAGTAATTCCCATTATTAACTTCATGGTTGGAAAGTACACAAAATTCTAGGTAGGTTTGTCTTTTAGATCACCCTAAAATTGTCTAAGGGAAGAAAGTTATGTTGAGTCAAAGTTTGGTCAAACCTGATATCCCGCATGGGGGGTCATATTTTTAACATCGGTCATATTTGATAATATCACCCAGATATAGGATCATCACCTGATAATCATCTGGTGTGTGATGTGCAGACATCAAATTTAAATAGGAACTGATATCTACCCGTTGAAGGACTTCACATATCCCACGGGGGGTCATATTTCGAACATTAGTCATCTTACGAATATCACCCTTTTCATAAATATCACACTATTTCAAATATGATGGTGACATCATCCAATTCCAGTGAATGAAATAAATCACCCTGATGATGACATCATCATTCCATCTAAATCATGGGGGGGTATATATCCAATGTCCGTCATATTCCGTAATATGATGATGATGTCATTAAAACACAATAATTAAAAGATGTCGCTAACATGATGATGTCACCCCAATCTTTTCCAAGGAAAGGGGGGGTCATATTTTAAATAGCCCTGATCTTAGTTCCATGACCTGATATATGCCATGGTCAAACGTTGACTATATCACCTGATCCATTGCACTCAGTTATCTCACGGGTGATCTTAAGTGGGGGGTCATATTTCTGATATCCCCTGATCTTTCAAAGATCACCCCTCCCCTTTAAGATTAAATACAATTAAATGTGGTAGATGAACTCCTACTGATTACAAATGCAAGTTGAACACTTGGTGACATCTATGGATTTCCTGCAGATGATCAACAGATTTAATCAGGACAATGCATTTTTACGCTAATCTATCCTATTGATCTATTTTAAAGGTAAAATTCAAATGTCATTTTCATTCACCTTACGATAAATCAAGAAATTATAGAGCTCCGAAGTCAAACCCTCAATAGCTACCTATCGACGGATTAGATCCTTGAACGTAATAGAACAGGTGATCTTATGCATTATAGTCTTTCTCCGTAATCACTCATCTAATCCAAAAGAAAGCATTGTCAAGTAAGTAACTCTATACCCTCCCATTGTCATTTTCTATAATTCTAGGTATGGTATTTGTTTTTACTGGGGTATGGCTTTGTGATAATATGTATAATGGTAAAATGAAGAGTAATATACAGAGGATACATGATAGAGGTACATGATGTTGTAAGAATGCATATGGACACTGTAGGGTAAAATATATCATGTTTATTACAAGAATTCATGGCAAATCTTAGGAGAAATAGGTCTGAGGCAGAGTTCCTCATGACCATGTTTATGTAGCTTGAGGGAGTGCAGTTCAAGGATGGAGTTATTGGTGATACACACCAAGGGGATACGGACTTGGCAGTATGGTTGACAAGATTGGAAAACAATAAGGATAATCCCATTCTGGATGGGGTGTTTGTCTTAGGTATGTGGCATGCGGCTAGTTTTCCCTATGCTATAAATGCTCCGAAGCTGGTAGTGGAGTGCACAAAAAATTACAACCCTGAAACCAGGAGGGTAGAGAAGCATGGGAGGATATACGCTAACTTTTCAGTCAAGGGAATTACTGCCACTTTAAATTTGCCAGTTGGGAAAAAGATAGTAAATGTGGACCTACATAGATTGGAAACATAGTATAACAATAATAAGAAGAATGCAAGGAAGAGGATGTATCAATGGAGATCAAAGAGTAGTACATATACTACCTTAGCTAAGCTACCCGTGCATTTGTACAAGTTTGATTTTGATGATGAGTACCAATATATGATTGCCCTACTGAGTAGGATGACTGACAGGCCTAATGCTAGAAATTTCAATGACTAGATGTTTGGGATCATCTAGATGGTCTTATATGTAGACAATCGACCCCTATGGGCTAAGATCATCAGTGACTCATTGGATGAGGGAATGAGGAGCCAAAGAGGACAAACATGTTTATTTTATATGACTTCATATGTGGTGTACTCTTGTGCATATAAAGGAACTTTTGATGCTTTGAAAACAGTGGGTAAGGCTGGTAGTGATGCTGATGATGCACACATATGTGATCATTATCCCTAATTACAAAGGAAGGCATACCTCCTCGAATACAAACTAGTAAATGATGCATTCTCCATGGATCTGGTCAGAACTATGGAGGATAGGACTAAAAGGCTGAGCATAGAAGCTCAAGAAATTATTTACGAACATGGAGCATGGTTTATCTAGTTTGCCACTTTCTCATATATTGGGATCGAGGGATTTGAGGGATAAGCTCTTATGTTGCCAAGATACCCCACTGATTGGGTCATCTTGATAGAATTTGTTAGGCATGTATCTATAATAGTTGAAGCCTATAAGGTAGAGAAGATGATACCTCTGGTTTTGTTTCCAGTATCCATGGGCTAGTATATGTGCCAAGATTTAGAAAGTATAAAGCATGTCATCAGGGGGTTGAAATTGATGAATCTACAACTATTTCCTTTGGCCAAATCATACGATCCTTATGGCAGGATGCAAAAGATAGAGGAAAACAAATACATGAAAAGCATCCAGAGGAATTTTGGACTGATTGTGATGATGAGGTTGAGGTCAGAAGAAGGAAATATCAAAGACTCACCTTGAATCAGATCAAAACCTTTGATTGTATCCTAGTGCCAGCACAATTACGTAAGGATGATGGGAAAATCATGTCAAATGAATATGAGGACAAAAAGGTGTATAATGACACCATATCGACCCTAGATCTCACACACCAGGAGGATATATCCTTAAATCATTTTTTGAATGGGGTGATCTAGCTAACCTAGGCTTGGATGGATGCAAAGATATCCAAATTGAAGAAAAGGGGTGTTTCCCTTACAGTTGATACTAAGAAGAAGAGGCAGGAGGCTGATGAGGAATACGATGATTTCCTCACTGAAAAGAAAAAATCCAATGGTGAAAGATTGCCTATAGAAAAACAAAAGAGGATCCCCACTAAGGGTAAGAAAGGTGAAAATGAACCAAAGGGGGTGATAATAGAGAGGATTGTAACTACAGTTGTAGGTGCATCTACATCAGCTCAGACATCTACATCATCTGCGTAGCCTCTAATAGAAAAACCAAAAACTAAGAGAATTTTAAAGCCTACTATTGATATTACAGAGACACAGATGGAAGGCCAGATCCTGCAACATGAGGTGGAAGAGGGAGACCCCTTGGAAGAAGAAAAATTAAATAAAGAATCTAAAGATGATGACTTGCTTGTAGCTAGCAAGAAGAGGAGGGGGATGCCACCGATGTCACCACGTAAGAAACAAAGAACGACCATGAGGGGAGATATCCATGCTGACCCCATCATTTTGAGAGGAGTAGGTGGTGAATTTTTTTAGGAAGGAACTGTAGCATGTTGTTCCTCTTCCCACCATAATTAAATTCAAAACTGAGAAAGTGGAGGAGGAAGCAAGAGAAACGTCCAGGACAAGGGAGGCGGTTCCTTTCTCCTTAGATGATACAGTAGACTTATCTCATGATGAAGTAGTCTAAGATGTGACCACTCAACAAATGGAAACTCTGGTTTCCAATACTCGAATGACTCCTCATAGAAATCCATTAGCTCAGATGGTGGTGTTGGAAGAAGCAAAGAAAATAGAAGAAATGAAACAAGGTAGCCCAGAAAGGGCAGCCCAACAGATAGGGGTGTACAATTTGGTTGAGCAGGTTACTAGTCCTGTAGCTATAGACTTAATGTATAGGGGTGATATAAGCCCAAGCAAGGATGAGGGTGCACCTAAGGAACCTAAGAAATCTTGATTGGTAGAACATACAGAGAAGGATAGCACTGCTCTTGATCAAGGTCAGCAACAACATGAGACACCCATAGAACCAAAAATATTAGAAGTCCAATAGAAGAGTGGGGGTGATCAGGATATACCAAACACTGGTGTTTCTCAGACTCAATGAGGTTCATCATTGCCTCCAGATAAAGAGGATCAGGAGGGGTTACTTAGAGAAGTGCCAAGAATAAAAGACAAATTAGGTTAGGAAGACCCCAAGCCACAAGATATCAATGCACCGGGTGGAGAACAAGAAATAACCCATGATTAGGGTGATCCTCAAGGGAAAAATACACAGGCCTCCCAAGAGGTCAATATACCATAGGATGAGAAGGATAATAAAGAAGATGAAAATCCAAAGGAGGGAGTATAGGATGAAGCACATGATCAAAATGTAGAAATTCCACATGATCCTCCTTTGCGGAAGTCAACCCCTCAACAAGAAGAACTCCAACAAGATCCCCCTCATGATGAACTACATGAGGATAAAATTAAGAAGGTTCCTTCTCCACCAAGGATAGAAGATAATACTATGGAGCTAGACACACATGATATTAACAAAGGTCATCAAGAATCTGGAGGTGATGTACCTCATTGGCTAGAAAAAGAAATATGTACAGAACAAGTGTCAGAAGTTCAAGAGTTTGATGTCTCCACCTTGTTTGCTGAGAATATGATGAAACCAAGGAGGAGGGCCAAATTAACATCTTCCATAAAAAGAGATCCTACCACAGGTAGAAGAACCGCACATATAGCCCTTCCCACAGTTGAAAAGGAAAAATGCAAAAAAAGCCTAGAAGAATTCCAAATCACAAATGTTGATTTGGGCTTTGCCAATGAAGATTAGGAAGGTTAGGAGGGGAAGGATATTATTGATTCTTTAACCCAAAGGGTGAAGAAGGAAAAGGAGAAAAATAAAGTACATAAGGAGCACATTGCTCAATTGCATTCTTTCATAAAAGGGTTAATTAACCCTGATCATACACTAGTTGATCTTGTAGTCCCATTGACTATCATATCATAGGAAGAGGTCACCAAATTGGACCTTCTGAAACATGAAGCAATGGTGATGGAAAAATGGATGTTTTCAGTGCTCACTGGGGCTAAAGATGTATTGAGAACCTCTCTGCAGAGGTGGAATTCTTTGAGTAGCCTAAAGAGGAAGGTAGACAAAGTGCAGAATGATACAGGGAGATGGTCATTCCATTTGGAAAAGGACCTGAGTGCTCTGAGTGAGATGAAGAGAATTGATTCATAGATTTTGATAAGTAATAAAGTATTAGATAATAATACTGCCCTACTAACAAGTATATGGTATGAAGATATCAGGTTTGAATGTGATGTCTTGAAGAAGTGCAGTGGCAAGCTTAGGGATATTAGTGTCAAACTACATAGCATGATGGCATATGAAGTAGAAATCCTAGAGGCCTTGGAAGGGAAAATAGAAGGTAAAATTGAGAATCAAGATGTATACTTCACTATTAAGGCTCTGCATGATAATTTTAAGCCAGTAATAGATGACCCTCTCACCCACTTGACAGAAGAGGTAATGAATAGAATTATGAGAATAAAGGTTAAAGTGGAGACATACAATGAGACATTAAACAATAGGAAAGGTAAGTTAGAAGCTCTCAAGGCTAAATTCCAATCTCATAAACATGCAATAGCAAAAGCTACAATCTAGGACAGGGGAGAGGTTGACAAAATAGTACAAGCATATGAACATATCAAGACAGTAGTAAAGGTCCACATGAAAGAGAATGTATATTAGAGTGGTAGTGATGATGAAAGTGATGAAGATGAAGAGAATGATGAGCAAGAAGAAAATGAAGAAGAAGGACATGAAGAGTAAAGGTAGATGCATCACTAAGAGAACATATGCATGGGATACTTATAAATAGTGAGTCATACAGATGGCTACCAGCTGGCAACCTGTGCCACGAGAGAAAAGTTGACTAAGTCATAGGAGAATTGTTAACCGTTGATCTAAATTGATAAATCTTGACCGTTGATCAAATGCAACTATCTCCTCACCTTATTCTATAAAAGGTGTAGGGGTGCAATCTTTTAGTCATTCAAAACTTAAATGAAATATGATTGCTGAAGAATTCATGACTTATTTCAAAGTTATTGTGAATATACATGTTTTGCATACTTAATGAAAGAGAACCTATTTTGATTACAAATCATTGTAAATCTTGAGTAATCTGTGATTGAAATCTAGATATATGCATTGATTAGTTCCATCCCTTTCAGTGTTTTTCAGTCTGCATATATTATTTTCATTCCTTATTCCTTTGAAGTTAGCATCAATGATACCTAGCTGTGGAACAACCTGGTGACTTATTGTTTGATTTCTTCTCTCCATGAATGTATCTTGTGTGTATGTGATTCAATAACTAAAGGTTCACTAAAATTAGAATTATTCTTTTAAATTTCTTTGAATTTTATTATAGACAATCTCCATAATTGCAAATAACACACAATCAAAAGCAAATAAACATGAAATATGCATATATCCTATAGGCAATTGAAAATACATAGCATATTTTGAATGAAATCATGTCAAATTGATAAATATCATGCAGATACAAATAGATATCCATGAGGAATACATAAATATCCACTTACAGACACATCATTTAAATAAATATGCAGTGTAGAAGACTATGTGAATTCATAATGATCAATGATTAGAAGAATTGATCAAACTTACAAATATCATAGTAATATTTGGAAATAGAGTAGAATTAACCTCTATGAAGTGAATTTATAGAATACAGTGCAATACTGATCACCTAGGTGAACGTAAGACCCCTTGAAATGGAAAACAACATGTCACATCAACCTCTGAGTAATGTCAGATGATCATGACCTGATCAACAGAGACTTGGAGTCATCAACTTACCTTAAGCTGATTATACTTTACAAGATAATAAAGGTTTGTTGTGCAAATTTTTATGCATGTTGTTATGATTAACAATCATCATCAACATAAATTGGCGCCAGAAGGAGGGCCATCTTCTCTGCCTAAAGGTGATGTGATGACGTAGAAGAAAATGTAATACTCACACAACTTTGTACTTCAAGTTTTATGCAAAGATTTATTGTTTTGAGTCTGTTCATGCCTATCCATCACAAAGTTTTCAAAATTGAGCATAAATATTTTAGACTTTGCAGTCAATCGTTATGATCCTTGAAAGATAAGTTCTCTTTCAGGTATTCTTACTAAAGCTTTGAAGTAATTCACTTAAGATACCTGATATCTTGATGTTTATGTTTAAAAGTCTCACATCACCCCATATTTGTATCATTTCTACAAATATTGCATAAATATCCAGTTAGTTTTAGATTATGATCTTAAGTACATTCGTTACACAAGTGTTTTCACTGACCTTTATAGTAAACAAGCCAAATTTTCTTAAATTGAAGAAATCCTAGCTCTCAGGCCAAATACCAGGTCCAGATCCAGTGGACTCTTTGAGGAATTGCCTATCTTGGGACTCAGACTTAGAATAGTAGATATTCATCATTCTCCTGGTTCTAGTATGTCAAGAGCTTCACCAAAACACACTCCAATAACTCCTATCAGGTTGCAAGTACCTACAAGACCACCAGTCACGCCCCCAATCCAACTTCCACTAGTCACAATGTCATTCTTTACTGCAGAGTCACCTCTAACTTTCACTGCATATCATCCTTTACCTAAAAATCTTAACAAGATTTGTCCTAAATATCATCCATATCAGGATGTTGATGATCACATTAGAACATTCAAGGAAGCCTATTGTAGAGCAAGAATTGAACATCAGGATGTGGTATGTAGGTTATTTCCATTTTCCTTAGGAGAAGAGGCATATAATTGGTATATTAGTCTTGGTCAAGGTTTAGTTCGTTCATGGGATGCCTTGGAGAAAGTCTTTAAGGATAGATTCAAAATACCTATTGATCCTTCAATGAATTATCATCTGTTTGCCACAATTAAGAGATTTGAAGGAGAACCTATTGCCAATTTCAATGTAAGATTCCAAAAGATGCTCTCAAAGCTAGTTTCTCCCTATACTGTAGTAGATGAAGCTGCTAGGAGTATATACTACTCAACATTAGATCCCCTAACTTATATGTTTATCAGGAGAACACATCCTGGTGTCACAACCTTGGCAAGAGCTTTTGAGGAAGCCGTCAAAGTCAGTCAATAGTTGATTCCTACTCCCACACCTAATATTGAATTTCAACACTTCCTATTTATCCTATATATCCTATTCAACAATAGACCAATGGAGCTATGATACCTCTAGCTCTAATGCCAAGCCCTTTACAGGTACCTCCACTTAGCATCATGCCACCTCCAAATGGAAATGGTCAAATGCTGCAGTATCTAGGACATACACAGGTACCTTAGGTTGTGGAACAGACTAATAACAATAACAATGGCTCTTCCTTCTTTAAACCCCAAACAGAGAACGTAGTAGCCAAAGTTCAAGAAGAAAAGGAACAAATTAAAGAGATATCAACACAATTGGGGAAACTCACTACTGAAATCACTCATCTGTGGAGTCAAAATTTCTATTCTCAACCAAATCAGAATAGAGGATATGCCAATGATAGATCTGGTTATCCTAATAGAGGATATACTAACAATAATAATGGCAATAGTGGTAACAATAATCCCCCTAGACAACCTAGAGTGTGGAACACTAGGCCAAACAATGGTTCTCTACCATCACCCCTAGACAATCAACCTTCTAGTGAACCTAAGCAGACCACTAGAATGAACCTAGCAGAGGCAGCCCTTACAAACTAGTGTAGGATACATAATACCAATGCTCATGTAGAGCTGGATTGTCCACAATTTAGGATAGTCGCTAGTATATTCCAAGCTGAAGTATCTAATACTATAGGTAATCCACCTTATGTCAAAGGAAATGAAATTGTCCCTTGTGGATATGATTCTACTCTTGTATTAGAAAGTTTCATCAATCATCCTCATTAGCAGATAATGTCACCTCATGAGAATTACACCTTAGCATGCGAAGAGTCAGCTATGGCTTTTGAAACCAATTATGTTTTTTCCATTTGAAGATGAAAACGAGTCATCAGTTGAAGATGAAGAAGTGCATGCTTATCAGCAATAGTATTAGGGTACACATAACTATAACCTAAGGAATAACTCCAACCGACCTACTGGTCCTTTGACTACATCCTTGCCTCCAAATAATTTTAACACTCCTCCTAATCCTAAGGCAAGCAATAGCCTTGGGTTTCCTAAAGTTAATGCCCAGTACTTAGCAACACAAAATGCAGTGCCAAAAACTATTAATCTATCCTCTGAGTTTGATAAATTGGTCACATACTTAGCATATGAAATGAAAAAGATCAAAATCAGTTTGTCATTGTCAGAACTACTCAAAACCCTAGCTATTAAAAAACCCTCCATGAAATCCTTAGATGATCCTATTCCAAAAGAGGACAATCATACCTCAAGTTAGACTTTGAATAAAGATCATACTGCTAAGGATATTAGTGTTAAGCACAAATTTCTAGCCACTGCTCAGGCTACAGAAACTTCACACATGACTCTTTACAGAGATAAAACTGAATCAGCTCCTTTTCTCCTTACCATAAGGATGTTTAGTAATAATTTGCATAATTGCTTAGTAGATTCAGGTGCATCTACTAATGTAATGCCTCTATCCATATGTAACACCTTAGGGTTACATCCTACCAAGTCACTGAAGAAAGTAACACAGTTAGATAAAATAGAGGTGAGTGTTGTAGGAGAATTGACTCACATCCATATGCAGTTAGCATCAGGTCCAAGAATTCAATACTACATCAATATCCAAGTAGTAGATATACCAGACATGTATGGAATGTTTCTCAATAGGGATTGGTCAAAAACACTCAATGGATACATATCCACTGATTTCAGTCACATGTGGTTACCTTGGAAAGGAATACCTAACCAAATAAGGATAGATGTTGAACCTCACATGAAACATATGATCACTAAGTATAATAAAACCAATGAGATCATGTATGTAGATGTTGAACCCAGAGTCTATTCCATCAGACCCTAGACCATCAAGATAGAGGAGATCCTCATGTATGATGTTCATGTTCATAATGACAATCTTCAGGATGATAGAATAATTATAGAGTTTGATTGTAGTTCTGAAAATGAGATAGAAGTAGATCACTTTAAGAACTTTTAAATGCACTTGTCCAAAGAGGTGCAATGCTGCTAATCGTTAAAAATGTCTGTTGAAGATGTTCTAATCGAGGGATGGTGTAGGTTACATGATGAAGCACATTCTAAAAAGACCTATGATGCTTTCTTAGATATGATGGAGTTGGAACAAGCATGCAGTGAGAAGGCATCATCATCATCCATGGTAAGTTTTGCAAGTAGTGACAGTGATACTGATTCTTGTATGTCATATGTAGAAACAAAAGAAAGCATATATCATTATGAATGTTCTTTTCAGAGGGTAGAAGAGATATTGGTGTGCAATGAGAGTAATTCTAAGAATAACAAGAATATAACCCCAGGAACAGTTTTCTTGGTTGAGTCAGATTATGAAATATCTGATGAAGATGGAGACAATAATTTGTCCAAATTTAAAGAATTTTTATCAAAACAAATTCAAAAGATGATACAGAAGCACACTTCTCCACAAGATGTTCTAATTGAAGGATGGTGCAAGTTACATGAAGCACCACATTCAAAGACTACTTGCTCATTATGTTTGCATATTCTGGAAAAGTAGATGATGCCTTGTTCAAAAGATCTTCCTCCTGATGACAAAGAAGAAAAAGGAATATTAGCTTCACATCAATCAGATAAGGTGAAGTTTGAGAAGATTGAAACACCAAAATTAAAATGGATATCAAGTGGTGTAGCTACTAGAGTTAAAAAGAAAAGAGAAGGTCCAAACAAACCTTTAACTGAAGATAAGCCATGGGTCCTCAGGTTTGATGGATCCAAATCAAAACAAGGGGCTGGAGTAGGAATAGATCTTATTGATCTAGCTGGTAAATCCTACTTGGTAGCGTATAGATTACAATTCCCATGCACAAATAATGTGATAGAATATGAAGCTCTAATTCATGGGATATTGTTTGCAATCAGAAAGAAAGTAAAGATTCTGCATGTCTATGGAGACTTGGAATTGGTAGTAAGACAAGTAAGAGGCATATATTCTTGTAATTACAAGAAGTTGTCTAATTATAGACATAGGGTATAGGATTTGATAGAAGATTTTGATGCATTTAACATCACCCATGTGCATAGAGAACAAAATCATAGGGCAAATGCCTTGGCCCAAGCCATGAGTACTCTGGAGCCATTATCCATATCTACTTTGAAAAGATTTTTAGTTGAATTAGTGTCAGTACCCTCTGTACTAGATAATGTCGTTAACCTTCAAGTGTTTGATGATGACTAGCATATTTTAGACTTCATATCCAATAGAGATGTGTTTGATACACAAATCATAGATGAAAGAAATGTGGAAGATCATACCTGGGAAGAAGAAGAGATCATGGAGCTGCCTAGTAACAAGATTCCTAAAGGAATGATAGAATTGGAAAGAGCATTTGATTTAGATAACATGTTGAAATAGAAAGATCTCCCTAAAGCAGATGGAGGAGAATATTCACTAGTCAACATAGGACATGATGAAGAGAAAAGGAATGTCCTAATTGGAAAGGTCTGTACAGAGGAAGAAATGGCAGGGATAACCCAAGCACTTAATGATTATATTCATGTTATTGCCTAGACATATGATGAGTTGAAAACTTATGATACCTCAATCATCACTCATATTATAGCATTAAAGCCAGATGTCAAGCCCTTTAGACAAAAAAAGAGACCTATTAATGCTTTGTTGGAGCCCATCATTTTTGAAGAAGTGAAGAAATTGCTTGATGCCAGAATCATATTTCCTATGAGACATTATACATGGGTGGCTAACTTGGTCCCTGTAAGGAAGAAGAATGGTGACATTAGGTTGTGTGTAGACTTCAAAAATTTAAATAGAGCTTCTGAAAAGGATAATTATCCTTTGCCTTCACTAGATGAGGTCTTGCAGATAGTAAATGGTGCAAAGATGATGTCATTTTTAGATGGTTTTTCAGGTTACAACTAAGTGATGGTAGACAAGATAGACAGATTGAAGACAACATTCACCACTAAGTGGGGAATATTTGGTTATAGGTGCATGCCCTTTGGCTTGATAACTATTGGGGCCACCTTTTAGCAAGTAATGGATATAGCCTTTGAGGGTTTAATTGGTAAATGCATAGTCATATACATGGATGACTTGACAGTTTTCTCTAAAGAGAGAGGGAATTATGTAGAAGACCTCAAGAAAGTACTAAAGAAGTGTGAACATTATGGAATATCCCTAAACCCTAAGAACTGTATATTTGGGGTAACCATAGGGAAGTTATTAGATCACTTGATAACAAAGAATGGGATCATCATTGACCCTACGAGAGTAGAATCAATCATGAAGATACAACTTTCTGGGAGTAAGAAAGAGCTCAAATCTTATTTTGGTAAGATCAATTTTGTTAGAAAATTCATTACTTGTTTTGTAGAGATTGTTAGACCATTGAATGCAATGCTCAAGAAGGATGCTAAAACTAAGTGGACACCTGATGCCAGAGCAACTTTTGAAGATATCAAAAAAGCTATATCTAATGCTCTTATTCTGATTAGTCCAGATTATACCAAAGATTTTTACATATACTCATTTGCCTCAAAGCATATGTCTGTAGCAGTACTAACACAAAGAAATGAGGCTAAAGAAGAGAATCCTATAGATTTCATGAGTTGTCCTTTCAGGGATATAGAACTTAGATATATGGACGTCAAAAGACAAGCACTTGCTTTAGTCTGAGCAATCAAGAAGTTTAGACATTACATCTTGAGAAGTAAGGTAATTGTTGTAGTACCAGGTGCAGCAGTAAAGATGCTTTTAATGCAAAGTGAACTAGGTGAAAAGAGAGCTAAATGGATAATCATCCTCCAAGAATATGATATGGACATAACACCCATGAAATTAGTAAGAGGACAAGCCCTAAGCCAGATGATATCAGAAATTGATCCTAACATTATGAGCCAACAATATGTTATAAATACAAAGGAAACTCGAGAATGGTATTCAGATATCAGGAATATCTTGATTACTGGAAGATGTCCTTCAAAGTTACAGGCCTCACAAAGAAGAGCCTTGAAAATAAGATCACAAAAATACATGATAAAAGGAGGAATTCTTTTCAAGAAGAACTATGAAGGAATATATCTTAGATGCCTAGAAAGGCAAGAAGCAGACAAGGTGTTAACAGAATTACATGATACATTTGGAACCGCACACAGGTCGTACTTAGCTACTACTCATGCTATCCTTAGAGCAGGGTATTATTGGCCCACTATTTTTAAAGATACTGCTAAACACATCACATGTTTTCATATGTGTCAGGGTGCTGCAAATAGAGAAAGATATGCTACTCACCCCTTGCAACTAGTGATGGAGATGCGCCTATTTGCTCAATGGGGCATGGATTTCATAGGACCTATCAATCCTCCATCGTCCTCATGCCATAGGTATGTGTTGACTATTACTGATTATTGCACCAGGTGGACTAAAGCTGTTAGTAGTAAGACATGTAATGCTAAGGCTGTGATCAAGTTCTTGGAATGCAACATAGTAACCAGGTACGGAGTTCCTTATGCTTTAGTATGTGACAATTGATCTTCCTTTGCATCGATAAGACAATCAAGTTGGGCTTTTGACCATGGAATCATTTTGAAGTTTTCTTCAAATTACTATCCTTAAGGGAATGGACTAGCAGAGTCTACAAATAAGAACTTGTTGAACATCATAAAGAAATTGATAGAGAAAAACCCAAGAGAGTGGAACACCCTATTAAAATATGCATTGTGGGTAGATAGAACCAAGATGAAGGCTGCACTGGGAAATTCTCCTTATCACCTAGTATATGGGGTGGATCCTATCCTCCCTGTTAACCTAAAGATCCCCACATTGTAGTTTGCGTTGGAGTATCTAGGTATAGACAACAAACAAGAAGTCAGGTTACTTCAGTTAATGCATCTAGAAGAAAAAAGAAGTAGAGCAATTGATCATTTTGCTAAACATCAAGCTATTGTCAAGTGTTGGTTTGACAAAAGAGCTAGAGTTAAGGCTTTTAGAATTTTAGATTTAGTCCTTATGTGGGATAAAGCACATGAAAGAAAAGGGGATCATGGTAAATTTGATAAACTTTGGATAGGTCCTTTTCAAATTTTAGAAATCTTAGGAGACAGTACCTATAGGCTCAAGACTTTAACTGGTGAGGATTTCCCATTAGCAATTAATGGGCAGTTCCTCAAGTATTATTTTCAAGCCTAAAATAGTGTCATGTAGGTCAAATGTATCATAATGTACATATGGTATAGTTGTTTGTATAGTTTTGTTTTTGCTTGTTTGTTTGCCTGTTGAGTTTTGTTTTGGTTAGTCAAGATGATGCAACTTATCACCCTAAGAAAATAACCAAATTGTTAGGATTCAAGTCGTGAGGACAAATTCCTATATTGGTTATGACTCATTTTGAGGAGTATCGGTGATTAGGTCTGTGATATCCTTTTCATCATGGTGCCTTTTCTTAACTAAAGTGATTTTTCACAATGACTCACCTAACAGCCTTGGGTTTGAGGAACACATAAGTATAGGTGTTAAGTGAAAAATCTAAAGGGATTCCCTTGCTACCAATGCAATCTCCAACCTAAATCAGCAAGTGGCCATGCCTTGGACATTAAGCTTACATGATGACATCATATGAACAAAAGGAATAAATATTGAAAATCCAAAAGGAATAAAATTAGGCCATCTAAGTAACTCTACCAGGGCTGTAGACACCTGCTGGTAGTGGCACTCTACTTAGGGGGATTGTATAGATAACCTTGTAGGGGCTATAGATGCCTGTTGGCAGCAAGGCTCTATCCAGATTGGCTATGAGGGATGCTCCCAAAATATGTAGCTTAACATCAGTTACTCATGTTTTCAACTTACTTTCAAGGTGAGGATAATTAATCATTTGTACACACTTGATCCTTTGTTAGCATTGTTGCGATGATGAAAACCCTATCATTCAAAAAGATCATAATACTTATGATTAGAGAGAGTTAAAATGCTATGTTAGAATGTGATCACATCACTTGAATCATTAGAATTTGGTTAGTTTCTTTGGTGGCAAGTTGTTGTGTGGTTACACAACACACCCTATTTTGCCTTGACAAAATAGGGGCTCAACTTTTCTTACTACTTGTGGTTTGTTTGTTTTCTGTTTTGGGTGGTTTGATAAAATCAGTCATGCATGTAACCTTGTAAGAGGGTAGATTTGCCACTATGATGAAGTTAGTTGTCAAAGTTAGTAATTCCCATTATTAACTTCATGGTTGGAAAGTACATAAAATTCTAGGTAGGTTTGTCTTTTAGATCACCCTAAAATTGTCTAAGGGAAGAAAGTTATGTTGAGTCAAAGTTTGGTCAAACCTGATATCCCACGTAGGGGGTCATATTTTTAACATTGGTCATATTTGATAAGATCACCCAGATATAGGATCTTCACCTGATAATCACCTAGTGTCTGATCCACATACATCAAATTTAAATAGGAACCGATATCTACCTGTCGAAGGACTTCGCATATCCTGCGGAGGGTCATATTTCGAACATCAGTCATCTTATGAATATCACCCTCTTTGCAAAGATCACCCTATGTCAAATATGATGGTGATGCCATCCAATTCCAATGAATGAAAGAAATCACCCTGATGATAACATCATCATTCCATCTAAATCATGGGGGGGTATATATCCAATGTCCGTCATATTCCTTAATATGATGATGATGTCATTAAAACATGATAATTAAAAGACGTCACTAACATGATGATGTCACCCCAATCTTTTCCAAGGAAAGGAGGGGTCATATTTTAGATATCCCTGATCTTAGTTCCTTGACCCGATATACGCCATGGTCAAACATTGACTATATCACCTAATCCTTTGCATTCAGTTATCTCATGGGTGATCTTAAGTAGGGGGTCATATTATCCGAAGGGGTCATATTTCTGATATCCCCTTATCATTTGAAGATCACCCCTCCCCTTTAACATTAAATGCAATTAAATGCGGTAGATGAACTCCCACCGATTACAAATGCAAGTTGAACACTTGGCGACATCTGCGGATTTTCTACAGATGATCAACGGATTTAATCAGGACAATGCATTTTTACCCTAATTTGTCCTATTGATCTATTTTAAATGTAAAATTCAAACATCATTTTCATTCACCTTGTGATAAATCAAGAAATTATAGAGCTCCGAAGTTAAACCCTCAACAGCTACCTGTCAATGGATTGGATCCTTCAACGTACCAGAATGGGTGATCTTAAGTGTTTATAGTCTTTCTCCATAATCACTCATCTAATCCAAAAGAAAGCATTGTCAGGTAAGTAACTGTAAACCCTCTCGTTGTTGTTTTCTGTAATTCCAGGTATTGTATTTGTTTTTACTAGGGTATGGCTTTCTAATAATACATATAATGGTAAAATGAAGAGTAATATATAGAGTATACATGATAGAGGTACATGATCTTGTAAGAATGCATATGGACACCGTAGGGTAAAATATATCATGTTTATTGTAGGAATCCATGGCAGATCTCAAGAGAAATAGGTCTGAGGTGGAGTTCCTCAAGCCCATGTTTTTTGTAGCCTGAGGGAGTGCAATTCAAGTACGGAGTTATTGGTGATACACACCAAGGGGATATGGACCTGGCAGTATAGTCGACAAGATTTGACAACGATAAGGATAATCCCATTCTAAATGGGGTGTTTGTCTCAGGTATGTGGCATGCAGCTGGTTTTCCCTATGCTATGGATGCTCCAGAGCTAGTAGTGGAGTGCACAAAAAATTACAACCCTGAAACCAGGCGGGTAGAGAAGCATGGGTGGATATACGTCGACTTCTCAGTCAAGGGCATTACTGCCACTTTCAATTTTCTTGTTGGGAAAAAGATAGTAAATGTGGACCTACGTAGACTAGAAACAGAGTATAACAATAACAAGAAGAATGCAAGGAAGAGGATGTATCAATGGAGATCAAACAGTAGTACATATACTGCCTCAGCTAAGCTACCCGTGCATCTGTACAAGTTTGATTTTGATGATGAGTACCAATATATGATTGCTCTGCTGAGTAGGATGACTGGCGGGCCTCATGCTGGAAATTTTGAAAACTAGATGTTTGGGATCATCTAGATAGTCTTATATGCAGACAACTGACCCCTATGGGCTAAGATCATCAGTGACCCATTGGATGAGGGAATGAGGAGACTGGGAGGACAAACATGTTTATTTTACATGACTTCATATGTGGTGTACTCTTGCACATATAAATGAACTTTTGATGCTTTGAAAACAGTGGGTAAAGCTGGTGGTGATACTAATGATGCACACATATGGGATCATTATCCCCAATTGTAAAGGAAGACATGCCTCCTGGACTACAAACTGGTAAATGATGCATTCTCCATGCATCTGGTCAGAACTATGGAGGAGGATAGGACTAAAAGGCTAAGTATGGAAGCTCAAGAAATTATTTACTGACATGGAACATGGTTTATCCAGTTTGCCACTTTCTCATATATTATGATCGAGGGGTTTGAGGGACAGCCTCTTATGTTTCCAAGATACCCCACTGATTGGGTCGTCTTGGTGGAATTTGTTAGGCAGGTATCTACAATAGTTGAAGCCTATAAGGCACAGAAGAAGATACCTCTGGTTTTATTTCTAGTATCCATGGGCCGGTATATGTACCCAGATTCAGAACATATAAAGCATGTCATTGGGGGGTTGAAACTGATGTATGTACAACCATTTCCTCTGGCTAGATCATATGATCCTTATGGCAGGATGCAGAAGATACTAGGAAAAAAATACATCAAAAGCATCTAGAGGACTTTTGGACTGATTGTGATGATGAGGCTAAGGTGAGAAGAAGGAAATATCAGAGACTCACCTTGAATCAGATCAAAACCTTTGATCGTACCTCGTTGCCAACACAACTACATAAGGATGATGGGAAAATCATGTCCAATGAATATGAGGACAAAAAGGTGTATAATGACACCATATCGGCCCCAGATCTCACACAACAAGAGGATATATCATTAGATCATCTGATGAATGGGGTGATCCATCTAACCCAGGCTTGGGTGGATGTAGAGATATCCAAATTAAAGAAAAGGGGTGTTTCCCTTATGGTTGATACTAGGAAGAAGAGGCAGGAGGTGTCTGATGAGGAATACGATGGTTTCCTCATTGAAAAGAGAAAATCCAATGGGGAAAGATTGCTTACAGAAAAACAAAAGAGGATCCTCCCTAAGGGTAAGAAAGGTGAAAATGAACCAAAGGGGGTGATAATAGAGAGGATTGCCACTACAGCTATAGGTGCATCTACATCAACTTAGGCATCTACATCATTTGTGCAGCCTCTAATAGAAAAACCAAAAACTAAGAGCATTTTAAAGACTACTGTTGAAATTATAGAGATGCAGGTGGAAGGCCAGATCCTGCAACATGAGGTGGAAAAGGGAGACCCCTTGGAAGAAGAACAATTAAATAAAGAACCCGAAGATGATGACTTGCTTGTAGCTAGCAAGAAGAGGAGGGGGATGCCACTAATGTCACCACCTAAGAAATAAAGAACGACCATGAGGGGAGATATCCATGTTGACCCCATCATTTTGAGAGGAACAGGTGGTGAAGTTTTTAGGAGGGTGCTGCAACATGATGTTCCTCTTCCCACCATAATTAAATTCAAAACTGAGAAAGTGGAGGAGCACGGAAGAGAAACACCCAGGACAAGTAAGGGGGTTCCTTTCTCCTTAGATGATATAGTAGACTTATCTCATGATTAGGTGGTCCAAGATGTGACCGCTCAACGAATGGAAACTCTAGTTTCCAACACCCAAATGACTCCTCATGGAACTCCATCAACTCAGATGGCAGTGTTGGAAGAAGTAAAGCAAATAGAAGAAATGAAACAAGGTAGCCTAGAAAGGGTAGCCCAACAGATAGGGCTAGACAATTTGGTTGAGAAGGTTACTAGTCCTACAGCCATAGACTTAATGTATAGGGTTGATATAAGCCCAAGTAGGGATGAGGGTGCTCCTACAGAACCTAAGAAGACTAGAGTGGCAAAGCATATAGAGAAGGATATCACTACTCTTGATCAAGGTCAGCAACAACATGAGACACCCATAGAACCAAAAATATCATAAGTCCAATAGAAGAATGGGGGTGATCAGGATATACAAGACACTGGTGTTGCTCAGACTCAAGGAGGTTCATCATTACCTCTAGATAAAGAGGATTAGGAGGGGTTACTTAGAGAAGTCCCAAGAACATAAGACAAATCAGGTCAGGAAGACCCCAAGCCAAAATATCTCAATGCACCAGGTGGAGAACAAGAAATGACCTATGATCAAGGTGATCCTCAAGGGCAAAATGCAAAAGCCTCCCAAGAGGTCAATATGCCACAGGATGAGAAGGATAATAAAGAAGATGAAAATCCAAAGGAGGGAGTACAAGATGAAGCACATGATCAAAATGTGGAAATTCCACAGGATCCTCCTTTGCAGAAGGCAACCCCTCAACAAGAAGAACTCCAACAAGATCCCCCTCATGATGAACTACATGAGGATGAAATTAAGAAGGTGCCTTCTCCACCAAGGATAGAAGCTAATACTGGGGAGCTGGACACACATGATATTAACAAAGGTCATCAAGAATTTGGAGGTGATGTACCTCATTGTCTAGAAAAAGAAATATGTATAGAACAAGTGTCAGAAGTTCAAGAGTTTGATGTCTCCACCTTGTTTGTTTAGAATATGATGAAACCAAGGAGGAAGGCCAGATTAACATTTGCCATAAAAAGAGATACTACCATAGGTAGAAGAACCGCATAGATAGCCCTTTCCACAGTTGAAAAGGAAAAAGCCAAAATAAGCTTGGAAGAATTCCAAATCACAAATGTTGATCTAGGCTTTGCCAATGAAGATCAGGAAGGTTAGGAGGGAAAGGATATTATTGATTCTTTACCAAAGGGTGAAGAAGGAAAAGAAGAAAAATAAAATACATAAGGAGCACATTGTTCAATTGTATTCTTTCATAAAAGGGTTAATTAACCCTGATCATACACCAGTTGATCCTGCAGTCCCATTGATTGTCATATCACACGAAGAGGTCACCAAATTGGACCTTATGAAACATGAAGCAATGGTGATGGAAAAATGGATGTTTTCAGCACTCACTAGGGCTGAAGATGTATTGATAACCTCTCTGCAGAGGTGGAATTCTTTGAGTAGCCTAAAGAGGAAGGTAGACAAAGTGCAGATTGACATAGGGAGATGATCATTCCAATTGGAAAAGGACCTGAGTGCTCTGAGTGAGATGAAGAGAATTGATTCACAGATTTTGATAAGTAATAAGGTATTAGATAGTAATACTGCCCTACTGACAAGTATCTGGTATGAAGATATCAGGTTTGAATGTGATGTCTTGAAGAAGTGCAGCAGCAAGCTTAGGGATATTAGTGTCAAACAACATAGCATGATAGCATATGAAGCAGAAATCCTAGAGGCCTTGGAAGGGAAAATAGAAGGTAAAATTGAGAATCAAGATGCAAACTTTGCTATTAAGGCTCTGCATGATAATTTTAAGCCAGTGATAGATGATCCTCTCACCCACTTGACAAAAGAGGTAATGAATAGAATTATGAGAATAAAGGTTAAAGTGGAGACATACAATGAGACATTAAACAACAAGAAAGGTAAGCTGGAAGATCTCAAGGCTAAATTCCGATCTCATAAACATGCAATAGCAAAAGCTAAAATCTAGGACAGGGAAGAGGTTGACAAAATAGTACAAGCATATGAACATATCAGGACAACAGTAAAGGTCCACATGAAAGAAAATGTATATCAGAGTGATAGTGATGATGAAAGTGACGAAGATGAAGAGAATGATGAGCAAGAAGAAAATGAAGAAGGACATGAAGAGTAAAGGTAGATGCATCACTAAGAGAACATATGCATGGGATACTTATAAATAGTGAGTCATACAGATGGTTGCCAGCTGGCAACCTGTGCCACGAGAGAAAAGTTGACTAAGTCATAGGAGAATTGTTAACCATTGATCTAAATTGATAAATCTTGACCATTGGTCAAATGTAACTGCCTCCTCACCTTATTCTATAAAAGGTGTAGGGGTGCAATCTTTTAGTCATTCAAAACTTAATTGAAATATGTTTGCTGAAGAATTTAGGACTTATTTCAAAGTTATTGTGAATATACATGTTTTGCATACTTAATGAAAGAGAAGCTATTTTAATTACAAATCATTGTAAATCTTGATTAATCTGTGATTGAAATATGGATATATGCATTGATTAGCTGCGTCCCTTGGAGTACTTTTCAGTCTGCATATATTGTTTTCATTCCTTGTTCCTTTGAAGTTAGCATCAACCATACCTAGCTGTGGAACAATCTGGTGACTTATGGTTTGATTTCTTCTCTCCATGAATGTATCTTGTGTGTATGTGATTCAATAACTAAAGGTTCACTAAAATTAAAAGTATTCTTTTAAATTTCTTTGAATTCCATTACAGATCATCTCCATAATTACAAATAACACACAATCAAAAGCAAATAAACATGAAATATGTAGATATCCCGTAGGCAATTGAAAACACAAAACATATTTTGAAAGAAAGCATGTCAAATTGATAAATATCATGTAAATACAGATAGATATCCATGAGGAATACATAAATATCCACTTACAGACACATCATTTAAATAAATATGCAATGTAGAAGACTGTGTGAATTGATAATGATCAATGTGTTGGGATCTAAAATTTCATACCAATTTTTGCAAAATTTTAGGTTCCCATATAGTGAAATTCAATTTCAACACTCATAGATACACCTGTACAATATGCTCAAGTGGCTTACTTTGAAAAATTATAATTCGGAGCCGGTTCATCTTCATGCAAAATCATTTCACAAACGTGTTTGTCTGCCATATGTAATTGAGCACACCTGATTTCAGCTTCCTACGATCAATTTTGACTAGGTTTTGAAGAACCAAGTTGGAGGGTTCTGGTAAGGTTTGTTACTTGCACAATGTGAAATCAGCCCAAGAAGCCAACTTTGGAGGCTGATATCTAGTAGCTAAATGATGATCCTGACAAACTAATTAGTGTTCCGTATTCCGCTCATGATAATGTACTTTCATGCTAGTTTTTGGGACCCTAACATCTCGTTTACTATTTTTTCAAAATCAAAAGTAGATGTAAAAAGTTCAGTTTCCATATCTACATTTCCAGAAAGTTGTGGAGAGGTCAACTTTGGTCCTTAACATTTCATGACAGAAGATGGATGGTGAAGAATCCTCTTACACATGCACTCATCAAGCCTAAATGAACCAAAATCTCCAGTTACAACTTCCCAGGAGGAGATTTAATGGTCTTTCAAAATTGAAAGTTGATGAGCTCGAATCAGGTTTTGACAAGTGCAGTTTTCAAGGAGGTTAATTTGGAAGGTAATATCTAACAATCGGGTCATGTTCATAAAAAACCAATTGATGTCCCAAATTCTTCCCATGTTAATGTACCTTCATGCCAATTCTCAAGATCCTAGCACTCAGTTTGATATTTTTTCAAAATCAAATCCAATTGGGTTTTACACAGTTCTGTGACTGCGTTCTCAAGCAGCTTCAAAAAGGTTGACTTTGGCATCTAATATTTTGCGAAGGAAGAAGATTGAAGAAAAACCCTTTTGCCTACATGTTCACATGACCTAAATAAACTAATCCCCAGGGTGGCAGCTTCTCAATATCATATTTGATATTTTTCCAAAGAGGCAAGATGACAAGTTTCAGTTTAGTTTAAACAAGTGCAAAACATGCTGAGTAAGCTACTTTGATTGTGAGTAGCTTTTAAACCTAATAAATTCATGCTGAACCATTTGTTGCGTTGAATTCTCTGGCCAAAAATCTACAAGTTCGTGCTTTTTCGTGGCTCTGGGAGAGGTTTTGATCAGTTTTCCAGGGCAATTTTGGAGGCTACCTGGTCTGTTTTGCTCATTGTACAAAGTGCCAGAAAGAAGATTCTAGTGAAAACCCATTTCATTTTCACACCTCATGAGCACACAAATGCAGTATTAGGACAATCCGAGATAGAAACTTATTTCAAAACAAAAAAAAAATTAGTCGGACCCACATGGGGATCCGACTTGTGATGCACCCCCTCAAAACAACTGTTGGAATTATTAAGAATCATCAAACATGTGTCGACTGCCACAGTGAAGCCAAACTTATCTCTGA
Organism: Cunninghamia lanceolata; assembly: GCA_027924645.1. NCBI lineage: Eukaryota > Viridiplantae > Streptophyta > Pinopsida > Cupressales > Cupressaceae > Cunninghamia > Cunninghamia lanceolata. The sequence continues at coordinate 764,938 of BSBN01000246.1, forward strand.
GGCTATTACAAGAGAAATTGTTGAGAGTGAGGTGAACATTTTAGAGGAAGCTACTCGTTGCTATTGAGACTGCCAAATGTTAGTTGGAAGATTTTGAGAGCGCTGTTAAAGCTATAGGTTCAAGTGTTAAATTGTATTCAAGGGAGGATTTTTTATTTCAGGCACATGCCTTATGTAATGATTCTTAGTCTATTCAAGCCAGACCCAAGCCAATAATGACATAGCACAAGCAAGAAAGGAAAGTCAAGATCAAAGTCAAAGAGAAAAAGAAAATAACAAGTATCTCAAGAAATTCTAAAAGTGGAAAATTGCCTCCTGAGTGGACAATTCTGCTGCACAATAGAGTAATTCTCACTCCGCCTTATAAGCCACACAGGGTTAAAATTCTTTACAATGGGAAGCTAGTTGATCTTTCTCCTAATGAAGAGGAGGTTTTCACTATGTTTGCTGCCATAAAAGACACGAATTATGCATCAAAGACAAAATTCATAGAAAACCTTTGGAGCGATTGGAAACAAGTTCTGGGGAAGAAACATGTCATCCAAATGTTTGAACTTTCGTGACTTTACACCAATTTATAAATGACATCGTGTGAAAAGGATATACCTCCACATAATTTTTGCTGCTCAATGTAGCTTAGACTCACCTTTTATTCCACAGGAATGAACTGGAGATGAACTTTAGAGTAGTGATAATGATGCCAATGCCCGACAAAACTAATCTAGAAAGAGGTTACAAAGATAGCATAATATGAATGACTTCGAAAGTATGGAGAATACTCTATAATATTGAACACATGGTCAGAAAGTATGGATACGACTTCATGTAGGGCCATGATTTTCCCTAGCAATGATTTGATTGTAACCAAGACAGAAATCTGTCAGATTCAAAACTTGATTGACTTCTATTTTTCCCATGAAATGCCTTCTTATACTCATGAATGCTGTCAATGAGGGCAAACTGACTAAGATAATGGCCACGATTTCTCATCTCCCAAACCAATGCAATATACAGAAGGAAAGAAGTAACATTGGAGACGGGTAGCTCTAGGCATTTCCTCACAAGACTTGTATGGGTGATTTTAAACAAATGCATTCAGCTTCAATGTAAACCCAGATTTCACTAACCTTTGCCAGCATACTCATACGTATGCCGAAATAATGGGACAAGGTTGTAGATAGGGCAAAAAACATACGAAACCCTACATCGGAGAGACATGGCATATCGAAGTGAGCTCCTAAGAGTTCTCCGATTACATGAGTCACATCGATGGAAGAAAAGATGAAGGAAGCACATCAGGAAGATAGGGCATATCGGTGGAAGTCATTTAGAATTCCCTGATATGCCGATATTGTGGGCCCAAGTATTATATAAAATGAGTAATAAGGTAACACAAATGGAAAATGGGATATGGAAGCACAGAGAAATATGTAGAATATTTTTGCAATAAAGATGGGAAATATTTTCGCAAAGCTGTTAATTGAAGATTTTGTGTAAATGTGTATAATGGCCCATGAAAATATTTTCACTTAAGAAATATGAAGTGGAACATTTTCACATACAAAGAGATTAATATTTTGGTATAGTTATTTCTCATGAAGAAACTATTACAAGGTAAGGATTTATTTAAATAAGGTGAGGGTGATTATTTAAAGATAAGTGATTATTTTTAATTAACAGATTAATTGAAATATAGCCCAATACTTTCACTTGGGGATAAAAAAATTTAGGAAGAATTAACCAAGGCAGTTACCAGTGAAATCCTTCTACGAGAAGTAAATATGAAAGTGAAAGTTGCCATCAAAAGGAAAATAATTATTATCACCATCACTAAGAAATGAAAATAAAGGATAAAACTAATATTTTACTCCTGCCGAAGAGAATTAATTAAACGGAAGGTTACATTGAAAGGAAGTGAAGGGTCACAACCCTAAAAAATACACAGCGTGTATATAAAGATGAAATCAAAGGATAAAAGAGACATCGATAGATTTAGGGTAGCAGTAGGAAATTATTTAATTCCACTCCACCCATTTGCCTCATCAGAACTTTTATATACACATTTTTTTTAATGGACAGGAGTGCTTCCATTCGATTATCTATTTTCAGTGTTCAACTGTAATGTTATTATTAAATCCTAAATGTTATAATGTTGACTCCAAAATGGTTTTCTCATATTGTTTAAATTATCATATCAAGGATATTGTTGATTTATCTAGTCACATTTGTTGATTTAGTGTGTTTGAATTGGTTGGTTTCTGTAAGAAGTTGATCAAAATTGTCATAAGGTCTCTGCCAAGAGGTAAATCCTTTCTACAACAAGTCTAGTCTAAATTCCCTTCTTACTACAATTAAATATCCTCCTAGTTGTTCACAGTAATATGGGGGAATATCATTGGGATAATATAAGAAGAGCATTATAACTGACATTCTTGCACGTTTGCATAAGGTGCAAACATCCCATGTGCATTACAAGTTCGAGTTAAACTGTGAAATAGATCAACTTACCTTATACATCCGTTTCCATTAAATCATCATCCATTCACTGACTCCATAGCCCAATAGAAGTAGGCACTAGTCATTACAATCCAAACTCATATTCAAGACATTTCTATTTCAAGTTAGTACATTAGGAATAGGAGATAATCTTTAGACTACATCTATTACATTTTATGCCATTGTGATAGATTTACTAATCCAATCAAGTCATATAGTGTTAAGTCTACTTTAGTTACAAAGGTACACCTGCCTAGGTTTGCAGGACCTGAAGTGTAGGGAGCTAATAGCTCTGTCAATTGGTCCAAAAACGTTGCAAATCCAAACATAGAGTCTGGCATCCTCTTAGGGTTAGTAACCTGCATTTTTGGGAACCAACAAAATGGCAACTCTGTTAGGGAGTCATTCAGAATCTCTTGTTTAAAGATCATTGAAGTTTTAAAATTCAAATACAAAAAGGTAGCTCTGTTAGCAAGAAGAACCCAAATAGAAGAAAATTTTCCTCTTCTCACAAGAGGTGGCAACTCTAAAAATAAAATTGATGAAAAATGAAAAAATATAACATACCCCCTTTAGATGCATTCTTTGAACTAAGAATACATGAGGGAGAATCTGGATATGATTTGTTCCATAGGTTGATGGACATCTATATGTAGATACCTCTTCATCTCAAACTTGACGAATCCTTACTCATTTCAACGTTCATGCTTGCTTATGAGCCTATGTCAATTGATTGGCCTGAATCATTAAAGCTAGTTGATCTAGACCAAGTGGTTCAATTGATTCCTATGATAGAAAGGAAAAGGCATGAGGATATTATCAATATTGAATCCAACGATACTAAATATGAAGAAACTGATATAGTAATGCAGCCAGATATGGATGGACTAGCAACATACCAAGTAAATGAATTCAAGGGACAAGTGGAAGAGGAACAAGAGAGGTTTGCTGATCAAGCTATCGTTGACCTTGATAGCATGACTAGTCAAGAATTAGTAGTATGTTTAGAATGGAAGGAACAACAACTTAGGAGATTACAACAGAGGGAACAAGAAATCCTAAATAGACAAATGGCACGATTAACCATCCAAGCATCAAAATGACCAAAATATGTCCCTCTACATAAACAGAGTGGTGATGTCAATTCACATACGCCCTCTCAGAACACATACACTCCATACACTCCAAGAGTACCTCATAATCCATACCATAACCCTATCCAGCATAATAAGCCACCACAAGGGCCCCAACCTATAAATGCAAGTAACATTCCTCAGTACTATCCACCATTGGGACAATGGTATGCCCCACAATATCAGCAGTATGTGCCACAACAAGATGTTTACTATCAACCTCCATATCAGACAAGTTTTATCCCAGCCCACCCACCGCAACATATGAATCATCAGTATTGGGGGGAAGAGGAGCATTGTTTTCAAAAAGGAAGTCAAACTTTTGATAAAGAGGATATACCAGAACATGAACTCCAAGTATTTCCAAACCCATGCTATCCTGAGGATGAAGTCTTTTCAGATAACCAGGGTGAATATTTTCAACAAGTAGAACAAAATCTTGATCAAGGGGAAATACACATAGTATAAATCTTTAGGCCTGTTCAAAATTATTGTATGATGATATAGCACAAGAAGATGAAAAGGATGAAAGGCATTTAGACGGTCAAGGAGGTGGATATTCTGATAAAGAGTCTATAAATGATCAGGTTGATGAAATATGTACATCAAATGTTGATCATTATAATATTGATGAAAAGAATGATGAAAATTTCAGTGAGAGGGTTGATGAAGAAACATGCTCACTTGACAGCGAGCATATTTCAGAATTGCTCACCAACGAATATCAAAGATATGTACATAAAGATGATACCCAAATACTGTGTCCAGTGCATATATCTTTTGACAGTGAATCCATTCAACATGGTAAGGGTGATGAAATATATGAGGCCATATTTCCCAATTCAAATTTTTGCAAAAAAGAGACAGATAGTGGTCATGAGTTCTCTTGTGACACTGATCCAGAGATAAAGATGTCCATTGAACCAAAGAAGGTTGATGATTCTAGTATGTATGATTGGCAGATTATTGACTCTCAAGCATATGGGGAAGATGGATGTGATAAGAAAAAGGATACAGTGTTTTATGTTGGAGCCAGCATTGATCTGTTACATTTTCCAAATCAGTTAAAAGACCAACATTTGGTGAATAACAATAGATATGATAAAGTAAGACATCCTACAAGGTCTAACAATCATGACTTCTTTATGTCATACGATGATGAAGGTGTTCAGACTATGTCTAACTTCCAGATACCAAATAATACAGAACACACTTGCAGCATAAACTATGATGCATTAATGAACTATACGAACAGATTTAGTCAAGCAGATGGGGTATCATTACAACATGATCAGAACAAAGTTTTTGGCAGGGGAAAGAAATGGATTTTCTTTTCTGATATGGTCTTTTGACCATATCAATTTTGGGGCAAAAGTAGACTTTGTTACCCAATGGAGAAGGCACCAGTCTGCTCCCCAGAGATCTGAGATCTTGCTATGCCCGCAAGGGGCATACATCCCCAGACAGAGCCACTATTGGGACCTAAAATTTCATACCAAATTTTGCCAAATTTTAGGTTCCCATATAGTGAAATTCAATTTCAACACTCATAGATACACCTGTACAATATGCTCAAGTGGCTTACTTTGAAGCATTATAATTCAGAGCCGGTTCGTCTTCATGCAAAATCATTTCACAAACATGTTTGTCTGCCATATGTAAGTGAGCACACCTGATTTTAGCTTCCTACAATCAATTTTGACTAGGTTTTGAAGAACCAAGTTGGAGGGTTCTGGTAAGGTTTGTTACTTGCACAATGTGAAATCAGCCTGAGAAGCCAACTTTGGAGGCTGATATCTAGCAACTAAATGATGATCCTGACAAACTAATCAGTGTTCCGTATTCACCTCATGATAATGTACTTCATGCCAGTTTTTGGGACCCCAACATCTCGTTTGCTATTTTTTCAAAATCAAAACTAGATGTAAAAAGTTTAGTTTCCATATCTGCATTTCCACAAAGTTGCAGAGAGGTCAACTTTGGCCCTTAACATTTCATGACAGAAGATGGATGGTGAAGAATCCTCTTACACACACACTCATCAAGCCTAAATGAACCAAACTCTCTAGTTACAACTTCCTAGGAGGAGATTTAATGGTCTTTCAAAATTGCAAGTTGATCAGCTCGAATCAGGTTTTGACAAGTGCAGTTTTCAAGGAGGTTAATTTGGAAGGTAATATCTAGCAATCGGGTCATGTTCATAAAAAACCAATTGATGTCCCAAATTCTTCCCATGTTAATGTACCTTCATGCCAATTCTCAAGATCCTAGCACTCCGCTTGATATTTTTTCAAAATAGAATCCAAATGGGTTTTACACAGTTCTGTGATTGCGTTCTCAGGTAGCTTCAAAGAGGTTGACTTTGGCATCTAATATTTTGTGAAGGAAGAAGATTGAAGAAAAACCCTTTTGCCTACATGTTCACATGACCTAAATAAACTACTCCCCAGGATGGCAGCTTCTCAATATCAGATTTGATATTTTTCCAAAGAGCCAAGATGACAGGTTTCAGTTGAGTTTAAACAGGTGCAAAACATGCTGAGTGAGCTACTTTGATCGCGAGCATCTTTTAAAACTAATAACTTCATGACAAACTGTTTGTTGCATTGAATTCTTGGGTCAAAAATCTACAAGTTCGTGCTTTTTCGTGGCTCCGGGAGAGGTTTTGATCAGTTTTCTAGGGCAATTTTGGAGGCTACCTGGCCTGTTTTGCTCATTGTACAAAGTGCCAAAAGAAGATTCTAATGAAAACCCATTTCATTTCCACACCTCATGAGCACACAAATGCAGTATTAGGACAATCCGAGATAGAAACTTATTTCAAAACAAAAAAAAATTTAGTCAGACCCACATGGAGATCTGACTTGTGATGCACCCCCTCAAAACAATTGTTGGAATTATTAGGAATCATCAAACATGTGTCGACTACCACAGTTAAGCCAAATTTATCTCTGAGGCTATTACAAGAGAAATTATTGAGAGTGAGGTGAACATTTCGGAGGAAGCTACTCATTGCTATTGAGACTGCCAAATGGTAGTTGGAAGATTTTGAGAGAGTTGTTAAAGCTATAGCTTCAAGTGTTAAATTGTATTCAAGGGAGGATTTTTTTATTTTAGGCACATCCCTTATGTAATGATTCTCAGTCTATTCGAGCCAGACCCAAGCCATTAATGACATAGCACAAGCAAGAAAGGAAAGTCAAGATCAAAGTCAAAGAGAAAAAGAAAATAACAAGTATCTCAAGAAATTCTAAAAGTGGAAAATTACCTCCTGAGTGGACAATTCTGCTGCACAATGGAGTAATTCTCCCTCTGCCTTATAAGCCACACGGGGTTAAAATTCTTTACAATGGAAAGCTAGTTGATCTTTCTCCTGATGAAGAGGAGGTTTTCACTATGTTTGTTGCCATAAAAGACACGGATTATGCATCAAAGACAAAATTCATAGAAAACCTTTGGAGCAATTGGAAACAAGTTCTAGGGAAGAAACATGTCATCCAAATGTTTGAACTTTCGTGACTTTGCACCAATTTATAAATGACGTCGTGTGAAAAGGATATACCTCCACAGAATTTTTGCTGCTCAATGTAGCTTAGACTCACCTTTTATTCCATAGGAATGAACTGGAGATGAACTTTAGAGTAGTGATAATGATGCCAATGCCTGACAAAACCAATCTAGAAAGAGATTACAAAGATAGCATAATATGAATGACTTCGAAAGTATGGAGAATACTTTGTAATATTGAACACATGGTCAGAAAGTATGGATACAACTTCATGTAGGGCCTTGATTTTCCCTAGCAATGATTTGCCTGTAACCAAGACAGAAATCTGTCAGATTCAAAACTTGATTGACTTCTATTTTTCCCACGAAATGCCTTCATATACTCATGAATGCTGTCAATGAGGGCAAACTGACTAAGATAATGGCCACAATTTCTCATCTCCCAAACCAATGCAATATACAGAAGGAAAGAAGTAACATTGGAGACAGGTAGCTCTAGGCATTTCCTCGCAAGACTTGTATGGGCGATTTTAAACAAATGCAGTCAGCTTCAATGTAAAGCCAAATTTCACAAACCTTTTCCAGCATACTGATACTTATGCCAAAATAATGGGACAAGGTTGTAGATAGGGCTAAAAACATACGAAACCCTACATTGGAGAGACATGGCATATCGGAGTGAGCTCCTAAGAGTTCTCCGATTACATGAGTCACATCGATGGAAGAAAAGATGAAGGAAGCACATCAGGAAGATAGGGCATATCAGTGGAAGTCATTTAGAATTCCTTGATATGCCGATATTGTGGGCCCAAGTATTATATAAAATGAGTAATAAGGTAACACAAATGGAAAATGGGATATGGAAGCACAGAGAAATATGTAGAATATTTTTGCAATAAAGATGGGAAATATTTTCACAAAGCTGTTAATTGAAGATTTTGTGTAAATGTGTATAATGGCCTATGAAAATATTTTCACTTAAGAAATATGAAGTGGAACATTTTCACATACAAAGTGATTAATATTTTGGTACAATTATTTCCCGTGAAGAAACTATTACAAGGTAAGGATTTATTTAAATAAGGTGAGGGTGATTATTTAAAGATAAGTGATTATTTTTAATCAATAGATTAAGTGAAATATAGCCCAATACTTTCACTTGGGGATAAAAAAATTCAGGAAGAATTAATCAAGGCAGTTACCAGTGAAATCCTTCTACGAGAAGTAAATATGAAAGTGAAAGTTGCCATCAAAAGGAAAATAATTATTATCACCATCACCAAGAAATGAAAATAAAGGATAAAATTAATATTTTACTCCTGCCAAAGAGAATTAATTAAACAGAAGGTTACATTGAAAGGAAGCGAAGGGTCACAACCCTAAAAAATACACAGCATGTATATAAAGATGAAATCAAAGGAGAAAAGAGACATCGATAGATTTAGGGTAGCAGTAGGAAATTATTTAATTCCACTCCACCCATTCGCCTCATCAGAACTTTTATATACACATTTTTTTTATGGAAAGGAGTGCTTCCATTCAGTTATCTATTTGCAGTGTTCAACTATAATGTTATTATTAAATCCTAAATGTTATAATGTTGTCTCCATAATGGTTTTCTCATATTGTTTAAATTATCATATCAAGGATATTGTTGATTTATCTGGTCACATTTGCTGATTCAGTGTGTTCAAATTGGTTGGTTTCTATAAGAAGTTGATCAAAATTGTCATAAGGTCTTTGCCAAGAGGTAAATCCTTTCTACAAAAACAAGTCTGGTCTAAATTCCCTTCTTACTAGAATTAAATATCCTCCTAGTTGTTCATAGTAATATGGGGGAATATCATTGGGATAATATAAGAAGAGCATTATAACTGACATTCTTGCATGTTTGCATAAGGTGCAAACATCCCATGTGCCTTACAAGTTCGAGTTAAACTGTGAAGTAGATCAACTTACCTTATACATCCATTTCCATTAAATCATCATCCATTCACTGACTCCATAGCCCAATAGAAGTAGGCACTAGTCATTACAATCCAAACTCATATTCAAGACATTTCTATTTCAAGTCAGTACATTAGGAATAGGAGATAATCTTTAGACTGCATCTATTACATTTTATGCCATTGTGATAGATTTACTAATCCAATCAAGTCATATAGTGTTAAGTCTGCTTTAGTTACAAAGGTACACCCACCTAGGTTTGCAAGACCTGAAGTGTAGGGAGCTAATAGCTCTGTCAATTGGTCCAAAAATGTTGCAAATCCAAACATAGAGTTTGGCATCCTCTTAGGGTTAGCAACCTGCATTTTTGGGAACCAACACAATGATCAGAAGAATTGATCAAACTTACAAATATCACAGTAATCATTGGAAATAGAGTAGAATTGACTTCTCTATGATAGAGTAGAATTGACCTCTCTATGGAGTGAATTTACAAAATACAGTGCAATACTGATCACCTAGGTGAATGTAAGACCCCTTGAAATGGAAAACAACATGTCACATCAACCTCTGAGTAATGTCAGACGATCATGACCTGATCAACAGAGACTTGGAGTCATCAACTTACCTTAAGCTGATCGTACTTTACAAGATTATAAAGGTTTGTTGTGCAAATTTTGATGCATGTTGTTATGATTAATAATGATCATCAATAGGCAGTATGATAGGAGCACTGTCCATGATGGCCATGCAAACACATACTCCCTAACAAAGGATGGAGTTCATTGTAAGTTGAATCCCTTGAAAGAGATGGAATAAAAGGTATGTACTACTGCTCGAATTTTCTTGGTAGATGGTAGAAAATTTTTGGAGGGTATGAAGCATGAGCATCATTGCTCTGCATTGATTCCTAAGATTAGTCAAAAGAAATGTGAAGATGTACCAGTAAAAATCTCAGATATGTTGGAAGAATTTCAGGATATTATCTCTGATAATGTACTAGAAGGTTGACCACTAGTGAGGAAGCTAAGTCACCAAATGGATTTGATACCAGGAGCTAGTTTACCGAATAAGGCAACCCACAGAATGACTCCTACAGAGAGTGAAGAGCTGAACAGACAAGTTCAAGAGCTGTTAAGGAAGGGACTGATAAGGGAGAGCCTGAGTCCATGTGTGATACTTGCAGTACTAGCACCAAAGAAAGATGGAGAGTGGAGAATGTGTATAGATTATTGAGCCATAAATAAGATCATGATCAAGTATAGGTTTCCATTGCCAAGAATGAATGACATAATGGATTGTTTGAGTGGAGCCAAGTACTTCACAAAAATTGACCTGAAGAGTGGGTATCACCAGATTTGAATTAGAGAAAGAGATGAATGGAAGACAACCTTCAAGACAAAGGAGGGTTTGTATGAGTGGTTAGTCATGTCATTTGGGCTAACCAATGCACCGAGCACATTCATGTGGCTCATGAACAAGGTATTGAAATAATTTTGGGGAAGTTTTGTTTTTGTTTATTTAGATGATATTTTGATTTTTAGTAAGACTTGGGATGAGCATATGATGCATATCAGAAGAGTTTTGGAGAAGTTGAGGGAGGAAAAGTTGTTGATCAATTTGAAGAAATGTAGCTTTACAAAGGAGTTGGTATACTTGGGATTTGTTGTCTCAGAGGAAGGTCTTAAGAGGGCTATCATTGAATGGCCTATGCCAAGGAGTGCTTCTGAGGTAAGATCTTTTCATGGTTTGGCAAGTTTTTATAGAAAGTTTATCAGGAATTTTAGTAGCATTTGTGTACCCCTAACTAAGACAATGAGAGGGGATAGAAAAGAGTTTAGATGGACTAAAGGAGTAGATAAAAGCTTTGATACATTGAAGAAAAAAGTCATAGAGAAACTCGTTTTGGTACTTCCAGATTTCAATAAGGTATTTCAAGTAGATTGTGATGCTAGTGGTAGTGCTATAGGAGCTGTTTTGAGCCAAGAAGGTAAGCCCATTGCCTATTTTAGTGAGAAGCTTAATGATGCCAATAAAAAGTATTATGTTTATGAGCAGGAGTTTTATGCAATAGTTCAAGCCTTAAAGGAATGGAGACATTATTTTTTGCCAAAGGAGTTTGTTTTATATAGTAATCATTAGCCTTTGCAATATCTTAATAGTCAAGGAAAGTTGAACCAGAGGCACTTAAAATGGGTTGAGTTTTTGCAAAGTTATACTTTTTGTTTTGAAGCACAAGAGTGGGAAGTCCAACAGAGTTGCAGATGCCTTGAGCAGAAGGCAGAATTTGTTGACAGAAATGAAGATATAGGTTGTTGAGTTTTATGAGATCAAAAGTTTGTATCCTGAAGATCCAAATTTTGTAGAGGTTTGGAAAGCTTGTTTGGAACCTTTTAGTTTGGATAGGACAAAATGGTTGGATTTCATAATCCAAGATGGCATGTTGTTTAGAGGAAGCTAGTTGTGCATTCCAAGGAGTTTCATGAGAGAGAACCTAATTAAGGAGAAGCATAGTGGGGGATTAGTTGGACACTTTGGTTGAGATAAGACCATTGCTATTGTTGGTGAAAATTACTATTGGCCATAGTTGCAACAAGATGTGAGGAAATTTGTGCAGAGTTGTAGAGTGTGTCAAATGGAAAAAGGAACAAGTCAGAATACATGGCTATATCAGCCATTACCTGTACCAGAGAAGCCATGGGATGATATTAGTATGGATTTTATTCTTGGTTTAACAAGGACACAGAGAGGACATGATTCCATTTTTGTGGTGGTGGACAGATTCTTAAAGATGGCACATTTTATTCTGTGCAAGAAGACTAATGATGCTGTTTGTATTGCAGAGTTATTTTTCAAGGAGGTGGTGAGATTACATGGTCTACCAAAGAGCATAGTTTCAGATCAAGATACCAAGTTTGTTGGTTATTTCTGGAGGACATTGTGGAAGAAGTTGAAGATAGATTTGAAGTTCAGTTCTATACACTATCCACAAACTGATGGACAGACCAAAGTGGTGAATAGGAGTTTGGGTAACCTGCTATGATGCTTAGTAGGAGATAAGCCCAAGGGATGGGATTTGATTTTACCATAGGTAGAATTTTCTTACAATAATTTTGTCAACAAGAGTACTAGTAAATCACCATTCTAGATTGTATATAGGAATAGTCCAAGAAATGCTTCAGAGTTAAGGAATTTGGACAAAGGAGAAAAGACAAGTGCTGAGGCTGAAGACTTTGCAGAACACATGAAGAATTTGTATGAAGAGGTGAAAAAGCACATTAATAAGATGAATATTCAGTACAAGGCTAAAATAGATTAGAAGAGGAGATATAAGGAATTCCAGGTAGGAGATGAAGTCATGGTTCACTTGAGAAAAGAAAGATTCCCAATTGGAACATATAATAAGCTAAAAATGAAGAAATTTGGACCATGCAGAGTTTTGAAGAAACATGATTTAGGAAATGCATATGAGGTAGAGATGCCGAGTGGAATTAACATTTCCCCTATTTTCAACATAGCTGATTTATCAGAATATTATGAAGGTGGAATAGAGGATGGACCAACAGAAGAAAGATGGAGTATTACGGCATCTACTTCAACAGAGGAGATAGAAGAGATCTTGGATAGCCATGTGGGAAGAAGTAATTGGAACATGTAATATGAAGAATACCTGGTGAAATGGAAAGGAAGGCCTATTGAAGATTCTTCTTGGTTGTCTAAGGCATAGGTTGACTATTTGGGTTTTCCTCATGCAAACACCTAAGACGTGATAGGGTCACTTCTCAAATTACCCTGGGTGTCTGATGCAGGAGCATCCAGTGGTGTAAGGGCAATCTTGCATCACCCAAAAAAAGATGTGTTTCAAAATTGTTGATGTTCTTTCTATTTCTTTTCAAAATTTGTGGTTCTGGTTCCATAATCATTTGAATAATGATGTAGAACTTTCAGTTTTTCCAAACTACTAAAAATAACAACCTACTATTTTTAGAAAGTTTGCATTTGGGCATGGATTGAAGTGAAAATTTATAGGAAGCTTCGTAACTGAAAAATAAGACCTTTTGCGAAGGAATCACACAAAGATCATTTGCGAGTTGAAAGATATTAAAGTTTTTGTTTCCTAAAAAATGCCTAAAAATTATTCAAACTTAGGTTTGAGGCACTAAATGGCCCTGTACAGGCCCAAAAATGGCCAGAACTAGCAGAGCAGGTTCTTAGTGCGTAGAGCACTCCATGAGATTTCTGACACATAAAATGGTTCATCAATCAGACACCTAGATCAAAAGTTATGGCTCTCAGAAGTTGACCTATTTTTGGAGGGAGATGCAAAATTTGAAATTAGGTTGTTGGCCACAAAAAAGGTTATTAATAACCATTTTTGGGAACCCTGGGTAGTAGGAGAGTTAAGGGGGAAAGTGTAGAGTCAAGAATAGGTGGTAAAACATAAACCCTAGTTGATTTGGGGTTACAGAAGGCTGATGATTCTAGAGTCTTGTGATAGGAAGCTGTAATGTGTTGCAACCTATGGAGGGTTGATTCCTCTGATTGTATTTGAGCTTCTGTAATGTAATAAGTTGTCCAAATTAATAAAGAAAGTTCTATTTTTTGTGTGTAATTTCTATTGTTGTGTGTTTTATGATTTACCCCTTTCATCAATTTGTCATCCTCAATGAAACTATAGAATGTGCATATTCTTTATGTGTGACATGTCAATTAAATAGTTCCTGTTCATTAAATATGTTGTATTGACATATGAGATCAATAAGAAATTGAAGTTGATTCACACTTCACATAATACAAGTGGCATGTATAATAGACCATAATACTTATTATATATGATCTCCTCATCAAAAAATGCAATCAATGGTGACATAGAAGGAGAGAAAGATATATAATTAGATTTGACCAACATCATCAACATCATTATTGTCGATAACATTATTAATAACAAGTGCATGTCTATGTTGTTAGAATTTTTTGGAAATGGATTTATATATATCTTTAAATTACTATTAGCAAGTTCCACTAATGGATTTCTATTGCCATTTGCTCTAAATTTTATTGTGTTGTTATCTACAAGATCTTGAACCTTATGTTTAAGACCTACACATATTTATGTTGGATGCCCATTCACATGATGATCAGAAAACGCTTGCTCATTATACCATTTAGGGATGGGTTGAGAAGTATCTATAGGATAAATAAGAGGAAGAGTAATAAGATTTTCACTCAACAAAGTTTGAAGTTCACATTGTTCATAGTATCATCAAGCTTAGTGCTACATTTTGATGGGCTAAATGAAGGAAAAAAAGGTGTTAGTAGATTAATTCACAATTTCATTTGCATCATTACCCTTTGAGAAATTATTATTCTTTTGAACTAGGGTTTGGCAAACCGTAGTTTTCCAAACTAGGGTTTAAAAGTTCTTTAACTATCTCAAGGAATTCAACAACACAATGGAAGTTTTCTCATGGTATTTTATGCACAGGTGTATATGTATTTTATGCACAATGAAACAATAATTTTTCTATGAGAAACGACAAGCATAGACATATTTTATGCACCTGGAGGGATGCTATAGTGTTGATGTGGGCTCGTATGCTGATGTGGGGCCTTGTTTTGCCTCCTTGGGAGCCTTTGAGCTGTCCCCTTCATCGTGCACTTTGTCGCTCTATTTCCCTATCGCCTTTGTCCACGGGTTCATTTTACTGTGTGCTCTGAAATGACAAAAAAAACTGTCATTTGAGTTCTAAAACCTATTTATAAAAAAAATAATAAAATAATACCTTCATTCTAAGACTCTTTGAATGAAGGAATTATTTTATTGTTTTAATTTGGTGCCTATATGTCTTCGTTCAAAGACCTCTTTTGAACAAAGGTTCTATTGTATCAAGGCTTAATATAGTTGATAGGGCCTTACTCGAAGGAAAGGGTCTTCATTTGAAGGTGCCTGCTAGAATTTTTTGGGCACCTTAAATTTTTCTTCATCCATGTAAAAGTGTAATCCACTATTTTGGGTTGACCCTATGAGATCACTAATGGGGCCCACATGGGTAATTGTATGATAAATTTATGAATTATGAGTGAATTCAAGGATGCATATCAAGGTTTCTTGTGAAATTCCACAACCTTAGCCAACATCCTCCTTGCTTGTGCTAAAATGGGATCTTTGGAATAGGGTATGGTCATCCATCAAAGCATAAAGGATATGGGATTTTCATTAGATGTTGTAGTTGCAACTTCTCTATGAGACATGTATGCAAAGTGTGGAAGCATAGATAAGGCATGTGAACTATATGACATGATGGCTCAAAGAAATGTTGTCTCATGGAATGCAATGATTGCAAGATATGCACAAAATGTTTTTTGGATAAGGGTTTAGAAACTTTTAAGAAAATGCAATTGGCAAGTGTAAAGCCAAATTCTATAACCTTAGCTAGCATCCTCCTTGTCTATGCCCAGATGGGATCTTCGGAACATGGTATGGACATCCATCAAAGCATAAAGGATATAGGAATTTTGTCAAATGTTGTACAATTACAATTGCCCTATGAGACATGTATGCAAAGTGTGGAAGCATAGACAAGGCATGTGAACTGTTTGACAAATTTATGATTGGTGATAGTATAAAATAAGATTATAACCTATGTTTCATATATATTCTATGTCAAATGGATTAGTCCCTTTATAATTCATATCTAATCTATGTGCATTGTAAGTGTGTGAGTAAACAACATGGATGTCTTCATGGTTACGTAAACCAAGTCATAGGTGGTAGGGGGCAATTTAAGGAGTTGATCAAACATGAGGCCTTCTAGTGTGTTTCACATCCACTCATTAATGGAGAGTGCAACTAAATAGTATTTATTTATTGGAAAAATTGTCATCTTGGTAGATTTTTGGTGGCTAGATTATGGCCATTCTATAGGTCTATAATTATGGCCATGTTAGTTGTAGATAGATATTATTTCCTTTATTGTTAAGGTGTTCCCTTGTACACTTGCAATTTGGCCCATTGGAGTTCATATAACCCTCTTCATAAATAAATCTAAGTCTAGTTAAGTTAAGATGTCACTTAGTCTTGTAGAAGGGAATGGACTAGTGTGTCAAGTAGGCCTTGCATGCATTTGTCAACTACGGGTAATGTGTTGAATAAGTGAGGCATAGACATAAGTAAGGATTTGGAAAGAATTGATTTGAAAGGATCTAATTGATGAAGTTGTTGTATAGTCCAAATTATTAATAAATTATAAGTGGTTGTGCATGTTGTGTCATGACCCATGTGAAACTATATACTCCACTATGAGGGTGGCTAAGTGGAAACTAGGATTGATACTTGGGTTTGTAATACTTGTTCTTGTAGTCTAGGAGTTGCAATTAATTTTTGTTGTAATAAAGATTTATGACTATATCTATAAATTCATGACTTTGATTATAATGATCTTATATTATTTGATTGAGAACCTTACTAATTATGGCTTAGTATGACTACATATGAAAAATGAAAGAAATATTAAGAATCTATAGTTATTATTAGAGATGCATTGTAGGAAGTGATTTGATCCCATTCATGATGGCTCAAAGAAATGTTGTTTCATGGAATGCAATGATTGCAAAATATGTACAAAATGGATTTTTTGATAAGGCTTTGGAAAGCTTCAAGCAAATGCAATCGGTGAGTGTAAAGCCAAATTCCACAACCTTAGCCATCATCCTCCTTGTTTGTGCCCAAATGAGATCTTTGGAATATGGTATGAATATCCATCAAAGCATAAAGGATATGTGAATTTTGATAGATGTTGTAGTTTCACTTGCCCTTTGAGACATGTATGCAAAGTGAGGAAGCATAGAAAAGCATGTAAACTATTTGACATGAAGGCTTAAAAAATGTTGTCTCATGGAGTGCAATGATTGCAAATATTCACAAAATGTTGTTTTGATAAGGCTCTAGAAACTTTCAAGCAATCATTACAATTGGTGGGTGTAAAGCTAAATTCCACAACCTTAGCCAGCATCCTTGTTGTTTATACCCAAATGGGATTTTTGAAATAGGGTATGGACATCCATCAAAGCATAAAGGATATGGGAATTTTGTTAGACGTTGTAGTTGCAACTGCCCTATGAGACATGTATGCAAAGTGTGGAAGCATTGATAAGGCATGTAAACTGTTTGACATGATGGATCAAAGAAATGTGGTCTTACAGAATGCAATGATTGCAAGATATGCACAAAATGGTTTTTTTTATAAGGCTTTAGAAACTTTCAAGAAAATGAAATTGGAAGGTGTAAATCCAAATTCCACAACCTTAGCCAACATCCTCCTTGTCTATGCCCAAATGGGATCTTCAAAATAGGGTATGGACATCCATCAAGCATAAAGGATATGGGAAGTTTGATAGATGTTGTAGTTGAAACTGCCTTAGGAGACATGTATGCAAAGTGTGGAAGCATAGACAAGGCACATGAACTATTTGACATGATGCCTCAAAGAAATGTTGTCTCATGGAATGCAATGATTGCAAGATATGCACAAAATGGATTTTTCAAAAAGGTTTTAGAAACTTTCAAGAAAATGAACAAAAGAAACTTTCAAGAAAATGCAATTGGCATGCGTAAAACCAAATTCTACAACCTTATCCAACATCCTTCTTGCCTATGCCAAAATGGGATCTTCGGAACATGGTGTGGATAACCATCAAAGCATAAAGGATATAGGAATTTTATCACATGTTGTATTTGTAGCTGCCCTTGTAGACATGTATGCAAAGTGTGGAAGCATAGACAAGGTGTGTGAACTAATTGACATGATGCCTCAAAGAAATGCACAGTCTCATGGAATTCAATGATTGCAAGATATGCACAAAATGGATTTTTTGAAAAGGATTTATAAACTTTCAAGCAAATGCAATTGGCATGTGTAAAACCAAATTCCATAACCTTTGAAATAATCCTCCCTGTCTATGCCAAATTAGGATCATTGGAATAGGGTATGGACAACCATCAACGCATAAAGGATATAGGAATTTTGTGAAATGTTGTATTTGCAGCTGCCCTTGTAGACATGTATGCAAAGTGTGGAAGCATATATAAGGCATGTGAATAGTTTGACATGATTCTTCAAAGAAATGTTGTCTCATGGAATGCAATGATTGAAAGATATGTACAAAATGGACTTTTTGATAAGGCTTTAAAGAAATTTTCAAGAAAATGCAATTGGAGGGTGTTAAGCCAAATTCCACAACCTTATCCAACATCCTCCTTGCCTATGTCAAAATAGAACCTTCAGAAGAGGGTGTGGACAACCATCAAATCATAAAGGATATAGGAATTTTGTCACATGATGTATTTGTAGCTGCCCTTGTAGACATGTATGCAAAGTGTGGAAGCATAAACAAGGCACGTGAATTGTTTAAAATGATATGTCAAAGAAATGTAGTCTCATGGAATGCAATGATTGCAAGATATGCACAAAATGTATTTTGCAAGGATGATGTCGAAATATTTGAATTAATCAAACCATACTTGATGCATACATTGAACTATAATTGAACATAATATCATTTTTAGGAAACATTGAAGAACATGTACACAATATTGAAACTTTTAAGCACATGATACAATATCTATCCTGTAACCATAATTGATCATCATATTATATTTAATGTAAAATGTCAAATACATAATGTCATGAAAACAACATATAGTGTATATATAAAGCCATATAGCCATGTACAAACAAAGCCATACAGGCATATACAAATATATACATTGGTAAAATACAAAAGTATGTATACAAAGCCATCTAGGCATACAAAAAGATGTCTCAAAATCAATTTTCTGATGAACTATCAAATAATCGATGGCTCTTGCTTGGCTGTGAAGATGGAGAGTCAATTAGTGACTCATCCTTTCTCTCCTGTCGACTAGACCTCATCAACAAAGATTTTTGAAGCTCCACCTGTTAATACAATCAAACAATATCCACATTAATATAGAAAAAATGAAATATATAACATGGCATATGTAATCAATCATTTACCACTAGATGGTGATCCCTCTCAATCATTTTTTGTCTCTCTTCATTTGTAGCTAGATGGTTTGGAGTTGTGACCTCCTGTGAGAAGCATGAAGAAGCAAAATTGAGTAAACATGAATATAATTTATGTACATTAAATGACATGAGATAAAACAAGAAATACTATAAAATGACAAAGGATTTTTAGACAAACTAATTGTAGCAATGCCCACCTGCCGTAATTGACGAAGATGAGGAGGAGTCTCCATATTTAACATCATAAAATAGAGTTCAAGGTTATTTGACCAAAATAGATACATACCATTATTTAAATGTATAATGATTACAAATGTTAAAATTTACCTCAGTGAAAGTGCTTCTGCATGTAGGGGACCAAGGAAATCATGGTGGTGGTGGTAAAGCTCCCTATTCATCATCAAATTGTAACTAAATAAGATTACCATTGATATATGTACTAAATTTATGATCTTGTGAGAAATACATACCTATTGACTCGACCTCCTCTCATAACCCTACACTAGATGACTAATAGATGCAGGATGAATACTTTGACCCTAGAATTTGATAGTGTAGACAATTACATACATTAATTTTGACTTATAATATAAATACTCATATAATTAATTAGAAATTTCAAATAAAAATTGTTTAGGGTGAAATTATAGACTTGTCTAAACTAGGCCAAATACCACAATCTCACTACTAAGCATTGGGAGGACAAGGACTGGGCTTGTGAACAAGCTTCTAATCACTTTGTCTATCCCTTACACTTCCGTGGTTATGAAACCTAAGGCCCTAATCAAGATTTATCAAGTGTTTTCCTTTCAACCAAGTGAAACCCTAATTATGCCTTATATAAAAAATATATAGAAATTAATGAAGCAACTGGAAAAACTAATCACAAGAGTGCAGAGATAGACTTTAAGAGATAGTGTACCTAGATTTCAAAGGCTACATGGACTAGGGCACCTGCTTCAGTGTCCTAAAAGTTTTTGCATAGGAAAATCTTTTGTACAGGGTGTCTGAGACTGCTAAAAGGCTTCTAGCTCCCGAAAATAAACCTTAGTTCGACTAAGGTGCCCACCCCAATGTCCCGCAAGTCTCAAAATCCAAAAATCCAAAAGTCTATCATGACTATATCCGCAATATCTTTCTTTATGTAGCTTCTTTCCACCGAATCTTGCAAAACATGATCTGCACAAAAGAAGGAAGATGTGGCTATATAGGAGCTTGCCTTAGTCAAGCCCCATCTTTGGTATTTCTACCTCAACAATAGCCAGAGAAAAAGATTTGCAGAAGTGTGTGCAAACCTAACAATGTGTGTATACATAAAAATCAAAGACTAGATGTCTTAATCAAGGGAAGATTGACAACTCGCTTTGCATCAATAAACACATACAACTTCACCTCAAGGAGATGAGATAAATGAAGACTTGCATGAACAAGAAGGTGAATCAACAATGTCTGCAGAGGATCTCCAAGCTTGTTGTTGGAGGCTTGAACCCTTCTCCCAATCATGCAAAGGGTGTACAAATCCTAGGAAGAGCAACATAGACTCAAGATTTTGATTCCTAATCTTCATCCATTGTCTCCAAGATAGAAAATAAAGAATACTTCAAAGAGCTTCAACAAGTCACTAATCTTCAATAGCAATTGCAACAGAGTTTTGACATCAAGCTTGCATAAGAATTGTGTGTGATAAAATGATTTACAAATGTCTTTTTATATCTAGCTTTAGGGAATTCAAATTTTGAAATAAAATCTCGATATCAAGCGAAAATCAAGAATTTGAAAATGAAATCCCAAGGCACTCGGCGGGAGCTGACACCCTGCCAAAATTCAAAATCCCAGGAAACAGGAGAGGACTAGGATGCAAGCGCCCAAGTCCAAGCCCCCCATTTCCACTCAGATCTACATTTTTGGGGGTCCTAGGGACCTAAATCTCAAATCCCTTTTCCAGGTTCTAACAATAAGTTACCTTAAAAAGTGAATAAATTGCTCTTAGACTTAGTCAATCAAGGTTTCGTGAAGGCCGAGAAAGAAAAGGTTGAGAGGTCACCAAGAGTGAGGAGCTAAACTAAGGGAAATTATACCATTCCATACAGGAGGACAATTTTTGACGTTACATTTAGCCTCCACTTTAGTGGCCATATGACACTACGTGCATATGTAACTAAAGGAAAGTAAATACATCAATCATAAAAAGGATACCCAAAAGGATACTGTAGAGGAAGCTGAAGCGTTGCCGCCAAGAAGGAAGAAGCCCCCAAGTCTACAATCCTACAAGATCGCAAAGTTAGGAACCATAACCTACAAAGGAACACTTGTTAGAGAAATCAAAATCACATCAACCTACAACCACCACCAATGAGTCAGTACAAAAAATGCTAAGGGGGTTGAGTGATGGGAAGGGAGGAAATCGAGGGAGATATATGCCCCCCCTTGTTTCTACTTGCTTAGTCCAAGAGTAGAAACAAGCAGATATCCACGCATGTTGATTTCAAGGGAAATGTGTTGTGAGGGTCATTTGAAGAAACAATGCTCAAATGCCACATTGGGGAAGAAAGAGAGTGGAACTCAAATTCCAACGCAACAAATGGTGAAATCAGAGTTTGATAGCTTGAGAAAAGGGCTCAAGAGTAAAAGAGCACACTTTTGCACCTAGTTAAGGATAGAAATTCTCACTCACTTACTTTATGTGAAAGGGAGTTCACTTATCACTTAACTCATTCTTGTTTCTTGTCATTTTAGAGAGAGAGAGAAGGGGGATGACCATGTCAAGCTGACGTCTATATCATCCACCACGACTGGAGATGCTCTGAGCCCAGGTAGCAAAGAGATGCTTTGAGGTTGAGGTAGGGTCCTAATGTAACTCTTTTGTCATCTTTCATTGTACCTTTGCTTTCATGTTTGTCGATGTCTATACCAAGAGGGCAAGGTGGACAAGGTTCCCAGACAGGGGTGTTCGAGTCCACCTAGGGTGCCTAAGTCTCTCTTGGGTGCCCTAGTCCCACAGGGGTGCTAATGTCCCTCTAGGGCACCCTAGTCTTCCTGGGGCACCCTGGTCCAGAGAGGACATAGGCCCTAGGCACAGAAATTCTATTCAGTTTTTGATATCTTATTTTGATTTTGAGAGGGGATTCTCATATTCTTGCTTGCTTTCTAATTTGCAAGATGTCCCTGAGATGTGTGAGCACACAGGTGGTCATTTGATGGTACTTCTACAAGAGTGGGCTAGCACCTTGACCGTCACAGAGAGAGAGCATTTACAGATGGTGGGCCTATGGTGGGTGTTTGAGATGCCCACAATCAGATTCCATTGCACAATGCTCATGGCACTGATGGAGAGATGGGGTGCAAGTACATCCACATTCCACTTATCAACTAGCGAGATTACCATCACACTGGAGGATGTATTTAGGATCCTTTGACTACCGATCCAAGGAGAGATAGTGAGGGTTGTTGGACATCGCTTAGAGGAGTATACTCATGAGAGTCAGCTATACTACTTGGGTCACACTATTTCATAGGCAGAGCGAAGATCCATTTGCTAGAGCAGGGATGCAGAGATGTTCCCTTACTATGAAGGATCATGATTGTCATAGTCACATTAACCATCATACCAGATGGACAAGGCACTCACCTTCATGGAGGTCTCATTCAGACTATTAGAGCGATGGAGGAGCATTAGACTATATACGTATGGGGGTGTAGTATGCTTGCATACCTATATCACGACTTAGGGCGATATGTCCATTATGAGATGCAGAGTCTGATGGTCTGCACATTATTATAGGTCTAGGCCTTTGAGCATATCAGGTGCACATGACCAATGAGTTTTCCTATAGACGCAGTATTCACCCATTCATGTGTTTATGCCTATCCACTAGTCAGGTGTTGGAGGCACGACAATCTATTATACTGAAGAGTAGTATTTGATAGATTACAGTCTGGTGACATCATCTAGAGAATGTATCACAGCTACATCAGATGGCCTATGATCAGAGGTAGTTAGCTTAGATGTAGAGGGATCGGTTGATGGTCGGTCACCTCAATCATACTGTATCTTTGCTCTACTTTGGCAAGGTGGTACAACAGTTCAAATAGATATAGGATGTTCTTGCAGTTCATTTGAGCTATGCACGTGCAGTTTGGAGTGCAGTCAGAGCTAATACCATCCGACACCTGACTATAGTAGACGTGCCACTTAGCGATGATGAGGGTCCTAAGGATGTAGAGCCAGTGTTAGACACAGATGATGTTAGGTGTACCTGAGCATATCGGCCCTGGTGGCACACAGCATGGCCTGCACCTATATTTCCACTTGGGCACCCTATAGGGGATGCCTGACCTTGGGATGGTCACGTGAGTGACACAGGGGTGGAGGACAACGTCAGTGATTTCACGAGATACTATAATCTTGAGGAGGATGTGGAGGAGGACGAGGATGAGTCTGAGGAGGTCCCATCATATTACGTTTTTAGAACGAGATCGTGACAGAGCGAACAGGAGGCAGACACTAATGAGGAGACTGAGTCGAGACCACAGTCCAAGGCTCGTGGTCCTACTCCTGCAGATGATGTGAGGACTAGTCAAATAGAGTGAGGGGAGAGTAGTAGGTCTATGCCCCTAGCTATAGATCAGACAGCAGGGCTGATCACACCATCAGTGATCTGAGATCCATCCTGGCGAGATGGAGATCCAGGTTAGGTTTGATTTGTTATTTGATGCTTTGTATAGATTATTATTTGTGATATTTATATGGGAGTCTAACATCTACCTCATCCTCTATTTTATAGTTGGGACTGATGCATGGTGAGACTTTGTGAGTCACATCATAGGAGACATAGTACCGATAGATGCCTCAGAGTAGCGAGTGTGGGTAGGTTATTCACCACGATCATCCCCTGGACGACATGTTGAGATATTTATGCCTATTGTCAATACAAGACTACTATAGAGGCCATGCTAGAGTAGTCTGCACGAGAGAGAGAGGAGTTTCGATAGAGAGCTGAGAGGACCGAAGCTGATCTCAGGGCACAGTGAGAGAAGATGGTAGTGGTTCCTACATCAGAGGGAGAGCCAGATGTCAGTGAGTTCTTACTGTGAGAGGTCCAACAGGCTAGAGCTGACAGAGACAGGGTTCAGGTTAAGAGAGAATGGTACCAAAGGATGTACCAAGAGGCAAATGAGCATATGATAGAGATGAGAGGTGAGATCAGGGGGTTACGGTCATGAAGTGTCTCTAGGAGTCATTCACAATCCGTAGACACACATGGTCAGGCTTCTGTCACTCACACAGCATGAGGGCCTGAGGGTACTAGCGATTGAGGCTCAACTATGTGATATATAGATTTTAGGCACTACGACATCCCATTTTGTTTTGAGGGATAGTCGACTTAGATGTATACACGAGTATGATATATATATATATGATTATTTCTTTTGATCTATGTGTAACATCTTTTGATCTATCACATGTAATTTTTGTAAAAATGCAACTAGTGATGATGTCTAAATGCTATAATTAATGCTATTGTGATATACTAACAATTCTAAAAAGAACATGTAGTAACAAACACAATGATTAATTATTTTACACATAACTTTAATTTCCATGCTACATTCAGTTAATACAAAAGTGATCTAAGCAATTACTACTTAAACACAATACAACAATGATCAACTGAACAAAGATGTAATGCCAAATGAATTAAGAAAAAATAGAGATATCTTGTCGAAATTGAAGCTAATCTATGTGCTAAATTAGCTTATAAACATTTAACATTAAATCTTTAAGCATAAAATCTTTTGAGGTGTGCTGCATTAATAGGTTCTTTAAGCGGCGTACCTTTCTCATCGACTAATTTATACGCTCTGGATCCAAAGGCTTCAGTGATTATATACGGTCCAAGACAATTAGGGCTAAACTTACCTTTTTCACTAGGTGGTGCATTTATATTGCGTTGATTTTCATAAATAACTGAGTCCCCAACATTAAATGAACGTTGTATGACTTGCGCATTATAGGGTCATTCTATTCCTTTTTGATAAGCCTTGAGATGTTCAAGAGAGTTAACATGTCTTTCATCAAGCATCTCAAGTTCTTGTAATCTTTTCTCTCATTATATGTCATCATCCATGATATCTCTTAGAGAGATTCGCAAGGAGGGAATTTCTAACTCCAAGGGCATTATCACATATGTGCCATAGACGAGATTATACAATGTGTTACATGTAGCTATTTAAATACTTGTTCTGTAAGCCCATAAGGCATAGGATAATTGTGTATGCCAATTGTTTTGATGTTTATTAATAGTTTTTCATAAAATCTGTCCAATAACCTTGTTTGAAGCTTCTGCTTGGCCATTTTATTGAGGATAATAAGGCGTAGAGAACCGATGTTGTATATGATATTTTTCAAGGAATTTTTCACATCCTTGTTCTTAAATGGTGTACCATTGTCTGAAACCAAGGAGGAAGGTATTCCAAATCAAGAAATTATGTTATCTTGTATGAATCAACATATTACATCAGCGGTCATGGATCACAAAGGGACCGCTTCGACCCATTTTTTAAAATAATCAGTAGCAGTAATAATAAATGTATGTCCTTGAGAGGAGGGTGGGGAAATTTTGCTAATTAGATCCAAGCCCTAGATAGAGAATGGCCATGGTGACACTTTGGCATGAAGCTCTTGGGCAAGAGCATGGATTAGGTGTTTATGTTGTTGACGTTGTGGGCATCTCTTGACATAAGCAAAGGAATCTTGTTCCATATGCTACCAATAGTACCCCATACATAACAATTTTTGCACCAATGATTTTCCACCAAAATGCCCTCCACAAGCACCAGAGTGAGCTTCTTATAAAGCTATCAGAAACTCTAAATTACTTAAACATCAGAGTAAAACACCATTATAACTTCATCGATACAAGACATTCAATAATATAATGTATTGTGCTGCTAGTTTGCGTAAACGGAGTCGAGCATTCTTTGATGTCGAATCAGGGACAGTTCCATTGCATAGATAGTTAAATATGTAGGAGAACCATTCATCAGTGTATGTATTACCACAGAGTTCTGAATTCACAACTATAGGGTCATCAATTATCGGTGTCTTAAGATTATGAACCACAAAAGTAAATTCCTCAGAAGAACCTTAAGGAGATATAAGGGAAGCTGTGCTTTCCATTACATCTGCATGCCAGTTATCTTTCTTGGGAATGGTATCAATTGAATATGATTTGAATTGTTTTAAGAGAGATAATGTAAACTCATGATACTAAGATAGCTTATTGTGCTTAGTTTGATACGATCCCATTATTTGTTTAACAATTAACTGAGAATCACCATATATTGTAATGTTTTTGATATTCAGAGCCAAGGTTGCATGAAGTCCAGTGATAAGAGCTTCGTATTCATCTATATTGTTTGTGCATAAGAAATCTAAGCGGTAAGATAAGGGAATCGACTTACCAATGGTGGGTATCAAGATAACACTAGCCCTGGAGCTAGTTCAACATTTTTGATCCGTCAAAGTATAACTCCCATTTTTCACCCGCAGAGATTGTTAAAATCTGTTCATCAGGAAATGCATTGACATTTTGCATAGAAAAGGGCAAGGGGACGTCAGCTAATTGATCAGCTATCGCTTGCCCTTTAATTACTTTTTGTGAAATAAATTTGAGATTGAATTCTGTTAACAACATAACCCATTTAGCAAGATGACCTGATAAATTTGTTCTTACGAAGAGATGTTTCGAGGGGTCAAGTTTTACCATTACATGTACTTCAACTTTTAAGAGATAGTGTCTAAGATTTTGAGTGGCAAACACTAAAGCCAAACAATGCTTCTCTATAGCTATGTATCGCACTTCATAATTGATCAAAGTACGACTGATGTAATAGACAACACATTCTTTGCCTTTAGCATTATGCTATGCTAACAAAGCTGCTAGGGCATTGTTAGATGTTGAAATGTATAATAGGAATGGTTTATCAGAAACAATAGGTTGCAAAATGGGTGGATTGGCTAAGTAATCCTTTAAGTCATTGAAAGCTTTTTAACATTCAGGGTTCCATTGAAAGTGAGAATCTTTCTTTAGTAATTGCGTAAAGGGGCGAGTCCTATTCATGAGTTGTGAAATAAATCAACGGATGGCCTCTATCTTTCCCTACAAACTATGAAGTTGAGATATGTTCTTGGGTATTGGCATATTAACAATTGCATCTATCTTTTTTGTATCGACTTCTATACCTCGATTTGAAATAATAAACCCAAGTAAATTTCCACTGTCTACACCAAAAACACACTTACGGGGACTTAATTGCATATTATACTTTTGTATGCACTCAGATATTTGTCAAAGATTTGTAGCATGATCCTTACAATGGATAAACTTTGCTAGGATGTCATCAACATAATCTTCTAAAATATTGTGCATGTAATCATGAAATATAAGTCATTACACACTGGTAAGTAGCTCCTGCATTCTTAAGTCCAAACGGCATGACTACCCAACAAAATGTACCCCAAGGTGGTATAAATACTATTTAATACTGATCAAGAGGATTTATAAGGATTTGATTATATCCTAAAAATCCATCTATAAATGATAGCAACTCATGTCTAGCTATGGAATCAACAATCATATTGATATTAGGGAGTAGAAAATCATCTTTCAAAGATGCCAAATTTAAATCTCAGAAATTTGTGCACATTCTTATATGACCATTAGGTTTAGTGATGGAAACAATATTTGAGATCCATGGAGAGTAATCAATAGGTCCAATAAAACCAGCTTGTAAGAGTTTTTCTATTTCAGTTTTAACAAGTAAAGCAATCTTAGGATTCATCTTACGAATCTTTTGTTTGAAAGGCTTAGCATCTAGTTTTAACACAATATTATGCATTATAATATGAGGATCTATACCAAGCATGTCTGAATAATTCCAAGCAAATAATTCTGAGAACTCATTCAACAGTTTAGTCATATCTTATTTTTCTTTTGTATTTAAACAATCACCAATAGGGATAACTTTTTCAGGGTTATCCTTATCCATAATGACATCAATAGTCTTTCAATTAATGAGAGTACTATGGTTTAGGGAATTGTAGGATTATAATTGTTCTTCAAGTTCTTCATTATGCTCTACTGTAGCAGATATTGTGCTAGTAGTCTTTCCAAACTATGCATCATTGTTTAAACAATAAGGTGGGCCACATTTATGGTGATAATGAGCAATACCATCATAAGCACCTAAGAAGTCCATTACTAGTTCACCCGTCAAAAACATATCTAATGGAAGTGATCCTGGAGGACAATTGATGTCAATCATCTCAGGGAATATCAAACTAAATGTTGATATTGTATTCACATTTAGAGTAGGGCATTTGTGGGCTTTGGATTCCTTAAAAGGATTATATCCAATGCCACTTGATTAATGTTGCAAAGCGGATTCTATAGGGACTTTGATTCCTTGTTGATTTATACCACAACCATTACCTACATAGTCACAATTTTTGTAAAGGATTCAGAATCCTATGCCATAGAGAGAGACCATTTCTTTAGATGAAGGCATAGCTCCATAAGTCTCATAATCAGTAGTATAACTCAGAGTATTATCTTTATTTGTCACCAAAGAGGCCTTATGTTATCATTTGAAGCATGCGATGTGATCAATGCAATATTTGATGTTTTGGGGATGGGGTTTTTAAGTTTATATTCTCCTATGGAGGAAGATACAAAATCTAGCGAACCCCAGTCATCACCAACAAATGTATTTGATTGCTTGGACTCTTGCATAACATTTTTAGAGGCAAGTGGAGCTAACAACTCAGCCTTCAAATTGTTCAAACTCTTAGGAAAAATAACATGCTTATGCACTTCCATTTGTAAACAATTATCAAGTTTAGGATCCGAATGGATAGTATACTGTTTACCGTTAAATATAAACTTAATCGAATGGTGCAAAGTAGAAGGAACTACTCCTAGTGCATATATCCAATGTCTACCCAGAAACATGTTATAAGATAGAGAACAAGGCATGACATGAATCAAGGTAGGCACCATCACAGGTCCAACTTGTGTAGGTAGAGTTATAGTGCCCATGGATTGTCGTCCAACATTATCAAATCCATGAATACTTAATGATTCCAGTTTGATGATAGATATATCAACTTTAACCTTATGCAATAAATCAATGCCACAAACATTAAGGGCTGATCCATTATCAATCATAACTCTCTTAACCAATGTTTTGTTGATTGTAATAAAGATAACCAAAGGATCATATTGATTCTAAACCTTGAGAGATGGTAATTCATGTCGTTGAAACAAAATATCTATTTTTGTTGCATGCATACAATCTAGTAAAGCTGCAACATAATTTGGTTTAACAGTGGGAGGAACAATCACCTTTTGTAAAGCTTCTTCTAGCATTCCATGATAAGTAGGTGAAGTTTGTATAAGTTCCCAAAGAGATATCTTTGCAAGAGTAGCACAAAGTTGCTCTACAAGATCATAGTCTTTACCACCTTTATATGTTAAATGAGGTGCTTGAGGAAGCATAGGTTGAGAACCTGGTAAAGATATCCAAACATTTATTTGTTGTGTACTTTGTTTATTATTCTAAGTGTTATATGCATGAGCAACCACATTATGATTAGTTTGTTGTAGGTTTTGTGTCGTTATTTATTTTGCACAATCATAAATGCAATCAGGAGATTGAGAAGAGGATGAAAGGCCTTTAACAATAAGCATAGGTTTAGAGGATGGTTGAACTACATTTGCACATAGAGTAACCACAATTTTTAGTTTTTCAATCTCTTCTTTAGATTTAGGCACATAAATTGCATTTACAAATCTTTGGAATAGTGACGGCTTAGAGGCCATAGTGGAATGTTCAATCGAGATAAAGTCCTCAAGGGCTTCATCTAACATATCAAAGTCATCACGACTAAATGGCTCATCATAAGTATGAAAATCTTGCAAAAAATAATCTGACATTTTAACATGCTTTATTTGAATCAAGATTTAAATGTACAATGATAGCCTTTGCAAATGAAATACAAATTTTCAACAATGAATGCTAATTTCCAACTCTTTTAGTGAAAAGATAAAGAATATAATCCACAATTTAACATATACAATTTCACTAAAGAGGTTTTTCAATCCAATTGTGCTCTAGAACAGACAATTATTTCAAATCTAAAGTTTAAAAGGATGTAAATTCTTTAAAGCTCGTGTTCACCAAAATGTTTAGGGTGAAATTGTAGACTTGTCTAAACTAGGCCAAATACCACAATCTCACTACTAAGCATTGGGAGGACAAGGACTGAGCTTGTGAACAAGCTTCTAATCACTTTGTTTGTCCCTTACACTCACGTGGTTATGAAACCTAAGGCCCTAATAGAGATTTATCATGTGTTTTCCTTTCAACCAAGTGAAACCCTAATTATGCCTTATATAAAAAATATACAAAAATTGATGAAACAACTGGCAAAACTGATCATAGGAGTGCAGAGATAGAGTTTAAGAGATAGTGTACCTAGATTTTGAAGGCTACATGGACTAGGGCACCCACTCCAGTGTCCTAAAAGTTTCTGCATAAGAAAATCTTCTACATAGGATGTTTGAGACTGCTAAAAGGCTTCTAGATCCAGGAAATAACCCCTAGTTGGACTAGGGCACCTGCCCCAATGTTCTGCAAGTCTCAAAATCTAAAAATCTGAAATTATGTCATGACTGTATCTACAATATCCTTCTTTCTGTAGCTTCTTTCTCCCAAATCCTGTAAAACATGATCTACACCTACAAAAGAAGGAAGATGTTATGGCTATATGAGAGATTGCCTTAGTCAAGCCCCGTCTTTGGTATTTCTACCTTAATAATAGCCAAAGAAAAAGGTTTGTAGAAGTGTGTGCAAACCTAACAATGTGTGTATGCATAAAAATCAAACCCTAGATGTCTCAATCAAGGGAAGATCAACAACTTGCTTTGTATCAATAAACACATACAACTTCACCTCAAGGAGATGAGATAAATGAAGACTTGCATGAACAAGAAGGCAAATCAGCAATGTCCACGGATGATCTCCAAGCTTATTGTTGGAGGCTTCAACCCTTCTCCCGATCATGCAAGGGGTGTACAAACCCTAGGAAGAGAAAGATAGACTCAAGATCTTGATTCCTAATCTTCATCCATTGTCTCCAATATAGCAAATAAAGAATACGTCAAAGAGCTTCAACAAGTCACTGATCTTCAATAGCAATTGCAGCAGAGTTTTACCATCAATATTGCATAAGAATTGTGTGTGATAAATGATTTACAAATGTCTTTTTATATCTAGCTTTAGGGAATTCAAATTTTGAAATAACATCTCGATATCGTGCGAAAACTAAGAATTTGAAAACAAAATCCCGAGGCAGTCGGCGGGAGCCGACACCCTGCCAAAATTAAAAATCCCAGGAAATAGGGGAGGACTAGGGCGTAGGCACCCAAGTCCAAGCCACCATTTCCACTTAGATCTGCATTTTTGGGGATCCTAGGGACCCAAATCTCAAATCCCCTTTCTGGGTTCTATCAATAAGTTACCTCAAAAAGTGAATAAATTGCTCCTAGACTTAGTCAATCAGGGTTTCTAGAAGGCCGAGAAAGAAAAGGTTGAGAGGTCACCAAGAGTGAGGAGCTAAACTGAGGGAAATTGTACCATTCCATATAGGACAATTTCTGACATTACAAAAATATATTAAATCAAGCTTTAAACCTTGTAAAAAATTACCTGGGAGTCAATACCAAACGTTTCCTATAAGATGACATCTGTGAGGACAATATCATCCAATATGGATGTGTCCATCACTGGTTGTTGCCCCTTCGTCGTAGCATCATGGCACTCTTTAGCATCATCTAGATTGCCTAAATGGTGAGTCTTGGGTCCCATAATCACAAAAGTTCCCACATTAACTGCAATGATGTGGGGACGAATGACACCTACTTCTCTCACCCTCATTGGCCTAGGTAAGATCATTGCCATGCTATGCTAGAGGCTATGTGAGAGAACTCAATGAATGCAGCATCTCCATCTCAACACTCTCCTTGAAAGCTAAGGGAGTGAGATATGTGTTGGCATCATTGGGGGTCTATGTATTCATTTTTGGTCTTGATGCGCCCCCTATCTATCTTGGGAAGAGCCACCACCTCTGCCTTGGAACTCTTGAATATCAAAGTAATTAGGAATCTGGTTGAGGATGAACTCACAATAGAGTTTCCTCAAGAAATATTGTGGCATCTCATTGTTATTACAAGGACGCTCATCAAAGACCATGTACCATTTATCCCAAAAGTTTTGGGATATACCATCATGCACACACCAATGATTGGGAACCATTTGCAACTCTATTCTAGTGTTTGGTTAGTTTTAGGATTGATAAAATGTGAACATAGTTGAGATTTTGTAATTTTTTGTCTTCAACTTGTTTGCAAGACAAATTTTTAGCATAGTATTGTCGACTCCTCTCCCTATAGTCATTCCATTTAGTGATGTAGTTTGTCACTGATTCAATATGAGAAACAATGACCTCTAATGACTTGGTAAGTGCTCTCCTATGATCCGTGCTTGCATTTGGAGTATTTAATGTTTCAATTAGGTTTTCAAGATGTTTTTTGTTTTCTTCAATTTGCCCTAAATATTTTTCTTTTGTGTCTCGTTGATGGTGAGGATGTGAAGGTGGGGGTGTTGAGGGTTCTCCTCAATTTGAGGTGGTTGGGGGTTGTTTTGAGCCTCCTCTATTGGATTAGGGTTTTTTGGTGGCTCATTGGTTGAAAATTCAAAATAAAAATCCAATCAAAACATTGACAAATAAAAAAAATCTTTTCAAATTCAGCAAAAAAAATCAAACCCTACCTTGTTCAGTTGCTACACCCTCTACACCTCGTGCACAATGTCCTCAAGAGTGGGATTGGTGAGATGACATGGTGAAATTATTAATTTCTCTTTGAAATTGTTATTTTTATTCTCCTATAATGCGCTCGCGGTAGCATAAGTGAAACCCACAATCAATTTTTGCAAATGAGCCATGGGTTTCACTTTTTACTATTTTTATTTTTTGTTTTTTCACAAACCTAAAATGTGAGTGTGTTATAATGTGCTCTCATTTTAGGCTTGGTAATACTGAGCCATAACATGAGCATGTTAAAGCATATATTGGCCACTTTTGGTTCCTCATCTTTGTGCATTAACCCTCAACCTTTCTCTCATTTATTATGAAAACATACACACTTCAAATGGGACCAAAACTGTCAGCAAGCCTTTGATCATGTCAAGGAATATTTGGTATCTCCTCCAATATTAATGGCACCCATTCGTAGAAAGCCCCTACTATTGTATATATCAGTAACTTCAGTAGTACTATGGGCACTTCTAGTACAACGTGAAACTGGATGTGAAAGAGATATCTATTAGATCACTACGACTCTTGTCTACTATGAGATTAACTATACACCTATGGAGAACACATATCTAGTTGTTATTTTTAGATTTAAGAAGATATGACACTACATGTTAAGTCACTCAATCAAGCTCATTTCAA
Source organism: Cunninghamia lanceolata (assembly GCA_027924645.1). Lineage (NCBI taxonomy): Eukaryota > Viridiplantae > Streptophyta > Pinopsida > Cupressales > Cupressaceae > Cunninghamia > Cunninghamia lanceolata. The sequence continues at coordinate 798,648 of BSBN01000246.1, forward strand.
AAGTTGATCCTCTCAAGTACCTAATTTTGAGAACCTCACTCATGGGACGAATGGAAAAATGGATTATGCTACTTAGCGAGTTTGGCATTGAGTATGTGGATCATAAAGCTATCAAGGGTCAATTTGTGGTAGATCAATTAACAAAAGCACCTCTCATTGACCATAAACCACTTTCTATTGACTTCCCAAATGAATCCATCCTTGTTATAACCAAATCAACAATCTAGAAACTATACTTTGATGGATCATTCACAAATCATGGCTCAGAAGTTGGAATACTCTTGGCTACTCCTTGAGGCGACTACATCCCTAGAGTATATAGGCTTGCCTTCGCCTGCACTAGTAATGTGACTGAATATGAAGCTCTAATCATTGGTCTTAAGACATCAACACAATGGAATATCCATCGGTTATAGGTTTATGGAGACTCCTAGTTGGTCATCAAACAAGTCAATGATGAATACCACACTAAGATGACAAGTTGATTCCCTATAAGAAAATGGTGGATGACTACAAAATTCACTTCACCTACATTCAATTTGAACAAGTACTTTGCCTCCATAACAAAGCAACTAATGCTATGGATACCATTGGATCTCTCTTGGATATGCCCCATGATATCCTTCAATGTGAATTCCTTATAGAACAACTCCTTCTAGCATATAGGGTTGCCGAATAAAAAATCATATATATGAGATTATAGGTCCTAAAACCCCTTGGTATCATAAAATCTATGCCTATCTCCAACATCACACTATCCCTTATGAATTCTATCACAAACAACAAAGGTCCCTTATTCACCAAGGCTCTCGCTACACTATCCTCGCCGACACCCTCTACCTCTGAAGCTATGATGGCACTCTCTTGTGATGTTTAAATATAAAAGAAGCTTCACTCACCCTACACGAAATCCATGGAGGTATCTATGGTGCCCATACTAGCGGTATTGTCCTAGCCAAAAAGCTCGTATGCATAGGATATTATTGGCCTACTATGGAACATGATGCATGTGAATACATGAAGAAATGAAAGCCTTGTCAACAACACAGAGACCTCATTCACACTCCCTCTCAGGCATTGCAATCAATCACGAAACTGTGACCCTTCTCTCAATGAGGCCTAGATCTCATTGACAAGATCCATGCTCCATCCTCTGATGGCTACAAATTCATCATCACTGCCACCGAATACTTTACAAAGTGGGTTGAAGCTATTCCCCTCACTTTTACCACTGGATTGCAGGTTGTTGAATTCATCCTCTACCACATCATTTTCTAGTATGGCATCCCATTTGCCCTTGTCATAGATAATGACAAACCCTTCAAAAATAATGATTTTCATGCCCTCTGTGAACAATTCCACATTCAACATCATTGGTCCACTTCATATCACACCCAGGGAAATGGCCAAGTTGAGGAAACTAATAAAATCCTACTCAAAATCCCTAAGAAAGTTGTCAATGAAACTGGTAGTGATTGGAACATTCACATCCATCCTGCCCTTTGGACCTACCACAGTAGCATCTATACCCCAACTGGAACTACTCCATACTCTCTCATCTTTGTTGCCAAAGCCATCTTGCTAATAGAGATCAAACTTACCTCCGTGCACATTTTCTTACATAATATCATCACCAAGGAAGAATACTATGTTGTACACCTGCAAGAGTTAGAGCTATTGGATGAAGGAAGTCTCAACACCTTGAATCATCTCCAAGCATACCATAAATGGATCCATAGACCTTATAATAAGAAAATTTGTGCTAGATAATTTGGAGTAGGTGAATTGGTCCTAAAGGAAAATCAAAAGAATTTGTCAGAACGGGACTATAAAGGCAGATTTGAACCTAATTGGTTGGGTCCCTATATAGTTGTCTTTGAATATGGTTTAGGAGAATATCGCCTCGCCACTCTTAAAGGTGACAAACTTGAAGAACCCATGAACATCATCCATCTTAAAAGGTTGTATGCCTAGGTTGTTGAATACCCTATCAAAAAACACAAAAATATCCAAAAAACACAAAAGAAATTCAAAAAAATAAAATAAAGAAAAATATAAAAAAATACTGAAAAATCAAAAAGAAAAAAATAGCATAGAAAAATCATTCATCCTATGGTGAAAACCATTTCCTGTGGTGCCTTGATCAAGTACCATGATGAAAACCTATTTACAGGCATCATGTGTAGTCTCAAACTAGATCTGCTATTCATCCATTTTACATCATCGCTACATGCATCATTTCCACCCACTTCATAGGACATCCCTGCTATCTAAGATTCCATCCCCTTGTCCTCTAACTACCATGCCAGGACCATCATACCTCCCTATTTCCCCACCTCCCTCACAAACCTACCCACACCTTATGTCACTCAACCTTGCCTTCATCACTTTTTAAAGAGAGAGTAAAAGAAAAGAAATCGAAAACATGATTGATCCTTACACTTGTACCCTCCTTCATCATCCACCTAGCCTACCACACTGACCTAGTATCCCTTGCCCCCCATCCTACCACCACCCTCTCTCTCATCCCTCATCCCCCAATCCCTTTCATGGTTTTATAACATCACATATTTGCACCACCAAAAAGTCACCTAGTTGGTTACTCTATACCCCCATCCATCCATCCTCCATCTGTCTTCTTCCTATCCTCACATCCCCATCCTATCCTCCTCCTTGCCATGATTTTAATACCATGGTATGGTCTAAAAATTGAGAATTCCATCCTCTATCTAGCCTTAACCCACTCCATTAAACCCTCCTCATATCCCATTCATCGCTCTACTAGAACTACATACATCATCACCAGCACCCTAGTGTGCCTTGATCCCATGGATATAGGGTATGTAGGTAGTTTGGAATACAAATGATGTATTCAGTACGTAGGCACAACATATACACTCGCTCCATAATCAACATGCACCATCTCCTCTCATCTCCATACTCACTTAGACTTTCCACTCATATGATAGGCATCCTATGAATACCTCCACAAGCATCATGCTTTTCTCAAAATCATATACACCAAGATTCTGGGTCATCCCACAATAATGGGTTACACTTTTTGGCCAAACTTGACATTGAAATCAACATTTTGAACTAAATCTTCACTTTCTGACACCTATAGCTACTAAACCATTAGGAATTTGAAGATGATACAAACTAGTGATTTGTGAGATTTTGTTTGTATATTCTAAATATTTTTTTTTAAAAAAATTGGAGTTAAATTGTAACATTTTTTGCATCTCCTTTTATAACTAGTTTTTAATAGTAAACAACAATTTTTAAAGTGATGTGTATTCTCTAGCACATAACTTTTTTTCTACAAAGGATAAAATTCTAATTCTTTTGAATTTAGATTAGTAACACCGATATATAGGGCATGCATTTGTCTTCATAATGTTTTGTTGAATATTTTTTTCTTAATTAAGTTTTGATATCAAACCAATTATAATTTAGACATAGGCGTATTCCGTAAAACATAACTTTTTTTGTATGTATCAAAATTTAATTTTTCTTTTTTTGTTGAAACAAGGACATCAATACCTAGGGCATAGATATTTTTTAGATTTATATTTTACTAATTTACTAATTTTCCATGTGTGTAGAATAGAGAACTTAATGTTTGGTGAAAAACCTACATTCACAAGAAATAAAAAATAAATATAATAATCAAATTAAATATATTTAAAATTATACTTTTTGGGAAGCTTATAATAAGGACTACATACTTACAAAACATAAATTTTAAATGAATTCATTATTGTTATATGGAGCCTAATCAGACTCGGAGGTTAAATCTACCCCACTTTTATTAGCATGGTTTCCCCCCAAATTATTTAACGAGGTCAAGGGGTAGAACCCCTTGGGGGCAGTGCCCCCAAGACGGGGTCCAGGGGTAGTGCCCTTGGCATGCTCTCTGTCGCGATATAGGGCAAGGTCAAGGGGTAGCGCCCCCGCGGGGCTCTGGGGCAGTGCCCTCGAAACCTCCAACAAATTTTTATTATTTTATTAAGGTGTCAGGAGGTATTTTTCTATTGGCCAACATTAAAAAAAACCCTATTTTTGTAACCAACATAAGGCTTGATAAAAGTGGCGAAGGGTTAGGGTTTCTGTTGATGTATTGTAGCATTTTGCAGTGATATTGAGTTGCAAGGATTGCTGGTTGTAATCAGTTTGATTTACTGGATAATAATATTGGACTCTCTATTGGTGGATGTAGCCTGAGTTTGGGTGAACCACCATAAAACTTGTCTCTCACTGTTATTATTTCTATGTATTTTTATTCCTTTGTTTAATCTTTATTTGCATTTAATTGATATCTTCTACCGGCTAACCCTAACATTCATTTGATCCCCCAAAAGGTAAATCAAAAGTGGGTTTTTATTAGCATTTTGATAGGTGTAGAGGAGACTCCATTATAGGTATGGTTTAAAACTAGCAGGATTCTATCCAAGGGGGCTTGAATCTAAGGGGGTTTGATCAAACCCTCTCTAATTAAAATCCTTTAAATGGAACCTTTCAAGGCTTAAATCAGTATATTTTCTAAAAATATGTGGTTTTAGAAAAAATCAGGATGTCCCAGAAGGTGCAACCCATTATTGTGGCAGCACCCTTTCCTGTGACCATAGCCTATTGCATGTACATATCTATCTTCTTATCATTCAACTTATCCAAATCATCATCAAACCCTCCCTTACAGATGTATCCTTCCTAAAATAGGTAGAATCCTCAATCTGCACAACTCTTGGCAAGAGATATGATGGTTGTATGCTGGTCAGTTGGTCTTCTATTTTCTGATTTTATTTTTGTCCCATTCACTACTCACTTCAATACGACCTTGATCCTTCTATATCTTGGTGTGTGGCGAAGGACTCCAAATGAAGCATCATCATTTTTTTTTTGTATGTCATGCTTGTTGGATGCTCTTATTACTCCAACTTAATATTCATATCTTGTGTGTGTTGGAATGGCTTCTTGCATATCGATCATCCTTTTGCATCTAAGGTCCTTTATACCTTTTGTGCACTCAGGACTTATGCTCTAAGTTTTTCTTCCTCACACATCGAGACAAGATTGTATTATAGATTAGGCATGTTTAAGGTCATCCTTTGTTTGTTGTATCTAGTCCTATGCATAGGATACAATGCCACATTGGTTCCTCTTCTTTAGTGCATAGCATCTCATGCTATATCAACATAAGTGCTTATACTCTATGTAGTATTTGTAATATATTCAAGACTCCCCCTACCCCCTTAGGAATCATGATGTTTGGTCTCCCCTAAAGGGTTTGGTTTCACAAGCCCCATCCATTATTGGCACCTAGATTTTATATTCTTTCCAACCCACTGTCATCCCCCTTCACTCCAAGCTTCATCAAAGAGATATTTCCATTCATATACTAAAACCACCTTCCTCCCCTACCCAAATTATCCCATATGTACACCCTCTTCTCTACAATTCTCCTATTCACATGTCCTCCTTCTCTTCACCCAAACGTTACCTACACTATTCCCTATGACCATTTTCAGGACCTATGTATTATGATCAAGAAAATCACCACACAACCCAACCTTACATCACCTATATGCATACCTTGTCATACCAACCCCATTTAGGTACAATCATCCATCCCAATATCCCTAATCATCATTACCTCTTTCTTATCACTACCCATATTCATTGTCTTTGTACCATTATCTTTCTTATGATTTTGCATATTCAACATCTTTCTTATCCATATTATTATGACATCTTTCTTATCCATATCATTACAACATATTTTCTTATCTAGATATCATTATTACATCTTTCTTATCATTTATTATCATCATCCTATGTTATATCCTATTATTAACATTATCCATTTCATTATCCATTTGCATCTATAATATATGTTTATTAATCTAAACATTATCTATTTCATTAGCCATTTACATCCATAGTATATGTTTATTAATCTAAACATTATCCATTTCATTATCCATTTACATCCATAATATATGTTTAAACATTAGCCATTTCATTCTCCATTTGCATTCACTATATATATATATATATATATATATATATATATATATATATATCCATGATATGCATAACATCTATACCATCATACCTACATCATTTCTATCCACATCATAATCCATATATCTAATCATACATCCTACATAATCCACACCATAATCCATACATCTAATCATACATCCTACATAATCCAAATCATAATCCATCATCATACATCTAATCATAATCATCATACTCCACATCATAATCCATCTAATCATACATCCTACATAATCATCATACATACACATAAATAAGTCATCACATTATATCATCCATCACACAGAAAATAGATTCCATAGGTCACTGCCAAAATGCCATCTCATATGTACATCCCAAAAATTATCATGATACAATATATACATAGGCTCTATAGAACCATCAAAAATACAATGTCAACCCATGACAAAACTCTGTCTATCTTAGCCCCTAGGTGGAATTGTCTCTATTAGAGGTCCCTAACTGGAATGACCTTGCTGCTCGTGGTGGCAGTGGTGCCATCAACTGTTGCACTATTGGCTGTACTAGCACCTGTGGCTACTGCTGTGATGGTTGTTATATTGGCCTCTTCAACTGTCCTAACCTCTATAATGTGACAACCCCTGATCAACTCCTATAGCTCTCTCGTTGTCTAGTTGTCACTAGATGCTCATAAAGAGTCTTATAGTGTTGTGTCTCTTGGGTAGCATCATCCCCTTGTGCCAGCAATCCTTTGAGCACGTTAGCCATCCCTAGTCCCAATGCCTACTGTGCTTCATCATGCTCGCACTAGTATCTCATCACCTACACCTGTAGTAGCACTACATGTTCTTGTAGTTATGCATCTATCTCCCTGGGCTTGCACTGACTATGCATGTAATTGCACTATTTTCCCCTACAGTTGTTATGAGGACTGCACCCCTGTCAAGCATGAAGCTCAATAATCCTATGAAACATGGGATCACCTTCAGATTGTGGGTTGTCTATGGTGAAGGTGAACCTCTAGAAGAGTTGGTTCCCTTGAAATCTCCTAGATTTGATGTATTTTACAAGGAAAAGGGATAGAAGGATTGCTATGAAACTAAAAACTAGATCCTAGGAGGTGATGCACTGAGTTTATAAGTCTAATCTTGCTATTTTGACTCACAACTATCTCTCAAAAGACTTGGTTACACAACTCAGTTTGGACAATGTTCACACATCAATATTTCATAAGAAGGTTGGAATATTTTCTACTTTCTTTGAAGGAAAACTAATCTTTCACAACTATAAAAGTTAGAAAAATGGCTAGCACAACCTACAACTTGTGTAAATCAATTACTTTTTTTGTATTAAGTTTCAAGGAATGAGATAGAAATTTAAGAGGATTTGTTTAAAATCACAGACAAACTCCTTATCAAAATCATTCAATCAAACACAACACTTGTATCTCAGAAGGTAACACACTAATTTATTAAGAAAATAATAGGAATACCTTACAAGAATCTCTGAAAATATTGTTAATAATGTTGCTGCTTTATGAAAAATAAAATTTACAATGCATAAGCTCTCTTTGTTGTTTGCAAAGGAAAACAAAGAAAGAACTTTGAAAAAAGCATCATGTGCTTTCTCTTTTACTATACAAACTCCCTCCAAACAATGGGGAAGTCAACTCCACTCAACTGAACTCCCCTCTGATGCATGAAGTGGTTGGAAAAGAAAACCTCAACCAAAATAGTGAACTCTCAGTTGCTGGGTGACCAAAGCAAAAAAGCCTAAATTTGAGGCTTCAAAACAACTCCATCTTGAGTTATTTTAGTCTTGAAATTCTCTCATCATGCTACTTGACCAAGTGGATCTCTAAAAATAGCATAGTTTGACTAAAAGTCCAAATAAAATGTAAAAAAAAATCCCCCTTTGCATTCCCTTATAACTCCTATTTGACTTGGTCTTCTCTTCTCTCTCCCTTTTGAATGATTTGGAAGGTAATTGTAGTTTATTTTAACAAATATTGAAGGTAATTGAAGTTATAACTTACTTTAATAAGTGTTATCATAAATTACAACATGATTATGGGTTTATATAATAAGTATTAAGGTATCTTTAGTAATTATTACCTTAATATTTGATAAAATACATTATAGTGGTCTTTTGACCATGCAAAAAGGGAGAAGGTCTAATGATTTCTATTTATTGACTTTACACCTTTGAAGAGACCTTAAAATCTAAAGTGTCACATTATAATTGCCATGGGCTACCATCATATCTTGACTTTCTCTAAACACTTGAAGTGTTTACCACGGGCTATGATATCATTTCATTTGATTTATCAAAGTGATAAAAGACTTTAGAAGCTTAGGCTTTGACTAAATTTTAAGGCAACCTTCATTTTGGTAAAAAGGGTTTCAAACCCTAACTTGAACATCTTTTGTTTCTTCATCCTACTCTCCTCCTCTGCATCTCTTGGAGGCACTGCCATGGATAGCTATTATAGCTCAATGGATCTCCTCTTTTCTTGATAGTTTCTTAGTGATTGGTAAGTGGTTTCTTTTTCCCTTGCTGCTGGATTCTTGCAAGAAAACTATGAAAAAACTCTGCCATTCTGTGTCTATAGCTCTTGCCTTTAATATTTGATGAAGTGTATTTTCCTTTTGAAAGAAATCTCATGCTCCTATGGAAAGAAATCTCTGTGATTTTATTATTTCAAAACCCCTTCTCTACAATACTATTATCTATGCAGGCCTCTTACTGTTTCATCAGTGACCTTTCATTGTTTGACTCCTTGCATTCTCCATAATGCTCCATGTTGTGTATTGTCAAAACAATCACCACTTTGTGTCCTCTATGTGGATCTATAAGACTATCCCCTATGACATCATTATTTGATTGGAAGTTGTGTAAAGACTGCAAATGAAAGCTCGAGAAAGAGATGAATACTCTAACTTTCCTTGAAGGTTGTTTCTCAAACACCTGTCCCATATCAATGTTTGAAACTCTCTTCCAACTATGAAGATCTCTACTCTGGGGTTCTTGTCTTTGCTATTTGATGAATCTAATAGAGACTTCCTCTTTTCACACATTTAAATTTTTTGCAAGGTTATATAAATCTAGGGTTTTTCATGGTTTTGTGGAATCTATACCAGTTTTCAAGATGAGGATAGTCTTATGAGAGACTAATAGAGGCAGCTTTAGACTTAAAATCTTTGCCAAAGGGTATAGACTGTTACTAGGTGCATGTACCTTCATCTTCAGATACCTTGAATGTAGTTTTAGGCTCCTTTTAGACTTTGACACAAGCATAGACAATTTATGCATCCTTCACTCAAACATTCCTTTGAAATGCAAAAATAAAACAAGGCTCACTGTCATACTATCTCTCATGCTCTCTATTTTCATTTGCTTAACTATCTCTATCATGTTGATAGTGTTCTCTAGGATTCCATTATGCTCTCTCATGATGGAAATAAATCTACAAAATTTCATTCCTAAAAGGTAGTGTTGACTGTACCTAGATAGTTTTGAATGTACCTAGATTAGGCCTGCACCCTTGTCATTCATCAGGAGATCACTACCAACCAATGACTATCTCTACCTTATTGATCCTATGACACTTTGCTGAGCTAACTTCTACTTTATCTTTTATTGTACTATTGTGCATTGATATATGTCTCCATTGTCTTCTTAGCACTTGACTATTACACTATTTGGATGATTGCTCCATCATGGTTTTCATACCTATTCGCATGACTTTATGCTATGATTGTTTTGCTTGCTGTCACCTTACTGATGTCTCTTAGCATCTCATCTAAGACCATTATGGATAACTATTTGTAGGGCTGTCTTTCTTGCATTCTTACTATCTTTTATGGCTCTCAGAGGCTATTCCTCCTTTGGTGATAGTCCCATCATGATTTGTTGATAGTCTTAGTATATGCTCATGCGAAATGTTGGTGATAGAAGTTACCTTTGAGAAACTCATAGTCTTCTTTATCATTATCTCCTTCACAAACTTCTTTATATACTGCTAAAATGTTGATTGTCCCCTTGATTGGCTATGGAAGTCTTTATTATGAATGTGTTATACTTGACATGACTGTCTTATGCTCTGTCTGGTAGTGCAATAGTCATAGCACCATCTTATAAACTTCTGGGTCAATGTATACTTTGTAGAGTTCATAGTGCTCTTACAACTTCACAATGAGTCTCTGAGGTTTGACAAAAGCTTATAAACCCTACAAAATTGTCATGACACCATCAATACATTTTCAAAGTTATACACACCTTTGCAATCTTGGTATGATCTAAGACCTTGCATAGGCTCCTTGGCTATCTATTCAAATAAGTTGTATGAGTCTCCCTTGAAAATGTTCCATGCCTTCTCCTTGATCACTGTCTAACAGTCCCTCAAATGAGGTCTCTATATACTTTGATCACTAAACATTCACTTTGTATCACTTCAAAACCATACAAAACATTGAACAAGATTTGACAATATCTATGTTCAAGGTCTTTGACAACTATCCCATAAAGAGACTGACATTGAGAGAGAAATACAAACTTGGTAAGATCTGACAGATCTCTTGATTGTTATGACTATCCCTCTGACTTTGTGTACTGCTTATACCTCATTGTGCTTCTTCAAAATCCTAAACATGGTGGACAGTCCTTTCATGACTGTCATGATTGCTCTCTTGATGCTCATGATAGACCTAGTTGTACTATGTAGGTTCGCTAATATTGTCTTTTGACTGTCAACATGCTATGACTATTATCCTCATTTGATGATCATCCTATAGCCTGAGAACTGCCATGTAGCTTGAGAACAATCAATAGAGCTATCCTTCTTCTTTTACCTACACACTTAGAACAAAAGTTAGAGAAAAATATAGAGGTAAGGAGCCTCTCTTCTACTTATATGATATTTATTTCTTGCATCTTCTTGTGGCTACATGTTTGCATTTGGATGGTTCTTTATCTCTTTCATTTCCTACTTTGATGCTTATGAAAATATAACATGTACATTTGATGCTCTTACATATATGAGTGAATGATATCCCAAGCTCTGACGTATCTCTTTCTTCCTCTTGTAGGTACTTCTGAAGACAAAATTGGAGAATTTGAAGATGGTGCAGCCACAAGTGGGTGATTCATCTTCATAGGAAATGATGGATCCCCTTCTCTCCTCTATATTTCATATTTCAGATGTATATGTGCTCTTTTCATTTCATCATTTATAGTCAATTCCCATAGCTTGTGTGGGAACTTTGAACACATTTTCCTTGTGAATATAAGAAGTTGTTTTGTCCAATGATTTGTCTGTTGTTCTTCTTTTGTAAACTATTAATTGCATAAGGAAAATACATTTGAAACTTATTGCTTAATACAATTTCTTATAATCATAAGTGAATTTAACAAGTTGTGTACCTTTATCATCTAAGACTTGAACAAACTACAATGAATAGATTTGAAACAATCTAAAACTTGTAGCTTAGTTTCCCCTCTAGCTTGCTTTTGAATATCTCCTACTCTTATAAGATGTCTTTCCCATTTTTATTTGGACTCTATAGAAACTCTTAATGAGTTGATGCATGATTCTAGTAGAAATGATGACTGGAATGGCCTCTTACCTGGGTAGTAGGCCTTTAGAATTTGGTAGTGAGTTCTTACCCTGCATTACTCTTCTTCTTTTCTTTGTGTGTTAGATACCTGATCTAGGTCTCTACTTGTAGGTCTCCTTTAGTCTCTTGTAATAGTCATTTGTATCTATCTCCCTCTTCAAGGTAAAAACAAACAGTGTTGTCCTAGCTTTGCCTATTTGGGCTGATGTGCATAAATAGGTAACAGTAACTACTCAACTTGTGCTTGTAGTCAGGCTACCTTTGTGCTATCATCCCCTACCTTCACCTCCACCATCTCTACATCATCCTCCTCAACCTCTTACTCCTTAGCCTCCTCCTCCTCATCGGCCTTCTCCTCCTTGGCCACCTCCTTACGACCATCTCCTCCCTATCTGACTACCTATCCTATTGGCACTATGAGCTAAATCGGTCACTCACATGCCCACCATGCATCATACAATGGTGTAGTCCCCACATCTACAACACCTAGCTGCATATCCCAAGCCCTTAGCTATAGTCCATCAAACTCTATAATCACAGATCACGGATCGATTAGTACACCCCACCATGTTGCCTTTGACTATACCTATGGGAATACAACCTCCTCCTTTGAGACGTCCTGTACTATGCTGAACTGCCGCAAAACTTAGTCAGGCATGTACCTGCCAATGATCTGATATGTCTGCCCCATCGAATATCAAGGCTGTTGAACATATGGCATCTGATATGCATCATCCGACCAACTCTCACATGTTAACCATGGTCTCCATATCAATGTCTACACATTGTTGATCACCCTCTACCAATATCTTAGATCTCCTAACCTATGGTGTTGTAGCACCCCTCCATTGTAGAAAACATAGGGTTGTCTCCACTCCCAAGTCTGGACTCTAATAGGTCATGTGATGGTGATGTGCTCCCATGTCCAAATGTGTAGGAGTGTCACGCTACATCCCAGACTAGCTCCATGCTAGTAAACCACTACATCCATGTCATGATACAGGTGGGCTAGCACATAGGGCCCCCACGTGAATACCACCCCATCTCTGAACATCTATAGCAGTACTTCTCCCCATCCCATTGGAAACTCCCAGGATCTCCTATCTAGTACAAGAGTCTGTGCTATCACCCCAACCATGAATAGTGGCAAAGCATATAACCTACCCATGGCCTAGGCATACCTCATCTTTGTCCTCCCAACATCAAACGGTACTACTTTTGGTGAAAACACAACCTCAATATATCCCAAGCCCCTCACTGGTAGTCATACATGACCCTTTGTCCATGGATGGGAATACACAGTATCCTCCACACATCCTCTAAAGTGATGGTCATCTCTCCTATAGGTAATAGGAAGGCACACCGCTAACTCTACCACCTCTCTACTGGAGCTATCATTAATGCCTGATGTGCATGTATCTCTAGCATCTTGGCTATCCACTACAACCCCACCATCTACAGAAATATACTATCTATCCAATCTAACTACCCCTAGAGCTGGTGGGTAGGTGGCCGACACTCCCTAGACCGAAGCACATCATCATCATCCTGCAATCATCAAATTCCATCTCATTAATATCATTTTTTTGCTATCCATCTACTTGATTACTAATCCCACTTGCCTAAGCACTACCTCCAGTGCAGATGCTACTTCTCTCCCTCTTAGTGCTAATTAGCGTGCCGACGCTAGTTCCTCGCACCTCTATGCTAAACAATGCACAGGTGCTACTCTCCACCCTATCCGCACTAAATGGTGTGTCAACACTACTCCTTTCCCTGTCTGTGCTAATCAGCGCATAGGTGCTACACCTACTCGTCTTGACGCTAATTGCCCTTTCATCCACTTGCCCCTTAGGCAATACTCCTCCCTCCTTGGTTCTAATCACTATAGTAGGTGCTAATCTCAGACCTAGCTCTAAACCCATCATTCTAGGTGCTATTTCCTATTGCCTCGGCACTAATTGCTCCCTCATGCTTTCTCCCCCTTTAGTGCTAAACTGACTTTCTCGGTGCTAATGGCCTTTACGAGGTGCTAATCATCGGAGTAGGTGTTGAACTCTGTGCATGCACTACTCCCTACCCCGTGGGCACTAATTGTAATGCCTATGTGCTACCCTATCCATTTAGTGCCTAAAACCTACCTATTTTTCCCCTCATTTATTGCACCTAAATGACCCCTTTCCCAAAATAAAAAAGTGTCGATAGATCACTTACCAGATGGCTAGTTGGCATAGGCCACAAGTACTCACACATGTGCTCCCCTCGATGCTCCTCACTTGGAATTCATACCATCTTGTCCTATTAGCTTTTTTCTCCTCTAATCACAATTCTCCATGTGGCTATAGATAAATGAGGAGTATGTCCCCCCCCAAACCCCTATTTGTAGCCTCATTTAGCCTAATCATTCTTTCATGACATAATTTTTTCCTCCCTTCTCCTCATTTTTTTCCTCCTCCACCTCCGTTCATGCTCCTTTCCCCCCCATCAACCAATTTCTTCCTACTTTCTCATCCCATCACCCCGTCTCCTTCTTTTGAGACATCACCAAAAAAAATTATTTTTTTCACCAATCTCGAGGGGGCATCACCTCAACACATTCTCCTCTCCTATCAGCCGACTAAGGTAAATAAAATCCAAAATTTCTTTGACATGCCACCAACACCTGACAATTATGACACATCAAAGCGGGGCAAAATGTAGACACCTGAAAATGCTCACAACCACCTTCTGTTACCATCAACATAATAAATTGATCCAAATCATATAAATTCCACTATTCCACCCAACACATGTGTTAATTAAATAATGCATAATTAATTAATTAATATTTTCTCATCTCTTCCAATTGCAAGAAATCATCTTCTCCTACTATAGTCCAAAATCAAAAATCCATTTAAAAGACTATAGTTCATATTCACCTCAAAAAAATTAAATCAATATACATATTTATTTAATTATCTATTTTGTCCATTTATTATTACTTTTGTAATTAATCATTAAATTCCCCCTAAGTGTGTGCAAATGGGTTAACTAACTTAATCTTAGGTTAAACCCCTTTCTCGGGCATACTTCTAGATGGACACTTTTCATCTCATGTACATGACAAGTGGTGCCTTGGAAGTATGGATAAATACTCCTTTTGTCATACTTACATCCTTCATTCCACTATTCCTCCAATTTTAAATTCCATTTGGCACTATTGCATGGAATTTAAAATTACACTTGTCCTCTCTTCCAAATTTAAATTATTTACAAAATCTAAACCATACCTTTTCATAAATGAATCCTTACATGTCATACACCTACCCAATCCTAGTTTTCCATCCATTCAACCATTCAATTTCATCTCTTGATCTCCCCTTGAATCTTTGACCATCTTCTTCCTACAATCTCCTGGTGCTATTTGTCCAATTCTCCTTTCTTGAGGATCCTCAAGCAATGTGTGCCCTTGATCTTCAAAATTGATCCTAGCCCTCCATCCTCACCTCCAAACATCAATAAATTGAGCCATTCCCCTCCATTTTCAACAAGCAATTTGAATGTAATAAAATTCAGCTTTGTTGAGCACTTAACATCTAGCAATTAACATATAGTTTATCATATTATAAGGCAAATCAAGAGTGTTGCATAGTGATAGGGTTCAATTTAGTTGATTTATGCATCTCTCTTTATCCTAGTCTTGAGGTGAATTAGATTGATGAACTAGGGTGAATTAGGCTTCCTTATCCATCCCTCTAGGGTTCATCTTTGTGGTGTTCACAATGGGTATGGTCTCATTAACTTTACATGGAATCAACACACTTTATCATGAGAGATCAACATATTTGTAGACTTTACAACAATGATCAAGAATCAAAATAGCATTTTATATTTAGGTGTCTAGTGTATTACAAGCTCAACATATTTGTAGACTTTACTTCTTCAGAGATACTCTACTTAAAAATCATCCACTTCAATGATTAAACAATCAATAGCAATTTTACACCTCATCCACAACAAAAAGTGGTAAATATTTGTCCTATTTTTATTGGCCAAAATTGACTTTTAACTGTTGAAGTGGATGATGTTTAAGAATAGTCCTTCTGAGAAAAACATTGTTCTCTACAAGATCTATTCATTATGTAAGAATCAAAGATATGTAGCTCTACAAGATCTATTCATTATGTAAGAATCAAAGATATGTAGCTATATTCACTGAAGAGATGACCCAAACTCAAAATTAAACGCTTTGACCAAAGCTATGAACCGGGCACAAGAACAAAATAGGGGAGGTTTGAACCTCAATCTCCATCATGATAACCAAGTAGCCTTAGTCACTTGACCACACCCCATACACAACTAACCTAATTAGTCAACATGCTTTTATATGTGAGCATTATAGTGATTGGAATTGTCTCACGCTTGTTGGTTAACAGATTTGTCTTTTTCTGAAAATAATCTATTTTGACTCTATACCCCTCTTTAAAAGAACAAATGAGTTAAACAACAAATGGGTGAACCCTTTAAATTAGTTCCCCTCTGAATTTTTAGGTACAGCTCCCTTTGTGATTTTCAATAAATTTAACCTATTCAATTAATCAAATGCATTTTTAACCAAAAAATGCTTAAGGCATACTAACATTCATACATAGCCATGTCATGAACGCGATAATTTATACAACAACAAGATAGAATATACAGATTTTGCTTTGATATCTTCGAATATGTGAATACATTCATAGGAACTTGCTCAACCAATAAAGAACTGAACACATATGATAAATTGTCCAAATAAGAGCAATTACCAAGTGAAAGGGGATTTCACACAGAAAATCTGATTCCACACATTCAGACGCACAGATCCAAATAAGCAGCAATTGTTCTTTTCTCATTCACAGATGAAAATTTACTCAAACAATCATCATATAATGCAAAAGTTAAGCACAGTCTTTCTGAAATTCACCTTCTCTTTTTCTCTAACTTCTCTCTCCCGCCTACTCTAAAAAGAAAAACATATATATGATTATCTTAACCAAGTCCTTGAGCAAATTAAACCCAGAGTTAACATAACTCTGACCCGTACAGGATTTAGTTCTAACAACTGATTATAAAAGATCAAAGATGCTGGAAATAACATAAATTGAGGAACAAAAAAAGAACGAGCTGGCATGGTTATGACTGGGGCGATGAATCAACATCTCCTGATTTGCTGTCAGTAGCCTGGGAAGTATGCTGGGCTTTCCACTCCTGAAAGGAAGCCACGAACTCCTGAATTTTAGGGAAGTTTGGTATACCTATGTGTTTCATCCTTAATTTCCAGACCTCCTTTTCCCTTCGCATCCTCCCGAATTTTTCCTTGTACTCAGGGAGTGCATCGATGCAGAGATAGAGCAGAGATTTGACTTTGGAAACCCTGGAGAAATCCTCGATCAGAATATTATCATTTTCTTTAATAAAGTGGATTTTGTCTCTAAAGGATTGGACTACTGCTTCAACATCCTCCACAGGCTTTCCGTCATCCTTCAAGTATTTTACATTGATACATTGCAAATCATGCTGTAGTGATTGAGTAAATTCCGTTATTTCTTTAATTAGTTTTGAGAGTTCAAAGTGCCCTTGTCTGGATATGGAGTTCCTCCATTCGATATTCTTCTTGTTCACGTACAACAAATCTTCATCCACTCCAGTCAAGTTCTTTTTTGCCAAAAACTTTTCCAGTCCATATTTCCGGACTTCCTCTATTTGATTTATCACACTTGTCCACTTACCTTCATCCTTAGCCTAGATAGCAACCTGTGTTTTAAGATCTTCAATGGTAGTGGTGGTCAGATCATATATGCCTTTGAGTTCATAAATATATTCAGTTCCCTTTTGCTCTATGCTGTCTAACCAACTGTCAAAAGTTTTCGAGACCATTTTGCTTCGATGCACTTGATCTAACATTTTTTGATTGACAGGCGACTTTGGGTCAAAAGACAAGGGGACTTGTGAGATTGGCTGTGGGTTAGGATTGTTAATGGCTTCAATATATTCTGCCATTGCACGCAGAGCTTGTTTTAACTATCTTTTGTCCTTTTCATCTTTCATCGTTCGATTGACCATTCTTTTAGTGGAAGCTTCGAGATGGTGTACATCTGCAGCTCTGGAGGCAGTACCGAGATCTATCCTCTCCACAGTGAAGTCATGCACTGTAGGATCTTGAACCTCTCCCTCGATCACTGGCTTGGCTATTTCTGCACTCCAGTTACCAGTTTTTGGGTCAACATCTATTCTAGACATTGTTTTAAGTCTCTTGAACTTGGGGGTCTTCCCCAGACATTTACTTACCATGTCCTCTAGAGGGAGAACAAAAGGAATCACCTTCTTTTTGTCAGATATAGAGCTTTCTACCCATTTCGGTGCAGGGTCTGAGACTGTCTTCCTGGGCTTCTCTCCATCAGAGGGTTCATTTGAAATCATCAACACCTCAGGGATGTCTAGAAAGGTCTCTGACTATGAACCAGTGTCAGCTCTCTCTGTTCTATTTGGGCTTGCCTCTTTGTCCCCCATAAGCTCTTCTGCTTCTTCCTCTGAATTTAAGTCAACAATTATTGTCTCAGAAGTCTGCTTCTTTCTCTTCCCCTTTGTCCTCAATTTGGTAACACGGGATGGCAAAATGTCCGTGAGGACCCTTCTGGATCTCTTGGAGATAGGGCTTTTCTCAGCCGATGGCTTGGATGCACCTGCACCACAAATAGCAAGGGGTTGATTAGAAGAGACCATGGGAAGTGATGATGCGGCCACTGAAGAGAATTGTTGGACGGTTTTACTCTATAGTCCTTCCTGCCTTTTTTCTTTCAGCCATTTTTCAGTCCTCCTTATCACAGGAAAGGTTTTAATTTCAATTCTGTCCTCCTCTTTGTTGCTCCAATCCACCTCTGGGATGGGCAAGTGTTCTATTTTCTCAAATTGTGGATCAATCACTTGTTCATCATCAACAAAAATTCCAGAAACGTCCATGTTTAAATTAAGGGTAATTATTTGCCCCAAAGAAAATCTGCACCATAACCTTCTCACTTCGAACTCATCTGGGCAGTCCTCCCAGTAATCCTCCAGCTTAGGAAGATGTGAGTGCCCTGTCCCGGAATCTAGGTTATCTTTAACAAAACATTTGCTATCGAATTGAACCCTGGCAGTGAAAAATTGAAAATTGAACCTTTTGAGGTTTACCTCCATATTTAAGGCATCAGATTTTGAATGGCATGAATAATGCCCAAGTTCAATAGGAAAAGCAATACCACAACCCCTTTTGATGGGAATTTGTTATCAACATGTGCCAATTGCCGACATACCTCCATCAATACAAAACGATCGAATACATATCTAGGCAACTTCAGGGGTTCACCATCAAACCCTCCAACTCTGATATAAGTGAATTCAGAAAACTGGATGAAAAAGCTACCGTAGATACTGATCAGTTGCATTGCTTCACTTGTCAGTCTCTTACCTGGATTGCCTGCTAGTTCATAGGTCTTTTTTCCAGTAAAGACATCATTAATTCTTTTATAATTTTCGTAACAATTTCTTCTTTGCAACTGTGAATAATATTGATAAATTTTACTGCTCTCATCTAAAGGCTCATGAGGCAGGTCAAACTAATCTCTTGTGGATGCTAAACAGTAAAACAGATATGAAGACATAAAGAAATCCCTATTACCCAGACGATTATTTAAACTCTGATGTAGACAGTCAGCTACTATCTCAGCCCAATCCAAATATTGTTCACCCTGAAGGATGACTTGTATAAAAAAGTACATCTAGTCTTCCCAGTAATAGGCATGTTGATTGCCTCTCAATCTGTTCAATAACACCACAATATCCCTTACTTCCTGTATTAAATGATCTCTAGTAAGGGGTCTGGGCAGCCTTGAACCGCCTTTTTAAAATTTTAGCAGCCAATTTCTTGCTATTACACTTCTGTAAGTTGGTCTCTTTTCTGAGAAATACCCATTGGAGGAAGTAATGTCAAGATTAGAATACGCCTCCTTAGGCGGTATCTTCATCACAGACATAAGGGTTTGTCTGTCAACGTGAAATAACACATCTCCGTTTGCTTTTCTGACACACCTGTGTTGGGGATCATATCTGTTTATACACTCTTGAACCAACTCTGGGTAGAATATAGCTTGAGGAAAGGCTGTGGCTTCAACTAAACCACTGTCCACAATTTTCTTCATTGTGGGGGTTTGGACAGGATTTCTAGTTCTTCTTATGAATTCCTCTAAATCATATTGAACTAATGCAGTATCCCCAAATTCTGAGTGAGAGTAAGTGAGACCAAGGCCATGTTCGTCTCCCAAACATGTAGATTTCAAAGACATATTTGGACGATTATAATAAGACACTTCGAATTTCAAAAATAACAGAAATTCCAGAGGTTCTTCTTTCCAGTATAAGAATTCAGAATAGCACAGGGGAAACATGACTCACCTTCAGGATATTTGAATTCACTGCGAAAACTTGAAAAACGAGAGCCTTACACTTCCAGTGCTATCCTTCTCCGCAATGCACAGTATATTTTCTTGCTAAAATTAGCTTGTTCTTGGTTAATAATAGTGCTTACCAGAATGAATAATCATCGCTTGGAACAATACGTGCCAAAAATATTCGAAAAGATGTGAACTCTGATTTCTTCATTAATAGCAAGTAATGTCCGTGCGCCATCATGAAGCACAATGATTATCCATAGTCTCCGCCAAATTAGAGCTTTCTGTTTCATGATGGGTTTCTGACAAAATTTCCTCCAATTTTCCCACTAAGTTTGACTTAGAAAGTTGCGGGAGCCAACGGGACCAAAATTGCCAAATCTTCAAACTTATTGAACCATTGAACCTAAGGGACATGGTTCAACGCGATGGTTCAATGTGATGGTTCAAGCATGTCAACTGGACTTTGTAGGCAGGCAAAAGATTGACTTACCGAAACAAAGACTTGAACTTTGAACCGTTGAACTTATGAAGAGGCGGTTCAATATGAAGGTTCAACGATGCAAGGGTCATGTGGACCAACAAAAAGTTACACGGCTTCGGTAAAAGGTTGTCAATTATAAACAGTGAACTGTTGAACCTTGAACCGTTGAACCCCGAGGCAGAGTATAAGTGGGAGGTTCAACGAACGATACATTAATAGACACGGGAACTGTGTGACCCGACTCATAGGAAGACAATGTGTTGAACCTTAAAATCGTTGAACCATTGAACCTTGAACCCCGCTATAGGGTACACGTGGAAGGTTCAAGTTCAACCCGAAAGTACAAAGACACTTAAGACAAACAGTAAGACAGGTTGCTTTATATGATACTTCAGACGTATTGAACCATTGAACCTTGAACTTTGAGAATGGTTCGGGTTCAAAGGTTCAAACCTTTTATACAAAGACGACACATGGGTAAAAATTGAAGGACTAAGAGTCGATTTATGAAGCGCAGATATGACCAAAAACACAATACGGTAAACTGACTTTTGCTTAAGAAAAATTACTGATATATGAATAAACAAGGGCGACTCAAAAGGTAACAACGCTGTAAAAAAAAAAATCACATCAGAAAATTCTCTAAAGTCTTTGGTTGTTCCTATCGGTGTATTCCTTGAACCCCTATGGGTACAAGTGCTAGTGTAATTACTTGTAAACATTAATATATAAATTTAAAATTTCACCACTGGTCAACAACCACTTGACCAACTTATATATTTTTAAAAAATACAAAATAATCGGTTTTTGACCGCTTTTTACACGTAACTAAAGAAAGAATGCGTTCTCATTTAAGAGGAAATAACAAGTTACCACCTACTATATTCTATCATCAATGACGGTAAACTTTTTCTAAGGCGTAAAACGGGGGAACAGTGAAAAAAAATTCGAGTGCGTCACCTCGAGTCACCACGGTCCGCCATTGACTGTGAAAAAACGAGGAAGACTAAGTTTGGAAACTTTCTATTGATTTGACATATGGCTCGTCCTATTCTCTCTACTGAATTGACGTCCCCAATCTGTATAGACAGCGTGATCTCTTCAAACTTATCCAAACAGCTCTAGGGTAGTTTAAATACCCATGAGAGTCGAAATCATAAATGATAAGTATCACAGTCCAATTCCAATGCATCAAATAAACTGTAGGACTGTGCTATTTTTAAACACCAAACGGTTCGTTTTTCCCAACAATAAAACTAATAATTTATCAATCTAATGTGTAAATGTAGTATAAAATTATTAATAGTTATTTGACAGTTGAACAATTTAGTGTTCAAGTCGAGCTGCAGACCAATAGCTATACAAATTGCACTTGAGTTTGGTGAGGTTTGGAATAGACTAAGTAAACAAACGTTCATGTTGATAAACAGCCACAAACGCCATTAGAAGTACGCTATTCGTGCACGGTATTCCTTTGGACTTTTTCATGTTTCTACCTGGTTAGTTAAGAGAACATTCAAGGCAAATATTATCATTCGATATCTGACAATGGCTGTTGATCTTTGTCTTGAGGCAATCGAGGTCCGCTTTCTTTAGCTAATCTATGAAAATTGGTTGAGTTTTACTACTTAAATACAGACTATTCCCACCTAGAATGACTTAGAGATTGCACGCTCTCAAATAGGGTATCTCACCAACTTCTACTTACTCACATATTCTATAATACGATGAGTTAAAATGTAATGCCCGAAAGAAACGGGTAGAGAAATTTTCTAAAGATACGAAATACTGTTAAAGTTTAAAGATCGGGTATCTTGTAAACGTACTAACTGGTCGACATAAATCGATCTTATTTAAAAATAGGAGGTTTAAAAAACACTCATTGTCAGTTGAACAGGTTGAACAGATTTGTCCAATTCAACCAGAGTCGAAAAAATTTAAAACAGCCCACATGACAATATTAGATTTTGTTAGATTTTTACATGTCACTCGTAGCTTAAGGTTACGATTCCCTGAAATGTTTTAAATTCTGGTTGAATTAAATTCTGAGTGGAAAGTTAATATGATAGTTAGGTTAGAGGAAAGTAACGACGTTACCAGTATCATAGTCAATACACAATAAAAATGCACATGGCAAAACAAAGCAAGGTGGAAAAATGTTTTGTAGAAGCATATGCAATGGTCATGGAGTAGCTTGATAAATGATCCTATAGCAACATATTCTAATGTAATGTAGCAATTCAAAACAAGTTTATGTAATGACATATTCCAGTGTCCTGTAACAACCAAAAAAGGTTCTCGCGGTACCATAAATGATGTCCTACAACAACACAAAATAGGGTCCTAAAAAAAATTGATGTCCTACAATACCACAAAATATGCTCTTTCCAAAAGGTTTCTTATTGAGATAGACACTAATAAACCACCAAATATGCTCTTTCTAAAAGGTTTCTTATTGAAATAGACCCCAATCGCATACCTGTCATTCACAACCACTAATCAATTCACAAGAAAGTGGCACATACAACCAAATAAAAAGGCTTATACAAAAAGACATTTCACCCAATATAGGTCTAAAATTAAGTACACAGCTATAATATAATCACACATTCAAAATTCAATAATAAGATAAGATAATTTTAGAAGAACAAAACAGTAAAAAGGATTCACGAAGGAGAGTGCAAAAAAATTCTTTATGTTTGTAGGACGACTTGAAGTGATGCTAGAATTTGGATTTTTGTCACACCCCATACTTTCTCCATTTTGTTATTAAGATAAATCATCTTAAAGTTTTGATGATGTTTAAGGATTTTTATGATTATTAATTGTGGAATTTGGATAATATTGTTTATATTAAATTTATTTTTATATCTAAAGATTTATGCTAGTTAAAAATTAATTACATTTTGTCTTAATTATTGAATATCTTAACGATGATTAATATGGTGTGTTTTTATTCATATTATCTTGCTATCATCTATGTTTTGATGAATTGATCTAATTGTATGCTAGAATATCTTAACTAGGATGGGGATAAACAAAGTAGAAAGGGGGGCATTCTAATTCCATGGCGTAAGAAACTAGTATTTGGTGATGGCACTTATACAACACATTGGCAAAGGATGTTGATCTAACTATGACAAATTAAATGTGAATTCTATCATAATGATGGGGACTATCAAATTGGTTAATGTGTTTGGTATGGGCAGACAATTGAGAAGAACGAGGGTAGAGTTACTAAATAGGGTTCCCATAGATTAACTTAGAAATAAAGGTCCTAGGAAGATCACCTTGAGTGACATGAAATCAAATAGTGGATAGTTGACAAAAAGGTAAGAAGTGGAAGATGATAAAATGTTAGAGAAGAGGTAGGTTGGCCAACCCAAATACAATTTTGAAAATACTAATTAGAAAAATGCAATTCTTGATGAAAAAAAAATCTAAGGAATGTTTTTAGAGTGTAGCGGAGATAAATCTCAAACAAAAATGTGCCTGCTACATCAACCAATGAAATTATAGAGGGTAGAGATAAAGGAGTGAGCATAGAGACTATCAATAGAGGGCTGATAGAAATTAATATCATAGTGTGGTATTGAGTTAATTGTAGAGGAAGTTGAAAGCAAGGAGTAGGAGTTTGAAGTAAGTAAAATCATATAAGAAAAAGGAATCCAGAGGAGGCTTCATTAAGGTATAATTTTTGTATTGTAACATGTGGTGTGTGTTTTAGGTGGTGATAGGGACACTCTATGGATTAAATAACTTGTAGTCCTATCTAACATAGGGGAAGACATGAAAAATATTGTAGAACATGGTGTTTTGGTGTGTCTTCTTGTAATTGTGACTTGGTGTAATTGCTTGTACTAGCCACCATTTTAAATACAAAATTTTAGTTCCTTGGTTGTAACCAAGTGGCTTATTATGGCATCATTGGGATAGGATATAGTTGCCACTATTACTAGATAGGAGCTCCAATGTTAAATTGTAACTTAGAAAGTCATCTTAATCGTAGCTAGATGATGATCATCTTAGTTGTAGTTATATGATGCCACCTTCATTGGAGGGGTGGAACCGATTATAGCTGAATTTTTTTGATCAAACATGCTTGGGAACATCCGAGGGGTTGTAGGCCTCATAGTCTCTACGTGTGAGTCCTAGAGTTAACTTGTATGTTGAGTCTAGTGTGTGTTAAGATTAATGGGTATTAAAAGTAGTTGAGAAGGGGATAATGGAGAGATGGTTGTGTATGGCACGGAATATCTATAATTCACTCAAGTTGTGAATTCCGTTTGTAGTCATGTGCCTTACCGATACCTCTTATGGAATTGGATATCCGCTGTAAAGGTGGCTAGGTGGAAAAATTGACTTAGATTGCTTTGTTTGGCTCTTGATCAAGCTGGTGAAGTTCTAGAAGAATGATTAGTGATATCTAAACTGAGTGTTTAGATATTAAATTATATTCCTGGTGTAATATTTCTGTCCGTATGATATTCTAGTTAACTACTTATATGTACATGTATGTATGGTCTCATATTTGAATTCTAATAATAGACTACGAGGGTGTGGACGTCGATGGTAATGGTAGCCGAGTCGAACCATACAAGCAGTATCATAGTAGGTAGCAGATGACGACAATACTTATAGGTATTTTGGAGGATGATCTTCAGATTCTTACAATAATTAGGGGGCGCACCCAGTTGATAGATGAGGAATTTAGTTAAATGGATTGAAGTTAATTATATCTCTGATATAATCTGAATGAAGGATGAGAATGATTCTTTGAAGCTCTCGATTGTATGGTCAAATTTTGTAAATTTATCAGTCGATTTAAATTATTTATATTCTTGCCCTCGAATGCGCCTATATGCTTGATTTAATTTGTATTATGGAGGATGCTAGCTGAAATAAATATAGTTAAGCTATTCGTGTATATTTCCGCTTCTAAGGAAACTAAGAATTGAATAAGGTATCTAAATCTAGAATGTGTGGATTAAGAATAGCTATGTATCTGGATGTAATATTGGTAAGGAAAATGAACTCTAAGATGTAAAATATGGACAATTAGTAGCATTTAATTATCTATATGAGAGTATATATTATAGTTAGATTTAATTATTATAAGGAGATTTAGTGTAGAATTCTAAGTTGTGACTCTTAGTCTTCCATAGTTGTCTTACTAACAGAAGTGGTAGTTTGTAAGGTGAACTAGAAGTTGTACCACCTATGCACCCATTGTGTGTCGGTGTAGGTTTTCTGTGAAAGCAGATAAACGATTTATACTGGCAAGCCAATTCCATGATCAGTTGATTATTCATTACGACAATCCATTGATCGAGCTAAATAATCTAATCCTTTCCTGAGCTGGATTCATAAACTTTGGTAGATCCTATCTTCGAATTCCATCATCGTATAAAAAACAAGAGCCCGTGCCTTCAATAATTTTTAGATGAAGGTTGATACTTGCAGGAATTGAACACTTAAAACGTCTATTTTCAAGTCTCATTTCCCCACATCTCATTCCTCTGGTATTGCACATATTTGTTAGGGCTGGTAATGAGTAGGTGCGTGAGATATTGAGAAGTCATTGCTTGCGTCACCCCGCTTTCACCGTGCTTCGTTCTGAATTACTTAAATTTTTCGAGACGTGGATGGCTGCCTTCATGCGTTGAGTCGTGTGGCGAGTTTCGCACTCAAGTTCACCACGTGCTACCAGTGTAAGCTGTGGTTAAGACAAGTGCAATCCTATGAGTTCATTCATGGAGTCAAATATCAGTCACCAAATATGAAACCCTAGTAGGTGGGTTGGGAGGGATTCCACATCCAAATTCTACCTAAAGCATTTTCACCCTAGAGATTGTGGAAGAGTTTAACCAGCCGGTGCATTGTAAACGACCGGTTGGTCGAAAACAGTACGGACAGTAAATGGTGGTTCAAAATACTTGACGAACAGTACAGACAGATTGGTTGAAAGCAACTCAGTCTACTTGGTTGCTAGTAGGAGTCGACTGTGTGGCTGGTCGAAATATCTGTACAGCTGGTCGCTTACAATGCACCAGCTGTTTATGGTGGGCAAGAGATTGTCAAGGGTATCTCTAAAAGCCAAACGGGTTTGAAATAGATTTAAATCTAGTTAACGATACTTTTATATTTAGATGCCTATAAATAATGCCTTAATCACTTCCTAATTAATCTATGTGCAAGTTCTTGAGTTTAATAGAATGGATTGTTGTCATTTGTGTTCTTAATTAATGTAAGATTGTGATATTTCCTAAACAAAATGTTTTAGTTACTTTGTAATTAATCTATGCCTAAATTTTTGAGTGTAATAGAATGGAATACTACCACATGTTCTCTTGGTTAGTGCAAGATTATGGCACTTGTTTGTTATAGTAGTAACTTAGTTAAACTAGAACGAATGTCTTGAAACCAAGTGTCATCTAGGAATTAATTCTTTAAATATTCTCTATAGGTTTCATTCCCAATGCATTACAACCCTATGCATTTCTTATGTTGAAAAGATTTAATAATGTGTAGGTAAGCAAAAGAGTTGATGATTGAAATGACACCACATGTCAAGTGGGCCTTAGAAGTCTTGTATGCATTAGATGTCCTCAAAAGAATATTTCAACTTGAATCTAATCATATTTTAAAACCTTTCATATATAAGGAGACTTTGGATGTAACTTACAATTTAGAGAATTTTTTGGTTTTGTACCTCCTAGACCAATGAAACTTTCAAACTTAAGTTAAATGGTCTTTCATGTTAGAATTATCCAATGCAAGTAGTACTTCTTTTAGTCTAAAGGAAAGGATTGGTGAGTACCATGTGGAACATAAATCTAGGTATAAATTTGATGGGTGACTTGAAGTTAAGTAACAAGTTTCCATGGAGTTGGAGGTCAAGAATAAGAATATGGCCTCCTCATTAATAATATAATTGTCCATTCCATTTTTTTCAAATCTATTTATGAAATCTCATTGGAATAGTAGTCCAAATAATCATTAGAGGTATTTAGAATTCTTTATAAAACTACATATAACTTGACAAAATACTTAAGGCATAAAATAAAAAGAAATTTAAAAAAAACTATATTATACAAAAATTGAACTCAATAAATATAAATATTAATTAAACTAAATTTAATTAAAATTTTAAACTTTGGGTATCAAAGTTTAAAAACTAAGGGATGGAAAATTATAGTACCCAAAATAACTAAAATAAAAGGCAGCGTAAGTTGAAAAAAATTGGGCATGTTGTGATAACTACAATAGTTTTATAGATTGTTGTTTAATGTGTTGAGAGCCATATGATTTATTATTGAAATTTATTACTTTATTACTTGAATAACATACCTTTTATTGTAGTGAGAATTTTGTCATTGTTTATTAGTTGAGCTTGATTTTTTAAAATTATTTTTAGTGTTAAGTCATTGTAAATTATTTTTATTTTACAATTGTGATGTAAACACATGTGAAAGTGTACTTGAGGTGGTCTTGAGTTATTTTGATTTCACTTTTATAGTCTTAAAATTTGATTTTAAAAGGTTTAAGGAAAACTTGATTATATCTATGAATATGTGGATGAAATATGTGATATGTGTGGAACATTGCACTAGTAAAATTATTTTCATGATGTAGATAATGTTAGAAAATTATATTTATTATTGATAAACATGATAAAATACTATATAGTAAATGTCAAAAATAAAGTGTAACTATACAACAAGATGTGTTGAACTTTAACGCATCTAAATTCACTAACACTGACAGATGCTATAGAAATGGAAATCATACATAAAGAAAATACAAATCATAACATATAGATTTACGTGGAGAAACCCTTGTGGGAAAATATTCACACCCAAAGAGACTCAAGCTTGTATTAATGATAGAGGTTACTTGATACATCAACTTATCCCTCTAAATTTTGGTAGCATAATAGTACCTATATAACCTACAAAACAAGTACTACATCCTATGACTCCAAGTATGAATTTATAGAGAAATACAAAATGGAAACATCACATGGTTTTGAAAAAACATTAGCAAGGCCAAAAGAGGTATAGAACCCAAAAGGTTAAAGCAACAAATTCCAATCCCCCTTGTCCTCGGTGTTCTAGGATAATTTTAGCATATTCCTTACATGTTTTCATATGTCATAAATAAGAATATTTGACCACTCAAACTTGGGTGCCCCAATTTGTCTTCATTCTTAATGCATAAAGATGCTTCATGACTATTGGCAAGAGAAATAATAGGACATAGTCTAGAGATTTGAGCCTAGCTTACTCTTATGTAGTCTTTATACCCTAGCAGTGACATTGATAGAATAACATATATTTGTGGTAAGATTACGTCATATTCATTATATAATAAATATCATAACTGTTCAAATATTATAAAATAGTTCTCATAACATATATATATTCCTTCTTCTCATCATATCTATATCTCTTCCATATCTTCCATCTTCCTCTCTTATTATTCTTCTTCACATCATCATGCTTCATCATGCTCTTCTCTCTCACATTCCTCTTCCTTATGTAGCCTCTTAATACCCTTTCATGGTGTCTTTCCCTTATATGTCCTTTCCTAAATACTCTTAATTAACTCCCTTCAATGAATTCACCCTTTCCTTTATGGTATTTATCCATATTAAGTCTTGTTAAGGTGTGTTAGGGTGTGTTTAAGGCTATTTAAGGCCTATATGACCCATAAATGGGTCTAGGGATGACCCAAATGGTACTACAAACCCTTTATTGCATATGATAATGTCATATAAGGTATAGTTGTGTAGTTTGTAGTACTTTTGATTGCCTACTAACATTCTCCCTGGGCCTAAAACATTGTCTTGTCCTCAAGACAATATTTCTTTCATTTGTTTTAGTCAGTAATAGTCTCAGTATAACCCACCGCATTTTGTCACATGATCATATACACATGGGCCCCAAATTAAATGTGGTGATGTAGGAATGGAATAACACTGTGCGCTTCATACCATAATCTCTACTCGACCCAAATTACCTGCGCACACTCTTAGTTCTTGGTGCAAAATCCCAAATCAATGGTGCAAGCTCCCAGACTTTTATACAATCACTCTTCATGCAACCGCGTAACATAATATTCACCCTGTTCTCTCTAGATATCTTTTTGGTAACTCAAATCTCTTGAAACATGGATCAAGCCTACCTCTGGAATAGTTCTATCTATCCTCCAAATCACGAGACTAGAAAACTAACTATGACAAAATGTAGTGGTCTCTAATGACACCTCTTAGTACCCTACAACTCAACACCTACTGACCCACTTCAACTAAAATGACTTTTAGATGCCGCATGCATCAAACTCTCAGGGTTAATTAAAAAGTGAGCCTCTTCACTTTGACCTGCTATCTTCCCCAAACCATGAGATCATACAACTAATTATGGTGACATGTGGTGGTCTACTTGCACATGAAATTGATAAGTTCAGTGATCTTCTCACAAATTGTTGCATTGCCTCAATGTTCAGTGGTCTAAACAAGTCCTCTTTGTAATATGCCTCAAGGTCTTCCTTCATGATGGTTTCTTTTCATTTGCAGTGCTTTCTCTTCATTTGCGGTGCTTTCTCTTCATTTGCGGTGGTTCTTCTCCATCTACGATAGTTTCTCTCCTTCTATGGTGGTTTTTACTACACTTTTAGGGTATTGTAAATTCTTCCAACACTTTCTACATTCTCAATAGATTCACAAATAACCTTAAGATCCTAGAATATTGTACCTTGCTTCAATGCTTAATTAGTTAGGATACTCTTGATCTTTCTCCATGGTGCTTTCTACCCTCTTGTATTTGGTTGTAGCTCCTTTCCCATATGTAGAACTTGGTGGCACCCTCAAATTTTTAAAATTTGATGTGCCAGTATTCTTTCAAGGTGTCGACGGAGGCTAAGTTGACAGGTTGCTCAATCTACCCCAGAGGCCACCTTTGGCGATTAAAATTTTTCAACTCAGGCATCATCTTGCAAATCCGGTTGGTGGAAAGTTTCTTGGTACATATGAGAACATGTCTGCTAAATTTCATGCTTACAGGACGAGTTTTAGCAGGCTATTTAATTATTTTCTGTCTGCGACAGGGCTAATTTTGGTGTTCCAAAATGTTTCAAATTTCACAATTCTGAGGGTGACCCAGTTGCCAATTTGGCCTCAAACATCTCCAATTTCAATTTTGTCAAAATCAGAGACCATTTGATGCATTATTTTAAGACAGTTTGATTACAGCGAACTCACCCAGCGGGCCAATTTACAAAGGAGGTCCCGAAATCTGGTCAGCGAAGCTAATTCTGACCAAATGGGTTTTCTTAAAATAATTTATTAGGCCTCTACGCAAATTTTCATAGTTGTCAGATGCCTGGTTTGCCTGCGGTGAGAAAGCGCCATTCACCTTGAGGAAGAAATTCAATTTCTTATGTTTTAAAATGCAAATAATAAAAAAAAGGGTAATATAAAATTCTTTTTATATTTTAAAAGGAGGCTTATAAAAAGTGAACGTGACTTTTTTAGAAAAGTCAAAGGCATGAAAGAAGGTTTTAAAGTTATAAAACTTTAAATGTAGCATATGAAGTATGAAGGGGTGTGATGGTACGACTTATTGCACCATCACAACCCCCTTATCTAGCCATCATCAGACCCTCGTGATGGTGCAATAAGCCCATCGCGGGGTATTTCTCACCTCCCACTCCCTTTTGTAAGCGTCTGTCGTGCATTTCCTCTAATTTTAAGGCATTTTCGACAGGTCTTTAGCTACTTCTGACGGATTTTGTTGCTGATTCAAAACAACAATCATGTTTTTCATTTTTAGGGCAATTTTTGATGGTCATTTTTGACCCAAATCTACTGTTTAATGCTCAAAATTCTTCCTCAATCCATTCCTCATCCATTGGTAGGGATTTTTTGGCTATTTGAAGTGCTGGATGAGTGAACATTGACCCTGTTTCTCCAAAAACGACCTAGAAAATTGATTGGGCAAGAAATCAAATTTGCAATGTTATTCTTTTGTGGTTGAATGCAATGGAGAGGCTAAAGAATGAAATATCAGTTCAAAGGAATGAGGAATTCTTAGATGTTTGTTGTGTAAAATTGAGAATATTTGAAAAATGCAAAATTTAAAAGGGGAGATTAAAGTATATTTATTTATTATTTATTTCTTCTCTTCTTTTAATTGTACAACAATATTTTATTCCCAAGCACACTTTGGAGGGAAATTGTAATGTTAAAAAATGCCTCACCTACCTCCAGAAGTGCAGTTAATTTTTAGGGCAACATACTTGGGGCTTAAAAAGAAAACATCTGGGCTCTCATTTGGTTGTTGAAGACTTGAGAATTTTAGAGAAGTAATGAAAATATAGAGCTTTTTGGTCTATTCTATCTCTTGTGCTGTAAGTTTATGAGTTATATGTTGAATGTATGTTTGCATATATGTTTACACTTTCATGTCGATGTTATATGAGTAATGCTTCATTGCATGTATTCAACTATCTGTCTCTAAGTTGTTTGTGTTCTTCTTTTGAATCTGAATAGATAAGGGTTATTTGAGGTTCTAAGATATGGGTTTTTCTGTATTGAATGTTTAATCTTTTACTTCTACTCAAGGAGCAGATTAAATGTTTTAGGTTAAATATTGGGAAGAACATATTGCAATAAGGATATTCATAAGCAAAGATAACTGAATACTCAATCTTGGGTGGTGTTTGTAAGGCAAATACTAATTTGTCCCCATGAAACTTGAATGTTAGTTGAGTTTATGTAAATCATTCACATATATACGTGTAGTTGACTCCTTGCCTTGAGATAGGCACCAGTTTGTTCTTGTGTTGATGTTATGATCCAAAGCCCAAAATCTTGCATCCAAACATAAAACAAAATCATTTCAAAATATAAATCTTTTAGGTTTTAGGAGTAGGTTGTAGCTGCATGCTCTCTTTTTCAGCTAGTTAGAGAGTCCAAGAACATTGCCAATCTGGGTTTATCTCAAAAATCTTGTTGCATACATGAGAGCATTATGCCTGATATTGAAAAGTTAAATCTTTTGTTACGAGAGAGTCAAGGTTAAATTTTTTGTTATAGGGATACCCCCTAGGTACGACAGAACCTACAGTGGAGGGGAGACACATGCAATCAATCTTCCGTCTTTGTTGGCCAAGTCTGCCATTAAACTTGAGCATAAGAAGTGGCAAACCTTTAGAGTTTGATGTATTTAGATTTGGGAACCAACAAAACTAGTGACTCTATTGGAGACTAATGCCATATGCATGAAAAGAATCTAGAAAATTAAGGAACCTAGATATTAGTTTCAGATTTTAAGAGGGTTTCAAACTTGGAGAAGTTTGGTTGCACCATATTTTTGAAGAGGTTTCATGTGACTCTGCTGTTGAGGAAAACCTAGGATGAAAGAAAAGAGTTTTCAACCTCATAAAACTCATTCCTCTACAAGGAGGTGGAGACTCTGCATACAAAGAACCTGATAAAGAACACAAAAAGTTCCAGATTAGCACATTTCTCAGTCAGGAAAAAGGACTTGCAGCGGTTGCAACATATCTAGCTTGAGGTCATTGCTGTAAAAGAAGTTTGAGTTGTGAAGAGGCTTGTAGAAAGTGTAAAAACTGTGTCATCAGCCCCTGCATCCTTGTGTGGTGTCAAATACAACAATGGTTTGCAATCATCCCTAGTCATGTAACAAGAGAAATTTCAGTATTGACAGATATAGATCCATTAATTTTGATGGCATTTGTGGTTTCCCAAATGTGATACCATCTAAAATTAGAGAATATTTGCCTAAATTTAGTAGTGCAAAGAGTGAATCAGCTGAAAGACATTTGCAGTAGTTCAATAATTTAATGGATGATTATGAAGTTGATCATGAGGATGTGATCATGAGACTATTTGTTCAGTCTCTAAATAAGGATGCAAGAGACTGGTTCTTTTACTTACTAGCCTACTCCGTTAGCTCTTGGCAAGAATTTCAATCAGCATTCATAGAACAATTTGGTGACAGAATTTCTAAGTTTTTACTTCTCAATGATTTCATGCATATTCACATTGAAGAAGAGGAATTGGTTCTAGCCTTTAACCTCAGGTTCATGAAGGCATTGAAAAGAATTCTAGAAAAAAATAGACCTAATGATGCTTTAGCCTTACTCATCTATTTGGGCGCATTCAACAAGAAAATGAGCTACAGGTTGAGGGATAAAGATCTTGCAACACTTTGTCAGGATTTTGAAATTGCAATGGACATTGAAAATAATTGGAAGTATGGAATGCACAAATATTTTTTATCTACAAGTGTTTGCTGTCTCGAGGCTCAAAATGTTGATGAAAGGTGTAATTTGGGTATTGGAAATTAATGCCAGAGCACTTACACCCCTAATGTCCTAGTTTATACATCAGCCCAGTGTGACTATGCAAGTGGTGTGGTGTCACAAAATGCAGATAGTCACTGCCCTATTGAGAAAAATTAGAATATTATGTACATAATTGGAAAAGGTTTACTAGAAAATCAAGATCAATCTTGTGTCAGAGAGAATAATGAATGTGATCATCATACAATCAGCACATATGCATACCAATATATCAATAATGAAGGTAAAGGTGCATGGCATGATGACAGAATAGATATATATGAAATTTCTTCCAGTGGTATCTTGGATGTTGAAGAGGTAAAAGAAATGCAAGATGTCCATCGTCGTTGTATTTCAATTAGAGACAACAATGCAAGTGTCGCAAGTTTTCTATTGCACAACAGTGTTCATGATTTTGAAAGCAAAATTTTAAGCATTCCTATTGAAAATTCTGAGTATAGTTTATGTAATGAAGAATTCCCTTATGATGAGGATCAAGATGAAAGTAGGTTTGATTATATTTCTGTGGATTATGAATGCTTCTATGAGGTTGTTGATATGCATGACATTGGAAAGTGTGCTAATTCAGATCAAGATGTGAAGCCTCCAGCTCATGAAATCAATGATGAAATGGAATATGCTTGTTTCTTTGTAGAGGTGGACATGTTTTCATTCACTAAAGGGTGTAATAGTGTAAAGCTTGATGAAGAGGAAAATCAGGGTCATTATTCAGATGTGAATGGACAAGTTGCTGATGTTCATGTGATAATACAATAGAGGACAACATTAATATCCATGATTATGAAGTTTTTGATAAGGGGCAATATTCTAATTTTTCCATGCCTTCTTTTGAGACATTTCAAGCAGAATTTAATGATGAAGATGTTGAGCACAATAGTGATGAGTATGCGGATGTTTTTAACAATGAGCTCCTTCAGCCTAATGCCCTTGGTGACTATGAGTATGATCAATTTCTAATTGATTATGATTATTTGTGTGAGCATGCCTGGCAAAATCTTACTTCAGGGTTGAAAAGTTGGTATGAATATGAAGGTCAGTGTTCAATGGAGCAAGTAAAGATGCTGCCCGTGTATGAATGTTTCATGATTAGTGAAGAAGACGACTCTGAGGTTTTACATCAGCACTTCATTCAGTCTGATTTTCTAGACTTGGAGCTGCGTTTTAGCCTCAATGAATCAGGGCAAGTATTTCTTGATGGGATAAATGGACAAATTCTTTATCAAAATTTTATGTTTGATATGCAAGATGAATGTGATTTCAAGATCAATGATGCTGACTATCAAAGAGATTATGAATGTTTTCAATTTTTAGTTCAGATGGATGAACATTTGGTGAAACATGACAATGAGCTAATTAAAGTGAAATTTCAAAATGATTGTGAATTTTAGTTAGTATACATCTTTCAGATTGACAGAGGTTGCATTGACAGGGGCATGATCAGAAAAATGGTGAAGCATGTAAATGATAGGATTAGCTTGTGGGCAGTTTATGCTAGTTTTTTTAGACTTGACCCAATGACATTAGGTGAACCAAATAAAATTGGACATATGATTTTTAATGCAACAGAGTATTGACTCTGCAGTCCAATGGAGTAGGCATCTAGTCTACGTCCCAGAGATAACTAGAATATCTCTATGCTTGCAAGAGGCATGCGTCCCCGAGAAAGAGCCACTGGTGGCACCCTCAAATTTTTTAAATTTGATGTGCCGATATTCTTTCAAGGTGTCGATGGAGGTTAAGTTGACAGGCTGCTCAATCTACCCTGGAGTCCACCTTTGGTGATTAAAAATTTTTAACTCAGGCATCATCTTGCAAATCCAGTTGGTGGAAAGTTTCTTGGCACATATGAGAACATGCCTTCTAAATTTCATTCTTCCAGGATGAGTTTTAGCAGAGTATTTAATTGTTTTCTGACTGCGATAGGGCTAATTTTGGTGTTCCAAAAAGTTTCAAATTTTGCAATTCTGAGGGTGACCTAGTTGTCTATTTGGCCTCAAACATCTCTAGTTTCAATTTCATCAAAATCAGAGACTGTTTGATGTATTATTTTAATGCATTCTAATTGCGGCGAACTCACTCGGCGGGCCAGTTTACAAAGGAGGTCCTAAAATCCGATCAACGAAGCAAATTCAAAGCAAATGGGTTTTCTTAAAATAATTGATTAGGCCCTTACACAAATTTTCATAGTTGTTAGACGCCCGGTTTGCCCCCAGTGAGAAAGTGCCATTTGCCTGGAGGAAGAAATTCAATTTCTTATGTTTTAAAATGCAAATAATAAAAAAAAGGGGTAATATAAAATTCTTTTTGCATTTAAAAAGGAGGTTTATAAAAAGTGAATGTGAATTTTTCAAAAAATTCAATGGCATGAAAGAAGGTTTTAAAGTTGTAGAACTTTAAACATAGCATATGAAGTATGAAGGGATGCGATGGTACGGCTTATGACACCATCGTAGCCCCCTTATTTGGCCATCATCAGACCCTCATGATGGTGCGATAAGCCCATTGTGGGGCATTTCCCACCTCCCACTCCCTTCTACAAATATTTGTCGTGCATTTCCTCCGATTTCAAGGCATTTTTGACAGGTCTTCAGCTGCTTTTGACAAATTTTATTGCTGATTCAAACAACAATCATGTTTTTCATTTTCAGTGCAATTTTTTATGGTCATTTTTGACCCAAATCTACTATTTAATGCTCATAATTCTACTTCAATCCATTCCTCATCCATTGGCAGGGATTTTTTGGCTGTTTGCAATGAATTTTGAGTGTCGGATGAGTGAACATTGACCCTGTTTCTCCAAAAATGACCCAGAAAATTGATTGGGTAGGAAATCAAATTTGCAATGTTATTCTTCTATGGTTGAATGCAATGGAGAGGCTGAAGAATGAAATATCAGTTTAGAGGAATGAGGAATTCTGGGAATATTTGAAAAATACAAAATTTAAAAGGGGAGATTAAAGTATATTTATTTATTATTTATTTCTTCTCTTCTTTTAATTGTAAAACAATATTTTATTCCCAAGTGCACTTTGGAGGGGAATTGTAATGTTGGAAAATGCCTCACCTACCTCCAAAAGTGCAGTTAATTTTTAGGGCAACAAAGACGGGGTGCGATGGTATGACTTATTGCATCATCACAACCCCCTTATCTAGCTGTCATCAGACCCTCGTGATGGTACAATAAGCCCATTGTGGGGCATTTCCTTCCTTCCACTCCCTTTTGTAAGCATCTGTTGTGCATTTCCTTTGATTTCAAGGCATTTTCGATAGGTCTTTAGCTGCTTCTGACAGATTTTGTTGCTGATTCAAAACAACAATCACGTTTTTCATTTTTAGGGCAATTTTTGACGGTCATTTTTGACCCAAATCTACTGTTTAATGCTTAGAATTCTTCCTCAATCCATTTCTCATTCATTGGCAGGTATTTTTTAGCTGCTTGCAATAAATTTTGAGTGCTGGATGAGGGAACATTGACCCTGTTTCTCCAAAAATGACCTAGAAAATTCATTGGGCAAGAAATCAAATTTGCAATGTTATTCTTCTATGGTTGAATGCAATGGAGAGGATGAAGAATGAAATATCAGTTCAGAGGAATGAGGAATTCTTCGATGTTTGTTGTCCAAAATTGAGAATATTTGAAAAATGCAAAATTTAAAAGGGGAGATTAAAGTATATTTATTTATTATTTATTTCTTCTATTCTTTTAATTGTACGACAATATTTTATTCCCAAGTGCACTTTGGAGGGAAATTGTAATGTTAAAAAATTCCTCACCTGCCTCCAGAAGTGTAGTTAATTTTTAGGGCAACATACTTTGGGCATAAAAATAAAACATCTGGGCTCTCATTTGGTTGTTGAAGACTTGGGAATTTTGGAGAAGTAATGAAAATACAGAGCTTTTTGAGCTGTTCTATCTCTTGTGCTATAAGTTTATGAGTTATATAGTGAATGTATGTTTGCATATATGTTTTCAATTTTATGTCGATGTTATATGAGTAATGCTTCATTGCATGTATTCAACTATCTGTCTCTAAGTTGTGTGTGTTCTTCTTTTGAATCTGAATAGCGAAGGGTTATTTGAGGTTTTGAGATATGGGTTTTTTTGTATTGAATGTTTAATTTTTTACTTCTGCTCAAGGAGCAGATTAAATGTTTTAGGTTAAATATTGGGAAGAACATATTGTAATAAGGATATTCATAAGCAGAGATAACTGAATACTCAATCTTGGGTGCTATTTTTAAGGTAAATACCAATTTATCCCCATGAAACTTGAATGTTAGTTGAGTTTATGCAAATCATTCACATATATACGTCTAGTTGACTCCTTGCCTTGAGATAGGCACCAATCTGTTCTTGTGTTGAAGTTATGATCCAAAGCCCTAAATCTTGCATCCAAACATAAAACAAAATCATTTCAAAATATAAATATTTTACGTTTTAGGAGTAGGTTGTAGTTGCATGCTCTCATTTTCTGCCGGTTAGAGAGTCCAAGAACATTGCCAATCTGGGTTTATCTCAAAAATCTTGTTGCATACATGAGAGCATTCTGCCTGATATTAAAAGTTAAATCTTTTTTTATGAGAGAGTCAAGGTTAAAGTTTTTGTTAGAGGGATACCACCTAGGTGCGACAGAACCTAAAGTGTAGGGGAAACACATGCAAACAATCTCCCGTCTTTATTGGCCAAGTCTACCATTAAACTTGAGCATAAGAAGTGGCAAACCTTTAGAGTTTGATGTATTCAGATTTGGGAACCAACAAAACTTATTTGGTTCCTTCTCTACACACATTGCCCCTATACTGCTCTCTAATTCTTTATCCATACTTATTTTATTGCGGTGTTATTTCTTCTTTTGCAATAGAATATCCTATCATCCCTTATTTCACTATGGTATGGGATTATTTTCCATTATGCTCCACACATGGCCCCTTGCTGGCCATATTTCAATCAATGATCATGTTTTGGATTCCTTACCATCTATTTTGAAACCAAATTATTTGCACTACTATTATTAGTGGTCAATTTGTATCACTTACTTCCTAATTTACACAAACCTTTCCCTTGTGTCAGTTCCTCAGTTGTTTTAGTTTGCAACAAAACTCTCCTCATAATTAATGATTCACCCTCTTTTGGTTTTCCTATTGAGCTTGGTGATCCAAGAAATTCTTGTTCTTCCACATAAGTTATCGCTGCACTTTTTACTTTCCTCTTGTTAACAGTCCCTTGGTGACATTCAATGCTCGATGTTCTTCACCTCCACCCTTGAAAAAAGGTTCCTCTG
Organism: Cunninghamia lanceolata; assembly: GCA_027924645.1. Classification (NCBI taxonomy): domain Eukaryota; kingdom Viridiplantae; phylum Streptophyta; class Pinopsida; order Cupressales; family Cupressaceae; genus Cunninghamia; species Cunninghamia lanceolata. The sequence continues at coordinate 837,886 of BSBN01000246.1, forward strand.
AATGATCTTCTATAAAATCCCTTTTCATCTCTTTAGTATCCATTATTGTAATAAGAATTATGACTTCCTCTATTATTTTGATAGAAACTCTTTATCATCTCTCCCTTAGTGGTGTGAATTTCTATCTATTTTGTAGTAATAGCTTCTCTCCTCATTATTATCTGCATGTAGTCTTCCTTCTCCACATCTTGATCCATGTCCTCTCTCTCCTTCTAGCTGAATTGATTTCTCTCCCACACATGAATATTGATGTCTATATAACCTTTTGATCATTCATGTAACATGTTGCGAATTTGATCCATTAATCCATCCACAATTCACTTGTATATGCCCCGTCATAGGTTCTTCCTTCCGCATTTTATTCCAACATAACTTTTTGGATTGATTCTTCAACCCACAAAAAATATGAGGATGTAAATCCCAATACATTCCTCTACTATGTCCTTGTTTATTACAATAAGTACATTGTATACATTGTCTTCTTTTAACTAATTTGTCCAAACTGGTGATATTCCTTTTATTTCCTTTACTCCTGACATATCCAAGGCCTCACTATTAACTCAATAGGGTCTCTAATTCCTTTTTGATACTTTCCCAATCCTTTTCCTTCATATCCCATTCCTCCCATGATTTTAAAACCAACAGTATCTAGACTTCCTTTCTATCTTCACCACAAGTAGTAATATTTGCAGGTTCAAACACTTTGTCATCTTCAAACTTATTCTTATCATCTAAAGAAGCTTCAAATACCACACACAAATCATTTGTATCATATGAAACATCATAAATTAATGGATTAGCTCTTAGACATTCATTTATATTCCTGCAAGCTGTGAGTGATTGACTCAACTTATGATTTTGTTCCCTCAATCTTGATATTTCATCCTTCTGCAAACTATTTTCCTCCTCTAACTTCTTTAGTTTTCTTTCCAAGGATTCATTCTTCCATTTAACCTTATCAATTTCATAATGTTTATTTTTATTAGGGAAGATGGTTTCTTCTTCCTCAATATCTTCCTCTTTAGTTTCAATGTTTTGAAGGTTTGTGGTATTTGTGTCTTGCCAAGTTAGTACTGCAGCTTTGTTTTTCCCTTTATTTTTCTTCTTTTTAGATTGGTCATACTTGACTTTATTCCACTAGTTTTCTTCTTTTGAAGATTCTATTGAAGATATATCCATGTGACCATATTTGTCTCTCTAATAGGTTCTTAGTACCTGAACTTGTTCTTTAGGGACTCTCTTAATTAGGTGGGCACCTCTTGGTGACATAAGGTTTTCTAATTCGTCACTTTTCAACATTGGTGAGTACATCTTAATTTCCTTCTATTTTACTTTCTTGTGGTGAGTTATAGGTTCCTTCACCATCCTTTGTTGTTTAGGTTTATTCTTTCTCCCTTTATCTCTTCTCAACTGAAAGTCAAAATAATCTTTCCCCAATAGTTCTTCACAATTTCTTACAATCTCTTGCTTTATCTCTTCTTATATATACAATTGTTTGTTTACTTCTTCTGTAGAAATCCTTCTACTTTTAAAAGGCATAAAGGGTGACTCCTAGTCTCAAGTTTGTAACTGTTCAAAGTGCCTCTTCATTATGGGAGATAATTTTTTGTTTGTAAACATGTCATTCGTTAAAATTATTAATTTACTTCCTTCTCTTATACTCTAGGATCCAAATCGCCAGGTACTATGCTTCCTTCTGTATCTCTTATCTGTAATATACTTAGCCTTACCACATCATCCAAGTATTATTCATCTAAATTTAAGGATTTGTTTATGGATTTATTATTTGTGGAGATTGATTCCCTTCTTTACTCAGCATTTTGGCTACACCCACAATAGTGTCCTCATAGGCATACTCATCCTCTTCTATTCTTTTTCTTCCGCAACCCTTCTGGTGTGTTCACCCTCTATTTCCTTTTCCTTTTGAATTGTTTTATGGTACCACTCCTATTTATCTTGGGTATGTTTTCTCCTTTTCTCTTCCATATTCACATCCATTGCAAATTTTATGATTTCACCAATCTCTCTTAGTTTCTTGTTGTCTCCTTTGACCATAGGTGTTTTTGATATAGTTTTTCATTAATCCTTATGTATCCCATGGTTGACTTACTTTGAATGGTTACATCTTTTCAGGAATCTATTGAGACCCCTTCCCCTTTCCATTTGTCATCCCTTAGGTGCCTGCTCCCCTCTCTCAAGGGTAGCACCTAAGAGATTTCTACCATAACTCTTGAAAAAAAATGTCTCTTTCTTCCTCTTATTCTCCACTATCCTTACCAGGGTCCTGCAATAGAACCAAATGTTGGCAAGAGAAATAATAGGACACAGTCCAGAGGTCTAAGCCTATCTTACTCTTATGTAGTCTTTCTACCCCAGCAGTGATCGAATGACATATATTTACTCTAGGAAATAACATAATATGGTAAGATTGCATCATATTCAATATATAATAAACATCATAAATGTTCAAATATTACACAATAGTTCTCATATATTAAGGCTTGTTAAGGTGTGTTAGGGTGTGTTTAAGACTATTTAAGGCCTATATGACCCATAAATGGGTCTAGGGATGACCCAAATGGTACCACGAAGCCTTTACAACATATGATAATGTCATATAAGGTATAGTGGTGTAGTTTGTGGTACTTCTAATCACCTTCTAACAATGACAAGTGTCCAAACTTGTCATAATGCTAGTAAGGTTCCAATGTAACTTCCCTCTTACATGTTTTTACACATCATAAGAATTTGTTATATGTAATCCCCGTAATGATGAGTCAATATGCTCTTATGCACCTTCCAAAATATTGACACATGGCCAAACATGCCAACTCAATGTGTGATGCCAACTTGATCATCTGAGGATAAAATCCACTAAAGACAAAAGTAGTGCCACCTTGAAATGGGACACCAACTTTCCCAAGTGAGGACAAAATCACTAAAGATTAAATAGTAAAACAAATAAAATATTAAATATGAACATTATGAATGCAAGGTTGAGACACTTTTTCCTAACATCTTGTCGCTTGTTGAATACCATGCAAGAACAAAAGAAAACCTTCAATATTGAAATGTAACAACATTATCAAATCAAGCTCTAGAAGATATGAGGCCCATGGCCTCTCTACACCAACTGAACTTCTTCATGCTTACTATCTTAGAGAGAGAATCTACAACATTCTCTAAGATGTCCACTTTCTAAACATTAATCTACCACCCTCGACCATTTCCCAAACATAGTGATAATGAACATTAATGTGATTTGTGTGGGCATGAGACATTGAGGTTTTATCCAAATAGATGACACTCTGACTATCAAATCCAATTCTAACTTGTTTACATTAAAAAATAATACCCTAACACAACCTTTGTAGCCATAATACCTCTTTATAGGAATGTGTCGCAGCCATGTACTCTACCTCTATAGTGGAAAACACAACTATAGGTTTTCATTTTCTCATCCAACTAACTACTTCTCTAAACAAAGAGAAGACATATCCACTTGTAGACTTCCTGCAATCTAAATCATGAGCCCAAAAAGAATCAATAAATTCCTATAAATCAACCATCCTACCAACATCATCAGCCCCATGATAAAAAATACAATCATTAGATGCTCCATGCAAATATCTAAAAACATTTTTAACATAAGACTAATGTTCTTTAAAATTGTTTAACATAAACCTACTTAGAACATCCACTACTTGGAAAATATCAAGTCATATATATACCATGACATACATAAATCTTCCAATAGCACTGGAATACAAAACCTTCTAAATCTCTTCAAGATCATCGATTTTAGGACATTGTTCTAGAGATACCTTGGTGCCAACTACAAATGGAATACTAAACCATTTGTAATCTTGCATAGAAAAATGCTACAAAATAGTGTCAACATACTTCTTTTGATTTAACCATATTTTTTTGTTAACCCAATCCTTGTAAATTTCTATACCTAATATATTTTAGAACCCCTAAATTTTTCATATCAAATGTACTGGATAACTAACCCTTAAGTTCTCTAATCATTCCCTTATCATTTCCAATATATAATATACCATCAACATATAGGACAATGATTAGTAATAGATCATTAATTAATTTAAAATAAACACAACAATCAAGTTCACTTACAATAAAGTCATGATCCAATGTGAAAGAATTGGATTTATAATACTACAATCTTGGTGACTAATTCAAACCATATAAAGATCAAATTGAGATACAAATCAAGTGCTCATGTCCCTTCACCACAAAATTGTTACGTTGTTTCATAAATATTTCATCATCAAGATCCCCATATAGAAAAGTTGTTTCTACATCGATTTTATTTAACTCTAAATCAAATGTAGTAGCAATAGATAAAAGATATATAATAGAGTTTAATTTAGCCACAAGAGAAAAAATCTCTCTAAATTCTACTCCCTCAACTTGGGAGTAACCCTTAGCCATTAACTGGGCCTTGTATTGCTCCAACTTACCATTTTCTCCAAATTTCTTTCTAATTAACCATTTACAACCAATGGCTTTCGTCCCCTTGGGTAGCTCAATTAAACCTCATGTGTCATATTTGTTCAAATCCTTCATTTCATCTTTCTTGGAATCTAACTAGGACTCATGCTCATCTAAAGACAAAACTTCATATATCTATGTTCGTTGTCAATTAATGATAAAAAAATACATAATTGTGATAAGGACTACATAATTGAACTAGATTATGTTATCTAGTGGACCTTCTGAGAGGTGTACAAATATTTTCCTATTATTTCTCATCAAAACACAAATATGAATCTTCTCATTTCTCATTTTGTCCATCTTGTTATTGTTTTGTATGTGCACCTTCTTCAAATAAGTCTTAATATCAAATTTTACTATTTTGTTGGAGTAGCCAAGATCTACTTGCAAGTTCAAAATATTCACAAATGAATATGCAAAGCAACAAAGACAAAACTATAATACAAAGTGAATCAAAATCTAAAGCTTACAATATATAATATGTTCATTGTATGTGTAGGACAAGGAGAAGGAAAAATGGTAGGACTGAACAATTGACTACCTCTCTAAAGATGTGACACATGTGAGCATACTTGTGACAATTGTGAGGACACATGTAGAGTCTACATTTGGTGAGACCAAAAGGAAAAAGTATCTAAGTGAGCTTAAGATGTAGGGTGAGTAGGATTAATTAGTTAAGTTATAACAATTGTCACACTAACAACATGCAAGGATGGGTCTTACCAACAAGGCACGATGGGGTACCCATGTACAAAATATTTCTCACAAATGGAGAAAAAGGAGAAAACCCTGTGGTGCTATACAAAGACACTAGAGTCTCATGAATATTGATAAATTGAATAAGGTACATAGCTGAGATGCATGAACATGAATGAAATAATTTTTAAATGGTATGTGTTACATCTCATTGAGGTGCATGGGTAACCAGCTACTACATTCACTTAGTATGTAGGAGAAAAAATATGGATACATAGCTCACTCCAAAGTGAAACCAACGAAGCCTTAGCATAACCACGCAATACTTCCCATAATGCTAACAAGGGAGAGGTATTGGTAAATAAACTAAAATGTGGCATAAAGGTGTCCAAAGGGATGCAACATTAGGTCCAGTATGATGTACGAGAAACCAACTACCAAATAGGGGTATACAATGCATAAGACACACATGCAAGAGGATTATGAAGTTTGTGTTTGCAAAACAAGGCATACACAAGAAATCCCATGACACTTTATTATTAGTAAATAAGAAACAATATGATGTACAAGAATCCCCCAAAAGAACGCAATATCATATTTGGCACTTTATTTTAGTGCGTTTACAAACAAATGTGCAAAGAAAGAGTTCTTACAAGTTATCCAGAAAGGATGATTTATTTAGTTTATGCCATGATGTGGCCATGAGAAGACAGTTTAAACATGGTTTATGGTCACCAAAAATGACAAAAATTGAAAATTAAAGCCCCACAAAATAAATAATGGCTTAAATATGCCCCGTGAAAAAATTGCAAAATTTTGAGTATAATTGTGCAAGTTGGAAGCCTAAATTGAATGTTTATAACACAACGATTTTACAAATTTCTAGGAAAATAGGCTTTCCTATGCAGAAAAATACTTGTGCCATTATATTCCTTGCATTTTTCTAATAATTTAAAGAATGGTTTACTAAATTTTGATAACATGAGCAAAAGTTATGCCCTATTGAAAAAGGGTCAGAAAAGAATGCAAAATCTAATATTTTGGAGGCAAATTTTGGAGAAATATAGTAAATGAGAAAAAAATTAATTACACCACTATTTAGTGGATGGAACCAAATTTTCATTGACTATTCAATTTCAAAAAATCAACTCTTGGGGTACTAGATCTTGTAAAAATAAAAAATACTCCCATTTATGAGCACAAAAAAGAGCCCCGTGGCCCCTTGGTGGCCACAAGGGCAGCTCAACTAGTTTGGGGAACATAATGGTGGCATTTCTAGGAAGAGCCACTCAAGAGAGATATTTGGGTGGGTAGTTAATAGAAACTTCTAGTGTTTGGTCATTATTTACAAAGACCATTGGTTGGTTGTTGTGATAATGACTACTACAATGATTGTGACATGAGTTGTTTATCAAAGTTAAATACTACCAGAGATAGATGAAATAATGACTTCTAGACATTAAAATCAACCTTAGTTACAAAGAGATTGAAGAGCATCATCAAAACCACTTCTTGGAGAGGTTATCTATCAAAATACCAATGAATTTTTTGAATAAATTTTTTGAAACAATTTAACTCTTTTGACAAAACAACAAACTGTTACAAATTTTATCAATGCCTAAACCCTACTAAATTTTACAAACATTTATCACTGGAGAAAAAGAAAGTCAAACACTATTAGATCTATGGAGGTGATTTAGAGGGTTGGTATTGAGACTGTGAACATGATTTGGTATGGCCTAAAATAGAGATTCCCTATATGGTCTAAAGCTCTCTATGGTGGATTGTTTCTATTGTACTAACTTCTTGTAGGTCTTGTGAAGATCTCTATACTTCTTTAGAGCTACACCAACTTTTTGAGTCAATTTATGACACCACATAAAGAAAGATAGGGTTTACATGCTCATGGTGACTTCTTTCCTTCATTATTTATTATAACACTCCATTCTACTTCAGATTTGCCTCTACCCTACTAGGGCACACACTCTTTGATCTCATATCATTGCTATTATGGAGGTGGAAACACAATTCACAGGGTTGACTTAGGAAATCTCCTAAATAGCACCAACCCTTTCTCTTCTTGTGTGTGCAGGTCGTATTCAATGGAACTAGACAACAACAAGTGAGAGGAAGTAGGAAGGCAAACATGCGAAGACACCCATATCAAAATATTCTATAAAACCCTAATTTGGGACCAAGGTGCCTAGTGCCCTTGACCCCCTTGTTTAAATGACTAAAACATTCTGGAAGCAAGTTATTATAGCTCTATTCATCCCCTTCCTGCCATTGCTTTCTGGGTTGTCAATAGTTTCAGGTCTGTAAGTCCTATTTTCTCTATTTTAGCCCTAGAAACCCTAGATTTGGTAATTTGTCCTAAGATATTTCTTCTTGGATATAAAGGGACAAATCAAGAGAACTCCTATCTCTCCTTTGAGGATTGTAGTTGAGGATGAGTCTCCTTGACTTGTGTTCCAATGTTCATGTAGAAGAGGGTTTGACCTAGTTTGGGATTTATAAGCTAAGTCACCTTTTTTGATAGTAATTTCAAGTGTACCTTGTGATGTTTGTTGGTGATCATTTGATGGAGTACTTATTTTAATTCATGAGGATGTCCTTCTTTTTGATGAAGATTTCACTTGTGGACCACTTTGTTAAGATTGAATGGGTGTGGAAGGAGGTACCACAAAAGGAATACCTACTAGAGTCAATGCTTCACTATCATCTTGTGGTAAACCTATTGTAATATTCACTATTTTCTCCAAACTTCCATCCCATTCTTCTTTCTCTATCATTTTCACATCTATGCTAATTATCACTTTTTTGGTTATTGGATTATACAACTTGTAAGCTTTTATGTCCTCATTGTATCCTACTAAGATACAATTTTCCTGCTTGTTATCAAGTTTATTTGTCAATTCATATAGGACATGTGCATATTCCACACATTTGAACACTCTTATATGAGCAACACCATACTTTCTTCCACTCCATGCTTCCTCTAGAATTATGTTCTTGAAACTCTTGCTTCGGCATCTATTCATTATGTAGATTGTACATGTTATAGCGTCTACCTAATACTCATTTGGTAAATGTTTGGCATTCATTATACTTATGGCCATGTCAATAGTTATTATATTCTTTCTCTTTGCCACACCATTCTACTTGGGTGTGTACCTAACAACAAACTACTTTTGTATTCCATGATCCTTGCAAAAATTCAAGACCTTTGTCTATTCTTATAACTTTAGTATAGTGCTTGCTTTTCTTCTCAACTAGAGATTTGAATTGGAAAAAAATTCAAAAATATTATTCTTATGTTTTAGGAAATACACCCATTTTTCCTGGTGTAATCATCAATGAATGTAAAGAAGTGAAAAAAATCCACCAATTCAATGTGTTGACATTGGTCTCAACAAATCTGAGTGAACAACTTCCAATGGTGCCTTTTCTCTAACTAGCTTTCTAGTTGGGAATGACTCTTTGTGTTGCTTTTACAAAACACACATTTCACATACTCTATCTAGTTTTTCTATTAGTGGTAAACCTTTTACCATATTTTTCTTGTGTAACAAATTTAGACCCCCAAAATTCAATTGTCCAAATTGTAAGTGCCAAAGATAGTTCTCATCTTTTATTCCTTATTGAAAATATATCTATGATATCACTTAATCAAAAGCTTGATTAGAATTTTTTTATGAAAATCTTGAAAAAAATTACACTTGAGGAAGTTCTGACTTAGTGATATCTTGTTGCCAGGTTGAATGTCAAACTTCTTGAGATAATTCAACTCTCAAATCTAGTTTTAGTGTTAAGGGAATAATTCTATTGTTGGTCATTTGAACTTTGGCTATTATTTGATTTCTTGAAAATTGGTCTACAACTACACATTGTTTATTTTGAATGACACTCTATACCCCTTCTAAAAAAATTCCAAATGATCATCGAGTTATTCTTTAAAATAGGAACAAATTAAACACTTGAAAGAAGATTTTTCTCCTCCTCCTTAGTTAGAAAATTGACATTTCCTTTTCCCATGATTGGCACTCCATTATCATTGTGATGAAGGGGGTAAATCATAAAACACACAATAATAGAAATTAAACATAGAGAATAGAACTTTCTTTTATTGATCTGGGCAACTCATTACATTACAGAAGCTTAATTACAATCAGAGGAATCAGTCCCCTACAGGTTGCAACACACTACAGCTACCATCACCAGGCTCTAGAATCTTCCACCTTCTGTAACCCCCAAATCAGCTAGGGTTTCTGTTTTCCCACCTATTCTTGACTCTACACTTGCCCCCTTAACTCTCCTCTACTGCCTAGGGTTCCCAAAAATGGTTATTAATAGCTTTTTTGGCAGCCAACAACCTAATTTCAAATTTTGCATCTCCCTCCAAAAATAGGTCAACTTCCGGGAGCCATAACTTTTGATCCGGGACTCTGATTGACAAACTATTTTATGCGTCAGAAAACTCGCGGGGTGCTCTACATGCTAAGAACCAAATCTGCCGGTTCTAGCCATTTTCGGGCCCGTACGAGGCTGTTTAGTGCCTCAAACTTGAGTTTGAATAATTTTCAGGCATTTTTTAGGAAACAAAAACTTTAATATCTTTCATCTCGTAAATGATCTTCATGTGATTCCTTCGCCAAAGGTCTTATATTTCCATTATGTAACTTCCTATAAATTTTGACTTCACTCCGTGCCCAAATGAAAACTTTCTAAAAATAGTAGTTTGGGAAAACTGAAAGTTCTACATTATTATTCAGGTGATTATGAAACCAAAAACACTAATTATGGAAAGAAATGAAAACAACTACAATGATTTTGAATTAACTTCTTTTTGGGTGATGCAAGATTGCCCTTACACCACTGGATGCTCCTACATTAGACACCCAGGGTAATTTGAGAAGTGACCCTATCACGTCTCATGTGTTTGTGTGAGGAAAACCCAAATGGTCAACCTTTGCCTTAGACAACCAAGAAGAATCTTCAATAGGCCTTCCTTTCCATTTTACTAGATATTCTTCATATTACTTATTTCAAGTACTTCTTCCCACATGACTATCCAAGATCTCTTCTATCTCCTCTGTTGAAGTAGATGCCAGAATACTCCACTGTTCTTCTGTTGATCCATCCTCTATTCCACCTTCATGATATTCTGATAAATTAGCAATGTTGAAAATAGGAGAAATATTGATCCCACTCGGTAGCTCTACCTCATATGCATTTCCTGAATCATGTTTCTTCAAAATTTTGCATGGTCCAAATTTCTTCATTTTTAACTTATTGTATGTTCCAATTGGGAACCTTTCTTTTCTCAAGTGAACCATGACTTCATCTCCTACCTGGAATTCCTTATATCTCCTCTTCTGATCTACCTTAGCCTTGTACTGAATATTCATTTTATTAATGTGCTTTCTCACCTCTTCATGCAAATTCTTCAGATGTTCTGCAAAGTCTTTAGCTTCAACACTTGTCTTTTCTTCGTTGTCCAGCTTCCTTAACTTAGAAGCATTTCTTGGGATATTGCCATATACAATCTGGAATGGTGATTTATCAGTACTCCTATTGACAGAATTGTTGTAAGCAAATTCTGCCTGTGGTAAAATCAAGTCCTATCCCTTAGGCTTATCTCCTACTAAGCATTATAGTAGGTTACCCAAACTCCTATTCACCACTTCAGTTTATCCATGAGTCTGTGGATGGTGTGCAGAACTAAACTTCAAATCTGTCTTCAACTTCTTCCACAATGTCCTCCAGAAATAACCAACACACTTGGTATCTCGATCTAAAACTATGCTCTTTGGTAGACCATGTAGTCTCACCACTTCCCTGAAAAATAACTCTGTAATATGAACAGCATCATTAGTCTTCTTACAAGGTATAAAATGTGTCATCTTTGAGAATCTGTCCACCACCACAAAAATAGAATCATGCCCTCTCTGAGTCCTTGGTAAACCAAGAACAAAATTGATACTAATATCATCCCACGGCTTCTCTGGTACAGGTAATGGTTGATACAATCTTGTATTTGACTTGTTCCTTTTGCCATCTGACATACTCTGCAACTCTGCACAAACTTCCTCACATCTTTCTGCAACTGTGGCCAATAATAATTTTCACCAACAATAGAAATGGTCTTATCTCGACCAAAGTGTCCAGCCAATCCTCCACTATGCTTCTCCTTAATCAGGTTCTCTCTCATGGAACTCCTCGAAATGCACAACTGGCTTCCTCTAAACAACATGCCATCTTGGATTATGAAATCCAACCATTTTGTCCTATCCAAAGTAATAGGCTCCAGACAAGCTTTCCAAGCCTCTGCAAAATCTAGATCTTCAGGATACAAACTTTTGAGCTCATCGAACCCAACAACCTCTATCTTCATTTCTGTCAACAAATTTTGCCTTCTGCTCAAGGCATTTGCAACTCTGTTGGACTTCCCACTCTTGTGCTTTAAAACAAAGGTATAACTCTACAAAAACTCAACCCATTTTAAGTGCCTTTGGTTCAACTTCCCTTGACTATTAAGATACTGCAAAGCCTGATGATTAGTATATAAAACAAACTCTTTTGGCAACAAATAATGTCTCCATTTCTTCAAAGCCTGAACTATTGCATAAAATTCCTGATCATAAACAGAATACTTTTTCTTGGCATCATTAAGCTTCTCACTAAAATAGGCAATGGGCTTACCTTCTTGGCTCAAAACAACTCCTATACCACTACCACTAGCATCACAATCTACCTAAAATACCTTATTGAAATCTGGAAGTGCCAAAACAGGTTGTTCTACAACTTTCTGCTTCAATGTATCAAAGCTCTTGTCTGCTTCTTTAGTCCATCTAAACTCTTTTCTATCCCCTCTCATTGTCTCAGTGAGGGGTGCACAAATGCTACTAAAATTCCTGATAAACTTCCTATAAAAACTTGCCAAACCATGAAAAGATCTTACCTCCGTTGCACTCCTTGGTGTAGGCCATTCAATGATAGCCCTTACCTTTTCTGGGTCCATCTTAAGACCTTCCTCTGAGACAACAAATCCTAGGTATATCAACTCTTTTTTTGCAAAACTACATTTCTTCAGATTAATCAGCAACTTCTCCTCCCTCAGCTTCTTTAGAACTCTTCTGATATGCATCAAATGCTCATCCCAAGTCTTACTAAAAATTAAAATATCATCCAAATAAACAATAACAAAACTTCCCAAAAATTCTTTTAGTACCTCATTCATGAGCCGCATAAATGTGCTCGGTGCATTGGTTAGCCCAAATGGCATGACTAACCACTCATACAAACCTTCCTTTGTCTTGAAGGTTGTCTTCCATTCATCTCCTTCTCTGATACGGATCTAGTGATATCCACTCTTTAGGTCAATTTTCGTGAAGTACTTGGCTCCACTCAAACAATCCATTATGTCATCCATTCTTGGCAATGGAAATCTATACTTGATCGTTATCTTATTGATGGCTCGAGAGTCTGTACACATCCTCCATTCTCCATCTTTCTTTGGTGCTAGTATTGCAGGTACTACACATGGACTTAGGCTCTCCCTTATCAGTCCCTTCCTCAACAACCCCTGAACTTGTCTGTTCAGCTCTTCATTCTCTGCAGGGGTCATTCTGTGGGTTGCCTTGTTTGGCAAACTGGCTCCTGGTATCAAATCCATATGATGACTTATCTTCCTTACTGGTGGTAAACCTTCTGGTACATTATCAGAGATAATGTCCTGGAACTCTTCCAACATATCTGAAACTTCTGCTGGTACATCTTCACAGTTCTCTTGACTAATCTTGGGAATCAATGCAAAGCAATGATGCTCATGCTTCATTCCCTCCAAAAATTTCCTACCATCTACCAAACAAATTCTGGTAGTACTACATACCTTTTCTTCCACCTCCTTCAAAGGCTTCAACTTATGAAGAACTCCATCCTTTGTTAGGGAATATGTGTTTGCATAGCCATCATGGACAGCGCTCCTATTATACTGCCACGGCCTCTCCAACAGCATATGACATGCATCCATTGGTATGATATCACACAGCACCTCATCATGGTAGTCACCAATCTTGAACTTCACTAAACACTATTCATTGACCAAAGCTCTATGGTCCTTCTGCAACCATGCAATCCTATATGGATGTGGATGCTTTCTTCTTCTCAACTTCAACTTGTCAACCATCTTCTCTGAAACAAGATTATCAGTGCTTCCACTGTCAATAATAATATCACAACACTTACCTTCACATTTGCACCTTGTGCGGAATAAACTCTTCCTCTGATTGGGTTCTCTCTCCTCATTCAACAAAGTTCTTCTGACAACTAGGGTTTCTCCCCTTTCAGCATCTTTAGAATGCTCAGACTGTGCATCTTCATCTACATGTGCAACTCATGCATTACCTTCAGGTCTTCTATTCGTCCTTCCTTGATGTTGTGGACACTCGTATGCTCGATGCCCTTCTTCTCCACATTGGAAATAGGTTCCTCTAAAACCTCCTCTTCCAGGTCCTTGCCCAGGTTTGCCTCTTCCTCTTCCTCTTTGCTCACCATTGTTTTGGTCACGAGGGTGGTAGGTATTATCACCTCTCTGATTTTGACTGGTACTAGCTTCTTCACTTTTCTTTGCATCTTCATTTCAGCCCCCATAGGGTCTTCCACCAGTCCTTCCGCCTTGACCTCTTCCCCTTTGCTTGCTGTCAAATCTTTTATTCAGCTTCTTTTCCACCTTCAGGGAAAACTGGTATGCATCTTCTATGGTAGTCATTCTTACTAGGCTCAACTCCTCTTGAATACTTAGCCTCAACCCATTAATGTAACGGGCTACCTTCTCCTTGTTGGGCTCTGCATGGCCTGTCCTGCTAGTAATTTTATAAAACTCTTCTGTATACTCCTTAACAGACTTGTTACCTTGCTTTAGTCCTTGTAGCTTCTTCAGCAACTCCATCTCATAGTCCACAGGAATGAACTGCTTCTTCAATTTCTCCACCATCCAATCCCATCTGGTGATCTTTCCTTTTCCTCTTCTATTCCTCTCTAATTGGACCTCCTTCCACCAAATATTGGCGTGGCCCTTCAACTTTGTTTTTGCAAACTTAACCCGATCTGGGTCCTCCACATCTTCATACTCAAAATACTCTTCCATGTCATTGATCCAATCAATAAGCTGTTCTGGATTCAAATCTCTAGAATATGTAGAAACTTTGATCCTGGGCCTCTTTCCGATCTTCGAAATGGCCCTCAACAACCTAACTTCTGCAGCATCTCCGGTGGCTTCTTGTTCTTCCTCAGATAGCTCTTCTTCAGCTTCATCTTCACTTTCTTCTCTTACCCTCGGCTCAAACCCTCTTCGTAGCTCCTCTTGCAATGCATCGATTTGTCTTTGTAGGGCTCTAAAACCCTCTTCCGTCAAAGCATTCCTCCCAACATGATTTCTTCATGGAGGCATCTTGGTCTCCGCAGCAAACCCACAACCTCAGATCCTGGTACAAACTGCCTCACGGTTGGCGATCTGTCTAGACACTCAGGAACCCTTGCTCTGATACCACTTGATGAAGGGGGTAAATCATAAAACACACAATAATAGAAATTAAACACAGAGAATAGAACTTTCTTTTATTGATCTGGGCAACTCATTACATTACAGAAGCTTAATTACAATCAGAGGAATCAGTCCTCTAGAGGCTGCAACACACTAGAGCTACCATCACCAGGCTCTAGAATCTTCCGCCTTCTGTAAACCCCAAATCAACTAGGGTTTCTATTTGCCCGCCTATTCTTGACTCTACACTTGTCCCCTTAACTCTCCTCTACTGCCTAGGGTTCCCAAAAATGGTTATTGTTGATGCTCAGAATTGCGCTGTTTCCAACACCAACATGGGAAACTCTGAAACGTGGGAATGCTTTTCAGAGTGACCTCCAGATTTTAAAGAAGCTGGCTCTTCTTTATCTCAAAAATGTGTATGGGAAAAAGGGGAAGAATGAAACAGAATCACAAATGTAACTAAGAAAAAAATTATGGCGATGCGCCTGAATGTAATTTTGTATCTCAACACTTAAGTACAGTGAAACTATTTTAAGATTCAGTCACATTAAAGAGCAAAATGCATGATCAATGTAACAGATTAAAATGAACAGAATCAAAGACTCACAAATCAGAATGCTCTGTAATAACACAGAAAATATCAGCGAAGGCACAGAACTCTATCTTTATTAATGTTCAAGTTACATAAAAGGCACATAATCATGCACAGTTATACAAACTTTCTGAATCAAAAAACAGAACAAAGGCAAATGATATTACTGGCCACTACAAAAGATCCTCCAATTTCTCTAACAATCTATGATGCAGAAAATCTCTATCTCTTCCATCATGTCCCTGGTGCGGTGATCTGAACCCATACTTATAGCATGCAACTGGCCCAAAGATTGCCCGCATGATCAAATCCCAACGGCCTAACCAAACTAGCAGTTAACAGAAAGTGTCTGACAGAGGATCTCCCGCGAATCAAAAACGGTTAGCCACTCTACAAAATCATTGGCTGCAACAGATACATGTAACCCCACATATTTGAATCAGAGAGGGACGCGTGGCAGCATCTGATAGTCTTTTGCGACTATAAACCCTTGAAAAAGCTGGCACTCATGCACGCCTCTTTCCTGAAACTCCTTCATCTTTCTAGATCAATTAGAAACAAACACCTGGCATCCTCCGCGTGGCTTACTTAAGAAACTACAACTTCCTGAGGAAATACTGGATTCCGACACTTGGCAGCATCTGCGGCCCTTCCAAAAACACATGGTGCTTTCTGCTTTATTCAGAGTCTTTACTGTGGCTTATATCAAGAGTGCTCGGGCTTCGCCATCTGTCGCGGTCCGGTGAACTTTGAGGCTTAAAAGACATTTAAAAATGGGACCCACCATACAGCCTGCGCTTGAGCAGCTTCAAAAAGAAAAGGGACAGATGGCAACTTCCGCTGCTATAAGAGACTGTGGACGTGGCGGCTTCCGCTGCTATTTAAGAAACTTTTAGAAACTTTACAAAACCTCCACGGACGTTGCCACTTGGCGCTCTCCGCACAACTCCAAGAAACTTTATAGAAACATTATAGCTTTATAAGGATCACGCGGATGGTGACAGATGTCACACTCTGCTGAAACTACAAGAAACTAGCGGGGTCCACCATACAGTTTTCACTTAGCACTGAAAAAAGAAGGAACCAGTGGAAGACGACACTTGGAGCCTTCCATCGCAACCTTACGGGACACGCGGCACCTTCCGTGAAACTTCAGGAAACTTTATGAACACTCTCCGCTTCTGCCACTTAGCGCCTTCCGCGCTCACCAAAACTTTAAAAGGGGCCCGCTTCATTAAGAGAAACATTCAACATGAATGTTTGAAACTTTATCAAAACTTAAACGGGTGTCGACACCTGGCAGCTTCCGCCTCACTGCAAAAAATATGTGGCACTCTCCGCCGAAGTTACAGGGAACTTTAAAAAGAAACACGGCTGCTGACACGTGGTGGTTTCTGCTGCACCGAGAGAAACTTAAAAAAGGGGCCCGCCAGACTTTCTTTAAAAGGGCTTTGCAACTTATAAACAGATCCTCGGATGCCAACACTTGGCGACTTCCGCAAGACTCAAAAGGAACGCGTGGCAGCTTCCGCGGAACTCTTAGGAAACTTTATAATGTATCTCAGGTACTGACACATGGCAACTTCCGCTAAACTCTGGGACTTAGCAAAATTTTCAAAAAAGAAAACCCTCGTGCCCGCGCTGTGTGTCAAAAACATCACTGCAAAACTGAAACACTTAGAAACAAAACTGGACCCGCACTGCTGAAACTCAAAATCAACAATGTAGAGTATTTTACTCTACAGTTCATGGCGACCCCGAGGACTTTTGGGCCTGCTCAAAAAGAATCCCAAAAAGAGTATCTACACAGTAAACTTATAATTTCTGCAAGGCCGTCTGATACACAGACCACTCAACGTCAGATAAACCCTATTTATTCTGCAAGTCCTGGAAGGCCAAATCCAGGTTGATCATGTCTTTATGTGAAAAGCTTTGTAAAACATGAATCGTTGCCTTCAACTGGAAATCAAGCTAGGCCATAGGAATCAAAACAACTTCCACTTCTGATACGGATGAGGCATCTGTGAGGCCCTGGAAAATTGATTGATCATTCTGTCTGGCCAGCAAAAGAGGCTTGATTTAATCGACCATTAGGACCGTGTTGCTATCAAGAAAAGGAGAAGGAAGGCCCAACTGTACCAAATCTTCTATATATTTCTTCATGTCCTTTACTCCCTCCTTTACTACATCCAGGAGCTCCTGGCACGTAATTGCAGCGGAATTACAACTTAGGACCTCGTTCACCCTTTTGGCAGCAATCATTCTGTCATTGATCCCTGCGGCTGACAAAGTCTCATCAGATGTGTCATAAAGTTTTCCCAGGAGCAATTAAGAATCAGAAACTCTCATGGACACAATAGACAGAGTGGCCTGAACTGAGGTTTCCACCTTTTCACAGAGTTGCTGAGCATGTAGCAGGAAGGTTAAAGAGGGTCTGAGTTGGATCATCTCCTCGGAGATTCTTGCCCATACAGACGCATATAACTCCTTGATCAAATTTAAAACTCCTGCATTTTGTGGCCTATTAGCCAATTCAAGGGTCAATTGCTTGGCTGTCTGTTGCTCAGCCTGGAGTTGAGCCTGAATTGCAGCAACATTATTTTGTTCCTTTAACAGTTGCTGTTGCGACTGTGTGACCTGTTGGAAAGAATCCTAATGCTTCTTTTGCAATGTGGCCTTTTCCTGCTTTAGGGTAGCCAGAATAGACTTCACCTGGGTCAACTCCTGCTTTAATGAAGCGTTTTGGCTCTGTGTAGCCTGATGGATCTGACATGAAACAGTATTTTGCAACTGTTTATTTAGATCCTCAATCTCATCATTCTTTGATTTGAGCTCAGTAGCCAGAGCCTCACTATTTGTCTTTTCCTGAGCCAGACTAGCCTCCAACTTCTGCAACTTCCTGGATAATTTTAAATAATCAGTGGCTACAGTAGAAGTGGTTTCATTTAGCAGCTTGACCCTATCTTGTGGTCTGAAGAGTGACATATCCATTGCCACTACACTCATTGTGAAATCTTGAGGCTGCATCTGCTCATTTGGTTTGGCTACATTTGGTGACAAATGGGTCACAGTTAGCTGCTACTGAATTGGGTCAAATAGTGACCTCATATGTGGGACAGCCTGAGCTTTATTATCTTTCTTTTTCTTCTTGTCCATCCGGGCTTCCCTAGCCTTCTTAGCAGTGTCTGCTTGAGCTTGGAAGGTAGGGGGAGAGGCAATGTACCCGCCCGCAAAGGGATGACCTTGTGGCAGGCCATAAGGAAAGCCAAATGTTGGCTAGGAGGAATCTGAGGAGGTGCCCTCCTGGGAAAAGTGGGGGAAAAAGGAGGTAATGAAGTGGCCTGCAATGGCATGGCCTGTGTAGTGACAGGTGGGGTGAATTGAGAAATTGGCACAACAGAGGTGGCAGGGGATAATATTTGGCCAACTGGGATTGCCACCCCTATTGAAGAAGAAACAGATGGGGAAGATGAGGGAGAAGAAGCACATACCTGAGGGGCCACTGAGACACTTGGTGTTGGCTGCGACGAAGGTTCTACCTCCTCATCTGAATCAAGCTGAAGTTTCAGCCTCTTATGTTTCCTTGGCCTCTCCTCTGCTTGCTCTATTTCTTTCTCTTCTACATCTACCACTATTACCAGTGGTGTTTGTACAAAAGCAGAAGCTCCACTTATTGAAACTGATGGAGTCCCTCTAGGTGGTGAAGACACCACACTCTTTTGTTTCTCTAAAGTGCTGAGGGATTGGGGCCAGGCAGTTGCTGCAGTTGCAGATGATGTTTGTCCTGGGACCTGCACTGGGTGGGTGGATTCAGGTTCCTTTTCAGCTTCTTCACCCCTCTCTTTGATTTTACTTGTATCAGGGCTCGAGACAGGGGAAGGATGCCATTCGTCCCATATGGATTCCCACTTCTCATCTGTATCTATGTTGCCAAAAGAATGGGTTATTTCATAAATTTCCTGCCTATACTTCCAATAGGCTTCTACCTTCTCAACCTTCCATTCCCTATCTCTCAATAAATTCTTCCTTAAACCAGCGCTCATCTTGAGTTTAGGGTCATAAGCCTTCTCCTTTTTGTAAAATACCTCCCAAGGTCTGGGCCCCTGAAAAGGCAAGTCTGACAGTTCCGTATATAGATTAGGGGTGTCCTCCTTAGGGTTTCTTCTGTCTTCCCAGAAAGGATGACCCTCGTGCACAACGTTGGCACCAATCTTATTGTTCCTGACCCATGAGGCAACGAAACTGATAGGGTCGTATCTCCATTTGTCTTCAACTAAAAGAAGACCCAAGACAGCTAACTTCCTTAGCAGTAAATGCTCTACATCCTTGACTAACAGGGTCATGTTCTTCTTCACCCAGGGGAGATCATACATCTTTTTCTTCTTCTTCCCAGCCCCATACTCATTATCAACCACAGACACTTGCCGGGTGACCTCTAAAAAGGCTAACCTAGGGGTCAAAACCTTAGGTAGTAACATTGGTTCCCCATTGAAACCATGGACCCTGATAATAGTATGGTGAGCCGCAAAGAAATAATCGCAGGGAATGGGGGAATTTGCCATAAGGCCTTTGACACTCAAAGTCAATCTATTCTCAACCGGCTCTGGGTTTAGGTGAGTAAAAGCAGGGGCAACAAAAAGTTCCCAAAACTCATAAGGGTCAGATGACTCGGACAAAACATGAGTCCATGCAGACACAGGGATGGTTCTGTTTGGATCAAAACTTGGGTCATACATGTTTAAATGCATATATTGGGAAAAGAGGGCGTAATTTTGATATAGCATAAGGTGGAACAGATAGGAGGAATACCTGAAAACCCCTGTCGATTTGAAATTGGTGAGTTGTTCAGCCATGTAGTAGGCAATCTGCTCAGAGAAATCCAGCTGAAACTCTTGGGACCTATCAACAGTCTTCATTCTGAACAGAATGGCCAGCTACCAATCATAAACAGTTATGTCCTCCTTCAACCCGAAGATAAATGCTATCATAGATAGCGCTTCTTGGCTGGCTTGTGTAAACTGTGCCCTTCCTGTGGGCAGCGTTGGTAGTTGGGTATTGTCATCTCCCAACTGCATCTCTGCATTGAGAAACCTCAGTTGAAACTTGATGTTTGCCCACATCTTCTACATTTTAGCAACTGTGGGAAACGTGGCGGTGCTGTCATAGTGCAAGGCCAACATGTCCCTAATGGCGTTTGGTGTTATTTGCACCATGAAGGGTCCCTTCTGAATGGTGCTCGAAGGTGCATGAAACAATTCAGCGCATACCTCAATCAGGTCCGGGCATAAATGCACGCTTGGAACAATGAATTTTGCCAATTGAGAGGTCCAAATTTGCATGCCGAATGTTTTGAATTGTTTAGCTTTGGCCTTCAAGAGGCATCTCTGGTGTGCTCCTTCTCGCAGAGCTTTGCAAGGCTTTTGTAGGGCCGGTTCCATGATACCATCTACAAAATCAAGAACCTTTGTGGAGTCCACTGCATAACCGACCTCAGGAACCCTAGTCCTTGGATAGGTCCTCAATGGTTGCGAAGGTGCCGAAGCATATGATTTACTGGCAAGGAGACTATCAACAGACTCATAAATCCCAAGCCCCTGTTGAGAAGACTGTGCTTCTGCCATTTCTGTGCTTGCTGGAAACTGTATAACTTTCAAGAGCTGTTGGACTTTGCTGTGAATGAGTATGGAAGCTTGTAACAAGGACAAAAATCTTTGCAACAGGGAAGACACACTTAGGAAGCAGTTTCTTGCAATGAAAAGCAATAACAGGGAAACACTTAGCAGAAATAGCAACAAATGAATCTCGATTTAGGCTTTAAGTCGTGCTGTTGGGATATCTTAATGATGCATTAAGTGTCATAAATGGCATTTAAAACGGAAACAGTTATAAAATCTCAAGCGATCTGAGTGGGACAGAGTGTCAGACACGTCACAAAAAGCGGTTGCACTAGGTACCTTTTAGGAATTTTGGGGATTTGAGAGGCTCAATAACTACGGAAGTTTCGAGACTTTTAAGAGACTTTAAGCAGTGGCCACGTGTTTACAAAACACTTATTCAAACAAAAGAGCGGGAAAAACAAAGTAGGAAAACAAAGCAACGACAAAAAAAGAAACTATCTAACTATAATACACGGGGAAGGCGATGCTTAATTGAAATGCTTTAAGTAGATCCCATTGACAGGAATCTCCTTAGGCTCACCCTCCATACTTTTGAGCTCAAAAGAATTCTGCTGTTTACAGGAACGAATCCTATAGGGGCCAGTCCATAATGATTCAAATTTATTGTGTCGACCTGGCTTGGCAGCTCTCTCATCCCATTTCAGAACAACTGATCCAACCTCGAAATGAGGGTTTGAAGTTTTCCTATCAAAACAGTCTTTTATTATTTTCTAATGTTTCAACAATGATTCATGGGCTGAATCCCTTTTTTCCTGAACCTCCAGGAGCTCAGCAAGCCTGACCTGCATGGGGCCATTTTCCTCGATCTCGATTTGTTTCAATAACTGGAGAGCCAGAATCTCCAAACTCAGGGGCATCACGGCAGGTTTACCATAAACCACTTCATAGGGAGACATTTTTGTCACTTGCTTTGGTGTAATTCTGTCTACCCACAGCGCTATATTAAGCACTTTATGCCATTCTTTGTGATGATCAATGCCAATTCTTTTAATAAGTCTAATCAGATTCTTATTAGTTGATTCTGCTAAACCATTACCCTGAGGATAATAATTTGAAGAGGTCTTCAAGTAGATTCCGTACTTTAGTGCAAAATCAGATATCTTTGCCCCCCAAAATGCCTTAGCATTATCTGAAATTACAGTGCGAGGAGGCCCAAAGCGAGTAGTGATACCCTCTAGAAAATCTAGAATCACTTTTTCTGTTGCTTCTTTCAGTGGAACTGCCTCACTCCATCTGGTAAAATAATCTGTGGCAGTTAGGATCCATTTGTGCCCCATACTTGATACTGGATTGATCATTCCAATGAAATCTAGACCCCATTGGGCAAATGGTTCATCAACAATTATAGGACTAAGGGGCATCGCTGCATTCCTTCTCTTCCCTACATAGTACTGGCAAGATTGGCATTCTTTAACCAATTGATAACAGTCTGCAAATAAAGTGGGCCAGAAGTAACCTGCCTGACTTATCTTTATAGCTATGGTTTTTGCAGAAAAATGTCCACCTGGCACTCCATGGTGCATTTCATATAGTATTCTTTGGGCATCATCCTTTTCTATGCATCTTAAAAGTATGCCATCAGTGTTTTTTCTGAAAAGAACTTGGTCAATTAGAACAAAATGAATTCCTTGTTGCCTATAATACCTCCTTTTATCCTGAGAGAGCTCCTTTGGGAACATTCCATGTTTCATAAACTGGATCCTATTTGTTACCCAAGAATTTTGATCAACTTCTTGTATCCTTAACACATTTTCTTCTTCTGTTTCTTCAATTATCATTTGTTCCATATCTTGAACCATATACTAACACAGACCCCTACCTCTAACAAGTTTAGTTGGTCTGACCTCCACATCATATTCAAGAATCTTTGTAATCCAGTTTGCTCTTTTTTCAGTGATTTCTCCTTCCATAATATATTCTCTGACACTTGGGTGCACCACTAGTATCAGAATCTTATTACCTGTAACCATGTGTCTAAATTTCTTTAGGGCTTTTACTATAGCATATGCCTATTTCTCTACAAAGTTATATCTGGCTTCATACTCCCTAAGAGTTCTTGAGAAAAAGGCTATTGGATGCTCCCCTTCTTGCTTATCATCTTTCTGTGTCAGGACAGCAGCAACACTGAATTCTCCTCCATAAACATACATTATAAAAGACTTAGAGAAGTCAGGGTTCCTCAATACTGGGGCTGTTGAAATCGCTTTCTTGACCTCTTCAAAAGCTTGTCTCCCTTCTGCAGTCCATTTGAAAACCAGATCTTTCTTCAATAGAAGTGTAATTGGTCTTATTAGGCCTGCAAAGTCTGATATGAATCTACTGACAAAGTTAATCTTTCCCAAGAAGGACTGAACTGCTTTCTTATTGACAGGCAGAGACAGGTTCATTATAGCAGTGACTCTTTCCGGATCTATAGAGACCCCTTCTTTAGAAACTATATGCCCTAATAGATTACCTTGAGGTACTGCAAAAATGCATTTCTTAGGATTCAGAGATATTCCAAACTCTTGGCATTTCTTAAAAACTGCTTCTAAATGGTCAAAATGATTTGCAGCATTTTTAGAGAAAACAGTGAGGTCATCTAGATAGATTAGAATGATTTTATTTATGATCTCTCCAAATGCTAAATCCATTGCTCTCTGAAATGTGGCTCCAGCATTTGAAAGACCAAAAGGCATCTTTGCATAGGCAAATGTTCCCCATTTTGTGGTGAAAGCAGTCTTATGCTGATCTTCATCAGCCAACCAGATCTGGTTGTACCCAGAAAAACCATCTAGCAGAGAAAATCTCTCTGATCCAGCCACAGTCTGTAAAATTTGTTCCATAGAGGGCAAGGGGTAATGATCCTTCAAGGAAGCCCTATTTAGATCCCTGAAATCCACACAGAGCCTTATGTCTCCATTCTTTTTCCTGACTGGTACCAGGTTAGACACCCAAGTTGAGTGTTTAATTGGGAAAATAATCTTTGATTCTAATAGCTTCTGTAACTCATCGACCATCAGAGGTTTGATCCTAGGGTTTACTAGCCTCTGCTTTTGTCTAACTGGTTTAGATCCTTTTGTCAGCTCTATGGTGTGTTGAATGATACTTCTATCATAACCATGGAGATCTTCATAGGTCCAGGCTATGACCCTATCATATTTCTCACATAAATCAATTAATCTCTTCCTTTCCTGTTGAGTGGCCGAATTTCCAACTTTCAGTCTTCTTCCCTCACTAACCTGAATTTCAGAGTAGTCCTCTTTGTTTGCTTGGAATCTCTTCTTTTCTAGGCTAGCATCCTCAGGATCAAACAAGTTTTCCAGTGTAATCAGTCCCTTAGGGAGCTTGTTTGATTTCAGTTGAATGATCTAATCACCATATGATTCTTCAATTTTTGGTAGTAACTGATCAGCAAATTCCCCTGACTGTTGCAAAAATGAGAGTACTTGAAAATCATTCTCAAAAACCTGCCAATTTTCATCATTGTCTAGGATGGTTGGTCTCACAATAACTTTGACTGACTCATTATTGACCATTAGATCAGTTATTGGATCAAACTGTGAACCAATCTGTGCCATTCTATCTGCCTCAGAATTTTGGGCTCTAGGGACTACCTCTATATTGAAGGCTTCAAAATTTTCTATCAAATCCCAAATTCTGTGTCTATAAGATCTCATCCTTACATTCTTGGCTATTGCTTTCTCTCTTACTTGTTTCACCACTAGTTCTGAATCTCCCTTGACTATCAGTTTCTTAACTCCTTTCTTTTTTGCCAATATAAGTCCATGCACTAAAGATTCATACTCAGCATCATTATTAGTACAAGCAAAATGGAAGCGAATGGCTCTCAAAATCTTTTCACCATTAGGGGCAGTAAGACAAATCCCTGCTCCAGCTCCATTTTTGCTTCTGGCCCCATCAAATTTTAAGGTCCAGATTCCTGAGTCATTTATAGATTCTTGAGTCTGGGAGGACTCTTCCCTCAAGACATTAGGGATCTCTTGGTCTTCCTCAAATATAACATAAGTGCCTAACCCTGTTGAGTCATAGTTCCCAAAAGGATCACTCTGCATCATGGTTAACAACTGATTATCCTCCACTTGCTGATCATATTCAGTCCAATCCCCCATTTCTTCAATAGAAACCCTTTCCTCTTTATTTAACATGGCATGGGCTGCTTCTAATTTTGGGGTTGGTTCATTAGTGATATGGTCCTTTGACAATGGTTCTGACAGTACCTTCATCTTAGTCCCATATTTGGTCCTTATGATGAGATGAGACCAATCAAGTGACATATAACCTCCTATCTTAGCTGTGAAATCTCTGGATAGGCATAAGCCAAAAACAAGAGGAATATCTATGACTACAACATCTTGATTAACAATTATATTGGGACAAGTATACAGTTGTAATGGAAGTTGTTTAATCTTCCCTATTGTTTGTACAGACTTCCCATCTAACTGCATAACTCCTTTTGCAAGTGGTTCATATTTTATCTTCAAAGCATTTGCTATTTGCTTTGACATCACTGTGGTACTAGCCCCAGAGTCTATCATTGCATTGTGTAATAACTTCTTCCCAACTATCAAAGTCAAATAAAAGGGATCTGGCTTGGATTTACTTACCTCCGGTGCATTGTTCAGAAGTGCTGTTGTTTGTAGAGAAACAGTGTCTTTGAGCTTCTCTTTATCAGTAGGTCCTCCTTTGGCAATAGTCTGTTTAGGCATAGCTTGGCCCTGTAAAGCTTCTTGCACCAGTGTCTTTTGTTTAGGAATAGCTAACATGTCCCATATTGACACATGTGCTAGAGTTCTCTTCAACTGATCCACCACATTCACAAGTCCTATTGCTTGTGTTCTGGGATAATAAGGGTACCTTGCTTTTTCTTGAACTTGTCCAGAAACTACTTGATTCTGCACTGGATGGGGTATTTCTTGCCTAGTAACTGTATTTTGATGATCTTGAAAAGGTGGAACTCCCATAATTTCATTATTTGTAACTCCAGGCTATTCCATCATCCTCCTCTTGGCTCTAGTATAGTAATCTGATTGTACCAATGGCTTCTTAGAAGTTGAAGCTTCATTTAAGAACACTGACTCTTCATCTTCAATCCAAGAGAAAAGAGCATGCTTAGGGGCTATTTCTTCTTCTTGCTGTAAAGACATTCCTTGCATCTGAGCCATTAGAACTAAACTTTGCATGCCAGGGGATTGATAGGGCTAAGTGTCAGAAGTATTTGGAAATTGTCCATCTACTTTTCTTTGCTCTACTATCTTTTGCTGTAAATTACCTCTAGGACAATCTCTGGGCATGTGTACATTATTACAAGGAAAACACCAGGCATTGTTGCTATCTGCATAATTATTCTGCCCCGGGACAATCTCTCTGTTTGCATTGGGAGGAACAGTCTGCAGGGGTGTAGGGACTGCAACTAGTTGGTTTGACGATTGAGGGTTATTTTGTCTTTGGGAGCCCTGATATTGGTTTGGCTGTGGAGGAGGTCTATTCCCTTGATAACCTTGATATTGGGGTCTCGGATAAGGATTCTGTTGTCTCTTTAGGTTAATTATTTCATTCAAAAATGTTCTCAGGATGTTCTTGACATCATCCATCTCTGAAGACTGGGTAGGGGCAGCAACTTTAGCAGGTTGTTGGGGAAACGTATACATGGACACAGGTGGGGTTATGGGATTAGGAGCTTCTTGAGGCAATGGTAGGGTAATATCTAGAAACATAGGCATAGGAGGCCTTGGGGGCAATTTTCCAGCATCTATCAAATTATTTTCAGCTCTGACTGCATAGTCATAGGCTTCTGGCAGGGTCTGACCTCCAAGTGACTGAATCATTACTGCTATATCTAAATTGAGGGCTTTAAGATAAAACACTATGGCCATACCTGGTAATGGTCTTGCTGTAGCAGGAATCCTTTCCCAAGTCTTCTAAAATCTAGAATTGAAATCAGTCATTGCCTCTTGCGGTGCCCTTTTGATGGTGATCAGTTGTTGTAACAGAGAAGATTTATCACCCTTTTCCTTGAATCTTGCAAAGAAAGCGTCTCCAAGTTGATCCCATGTAGAAATTGAATTTGGGGTCAAAGATCTATACCAGTCCAGAGCCTTCCCCTTAAAAGAAGCTGCCAAAAGCCTTATAGCCACATTTTGCTGTGTGATCACATGTATCGCACAAACATCAGACACATCTTGTAGATGTTCTTCAGGTGTTTTAAAATCCTCTCCACTGAATTTGGGTAGAGCTTTCAGGGCATTTGCTGGAATAGGATCCCAAGTGGCTGGAGGTACTGGGAGAATCAGGGCACTGCCAGTATTCCAATTTGCATAATTCCTTGGGGCTACAGGTGCTCCCATGTTTGCACTTGAGGTTGCTATAAACTGATTCACCCTTCTTCTTGAATTGTTTATCAATGGTGATAAAAGAATACCTGGGTTCACAGCTGATTGAGCTCTTGTCACAGGTCCACAGCTCTGACTCCTCGCGACTCTCCGGCTCATGCAGTCTTGAAAGAAACTTCAAGAGATTGTCCCACCGGGCGTTCCAAAAACTATTGATGCTCAGAATTGCGCTGTTTCCAACACCAACATGGGAAACTCTAAAATGTGGGAATGCTTTTCAGAGTGACCTCCAGATTTTAAAGAAGCTGGCTCTTCTTTATCTCAAAAATGTGTTTGGGAAAAAGGGAAAGAATGAAACAGAATCACAAATGTAACTAAGAAAAAAATTATGGCGATGCGCCTGAATGTAATTTTGTATCTCAACACTTAAGTACAGTGAAACTATTTTAAGATTTAGTCACATTAAAAAGAAAAATGCATGATCAATGTAATAGATTAAAATGAACATAATCAAAGACTCACAAATCAGAATGCTCTGTAATAACATAGAAAATATCAGCGAAGGCACAGAACTCTGTCTTTATTAATGTTCAAGTTACATAAAAGGCACAGAATCATGCATAGTTATACAAACTTTCTGAATCAAGAAAACAGAACAAAGGCAAATGATATTATTGGCCACTACAAAAGATCCTCCAATTTCTCTAACAATCTATGATGCAGAAAATCTCTGTCTCTTCCATCATGTCCCTGGTGCAGTGATCTGAACCCATACTTATAGCATGCAACTGGCCCAAAGATTGCTCGCATGATCAAATCCCAATGGCCTAACCGAACTAGCAGTTAACAGAAAGTGTCTGACAGAGGATCTCCCGCGAATCAAAAACGGTTAGCCACTCTGCAAAATCATTGGCTGCAACAGATACATGTAACCCCACATATTTGAATCGGAGAGGGACGCGTGGCAGCATCTGATAGTCTTTTGCGACTATAAACCCTTGAAAAAGCTGGCACTCATGCACACCTCTTTCCTGAAACTCCTTCATCTTTCCAGATCAATTAGAAACAGACACCTGGCATCCTCCACGTGGCTTACTTAAGAAACTACAACTTCCTGAGGAAATACCAGATTCTGACACTTGGTAGCGTCCGTGGCCCTTCCAAAAACACATGGCGCTTTCTGCTTTATTCAGAGTCTTTACTGTGGCTTATATCAAGAGTGCTCAGGCTTCGCCATCTGTCGCGGTCCGGTGAACTTTGAGGCTTAAGAGACATTCAAAAATGGGACCCATCATACAGCCTGCGCTTGAGCAGCTTCAAAAAGAAAAGGGACAGATGGCAACTTCCGCTGCTATAAGAGACTGTGGACGTGGCGGCTTCCGCTGCTATCTAAGAAACTTTTAGAAACTTTACAAAACCTCCGTGGACGTTGCCACTTGGCGCTCTCTGCGCAACTCCAAGAAAATTTATAGAAACATTACAGCTTTATAAGGATCACGCGGATGGTGACAGATGTCACACTCCGCTGAAACTACAAGAAACTAGCGGGGTCCACCATACAGTTTTCACTTAGCACTGAAAAAAGAAGGAACCAGCGGAAGACGACACTTGGAGCCTTCCACCGCAACCTTACGGGACACGCGGCACCTTCCATGAAACTTCAGGAAACTTTATGAACACTCTCCGCTTCTGCCACTTGGCGCCTTCCGCGCTCACCAAAACTTTAAAAGGGGCCCGCTTCATTAAGAGAAACATTCAACATGAATGTTTGAAACTTTATCGAAACTTAAATGGGTGTCGACACCTGGCGGCTTCCGCCTCACTGCAAAAAATACGTGGCACTCTCCGCCGAAGTTACAGGCAACTTTAAAAAGAAACATGGCTGCTGACACGTGGTGGTTTCCGCCGCACCGAGAGAAACTTAAAAAAAGGGCCCGCCAGACTTTCTTTAAAAGGGCTTTGCAACTTATAAACAGATCCTCGGATGCCGACAATTGGCGACTTCCACAAGACTCAAAAGGAACACGTGGCAGCTTCTGCGGAACTCTCAGGAAACTTTATAATGTATCTCAGGTACTGACACATGGCAACTTCTGCTGAACTCTGGGACTTAGCAAAATTTTCAAAAAAGAAAACCCTCGCGCCCGCGTTGTGTGTCAAAAATGTCGCTGCAAAACTGAAACACTTAGAAACAAAACTAGACCCGCACTGCTGAAACTCAAAATCAACAATGTAGAGTATTTTACTCTACAGCTATTAATAGCCTTTTTGGCAGCCAACAACCTAATTTTGAATTTTGCATCTCCCTCCAAAAATAGGTCAACTTCCGGGAGCCATAACTTTTGATCCGGGACTCCGATTGATGAACCGTTTTATGTGTCGGAAAGCTCGCAGAGTGCTCTACGTGCTAACAACTAGCTTTGTTGGTTCTAGCCATTTTTGGGCCCGTATGGGACCATTTAGTGCCTCAAACCTAAGTTTGAATAATTTTCAGGCATTTTTCAGGAAATGAAAACTTTAATATCTTTCAGCTCATAAATGATCTTCATGTGATTCCTTCGCCAAAGGTCTTATATTTCCATTATGTAACTTCCTGTAAATTTTGACTTCATTCCGTGCCCAAATGCAAACTTTCTAAAAATAGCACTTTACTATTTTTAGCAGTTTGGGAAAATTGAAAGTTCTACATTATTATTCAAGTGATTATGGAACCAAAAACACTAATTATGGAAAGAAATGAAAATAAGTACAATGATTTTGAATTAACTTCTTTTTAGGTGATGCAAGATTGCCCTTACACCACTGGATGCTCCTGCATCACATTGCCAAATGTAACATATAATTTTACTAACTTATCCAGATTGGAGAACATTTTGAAAGTTCCTATCATGTGATTAATATGTCCTAAACCTAGAAACCAAACATCTTTTAGAATTTCCTAAGCAACATTGTGTGCCAAAAACATGCTACTTTGATTTTGACTTTCTTTAGAAAAGTTTGGACTTCGCTTGCTAAAATTAAATTGTTTTTTTCTACATTCATTTGCATAATGACCATACCTTTTTATAGGAATGACATTGTACCTAAGATTTATCATACCTTTAATCCTAAGACCGATTGTGACTTGGATTTTAGTTGTTGCTTCTTTCACTTGTAGTCTTTGGACTAGTTCTTCCATCTCCTAATGTGTTTCTTCATTTTCCTCTAAAGTAAGATCTCCCTCAACCTCTACCATGAATGGGAGAAACTTTTGACTTGAAGGCATGCTCCAAAGAAGAGATAGAAGAATGACTCAACCTATTCTCATAAGAAATTAAATATGCATGATCTATAGAAAAATGTGAAAGATCTTTTGTCTCTTTTATAGACACAATAATATACACAAACTTTGGAGGATGTCCCATGCTTTATTTGATTTTTTGCTACTACAAGACTTGAGAAAATACTTTCATGCATTGCTTAAAACATGTAGAAGAGATCAATGGAATTCTTTTCTCTTTTATTCCTAAGCACATCCTTCTCTACCTAAGATAATGGATTGTATGTTGTTGCATTTGAAAGCTCAGAAAATCTATTCTCCACAAGTTTCCATATATATTGAAAACTAAAAGAAGCCTTCATTTTCATTGACCAATACTCATAATTCTTGCCACTAAACTAAGGATTTTGAGAATTTGTGAGACTTATGCCAGAAGAATATGCCATTGTTGGCTCTGATACTAGGTGATGCTAGAAATGAATGTAAACAACTATCAATGGAAAAACGATTATGACCATAATATAGATATTTAATTGTACATAACTAAAATAGAGATAGTATGAAATCAACACAAAAATAATAGAACAAAATATCAAACATATAACACAGTGTTTATGTGGAGAAACCCTTTTGGGAAAATCTCCAC
Source organism: Cunninghamia lanceolata (assembly GCA_027924645.1). Classification (NCBI taxonomy): domain Eukaryota; kingdom Viridiplantae; phylum Streptophyta; class Pinopsida; order Cupressales; family Cupressaceae; genus Cunninghamia; species Cunninghamia lanceolata. The sequence continues at coordinate 869,154 of BSBN01000246.1, forward strand.
ACAAGAACAGATGCACTAGTATGTATTAACTTCAATAGAGTTTACAATACAAAACTATCAATCTCCTCTTTAGTCCAGTAATGTCTGTAATACTCATTCACAACCGTAATACAATATCCTCATTAAAAGAGTGTTGCCTTCTAGGGAAAAAACTCTAACATAACCTCTACCTTCAAATCCATGACCTAATGATGAATGGTCCAAATTGATTATGGGGAAAAACATAAACCTATGTCACACTTTTATAAAGGAATCGGCCAACACAAAAATTTTTTTTTAACTTCAACCTCATAAAAGTGGTATTTATGTTTTGAATTTCAAAATGATGTAAACTAATGAAATGTAGAACTCATGATGAATTTTATGCTTGTAATTTTTCTAAAATTTTAAAAAATTATTTTGATATTTTTTTATAATTTAAGAGAAGATTTTGAACTACTGAAAATTTCATGAAAAAGTGACGTCGAGTCCACATCACAAACAAAAAACAAACAATATTATTTTTCCCTATTTTTTTCCCCAAATAGAGTAGTTCAATATCTAGTGCATGGAAAAAAAATAGTTTTCAATGCATATTTTATCGTAATAATGTTTCAAAGTCAAACACACCAGAATTTGATAGTTTTCATTCCACATCAACTTTTGTATAAGTTTTTTATCATTTTCAAAAAACCAATTATACCCTTTTGGAGAGGACTCTTTCCTTTAGTGCACCATATAATTTTCAAAATTTTTTGATGTCGTTTTATATTTTTTAATTTTTTCTAATTAGTGCCATCTTTGATTATAAAAACCTACTTCCAACTAATCAAAATATAAAAAATATATGCTTGGATTGTAGACTCAGAGCTCTACAAAAGAGTATTTTTAGTTTTTTGAAATAATGCATTCCGACTGAGGAAATATTCAGTCCAAGTTGAGAGTTTTAGAAAATTCTAAAAAAGGAGGAGGTTGCTGCCAAGTAGGTTGCCACATAGATGGTTCTAGGAAAATCAACCTAACTCAAGTTTCACTTAGGTGAGTTTAATTCACCCAAATCTAAACTTTTCCAATCACCCCCCAATTTGGTCGGTCAGATTTTTTTTTTTTTTCTAAATTCAAACAACTTCATATAAATATAGTTTCATTTTTGCTTATGTTTTTCAATTCATGCATTAGGAGAAAATGAAAGTAGGCTTTTTTTGCAATAGAGGCTACAAATTATTTTTAATTTGTTTTTCAATTCAAGCATTTGGAGAAAGTACATAAAATAAGTTTTTTTGACAAGAGAGGCTACAAATTTTCAAGGTACAATGATTCTCAACTTGTCATTAATTAATTTTAAAAGTTTATGAGTATTTATTGTTCATATATATTGGTCTTGAATGATAAATTAAAATCATGTAGAAATTGAACTCCATGACTTAAATTTATTGGGATGTACATGCATGTGTATGTGTGTGTAGGTAAATTAAATCAAGAAATTTGTGATGGGGAATAAAAGAACTAGATCAAGGTTGTATGACTGAAAAAGAGATGAAAAATAACAAAATAGTGGGAATTTGACTTTACAATCATCTAGTCAAGAGCAACCCATTGAAATTATTGATGAATAAATTGAAGAGCATGTTAATGAACAAGTACAAGAAATAATTAGTACTAGTGATAGATACTTTTTGTATGGAATGAAAAGTCTTATAGAAATGGATGAGGATTCTCTTTTCAAGATGATTTCACTTGAACATTTGTTACCTAAAACCATAATAAAACTTCACTCTAAAAGAATTTGGGATGAATTTTTTGAAGATAAATCTCTAATTGGAAGAGCAAAATTATGCACAAAGTTATTTAGGTGAAAAGAAATGATCTTTGTTTTGGAGTTGTTAGGGGTTGATAATAAGAAAAAATCTTCAGATTTAGTAAATTAGACAATAGTTGAAAACTTGCAAGAAGCATTGGATTCTATAAAAACCAAGATCGAGCTACTGATTTAAGTGTTTCATATAGAGCATTGATGACAATAATTTTGAGTAAAAAATTATCACATAGAAGACAAGTTCAATCAATTGCCAAAGTAGTAAATGTATCTAGGAGAATTATTCAAAGATATGTCAAAAAGAGAAAAACATTAGAAGAAAACATTGAAAGTAATTGAGTAATATTTGTTGACTCCCTTGAAAAGATATAATTTTAGAAGATGTAAAACAAAAGTAACTATATATTTGACCAACCACTCCTGTGTTTCTTCCAATAGAAGTGACACTATACAAATAAAAGGTGAAGATGGTAAAAAAATTTCTCATCCAAAACATTTTATAGATACAACACAAAGTGAAAATTTTGAAGCATTCAAGCAAGAATTTCCACAGGTGAAGATTTGTCAAAGGATGTTTGAGAGTTTATGACCATGTTTCATACGTATAAATAAAGTACGTGAAACTTGCTTCTGTCAAAATTATGTTGAATTTCATCTACACCTATAGTCATATAAAAAAGTTATGGTAATAGTTAATTCAAATGAAGTCATATCTGGAAGTACAACACAATTTGTGAAGTCTATCTTATGTGAAAAATTAGAAGATTTAGATGAATTCAATGTATAGTGTATAAAAAATACATGTATAGATTGTTGAAATTTGAGGAAACTTTTAATACCATTTGAGAATATTGATCATTCAATGCCATTTGTTTGGAAGAGATTTGAATATGGGAAATACTCAACGAAGTCAGGAGCTAAGTCCAAAACATTTGTTTTGAGAGAGAGTGAATTGCCCTACAATGAGTTTATGGACTCAAAATATCATAACATCATATATCAGCATATCCAACATTGTCACAACACAAGATGACAGGCTAAGCAATTTTGGGACTCAATGAATTGTTTTCCACTAGGTTGTATTCTTTCTATTGTAGTTTTTTTTGAGAACTATACATTTAGTCCTCAAACTAAGATTCAAAGTCAATATTATCATTCAGAGCAAGTCACAATTTTTGTACAAGTTTTCTATAGACATGATGAGTTACTTGTGGATGGTAACTTAGAAAGTAACGAAGATGAACAAATTATCATCAAGGAGGTTCACTTTTATATCAGTGATGATATGGGTCATGATATAAGTTATGTAGCACATTTTTTAGAATGTTTTTTGAAGATTTGAGACGATGTGACATAAGTGCATTACAACATTAGATTTGGTCTAATGGATGTGCTGGTAAGTGTTGAATTTTATTTTTTTTTTTATTTTTTTATTTTTAATTTAAATTTATAACTTTACTAACTTGAATCAATTACTTATATACATATAGTTTTTAACTATTTTTGGTTTTCAAATGGTTGTTTATATAACTAAATATAGGACAATTTAAGTCTGGAAAAGCATTTAATTGGTTAATGCAACAACATGCTAGATATAATATAAAGTTTTTTTGAAATTTTTTTGAGAGTGGACATGGAAAAAGAGATCACGATGGAGCATGAGTATGTGTGAAGCGTGCACACTTTACCGATATGAACTTGCAGGTAACACCATATGGAATGCAAATAAAATTGTTGAATGGTGCAAAAGTCATTTTGGTGCCCATGACTCAATACACAACAAACACTATTTTTGGGAAGTTAAAGGTATGTATGTAATTGAATATGTTATTTAAAAACTTTATTTAAATTCAAGTACATGAATTTATTGAATTTGTCTTAATACATAGATATTTGCTTACACAAGTCTTAATTGGATGCTTGAAATTAAATAAATATTAAAAAAGTAAATTTAGAAGTTTAGTCTTAAATGGATGAGCTTAAATTTATTCAAACACAGATATTGATCGATCAAATCCTTATAATTGTCAAATAATTAATGGTATTAGAAGTTTGCATCAAGTCATGCCTATAAGACATAGCAAGCCTCTTGCTATTCAAGTGAGAGAAAAATCATGTTTTTGTGTTGATTGCATTGAGAACAATGCAAATATTCTACAATGTGAGAATATTAGAGATGGATATGTTTCACAATGGGAAATGAAACAAATAGTATCAATGCCTCTTTTTGAAGATAGTGACATTGTAGATGTCTATGATCCTTTATATTCCGCTGATTATGAACGTGTATCAGATTTAATTGTTACAATTAAATTTTAACTTACAAAATTTTGATTTTTATTCTACCTAAGTCAAGAGTCATTATAAATATTTGAATGATTTATATTGAATCTAGATAATGTACAGACATGTTTACTTGTAGTGTGTACATGAGATATTTTTGTTGTGGTTGCAGACCTTTCCAATATAGAAGTTGTAGATTACTATCTACTAAGATGTACACAACTAAAATCCAAATTGTTAGAATCAATGATATATGGTGATGGTCAATCTTATCCCATTGGATCACTTGTTGTTGAAGGCACATATTATCAACAAACATAGATAGATAAAAATGGTATTATATTTATTGATTATATGCTAGGACAAAAAGGTTCTACATTATAGACACTTAGTTATAGCAAGAAGATTAAATTTGGAAACTTTACCAAATAAAGGATGTGGCCAACAAAAGTGGAGGTTATCTATTGAAGATCATGAAAATATTTTATCTAGATAATAAAAGATAGAGAAGATTCATATTATATGTACCAAGAGATTTAAAGGTTGTGTGGATGTTATAAGCTACATTATTGAAGAGCGAGTTGAACCAATTGATACATGTGGTGTAGTCATGGATGAAGGGTCCTAAGAAGGGACTGTCCAACCATGCAGCTAGAGTAAACACAACGGAAACAACACAATAATAGAATGCAATGGAAGATTCACATGCTCAATATATTAGACTACTACAATGATAATATGCTGGAAACATGTGGGCTACAATCAAAGGGCTCACAGGCCTCCCTTCCAGGTTATAACATTCATGAAAGATATGGCATTAAAGTGCCTTTCAGAAAGAATCTAACTATCTATCTTATCATATTCACTAACTAACTTCATAATACATCTAAGAGATGTGTATATATATATCATCTTCAAGCTCATAGAATCTTTCGCGTCAACCTCGAGAGGTTACTAACTCCAATGAATGATGAAACATGTAGACAACATGTAGGTTGGCCTACAACTCATGGTATTTCTCTGCAAATGAATGAAACTTGGTGCAGACCTCAAGGAAGGTCTATTTGGTCCTTATTTTCCTTGTGGTATGTTCCATTTGTCTTTGCAAGTCACAGAAGTGCTCCACAAACCTTGTATGATCATGCTGACTGATGAATGCTCTGCTCTATGAATACTAATGACTTTATGATAGTGATAACTTTTCACAAACAATTCCAAATCTCCTGAAATCTGAGTATGATGTAGCTAACATGGCATAGAAGCTAATTCCTACTCCATGAGTTTTAATATGAAGATTCGGTAAAATGCAATAGAAAATGCTAAACTATAAATCATTGAACTACAACTAAAATGAAAGAAAAGAAAGAAAATATTTTTTGGTTGATGCAAGATTGCTCTGCAACCTGGGATGCTCCTGCATTAGACACCTGGGGTTGTTGAAAAAGTGAATCCCTCACTTTGTTGGGGCTAGAGGAAAACCAAGGTGGTCTACCTTAGCCTGAGATATCCATGATGAATCCTCTTCTGGTCTTCCTTTCCACTTAACCAAATACTCCTTGTACTGCTTTCCTCTAGTATTGCGTCCAACTCTACTATCTAAGACGTTCTCTATCTGCTCTGGTTGCTGCTATGGTAACTGGTCCTTCAATCCATCTTCAAGAATGTCACTTGAATCTCCCTCATGATACTGATATAGATCTACAATGTTGAATATAGGTGATATACCAAATGTCTCTGGTAGTTCCACTTCATATGCATTCCCTAAATCAAACTTCTTTAGAATCTTACATGGTCCAAAATTTGTCATCTTCAACTTGTTGTATGTCCCTACTGGAGATCTCTCCTTTCTTAGATATACCATAACTTCATCTCTAACTAAAAATTCTTTATGTCTCCTCTTCTCATCTAATAGCTTCTTATACTTGCTATTCATCTCCTCCAAATGCTTCCTGACCTAATTGTGCACTGTCTTCATGTATCCTACAAATTCTTTTGCTTCTGCACTCCTCTTATTCTCTATACTGATGTCTCTCCGCTCTACAACTCCTCTAGGTTGTACTCCTGTCACAACTTCAAATGGTATTTTGAACCCTATACTTCTATTCACTAAATTATTGTATGCAAACTCTACTTGCAGTAGAATTAGATCCCAATTTCCTACCTTGTCTCCTACTAAACATCTCAACAAGTTACCTAAACTCCTATTTACCACTTTAGTTTGTCCATCTATTTGTGGGTGAAATGTTGAACTAAACTTTAGGTTTTTTTTCATCTTCTTCCATAGTGTCCTCCAAAACTAGCCAATGAATCTTGTATCTGTTTCTGAAACTATAGTCTTTGGTAATCCATGCAATCTCACAATCTCCTAGAAAAATAGGTCAGCAACATGTACAACATCATTTTTCATCTTACAAGGAATGAAATGTGCCATCTTTGAAAATCTGTCCACTACTACAAATATAGAATCATATCCCCTCTATGTTCTTGGCAAACCTAATATGAAATCCATGCTTATGTCTTCCCAAGTTCTCTCTGGTACTGTTAAAGATTTGTACAATCTAGTATTCTGAATACTCCCTTTCGTAGCTTGACAAACTCTGCAAGTCTTAACAAATTTCCTTACATCCTTATATATCTAAGGCCAAAAATAATGTCCACTTACCAAAGCTACTATCTTGTCAATTCCAAAATATCCTACTAATCCACCACTATGTTTCTCCTTTATCAAATTATCTCTCATTGAACTCCTAGGTATACACAACTAATTTCCTTTGAACAACATATCCTACTGAATGAAATAATCCAACCACTTACTACTATTTGTCACAACAGGCTCCTTACATGCTTTCCATGCCTCTACAAAATCAAGATCCTCTTCATACATATGCTTAAGTTCCTCAAATCCCAGTACTTCTACTCTCATCTCTGTCAGCAAATTCCATCTTCTACTCAATGCATCTGCAACTTTGTTTGACTTCCCACTCCTATGTTTTAATAAAAATGTGTAACTCTGCATGAAATCTACCCATCTCATATGTCTCTAATTCAACTTTCCTTAATTGTTCAAATACTGCAAGGCTTGATGGTCAGTCTACAACACAAATTCCTTTGGCAACAAGTAATGTCTCCACTTATTCAAGGCTTGAATTATGGCATGAAAGTCCTGATCATAAACTGAATATCTCCTCCTTACATCATTCAACTTTTCATTGAAATATGCTATTGGTCTCCCTTCTTGACTTAACATTGCTCCTATTGCATTCCCACTGGCTTCACAATTAACTTGAAATACATTTTTAAAATCTAGTAATACTAACACTAATTTCTTTGTCACCTTTTACTTCAATAATTCAAAACTCTTTTGTGCTATGGATGTCCACTTAAAGTCCTTTCTGTCACCTCTCATTGTCTCTGTCATTGGTGTGCATACAATACTAAATTTTTTGATGAAATTTTTGTAGAAACTTGCTAATCCATGAAATGATCTTACCTCTCCAATGTTCACAGGTGTTGGCCAATCAACGATTGCTCTAACTTTCTCAAGCTCCATATTCAATCCCTCCATAGAAATCACAAATCCCAAATATACCAATTCTTCCTTCATGAAACTACATTTCTTGATGTTTATCAATAATTTCTCCTCTCTTAGACTCTGCAATACTTGTCTAATATACCAAAAATGTTCCTCCTTTGTCTTACTAAAAATCAGAATATCATCCATGTATATAATAACAAACTTACCTGAGAATTTCTTGAAAACCTCATTCATCAGCCTCATGAAAGTACTTGGTGGATTAGTTAATCCAAAAGGCATCACTAACCACTCATACAATCCCTCATTTGTCTTAAATGCAATCTTCCACTCATCTCCTTCTTTGATCCTGATCTAATCATATCCACTCTTCAATTCTTTGTGAAATATTTTTCTCCACTCAAACAATCCATGATATCATCCATCCTTGGCAATGGAAATCTATACTTAACTATGATCTTATTGATTGCTCTAGAGTCTATACACATATTCCATTCTCCATCTTTCTTTGGTGCTAGTAGTGCAGGTACCACACATGGGATTAAACTTTCTCTGATCAATCCTTTCCTCAACATCTCCTGTATTTGTCTATTCAACTCCGCATTTTCTACTGGTGTCATCTGGTGTGTTTCTTGTTAGGCAAAGTTGCTCTAGGTATAAGGTCCATATGATGATTGACACTCCAGATTGGTGTCAATCCTTTAGGCACATTATCTGATATGTTATCTTGGTACTTTGTCAACAATTTAGTTATTTCCTTTGGTAGTGGTTCTTCTTTTGCGGTAGTGGTTTCTACACTTAGGGTTTTGCACTTCTTTAGAATCAAAGTAAAACACATATTCTCATGTCTCAATTTCCATCTAAAAATTTCCTTCCATCAACCAAACATATTCTAGCATTCCCACATACTTAACTTTTAGGCTCATCTTCCAAAGGTATCAATATATGTTTCTTCCCATTGGATGTTATAGTATAAGTATTCTTCCTTCCATCATGTATTGCCTTTCTATCACACTGCCATGGTCTCCCCAATAATATATGACATACATCTGGAATCAGTATAATATAACACAATACCTCATCAACATAAGATCCTATATGAAATTTCACCAAACATTGTTCACTCACCAGTACTGTGTGCTCATCTTGAATCCATGCTATCTTGTAGGGCTTTAGATCTTTCAATCTCTCTAGATTTATGTTAGTCACCTTCTCCTCAGAAACCAAATTATCTGTACTACCACTATCAATGATAACCTTACAACATTTACCTCCTGATTCGCATCTTGATGGAAAAAAAATTTCCTTTGCGGTGGTTCCTTAATTGTCTCTACTTGAAATAATGCTCTCCTCATGACTAATGACTCCCCTTTCTCTAGTTTTCCCACTGAACTAGGTGATCCAACTGGTTCTTCCTTCGGATAAGCTACTCTTGCACTGTTCTCCATCATCTTGCTAGTACTCCCTTGATGAGATTCAAATGCTCTTTGTCCTTCTGCTCCACACTTAAAACAAGTTCCTTTGAATGATCTTTTGTCAAATGCTCTTTTATCTCTCTGATATCCTTCATTGTGGTAAGAATTATGACTTCGTCTACTATTGCGGTAGAAACTCCATCCCCTTTCTAGTACTCCCTTAATGACATTCAAATGCTCTATGTCCTCCTCCACACTTAAAACAAGTTCCTTTGAATAATCTTTTGTCAAATCCTCTTTCATCTCTTTGGTATCCTTCATTGCGGTAAGATTTATGACTTCCTCTACTGTTGCAGTAGAAAATCTATCCTCTTTCTAGTACTCCCTTGATGACATTCAAATGCTTTGTGTCCCTCTCATCCACACTTAAAACAAGTTCCTTTGAATGATCTTTTGTCAAAACCTCTTTCTTCTCTTCGGTATCCTTCATTGTGGTAATAATTATGACTTCCTCTGCTATTGCGGTAGAAACTCCTATGACTCTCTTGTATGAATTGTTATCTCTATCTTCCTTCCGGTATGGGCTACTCTCCTTGTTTTTCTCTGCATAAGATCTTTCTTCTCTAGAATGTGTTCTATCTCTTTGAAATTTGCCTCCTCTACCTCTTTGTCTTTTCTCATGCCTCTTATTCAACTTGTCTTCAATACAAACTGATCAATATGCTTCTTCTACTGTTGTCATCCTCACTAAACTTAGTTCTTCCTAAATATTCATTCTCAATCCATTTAAATGTACCTTACCACTTTCTCCTTGCTTGCTTCACTATGTCTAGTCATGATGATCATCTTATAAAATTCTTCAGTGTATTCCTTCACATATTTCTCCTTTTGTCTTAGGTTTTGCAACCTCTTCAACAATTCCAACTCAGTCAATAGGTATGAACTGATTCTTCAACTTTGTCACCATCCTATCCCATTTTATGATTTTCTCTTTTCCTCTCCTATTCCAATCCAATTGAACTTCTTTCCACTAGATAGCAGCATGTCCTTTCAACTTAGATTTTGTAAATCTCACTCTCTCCAGATCTTCAATTTCCTCATATTCAAAGTATTCCTCCAAGTCATTTATCTAGTCAATCAATTCCTCAGGGTTTAAATTTCCAGTATAGTTTGATACTTCCATTCTAGATCTCTTACCCATCTTAGAAATAGCCTTCAACACCTTTATCTGATCTAATTCTTCTTCTTCTAGGGCTTCTTCATTTTGTTCAGTAGCTTGAAATTCATCATCATTACTTTCATCTTCATGTCTAGGATTTAGTCCTCTTAATCTATCTTCTTCTACAACATCCAATCTAACTTTCATTGTCCTCAACATATCTATCAACTCTTCCATTCTTCAAGCAACATTGGCCATAGAAGGCATCCTCCTTGGTATCATCTCTTCCTAGGATCCAGTGCAACTGCCTCAATTTGGCGATCTGACTACAAGGTAGCAACTACCTCACAATCAGAGCTCTGTTGACAAACACAAGTAGACTACCTCAAGTCTGTGATCTTTTCACCACAAGTTCTTCCAGAATGCCTTCATTGCCAAAGGATTCACAAACTCACTCTGATACCACTTGGTGTAGTCATGGATGGAGGGTACTAAGAAGGGATTGTCAAACCATGCAGCTATAGGAAACACAATGGAAATGACATAATAATAGAATGCAATGGAAGATTCACATGATCAATAAATCAGCCTACGACAATGCTTATATGCTCGCAACATGCAAGCTACAATCAAAGGGCTCATAGGGCTACCTTTCGGGTTACAACATTCATGAAAGATATGGAGTTAAAGTGCCTTTTAGAAAGAATCTAACTATCTACCTTATCATATTCACTAACTGACTTCCTAATGCATCTAAGAGATGCATATATATCATCTTCAAGCTTGTATAATCCTCTGCATTAGCCTCAAGAGTTTACAAACTCTAATGAATGATGAACGTGTAGACAACATGTAGGTCTGCCTACAAATCATGGTATTTCTCCACAAATGAATGAAACTTGATGCGGACCTCAAGGAAGGTCTATCTAGTCCTTATTTTCCTTGTGGTATGTTCCATTTGGCTCCACAAGTCACGAAAGTGCTTCGCAAATCTTGTATGATCATGTTGACTAATGAATGCTCTGCTCTGTGAATACTGATGATTTTCTAATAGCAATAAATTTTCACAAACAATTCTAAATCTTCGAAAAGTTGAGTAAGATGTAGCTGAAATGACATAGAAGCTAATTCCTGCTCCACGATTTCTGTTATGAATATATGGTAAAATGCGGTAGAAAATGCTGAATTGCAAATCATTGAACTGTAACTGAAATGAAAGAAAGGAAAGAAAATGTTTTTTGGTTGATGCAAAATTTCTCTGCAACTTGGGATGCTTCTGCATCAACATGGTATGCAGGTATGTTCACACTAGATTTCTAAGCTATATAACTAAATTAGCTTTATTTTAAAATTTATGATTCTTGATAGTTCTTTCCTTTCAAATTTTAATTTCAATGGTTCTTGATTATTGAACTTCATGAACTATGCAGGTATGATCTCTAAACTATATATAGTCTTTAATTTAGGTAGAGTAGGTCTTAGGTCTTAGGTTTAGGGGTTAAAGGTTTTAGGTGTCTTACATGATAGATGTCTTAGGTGTCTTAGATATGTCTTAGGTGTCTTAGGCCTTAGGTGTTTTACATCTTAGACTTGTCTTAGGTCTTTAAAGGTATCTATGTCTTAGGTCTTAGGTGTCTTAGGTTCTTAGGTGTCTTAAAAGTGTCTTAAAGGTGTCTTAGGTCCTTAACTTGGTGTCTATGTCTTAGGTGTCTTAGGTGCCCTATGTGTCTTAGGTCTTTAAATGTGTCTATATGTCTTCTAGGTGTCTTAGCTCTTTAAATGTGTCTATATGTCTTCTATGTGTCTTAGGTCTTATATGTCTTAGGTGTCTTAGGTCTTAGGTGAGGCCACATGGGCTTCCACCTTCATGTGGTTGGCCTTTTCAGTACAAAATTTAAATATTTCTCAAAGCTAAGGGAAGGTCTTTTTTTGTATAGATATCTAGAGTTCATAATTTACATGTTCAAATGAGCTACTTAGACCACAACCTTTTAAACATATGTTATTTCATCATGTGAGTTTGGTAGATCATTATATATAAATTTATCAATTGAGTTCTTTTTTAACTTTTTTGTATCATTATCATTTAGGGGCCTCAAACTTAACAAGGACCTACATTAGATATCTATCTAGTTCATAATTTACATGTTCAAATGAGCTAAGTTTAGGCCACAACCTTTTAAAGTTATGTTATTTCATCATGTGAGTTTGGTATATCAGTATATGTAAATTTATCAATTGGGTTCTTTTTTAACTTTTTTGTATCATTATAATTTAGGGGCCTCAAACTGAAAAAGGGCCTACATTATATATATATATATATATATATATATATATATATATATATATATATATATATATATATATATATAGTTCATAATTTACATGTTCATTTTTAATATTTACATGTTCAAATGAGCTACTTAGGCCACAACCTTTTAAAGTTATGTTATCCCATCATGTGAGTTTGGTAGATCATCATATGTAAATTTATCAATTGAGTTATTTTTAAACTTTTTTCTGTCATTATCATTTAGGGGCCTCAAACTTAACAAGTGCCTACATTAGATATCTATCTGGTTCATAATTTACATAGTTCATTTAATAAGTTCATGCATGGATGTGCCTGATAGGTCCCTAGATGGATAACTATCTTCTTGGAAGAAACTTTATAACCGTCAACTCTGATAAACAATCATGGCCATTTATTGTTTCTAAAGAAATGGACCGAAGTAATACATATAAACTTTAAGGATGTAAATCAAATGCTAAGAAGATTTGAACAATTCAAAGATATACATTGAAAGCCACCATCAAAAATATTATTTAAGAATTGAGATATGATGTTATAATTTCAAAAGTTTGTACTAACATGTGTGGATTTGTCTAATAGGTCTCTCTGGTTAACTATCTTCTTGGAATTAACTTTAGTACTGTCAACTCTAATCAACAATCATGGCCATTTATTGTTTCTAAAGAAATGGATGAAGTAGTATAGATAAACTTTATGGTTGTAAAGCAAATGCTAAGACATCTTCCCGCATTTGCTTTACAACCATAAAGTTTATATGTACTACTTCATCCATTTCTTTAGAAACAATAAATGGCCATGATTGTTGATTAGAGTTGATAGTTATAAAGTTACTTCCAAGAAGATAGTTATCTAGAGAGACCCATCAGGCACATCCACATGTTAGTACAAAGTTAAATGAAATTATAACAAATTATATATCAATTCTTAAATAATATTCTTGATGGTGGATTTCAATGTATAGCTTTGAATTGTTCAAATCTTATTAGCATTTCATTTACAACCATAAAGTTTATCTGTACTACTTTTTCCATTTCATTAGAAACAATAAATGGCCATGATTGTTGATCAGAGTCGACAGTTATAAAGTTTCTTCCAAGAAGATAGTTATCCATCTAGAGACCTATCAGGCACATCCATGTATGCCAATATAAAGTTATGAAATTATAAAAAATTATATCTCAATTAAATAATTATTATAAATAATTAATTATAATACATTATTATATCCATAATATCCACATGTCCAAGATATTTAAAACTATTTAATATAAAACATATATTCAACTCATAATTTAAGAACATCTCTAGATATAAATAATCATTATAATGTCATTATATTAATATTGCAACTAGCATACATGTTTCTTTCTAAGAAAAATTGATGTACAATTTTCATCATAAATAATTAATTAAATAATTTTATTAGTGTTGTCACGAAGGATTGTGCCTTGAATGCTAAGCCTTTACAATCTTGGCAATCCTGTGCAACATGGGAACATTCTCAGACTGTGGGTTTGTCTATTATGAGAATGAACCTCTGGAAGAGCTGGCTCCCTTTAAATGCCCCTTTGGATCTGTAAACTTGTGTGGAAAAGAGATAGAAGAATGCTAAAATAAATTAAACTAAACTGAAATCTATCCTAAAGGGGGTGATGTACCAATGTTTTAACTCTAATTTGTAATCTGATTCACAACTACTTTCAAATACATCTATTCTTACAACTTAAAATAATCAAATCTACCACATAAATGTTTCACAGGAAGGCATGAAAAGACTTGCACAAACTGTAACCTATAATAAACTTGCACTTTGTGTGCTTGCATTCATTAAATGAGACATAAAATTCAAAGGTTTTAAAGAAAAACACAATAAATTCCTATCAAATCACTCAAAACAAGACAAGACACCTGCATTTAAATAGAGGAACACTTGATTATATTGATAATAGAAGGAACACTATGTAAAATAACAATGAACTACTAAAATAAACTACTGCTATTGCATAAAACTATAAAAATGGCTGAGTTACAAGTCTGAATCCCTCTCTCTGCAATTTGCAAAGGCAAGGGAAAAAGAAAGAATTGAGAAAAAGCATGAGCTTTTTTCCCTATAATACAAAGATCTATCATAAAAAGTGAAAGGGAAGTCAACTCCAGCTCAACTGGACTCCAAAATATACATGAATGAGTCTAAAAAAGCAACTCCAAGTTGTTGGGCGAGCACAAGAGAAAACCCTAAAATCTAGGCCTCAAAACTACTCCAAGATGAGCAAAAATAGCTTAGAACTTCACCTCCCAAGGTCCTTGACCAAAAAACTACCAAAAATAGGCTTGTTTGACTCCAAGGAAAAAATAGAACCATAATCTCCTTGTGCCTAATTTTTCCAACCTCAGTTCAACTCCAATCTCTCTTCTTTGCATGATTTGAGGACATGAATAAACTACTTGAACAAATATTAAAGATAATCAATATGATTTACTTTAATAAGTGTTTTACAATTATCTTCTTGGTTTTGTAGAACAAATATTAAGGTAATTTGTAGGATATTACCTTTAATATTTGTTTAAATACAATATTCTTTGCCTTCTATTCATGCAAAGGAAAAAGGGTTTACATATTTACAATTTGACTTATCTTCTTTTCTATGCAAAAAAAAATAAAAAACCTTTGCTACCCATAGTCACCAAAAGGTCTCCATCCTCTCAAAATTGCCTAAGTCAGATAATAAGGTAAAAAAAGACTCTCATTATATTTCATCACAAACTACCAACGTGATTTATTTTTGTTGACTTTAAGAATTCAAAGCAATGATTTATCACAAAAATAAAACATTTTTCTTATGACTCCCCATTGGTCTTCATTATGCACTAGGCATCATGACTTGAAGGCTTGACCATGCCCACCTTTTGCATCTAATGATTTTCTTAAAACATAAGTCAAAAAGACCCTCCTTCGGCCATGAGCTAGGGCTTCACTTGAACAAAACTTTCTTCAACCCTAAATTTTCATCGTTTTGTTCTATCTCTTTGCTAGAAGAAACTTTGTGCCATTTGAAGGTCATTTGAAGGTTCTTTTTAGGCTTATAAAGGGTCTTTTGTTGTTGATACAAATCAAACCTGCCATCTACCTTGTCTCTGTAAGTAATCTCCTTCATTTCACCAAGATTTTTTGCAAAAAATGATGAAAAACACACCCTCACTCTGCTGTTTCAGTTAAGAACTTTCTTCTCTTTCACTATGTGGGTGGCAAAATGATAAAAATGGATCTTTATCTTCTTTTATAGTTGTATCTAACCTTCATATCTTTGTGTTTTCTGTGAGAAAAGGGGAAATGCATTCCTTATCTATTATTCTATGAAAAGGTGATAAAACCCCTATGTGTTTGTTTATTACTCTACCCTTTTGTTTCTCTGGTCTTGTGACAAAGATGGTGAAAGATTGGACTTTTTTTGCTCCTTTCTGCCTTCCACAGTGTTAAAAATCCATCTACCTGTATCTCTTATGGTAAAATGATGGAGACCATGTTCTATTTTGTTTCATATCTTTCATTTACTATTCTTTTAGTGAGAATAGATAAAAAGACTTTCTTAAACTATTATCTCAATGAAAACTAAGATGAAATCTTCTATATTTGTTCTCCTTTTGTGAAAATATGACAATATATTCATTCTATACTTTGTCGTTGATATGTCTAGCTAGGGTTCTCCTTGAAATTGTGAAACCATGTTGTTAGGGTTTGTAAAACTTGTTGAAAGACAAGCTGAAAAGGTAAATGTTTCCCTTTTATCTTTCACTGTTATTTTCCTTTATTAGGGTTTTTGTGTGAAATAAAGCTCTTCATCTCAATATCTTTCCTTTGCAAATTTATATATAGACACATTTTGTGTGAGAGAGATGTGTGTATAATCTATTGATGGGGTAACCCAGTTGTAATTTGGACCCTATTGCTTGCTAAGATATTATATTGTATTGCTACTTCTGTTATTCTGGTAAGCAACATACTGTAATTTTTCTTTATGATTGCTCCATATCCTTCTACAGTCCCTCTTATCCCTTCACTAGTAAATAGACCTCCTGAGATAGTCTTGGTGTGACCTTCATACCTATTCATGCAATATTGAGAGCACCTTCAATGGTGGCTAGGGTTTTATCTTGTCTCTTTAAATCCAAATGTAAAACAAGACCTATTTCATCTTGCAATTTATATATGACTGCTCTAGTGGTGGAAATCTGAAAGATATCAATTACTGCCTTTGCTAACATAGACCTTTTTATCATTGTGCAACCTTCTCTTGGACTTCGTTAAACCATTCAATCTCCCAACTGTACATGCTTCCAGTAGCTTTCTTTGAGGTAGATAAAAATCTCTTTGTAAGATATACACATGATTCTCGTGCTTTTGAGATAAATTTTCAAGTCTAGATTTATTAATGTTGTAGCTCAACATTAGAATCTAATGACATTGCTTTTACACTCCAAGATGTAACCTGCCCTTCAAGTTTAGCTTTCAATCCCTCAAAAGGAGTAAAACCTTCCCCAAGCTTCTCTTTCTGAAAACTTAGAAGTTTCATCTCAGTCTCAAGGTTTTCATTTTTTCCCATGTAACCCCTCAGCTCTATCTGTCAAGATCTTGATAATATAACATCATTGTCTTGAGGGTACATGTTATTATAAATTGATGGTTTTATCTTGTGGTTGTAAAAGCTCTTTACTTGTAGATCTTCACCTCTATTAAATGCAATTTGAAGTTCATGTTTCAAGTTTTTATTTCCCTATTGTTGATTCAGGACAGAAGCCTCTAACATAATATTATCATCTGAATTGTTTTTGAGCTCTCTGCATTCATTTTCCAATACATGGACTTGTCCAAGTGCATCATATATTTCATCTTTAAATATTTACATTTTCTACCTGCAAGTAAGCAATGTCTCCTTGAAACTTCTTAACAAGTTTTCTTTGTTTGTTATCTCAAGTTTGAGAGAATCATTTCATTATTTGCAGAGGTAAGCTCATTCTACATCTCTCCTAGTTCAACTTCTACATGCTACAGGAGTCATCAGGAAATCATCATTTCTTTATGCACTATCATAGATACCTGCCACTTGTTGTTTCTTATATTGGGAAAGATTGCTCGTTTATTGTATGTTGTTTTTTTTAACATAGCATGACTGTACTATACCTCATCTTAGGACTGTACCTGCCACTTATTATTGTACTTGTCCATACTCTTTGATTGCATTGTATGTGGACTGTCCTCTTTCATGCACCTTGATATGATCTTCTATAGGCTGCTTTTGATGTTCACTATCCTATTTAGGACTGTTCCTCTTTAGGATGGATTGCCAACATACATGCTGCTTTGTGACTACTCTTGTCCAAAGACTGCCAAAATTCTCTATTGACTTACTATCTGGTAGCTGTTATGCTATTCCCTATGCTTCTTGTGACTACTGCCAACATGTAATAATTTCTCCTTCCATGCTTATCATAGCATTTAACAATGACTACTCCAATCATAGTGAGAAAACTTGGACTTGACATGATAGCAATGAGCTTTCCATGTTCTCTGTGTAGGTAAAACTTGTTAAAACTTTATCTCTGTGATTTTCCTAAACATTACCGATTGTCAATGTCATTGTGATTTCTTCATATCCTTATATAGTTTCTCTTATGATGTTCCTTGTCTATGTTTACCAGATGCTAAGACTGCATAAGAGATATATACACGATGTTCTTGTTGTCAATTAGGATTACACTCTAGCTAAGTTAGACTTAACTCTCCTGTTGAAACATGGAAACATTCTCAAGCTATGGGTAACTAATGATGAGAACGAATCTCTTGAGAGGGCTGGTTCCCTTGGTAGATCACCTAAGCTACAATAATTTATTTGAGAAAAAGGATAGAAAGATAACATGAAATAGAATCCTAAAACCTAAAGGGTGATGCACCAGAACTTAAGAATTATTTTCTAACTCCACTCACAATCAGTTCTCAAAACAATAACTTTCACAACCTCAAATGAAACACACAACACAAAAGTGTCTTACATGAAGGTTCAGAAATAAACAGAACATGCAACCTGCATTATATGAAATTTTTGTACCCACACTTGTAATAATATGACATAAAAAGGATCCAATAGTTAGAATCACAATAATAACATCAAACTATTACTACAAAATGATACAAAAATGATGAGATAGGAATGCTTTGCTACTTTTATTGAACTGAAAGGAGTATAATGACGTAAGAATTTGAGTATAAATAAAGGCTTAGAGAACTTTTTGCAGGGTGTAAGAAGGAAAGAAGCAAATTTGAACTACATAAACTAAGTTGTTTTCACCTATAAATAGCCAAAAGGACTTTTTGAAAACTTAGCTCGCTATCTTACCCAAAAAGAAACCAAAAGTTTCATTTTCGAGCAAAGGGAAGAAACCGCAAAAAATAAGCCTTAAAACTAATCCCAAATGAGTAATAATAGGTGGAAACTTTCCCTCTCAACTGGGCCTACCTAAAAAGACTCAAAAAATAGGAACTAACTAACTGAAAACTAAAATGGAAACTTTAGTTTGCCCAGCTTTTTCTATTTCACCCAAGAAGACTAAAAAAATTAGGAAAGTTTATCTAACTGCCTTTTCTTTTTTAAAAGTATAATATTTCTTTACAATATCTTGCAACTTTCTTACAACATGGAAAAGCTCAATTCTGATTTTTTGATTGGATCTTGATAACCTTGCAAAACAAAAAGGTATCTATGGTTTGTCTTCAAATTTTTCTAAGTGTATAATATCTCCTTTGATATTTTATTTTCTCTAAAAATGAAAAATATCTAAGGCACATGGCTACTTAATTTTCCCTCCAAAGGTCATGAAATGAACCTAAGGCAAAAAACCTAGGTATAACTTATATGCAGGGAAAAATAATACCTCGAAGGTATTCATGGGGGATTTGATTTAAAAAAAGAATGTGATAAAAATCATTTCGAATTAGGGAAACAATGAGAAACCCTAAACACAAAACTGATTTGACTCCACCTTTTTCGCATCATTCAGCACTTTAATTTTTTTGGAGAACTTGGCTCTACTTGGCTGCCACCATGGGAGTTAGGGTTTTAGATCGAATCTTGGGCACTCTTGCTGTTTCTAAGGATTTTCTTGAATATTTTTACAGAGGTGAGTCCTTTGTTTCAAATCTGAGCATTGTTCTCCATTTAGAAGCATTCTTGGGCTCCCAAGCCACGGCCATGACTATTTTCTGATGCATTTCATTTATTTATATTCTGTAATCTCATTAATTGTTATAGCTACACATTCATAGTTGGAATGGAAAATTTCTTATGGCAAAAAATCCACTTCCTCCACTTTTGTTTATAGTTTAAGGAAGAATGTATCAATGACCTCACTCATGATTCCGTCACCTTCCTAGGCATCAACAAAATCTAGTATCTCCCATGCTTGAGAGTATGCCTTCAGAGAATCCTTTACATCCTTTGGAGGAAAATCATGCAAACCAGCTTCAGAAGTGCATTATGAGCATTTACAGATTGGAGAGTGCTCTATGATGATTCTAATCAAGGAAACTGCTGTCATTTTCCAAGATGTTCTAGTGGCGTCTACAAACTATTTTTCCACCTCTAACGACTTATCAACTACAGTCTGCCACAAATAATTAAATCTTGTAGCCTTTTTTGTATTAAAATTACTCATATCTATACCCTCTGGCCTCACCTCATTATTTCTACATTGTAGGAAAGTAACCAACTCTTCACATCTATTTTACCCATCTTCTTTGCCTTCTGTGATTAGTTTCCTTGCATTTGCAATGGAAGTTTTATTAGCTATATAGAGGCTTTTGGGAGTCTCCCCAACATATCCACGCCCTTCAAACATTTTTCCTAATGTGACCATTTTTCAAATTCATTTTCAACAAGCTTGGATAGTATGAAAGTCATCAAATTAGAAGTGCATTTATTATAAAAATTATCATCAAGACCACCCAACATAGGTTTCTAAATAATATGGTTATCAATTGCAGCCCTGCCAGCATATACAAGAGCATCCGTGGCATCTGGTTTTTTGTTGGTTGTTGGGAAATGAGCTTTGTGGCTAATCTATTAAAGCTTTCTGCCTGTAGAAGCTTTGGCCCTCGATCTTCAATCAAGTCTTTAATGTGTCTTTCTCTAATAATGTTTAACACTGCAAACTGTGCACTAGGTATTGGTATGCCATTTTGTGTAATGTCCTGCAGCTATAGCCCATCTCCGCCCTATGATTGCCTAGCCTATGAAGATGAATATAACTTGTAGAATTGTTACCATCAACTTTGGCTTATCAAAGGTTATAGGAGTCTTAACAGTAGCACCTTGTACTATCCATCCTATTATTGAACTCACAATTAGAAGCGAGATTATGGTTGTGGCAGAACTACTCAACGGTGACCTAGAAATAATATATTCGGGAGTATAAGCATGAGCTACAATTCATGCTTTCAGCACTTTGTCTTCAACATTATGCCACTCGTACTCCTTTTTGACAGTATCAGAAAGAATCAAAGGAACCTTTTGAGCAAAAACAACCTATGTTGAGCTAGGGTTTTAGAAGCCCCTGACTTCTTGCCCTCATGAAATGGCTGCTATTATCATCTTTCTATTTTACTATGTCTTCTTTTCCTTTAGGTTTAGCAGTCAATCTCACGGAGATAATACCATCCTGAGCCTTCAGGGAATTGTGAATCGAGAGACTTTGAACTATCCTCTTTCAACTTCTTACTAGATTTGAGCTGCAATACCTTTGGTTCTTTTTGAATGAAAGGAATGGAATCCAAGATTGATATAGCCCATTGAGACATTTTATTTTATTTTCTCTTCCTCCTCCTTTGTAATGCTCTTTAGGTTTCCTTTTCCTATCCATTCTCTGTTCTTTTTTATTTTATAAGTGGCTAAGGCAATAGGTACACTTACCTTGAAATAGGGGATTTGAATGATTGTAGGTCTAGTACTGAAACTACCCATATAGTTGGATCATTTTGGTTTCTAAGCACCTCTTGTATCTTGAAGACTGGTTTCAAATCAATGTATGAGCTATTCTCACCTTTTGATATATGGCATTCTCTTCTTGTATATGATTGTCCCAACTTTATCAATGCCTACTCCTTATGGACTGCACTTCACACCTCTTTCATCTTCATTTGCATTGATGACTGTCACCCATCCTCTTCATTAGCCATGTAAGGTGTTGCCAACATCTTGTATATGACTGTACCTCTTTCCTTGCTATTGCTTTATCTTATATATGCTATCTGGAGTGATGATACTATCATGATAGAGGCTTGATATAAAATATATTTGAGACTACATAAAACCTCTTTTCTCTAAAATGTGGAACAATCATATACATGATGCAAGTAACCATAGTTTAAAAATAATTAAGTATATGAAAAATGGAGTTAACATAAAATACCCTGACCATGGGCTACCGTTGATTCCTATAGCTGCACCTGTAGCTTATGATTTTCTCTTCATAATGTAGAAGTATATAGTGATCAAATGATGAATGTATTGTCCCTCTTTTGACTGTTCCATTATGTAGATGTACTAATGGCATTGTAAGCTCTTCTTTAGTAGTCCTATTCATTCTACTTATGATCTCAAGCTTGCATACAAGAAAACTGACATGGCATGACACACAGATATAGGACTATTTCTCATTATATGACTATCCTATAGCTGATAATATGCTTCTTGGTTGATGGGACAGTCACCTTAATGACTGGTTTTTGTCCTTTATGGCTGTTTAATATATTCAATAGCAATTTTACACCTCATTCACAACAAAAAAAGTGGTAAATACATGTTCTATTTTTTCTCCATGATGCTTCTTTTGCTATAATCCTCTTGATTGGACTATTCTTTAGTTGGTATTGCTTTAATGGTGACTATCCTGCCTTGGAGACTGTCTCATGATGTATTAGTGTTATATTGACTTTCAATCAGAATATGTTTTTTTATTTATTGATCTGAAAGTTTCTTTGCTTATCTTGTATTCCCCTTAAGATCAAAGGGTAACATGGCGGGCTCAACCCTTGTGGGAGCCCATTTTTGCACCACATGCTATGATGTCTTCAAAAATGGATTAGCAACATGATTTTGCCTATACCTGCATAGTGAAAAACATGTTAGATAAAAATAGTGAAGCTCAATGCTCCTATGATATTTCATTTTTTAGGCTGTCTTACATATAGATGTTTGTTGATCTAATGCATCATAGGCAATATACTATATTTCTGTTGATAGAGCACATAGGAAGACTCATATCTAGAGATCTAACAACTCTTTTCATCATGATGTAGGTTCACTTGAAGACCAGGAGCAAGGAGGGGAAAGTAACAAGAAAAACCAACAAGCAACCACTACAGACAATGATGGCTATGTTCTTTTACATGTATCTTTCTATTATTTAATCTTCAAATGTATAGCACATTTCTTATGTTGTGTTGGTTTAGCTACTCCCATGGCTTGTGTAGGACAATTGATCACTCCTTTCTTTCCAATGAATGTAAATGCAACATTTATGCAATCTTTGTGAATATCTCCTTCATAAAATGAATGGAACACTATGAAAGCATTGCAATGTAAAATGAAGTAGCTTCCTATAATTCATGAAGTCTCTTTTATATGCAAGGCACTGAATAACAAAACATGAATTCTACCTTTTAAGCACCTATAATCTTGCAACACACTGCATAACAACAACTGAACTCTTTCTTTTAAACTTGGATATGCAATGGTTAAGCATGGCAGAAATATGTTAGAATATTCTTCACCTAGAAAATGAGAATAAACCACTCCAGCTCTACCAATTTGAGATGTAGGTGAAAATTTGGTAACATTTCTATGATTTCTACTAAATGCTTGCCTGCTAAGCATATAGACCAGTTGCTTGAATAGTCCATTAGGTCTGGAGTCAAATTTGCCCCTTTTCAGACTCAGAAAACCATGAAACAGAACTACAAGCTACCCCAAACAGCAACAGAAAAACCAAACAGAACCAAACTGAAAGTAAACTAAAGGGCCCTGGTGGCCAGAAAACATGTACAACAACACTTCTTGGAAAATGATAACTTAACCTAACCTATACTAACCTACTCTAACCAACCAAAGAAGCCAGTCAAACAAACCCATTAACTGGCTTTGTAAAATAAGTCCCATTTCTGATTAAGAAAGGGTGTTCTGCAAGGTGATTTGTTACTGATAAGATATGACCCATAACAACATACCCTACAGAATGTTACAAAACTATCTGAAGAACAAAAACAAACTCATTTATCCTTTGAATCTGATCATAGTTACTGTTGTTATGGGGTGAATAGATGATCTGGTTCTGTTGTTCTATGGCTACAGTCTCCTCTTTGGGTACAATAGTAACATGTGTCTCCTTATTTAGCTCTCTACCAGCTAAATCCCTGATTGGACACCCTCTTGCAAGGATGAACCTTTGGCTAATACTCCTGGTTTCCTGATTGAGATTTGTTGTTACATCCATTTTCACAATTTCAACCTGATCTGAAGGAGATGTTGATCTATCATCAAATAATGAAGAAATGACAACTTCTTTCACCTGAACAGGCTAATCGCATACTGTTAGTTCAAATTGCATCAAATCATTATCAATGTTAGAGAAAAAATCTAAAAACATGTTCTCATCAAACTCATAAACTTGCACTAAATCCAAATGAGTTTTATCATTTTTCTATTCAAAACTAGACATTGATGTTAGAATGCATGTGTTATCTTTTTTCTCATCAACAAATTCAAGAAATTCATCAAACAAATCAGCTAAATTTTGAGACTCAACATCTACTTCGAAAGCAGTACCCTACTTTTGGTCTTGCTGTACTTGCACAAAATTTGTATTTATCTTGACATCTTGATTACTCAAATCAAGGTTGTTGTCTATGATCTCCTCATTAATTAGTATTTTGTCCAGATGATTTACATCATTCTCACAACCCTTCTCATCCACAAAACTAGCGAGTGCATCAAAGATATTAATTGAAACCTTATTGACATTATATAAGCTTGCAACAAAATCAAGGTCATCCCAAAATGAAAGTTCATCACATTCCTCTTGAATTTCTGATAAAAGAGGACAATTTTTTACCTCATAACAGTTCTAAGCTAGTTGTGTAAGTTCCATGATAGGCTTACCTTCACACTCTTCTACTTGATCCAAGAGCCCATTTTTAGATTGCTTAGCTTTAATCAATAACTCCTCATATTATTGAGGATCTTCTTGCTGTTCTAAAACTGTTGTCCTTGGTATGAGCATGCTTTCCTCATCTGGCTCAACAAAACTAGGTAACTGATTGAATAAAGAAACTGATTCTTCCTCCTCATGTGATGCTTTCTCTAATAAAACTTGGGCATTATGTCTTTGCAATTGAAATCTTTCACCTTGTGACCTCTGTACTCTACTTTCATTCATCTTATAAAAAAACATTACAAAACTTTTCAAATGAATCGAAATGCAAAGGATTTGGTGTCAAGTTTGAACCAGTATCCTCTTCATATGCATCGTGCTCATATTTAGCTGGTAATGCAGCACAAACATCAGCAACCTCTTGCTCCACATCTAATTTTTCTGATTTGGTGGCACGAAAAGCACTGCAAGAACCTTCAACTGCTGGATTAAAACTTGAAATTTTGATTGGCTTGGGCTCTAAAAGCTTTTGCTTCTATTCACCACACCAACTTGGAATCTTGATCGGTTCAAATTTTACTACCTTTTCCTCTTCTTGATTTTGGATTGGTATGGAAGGGGTAGCCTTAACAAGATTTGACATTTTATAACTACGATACTTAGTCAAAGAAGGCTGCCATAGTTGTTCAAAAGTTTGATGATTTGGTTCAGGTTCCTGATATGACTAAAACTGAGGATTAAAGGACTAGTTTTGAATGCAAATAAGCCCCTAAGAAAAATTAGAACTTCTAAAACTTAGAATTTGGAGGCTTTGGGAAGTTTCTTGAGTTTCTTGGAGGAAAAAAGACTTTTCAAGTGGCTGGTTTTGAAGCATAACAAATTCAGATTGTGCCAACATAGGCTTCTACAATGGTAAAGGATCTCTAAAACTAGGAATCTTGACCTTAGAATGGTTAGGAGACTCGCTTTGCTTGAAACTTGGAAAATTATGCTTACGAACCTCCTCTTGAACATGTTGATCTCGAATGAAAGGAGTTGTTTGGACCTCATGCTTTTGTGATTGAGCAACCAAAATCTTGATCTTCTCTTCTTTTGCAAGCATCTCCCTCTTAAACTGCATCCTTTGTGCCTCCAACTCCTGCTCATGAAGATAGGCTTGATAAGCTAGTTCCTCTTACTGCATGTTATACTCTTGTTCTTTGTCAATCTCATCTAACTATATTTGAAAATTCAAAGCTAAATCCT
Organism: Cunninghamia lanceolata; assembly: GCA_027924645.1. Lineage (NCBI taxonomy): Eukaryota > Viridiplantae > Streptophyta > Pinopsida > Cupressales > Cupressaceae > Cunninghamia > Cunninghamia lanceolata. The sequence goes on from BSBN01000246.1 coordinate 895,095, forward strand.
GAATGCACATGCTATCATCATACTGAGGCTGATCGATAGAGAACATATGCTGATCGGGAACACAATATTCTTCTTGGGGCTGATTATACTCATGTTGCCTCTTGATCTCTTCTACCTGCTTTGTGAAGTCATGCATGAAGTGAAACAACATACCCTTTATGCTTGCAATCTCCTCCTTTTCACACTCTTGGAGCTAGTTTTGAGTATATGAAGGCTGATATGGAGGCTGAAAAGGGATGGGTGGGAGGTAAGCATGTTGAGCATGCTAGTTTTCTTGGAAAGTCATGAAATTTGAGTTAAAACCAACACCATGGTTGATTAGATATGGCTGATGAGATGGTGGATTAGTAGCATTTTCATGATATTATGAATGATATAACCTATTCCAATGAAACATAGACATGGTTATTTATTCAAAAGCTAAAAACAAGCAAAACTTAGAATTATTTGAAATAAACTAGTGCTTGATCATACTGAAACCAATAGAAATGTCACCCAGAGTCGCTAGGTATGTTGATTTTCTACCTCGAAACGCTGAGATCACTGACACACACACACACACCAAATATCAGTGATATATGAACATACTTTTGGACTGAAGCAGTCCAACGAGTCCCACCAAGCATGCCAAAAACTGTTGTCAATCAGGATTGCACCCTAGCTAAGTTAGACTTAACTCTTTTGTTGAAACATGGAAATGTTCTCAAGCTATGGGTAACTTATGATGAGAATGAATCTTTAGAGAGGGCTGGTTCCCCTGGTAGATCACCTAAACTAAAATGATTTATCTAAGCAAAAGGATAGAAAGATAACATGAAATGGAATCCTAAAACCTAAAGGGTGATGCACCAAAACTTAAGAATTATTTACTAACTCCACTCAAAATCAGTTCTCAAAACAATAATTTTCACAACCTCAAATGAAACACACAACACAAAAGTGTCTTGCATGAAGGTTCAGAAATAAACACAACATGCAACTTGTATTATATGAAATTTCTGCACCCACACTTGTAATAATAGGACATAAAAAGGATCCAATAGTTGGAATCACAATAATAACATCAAACTATTACTACAAAATGATACAAAAATGATGAGATAGGAATGCTCTACTACTTTTATTAAACTGAAAGGAGTATAATGACATAAGAATCAGAGTATAAATCAAGGCTTATAGAACTTTCTGCAGTGTGCAAGAAAGAAAGAAGCAAATCTGAACTGCATAAACTAAGTTGCTTTCCCCTATAAATAGCCAAATGGACTTTTTAAAAACTTAGCTAGCTATCTTACCCAAAAAGAAACCAAAAGTTTCATTTTTGAGAAAAGGGAAAAAACTACAAAAAATAAGGCCTAAAACTGATCCCAAATGAGTAATAATAGGTGGAAACTTTCCCTCCCAAGTGGGGCTACCTAAAAAGACTCAAAAAATAGGAACTAACTGACTGAAAACTAAAATAGAAACTTTAGTTTTCCCAGCTTTTCCTATTTCACCTAGAAAGACTAAAAAAATTAGGAAAGCTTATCTAACTGCCTTTTCTTTTTTAAAAATAGAAAATACTAAGGCAATTTATAAAATATTACCTTAATATTGCTTTACAATATCTTGCCGCTTGCTTACAACATGGAAAAGCTTGATTCTAATTTTTTGATTGGATCTTGACAACCTTGCAAAACAAAAAGGCATCTATGGTTTGTCTTCAATTTTTTCTAAGTGTATAATATCTCCTTTGATATTTTATTTTCTCCAAAAATGAAAAATATCTAAGGCACATGACAACATAATTTTCCCTCCAAAGGACATGAAATGAACCTAAGGAAAAAATCCTAGGTATAACTTATATGCAGGGCAAAATAATACCTTAGAGGTATTAATGGAGCATTTGATTTTAAAAAAGAATGTGATAAAAATCACATTTCGAATTAGGGAAACAATGAGAAACCCTAAACACAAAACTGATTTGAGTCCACCTTTTTCGCACCATTCAACACTTTAATTTTTTGGAGAACTTAGCTCTTCTTGGCCACTGCCATGGGAGTTAGGGTTTGAGCTCGAATCTTGGGTACTCTTGCTATTTCTGAGGATTTTCTTGAAGATTTTTATAGAGGTGAGTCCTTTGTTTCAAATCTGAGCATTGTTCTCCATTTCGAAGCATTCTTGGGCTTCCAAGCTGTGACCATTACTATTTTTTGATGCATTTCATTTGTTTATATTTTGTAATCTCATTCATTGCTATAGCTACACATTCAAAGTTTGAATGGAAAATTCCTTTTGGCAGAAAATCCACTTTCTTCACTTTTGTTTGTAGTTTAAGAAAGAATGTATTAGTGGCCTCATGATTCCATCACCTTCCTAGACATCAACAAAATCTAGTATATCCCATGCTTGAGAGTGTGCCTTCAGAGAATCCTTTACATCCTTTGGAGGAAAATCATGCGAACCAGCTTCAGAAGTGCATTATGAGCATTTACAGATTGGAGAGAGCTCTATGATGATTCTAATCAAGGAAACTGTTGTCATTTTCCAAGATGTTTTAGTGGCCTCTACAAACTATTTTTCCACCTCTAATGACTTATCAACTACAGTTTTCCACAAATAATTAAATCCTGTAGCCTTTTCTATATTAAAATTGCTTAGATCTACACCCTCTAGCCTCACCTCATTATTTCCACGTTGTAGGAAAGTAACCAACTCTTCACATCTATTTTCCCCATCTTCTTTGCCTTCTGTGATTAGTTTCCTTACGTTTACAATGGAATTTTTATTAGCTATCTAGAGGCTTTTTGGAGTCTCCCCCAACATATCCATGCCCTTCAAAAGTTTTTCATAATGTGAGAATTTTTCAAATTCATTTTCAACAAGCTTGGATTGTATGAAAGTCATCAAATTAGAAGTGCATTTATTATGAAAAATTATCATGGAGACCACCCAACATAGTTCGTTGAATAATACAGTTATCAATTGCAGCCCTGCCAGCATATACAAGAGCATCCATGGCATCTGGTTTTTTGTTGGTTGCTGGGCAATGAGCTTTGTCACTAATCTATCAAGCCTTTCTTCCTATAGAAGGTTTGGCCCTTGATCTTCAATCAAGTTATTAATGCATGTCTTTGTCCAATAATCTTCAACACTACAAACTATGCACCAGGTACTGGTATGCCATTTTGTGTAATGTCTTGCGGCTATAGCCCATCTCCACCCTATGATTGCCCAACCAATGAGAATGAATATAACTTGCAAAATTTTTACCATCAACTTCAGCTTATCAAAGGTTGTAGGAGTCTTAACAGTGGCACCTTGTACTGTCCATCCTATTATTGAACTCAAAATTAGAAGCAAGATTATGGTTGTGGTAGAATTGCTCAACGGTGACCTAGCAATAATATATTTTGGAGTATAAGAATGAGCTACAATCCATGCTTTCAACACTTCATATTCAACATTATGCCACTTGTACTCCTTTTTGATAGTATCAGAAATAATCAAAGGAACCTTTTGAGGAAAAAACAACCTATGTTGAGCTAGAGTTTTAGAAGCTCGTGACTTCTTGCCCTCATGAAATGGCCGTCATTATCATCTTTCTATTTTACTGTGTCTTCTTTTCCTTCAAGTTTAGCAGTCAATCTCATAGAGATAACACCATCCTGAGCCTTCAGGGAATCGTGAATAGGGAGATATTGAACTATCCTCTTTCAACTTCTTACTAGATTCGAGCTGCAATACCTTTGGTTCTTTTTGAATGAAAGGAATGGAATCCAAGATTGATATATCCCACTGAGACATTTTATTTTTTTTCTCTTCCTCCTCCTTTGTAATGCTCTATATGTTTCCTTTTCCCATCCATTCTCTGTTTTTTTTTTATTTTATAAGTGACTGAGGCAATAGGTACACTTACCTTGAAATAGGGGATTTGAATAATTGTAGGTCTAATACTGAAACTACACATATAGTTGGATCATTTTGGTTTCTAAGCACCTCTTGTATCCTAAAGACTGGTTGCAAATTAGTGTATGACTTGTTCTCACCTTTTGATATATGGCATTCTCTTCCTGTATATGACTGACCCAACTTTATCAATGCCTACTCCTTATGGACTGCACTTCACACCTCTTTCATCTTCATTTGCATTGATGTCTGTCACCCATCCACTTCATTAACTGTGTAAGGTGTTGCCAACATGTTGTATATGACTATCCCTCCTTCCTTGCTATGGCTTTATCTTATATATTCTATCTGGAGTGATGATACTGTCATGATAGAGGCTTCATATGAAATATATTTAAAACTTAATAAAACCTATTTTCTTTAAAATATGGAACAGTCATATACATGATGCAAGTAACCGTAGTATAAAAATAATGAAGTATATGAAAAATGGAGTTAGCACAAAATATCATGACTATGGGTTGACCTTGATTCCTATAGCTGCCCCTGTAGTTTATGATTTTCTCTTCATAATGTAGAAGTATATAGTGATCATATGATGAATGTACTATCCCTCTTTTGACAGTTCCATTATGCAGATGTACTGATGGCATTGTAAGCTCTTCTCTTGTAGTCCTATTCACTCTACTTATGATCTCTCTTGCATACAAGATAGCTGACATGACATGACACACATATATAAGACTGTTTCTCATTATATGACTGGCCTATAGCTGATATTATGCTTCTTGGTTGATGGGACAATCACCTTAATGACTATTTTTTGTCCTTTATGGTTGTTTAATGTATTCAATAGCAATCTTACACCTCATTCACAACAAAAAAGTGGTAAATACCTGTTCTATTGTTGCTCCATGGTGCTTCTTTGGCTGTAATGCTCTTGATGGGACTATTCTTTAGTTGATATTACTCTGATGGTGATTGTCTTGCCTTGGAGATTGTCTCATGATGTATTAGTGTTATATTGGCTTTCAATTAGAATATGTTTTTTTTCATATCTTGGTCTGAAAGTTTCTTTGCTTACTGTTGTCACATAGAATTGCACCCTACTTGGAAAGAGTCCAAGCATTCTAATGACACAATGGGAATGATCTTGAAAGTGTGGGACTTTGAAAACTGAGATCAGACCTCTAGAGAAGGCTGGTTCCTCATTCTAAGCCTAATGCTTAGAGAAATATATCTAAACCTAGTGCTAATGCTTATAGGGGAAAAGGGGAGAAGGAAACATAAATAAAAATTAGGTGATACACTAGGTTGAATAAAAGAGCCCTCACAAAACTGATAAAATGCACAAAATGACTAGATACAACCAATAGACATACATAGATCAAGCTGATTTTAACAGAGGCAAGGAGCAAGAAATGATTAGAAGGAATTAAACATTCATAAACACATCATTCTTAGATCACACAGAGTCAAAATAGCATGAAGAGATAAAATAACTAGCATGTATTTAATCAGAAGGCAAGGTTACAGTAGGGGAATGCTCTGTTTGGAATCAGAAGCATAGATTACTAAATTTTCCAACCTTTTTTACATCTCATGTTTATGCATATATAGAATTTTGCATTTGACCTAAGTCAATTACAATGAATTCTCCCCATGGGCTCTGTCAGAAAATATCATCGCCAGAAGGGATGTCGACCTGCAAGAAGTTATGGGATAAAATATCTGGAACAGGGTAGGTGGACGATATTTTAGGCCTTCAACATGAGCAATTGAATCATTGATCTGCAACAATGAATATAGAAAATATCTGAAGCATGGCAGTTGAGAGATTAGATTTGCATTGGTGATAGATGGGACAGATTGCCCTTTGACAAAGCTTTTACATTACTTTAAATTCCTGAGCCCTTTTGAATTTTCTATATTTTCATCGATTCTATGTTTGAGGGATCTCTGCAAAATTTAATTCGACCACTGAGATGTCTTGTCGCCAAAACTACACATTCATCCTTAGAGTCAGTGACCATTCCTGACTGAATGTAGACCAGCCATCAATTTTATATTCGCTACAAGGAGAAGCATCGTTTGTATGCATACAAACATACAAAAACTAGTTGCACTTTAAAAATCATGATGACATCATCATCCTACAGAACCTGGTTGAAGAGGAAACTTGGATGATGTCACCTGCATATCAGGTCCTTCAAACTGTTTAGCTTGCACTTATGCGATTTCTTCATTTGTTGTATTTTGCATATCAAATTGCTTTGCATATGTCTTTGTATCTCCCTTTGTATATGCTTTTGTATATGAAAATGTATATACAATACAATTGCCAACATACAAAAGTGAACCTTGAATTTTGTATCACCTTTTGCACTTGCCTTTGAATCGGACTTGAATGTCCCTGGCATATGTCATCATTCAATTTGATCTCCATATGTGGCCCCATCTCTTCAAAATAGATCGATGAAGGAACTGGGGCCCAGCACTGCATTATAGACCAGCAAAAACCCCAATCAGGCTTTGTATATGCCTTTGCATATGTGATTGCATATACAAAACATACAAATATATAAAAGTGGACTTCAACATTTTATGAAGCGGATTGTAAATGGAACAGATGTGGCTTTTGTATCTCACCTTTCTTTTGCATATTGCATATGCATGTATCTTCAATATACAACCGCAGACCTCAACATTTTATGAAACAAATTGGAATTGGGTTCGGGTTGGGGACTGCATCCTGCTCCTTTGTATATCACATATACATGCGATCATACATACAACTACGGACCCCAACTAAAGTCTACCAAGATTAAATTTTCAGTCATGTCCAGATTGTGTCTTTGCCGCTTGCATCAACTTTTGATTCTGCATGGCGTCCGTGACTGCATCTTGACTTTTGTATATCTCATTGTATCTGGCCTTGCATCTGCATTTATATATACAATTGTATATGTGATTGTACATGTGATACAACAGATATACATACAATGATACATACAAAGATGCATACAAAAAAGACAGTATAAAACTGAGAATATCTGTAATGGAAGGCACCTGAAGACAAAAGATTTCTAGGTTTTTCTGGGTTTTATGCAAGGATTATCTAGATGAGTTTTTTAGGATTTTTGCAAGGCAGAACATGAGGAAATGTGGGATTTAATCCTTCCTCCTTCTGTTTATGCTTTCTCTAATCAGATTTCTTTGATAGAAGGAGGGGAACAAGAATATTTTGGGGCCAGGCAAAATATGACAACATTTTTGGTGACCTCTTGGGGATGTTTGCTTGCTTAACATTAGATCAGTGGCCTTATGCATCCATTTGGCATGGAGTCAAAAGAGACTGCAACACTAGGCCAGCTACCAACCCAAAACAAGAAACAACAAGCAAGCATGTATCTTCTAATGAGAATACAACAGAGTGCAAGGGCACTTATTGAAAGGAAACCTAAAACTAAAATAAACCTATTCTAATCCTAAACTAAGTAGTCAGAGGTGACCTTAAACAAAGCCATTAACTGGTTCTTGAAAGTAACCGCCCTTAACAATTTACAATGTTTCTCATGCATGTGGGCAGTTAAAAGGAGGCAAGGGAGGGATGGGCATATAACAAATTGACAAAATGCCTCCCCCCAAAAGGGGATAAACTCACCTATGCACCTGGACTAATTAATGATGTTGCTATCTTGTGGTGAATAAATGGGTTGATCCCACTCATTTTGATGCTCAACTTCATGCTTAGAGATAAGCATGACAAGTCGTGACTCCTCTTGACATGTCTCTAGCTGGGCTAGATGGCTAATTGGACATCCCCTTGAAGTGACATGCAAATAATCACTGATGCATGTATATCTATGCTCTGATCCTGCAACCTTCTGTTGTTGATCTGAATATTTTGGTTCTTGGATCTCAAATGGAGGAGTTACTGCCTCCTTCATCTACTCAAACTGCTCATGGTTTACCTTAGCTAGAGGCATTGGTTTACTATCTAGGTTTGAGCATAAAATATCAAGCTCATCCCAAAAATGAGCCTCCTCCAAGTCCTCTATACTTTCTAGTACATGACTACTCATATGCTCTTCTTTATGGGCTGGAATTTCACTGTCAGGCTGGGTCTCAACTTGCAACAATTCATCATTATTTTCATTCTTCTCTTGTTGCTACATATATCCACAACCAGCTGCTTGTCCTCCTCATCTTTATCATAACTAAGTAGCTCATGAAGCAAGGCAACGTCATCCACCTTTGGAGTGACCTTAGCAACTTTTTCCCTTATGCCTCCATCCTTTGACTATAGTTCCACTGGATTTTGCTTAAGTTGCCTCTACAATTGAAGGTTATTTCCATGCACTCTCTACATTTCAACCTTATATTCTTGATCAGATGCATGAGAAAAGGCTTCAAAAGAACTAAAGTCTAGAGGACTCAATCCCTTATTTGGGTTAACAATACTCATAGGTGCCATAGGTTCAAACAATTTCACCTCTATGAGTGTAGGAACAAACTATTCCTCACTAGTTTTATTTTCTTCCACCTCCTCCTTTAGCTCATCTTCCCAATTAGCTTGACAGACAATAGGTCGACCCTTGACGATTGAAATAGTGTCACAGAAAGAGGCTTGGAAATCTTCATGAATTTCTTGGAGGGGAGAGGGTTCTGGATAAATTTGTTCCTGGGGAGTGATAATTTGATTTTGCACAGGAACTTGTGGAGGGAGAGAGGCTTTGAAGCCTAGGAATTTGTGAGATCGAGGGTGCTCTTCTATAGACCGAACATGTGTAGAAGAAAGGGACTACTTGAATTTTGGGATTGTAAACACATTCTCTTTCAACTTAGCAATTTCATCATAACTGTCCATGCTAGGTCCATCCGATAAGGGGATTTGAAGGGGCTGCAAACAGGAGATAGGTGGTTGAATTTGTGCTGGAACAGGCTCCTGTGAAGGCTGAGGGCCTCTAAAACTTGAAATTTTAAAACTAGGAAGTTGTTTTGGAGGTGCAGATGGATTTTCTTGGCTAAAGGTCAGGATTTTAAATTTGGGGGCTACCTCTGAAATAGGCTAAACAGGTGCAAAAGAAAGGGGATGGTTGAAGCAGAGAAAAGATGGAACTGATTGGGCTAGTTGCCTCATCTGATGCTCATGAGCCGCCATCCTTGTAGCAAGGTTTTCTTGAAAAACCCTTTCTTGTGCCTCTTGTTGTATTCTACAATTTAACATTTCTGCAAATTCATCAGCATCCCTATTTAGATCTAGGGACAACTTCTCGAGACCATACATTCTTATGATGCTGAGGTCATATAACTGCTGAGGCCAGTTGTACCCTACTTCTCTTTTTTCATTGTCCAAAAGTCTGTCAAGCTTGAGGAAACTACTCATGAGCTTATTGAATGCATCAACATTCACAGTGGCAACATCTTGGGATGGATTAGGAGAGTAGATGCATTGGCTAGGATCAAAGTACTCTTTTTGGGGTTGATAATAAGCATTATTAGGCTGCCAAGAAGACTGAGTAGGTGTGGGAGGGAGGTAAGCATCATGAGGATGCTGATATTCTATAGCAGTAGGGCTATATGGCATAAACTTAGAGGCATTTGGGGCTTTGTATTACTAATATGGGGGCCAATAGCCTGCATTTAGAGTAGGGGTAGGGGAATAGCCATGATTCCCATAAAATTTTGACATTTTATAGTATCTAAATGCTGAATAATCATAAAAATGTTAGAATTAGAGCAAAATAGGTCTCCAATCAGAGAGAAACTGGATACATACTAGAGAGGGAGTTGCCAGGTGATTGAGATGATTCTGGAAGCTGAATAGACAAGGAAAACCACTAAAATCATGATCTTTGATGAAGTTTTAGGCACTTGGGCTACTTTCACTAGCAGGTTTGTTCAGTAGAGTCACCATGATGTTGAAGAGATTGCCCTAAATGACAAGATACACTAAAGAGCACACTAGAACTCTTCAATGGATGATAAGGATCTTTATGTTGGTCCCACCGGGCGTGCTAGAAATTGTTCAATGGATGATAAGGATCGTCAAGTTGGTCCCACCGGGTGTGCCAAAAACTGTTGTCACATAGAATTGCACTTTGCTTGGAAAGAGTCCAAGCATTCTAATGACACAATGGGAATGATCTCGAAAGTGTGGGACTTTGCAAACTGAGATCAGACCTCCAGAGAAGGTTGGTTCCTCATTCTAAGCATAATGCTTAGAGAAATATATCTAAACCTACTGTTAATGCTTATAGGGGAAAAGGGGAGAAGGAAACATAAATAGAAATTAGGTGATACACTAGGTTGAATAAAAGAGCCCTCACAGAACTGATAAAATGCACAAAATGACTAGATACAACTAATAGACATACACAGATCAAGTTGATTTTAACATAGGCAAGGAGCAAGAGATGATTAGAAGGAATTAAACATTCACAAACACATCATTCTTAGATCACACAGTCAAAATAGCATGAAGAGGTAAAATAACCAGCATGTATTTAATCAGAAGGCAAGGTTACAGTAGAGGAATGCTCTATTTGGAATCAGAAGCATAGATTGCTAAAATTTCCAACCTTTTTTACATCTCATGTTTATGCATATATAGCATTTTGCATTTGACCTAAGTTGGTTACAATGAATTCTCCCCATGGGCTCTGTCAGAAAATATCATCGCCATAAGGGATGTCCACCTACAAGAAGTTATGGGATAAAATATCTGGAATAGGGCAGGTGGAAGATATTTTGGGTCTTCAATGTGAGTAGTTGAATCATCGATCTGCAACAATGAATACAAAAAATATCTAAAGCATGGAAGTTGAGAGATCAAAGTTCCATTGATGACAAATGGGACATATTGCCCCTTGACAAAGCTTTTACAACACTTTAAATTCTCGAGTCCTTTTGAATTTTTTGTATTTTCATCAATTCTGTGTTTGAGAGATCTCTGCAAAACTTAATTTGGCCGCTAAGATGTCTTGTTACCAAAACTGCATATTCATCCTCAGAGTCAGCTACCATTCTTGACTAAATGCAGACTGACTGTCAATTTTATCTTCGGTGCAAGGAGAAGCATCATTTGTATGCATACATACATACAAAAATTGGATGCACTTTGAAAATCATGATGGCGTCATCATCCTGTAGAACCTAGTTGAAGAGGAGACCTGGTTGACATCACCTACATATCGAGTCCTTCAAACTGTTTAGCTTGCACTTATGCAATTTCTTCATTCACTGTATTTTGCATATCAAATTGCTTTGCATGTCTTTGTATCTCCCTTTGTATATGCTTTTGTATATGCAAATGTATATACAATACAATTGCCAACATATAAAAGTGAACCTTGACTTTTGTATCATCTTTTGCACTTGCCTTTGAATCAGACTTGAATGTCCCTGACATGTGTCATCATTCAATTTAATCTCCATATGTGGCCCCATCGCTGTAAATAGATCGATGAAGGAATTGGGGCCCACCATTGCATTATAGACCAGCAAAAAAACCCAATCAGGCTTTGTATATGCCTTTGCATATGCGATTGCATATAAAAAACATACATATATATATAAAAGCGGACTTCAACATTTTATTAAGTGGATTGGAAATGGAAATGGATCCAGATTTTGTATCTCACCTTTCTTTTACATATCGCATATGCATGCATCTTCAATATACAACCGTGGACCTCAACATTTTATGAAACAAATTGGGATTGGGTTTGGGTCCAGGACTACATCTTGCTCCTTTGTATATCACATATACATGAGATCATACATACAACTGCGGACCCCAACTGAAGTCTGCCAGGATTAGATTTTTAGTCATGTCCAGATTGTATCTTTGCCACTTGCATCAACTTTTGATTCTGCATGGCGTCCGTGACTGCATCTTGACTTTTGTATATCTCATTGTATCTGGCCTTGCATCTATATTTACATATACAATTGTATATGCGATTGTACATATGATACAACAGATATACATACAAAGATGCATACAAAAAAGACTAACTATAAAACTGAGAATATCTACAATGGAAGGCACCTGAAGACACAGATTTCTAGGTTTTTCTCAGTTTTCTGCAAGGATTATCAAGATGAGTTTTTTTGGGATTTTTTGTAAGGCAGAGCATGAGGAAATGCAGGATTTAAGTCTTCCTCCTTCTATTTATGCTTTCACTGATAAGATTTCTTTGATAGAAGGAGGGGAATAGGAATATTTTGGGGCCAGGCAAAATATGACAACACTTACCTTATATTCCCCTTAAGATCAAGGGGCAACATGTTGGGCTCAACCCTTGTGGGAGCCCACTTTTGTACCACATGCTATGATGTCTTCAAAAATAGATCAACAACAAGATTACACCTATACCTGCACAATGAACAAACATGTTAGATAAAAATGGTGAAGCTCAATGCTCCTGTGATATTTCAATTTTTAGGCTTTCTTGCATACAAATGTTTGTTATTCTAATGCATCATAGTCAATGTACTATATTTCTATTGATAGAGCACATAGGAAGACTCATATCTGGAGCTCTAACAACTCTTTTCATCATGATGCAGGTTCACTTGAAGACCATGAGCAAAGAGGAGAAAGCAACAACAAAAACCAACGCGCGACCACTACAAGCAATGATGACTATGTTCCTTTACATGTGTCTTTCTATTATTTAATCTTCAAATGTATAGTACATTTCTTATGTTGTGTTGGTTTAGCTACTCCCATGGCTTGTGTGGGACAATTGATCACTCCTTTCTTTCTAATGAATGTAAATGCAACATTTATGCAATCTTTGTGAATATCTCCTTCATAAAATGAATGGAACACTATGAAAGAATTGCAATGTGAAATGAAGCAGCTTCCTATAATTCATGAAGTCTCTTTCATGTGCAAGGCACTAAATAACAAAGCATGAATTCTACCTTTTAAGCACCTTTAATCACGCAACACAATGCATAACAACAACTAAACTCTTTCTTTTAAACTTTGATATTCAATGGTTAAGCATGTCAGAAATATGTTAGAATATCTTTCACCTAAAAAATGAGAATAAACTGCTCCGGCCCTACCAATTTGAGTTGTAGGTGAAAATTTGGTAACAGTTCCCTAACATATCCTCTATCCATGATGTTGTTTTTGTTAGTATGACTACTACCTCTATCTTAAATAGTTTTCCTCTGTTGATCCTTTCATGAATCATTCTACCTTTCTATATCGTTGCATATGCAAGATTTCATTGTCTCTTAATCACTATATGTTATAGCTTTATCATACCTCCTTGGCTGCTACAGACTGTGACTTCTTTTATGATATGGAAAGTGGTCTTTATAGATTCTATCCTTTATGATAGTTGGTCATTCCTCTATTTTGTTTGCAATAGACCTCTCAAAAGACTACCTCTGCTTATGTTGGTGGACCATTCTTTGACATCATATTGTTGCTCCTTTGATAGGTCTTTTTCTTCTACCTCATTGGTTTTGCACCTTGTAGATGTGCATGCTTCTTTGACAGGATTTTATAATGTTGTTTCCATTTTATTTCTATCTCCTTATTTCTACTATCTGGATGCCACTGTACTTATGCATGGAGGCTCCTTGTCTATTTCTCCTTCAAGGATATTTGATTTTACTTTCTAAACAAAAGTCTTTTGATGAATGGTCTCTATGTACCTATACCTACAAAGTGAACAAACAAGTTAGATAAAACAAATAGGCTAATGGCATGTGCTTCATTGTATGATCTGACTTTCTCTTTTCTGCTTCCTCTCATGATTAGATATTTGTATCTTCTTATCTCCTTCATTTTATGGATTAGATGTAAAGTGACAAGTACATGTTGAATTATTGCATATAGAAGTAGAGATGTGAACCTTGAGATCTAACATTTACTTATTTCCTCCTGTAGGTTCAATTGGAGCTATCATGAAGACAAGTTGAAGATGGTGGAGCTCATCAATGTGATTCGTCATTCATTCAGGCAGATGGGTCCCACCTTTCTTTTATATGCTTTCCTTTACTTCAGATGTATATGTTATTGTGTATTGTATTACATACAATTACTCCCACGGCTTGTGTGGGATCATAAATACTTCTCCTTTGAATATAAATAGTTATTTCATGCAATGACTCGTGTATAAATTCTCTTTCTTGTAAATCAATTTTATAACATAAGATGAACATTATTGCATGCAATAGGTGTTTATAATCATGAAAACCTTGACAAAGTTATATGTACCTTTCTGAATTGTATCAAACTATAATGAATGAACTACAATGGACACAACTGAAACATGATCTGTAATGAATAGATTAGCTTTAACTTCACCTGTCAGTCTTTGAATAACTCCTGCCTTTCTGGGGCACTCTTTATCTTATCTGGCTCATGTAGCAGCTCTGTTTGAGCTGCTACATGATCTTGGTAACATGATCATTGAAATAGTCCTCCATCAATACAGTAGATATTCTAGGATGGCTTATGAACTTGAGTTTTTTTCTTACCCTTTCCTTTGAACCTCTCTACTTCTCCAAAGCAGCAAAGAAAGTGTTGTTACAACCTAACCTAATTGGCTACAAAGCACAATTTGGTAACATTTTGGTGGCCTCTACACCAGTTTTACCTACTAAAACTCTCAAAGCTAGTTGCCTAGTATATCCATTGGGAAATAAAGTCTTTCCTTGGCCTCAACAACTCAGAAAACTTCTTGAAACTCGGCTGCAAGAAAAACAACAGTAGAAGAAACAAAGCTGAAAACAAAACTAAAAACAAAACAATTCTAGCTCCAAACAAGACCAACCAACTGTGCATCAACCCTTCTTGGAAAACAAAAAACTAAAATGAAGCTACTGTGCATCCAACACTTATTAACTAAAAAACCTACTCTACTATGATACATTTACAACTTTTACTTATTAGAAATAGTGCTTGAGGTGAATCCCATTGACTGAGATAGATAACACCTTTCCTTCCATTGTGGCCAGTTGAAAAGCACTGTGTTGTTTACATTCAACAATCATGAATGGGCCTGTCCACATAACATCAAACTTATTGTGCTTACTAAGCCTACTTTTTAACTCATCCTACTTAAGAATAATGTCTCCTTTGAAAACTCTGAAAGTTGCCCTCCTATCAAATGTCCTCTTCATTTGCATTTGGTATATCTCCAACTATTGTGCTTTATGTTTCCTTGTCACTTCCAATTCTAATAGCTCAGCCAGCCGTACCTCCATAGGACCATCCTCCATGAATTCCAGCTCTTTCATGAGGTTAAGAGCTAGTAATTTAGTTGAAATAGGTAGCTTAGCTTCCCTTTCATAAACAAGCACAAAGGAGAAATTGACCTATTGACCTTTTAGGAGTCACTCTATCAGCCCATAAGGCTGATTTCAACTTTGAATGCCAGGTTCTCTGATTATCTTCTATTGTTCGTTTGATGATCCTGATGAGGTTTTTATTAGTGGACTCAGCCTACCCATTCCCCTGAGGGTAGTAATTTGACAAAGTGTTTAAGTAAACACCATGTTTTATAGCCTAGTCAATGATTTTCATGTCCACAAAAACCAAGGTATTATCTGAAATGATTGAATCTGGTACACCAAACCTAGCTACTAGGTATTCATAGAAATTCAATACAACACTTTCATTAGCGTCTTTCAAAGCTACTCCTTCTGTCCACTTAGTAAAATAATCTACATGGCTATTAATATCCACTTGTGACCAACACTTGAAGGTGGATTAATGGCTCCAATAAAATCAAGACCCCACTTGGTAAAGGGATGATCCATTGAAATGGGTTGTAGTGGCAAGGCTGCCAACTTCTGCTTGCCTACAAATACAGCAATTTGAAACACTTTCTTACCCAGGTGTGCCAATACTATCTAGCCTTCATGATTTTTTAGGCTGTTGTGCAGGTTGCAAAGTGACCACCATTTGGTCCATCATGGAACTCATTCAAAACTCTGTCGATCCGATCTATTTCAATGCATCTTAAGAGAACTCCATTGTAGTCTTTTCTAAACAAGATAGGATTTACAATAATATATGGAATGGTCTGCAACATATAATACCTTCTTTTTATTGCACTTAGTCCTGTTGGGCACTCCCCAGTCTACAAATAGTGAATCATTTCTCGTGTCCAACTTGTGTTGTTAGCTGGAACAATAGGTACAACATTGTTATCAACCATCAAAACCACTTCTTCTTATAGCTTTACATCATTTTTTGTTGTTTCAGCTAGCTATTGACATAGTCCTTTGCCCCTGATCAGCTTAGTGACTTTAATATCAACATCATACTCCATTACTTTGGTAACCCAACTAGCTCTTTTATCTCCCAGATTCTTCCTCAACAAGAATTATTTCACACTTGGATGGGCAACAATCAGCTAAATTTTATTGTGTGATAACATGTGCCTAAATTTTTTAAGGCTTCTTATTACAACAAATACATGCTTTTCAACAAATGTGTATCTTTGTTCATAGCCTTCTAACCCTTAGCTGCAAAAGGCAATTTGTTGCTCCTGGCCATCCTTGTTTTGTTGAGTCATCATAGCAGAGATAGTGTCAACTCTTCCATAGGCATACAAAATGAACTCTTTTGCAAAGTTTGGGTTTATTAATGTTGGAGCTGCTGCTATAGTTGCTTTACTATCTTCAAATTTGTCCTTTCCTTCTTTAGTCTAGCTAAAACTAATATTCTTTTTCAACATGGTTGTTAGAGGCTTCAATAAACTTGCAATATTCAGAATAAATTGTCTAACAAAATTGATTCTTCCTAGGGAACTTTGTAGTCCTTCTTATGGGCAGGCAAGGGTAAGGCTGAAATAACACTTACTCTTTCTGGATCAATTGTAATTCCATGTTTGGAAATAATGTGACCTAGTAGCTTACCTTCATGAACAACAAATATACACTTTTTGGGGTTCAATGAGACTCCATATTCTCTACATCTTTCAAAGACCTGTCTAAGATGGGAAAAGTGATCTTTTGCATCCCTGGAGAAAATAGTTATATCATCTAGATAAACCAATACAAACTTGTTCATGATGCCTTGAAATGCCATATCCATGGTTCTCTGAAAGGTTGCTTTAGTATTTGACAACCCAAATAACATCCTCTGATAAGCCATAGTTCCCCATTTGGTTGTGAATGCTATCTTATACTGGTCTTCTTCCTTAACCAAAATTTGGTTATACCTTAAAAAGCCATCCCGCAAAGAAAATCTTTTAGAACATGAACCACTTGCAAAATCTACTCCATTGAGGGCAACGAATAGTGATCTTTCAATGATGTCCTGTTCAGGTCCCTAAAATCAACACACAACCTGATTTCACCATTTTTCTTTCTAATAGGAACTAAATTGGACACCCAAGAAGTGTGTTTGATTTGAAAAATAATGTTGCTTTGAATTAGCTTGTTAAGATCTATTTTCATCAGAATTTCTAGCTTGGGGTTAAGAGGCCTTTGCTTCTGCCTCACTAGTTTTGCACCTGATTCTAGCTCTATTGTATGTTGAGCTAGCTTGGGGTTAAAAACTTTGAGGTCTTTGTACTCCTAGGCAAAAATATCATCAAATTCCTGACATAACAATACAAATGCATGCCTATCTTCAGTTGTACATACCTTTCCTAACTTGAGAAGCTTGGACTTGAAATTTTCAATTGATTCATAGTGCTCCTCCTTGATCAGTATGCTGGCTTTTTATTTTCTCATCGGGTCATCTAAACTAAAAATTGATTCTAAAGTCATAAGACCTTTGGGCAACTTATTGGTCCTGAGTTGTACAATCTGGTCTTCAAACTATTATTGTAATTTCTGTTGATTACTAGCTGAAAATTTAGCTTCTTCAATGAAAAATTTGCTATTTTCTCATCACTTTCAAATACCTGCCAATGTATGTTGTTATCGGGGACTGATGGTCTCACAAAGTTACATTCACATACTTCTGTTGCTTAGTATTTCTAATTTCTTTTGGTATATCAAATTCAACTCCCATGGCTACCATCTTATCAGCCTATTTGTTTTGGTTGCTAGGCACATACAACAGGTTAAATGCATCAAAATATTCAATTAAGTTCCATACTCAGTGCTTATATGACTTTAATAAGTCATTTTGGTGACATTAATGTTCCTTACCTAATTTTCAACTAATTCAATGTCAGCAAATACTTGCAAACACCTGATATTCTTTATTCTAGCCCATTCCAAGCCATAAATGAGTGCCTTGTGTTCTGCTATATTGTTAGTATATAGTTGAATGCAAATCTAAATGCTGCATAGTACTTCTCATTTTTAGGTGAAATGAGCATAGATCCACCACTGGCACCAAATTTGCTTCTTCCACCATCAAAGTATAGCTGTCATAGCTCATTATTTTGCTATCCCTCTTGCTATTTCTGTTCATTTTCTCCTTTCATAAGGTTAGGAACAAGGTGATTTTGTTCATGGATCATGTAAATGCCTAATCTAGCTTCCTCCATTTTCTTGTAAGGGCCATCTTCATGGTTTTTAGATGCCCATTCATCTTAAAACAAGTTTGCTATATTCTTAATTGGGGTGCTACTTTTAAGAACAATAGGTTGTTCCTCATCATGATAGGTCAAATTAGCCTTAACAGTGCTAGGTACATAAGGTTAAATGCGGTCTTTGGTAATTTATTCAAACTTCACAGTCACTCTTGTACAATACCTTGTCCTGAAGCACATATGTGATCAATCAGTGAACAAATAACCTTGTAACTTTGATGTGAAATCCCTAGAAAGGCACAAGGCAAAGTATGGGGGTAGATCTATGACATATATCTTGTAGGATTACAAAATTTGGGCAAGCATGCAAGGTAAGGTCCAAGTTTTTTATCACTCCTAGGGTATTGATGGATGGACCATCTAGCTCTACCACAAGTTTGGACTTTGGTTCATAAGTCAGTCCTAACTTATCCTCTATCTGTTTTGGCATCATTGATGTACTAGCACCTGAATCAATCATACAATTATGCACAAGGTTTTTACCAATTACCAGTGAAACATAAAATGGTGTAGGTTTGACATCTTTGGCTTGTTGTTCTATATAAACTGGTGGGTCATTTGCAAGCACTACCCTAGGCTAGTCTCTTGCCTAGTCTTGATTGGTCTCATTGTTCATAGAAGTATTAGATAAGGCCTTTTGTAATAAATCTTTTTGGCCTGGGAAAGACAACGAGTCCCACAAAGACATACTTACATTTGCCTTTTTCATATAATCTATAATATTAAAAGAACATGAACCAACCTTTGGTTGTCCCCTTAAAGTAGCATGATCTGCTTGTTGTTGTACTTGTTGTGGCTGCCCTCTTGGCTGATTTTGATTTGGGACAGGCTGCCCTCTTGGTAAAACATGAACATTTGATTGCTGTGATGGACGAGCAACTCCTTGCTGGCTTGATTGAGCTTAATTTTAGCCTCTTCTAGCTTGTTGTCCTATATCAATAACTCTCTATTTGGCTCTCGTGTTTACTACTATGGATTGGGCAAATTGATTTTACCTCTGTGTGTGATTAACCCCGCAAAAATCCTCACCCTGCTAATTCATGAATGTTGTATCAGGCTGCTCCTATTCAGGATTATAAATTTGTTGTTTTGAAACTTCTTGTATAGTACTTTGCTAGACAACAACATTATTTTGTACCATTAAGGCCTGATTAATCATGTCATTTGAGCAGGTTGTGTGATTGTGCGGTTGGTTATAGGGGTAACACCAATTGTACTCTTGTGCCATGTTGTTCTGCACTAGTACTAATTCTCTTGATGATCTGACAACATGTTGGTTGTAAGGATAATAAGGCCTTGTGTTTAAATTCCTTCTTTGGCCTTAGTTTTCAGGTTGATATGAAGGTCTGTTTAGCTGGGTACTTTGCTGGTTATGCTGGATATTTTGCCATTGGTTCTGATAAGGTCTATAAATTTGATTTGACTGCTCTTTTATGCTTACAACCTCCTTGCCAATAGTTTGAAACAACTCTGCTTGTGCTTGTAATAATTGTGTTTGCTTTTGTAATAACTCTATTTACTTTTTTGACTCTTGAGATGGGGCTAGGGTAGCATTAGTTTTAGTAGCAACTTGATAATTTAGAGTGTTGGAAACAAGGTAGATAACTGAGAGGGGGGGTGAATTCGTTATCTTAAATATTTTAACTTTTTGTTCTTCTTTAACAATTAGTGCAACATAAAAACATATAAGCATACATAACCATGAGGGCAGAAATAAATTCAACACACATAACACAATGATTTTGACGTGGAAAACCCTGTTAAGGGAAAAACCATGGGGTGACTAACCCAAGATTGTATTCTATATTAGAAGAATAAGAAGTACAAAATGGCACTTGCCAATTAGGGCTCACTGCCTACAAGAGACTCACTGTCTACAAGGTATATAGAAAGTAACCAGGTGTTTGAACTGATCACAGGCATCTACATATGCTGAGGTTCAGTTCTGGTTAGGCTCAATAAACTAATCTACTGCACTTCATTCTTCCTTTACTTTAGTGCTACTATTTTGTCACATACCGGACTTGTATTATTGCTTCCACCTTTTTTTACCTTTCTTTGCACACTATCACATGACACACACACCTTCATACTAAAATCCATCTGGTATATATATCCACATCAAGGATCTCAACATCTTTCTAGTCGGCATCTGGAATACTCAAGATTTTCCCAACATACTGATCTGTCGGTTGAGTCCATGCTTACTTTGTGATGCATATCAAGGACATAGACATAAAAGTCATCAATCATGTCAGCCAACCATGAATGATCCCTCAAGTAGCTTGATCACCACCAATTTCTCATCTGGATTAGTGTCTGATGCTCTGTCGGTTGGTTCTTCCTCAGTCTGCTCTGCCTGTCAGGAACCCAACACTTAGAAGCTCATATCTTTTCTCTCTTTCATCACTGGAGGCTCAATCTCTGGAATGTGTCAGTCATGGTAATCCTTTTGAATTCCCCAAGTCTGCACTTTTATGAGAAACTTCCTCTAAGAGATCCAGATCTGATTGTCGGACCTTGCTGCATGCTTTGTTCTTGTTCACTGGACCAAAACACTCTTCAGTCTGACTTCTAGTAAAGACTTATTATGTGCTACGAATGTGTGGGATAAACTTTTTTGCCATCAATGACAACAATAAAGAAGCCACATAGTGTCTCTTGCCAACAATCTCCCCCTTTGGCATTGATGGCAACACTTAGTAAAAAATGACTAAGTGTCATAGCACACTCCCCCTTGGCTGATGCTCTAACTTATGTACACTTTTTACCGGAGCTCCCCCTTAACTAGATTCCACATTTCTCACTGCTCCTCACTCCCCCTTTGACATCAATGGCAAAGGGTGAAATCCACACACCAAAATTTGCAAAAAGTAACCTATACATAGCCACATAAGTATATATACAAGTTATACTTACATATACTTAAGTATGTCCGTAAAAGTGGTTTTCAACTAGACAAATTCTGTTGCCCAACTCTGCTTCATCCTGTCCAAAATTGAAATGTGGCCACTCAACAAAAATGTAAATGCTTCTACCCTTTTTAAGTCTACTGGATCACTGGTCCGGGTTGTAGTCTGAGCATCAGTTAGGGCCTCATGCATTGCCTCTAACTTAGGGATAATTATCCCTCTTAGTTCACTCATTCTACTTATTCTATTCTTCTTCTCATTCTCAATCCTTTTTATCTCATTTATTGTGGCAATAGCCTGGCATTCTTGATTCATTATAGATGAGGTGAGATGATCAAAATTCTGAGATAAACTTGATAGTTTACCCTCTTGTTCTTCCACCTTCTTTGCAATGTCTGCTATCACTGTGGACCAAGATAAACAAAATTTGTATAATTCTCTGCCATTTTTAAGAGCATTTTCTAGGCTCTTTAATCTAATATTTAGATTTCTCCTATCATTTGCTATGAGCCCCTATACTTCAGAGAATCTCTTACCTAAAAACTCTTTCCGAACTTTCTCTTCTGCTGATTTCTCCAAAGAATAAAAATTTGTGCTAACAAAATTAACAAGAGATTTTAGATTACCAGATGAGGAGGCCGAAAGATCCTTTTGAAAGGATGGCATGATTTTCTCTAGCATACTGGATGCAATCTCTATTAGCTCATAGTCTTCCATGTGAGACTTCAGAAGCTTTTCTTTTGCTTTAGCTTGAGGAAAAGATGCTACCTTCATTGTTTGGACCGGAGAGAGAGAGTCAAAATTGAGTGGTCCATGAAACAATTCTGGTTCATCTATCTCCATTAATTCCTTAGTCAAGAAATTCTTCACTACTTCTGTAGTGTCTCTTTCTGGAGACTTCTTTCCTTTTGCATCCTTTGAGCTGTCATCAGAGATCTTCTCTGTTTGTTCTTCTTCTCTTCCCTTATTCTCCTCTTCTTGACTTGCTTTCTCCTCTTTGTTTGCTTCTCCTTCAGTTCTAGAGTTTGCTGGGGGATCCAGAATAGAGATGTTTACTTCTTCATGGACTTCCTCTTCCGGAACAGAGGAATCCAAGTCCTTAGTCTTCTCCTCACCTATCTCCTTTGACTCTTCTACAATTTTCTCAGTAGAATCTTCCTTTGATGCACTTAATCCTTCGACATCCATGGCATAAGGTTCATCACTTAAGTCCTCTATAGTAGGAAGATTGAATCTTTTATATGCATTCCGGAGGATGTCTTCAGTCTCTTTTGCCACCTGATCAGTCTCTCCGAGCATAAGCTTGTTCATTCTGTCTTTGCTCTGGAACTCATTCTTGCAGTCCTTGAAGATCATGTTCATTTGTTTTGGAGTGATGGAAGGATAGAGCTGAATAGCTATCTATTCCCAGATCTCCAGATCCTTTTCCTTAGCATTATCCTTTCTCATTTCAAGTTCCTTCTCTAGGCTTTTGGGAATCAGAGATATGATTTCAATGAATTCTTTATTATAGATGTTTAGATATCTGACTGTAGCATCTTGCAAGATCTTCTGGTTAGCTTCACTATATTCATTATAAAATTCAGTCATTGGTTGCAGGTTCCCATCCACAGGGACTGATTTGATGACATTATCAATGCAGAGAGTAGGCCTTTCAACAAATTCTTCTGCCTTTTCTTCCTTGTTTTGACCAGTAGAGGATTCACCAAATGTTTTCATCTTCTTCTTCATTTTCTTGACCTCCTCATCAGTCTCTATCTCTTCATCATCCTTTTGACTTATGTATGACCTTGTGGCCTTTGTCTTTGTTCTCTTCTCTCCCTTTCTAGATGTCTTGGCTTCTTGTTTTGAGGCTTTTTGGCTCTTAGAGGTGGTAGGTGTAGAGCTCTTGGAGGATCTGGTCCAAGAGGGGGCTTGCACTGGATCACTTTCTTTTTCTGCTTCTTGTCTCTCTTTCTCTGCTCTTTCTATTTTCTCTGTGTTAGCATCAACTACCTCCTTTGATATCCCATATCTCTTGGCAACTTCTTCTACTTCCCTTCTCACCTTTCTCTTGATCTCAGGCTGTCTTAGTTCAACATGAATTTTCACACTCAATTCTTGAAAGGTGCCAAACCTTTTAGCCTCAGGGTCCTTAGGCTGACTTAGTAGGTGTTGGACATGTAGTTCCAAAATTTTTTCATCCACCTCATAGCCCATTGGCATAATCCAGACTATTATGGGCTCTACTACCTCCATTAGGCACTGATCAGTGTCTACCATAAAACACACTGTATCTTTATATTTTTCAACTAATGTCTGAGGAACTCTTTCTCTGGCCTGCATCAAACCTTAGAAATTCTTGAAATATCCCCAGAGAGCTATGATTTGAGCCTTGGCATCACCAAGCCCATACATATAGTCTCTGATTTGTATGGCCATAGGTCTATCATTTTGCCATACCCAACCACTGGATCTGGGTATCTCATTCATATAGTAAAAGAACAGACATAGTATCAACCCACCGTAATTAAATGAATTCTTCTTATCCTTCTTTATTTTCTGTAAATTCTCTAATAGTTAGTTTAGGAGAAACTCACAAAGATCATAGTCAGCATTTTTCCTTAGCATTTCATATGCAGTATATATAGCAGTTTTGGATACTGAATTCTCCCTGTTGGAGTGATAGATTTTGTATCTAATTATCATAGAGGCAAATTTGATATCCGGATCTATGATGTCTTCTATTGTCATTGCCCTCTTGTCAAATTTTGATCCGGAAGCCTCGCTTACAATTTGGGTTTTTACTAATTTGAGAGCAGGCAACCCACCAGATGAGTGCAATCCAATTACCACCCTAATGGCATCTTTTGTGATCTTAAATGGCCTCATCAACCACATGAATTTGTCATGCATTTTGTTTAGAACATACCAGACCCATTCATCTTCTGCAAAATAGGGGAAATGGATGCAATGTCCAAAATGTTTATCTTGGATGGCCTTGTATTGGGGTTTAATTTCAAATGTTTCATCTATTAATTCCTTGTGATAGATATCCATTAGCTTGGATTCCCCAAATTCCTCAATGTTGGTGTGAACGTATACCCTAACATCTTCTACATGCAGAACCCCATGCGGAATGCTAGAGAATTCGCCTAGGGGATCAACTTCTAGGGATTTATAAGGATGTTTCTTGAACTTAGGGCGCGGCCTATCAGTGATCTTAACAACATTTGGAGTAGCCATCTTTCAAAAGATTCAGAGAGAGATATTCAAGAGCGGAAATACCTTTTTACGCTTCTAGGGTTCACGATAAGAGCCGAAAAGATTGTTGGTTGAATCGAATTCTATGATTGATCGTTGAGAGGGTTGAAGCAATCTTGCTGTAGAGATCTTTCTTTCTTCTTCTTAAATGGAAATGTGCAAATGATGAACAAAAGAACCCTTTTATTTATGCACAAACACTAATTCCATATTGTAATGAATGCACAACTTAAGTCATTCCGATTGCCTTGTTCTTCTTGTTCTGAGAGAGATCCTTCCGGATCACTGAGATGCACTTAGAATAATAAATTACAATGTATCTCCCTTCCTTGAATCATCCTATTTATCCGCAGATCAAGGTATTTCAATTTTGACTCATACTGGATCTAACTGTGAAAATCCTGCTTTTACCAGATGACTATCAAACCAGATCAATTTTGGATGATTAGCCTCTTCAATCTTCTTGCAGATCTTTTATATTTTTACCAAGATTTATTTAGATCTCTTTGAGAACTCTTCATTCTGCTACACTCCATGTGCCAATTTAGGCACTAATTAACTAGCTAGGGGAAATTATTTTCTTTTGTGACTCCCCCTGAGCTAGAGCTCATCTATTTAGTTTCTGGAAGGAATATCAGCACTAGATTCTGGTGCAGATCCATCCCCAACATTTTCTGTACTTCTCTTCACCCAAATCTTGTTCATCTCCCTTTGAACTTCATCCGCATTCACTTTTCCTTTTCCTTTGTCTTGATTTTGATTATGATGCACGAACCCCTTTTATCCTGATTCTTACTTCTGCAGAATTTCGCAATATGACTGGATCTATTGCAATTGTAGCAAGCTATGTTTCTTTGCATATTTGACTGATATCCTCTTGATCTGCATTGATTAGCCATATGTCCCATTCTATTGCATGCAAAGCATCTACCATTGAATGAATTGTTTATTTGCATATTTCTACATTCATGAGATTTGTGACCATACCTTTTGCAGTTAAAACACTATCTGGAGAAGGATGAATTAGTCTGATTCATTCTTCTTCTGCATTGATTTGCTTTATGACCAAATTTATTGCAATTGTGGCAGTATCCATTAAAGGATGGATATCTTTGAGCATTTGGTTGTCTTACCAGAGCTCTTCTAGGCTTGTACCTTAGATTTCCTGATCCAGAGCTTTCACCTTTCTCATATCCCAAGCCATGCTTGTCATCTACCCTCTTTTGGCTTTCAAGAAGAACTTCAAGTTGAGCAGAGCTTATCTTGAATTTTTCTTTGTATTCATTTATTGTTTGAAGATCCCTTTTAAGAGTGTCTATCTGATTTTCAAGTTGTTCTTCATTATCTCTAGCTTCTTCAAGATCAGATTCCAGATGCCTGATTATTCTATCCATTTTGTGGTAGTCTTCTGACTTCTCCTTGAGAGATTGTTTTAGATTATCTTCAATTTTTCTCTTCTCTTCAATTTCTTGGGTGAATTTCATAACCCCTGATTCCATTTCATGTCTTACCATAATGACTTCTTTTGATAGCTTCTCACATAACTTGTTCTTCTCATTCAAATCTTCATTAGTATCATTGGTTTTGTTGGTTCTTGCATGAATATTCAGGTTTCGAGCAATTAATTTTACAGGCACCTTCACAAAAAATCCAAAAAGTTCTAAGTTAGGGTTTCTGTCAGCCTGATATTCTTGTGGGGGGTCATATTTTATATATGACCTGATTTTCCACCTGGGGGGTGATGTTTCAAATATCAGTTATCTTCCAAACATCACCCTGATGTTAAGGTAAAGTGTCCATCACTTTGATATTGCGAGGGGGGGTGATATTTCGAATATCCGTCATCTTAGTGAAGATCACCCTAATGTTGGAATATCACCCCGATGTTACTTTATCACCTCACAATCACTTGATCCGCAAAGTGCTTGTTTAACGGCTTCATCATTTTCCGTGGGGGGTAATGTTTCAAATATCACCCCATGTTGACTTGATCACCCCGAGGTGCGGACATCAGTTTTATATGGGGTGATATCTACTTGTCCATCACCCTGATATTTTTTGCAGGGGGTGATATTTCAAATATCAAGTGATATTCTGAATATCAGGTCATCTTATGAATATAACCCTACTTCGCTGTTATGATGATGACATCATTAGGATCCGGTGGGATGCATCATGTGGTCTCCAGCATGATACTATCAGTAGATATGTGGGGGTCCCGCCAATCACCTATGAGGACATGAGTAAGTATGGAAGGATCATCGGTGAATTATTTGATATTGAATATCAAGATGTTTCTTCTCATCAGTGTGATATTTCCCTGGGGGTGATATTTTATATCAGGTGATGCAGTTTGGTGATATTTATTATTAGGGTGATTTTCTTGATAAGGGTGATATTTCACATCGGGGTGATCTGAAATATCAGGTGATGTTTCTTATTGGATGATGTGGTCGTTAGGGTGATGTGAAATATCGGGGTGATATTTCATATCAGGATTATCATGCAGGAGGATGATGATGAGGTCTAAGCTGGCGTCGTCAGGAGAAAAATCACCGACATCATATGTGCTCATGACCTAGTATATAAAGTGTTGAGGAGGCCGTTGCGGGATGAATGCAGGATAATTAGTTCCCACATGATTTGAAAAATTAGGGTCATATTTCTTGGCAGGAAAAGTTGCAAAACGCATAGTCCACTACATTCCCAAGGACGTGGGTTGGTATGCCATTAATGGCAGATGTTACAGGGTATGGGTGAAGGCATGGATGGATCAGGTACCCAATTGAAGATGTGAATCCCCAGGCGGCGGCGCAAGGCTCGAGTTCAACCACCCTGTCTCCTCCTCTACGCGCTGCATTCAATGTTTGAGTGCCATTTTCATGATGCGCTGTATCTAGCAGATTTTGAGTCAACCATGTACTTTCAATGCTGAGTGCACCTTCCTTGCTATATATAGCAGATAGTGTTACTCATTTGTGAGGGTTGAAGACCTGGGCATTTTTGTGTGAATAGCAAAAAATAGGGCATTTCCTTGTTGTTTTATCTCATTTTTGGAGTTTATGAGTTGCATTATGAATGTACATTGCAGATATCTTCAGTTTCATTGTTGTTCTATATGAAAAATGCTCTTATGCATGTGTTTAGCTGCTTGTCTCCATGTGTTGCATGCTTTTCCTTCTTTTGAATCTAGCTGCTAAGGGTTTCTCAGGTTCTAGGGTATGGATTTTTGTATCACATGTTTCATCTCTAACTTCCATTCAAGGAGTGGATTAAATTATTTTAAGTGAAGTGTGGAGAAGGTTGTATGTCAGCCTAGATATATGTAAGTAGAGATAGCTAAGTACCTATTCTTGGGTGATGTTTGTAAGGCAAGCATCAATCTAACCCCTTGAAACTTGAATCCAATATTGCAATCCATTCTCTTGTATACTTCTAGTTGACTCCTTGCCCTGAGATAGGCACTGGTCTACTCTTGGGTTAGTAGTTATGATCCAAAACCCCTTGTCTTGCATCCAAAACACAAAATCCATCTTTCTAATACTTCCATCCTGTTAGTTTGTAGGAGTAGGATTAGAACCCCTGCATACTCTCATCAACAACCAGATAAATATGTCTAAGAATGTTGGCAACCTTGTGATGTATCATGCACATCTTGGTCCACACATGAGAGTATTCTACCTGTTGTTGTCAAGCTAAATCATTTTGTCATTAGGCTAGTCAATGTTACATCCTTAGCTATAGGGATACTCGCCTTGGTGCGGAAAAACTAGAAGTGAAGGGGAGGTAGCTTACGCAACCTCCTATATCAGTTGGCCAAATCTGCCTGAGCATTGGAGTTGGCAAACCCTCTGCTGATTCGAAAACTAATAGATTTGATGACTCTGCTGGGGAGATTAATGTTGTATCCATAAGGTGTGAGTCTAAGAGATTGAAGAATCAAACCTGGAAGTGCCTTGTTGTAGTAAATTTAAAGTTTTATGTGTGGCTCTGCTATTGAAGAACCTAGAAAGAAAAGAAATGAATTTTTAGCTTCATGCCATCTGAAGCTCATCCCTCTGCCAAAGATGTGGCGACTCTATTGAATGAACCTATCAGCAGCTACAACATATCCAGGTATTTGTATAAATTACGAAAAGAATCCCTATTTGGTGAAATAGCACTAGTTAGAAAGGGAAATGTTAGTGAAAGATTGCATGCTTTTGTAAGAACCTAGTTTGTATTTTCAAGTGAAGCATGCAATATTGTTGAAAAGACTCATTTAGAGGACTTTAGGAAATCTGAGACAATAGTTTATATTTTAAAGGCCTAAGGTCATTGATTGAAAATCTAAGTTGAGAAGAGGGTTGCAGAAACACACAAAGATGTATTATCAACCCATGCACCCTTGTGAGGTGTCAAAAGTAATAATGCCTAATAATCAGTCCCAACCATGTAATAGAAAAAGTTTCAGCATTGACAGATATAAGCCTATTAATTTCAATGGCATTTGTGGCTACCCAAATGCTTTTCCATCTAAAATTAGAAAGTATTTGCCCAAATTCAATGGTGCAAAGGATGAATCAGCTGAGACACACTTGCAGCAGTTTATAAATGTGATAGATGATTTTGAGATTGACCATGAAGATGTAGTTATGAGATTATTTGTTTAATCTCTAGATGAAGATGCAAGGGACTGGTTCTCCTACCTTCCAGCTTACTCTGTCAGCTCTTGGCAAGAATTCAAGTCTACATTTCTAGAACAATATGGTGAAAAAATTTCTGATTATGCAGTCATTAGTGATTTCATGTATATCCATATAGAAGAGGATGAGTTGATTCCAGCCTTTAACCTTAGATTTATGAAAGCATTGAATAGAATACCAGAATGTATGAGACCTAATGATGCATTGTGTCTAGTTGTCTATCTGGGAGAATTTGATAAGAAAATGAGCTATAGATTGAGAGATAAGGAGCGCACCACATTGCATCAGGCACATCAGTTTGCAATAGACATTAAAAATAATTGGAGGTATGGGATTCAAAAAGGTTATTTCTCTAAAAATTTTTGCTGCCCTAAGGCCACCAATGTTGATGAGGGATATAGTTTAAATCTTGAAGATGAATGTCAAAGTACTCACACCCCTGCTGTCCCAATTTTTGCATCAGCTAAAGTTGATGTTGACTCTGTCATAGAAGAGCATGCCCTGATTTGCCCAGCAAATGAAGTTGACAATAATGATTTTTCAAGTAATATTTATATGCCAGTTCTCAGTAAGGAGCCTTCATGTTTAAATGATCCAGTTGTGCAAAGTTATGATCATGTGGATCAGTAATCAATATCAGTTTGATCAGGAAGTATTAGAGGGTTGGAAAGTGATGTAGATAGTTCAGCTTCATAGTGCATTGAAGTAGCAGAAATCCTATATGTGGGGCAATCAGATGATGAAGGAGAGGTGGATTGTCATGAAGAAGAAATAGATACCTTTGCTATGAATATGAATCCCCTCTATGATGAGCCTTTAGATGTATTTGATATTGTGAGTCATGACTTTTAGTGGTGCAGAATTAACCCTCTGTTTGAAAATGATGATACTGGTTTGCAAGCCGTGGATAATGAATATTTAGCATCAGCTGTGCCAGATATGTGCAGCAATGACTGTGTGGATCAGGTTTTATTTTCAATGTCAATAAGTGATATAAATAACATTGAAAGTCTCATATATTCTGAATGTTTTCAATTTTTGGATCAGCTGGATGAGTGCCTGGCAATATGCAACAACCAGGTAGATGATGCGGAGTGCCAAGAGCAATATGATATACTGCTAGAGGAATATAACATGCATATGTTGCCTAATGATGAAATATATTCTAGTATGTATGGTTATGTGTCTGATTGTGAGATGCAAAGTGACAGAGGCAACACTGACAGTGGCAAATTTTCAAAAATGGTGAAGCATGTAATTGACAAGATCAACATATGGGCAATCTATCTTGGTGTTTTTAGTCATGATTAGGATCATTCAAATTGGAATCAGGCATTTGATAGAAAAAGGTTATGGTTTTTCATTTTTGGTTGCCCAGGGCCGCCAAAATAATGTTTGAAAATGTGCTCTGTGATGTATGTCAGTGCAACTTCATGACTCTGTGCCCAATGGATAGGGGGCCGGTCTGCATCCCAGAGATCTGAGGTTCTTGCCATGCCTGCAAGAGGCATGCATCCCCAGACAGAGCTAGTGTTGGTGCCTGTATGAATATTCAGGTTTCAAGCAACTAATTTTGTAGGCACCTTCACAAAAAATCCAAAAAGTTCTAAGTCAGGGTTTCTGTCACCCTGATATTCTTGTGGGGAGTCATATTTCATATATGACCTGATCTTTTGCTCGAGGGGTGATGTTTCAAATATTAGTTATCTTCCAAACATCACCCTGATGTTAAGGTAAAGTGTCCATCACCCTGATATTCTGAGGGGGGGTGATATTTCAAATATCCTTCATCTTAGTGAAGATCACCCTGATGTTGGAATATCACCCCGATGTTACTTTATCACCTCACAATCACTTGATCCACGAAGTGCCTGTCTAACGGCCTCATCATTTTCTGTGGGGGGTCATGTTTCAAATATCACCTCATGTTTGCCAGATCACCCCGAGATGCGAACGTTAGTTTTATATGGGGGGTGATATCTACTTGTCCATCACCTTGATATTTTTGTGGGGGGTGATATTTCAAATATCAGGTGATATTCTGAATATCAAGTCATCTTACGAATATCACCCTACTTCACTAATATGACAAAGACATCATCAGGATCCGGTGGGATGCATCATGTGGTCTCTAGCATGATATTATCAGCAAATATGTGGGGGTCCTACTGATCGCCTATGAGGACATGAGTAAGTACGGAAGGATCATCGGTGAAGTATTTGATATTGAATATCAGGATGTTTCTTCACATCAGGGTAATATTTCCCAGGGGGTGATATTTTATATTAGGTGATGCGGTCCAGTGATATTTCTTATCGGGGTGATTTCCCGATAAGGGTGATATTTCACATCAGGGTGATGTTTCTTATTGGGTGATGCGGTCAGAAGGGCGATGTGAAATATCAGGGTGATATTTCATATCAGGATTATCATGCAAGAGGATGATGATGAGGTCTAAGCTGGCGTCGTCAGGAGCAAAATCACTGACATCATATGTGCTCATGACCTAGTATATAAAGTGTTGAGGAGGTCACTGCAGGATGAATGTGGGATAATTAGTTCCCACATGATTTGAAAAATTAGGGTCATATTTCTTGGTAGGAAAAGTTATAAAATGCACAGTCCATTGCATTCCCAAGGATGTGGGTTGGTATGCCATTAATGGCGGATGTATAGGGTATGGGCGAAGGCATGGACGGATCAGGTACTTGATTGAAGATGTGAATCCCCAAGCGGCGGTGCAAGGCTCGAGTTCAACCACCCTGTCTCCTCCTCTACATGCTGCATTCAATGTTTGAGCGCCATTTTCATGATGTGCTATATTTGGTAGATTTTGAGTCAACCACATACTTTCAATGCTGAGTGCACGTTCCTTGCTATATATAGCAGATCGTGTTACTCATTTGTGGGGGTTGAAGACCTGGGCATTTTTGTGTGAATAGCAAAAAATAGGGCATTTCCTTGTTGTTTTATCTCATTTTTGGAGTTTATGAGTTGCATTATGAATGTACATTGCAGATATCTTCAGTTTCATTGTTGTTCTATATGAAAAATGCTTTTATGCATGTGTTTAGCTACTTGTCTCCATGTGTTGCATGTTTTTCCTTCTTTTGAATCTGGCTGCTAAGGGTTTCTCAGGTTCTGGGGTATGGATTTCTGTATCACATGTTTCATCTCTAACTTCCATTCAAGGAGTGGATTAAATTGTTTTAGTTGACGTATGGAGAAGGTTGTATGTTAGCCTGGATATATGTAAGTAGAGATAGCTAAGTACGTATTCTTGGGTGATGTTTGTAAGGCAAGCATCAATCTAACCCCTTTAAACTTGAATCCAATATTGTAATCCATTCTTTTGTATACATCTAGTTGACTCCTTGCCTTGAGATAGGCATTGGTCTGCTCCTGGGTTAGTAGTTATGATCCAAAACCCCTTGTCTTGCATCCAAAACACAAAATCCATCTTTCTAATACTTCCATCCTATTAGTTTGTAGGAGTAGGATTAGAACCCCTGCATACTCTTATCAACAACCAGATAAATATGTCCAAGAATGTTGGCAACCTTGTGATGTATCATGCACATCTTGGTCCACACATGAGAGTATTCTTCCTGTTGTTGTCAAGCTAAATCTTTTTGTCATTGGGCTAGTCAATGTTACATCCTTAGCTATAGGGATACCCCCCTTCGTGCGGCATAACCAGAAGTGAAGAGGAGGTAGCTCACACAACCTCTTGTATCAGTTGGCTGAATCTACCTAAGCATTGGAGCTGGAAAACCCTCTGCTGATTCAGAAACTAACAGGCTTCACTTTGACTTGCTAATTGTTGAAGTAGTTCATTTCTCTTTTTCACAAATATATTCAGTTTCTCTTTTAGTTCATTTATGAAATCATCAGCTTGTTTGAGTCTTTCCCTCAAGTTATTGACTTCAGAGTGAGACTGCTCAGGATCATCTAGGGTAGACTAAAGTTGTTCCCTCATACCATACATATCTTTTGAGATTCCCAGATCTTCCTCAAGATGTTAGGCTCTGTTAGGAGGAACTTAGCTCTGATACCAATTCTTAGAATTAAGGTAGATAACTAAGAGGGGGGGTGAATTAGTTATCTTAAATATTTTAACTTTTTGTTCTTCTTTAACAATTAGTGCAACATCAAAACATATAAGCATACATAACCATGAGGGCAGAAATAAATTCAACACACATAACACAATGATTTTGATGTGGAAAACCCTATTAAGGGAAAAACCATGGGGTGACTAACCCAAGATTATATTCTCTGTTAGAAGAATAAGAAGTACAAAATGGCACTTCCCAATTAGGGCTCACTGCCCAAGCACACTGCTCACAAGAGGCTCACTACCTACAAGAGACTCACTGTCTACAAGGTATATAGAGAGTAACTAGGTGTTTGAATTGATCAGAGGCATCCACATATGCTAAGGTTCAGTTCTGGTTAGGCTTAATAAAGTGATCTATTGCACTTCATTCTTCCTTTACTTTAGTGCTGCTATTTTGTCACATACCAGACTTGTATTACTGCTTCCACCTTTTTTCTGCCTTTCTTTGCACACTATCACATGACACACACACCTTCATACCGAAATCCATCTGGTATATATATCTACATCAAGGATCTCAGCATCTTTCTAGTCAGCATCTGGAATACTCAAGATTTTCCCAAATTACTCATCTGTCGGCTTAGTCCATGCTTACTTTGTGATGTGTATCAAGGATAGACATAAAAGTCATCAATCATGTCAGCCAACCATGAATGATCCCTCAAGTAGCTTGATCACCACCAATTTCTCATCTGGATTAGTGTCTGATGCTCTACCGGTTGGTTCTTCCTTAGTCTACTCTGCCTGTCAGGAACCCAACACTTAGAAGCTCATATCTTTTCTCGCTTTCATCACTGAAGGCTCAATCTCTAGAATGTGTCAGTCATGGTACTCCTTTTGATTTCCCCAAGTCTGCACTTTTATGAGAAACTTCCTTTGAGAGATCTGGACCTGATTGTTGGACCTTGCTGCATGCTCTGTTCTTGTTCACTGGACCAAAACACTCTTCAGTCTGACTTCTGGTAAAGACTTATTATGTGCTATGGATGTGTGGGATAAACTTTGTTGCCATAAATGACAACAATAAAGAAGCCACACACTATCTCTTGCCAACATAGAGTTGGTATAGTAGGTATAGTAGCAAGAGGTGGAATTTGTAATTCGATTGATGGTTGTATCTCTTGAAAAATAGGCATTGACAGCCTTGGGGCTATTTTACCATCTTGAATTAGGTTGTTTTCAGCTCTTATGGCAACCTCATAAGCACCTAGCAATGTTGTACCACCATTGATTGGACCATTATTGCAATATCACTATTTACAGCTCTAAGAAATTACAAAAATGCATGTTTAGTAGTAGGCCTTACTACTGCAGGTATTCTATCCAAAGTCCTTTGAAAACAGAAGTTGAAATTTGCCATGTGCTCCTGTGGAGCTCTCTTTATTGTGCTAAGTTGTTCAACCAATGACAAATTGTCTAACTTATCTTCAAATTGCTTGTTCAAAGTGTCCCCTAATAGATCCTATGATGTAATTGAACCTACAACCAATCCTCTAAACCACTGAAGGGCCTTACCCTTCAGAGATGCAACCAACAATCTCACTACAACATTCTCTCATGTTATGTGATGGACTGAACATAACGTAGCCACATCTTTGATATGTTTGATTGGAGTAGTTTGTTCTTCACCTATGAAAAATCGTAAGCCTCTCAAGGCTACTACTGGAATGTCATCATGTGCTCCAAGAAGCAATGGGCTGCCAGCATTGAATTCCACAAAAGGAAATCTTCTCTCCATTGGTGGAGGTTGAGGGGCTTGTGGAGTTTGTATTTATCACCAAATTTCTTTGATCAAACTCTACAGTCCTGAGACTTGGCAAAGTAGATTGAGTTCTCCCTACTGGATTGGGTATTCTTATTGTTGTTCTACCTCTTCTTCTTGGAGGTGATAGTTGTAGATACTCAAACGAAGTTGAACTTCTCCTCATTTGGATCTTTCTCATGTGCTCTATTCACTGGATCTACAAAAAGTCAGAATTTTGAGTCACCAAGTATGAGTTGTTTTTACCTCTAAAAGGTTGAAACTCTGTAGTGCATACCAAAATAGCAAAGAAAAAATGTGTTTAAGTGGCCTAAAACTTTGTTCAGAGTCCCACCGAGCGTGCCAAAAATTGTTGTCACAAAGGATTACGCCTTGAACGCTAAGCCTTTACAAACTTGGCAATCCCATGCAACATGGGAACATTCTCAGACTGTGAGTTTGTCTATTATGAGAATAAACCTCTAGAAGAGTCGGCTCCCTTTAAATGCCCCTTTGGATCTATAAACTTGTG
Source organism: Cunninghamia lanceolata (assembly GCA_027924645.1). Classification (NCBI taxonomy): domain Eukaryota; kingdom Viridiplantae; phylum Streptophyta; class Pinopsida; order Cupressales; family Cupressaceae; genus Cunninghamia; species Cunninghamia lanceolata. The sequence continues at coordinate 930,748 of BSBN01000246.1, forward strand.
TGGAAAAGAGATAGAAGAATGCTGAAATAAATTGAACTGAACTGAAATCTATCCTAAAGTAGGTGATGTACCAATGTTTTAACTCTAATTTGCAATCTATTTCACAATTACTTTCCAATACATCTGTTATGAAAACTCAAACTGATCATATCTACCACATAAATGTTTCACAAGAAGGCATGGAAAGACTTGTACAAACTGTAACCTATAATAAACTTGCACTTTGTGTACTTGCATTCAATAAATGAGATAGAAAATTTAAAGGTTTTAAAGAAAAACACAGTAAATTCCTATCAAATCACTCAAAATGAGACAAGACACCTAAATCTAAATAGAGGAACACTTGATTATATTGATAATAGAAGGAATACTCTACAATATAACAATGCTGAAATAAACTGTTGCTACTACATAAAACTGTAAAGATGACTAAGTTACAAGTCTAAATCTCTCTCTCTCTCTCTGCAATGTGCAAAGGCAAGTGAAAAAGCAAGAACTAAGAAAAAGCATGAGTTTTTTTCGCTATAATATAAAGATCTGTCCTAAAAAGTGAAAGGGAAGTTAACTCTAGCTCAACTAGACTCCAAAATATGCATGAATGTGTTTGAAAAAGCAACTCCAAGTTGTTGGCCGAGCACAAGAGAAAAGCCTAAAATTTAGGCCCTAAAACTACTCCAAGATGAGCAAAAATAGCTTAGAACTCCACCTCGCAAGGTCCTTGACCAAAAAACTGCTAAAAATAGGCCTATTTGACTCCAAAGCAAAAATAGAACCACAATCTCCTTGTGCATGATTTTTCCAACCTCAGTTCAACTCTAATCTCTCTTCTTTGCATGATTTGAGGACATGAATAAACTACTTGAACAAATATTAAAGATAATCAATATGATTTACATTAATTAGTGTTTTACAATTATCTTCTTGGTTTTCTAGAACAAATATTAAGGTAATTTTAGGATATTACCTTTAATATTTGTTTAAATACAATATTATTTGCCTTCTATTCATGTAAAGGAAAAAGGGTTTACACTTTTACAATTTGACTTATCTTCTGGGTGTGTGCAAGAAGTTGTGTCCACTTATTGGCCAAAAAGTGGAAGTGTTTTCCCTGATTTTCAGAATTTGTCACATTTGACCTAAAACTTTGAAGCACTTAACGGTGGAATCTTGGAAAAAGTCACTAAATATGAAATGTAGTACTCAGAATCTAGTTTCCAAATATGTAATTTTTTTCAATACCCAGATGATAGAAAGTGATTTTGAATAGGTGTTTCTAAAAACCACTGTTTAAAAGTCACTTTTTTTTTACTATACCATGTACGTGTACGTCATCCATATTTTGACCTAAATAATCATATTTTTCAAAATCCTTTTGGGAAAAGATTTGTAACTCACTGAAGCACGTTTTCCATATTTTTTTGTAATTTTTTATTGAATATATTTTTTTTCATTAATTTTTTATTGGCCATTTTTGGTCTTTTAAAAAATCATCGTGTACGTCACGCATAAGATGACCTAAACTTAACATTTTTTGAAATTTTTTTTTTTGAAATTGAAAAGAATTGTCTAAAGTACGTTTTCCTACAATTTTTTTTACAAAAAAATATGTTAATAAAAAGTTATTAAAATACTAAAAAACCCTAATAATTCAAGTTTATGGACCTATTTCATCAGAAATTGATTAAAAAATAGAAAAAATAATCCAATTATAAAAAAATTACATATCTAGAATCTACACTGTCTCATCTATAATGGGTTTTAATTTCGTCAAAATATTCTGCAAAATAGACCTTCAGATATATGCCCAAAGTCACTATTTTGTTGTGACATTGACAGGACCTTCAAGTTGCAGGTCAAACTTGGTCCAGAGGTCAGGTTCGGGTCCCCAAAGCATTTCCCGAACCGGGTTACAAAGCAAAACCCGAGCTTAAAATTCAAATTTTAAATAACGGGATCCCGTTTTAAAACGGGATCCCGTTTCATAAAAGGTTAATATTTTAACCTTTATAAAACGGGATCTCGTTTTATAAAGGTTAAAATATTAACCTTTTATGAAACTCAAAACGGGATCCCGTTTCTTGAAAACGGGATCCCGCTTTTGGCTCGGGATTCCGAAGCAAAACGGGATCCCGTTTTTAAAAAGCGGGATCCCGTTTTATAAAAAGCGGGATCCCGTTTTGGTTAACCCGATTTCGGATTTTTTTCTAACTCCAAAACTTCCACCTTAAGTGGACACAACTTCTTGCATTTACCCTTCTTCTATATGCAAAAAAATAAAGAGCCTTTGCTGCCCATAGTCACCAAAGGGTCTCCATCCTCTAAAAATTGCCTAAGTCAAATAATAAGGTCAAAAAAGACCCTCATTATATTTCATCACAAACCCCCAACATGATTTTTTTTTTTGACTTTAAGATTTCAAAGCAATGATTTATCATAAAAATAAAACATTTTCCTTATGACTCCCCATCGGTCTTCATTATAAACTAGGCATCATGACTTGAAGACTTGACCATGTTCCCCCTTTTTCATATAATGATTCTTAACAAATAAGTCAAAAAGACACTCCTTCGGCCATGAGCTAGGGCTTCACTTGAACAAAACTTTCTTCAACCCCAAATTTTCATCATTTTGTTCTATCTCTTTGTTGGAAAAAAATTTGCGCTACCATCACCATGAGAGTTTGAGGGTTTGAAGGTCATTTGAGGGTTGTTTTCATGCTTCTGAAGGGTCTTTTGTTCTTGATATAGAGCAAACATGCCATCTACCTACTCACTGTAAGTAATCTCCTTCGTTTCACTGTGCTTTTTTGGAAAAAATGATGAAAAACACACCATCACTCTGTTGTTTCAGTTAATAACTTTCTTCTCTTTCACTGTGTGTGGCAAAATGATAAAAATGGATCTTTATCTACTTTTAGAGTTGTATCTGACCTTCATATCTCTGTGTTTTCTATGAGAAAAGGGGAAAGACATTCCTTAACTGTTATTCTGTGAAAAGGTGATAAAACCCCTCTGTGTTTGTTTATTACTCTACCCTTTTCTTGCTCTAGTCTTGTGACAAAGATGGTGAAAGATTAGACTTTTTCTGCTCCTTTCTACCTTCAACAGTGTTAAAACTCCGTCTAACTATATCTTTCATGGTAAAGTGATGGAGACCATGTTCTATTTTGTTTCATACCTTTCATTTACTATTCTTTCAATGAGAAAAGATAAAGAGACTAAAACTAAGATGAAATCTTATGTATTTGTTCTCCTTTTCTAAAAATATGATAGTATATTCGTTGTGTTTTTTGTTGTTGATATCTCTGGCTAGGGCTCTCCTTAAAATTGTGAAACCCTATTTTTAGGGTTTGTAAAACCTGTTGAAAGACAAGCTGAAAAGGTAAATGTTTCCCTTGTATCTTTCACTTCTATTTGCCTTTATTAGGGTTTCTGTGTAAAATAAGGCTCTTCATCTCATTATCTTTCCTTTGTAAATTTATATATAGACACATTTTGTCTGAAATAGAGGTGTGTATAATTTATTAATGCGGGTAACCCAGTTGTAATTCAGGCCATGTTGCTTGTTGAGATATTATATTACATTGTTATTTCTATTATTCTAGAAAGCAACATACTGTAAATTTTCTTTATAATTTCTCCATATCATTCTACAGTCCCTCTCATCCCTTCACTAGTAAATAGAGCTCCTGAGATAGTCTCAGTGTGACCTTCATACCTCTTCATGCAATGCTTAGAGCACCTTCAATGGTGGCTAGAGTTTTATCTTGTCTCTTTAACTTCAAATGTAATAGAGGACCTATTTCATCTTGCAATTTATATATGACTACTTTAGTGGTGGAAATCTGAAAGATATTATTGCCTTTGCTAACACAAGCCTTTTTGTCACTGTGCAACCTTGTCTTGGACTTTGTTAAACCATTCAATATCCTAACTGTACATGCTTCCTAGCTTTCTTTTAGGTAGATAACAATCTATTTGTAAGATATAGACATGATTCTCCTGCTTCTGAGATAAATTTTCAAGTCTGGCTTTATTAATGTTGTAGCTTAACAACATCAGAATCTAATGGCATTGATTTTTCACTCCAAGATGTAACCTACCCTTCAAGTTCAACTTTTAGTCCCTCAAAAGAAGTAAGATCTTCCCCAAGCTTCTCTTTCTGAAAACTTAGAAGTTTCATCTCAGTGTTAAGGTTTTCATTTTTTTCCATGTAACCCCTCAGTTCTATCTGTTAGACTCTTGATAATATAAGGTCATTTTCTTGAGGATACACGTTCTTATAAATTGGTGGTTTTATCCTGTAGTTGTAGAAGCTCTTTACTAGTAGACCTTCACCTCTGTTTCATGCAATTTGAAGTTCATGTTTCAAGTTTTTATTGCCCTGTGCTGATTCTGGACAGAAGCCTCTAACATAATAATATCATCTAAATTATTGCTAATCTCTTTCCATTCATTTTCTAATACATGGACTTGTCTAAGTGCATCAGATATTTCATCTTTAAATGTTTGTATTTTCTACCTACAAGTAAGTAATGTCTCCTTGAAACTTCTTAACAATTTTTCTTTGTTTTCTATCTCAAGTTTGAGAGAATCATTTCATTATTTTTAGAGGTAAGCTCATTCTATGTCTCTCCTAGCTCAAGTTCTGCATGCTACACAAATTATGAGGAAATCATCATTTCTTTATGCATTGTCATAGGTACCTACCACTTGCTATTTCTTATATCATGAAAGACTGCTCCTGTATTGTATGTTGTTGCTCTTTTTGCATAGCATGACTACACTATACCTCTTCTTAGGACTGTACCTAGCACTTATTACTATACTTGTCCATATTCTTTGATTGCATTGTATATGGACTCTCCTCTTTCATGCACCTTGATACGATCTTCTATAGGCTATTTTTTATGTTCACTATCCTATTTAGGACTGTTCCTCTTTAGGATGGACTACCAACATACATGTTGCTCTATGAGTGCTCTTGTCCAAAGACTGCCAAAATTCTCTGTTCATTTACTGTCTACTAGATGTTATGTTGTTCCCTATGCTTCTTGTGACTGTTGCCAACATGTAATATTCTCTCCTTCCATGCTTATCATGACATTTAACAATGGATACTTCAATCATAGTGAGAAAACTTGGACTTGACATGCTAGCAATGCTTTCCATGTTCTCTGTGTAGGTAAAACCTATTAAAAATTTATCTCTGTGATTTTGCTAAACATTGCCCACTGTCAATGTCATTGTGATTTCTTCGTATCCTTATATAGTCTCTCTTATGATGTTCCTTGTCTATGTTTACCTGATGCTAAGATTGCATAGGACATATATATGATGTTCCCTAACATATCCTATGTCCATGATGTTGTTTTTGTTAGTATGACTGCTACCTACATCTTAAACAGTCTGCCTCTGTTGACCCTTTCATGAATCATTCTGCCTTTCTATATCATTGCATATGCAAGATTTCATTGTTTCTTAATCACTATATATTGTAGCTTTATCTTACCTCCTTGGCTGCTATAGATTGTGACTTCTTGTAAGATATGGAAATTGGTCTTTATAGACTCTATCTTTTATGATAGTTGGTCATTCCTCTATTTTGTCTGCAATAGACCTCTCAAAAGATTGCCTCTACTTAGGATGGTGGACTGCTCTTTGACATCATATTGTTGCTCCTTTGATAGGTCTTTTTCTTTTTCCTCATTGGTTTTGCACCTTGTAGATGTGCATGCTTGTTTGATAGGCTTTCATAATGTTATTTCCATTTTGTTGCTATCTCCTTATTGCTACTATCTGGATGCCACTATACTTATGTATGGAGGCTCCTTGGCTACTGCTCCTTCAAGGATATTTGCTTTTACTTTGCAAATAAAAGTCTTTTGATGAATGGTCTTCATGTACCTGTACCTACACAATGAACAAACAAGTTAGATAAAACAAATAGACTGATAGCCTCTCCTTGATTATATGATCTGACTTTCTCTTTTCTACTTCCTCTCATGATTGGATATCTATATCTGATATCTTCTTATCTCCTTCATTTTATAGAAAAGATGTAAAGTGACAAGTACATATTGAATTATTGCATATAAAAGTAGAGATGTGAACCCTAAGCTTTAACATTTACTTATTTCCTTCTATAGGTTCAATTGGAGCTATCGTCAAGACAAGTTGAAGATGGTAGAGCTCATTAATGGGATTCATCATTCATTCAGGCAATTATGGGTCCCACCCTTCTTTGATATGCTTTCCTTTACTTCAGATGTACTTGTTATTGTGCATTGTATCACATACAGTTACTCCCACGGCTCGTGCGGGATCATAAACACATCTCCTTTGAATATAAATAGTTATTTCATGCAATGACTCGTGTCTAATTTCTCTTTCTTGTAAATCAATTGCATAACACAAATTGAACATTATTGCATACAATAGGTGTTTATAATCATGAAAAACTTGACAAAGTTATATGTACCTTTCTGAACTGTATCAAACTGTAATGAATGAACTGCAATGAACACAACTGAAACATGATCTGCAATGACTAGATTAGTTTTAACTTCACTTGCCAGTCTCTGAACACCTCTTATCTTGCTGGGGCACTCTTCATCTTATCTGGCTCATGTAACAACTCTATTTGAGCTGATACATGATCTTGGTAACATGATCATTGAAATAGTACTCCATCAGATAGTAGATATTCTAGGATGGCTTATGAATTTGAGTTTTCTTCTTAACCCTTCCTTTGAACCTCTCTGCTTCTCTAAAGCAGTAATGAAACTGCTATTACAGCCTAACCTAATTGGCTACAAAGCACAATTTGGTAACAATTATATTAATATTGCAGCTACAAATGGTACTAGCATACATGTATCTTTGTAAGAAAAATCTATGTAAATTTCATCATAAATAAATTTTATCATAAATCAATAATGTCCAAATGTGCAAGATATAAAACTAAAATATAAAACATGACTCATAATTTAAGAACATCTCTATATGTAAAACATAAGCACATATGCGCACACACATATAATGTAAATATAAAACATACTCATAATATCTAGAAATGTAAATATAAAAACATACTCATAATGTCCAAATGTAAATATAAAACATGCATGTGACTCATAACAATGTTTCTAAAATATACTCATAATGTCCAAATGTACAAATATAAAACATGTGACTCATGTAATTTAGGAACTCATAAATGTCTAGATAGATCTTGATGAATGGATTGAGCCTTGCTATGTCTCAAGCTTTGTCCTAACCCTGACTCAAGCCCTGTCTTCATCCCTGACATAAGCCCTGGACTGATCCCTGACCCGAGCTCTATCCAAATGATCCTTGACCCAAGCCCTGCACATGAAACACCATAAAATTTTAAAAACATATATTTAACACGTTTTAATTTTAAATAAATAATTAATAATTGACAGATCTCTAAATTACCTGACATCCATGGTCTAGATCATGCAGACAATGAGCATGCATAGGAGTTTGAAAAGAAGCATGCCCTAATCCTGGAACCTATATGACATGTACATGTATATATCCATGTGTATTTAGTTAGAAAACTTGTACTTGATTTGTGTATGTAAAAAGTTATTAAAGATATGTGTACTTAAAAATCAATACCTCATGATCTGATGTCTAGGATCACCAGCATACTGCAAATATCCATATCAAGGTGCTAAGACATCAACATGAGTCTAATAACACATTCAATTCATACATGTACACACGATTTCAATCAAGATTCAGAGCTTGAACATGTGAACGATTTAATTTAGATTGTAATTTTTAAAAATAAATTACCTCAACTGTAGCAACAAATTGAGGACCCTCCCAATCCCACTAATCTAAGAAGAATGGAGGGAGAACAAGAGACGTGTAGATGGTGTAGGCTTAGTGCTAAAAAGAAGCTTCCTATACTCACCTCTTAGAATATCAGGTGTAGTAACCTCAACCTAATTTGGAACATGTTGAGGGGTGGAGCATGTAGGACAAACTAGAACATCCTAATGTCCCCCCCCAAACCTTGTGAAGTTGCCTCACCATTTCCCCTATGTCTACCAAAATGTTCTCTGACATGTGTGGATATCCCATCAAGTGTGATCCCATACTCATTGTTGATGAATTGGTATGTATCCAATAAATCACTAGCAAGGTATCTATTCATATTACATAAAGCATGCTTTCCACTAATCCATGCAACAACATGTGGTGATGGCCTCAATGGGAGGAATGTGATTTTGCGAACGTAACAAATGTATGCCAACATAATTAGATGACAAATGATCAACCTCACTAGTAATATTTGTGAGTCTCTCAATAATATTGCATCTTGAGGGGTCCAGTGATGGTTGTATAGCTTTTGCTAGTTCCACATGTTTTGGAAGAACCAAAAGATGTGGACCAACTAAAGACCTCTTGTTCATAGGAGATGGCAACTTTGGTCATCTATACTCAACTTTGTCTGCAAACCTCCCTCTCCCCTGTCTAACATGTTTAGGGAAAGATGTATAATCAATAGATAAATGTAAATAGAACTTTGCATATTATTGTTTGGAAAAATACAATGGCAACTCATCATTGTTAGGCCATTTGTGATGTGCTGCCAAAAATCTAGGATATATAAAAGGACCCACAATTGGATCCTCAAACTTGGTGGGGGAATAGCCTCTCACTCTCTCTCGTCTCCTATAACATGAGAACATGCTGAGAATATTATCTACCAAAACCAACCTAGAAACATATGACCATTTTTCAGTGCCACCAACACTCTGAGAAAGTGATGCATAGAACATTTTAACACTAATCTGATCATAAGGGTTGTATGATCAAATGATGTCAATCACACGTGTGATCTCCTCTCAGATCATAACCAACTTGTCTCTATTTGACAAGTTTGGTGTGTTATGTATTGTTTGGTCAACTTCACTCAAAGCATTTTTAAACCTCTCAATAGTCTCAGCATATAAAGTAGAACTATCACTAGTGTCACCTAGATGATCAGACTAATGTGAAGTTTGATCATCCATGTGTCAAAATATTTGCAACATGATAATTAAAATATAATATAATTTATGAATTTTAACAATTAATTAAATTGAAACTAAAATAAATTTAAACACTTCTAAATCATAGACAATGTGTAAACTAAAATCTGTCTACTCCAAACATGAGGATGAGGAACATGTTTGGCAAAAAGGTAAATTCAATTGAAAGACAATGTATAACATGTAATTTTTAACAGTCCAAATAACTACATATGATCAATGCATAAATTAAATATAGGGTAGACAATTTACCAAGAAACAAATTTGACAATACAAAACATAACCCATAAGAACTTTGAACTGAAAGGTTGACTTAAATACAAAAATTCATAAGGGAACTAGATACACTAATTCATATTTCATTGTGTAAAAGTGTAAACAATAACTAGTCTTATCTAGTAGATTAGGATATAGTAAGACCTCTTCGTGCATGCTCATAGTTGATCCTTTAATTACTATTTCCTATAGATCCTCTTCCCCTTAGGGGGGAAATTATCTATTCTTCCCTTTTCTCTTATGTTCACATCATTAGCTTCTCACTAGGGGCATCTCATCATTATCCCACATTACCTCAATTACATGAGCATTATCCTATCATATCCTAGATCTTAACTTATCTTATCAAACTTTACAAAGTTATCATTTACTATGTAGAAAGTAAACTTGACCTAAGGGCTAGACCTAATGCCTCAGGGGCTCATCTGTGATGGCCTTGCCTACATATGCATAGTGCAGAGGGTTCGTAATTCAGTCACAAGAAATTTCAACTAAAAGGTTGACTTAAATACAATAATTCATAGGGGAACTAGTTGCACTAATTCATATTTCATTGTGTAAAAGTTGAAACAATAGTTCTATTTTTACCCAGTAGATTAGAATATAGGAAGACCTCTTCTTGCATGCTCATAGTTGATCCTTTAATTACTATTTCATATATAGAACCTCTTCCCTTTGGGAGAGAGATTATCTATTCTTCCCTTGGAGGCATCTTCTCACTAGGAGCATCTCATCATTATCCCATATTACCTCAATTACATGAGCATTATCCTATCATATCCTAGATCTTATCTTATCTTATCAAACTTTACAAAGTTATCATTTACTATGTAGAAAGGAAACTTGACCTAAGGGCTAGACCTAATAACTTAGGGGCTCATCCGTGATGGCCTTGCCTACATATGCGTAGCACAAAGGCTTTGTAGTTTGGTCACAAGAACTTTCAATCGAAAGGTTGACTTAAATACAATAATTCATAAGGGAACTAGTTACACTAAGTCATATTTCATTGTGTAAAAGTGGAAACAATAACTAGTCTCAAGAAGGAAAATATAACTTTACTTAGGATAATCAAGTCAAATTTGCATGACATGAATACGATATGTGGACAAAGCCACTGTAGACATAACTAATGCTCATGTATGCAAGTTGGACATTTTTGAAAACTTGATAATGGTAAAGCATTTTTAGTGTTGAGCTATGTCGCAGTTATCTACAAATAAATTTGATATGTAGATATCAACATAGCTCAACCGAAAATGCCTTTGGGTAACCAAGTTTCCCCAATGTTACCACCTCATAGTAGAGCTTAGGTTTCTCAATGTTCAACTCTAGGTATTTGAATGATTTGTTCATGTAGCCATGTTGTTTAGTGGCTTGCATATAATGTATCCTTCAAAAGTCTTGTAATTTTAGCACTTGTAATTTGACATCTTATATACATACCATTGACATGTTTACACTTGAATTGGTGCACTAAAAGGAATGCATCATCTACTTGAGAGTTCTAGGAGCATTTTCATGGCTAAAGAGTGTTTCCATTGATCATTTGTCTAGTCATTAAATCAACATGTAATTATAGGTAACTATTTCACCTAAGGGATTCACTTTCACTATTAAGTACAAACTAGAAAATAAAAAACTAGTTTAAATTTGTGAGAGTAAATAGATATTAAAACATAGTGAATGAAAATGTAGAAGTCAAAAGGTAGTAAAAGTTAAGTTCACTAGTAGAGATCAAGTTCACAGTTATTTTTGTGCATTTACATATTCCATTGGATTAACCTAGATTAACTATATAGGTTAACTTATTAGTTTTCCATCATATTTTTGGTGAACCTGATTGTATGCAACACAACCCAGTTTGCATACAAGTAAATTAGTTTATATATATAAAACACAAGGTTTTCAAATCCAATATAATTAAATTGGCTTTATTATTTATTTTAGATGTGTTTGGGGTTTATTCTTTATTTGATTATATTTTTTATTTATAGTTTAATTTTGTATATGTTAGCCTACCCTCCCAACTTATTTTACCCTACATTCATTACACCTATTAGGGTTTGTTCCTTAGCTCAAATACATTCATTTGTTCCAAATTTTGACATAATTGTATCCTTCACATCTTATGACACATCCATACCTAATTTACATGTGCAATTTTAATATATGTTCATGAATCAAGTTATCTATGGAGGTCCTATTGTATCATGTTATATCTTTCCCATCATTCATTGATTTTGATTGATTTGATTTGTAGACTATCAAGATGATTTTGATTGCTTTGAAAAAATTTGTATATTTTGGAATACTATAATCAAAGTTTAAATTGCTAGGATGAAAGTATTGATTAGTTTATAAATAGTTTCCCACTATGATTTAAATTGATTTTGTAACTTGTTATTGATTTGTGACTAAGATTTGGTGAACTTTGATTTTGCTTGCTTCTCACACAAATAAAATTTTTACCTCGACTTTCTAACCATAGGTTTTAACCTTGGGTTTCTAATAGGAAATAAAAATATTTTGTGGACAAGATAACTAATATTAACAACCATAGTTGAAAATATATTTATGAATGCAAGAACAATGTTTTAAACATAAACATATGGTTTCATTTACTTGAGAATTCTAGGAGCATTTTCATGGCTACAGAGAATTTTCACCATTATCCCACATTACCTCAATTACATGAGCATTATCCTATCATATCATATCCTATCTTATCTTATCTTAGATCAAATTTTACAAAGGTATCATTTACTATGTAGAAAGGAAACCTGAGCTGATGGCTAGACCTAATGCCTTGGGGGCTCATCCGTGATGGCCTTGCCTATGTACGCATAGTGTAGAGGCTTCATAGTTTGGCCACAAGAACTTTCAACTGAAAGGTTGACTTAAAAACAATAATTCATAAGGGAGATAGTTACACTAATCCATATTTCATTGTGTAAAAGTGGAAACAATAACTAGTCTCAAGAAGGACAATATAACTTGACTTAGGATAATCAAGTCAAATTCGCTTGACATGAATAACATATGTGGACGAAGTCACTGTAGACTTAACTAATGCTCATATGAAATTGGCCATTGTTTGAAAACATGATAATGGTAAAGCATTTTAGTGTTGAGCTATGTTACAGTTATCTACAAATCAATTTGATACATGTAGACAACAACATAGCTTAACCCAAAATGCCTTTGGGTAACCAAGTCAACCCAATGCTACCACCTCATAGTAGATCATAGGTTTCCTCATGTTCAACTTTAGGTATTCGAATGGTTTGTTCATGTAGCCATGTTGTCTAGTGGCTTGCAAATAATGTATCCTTCAAAAGTCTTGTAATTTTATGGCTTGTAATTTGAGATCTTATATACATACCATTGGCATGTTTACACTTCAATTGGTGCACTAAAAGGAATGCATTATCTACTTGAGAATTCTATGAGCATTTTCATGGGTAAAGATTGTTTCCATTGATCATTTTTCTATTCATTAAATTAACATGTAATTATTGGTAACTATTTCACCTAAGGGATTCACTTTCACTGTTAAGTACAAACTAGAAAATAAAAAAACTAGTTTAAATTTGTGGGTCATCCCACAATAATGGGTTACACATTTTGGCCAAACTTGACATTGAAATCAACATTTTGAACTAAATCTTCACTTTTTGACACCTATAGCCGCTAAACCGTTAGGAATTTGAAGATGATACGAACTAGTGATTTGTGAGATTTTTTTTGTAGATTCTAAATATATATTTTTTAAAAAATTGGAATTAAATTATAAATTTTTTTGTGTCTCCTTTGATAACTAGTTTTTAATAGTAAACAACATTTTTTTAAAGTGATGTGTATTATGTAGCACATAACTTTTTTTCTACAAAGGATAAAATTCTGATTGTTTTGAATTTAGATTGGTAACACCAATATATAGAGCATGTATTTGATTTCATAATGTTTTATTGAATAATTTTTAATTAAGTTTTGAAGTCAAACCAATTATAATTTAGATATAGACGTATTCTGTAAAACATAACTTTTTCTGCGTATCAAAATTCAAATTTTTTTTTAAAACAAGGACATCAATACCTAGGGCATAGATATTTTTCAGAATTTTTTTTTCACCAATTTACTAATTTTCCATGTGTGTAGAACATAGAATTTGATGTTTGGTGAAAAACCTACATTCACAAGAAATAAAAAATAAATATACTAATCAAATTAAATATATTTAAAATTATACTTTTTGGGAAGCTTATAATAAGGACTACATACTTACAAAACATAAATTTTAAATGAATTGATTTGATCCCACAAAAGGTAAATCAAAAGTAGTTTTTTATCAGCATTTTGATAGGTGTAGAGGAGACTCCATTATAGGTATGGTTTTAAACTAGTGGGATTCTATCCAACAGGGTTTGATCAAACTCTCTTCAATTAAAATCCTTTAAATGGAACCTTTTAAGGCTTAAATCATTATATTTTCTAGAAAAATATGTGATTTCAGCAAAAATTAGGATGTCCCATAAAGTTAACCCATAATTGTGGTAGCACCCTTGTGAGAGTAAATAGATATTAAAACATAGTGAATGAAGAAGTAGAAGTCAAAAGGTAGTTTAAAAGTTAAGATAAATAGTAGAAATCAAGTTCACAGTCATTTTTATGCATTTACATAGTCCATTGGATTAACCTAGATTAACTATATAGGCTAACTTATTATTTTTCCATCGTATTTTTGATGAACCTAATTGTACACCACACAACCTAGTTTGAATACAAGTAAATTGGTTTATATTTATAAAACATAGGGTTTTAAAATCCAATATAAATAAATTGACTTTATTACTTATTTTAGATGTGTCTAGGGTTTATTCTTCATTTGATTATATCTTTTATTTATAGTTTAAGTTTGTATATGTTAGCCTACCCTCCCAACCTATTTTACCCTACATTCATTACAGCTATTAGGGTTTGTTCCTTGGCTAAGATACATTCATTTGTTCTAAATTTTGACATAATTTTATCCTTAACATCTTATGATACATCCATACCTAATTTACATGTGCAATTTTACTATATGTTCATGAATCAAGTTATCTATGGAGGTCTTATTATATCATTTCATGTCTTTCCCATCATTCATCAATTTTGATTGATTTGATTTGTAGACTATCAAGATGATTTTGATTGATTTGAAATAATGTATATTTTAGAATACTGTAATCAAAGTTTAAATTGCTAGGATGAAAGTATTGATTAGTTTATAAATAGTTTCCCATTATGATTTAAATTGATTTTGTAACTTGTTATTGATTTGTGACTACGATTTGGTGAACTTTGATTTTGCTTGTTTCTGACACAACTAAAATATTAACCTTGACTTTCTAACCATAATTTTTAACCTTGGATTTATAACCAAAATTAAAAATATGTTGTGGAAAAGATAACTAATATTAACAACCATAGTTAAAAATATATTTATGAATATAAGAACAATGTTTTAAACTTAAACATATGGTTTCATTTACTTAAGAATTCTAGGAAAATTTTCATGGCTACAGAGCATTTTCATAATTAGCCCACATTACCTCAATTACATGAGCATTATGGTATCATATCCTATCTTATCTTATCTTAGATCAAACTTTAAAAAGGTACCATTTACTATGTAGATACATTCATTTGTTCCAAATTTTGACATAATTGTATCATACACATCTTATGACACATCCATACCTGATTTACACATGAAATTTTACTATATGTTCATGAATCAAGTTATCTATGGAGGTCCTATTATATCATGTTATATCTTTGCCATCATTTATTGATTTAGATTGATTTGATTTGTAGACTATCAAGATGATTTTGATTCATTTGAAATAATGTATATTTTGGAATACTGTAATCTTGAAGTTTAAATTGCTAGGATGAAATCGTATTGTCTTATTACACTGAAATATCAAAAGAATGACATAATTTACCACATTTGTTTCAAAAGTAGTGCCTTTAAGAATCTATTAAAGGAAGAGGTTGTATATGTTGTATATATATATCCACTATATATGCATTGTATAAGTTGTATAGGCACTGTATATGTGTATATGCACTGTATATGTTGTATATGCTCTAAATATATTATAGCTTGAACATTTCTAAAGCCTTTTCAATGAATGAAATCTGTGTGTGGCATATACAACATATACAATGCATATACACATATATAAATATATACAATATATACAACATACACACATTATATATATATAGCTGATATTATACAGCATATACAACATCTTCTTTTTATATATACAACATTTATAGTGCATTTATATAGTGCATATACAATGTATATACAACATATACAGTACATATACAAATCATATACAACATGTACACCATCTTATTTTTATATATACAACATATATAGTGCATATATATAGAGCATATACAGCATATATAGTGCATATATAGCATATACAGTGCATATACAACATATATAGTGCATATAAAATATATACAATGCATAGAAATTACATTAAAATCCTAACATATAGATACAATATATATGTACTGCAATATATATACAACATATACTACATATACATCATATACACACACATATGTATGTTGTATATGATGTCTATGGTGTATGTTATCGAGCACAAAGAGTCGACCACAATATATATGTATATCCTCCAATATATACAACATATACATACACACACATATATGTGTGTGTATATATAACTTCCAATTGCATGTAAATGGGGAGTTTCAAGTGTTGCATGTTATGCTTAGGAAGGTGGTGAACTATTGTTGGAAGGTGGCGGATAGCAAAAAATTTACTTGAATGAAACCCTAACCATTTGCTGTCCCCAGCACATCATTGTCTGCCAGAAAAGACTATTGCCAAAATTACCAACATTTCCTTTATTTTTGTGTTTTCAATTCCTGTGGTTTTGAGAGAAATTGACTCGCCTAAGAACAACTCACCTAAAAAGTATAAGCCATGCATGCGACACATAGGTGCCACGTGGTTTCATGCAAAATGAACTCGCCCAAGTCTGATTTGGGCAAAAATGGCTCGATTTGTACTATACTATTGGCTGAAAATGTGACATAGGTTTGTGATTTTACCCCTATGAAGTTGCAATATTTTACAAGGCAAGCCCCCCTACACCCCCTGTCAGATACAAGTATCCCAAAAATGACTAAAACAAAACCACTGCTTAGTGAATACATCTTCCCTTATGGATGATTTAGAAACAATATTAGGAGTAATTAATTACATAGGATTTACATGGTTGATGGCACCTTAATCCTAATAGATGAAGGAAACAAAAAACAAAGAGAAAAGAAAATATAGTGATGGAAATATTTTTTACATATAAATTAATATAGCTTCTTCTCTTTTATATTTTTCATAGTTAAACATAATGTTACAAATATGAATTAAGAGAGATACTTCTCTTTTCATACATGAATTTTACATAGAAAAATATTATTCCTTTAAATTAATAGAAAATGTTTCTCTATGTTTCTCTCATTTCATAATAATTGTTCACATCCAAATATAATATCATTTTGTTGGACTAGTTCTTACACCTCTTGATGAATTTCTTCTTTTTCCTCTAAAGTTAGATCTCCCTCAACCTCTACCATGATTGAGAGAAACTTGTGACTCAAAGGCATGCTCCAGACAGGAGCTAGAAGAATGACTCAACCTATGTTCATAAGAAATTAAAAATGCATGAAGTTATAAAATATTGCAAAAGATTTTGTATTTCTTCTATAGCCAAAATAATAGACACAAACTTTGTGGGTAGACTCCTCAAAATGTTTTCTACTATTCTCTTATCTTCAAGAATCTCACCCTGAGATTTGATTTGATTAACTAATCTAATAATTTGTGTAAAGAATGAATCTACAAATTCAATACTTTTCATAGACATAGTCTCAAAATCTCTTCTTAACATTTGTAACTTTGCAATTTTTACCTTAGTCATTCCTTGATATGTAGTTTGGAGGATATCCCATGCTTTCTTTGATTTTGTTGCTACTATAACCCTTGGAAAAATACTTTCATGCATTGCCCAAGAGATGTAGAAGAGAGCCTTGGAATTATTTTTTTCTTTCATCCTTGAGTACATCCTTCTCTACCTGAGATAATGCATTGTATCCTACTACATTTGTAGGTTTAGAAAACTCATTCTCCACAAACTCCCATATATCTTGAGAACTAAACAAAGATTTCATTGTGATTGACCAATACTCATAATTCTTGGTAGTAAATTAAGAAATTTGAGAATTTATATGACTTATGTCAGAAGAAGATGTCTTTATTGGCTTTGATACTACATTAAGGAAACAAAAAATATAGGGAAAAGAAGAGTGATAGAAATGAGTTTTACATAGAAATTAATAGAGCTTTTGCTCTTTTATATTTTCAATAGCTAAATAGAACCTTGCAAAGATAAACTAAGAGAGCTACTATTCTTTTCAGGCTGAAATTTTAGAAAATAAATATCATTTCTTTAAAATAATCTTAATTTCTCTCATGTCATAATAACTATTCACATCCAAATATAATATCCTTTTAACAACAAGCTCTAAAAATCTTTTTACTTTAAAAACAATTTTTACATAAAGTTTAGAACAGCTTTAAAATGAAAGCACAAAAATAAACTAAATAAAGAAGAATAATTACAAAATAAAAACTAAATTTAAAAAAAAAAAAAAAAAAGATAAGTTTTTATCATGGATTAGGCTCAGTTGTTATATACTTATCTACTATCTATTATCTATTATATCTAATCCAGCCATGGTTGTGATTAGATATTCCAACAATGATTCCATTTAATGAGTGAGCAGTTAATGATATAATTAACTCACAAATTATATATAATGATTGAGTAATTATTAAAGACTTAACCACTAATTATATAGTTAATTGTGCGATTAATTAATATTGAATTGAGCAATTACAAAATAGACAATAACAATAAAAGTAATTAAAAAAGGAGAATGAAAATAGTGAAAAATTTTGGTGAATGGATACCTCTTAATCCTTGGCTCTCAGCCTAGGAGATTCAGTGTAAGGCTTGTGCTTCCATATCTAGTAGCAAAAATGATCTTATCATGATCTCCATCAAACAAAAATAGTGACTAAAAACCGATGCACTAAAATAAATAAGCTTTATATATTTAATTTTATAATATTAATTTTAATTTCAAATAGCCTTAAAATAAAATTAAAGCACGGGTGGTTCTTCATGGTCATCTCCACAAATCACTCCATATATTAGCAATTCAGATAATTTTCCTCTACGTATCGTATTGACTAAGTTTTAAAATGCTTTAGATTTAAAAATAAGTTCAGTTTTAATGCTCAGCTTTATACTTTTCTCTATCTAATGCAAGGGTAGACCATTATCGAAATCTATAAAATGTAGGTGATCCTTCGGACAGTTTAGGTTAAAATGCACGGTATGTTGTTATGAGTGGGAGGTAAGCAACTGAGTTAACCATGACGGTCTGTGCTGGGACGTCCCTTTTGCTAAATCGAAAGATAAAAGGGGGTTGTACTTAGCAACATATGGTGGGTGGCATGTCGGTGGGATTGTTATGCCAATACTTCGGTAATGAACCAGATCACATCTGTTCTATATGCCGATACTTGAAATACAGGCTTCTGCCTGTATGGCTTGACAAAATTTATTGTTATTTGAATTACGTGCATTAAGATCTACGCCATATTTTGATCACTGGGATCATTGTCAAAATATATTATAATTCTACTCGGTGAGGTTGTAACAGACAGAATAATTGTTATATGTAACTGCAAGCCTAGTATTCGATGTGTTCTAAACATTTCGCTCACGGTTTTCATGTGGACTGTTTCAGTGTACGTTGCCCCGTCTTCTCATTCGGGCGTATTGATCATATCAATCTTACCAAAAGAAATTTTTTTGGATATTTTGATCTGGCAGGTAAGTGAATTCAGATCTTTGTTTTGTACGTCGATGACATCTTAGCTTAAGTTTTCCAACTTGAAATAAACGATATTCCCACCTAAAATATGACTCAGAAGTTGTGAATGATAAAACAATCCATCTACCCAACTCCTTCCTACCTTCCCATATACTAGTTTTTAATATCTCCAGACTGAAAAATCCTGCCGTTTTGTTTGTTAATTAATGCAAAACTTTGAAGAGATCGAAAACATTCCTCAAGTTGTTGAGAACGTTGGAAAACATCTAACAACGCACAGGAATAATCAAATCGACAACTCAAAATAGAGCAAGACTCCTTACGCTGTCCTGTCTTAGATTCTGCTTTCAGACAGAGTTCAAAGTCTCGATACACAGAGTAAAATGTAGAAAGCTTCATGCTGTCTTTGATTTTACATTCCATTTAGTTCTAACAAAATATGCGGAATACAAATTTATAAAACTTGTTAGTGCAAGGAAGTAAGAGTGGCAGAATAAACTTCTTATACTAATCTTGAGAGTAGTATTGTACAAAAGCTTTTCAAATCTGATCTAAATTATTACAGAAATTATGTAAAAACACATAAATCAGCATAAAAAATTTAACACATAACATCAGAGTTATGTGAGAAAAATCCTTTAGGGAAAAAAAATCCACACTCCAAAACCTACTCAATGTATTATTAAATTAACAAATGATTAAGGAGGAATCAAATCTTCTTCTGCTGGACGGTAGAGGAAAGTGGACAGAATGCGCTTTGCTGGTGTTTCTTGTGTATGTTTTTCCTTGGTTTCCCTTGCGTCATACCGCGCCATTGGCGCAGGATTTTTACTGCATCTGTGAGTACGACCGCATTTACTGTGGTTTTAGGGGTTTATAATGCCTCCAACCGGCTCTAACCTAGCAGTTCTTGCTGGTGTTTGCAGTTCGACGGCTCTGCTCAATGGCTCCTCCCCCGAACAAGTGTCCTCAAAAATTTGTTCCGAAAGTCTTCCACAAGGTAAGTCTTTTGATTCTCCTGCACATGTTATTTTACTCACACAAGATTTTGATTCTGCATGTCAATGGTTAGAACAACATACTCTTGTTGGTTATTTTGTTGGGAGGACTCCCCCTAAAAGTGTACTTAAAGATTGAGTTCAAAACGCTTGAGTCCCCCATGGGGTCCGCCTTGATATGGTCCAAAACTTGACAAAAGGCTTTTTTTTTTCCGCTTTGCAGAAGTCAGTCATGTCCAGGCAATTCTGAATCATGGTCCTTGGTATATCCAGTCCTCTTTACTGGTCTTCTAGCCCTGGACCCGGGACTTTGCTATCTCAGATGACACCAAGTTACGGGTGCCAGTATGGGTTGAGTTCCCCAGTTTGCCCTTGCCTTGCTTGCATTTTTTACAAGTGATTACTTCCTCCATGGGAGAGTTATTTGTGTCGAACCTGATAGGCTCTTTCAAGCTCACCCTCAAAAGTGAGTCTGTGTTGAAGTGGACCTTTCCCAGGATTTGAAAGAGTCCATTGATATTCAAATTGGCTCTTTGCGTCATACCCAGAAGGTCGCCTATTTCAATCTGCCAAATACCTGCTATTGGTGTTTGTTCATTGAGCACATGATCAAGGATTGTCCTCTTGCAATCCCATGTACACCATCTCCACCATGGGAAACTGACAAGCCCTGCCCGGTGGACGGAGCTGCCGCTAAACTAGATGAAAAATGGTCAACGGTTACCAACCGGAAAAACAAGTCCAATGGCTCTGGGGCGGTTTCAAAAATCTCTCCGCTAACAAAAGATGTTTCAAACCCTTCTGCGAGGGGAAGGAAACCCACAAGGTTTCTCCTAGCACTTTAGCTCAAACTAGGCCAATGGCTACGCCCCAGCCTGTTTCTATTATGATAACTCATCCTACTGAGTCTCCTCTTGTGTCGGGCCCTCTCAAGCGCTCTCATAGCCCTTCTCAACCTCTTGAGGAGGGAGAATATGTGCATGAGAAATGGAGACATGCATCTCCTCCCTTTTAGATTGGAACAATCTTACCATAATTGTTGCAGAATCACTATTCCTCCCTGGAAGAGCCAGATTCTGATGCCATGGTGGAGGTTCTTCAATGAAATTTCTTTCATGGAATGTTTGAGGTCTCATTGACCTCTCTAGAAAGTATTCTATTAGGAATACTTTTCAAAAGTATGCTAGTATTGATGTTTTGTGTCCTCATAAAGTGAAAGTAACTGTCTTTTGCTCTCTTCGGCTTGCCATTCTATTTGGCCTTCCAGTTAGATGTTCTGTACAGATCATGAGGCAGGCAGTGGCAGAGCAGTCATCCTTCTGTCCCCACAGTGGCACGCTTCAGTGGTTACTCATGGGGTTGACCCCACACACCGAGTGATCTGGATTTTTCTGAACATTGATAATCATTCCTTTGGGATTATTAATGTTTATGCCTCCAATGATGCTGTTGAAAGATCTCGCCTTTGCCGTTGGATTGCTGAATCATTACCAGCTGCCACATGGGTGCTTTGTGGGGATTTCAATATGGTTGAAATGACATATGATAAAGAAGGTGACCTACCATTTCATTGGGTAGCTGGTGAAAGAGAGGTGTGGTTTTACATGCGCCATAAATTGGGTCTTTTTGATCCCAACATTGGTTGCCACCATTCTCATTCTCTTTGACATAGTTGGAGCAATTTTTGAGCTAGGTTTGATAGGATATTTAAATTCCTTGATAGGGCGATGATTTTGGTACAATATTTTTTCTCTTTTACCAACTTTTCACCACTCCTGGTAACGTCGTTAGTGGATGTGATGTTATCAGACCACTTTCCCACTATGTTTTGCATTGAATGGCACACCAGACAAGCCCGTGTTAGTAGGACCCAATTTTTTTGAATACCTCTCTGCTGAGTCACTAGCCCACGCTGGCCCACATCTGCACTATCTGGAATCTTGAATGCCATCCACCTAGCTCAATGGGTTGGATCCAATGGTGCAATGATGCTATCACACGGACTGTGAGATTTCTCCACATCTATGGGCGTCAGTTGGCCATCTTTCACTAGTAATCTTATGCAACAACAATGGCTGACCTCCGTATTGCCACAGAGGCATTAGTGGCCAACCCTTTCTCCCCATCTTTTCAAGTTTGGGTTGCTGAACTTTGTCATCACAAGAAAGTTGCTGACAATTATGTAACCAGAGGGGCACAACTCAAAGCCAGGTTACATTGGCTCAAGATCAGGGATCGTGCTTCAAAAGAATTTTTTATGGCACTTCAAGCCAGACATTCCTCACCTAGAATCAAGCGCATCAAAGAAGGCACCGCTATGCTTTCAGAGTTACCTTATATTCTTTCGACTTTTGTTAAGCACTACAAGCAAGTTTTTACAACCCAAGAATATACTCCTGAGCGGTCAAATGTGCTTCAGGAATGTCTTGCTGGTGTGCCAAATAGGCTTTCCTCAACCCAATCAGCCTTCTGTGAGCAACTGCTCACTATTGAAGACCTCAAAGAAGTTGTCCACTCTATGGAAGATGATAAGGCTCCAAGAGTTAATGGATTTCCCTATGAATTTTACAAAGCTCTGTGGCCTTGTGTTGGACAAGATTTGCATAAAGTTTACCTTGAAGCCTTTCATTCTAATTCTATAGGTAATCTTATCAATAAAGATAACATAAAATTCATACCTAAGGCTAGTGATCGTGAGGATATCTATAACTGGCAGCCCATCGCGCTCCTCAATGTATCTTACAAAATCATTGCTAAAGCCCTTGCTCTCAAAATCTGCCACCTCTTGCCCTAGGTTATTTGCCTTGAATAGACTAGTTTCATTAAATCTAGGCTCATCCTGGACAATATCATTGTTGTCTAGGAAGGTATGGAATGGGCCAGACACTCTAATCAATTGGCTATTTTCCTTAAGATTTATTTTGCCAAAGCTTATGACCGCATTGAATGGCCTTTCATTTTAGCCATGCTTTCAAAGCTACGTTTTGGTCCCAATTTCCTCTAGTCTATTACTATGTTGTTTTCTAACGCCTCAGCTTGCATCACCACTAATGACCACCAATCCCAATCCTTTAGTTTGTTCTGCTCCATTTGCCAAGGCTACCTACTTGCTCCTTCTCTTTATGTTTTGGTTGTTGAAGGGTTTGGCTATCTTCTTGCTCACTCCGTTTCCTAGGGATTGGTTCATGGGATCTCCTTGCCTAATTGTCAACTTAGCTTGTCAATGGCCACTTTGTCGATGATTCCTTCCTCACCTTGCTGGAAGAAGAGAATATTGCCAAAGAAACTTTGGGTTGTCTTGAGACCTTTTTCTTGGCCTCTGGTTCAGCCATTCAGTGGCACAAAATCTTATGTTACAGACAATCAGTTCTTCTTAGCCCCCTTTGGATTTAGCAGTTTGGGTGGAAATGGATTGCACCCTATGTAATCTTTTGATTTCTTGGCATTCCCTTTGCCTTTCAGGCTTCTTCTGCTGATCTCTAGCAAGCGGTTTTCTCTTGCATTGAGCAGAAATTAGCCTTCTGGATTACTAAACCACTTTCTTTGGCCAGGAAATTTTAGGTATGTTCCAAATTTCTTGCAGCAACTCATGTGTATTACTCTTCTTGTTGGGACCCTTCCAAGGCCTTGTATGCTAAATTGGAGAAACTTCTTAGAGATTTTCTCTAGGCATCTTCTGAGAGCCATCGCAGATTTCACCACGTTGCCAAGGAATTTTGTTGTCTCCCAACAGATTCTGGTGGCCTTGGCCTTCTCTCTAATTAGCGGCAAGGCATTGGTCTCTATGTCAAATGTATCATCTATGCTCTTACTGGTAATGAGGCCTAGAAAATCCTCCTCAGACACAATATTGAAGTAGGTTTCCCCACTCACAAACCCTCTTGGAAGGGAATTGGCCTCCATACCCTTCTTATTATGCGGGAGCTTGTTCACATCTTGGGTACCTTTGTCTCCAAAAGCATATGGCGTGCCTAGGAGGTAGTAAAACCTTGGATCTACTGGTCAGGGATTGGTTTTTGTGATGGACTCTCCATTAATCAGCAGGACATATGGTGGTCTCCTCTTTTAGCCAGTATTGGTCAGTTGTTGGCTAAGCTTCCATGGCTCAAGGCTCTCAGATTCCACAAGAAAGGTGTTTAAACCTTACAAGATATCTTTCATAGACCCACCATGTGCATTCTCTCGTGGGAAGATTTTTGTGCCCAGTTTGGCTTTCAAAACCATGACCATGAAACTTACAATGGCCTGGTGAGTGCCATTCTGAATGATATTCTTCATAAAGTGGGTATTCATTAAAATAAACCATGGTGGAAGGATTGGAAGTGGTTTCTAGAAATGCCTTTCACAAACTACAAGCCTCAGCTTGGATATCAATGCCTTTCGCTTGATTTTCCCATGATTGATGCCCTCAATCAATGATGGCTTCTACAGTCCTCGATAGCCACTTGGTAAAAATGATTCTCAGCTGTTTGGTCTACAATTGTTGAACCCAAGCTTTGCCACTTTTCTTGGTGCATTCTTTTCCAAGGGTTGCCGGTGGGAGCTTGGCTATTTCATTTAGGGATTCAAGACCCTTGCTGCCCTTTCTATGGGTAGGCTGAATCATTCTAGCATCTTTTTTGGTACTGTGCCAGAGCGCAGCAACTGTGGAATTAGATCCACAATTTCTTTCGGCCTTTTCAGCTAGAGCCCTTTTCCTGACATATGGCTCTATTGGGAGACTCTCCCAGGATTCCCGCAAAGTATACCCACATTTGGTACACTTTTAGGGTGGAAATCCTGTTCACTTTATGGAAAGATAGAAATTAATGTATCTTTTCTCATAGCAAGATGGATACTGTTGTTTCTTTATATTCTAAAGCTATTATTTGTTCTAATGTTCTTCTACAGATTCAAGTGCAAGCTAACAAAGTTGTGCTTAAATTTTCTCACCTTCAGGAGTTGCTGGACCACTAGGATAATGCCCCTTGCACTGTGGCTTGTGTTCCTCCCTCTCCCACTTCTTTCAGGGGCCGGTTGCCTTCACGGGGCCAATGGAGAAGTGTCTCTACCAGGGAATCTTGTCCTCGCTCTCAACCTCCTTCTCATCACAGCTCTCACGCTTGCTGGTGACGGTCGTCCTCTCCCCCTCTGCAGGCCACCTTGGGGTGGCCATCTAGTGGAGCTCCAGGGGGAGGAACCAGAGAGTTTTGGTGGATCCATTCCTGGCGGTGGTTCTAGTTGGCCCACGAGTGATTCTAAATGGGTCCTACATTTGGATTTGGCAATTTCACCTCGCCATGAAGAAAATGGTATAGAAAAAGTAAAGGATGATGATGGTTGGGCTCCTCCTAACATCATCCTGGACCCTGCTACTATATGGGGAAACCTGGATGACAAGGATCCTCTATTTGCTGGTATTGCTTTGGCTGCATAATGGCCTTCTCTATTATATTGTTTCTATTATATTTTTTAGTTCTGGGCTTAGGCCATGACATTATGACATTCTGGGCATTGCCCATGTGACTTCGAGGTGTGCCTTTTTACCAACCATCCTTTTTTTGTTAATATGTGTACTCTATTTTCTTATTAATATAGATATAGTCGCTTATTCATAAAAAAAAATTAACAAATGATTACAACACACTTGCACAACGAGTTATTATAGGATTTTCACTAGCATATTAAATTTGGAGTGACTTCGCAACATTTAGATGGTACCTACAAATTCTCTATACAATACAAATCTTAAAGCACCTAATTTATAGAGAAATGATCATATTGAAAACTATTTATGGTTGTCCAAACTATGTGTCAAAACTGCCTTTAGAGATTCCTACTAATAGACTAAAAATAGTATATTATCTTACACTCTTACAACTATCATAACTAACCAATTTTATCCACCCAACATGGGAACCTCACTTGTTATTATTCTTCATCTCAAAATAGACACTTCATGACAAATAATAAAGTTTGTCATAGCTAGTCAAGATTCTAAAGTAATTCCCTCTATTTTAGGGTATTACATGTCACAAGAATCTATCGTATTTTGTTTTGGGATCTCAAAAAAGTAAGAGTCTCAAATCTAGTAAATATAACCAAATTAAGTACTACTTCCAACAACTTACAAAGAACCAACATGTGACACATAATACCAATTCAAAATCCCATGCCCCATTTATGCTGGAGTACAAATATTGAATAAAATAAAATATGATAACATGCAAGAAGTTGTGGGAAAATATCAAATAATTAATAAATCATTCCAGGAAATTTTTAAAATTGAGAAACCTTATTTCTGAATATTCTCCCACTTATCGAATACCTTGCAAGATTCAAAGGGAAACATACCATCATGGAATCTAACTGTTGATAACTGAGAGGGGGGGGGTGAATCAGTTATCCTAATTATTTCCCTTATTGAACTTTCCTTTTAATTGATGCAGCATAAAATCAAACATAAAACATTAACCATAAGACAAGAAACACATGACAGTATTTTTGACGTGGAAACCCTGTTAAGGGAGAAAACCACGGGGTGATTAACCCAAGATTATTCTCTGTTAGAAGAATAGGAAATTACAAAGATGGCACTTGCCAATTAGGGCTCACTGTCCGAGCACACTGCTCACAAGAGGCCCACTGCCTACAAGAAGACACACTGTCTACAAAGTGATGAGAATCACAGTCTTGAACTGATTGGAAGCATCTGCATATGCTGGAGTTCAGTTCCGGTTAGGCTCAGTACACTGATCTGCTGCACTTCATCTTTCCTCTGTTCTTTATTCTGCTATCTTTCACATACCGGATCCTTTTTGCTACCTCTGTTCTTCTGGACTTATTCGCATATATCTCCACATCAACATCACACTTCACAACTAAATCCATCCTCTATATATATCCGCAAAAGTAATTTCATCACCTTTCTAGTCAGCATCCGGAACAGTCTAGTTTCTTATAAACTTTCATTCTGTCGGCTGAATCCTTCCTCACCAAGCAATGCGGATCAAGCATATACTTGTAGATATCATTAATCATGTCGGCCAAACATGATTCATGCCTTCACAACCTCTGTCATCAATAGTAACCCATCCGGAAAGCAGTCTGATACTCTGCCAGTCAGTTCTTCCTCTGTTTTCACTGTCTCTCAGGAATCCGGTACTCAACCATTCATATCTTTTTCTTTGTCCATCACCGGAGGCTAAATCCTTGGAATATACCACTCAAGGTAGTCCTCTTGACTTCCCCAAATCCGCACTACACCAAGACACTTCCTCTGAGAGATCCGGACCAATCTGTCGGACCTTGCCACATGCTCTTCACAACATCTTTTATTCTGACTTCCGGTAGAGACACATTATGACTTGCGGATATGTGGGATGACCTTTGTTGCCATCAATGACAACAACCATGAATCCATATAGTGTCTCTTGCCAACAATCTCCCCCTTTGTCATTGATGGCAACACTTAGTGAAAAATGACTAAGTGTTTTCACTATGCTCCCCCTTTGCTGATGCTCTGTCCTTATATACAATTTCCGGAACTCCCCCTTAGTTGGATCCC
This sequence comes from Cunninghamia lanceolata, assembly GCA_027924645.1. Classification (NCBI taxonomy): domain Eukaryota; kingdom Viridiplantae; phylum Streptophyta; class Pinopsida; order Cupressales; family Cupressaceae; genus Cunninghamia; species Cunninghamia lanceolata. The sequence goes on from BSBN01000246.1 coordinate 958,640, forward strand.
TCATTTTTCACTGCTCCTCACTCCCCCTTTGACATCAATGGCAAAGGGTAGGGTCCGCACACCAAAATTTTCAAAAATTTTCTATATATAGCCGCATATTTACATACTCACATATACTGAAGAATGTCTGCAAAGGATGTCTGCAATTGAATCATTTCTGTAGCCCAACTTTGCTTCATTCTGTCCAAAATTGAAATGTGACCACTTAGCAAAAATGCAAAAGCTTCTGCCCGCTTGAGATCTGTCGGATCTTTTGTTTGGGCGGTGGTCTGAGCATCACTGATGGCCTCATGCATAGTTTCCAACTTAGGGATTATAATCCTTCTAAGTTCTCCCATCCGGTTAGTGATGTTCTTTCTTTCCTTTTCAAGATTCTTTATTTCATTCAAGACTGCAATAGTCTGACATTCTTGATTTATTATAGAGGAAGAGAGAGGATCAAAACTTTGAGATAAGCTTTGTAGCTTATCCTGTTCTTCTTTTATTTTCTTGTCAAATGCTGCTGTTGCCTTTGACCAGGATATGCAAAATTTATAGATGTCACCGCCATCCTTAAGAGCATTCTCTAAGCTCTTTATTCCAATGCTTACAATCTTCCTATCCTTAGAGATTAATTCTAATATTTCTGAAAATCTTTTATCCAAAAATTCCTTCCGGACCTTTTCTTCAGCTGATTTTTCTAGAGAATCAAAATGTGTATCAACACTGCTGACTAAGGTTTTTAGATTACCGGAAGTGGAGGCTGTCGGATCTATCTGGATTGATGGCATAATTTTTACAAGTACTCCGGAAGCAGCCTCTATCAACTCACAGTCTTCCATATGAGACTTCAGGAGCTTTTCATTTGCCTTGGCATTTGCAAATGAAGCTATCTTCATTGTTTGTACCGGAGAGAGAGAGTCAAAATCAAATGGACCTTTTAGAAGCTCCGGTTCATCAATCTCTAGAGTTTCTTTGCTCAAAAATTGTTGAACAGTTTGTGCAGTGTCTCTTGCCGGAGACAGATGTTTCTTTTCTTCTGCAGTCTTAGAACTGTCAACCTCTTTGTCTTTCACCACTGCTTCCTTCTCCTGTAATTGCTCTTCTTCTTTGGATCCGGAGACTGTAGGGGAAACCGGAGGAGAGATGCTAGTTTGTTCATGAGCCACTTCTTCCGGAGCAGAGGGTCCCAAGTCCTCAGCTATTTCTGTACCTAAATCCTCTACAACCGGAAGATTGAACCTTTTGAAGGCCTTCGGGAGGATCTCTTCTGTTTCTTGGGCCACTTTGTCAGTCTTGCCAAGCATGAGTTGATTCATCCTGGCTTTGCTTCTGAACTCATCTTTGCAGTCTTTGAAGATAATGTTCATGGTCTTGGGATCAATTTGAGGATATAGCTGAATAGCTATCTGCTCCCGGATCTCAAGATCTTTAGCATGAGCATTATTCTTTCTTACTTCCATTTCCTTTTCTAGGCTTTTAGGAATAAGAGATATTATTTCAATGAAAGCCTTATTATATATGTTAAGATATTTTACTGTGGCCTCCTGCAGAGTCTTTTGGTCTGCCTCACTGAAGTCATCATATGATTTAGTCATTGGTTGAAGGTTTCCATCCACCGTGACCGACTTGATTATGCTCTCTAGTGACAGAGTGGGCTTTTCAACAGTTACCTCTGCCATTTCCTCCTTGTCTTGGCCTATGGAGGGCTTACCGGATCCTTTCTTTTTCTGTTTCTTTATTTCTTTTATTCCCTCATCTGACTCTGTTTCCTCTTCATCCTTTTGGCTTCCATAAGCCCTTGTGGCTTTTGTCTTGGATCTCTTACCGGATGCCTGGACTTCCGGTTTTGAACTTTTGGTTGAGGGAGGTGCAGATCTCTTTGTTGATCTGGTCCGGGTGGGAGCTCCAACCGGAGCACTTTCTTTACTTTTCTCTTCTTCCTCGGCCTTCCTCCTCTTTTCCCGGCTGGCATCAAGTGCCTCCTTTGAGATGCCTAGGCCTTGAGCAATGTGCTCTACTTCTTTTCTCACCTTTCTTTTAATCTCAGGTTCCCTGAGTTCTACATGTATTTTTACACTCAGCTCTTCAAAGGTTCCAAACCTTTCTGCCTTAGGATCTTTGGGCTGACTTAGCATGTGTTGAACATGCAGCTCCACTATCTGTTCATCTACTTCATACCCCATGGGCATGATCCAGACAGTCCTTGGCTCCACTGCCTCCATTAGGCACTGATCAGTGTCAACCATAAAGCACACTGAGTCCTTGTATTTCTCAATGAGAGACTGGGGAATTCTCTCTCTTGCTTGCATCATGCTCTGAAAGTTTTTGAAGTATCCCCATAGAGCTGTATTTCTCGCTTTTGCATCCCCAAGTCCATGCAAGTAGTCTCTTATCTGGACTGCAACAGGTTTGTCATTCTGCCATACCCATCCACTTGTTCCGGGTAGCTCATTCATGAAGTAGAAGAATAGACATACAATAAGAGTACCATACTTGAAGGAATTCTTCTTATCCTTCTTGATTTTCTGTATATTTTCCATCAATTGGCTTAGCAGTAGTTCACAGAGATCATATTCTGCATTCTTTCTTAGCATTTCATAAGCAGTGTATATTGCAGTTCCGGATACAGAATTCTCCCTGCTAGAGTGATAGATCTTGTATCCTATTATCATTGATGCATATTTGATATCCGGATCCGAAATATCTTCAATGGTCATTGCCCTCTTGTCAAATTTTGATCCGGTGGCCTCAGTTACAATGTTGTTCTTGATAGATTTGAGGATAGGTACCCCTCTGGAAGAGTATAGACCAGTTACTGCTCTAATTGCCTCTTTTGTGATCTTGCAGGGTCTATCTAGCCATAGAAAGTTGTCATGCATCCTGCTCAGTACATACCGGACCCATTCATCTTCTTCAAAGCAGGGGAAATGAATAAATTGCTCAAATTGTTTCTTCTGAATATCCTTATACTCTGGTTTAAGCTCAAAAGCATTGTCTATCAGCTGCTTGTGATAGAGGTCTCTTAATTTGAATTCCCCAAATTCCTCAATGTTTGCATGTATGTAAACCCTAATGTCTTCGGTGTGTAAAACTCCGTGAGGAACACTAGAGAAGGCTCCTAGTGGGTCTACCTCCAATGATTTGTAGGGATGTTTCTTATGCGCCTTCGGTTTGCACGGAGTGGTTGGATTGATTTCTTTATGCAATAGCTTCGGCAGGAGATCCTTGGTGTGCTTGATGAACCTTGTTGCAGAGCTCCACTTTTCGCTTCTTCTCGAGTGCAGAATGAGCAAATGACCTTTGAGAAATCCCTTAAATTGCTCCGCGAACCCTAATATCTGTCTGCAATAAATGCTTCACCTACATCATTCCGGTTTGCCTTGTCTGGATAGCTTGGAGTATCCCGGATTAGTCCTGATCTGTGGATATCATCTGGATCTTTTAATCATGAATAAATCAAGGTAACATATTGCAAGATCATCCCAAACACTCTGTCCAATCCGCAGAACAAGATAGTGCATTTCCGGATCTTTCCGGACCTTTTTGTAATCCTTTATCATACCGGAGCATCTCCCTGAACAGGTCTTATTTGATCGATCACAGCTTCTTCATAACTCCATGTGGACCTCTGAAAACTTGACTGAAGTATCTCAAGACTCATATCTACAAACCCTTTGATCCGCATCTTGTGCCACATCCGGCACCACTTTTTTGGCTGGGGGAACAAGATTTTCTTTGAGTCTCCCCCTGAGCCTGAGCTCACCTTTTAATTTTCGGAAGAAATATCAGCACCAGGGTCTGGTGCGGATCCGACCTCTACATTCTCTAAACTTTTCTTCACCCAAATCTTGTTCATCTGATTCCTAACCTCATCCGCATTCATCTTTTGTTTACCCTTGTCTTGATTCTGATTATACACCGGACCTCTTATGTCCTGATTCTTGTTTCTGCAGACTTTAGCATCATGACCGGACCTATTGCAGATTTGGCAAATAACATTTCTTTGCATATTTGACTGATATCCTCTTGATCTGCATTGATTATCCCTATGACCTATTCTATTGCATGTGAAGCATCTACCTTTGAATGATTTGTTTACTTGCATAATTCTGCATTCATGGGATTTGTGTCCATACCTTTTGCAGTTGAAGCACTGTCCAGAGAAGGATGAATTAATCTGATTCATTCTCATTCTGCACTGATCAGCTTTGTGACCAAAGTGGTTGCAGCTGTGGCAGTATCCATTGAAGGATGGATATCTTTGAGCATTTGGCTGTCTTACCGGAGGTCTTCTAGGCCTGTTCCTTGGATTTTCTGATCCAAGATTCTTCTGACTGGATCCGGAGCTTTCTCCTTTCTCATATCCCAAACCATACTTGTCATCTGTCCTCTTTTGACTTCCAAGAAGAACTTCAAGTTGAGCAGAACTTATCTTGAATTTCTCTTTATATTCATTTGCTGTTTGAAGGTCTCTTTTGAGAGAGGCAATTTGATCCTCAAGTTTTCCTTCATTATCTTTGGCATCTTCAAGATCAGATTCAAGATGTCTGATAATCCTGTCCATCTGGTGGCATTCTTCTGATTTTTCTTTAAGAGATTGTCTTAGATTGTCTTCAGCCTTTCTTTTTTCTTCAATCTCTTGAGTAAACTTTATAGTTCCTGATTCCATTTCATGTCTTAACATAATGACTTCTTTTGATAACTTTTCACATAACTTGGTTTGCTCAGTCAATTCTTCATTTGTATTGCTTTCTTCACTTTGTCTTGCCAACTGTTGAAGCAGCTCCTTTCTCTTTTTCATAGAGAGACTTAATTTGTCTTTTAATTCTCTCATGAATTCATCAGCCTGTTTGAGTCTTTCCTTTAATTCACTGACTTCAGAATTTGACTGTTCAAGATCCTCAAGAGCAGTCTTGAGTTGCTCTCTTAAACCATATGCATCCATTTGAAATCCCAGATCTTCCTCAAGCTGTTAGGCTCTATTAGGAGGAACTTAGCTCTGATACCAATTGTTGATAACTGAGAGGGGGGGGGTGAATCAGTTATCCTAATTATTTCCCTTATTGAACTTTCCTTTTAATTGATGCAGCATAAAATCAAACATAAAACATTAACCATAAGACAAGAAACACATGACACAGTATTTTTGACGTGGAAACCCTGTTAAGGGAGAAAACCACGGGGTGATTAACCCAAGATTATTCTCTGTTAGAAGAATAGGAAATTACAAAGATGGCACTTGCCAATTAGGGCTCACTGCCCGAGCACACTGCTCACAAGAGGCCCACTGCCTACAAGAAGACACACTGTCTACAAAGTGATGAGAATCACAGTCTTGAACTGATTGGAAGCATCTGCATATGCTAGAGTTCAGTTCCGGTTAGGGTCAGTACATTGATCTGCTGCACTTCATCTTTCCTCTGTTCTTTATTCTGCTATCTTTCACATACCGGATCCTTTTTGCTACCTCTGTTCTTCTGGACTTATTCGCATATATCTCCACATCAACATCACACTTCACAACTAAATCCATCCTCTATATATATCCGCAAAAGTAATTTCATCACCTTTCTAGTCGGCATCTGGAACAGTCTAGTTTCTTATAAACTTTCATTCTGTCGGCTGAATCCTTCCTCATCAAGCAATGCGGATCAAGCATATACTTGTAGATATCATTAATCATGTCGGCCAAACATGATTCATGCCTTCACAACCTCTGTCATCAATAGTAACCCATCCGGAAAGCAGTCTGATACTCTGCCAGTCAGTTCTTCCTCTGTTTTCACTGTCTCTCAGGAATCCGGTACTCAACCATTCATATCTTTTTCTTTGTCCATCACCGGAGGCTAAATCCTTGGAATATACCACTCAAGGTAGTCCTCTTGACTTCCCCAAATCCGTACTGCACCAAGACACTTCCTCTGAGAGATCCGGACCAATCTGTCGGACCTTGCCACATGCTCTTCACAACATCTTTTATTCTGACTTCCGGTAGAGACACATTATGACTTGCGGATATGTGGGATGACCTTTGTTGCCATCAATGACAACAACCATGAATCCATATAGTGTCTCTTGCCAACACTAACTACTAGGGGCCAGAAGGCCCATAAACTTGAAACATTATCTGAATTTCTCTATGCTCACAAGATTTATTAAAACATTTGCAATATTTGTCAAAGTTTATACTTTATCTAATTTCACCCTTCCATCTTCGACCATGTCTCTACAAAATGATACTACAAATATATCTACTTGGTATTGAAATGCAAACTCAAATTCTTTGCTAAACAAACTACAATCTAACTATTGCAATAAAGAGTATCTACACTCTAATTTAGCCCAACATTTGAACACAATTTGTTCAACCAAGTGGATTCCTTACATGTATGAATAACTTCTATATACTCAACCTTAGTAGTGGACAAAACAACCACAACCTATTGCTTACTAATCCAACTTTAAATGGCACCGCTGAATAAAGTAAACACATAATCACTAGTGGATCTTCTTCTATCAACATCTATCGCCCAATATGAGTCCACATTGTTAAGGAGTAAAATGTGTACCCTTGCTAATCAGGATCTATTTTGACACCTTTTTGAACATTAAACAATTAAATCTCAATCCTGATGAATAGACCCGACAAAATAAAATTAGGAGTGTTCTAAGTCCACCTCAAAAGGTACTCTTCAGAGTTTGTGGGGCTAAAGGACCACAACACCTAGCGCCCTGGTCCCAGATATTAGTCCCGACCCAATTTTGTGGCATTGGCTTAGAGAACCTCCTTGGCTTATCCTAGTTAGCCCCATTTGATTTTATTCATTGTTACTGAGTGTGAATGCATATATAAAGGAGTTTTGTTATTCATTTATCACATAGATGACTACTTTCTTGTGAAGGGAATGTGTGAATTGCTTTGATGAATTGATCTTCTTTGCTCAAGTGCTCTTCATGGTTGGAAAAGATCTTTGTGTGGATGTTATGATTCTTATTTATAGGTCTTGAAGGAAGTTCAAGCCTTCATCTTCTATCTCCTTGTTGGTGCATGGTCTTGAGTCACCTAATTCAATTACTGTTTCATATCTTGTGGTAATATTTATCATTTGCTTTCATTCTTTCATCATTTATTATAGATCTTACTTCTACCCTCCTAGGGCATGTACTCTTGGATCTCTAATCATTGTTGTAGTGGAGGTGGAAACACAAACATAGGGTTTGACAAGTAGAAGGCAAGTCCCTAAACACAACACAACCCTTTTCCCTTCTAGTTTGTGTGCATGTCACATCTAGAATAATCAAATGAAGAAAACCTATAGGTAGGAAGAAGACTGACAGAAGAAGGCATCCAGATCTGAAGATTTGCAAAACCAGGTAATTTGGGTCTAGGGTGCCTGATACCCTAGTAGTTCTACATTTCCAAACTTAGGTTTTGATTCTCCTCTACCTCCCGATCTCTACTATGCTATTAAAATATTTGTATCTATTTCTGGCGGTCATCTATTGGTAAATCTTGCATAATTGGGGTTTAGGTTTTACCCTAGCTTTATTGGTTGAATTTGGTTGACACTTCTTTATACAACAAAGTGACAAAATCCCTATAGTTTATCTCTCCTTCACAAGGTAGAAGATAAACTTGGTTTGTGTTCCAATGTTGATAGAAGAGGGTTCAACCTAGTTCAACCTTTTAGTCTAAGTCTCTCTTTTCTATCTAATATTTTCCATCTAGTTGAACCTCACTAAATGAAATGAAATATACTCATCAAGATTTTGTATGGTGGATGCCTACCCTCATCAAGAGCAAGCAAACCCTAAACTAAATATATCTTTCACTCCTCATGATGCTACTATTGAAGCTCCTAATGGACCTCTGTACATCACCATTCGAATCAACGATAAACCCATAAGAGGTGCTATGGTCAATCCTATTTGCATGGTAAATGTAGTACTTGAAGAGTTTCTCTACATGCATGGTTTACACCATGATAACTATGATGTATCAAAAATAGTGATTAGAGCACACGATGGGTTTATTCTTCGAACTCTTGGTGCTTTGACTCTTATCATCAAAGTTGGGCCAAGAACCTTGGATGTTACTTTTGTCATCATTCCAACATCGGACTTATTTCATGTGAAGTTGGGTCACTCATGGCTTTGCTCCATGAAGGTAGTCCCCTCTATGGTTCATAAGTGCCTAAAATTTTCATTTTAGGGACGTGTGCCTGCTATACATTATAGTCGATACTAGCCTGTCACTCGTCATGGACACTTTACAATGGACTACTTCTAGCCTAAACCAGTTGGAGTTGCTCAAACTAGAGAGGATCTATTCCTTTTGTCATATCAAAAATATAAAGCACATAAAATTGCTAAATTATCGCTTAGTAACATGTCTTCTAGTGATGTCCTTGGAATCTCTCGATATTTTGAGGCTACGATAGTAGTTCCCTTTGTCCTTGTATGCACAAAAATCACACACAGCCTCCACAAGGACCCCTATGATGATTTTGATCCTTGTCACATACATGTAAGCATGAAATAATGTGCTCTAAGTAGAAAACCTCTTGATTACGTGTCTTCTTTCTTGTCTTGTGTTGTTTCCTCTTTGTCATTTTTTCTCTCTCCATTTTTGATGCATTTTGACACTTATTGATTTACGATTTCTAAGATTTTGACCATGTTCCTAACCCATGTGAGCATCTTGTAGGTGATTTTTCACCTTTCCCCTATATTTTTCATCCTCTACACCCCCTAGAAGCCTTCTAGAGGTCCCCCTATCCATCTCCAACTTTTTGCTTTCAACTTCACTCAACCAATCCAAATCTCCCCCTATCATTTCTAGATCTTACCTGGGAGATCCTGCAGTCTAAGTGGAGATTTTGATTCTTGCACATGATTGACCTGTTTCTAGAGGTAGAACACCTTTTTCTCTTCCCTACGATCTCCCATCATGTTGGTCCTCCAAAGACCCTTTTCTGTCTGGATCTCCCCAGGGTGACCTTGGATCTCCCAGGGGTGACCCAGGGTAACCCATGGGCAACCCTATTAGCACAAGGGGTGACCCTGTCATGTTTCCAACTGTGGAAAAACTTGAGTTTCTCACTCAAAAAAGCTCTATTTTCACCCATTTTTCTTCCAATTCACATAATTTTTGATGCCTAATATGGAGTTGACTATTTCATGGATGCACACGTTCATAATTAACTCTATTTGATCTAAAATTAACAACTCAATCAATCTCATGGATCCTTCCAACTCCAATTCTTCTTTGGTGATAAGCTATTACTGATTTATCACTCCTTAGTTAGCTGAGTTCACTGGGTAATTAACCTAGTTCACTCCCTAATCAATCCTTGTTAACTCATCAATCAATTGAGTTAACTTCTCAATCAATTCCCTTCTTCCAACCTATAAATACCCCCCTCCCTCAAGCACAAAGAGAGGCAAATTCACTATGCACACAGCTCTTGCTAAGTTTTTGCTCTCCAAATCAACATTCTAATGCTCTCACAGGATGAAGGTGCCTTTTATTTTATTCATTGTCTAATCAAGCATCATTACGCTGCTTGAACCAACGCCATTGTGCTCATCAAAATCTCTCATTGAGCTCTTTCAAGAATCAACAAGATTCTTTTGCTTCTTTGTGTTGTCTTGTCATCAAGATGTCTTCCTGCTGTTTCAAGAGGATTTGAGGTCACCAACATCAAGGATTTATGAGGGTAGTGGAGTCACACAAATATTCATTCTTTCAGGTTCTTCTATTTCTTTATTCAATTGATAGCAATTAGAAAATCAAAATTGCTCTTGGGAATAGTAATTAATTGCTTTTTCCTTGATAGATCTAGCATCTTAGAGAGAGTTTGAATTCTGAGATTAGATTTGTCTACTTTGCAATTTTTCTTTGATAGATTAGTTGTTTCAAAACAATCAAAAACCCAAAAACATAGATTAAAATTGCATTAGAACAAGCCATATTATCTTGCATTTCATATTTCAATTATTAGAATAGAAAAAGCATCTTTATTTCTATAAAATACTAAAAAATCACAAAACCAAGTTTGAATTTCATTTAGCTTTGTATGCATATAGAAATCCTAGAAAAGATAGATAACTTGCAAACCCTCAATACCATCACAAGGTAAAACATAGTTAAAATGATTCAATCAAACCCTTGATCACATCACAAGGGAAACACAAGTCAAAGCGTCACTAAACCCTAGGTCAAAACCCTAAATCTAGTTAAGGTTGGTCATTACACATTTATCTCTATCTTGGCTCATGAATGTGCCTAGGAGTAAGAGGTGAGTGGGTGAGGACTATCCTCAATGAGATTGAGGAAATCAATCCATGACAACAACAAGAGACACTTACTTTATGACAACAAGATCCATTTGTCCTCCTATTGATAGAAGAACATAGAGAACTTCAAATAAAATGAGAACACATTCAACAAATTGAAAGACAAGAGGACATAAACAAAAGTAATTGCTTACCCACACATAGGTGGAATAGTAGAAACCCCAACATGAGCAGAGAAACTAGTGACCCTTCGGGTCATAGGGTTATCTCTACAACAACTGCCATTGAATGAAACATTCAACTTACCACACAACAAAAAAGGTCACAAAACTTATTGACCCCTCTCCATGAAGTCCAGCTCTGCAATGAGCTAGACCCTCTCGACTAGCTACTTCCATAGGAGCAATAGTGATTTGGTGGATCACCCTATGGCAAGGAGGGAAGGGTCCATGTGTGTATTGAAATCTGATGTGACAGCCCCAGGCAATCGGAGTCATGATTTTGAGCGTACATATTTTGGTGAACCTGACGTGAATTATAGAATCTTTTCATTTCATAGTTTGCGTTTCCATTCAACACTTCAAAAACATTTAGCAAAAAGATTCAAAACATTTTCACTTTATTCTTCATAGCTGATTTCGCCGCTTCAGCTTCTATCGCCTTCGCCATCATCCACTCTATTTATTTTGTGGTGTCTATGGCACCCTTGAATATGATGGAACCTGATTTAAACCAAGGGAGTATTCCCTCAAGAGAACCTAAAACACCTTCCTTCAATAGGTATGTGCCACTACATCCAGATGTACCAATCACCAACTGCTATGACTACGAAGATTCTGATTATGAACAAGATCAAAGAGAATCCATGCGTTCTCTATCTTTCAACAACCCAGCTTGGGAAAATAATCCAGCCATACCAAATGTGCCACATAAATCTAGGAGGGTAAGGTAAAAAATATATCGACTCGATCAACCCTCCACAAGAACATCAAGTACTCATCTTGATGAGGAAGTCAAATGATTAGAAAAACACTTGCAAGAAGAAAAAGATGCTCAAGAGGCATTAAGGATTGCCTTGAGAGAAGAACAAAGAGAAAATATTGCATGAGAAGAAGCATACCATCATGAACATACTCGAAGACAAAATCCTAGAAATGAAGAAAGACCTAGAGTCGCCACACCTGTAGATCTAATTGTAACTCTAGTGCAATGGATTAGAATGCTAGAAGCAAAACAAACAACTCCTAAAAGAAGGAAAAAGTCCAATGATGACAATCGAATTAAACAAGACTAGGGGGCATCTCAACCTCCCCCCTACCTCAACTACAATTCAAGGAATGTAAGCAATGACATATGCCAAAATGGGAATCCTCCCATTCAAAAAGTTCAAAACACGCTAGGAAATCCCGCAAACCAAATGGTAGGATATCAACACCCCCTAGCTAGATTGTTGTTAACTACGTGTCAATCACAAATCATATTCCTCGGAACATATCTCGAGTACTTAAAAGAGCCTCTTGATCAAAACATAAGAAGCATGCAGCTACCTTGGCCATTTCTAAATCTCCCAAAGTTCAAAGGAGAAGGAGATCCAAACTCCCATATTAAATCCTACACCACGGCAATAAGAGAACTCCTCCCTTGGGATGGGGTTGTATAAAAAATCTTTCTAAAAAATATTGAAGGCATAGCTCTGGATTGGTACTATCGTTTACCATAAGCTTTAATTCACTCATTCAAATAACTAATTGGAGAGTTTTTCATGGCATTTGACATGAACAAACTCATTAAAATAGGGATCAGAGAATTCCTCACAATGAAACAGGAGCCAAACGAATCTATAGCCCACTTTGTCACTCGATGGAGGTGATAAGACAAAAAATGTCTCATCTAAATTCATCTCTATTTTCTCTTAAAATTAGCATTAAAAGTGGATTTAAATGTAGTTTTATGAACTGTTAGCTTATTTAAAATAGAATATAGATATATATTGGTTTGTTTCTTAGAAGTCTATTGCAATTTAATTGCTAACATTTTCTAATGTTTATTGTAAAAAATAGAATGTAATATGTTTTAAAATGATGCATAATTAGTCTTGAAGTATTCCATCCTCTTTCAGTCAATCCTGAAGCATTCTACAATCACTTCTGGAGCCAATTTTGAAAGTATTCCAGCTTGATTTCAGCCAAAGGTGTTTCAACTCGTTTGGCTTGTACCATGGATTTGATATTCTCTCAACCTTTTATTTTCTAAAAAATTGAAGATAAATTATTTTGGGAAAATAATAAAAGTAGCAAAAATAAATCCTTTTTCCCTTAAAAGGATATGGATTTGTTGTCACTTTGTAATGAGGGAATAAAGAATGTTGTTCCTTTAGTATAGGATTAGTAGAGAGAATAAAGGAATTTGTTTCCTTTAGCATAGGAGTAGGAGAGATATGTGTAGAGAATAAAGGGAGTTGTTCCTTTATCATAGGAATAGGAAAGACAAGTGTATTTATGCTTTCCACTAGTTCAGGGAGTTGGGTGAAGATCTTCAATGTATAAATAAACCTCTCAACTCTAAAGAAAGGAGTTGTTATTTTGGCAAATTTTTGGAATAAGAAAGCTATAGTAGTTTTAGAAGTAAATTTGTAATATTTTGTTGAAGAAATAAGATATATGGAGCATTGAGCAAAAAGTTGGGTGAATGATCTTGGTCCAATTCCAAGGGAGGAGCAAGCAAGATGCTCATCTTGAGGAAAATGACAACATTTGGTACTTATTTTATTGTTTGTATTATTTTAGTTTTATCCATTTCTATTTATTTTAAATGTATTAAATTAGATTTTAGTGCAAGAGCTATTTTATTTATGTATTTTTAATTCATGGAAACATGTTTTAAATTTATAGTTTTAATATATACAAGTGTGTTTAAATTTTGCATGTGTGATTTCATTAGATTAATTTATTTTATTTTTTTCTATTTTTATTAGAAAGAACTTTTTACCAAAAATCTTTAAGTTCCTAATGCATATAACCTTTGGACACCACCCCGGATTGATAAATTAAATGAAGAGGATTACAATGATCCTCGTCAAGAGGCAAGTCCTTTACTCCACGACTAGTACCCTAAACATGTATTACCGAGAGCTATGTGACCTCTTCTTACATGCCCTAAACAAGGACATGAGAGAAGACATTCAAAAATTGCCATACAATTCCTATGAAGAAGCATTGGAAAGTACTTTGAGGATTGACCAAGCTGCCATCAACAGTGGTAGAAAGGTATATGGGTCAAATGGAAAGTTGACGAAGGAAGACATAGGAAACAACACCTCTATCATTAAGAGCCTTAAAAACAATAGGAACACAACCACAGGTGGGTGATAGATCAACCTCCAATCAAGAAAGTAAGAGATGACTACAATGGGAGATATTACTATCCTCCTAATGTGAATGCCATAGACTGACCTAGGAACAACGGGTACTACCTTAGGGATAATTACCAAAACTGGAACCGCAATGGAAATGGGAATGGAAATAATGGAAGATATGAAAGACCCCCATATGAGTTCCATTAGTTTTGTTCTTTTCATAGAACAAGGGGGCACAATACATAATCTTGTAGAGAATATAATAGATTCATAGCAAGGCTATCGGAAGACCAACAATAGTTGTTCATAGAAATGTTCTTAAACCCACAGGAAGTCATGTCAGATAACAAGGACACAAGACAAAACCAAACTCCAATAGCTCTACAAAATGCAAACATGAGAATCTATCAAGACCCATTTCCCACACAAGGATGCTGAGGCATCAAACCAAAATGAAATAGCTCAAGGTAGTAACCCTAAAGTCCCGCTACAACCAGGACAAAAAGGAGAAGCTAGGATGATGGGATTAGTTGAGGTTATGCACAATGAAGAAGAAGATGAAGACCATGGGGATGAAAATGAACAAATAGAAGCATACAAAGGTATCGTTTAAGTAGTGGAACCAATACCATCTCCAATCAGACCATATGAGCTTAGAGAAGATTTAAAGAAGACATATGCTCACATTTTGTTCATGGACTTACTTAGGAAGTCCCCTTCACATCGCTCAGTGTTACTAAAAGAAATAGGTTTAAAATACCTCAACCAAATTATGCCACCACCTAGTGAGCAAATCAATCATGTGGATTATGACATCAGTACACCAAATTCAAAACTCAAAGACCTAGGGTTCTTCTTTGACTTACAACAGATGCCTTCCAAGGCAGAGTTAACCAAAAAAGGAGACCCTACGTTGTATCTTCAAGTATGGATCTACGACACTTGTATCAAGCGGCCTTAATTGATGATGGGGCAATAGTTAACATAGTTCCTTTCTCCCTATTATAGAGGATGGGCTATGGACACACTAATATCATCATTTCACAAGATACTCTAAGCGGGTATGATAATCTAAAGGCTGCCACCATAGGTGAGATTACACTTCCAGTGACCTTGGGACCTAAAACCATTCCTACCACATTCTACATCATAGACAAAGACACGTGATATAATTTGCTTCTTGGAAGACCATGGATACGTAGAATGAAATCTGCCATCCACATTATTTCAAGAAGCTTGATTCTTACATTTAGGGAAAGCATACGTCACAAAGGGAGAACTAGAACCTTTCAGCATGTTCAAATGAAATACACCAAACAAGTCTATAGGTATCCCCATAGATTATGAACTCCCTACAAACAAAATGATCGTACCTAATCCTACACCTCAATCGATATGCATCAAATGAATGGAAATCCTAGAAAAGACCATAAACACTGCAGAGATCAAATCTTTATAGAATGAGGCATTGCCAAAACAAAAGGAAATGGTCCCCAAAGAAAAGACAATTGAGATCATGGAATAGATAGAGTGGGATGGACCACTCCAATTCCCCCTAGAGGTGCTCGTGATCAACATCCAAGAGGCCTACAAACTCTTCCCTTGCATAGGAGAAAAATTGCATAGAACTGAAGGTCTAGTGTTTGAGACAATTGTGTTAGATTTGAGAAATGTAGACCCTTGTACCTTCTCAGATCTAGAGGAAGACATGATAGAAATTTACACTCCTTTGACACCCTTAAGTGAATCACATGTCCCCGACACACCAGAAGAAACAGAATCTTATGAGCCTCTCACACCAATAGAGGATTCATATCAACCATTGACACCCATGGAGGAGGCACATTCTATTGTCAATGAATCACCTTATGCCATAAGAATGCTAGCTAGGATGTTCATGGCGTCTCAGCCGCAAGAGAAGCCAACCACATCTACCTCGATTCAATCAAACAAACTTGGCGAGTGGGAAGCACCTCTAGTAAAAATTGAAATGGTTGAAAGCCTTCCTGATGAAGATGAAGAAATTGAAGGTACCTTTCACAGCGAATGCAAGATGAGAGTGTCAGTTGGCATTGATGACCCTGCCATTTTTGAACTGCCAAAGAGTTACATAGGATATGCCATGGAATTAAGACTAGAACCAAATGGGAGGAAAAGTATAAACTTTGTCCCTCCTAATGAGCAAAGGGAGCCACAAAATCCCCTTGAGTTGTTCCAATTTTTTGTAAAGAATCTAAGAGATACCAGATGTGAAAATCTACATGAAAGGATAGTTTGACTTGTTAGCAGAGTTATTAAATTGTGATGGAGTCCTATATTGGACCCCTTCCCATCAACAAGCTTTTCAAGACTTACTTCATCTCACACTACCAAGAGAAACCATCGAGTTGGTAACAATAGAATCAAATGACAAACCCTACAGAATAGGAGAACTTGTCCTAAGAAGAGGTAGCACAGGAAATAAGAAAAGAAGACGAAAAAGAGTTTTTTCAGAAGATTGGAAAGGTCCTTACATGGTCAAAGAAGATGTCAAAAATGGTGCCTATCTCTTGTGCACAATGGAGGGAGAGGAATTTGGAAAAATAGTCAATGCCTTTCATCTCAAGAAATACTGTCTAAAAACCAAGAAAAAAATCATAAAACTTAAAAATACAAAAAAAAATTATAAAAATAAAAAAATGTCAAAAACAATTTATTTCTTGTATTTTATCTTCCTTTTGTTCATCTTGCATTAACAGTTAGTAACTTTCTCTTATATTATTTTATTTTTAGTAAGGAGTCTAAGGTTGCCTAGATATACGTCATCCTTTCAAGACCTAGAGATTCCTAATTTTTCACAATCACCATTATCCCCTTTTCATTCCTAGTGATTCTAATCAAAGCCTAGCTCTTAGCTTTACACCGATCCCAGTCTTAATAAGTCAAGATGTTAGTTCTAAATAAAGTTAGTATTCAAACCTATAGTGTTCAAAGGAAGCTTGCAAGTAGACCTTCCCAATTGTTCCCAAGTAATAGAGAAGTCTGACCAGATTACAAAAACTTTAGGTGGTGCTCAGTCCCTTATCTTTCCTAGCCAAAAATGTCGAAAGGATCAAAACTCTAAAGGAAGCAATCTAAAATCCAAGTGAATAAAAAAATGAGTAATCAAAATAAGAGTGTGAGAGATCAAATTATTGCATATCAAAGTTCCAAAAGTATTCATTTCTTGAATAGTCAAAAATAAAAAAAAATGAGAAAATCAAGTGAGGCATTCTAGAAAATACAAAAAAAGTGAAAAAGTAAAAAAAAGAGAGATACAAAAAAGGAGTGAAAGAGAGAAGATTGTTGAATGCCTGTACTCTTGGGTGGAGATTAGTCCAAGCTCAAAATCTTAAGGGTGATATTCTAACAGAGAAAGAAAGGTACATAGCACACACACACTAGCTAAGAAAAACCAAGAGTCTAGTAGTCTCTAGGATCATCTTCTACCTAGGGATCCTCATTCTTTCCTATTTTTCCTTTACCCCAGGACTACCTTGCTTTCCATCTATGATCTAAGTCTAGCGAAAACCAATAAAATTTGTTACTTGTCTAAGATGAAAGCTTGTCACATTATCTTACCTAGATAAGGATCAGTGTTTAGCCTTTAGCAAAGCCCAAAATCAGAAGTACTCCATTTTCACTCCCGCTCCCCACTTGAGTTTCAAAAATCCTATCTCACAGCCTTGATTAGGTCTCTTATATCAGGACAACTCGCAATCCCCTAGATTGAAAATCGTATTAAAGAGTAGTCACACTATTTGTTTCACATTGCATTCATGCCAAAATTGGAAAAAGAGACTCAAAGAAATAAAGTCAATGTCATATCTCATGACATTCAGTAGAAGTAAATGTTTCATTTCAACATTTATTATGTTCTTACATCTGCATATCATAAACTGCATCTTATACATATGCCATTAAAAATTACAAAAACATGTCATCGTTATCATATCTGCATCGTTAAAAGAGTTGAAAAGGTCAAAAACATAATCAAAAAGTTCTCAAACCTCAAAAATATGCCCAAGAGATGAGTACAAATCTGATAGTCGAAAACCATAAAAGGATAACCTTTCATAGATACATCTGAATTTTACATATACAAAGAGTATCAAAGAGCTAGGACAAAATGCTCTCAAAGGAAGTAGAGGTACCCCATGTAAGGGGGCATGATTTTAAGAAAAGTCAAGGTTAGTTCCCTCCAATGGAACCCTCAGGACTTTGGCTCCTCTATTTATGAATACCACTTGTCACTCCATGAGACCTATGGAAGTGAGGTGACCTACTATGAGAATGTGACTGTGAAGGCCCCACCATACTATCATCTTGTCATCCAAAACTGAGACGAGCCATCTCTTGGAGCACCTGATTCTCAGCCTTAAGGGTGTGAATCTTGGCCTTCAAGTCTGCATTCTCTCGACATCCATGGTAGATGGGAGCAAAAATGTCAGTGTGTCACCTAGCAGCAGAGGGCACACTAGGATCATCTAAAAGATGGTCTCGAGTCATCTTAGTGAAGGGAGAAGCCAAGCCAATATTGATCTCATGAATAAAAGCCCTCCACTCTTTGACATTACCTAAAAAAGTGAATCAGAAGAGAAATACGTATTAGTTCCCCATGAAAAGAGAAAGGACAAAAGTGTAAAAAAAACAACAAAAAAAACTCACGTGGTTCACCTGGCTATCAATATAGGTCAAGTTGTCGCATCATCTCATCCAAATGAGGAGGTTAGGGGACAACAAGAGGACCCTCATGGATGTCAGGTGCTTCATATGCATCATCGGTAGCATCAAGACCCTCATCTTGCGCATCCTCTGGTAAGTCCTCATCTGATGGATCATCACCATCAGGAACATAGTCCTCGTTAGTAGACTTTGAATCCACAGCTACAATGAGAGATCAGGAAGGAGTCCCTTTCCCTCCCCTCTATCCTCCTCTGGGAACTCTAGTAATGAAGACTCCAGGAGTCAAAGGAGTCCAAACAACTGACCTCTATCCAATCTCACCCATCTCCTGAATAGACCTGTAACAAGTGGACATTGGGAGAAACTCCTTAGGGAAGTCGTCACTGAACTACTGTAAGACACGCTCAACATGATGGGCCTCAACTAGACCATTACAGTCTGAAACCTTGGATACTCCACGACAGTACTCTCTGATCTCGCCATCATGAGCTCAAGATCCCTCCATGTCAAGATAAGGATCAAAGATCATATCCTCATCCATACGAGTAGCAATAGTAGGCAAAGAAGCATCAAAGTGACCCACATGCATCCATCTAGCTGCTCTAGGTAAACGTCTATTCATAATCAGAATAAGCTTCTGTTAGGGCCTAATGTGCTTAAATATCTATGTCGTAACCAAAGAAGAGTGGCTAAAAGTAAAAGCCCCACACTGTGCAATATGATAGAAGTACTTGTAGACCATGGCCAAAATATCTACTCCCCAAGTATAGACTATGCCCTCCTCAATATCACGAATGATGGGTGCCCAACACCATCTCAAGCAAGCCAAGGCCTTGTCTTTAGATAACCTTGATGCAATCAAACCAATCATGAATCTCCTCATAAGTGGGATGCAAAGTTGAGGCATGGAAGTGAGCTAGACTCATGTCTGATATCCAAGGCAACTAACCCCCATGAACTCTGCCCAAGATGCCTTATCCTTAAGGGACTCTCTTGTAGGAAGGACGAGAGGATGTCCTCTCATAGGAACTCCAAGAATATGGTAGACATCAAATAGAGTGATGGTCCACTCTCCAGAGATCTATGGGAACTTGAAAGTGTTCCTATCTGCATCCCAATAGGTCAGAATGTTGTAGCATATGTGGGAAACAAGATGAATACTAGGCACATGACAAACTCTAGCCAGACCTGCTCTCCTCAAGATAGCATGATCCTCATTACTTAGTGAAGCGAACATCCCTGAGAGCCACCTCTGCTCTTAGCAGGCATTCCATCAGATATGCATGTCCTGCAAATCAAAGAGAATTTTAGATTAGATCTCATAAAATTGCAAAAATCCTAAAAATTGTAAAAACTTCCAAAAAATCACAAAAAAGTGTATAACCACTCAAAATTGCAATAAACAAGAGAATACAATAGTCAAAACAAGGCAGATCAGAGTGAAACAAACATATGGAAACATGAAATTTCAAGCAAAATCAACCCAACAGGGTCGCCCTTGGGCAATCCAGATGACTACAGGATCTCCCTCGGGTGACCTTGCTATTCTGGAGGATCTCCCCTGGGTGACCTACTTGACAAAAGGGGTGACCCTAGAGGGAGACCCCTCGAACTAAAACTATTCTATAAACTTCATTTTTCAGCTGATTTCAGAAAATGAAAGACCTATCCTACTCTAAATGACAAAACAAAGACAATGGAACAAGAAGAATTGACAAAAATAGACAATTTCAAGAGATTTTTCATAAACTTCAAACTAGAATTTAGATAAAGATTTTTCACTATTTGCATATATGATTCTTCACAGCTGAAGAAGAGGCAACCATCTTTGCGATCTCCTCGATGATACCTTTCCAACGACTTCTCACATGATCAATTCCATCACCGTTTCACTCCGATCTCACAATTTGACCTGCTTTGTTTTCCCTTAGCTTAGTTTCATTTATGCATTTTTAGATTAGTTATTTGATTTTATGTATCTCTTTCATGCGTTGTTTTGTGTGCATTCATTCCTACAGGTCCAACCAACAAAGGCAAACAACTAGTTGAACTCAAACAATGTTGAGATTAGGGTAGACAATTGAGAGGGGGGTGAATCAGTTGTCAGAAAACTTTTATCTTTTGCTGCATTTAATCTTCTTTACCACTTATTAACAAATTAATGATATAACCATGAAAGTATGAATCAACAACACATGAGTAGAAACATAATCAACACACATAACACCAGGATTTTTATGTGGAAACCGGGTTAAGGGAAAAACCATGGTGGGGGTTAACCCACAAGATTTATTCTCTATTAAAAGAATAGAAAAATGGGAAGGCACTTGCCTTCGGGTGCACTACCCAGAGCTCACTGCTTAAAGGAGGCTCACTACATACAAGAACATTCACAATGTTAACACTGAAAGGTTGAATTGAGAAACATCTTCTTCATGCAAGGTTTAGTTCCATTGAAGCGCACAACACCTCTGCTCTGCTCCTACTCACTTCCTCACTACAACCACATATTCTCTTACACCCCAAAATTTCCACAACTTCACAACACTTATTTATACATGACATCAACTTTGGAATGAACATCAAAGTTGGCCTTACAATCATCTATCTAGAACATTCTCCAAGATAGGCATTACAAGCAATTACAATCACAAGACTTAATAGGCTACATGTGAACCATTACACTATTGGCCAAACATATCTAGGACTAAAATCTTCCTCCAGCAACATGCCATGCTTCATAGAACTCTTCTTAGATCATCCGCAATACACACCAAGAATCCAGTCGGCCAAGAATGGAAAGAACATCAACACCCAAAGATAAATCTTCAACCACGAGCTCAATCCTTAATGTAGATCACCAACACAATAGGCACATGATCCAGACACTAGCACAAGCACAATGAAATCAACCAGAACAATCACACCACCTCAAATCAACAGAAACACTTACACCATCCATAAACTCAAGAACATTAACTGTCATGTCTGTCAAACTAGAAAGATTGCTTGCAGACCTCCAAACCATGAACCACTTGAGTTGGGGATACACATCGACATCCCAAACATACCTCTAGGTCCATAGACCATAATATTCCAATGCAGATCAATCTGAACCACATTCATGTCACTTTGTCACCTCTGAACACTGCAAAACCCGGTTCTACTCGGATGGCCATAACTTCACAAATTCTCCATGCAGACCTCTCAAATCTTGAATGGAGCAACTTTAGACAATCCTCTATAAACCCTTTAATCTATAGACTCTAATCTTCATCTCACTAGGAATGCAGAGAAATCTACTACACTGAACTGTATTGTCTTCACTATTTTTAACAGAGAGATATGTAACTCACTTGTTTCTTCTGGAGAGGCTAATTTTCTCAATATCCTCAACATACAAGTATTTTGAACAAGTAATAGAATAAGATACAGTTGACACCAATGAAAAGAAGGATATGTTGACATCAATGACAACAATGATTAGGCACATATTTGCAACAATCTCCCCCTTTGTCATTGATGGCAACATATGATGTGAAAAACTGTTTCAACCATCAAGACAAGAACTTCTCCCCCTTTCTCTTATCACATCTACAACCAATTTCTTCACTGCTCCCCCTTTCACCAGTAACTACTCACTTCCATCTAAGTTTTTCACATGACTTGTCTCCCCCTTTGACATCAATGGCAAAGGGCACATATTTGCAATCACCTCTCACCCTTTTTTGTTTCTGAACTCATAACATACTGACTACTCCCTCTGAGTAGCATCCCCTTAACACCAATCTAGATCAGAAGATATGACTGTGAGTTCCACCGGACTGATGCACACTAGTGCATCTTAGTTCTAATCAACAGGGGTAATTACCCCTAGCTTCCCTCTAAAATACTCAAAAGTGTCCTTAGGTAGAGGCTTAGTGAAGATATTTGCAATCTAATCCTTTGGAGAATCAAACTCCAATCTGACTTAATTCTCATTTACCTTCTCTCTCAAAAAGTGAAACTTGATGGATATGTGCCTTGTCTTTGAATGCAACACCAGATTCTTTGAGATGTTTATTGCACTTGAATTATCACAGAAGATTGTAATAGGCTCTTCAAACACAATTCTGATATCTTTCAACATTTTCTTCATATACAAAACTTGAGTACAATTGCTTGCTACTACTATATACTCTACCTCTACAGTAGACAGAGATATTGCCTCCTGCTTTTTGCTCAACCAAGAAACCAATCTCTTTCCCAAGAAAATGCACCACCACTGGTACTTTTCCTATCATCCACATCTCCTACCCAATTAGCATCTGCATATGCATGAAGAGTAAAATCATCAAGATGCCATAAGGCATGATTAGATGTTCCCTTCAGATATCTAAAAATTCTTTGGACTACTACAACATGAGATTCTCTAGGATTAGCTTGAAATCTAGCAACAAGTCCAACTGCATTCATAATATCAGGTCTAATATGAGTTAGATAAAACAGTCCTCTAATCATTGATCTATACCTCTTCTGATCTGCCTTAGGGGAATCATCATCTTTACTCAATTTGCATCCAGTTATCATATGAGTGCTCACTGGTTTTGAATCCTCCATTCCAAACTTTTTCAACAACTCTTTTATGTACTTGGACTGAGATATGAAGATGCCCTTATTTGACTGAATGATTTGTAGATCCAAGAAGAAATTCTCACCAAGCATGGAAATCTTAAATTCACTTAGCATCTGATCAATAAATTTTTTACACATGCTCTCATTTCCACTAAAGTTGATGTCATCAACAAATACCTCAACAATCAAGATGTGTTCTTGATCAATCTTGAAATAAAGATTACTGTCAACTGTGCCTTTACTAAAACCTAACTTTAGTAGATACTTATCTAATCTTGCATACCAGGGTCTTGGGGCTTGTTTAAGTCCATACAATGCTTTCCTCATTCTTCAGATCATATCTCCTTGATTAGACAACTGTAATCCTTCTGATTGCTCAATGTAGACTTCTTCTTCCAAATCTCCATTCAGGAATATTGACTTGACATCCATCTGGTAAACATTGAAATCTTTGTAAGCAACAAAGGCAACAAATAATCTGACTGCTTCGATTCTTGCCACAAGAGCAAAAGTTTCTTCAAAATCAATTCCTTCTACCTGAGAATATCCTTTGCACACCAATCTTGCTTTGTTTCTCACAACTTCACCATTTTCATTCAATTTATTCTGGAAGACCCATTTAGTTCCAATTATATTTTTATTTTTGTGTCTAGGAAGAAGATCCCAAGTATGATTCTTCTCAATTTGCATTAATTCTTTTTCCATTGCTTTTAACCAACTTTCATCAGTACAAGCTTCTTGCACTGATTTTGGTTCAATCTTTGAAACAAACAATACTCTTCTTGTTCTTTAGCAATTTTTCTTCTAGTTTGAACACCTTTATTTTTGTTTCCTATAATCTGATCTTCTGCATGATTCAACCTTACATACTTGGGAGTTTTGGTATTTTCTTGAACTTCTAATTCTTGAGCTTGTTCCTCAACATTTACACTAGCTTCTTGAGTCACTGGATTCTCTGGAGCAATCTAAATTTGAATTTGAGTTTCAACTTAGTTCCCTTCATTTGAACTTTCATCTTGATCATCTGATTCATAGCCACAGAACTTGGAAGGTCTCTCCTTGCTTTCATCCACCTTGACATTTGCACTTTCAACAATCTTTTTCAATCTTTTGTTAAAGCACCGGTATGCCTTGCTTTGGTTAGAATAACCCAAAAATATTCCTTCATCACATCTTGCATCAAACTTTCCTAGATCTTTATCTCTTTTGATATAGCATTTACTACAAAAAACTCTGAAGTATTTCACAGTAGGAGCATTACCAAACCACAATTCATAATGTGTTTTACCAATATTACCTTTGATTTGCACCCGATTAAGAGTGTAGACAACAGTACTCACAGCCTCTCTCCAATAGGCATGTGGAGCATTTTCTTCCATCATCATAGTTCTAGTAGCCTCTTGAATAGTCCAGTTCTTCCTTTCCACAACTCCATTCTGCTGAGGAGTTCTAGGAGCAGATAACTATCTTCTTATTCCATGCTTTTCACAAAATGCATTAAACTCACCAAGGGTAAACTCTCCACCTCTGTCAGATCTCAGACACTTTATCTTCACACCAATCTCATTTTTCACCCTAGCCTTGAACACTTTGAATATGTCAAGAGCCTTTGATTTCTCTCTCAAGAAAGTGACCCACATCATCCAGGAGTAATCATCAATCAGCAACATAAAGTATCTGTCTCCTTGCAAACTCCTAACTTTGGCAGGACCACACAAATTAGTGTGCACAAGTTCCAAAAATCCACTTGAGAATTGTTCTTTATTTTTTAATGTAGTTCTACTTTGTTTGCCCAGCTAACATTCCTTACACATGCTATTAGTAGGTTTCACAAGTTTTGGAAGATCTTTCACAACCTTAGTAGTAGTTATCTTGACAATATTATCAAAGTTTACATGACACATTCTCCTATACCATAACCAACTCTGATCAATTTGAGCAATCAAACAACTTTTACCAGTACCACTTAAATGAAAGATATTGCCTCTAGTCTATGTACCAGATGCAATCTCAGTTTTGGAGCTTTCCAAAATTTTGCATCTTCCATCCTTGAATCAGAGATCATACCCTTTTTCAACCAATTGTCCAACACTAAGAAGATTATGCTTCAACCCTTCTACATACAAAACATCATTAGTGTTATTCTTACCATCAAGTGAGATGAATCCTCTACCATGGATTCTACTAGCTGAATTATCCCCAAACTTCACAATTCCACCATCATATCTTTCCAAACTTCCAAACTTAATTTTATCACCATTCATATGATGAGAACTTCTAGTGTCAATCACCCAATCATCCTTTTCTTCAACCTGAGCATCCAAGGCACTTTCCACATTCACACAGCTAGCAGATTTAGTAGGCACCGGATCTTCTTCTTTGATAGTGATGAACACCCATTCATTTCCAGAAGTACTTCCGTTATCAGATTCATCATCTATGACTCCTTCAGTAGCTTCTTGGACATAGTAACACTTCTTTTGAACCCTATGTCTGTTATGGTTTGGTTTTGAAACCCTCTCCGGACATCTTGAAGCAAAATGACCAATCTTATTGCAAGCAAAACATTTGAAAGGTGACTTTCCTTCATACTTACCAGATCCTCTTGGTAGTCTTTTGGCAAAAAGGGCTTCAAGTTCCTTCCTTGCGTTCTCATATCTGGTTAGTCTTCTTGAAGAGATTTCACTTGGATCAAATCTTTGCTTCCCAAAAACACTGGCCTTAAAAGTAGACTCTGATTTAGGAAGAGAATCACCAAACTCACTCATTTCAAATGCTAAAAGCTTGCCAACCAAATGATCCCTTGTAACAGTTGTCACAGTCCTGATCTCCTCAATAGTAGAAACTCTATGCTTGTATGAAGTAGGTAAGGATCTGAGCACCTTGCCAACAATCTCTAATTATTCTAGTTTTCCACCAGCACACCTAATACTGCACACAAATTCATTCACCTTCTGCATTTAGGAAGTGATGTTTTCATCTTCACTCATCCTCAAACTTTTGTATCTACCCTTCAGGCTCTGCAATTTAGCACATTTGACATATGCATCACCTTCATACAAATTTTCTAACTTCTTCCAGATTTCATGAGTAGTTTTCAATTCCAAGACATTTGTCATTTCTATATCAGTCAGGGCGCTCAACAATGCTTCTTTAGCCCGAATGTTGTTTTTAGCATCTTTGATTTCATCTGGAGTTGAAGGGCCTTTTTCTAGAGGCATATACTCATCCTTATTTATCAACCAATAAGGATCACCCATGCATTGCAAATGACACTCCATCTGATTCTTCCAAAGAGAGTAATTTGTTCTATCAAATCTCAAACTGTCCCTTTTATATGTCGACATCCTGGATCTCCTCAAGAGGTCAAGGCTCTTCTAGAGGAACCATCTCTGATACCAATTGTTGAGACTAGGACAGACAAATGAGAGGGGGGGTGAATCAGTTGTCACAAAACTTTTATCTTTTGCTGCATTTAATCTTCTTTACCACTTATTAGCAGAATAATGATATAACCATGAAAGCATGAATCAACAACACATGAGCAGAAACATAATCAACACACATAACACCAGGATTTTTACGTGGAAACCCGATTAAGGGAAAAACGATGGTGGGGGTTAACCCACAAGATTTATTCTCTATTAAAAGAATAGAAAAATGGGAAGGCACTTGCCTTTGGGTGTACTTCCCAAAGCTCACTACTCAAAGGAGGCTTACTGCCTACAAGAACATTCACAATGTTAACACTGAATGGTTAAACTGAGAAACAACATCTTTTTCATGCAAGGTTCAGTTCCATTAAAGCACACAACACCTCTGCTCTGCTCCTAATCAGTTCCTCGCTACAACCACATCTTTGCTTACACTCCACAATTTCCATGACTTCACAACACTTATTTATACATGACATTGACTTTGGAATGAACATCAAAGCTGTCCTTACAATCATCTATTTGGAACATTGTCCAAGATAGGCATTACAAGCAATTACAATCACAAGACTTAAAAGGCTACATACAAACCATTACACTATCAGCCAAACATAGCTGGGACTCAAATCTTCCTTGAACAACCATGAGCCCAATCCTTAATGCGGATCACCAACACAATAGGCACATGATCCAGAGACCACCACAAGCACAATGAAATCAATCTGAACAACCGCACCACCTTAAATCACTAGAAACACTTGCACCTTCATCCAGAAACTCAAGAACACTAACTGTCATGTCTGTCACACTAGAAAGATTGCTTGTGGACCTCCAAACCATGAACCACTTGAGTTGAGGATACACATCGACATCCCAAACATACCTCTAGGTCTGTAGACCATAATATTCCAATGCAGATCAATCTGGACCACATTCCTATCATTCTGTCACATCTGAACACTTCAAAACCCAGTTCTACTTAGATGGCCATAACTTCACAAATTCTCCATGTGGACCTCTCAAATCTTGACTGGAGCAACTTTAGACAATCCTCTATAAACCCTTTAATCTGTAAACTTTATCTTCATCTCACTGGGAATACGGAGCAATCTGCTTCACTAAATTGTACTGTCTTCACTATTTCTGACAGAGAGATATGTAACTCACTTATTTCTTCCGGAGAGGCTAATTTTCTCAATATCCTCAACATACAAGTCTTCTGCACAAGTAATATAATAAGATATAGTTGACACCAAAGACAACAAGGATATGTTGACATCAATGAGAACACTGATTAGGCACATATTTGAAACAAACAATCCATGGTAAGTTTGTCATTTCTGTTTTCATTATTTGTTTTGATATATTCAAATGTTGGACTAATACTAGTTATTATAGGTACAATTATAGAAAAATTGACAATAGCCTAGTTCGAGAATGGTACCTACCTTTCATGTAGACTACTGTCCCCGAGGGGGCAAATATGTAAGCACAAAAATCACGCACAACCTCCACGAGGACCCCTATGATGATTTTAATCCTTTTCACATACACGTAAGTGTGAAATAATGTCCTCTAAGAAGCAAAGCTCTTGACGACGTGTCATCTTTCTTGTCTTGTGTTGTTTCCTCTTTGTTGTTTTCTCTTTATTTTTGATGCTTTTTGACACTTTTACAACACTTGTCGATTTGCATTTTCTAAGCTTTTGACCTTATTCCTAAGCCATGTGAGAATCTTGTAGGTGAGTTTTCACTTTTCCCCTATGTTTTTCATCCTCTGAGCCCTGTAGAATCCTTCTAGAGGTCCCCCTATCCATCTCCAATTTTTAGTTTTTAGTTTCACTCAACTAATTCAAATCTCCCCCTATTATTTCTAGATCTCCCCTGGGAGATCATATGTTGCAATGATCAGGTCCAAGGTCATTTGAGTGGTATTTTGGGGAAAATAATGCAAATTTAGTTTTTGGTATTTTCTACATCTTAGTAAATTGCATTTTTAGAGGTAAAAAGTTTAAATTCCAACAAAATAGCTAGGATTTATGACATTGTGAAGGGGAAGATCAAAAATTTCTTAAGTTTGTAAAAAAATTTCACCTTTGAAGAGTTCTTTTTGTTTTCCAAGGGTAATGTGATCCTTCATATTTTATTTAAGCCTATATATTTCGAATTGGAATGAATAAAAATTAGTTTTTGGAGGCAATTCACAACTCCCAGTGAGTTTGCCTACTTGTAAAACTTTTTTGTACTTTACTTTTCATGTGCATTACAATACCACAGGCTCAGCGCTAGGTGTTGTCCAGATTAGTGGTATTATATCCAAGTTTGTTTGGTTCTTCTCGAATCGAAGAGGGTTTTAGCCACGAGAATTCAAACAGTGTAATTTCAGCTCAAAATATTTCTGGGTTTTGTCAGTAATGTCGATATCATATCTGGATATGTCTTATTTGTTTCAGAAAGTGCATGGATTTTGAGAAAATAGATTGCAAATCCGCGGCCCTATTTCTTGCCTCTACTTGTTTTTTTGCCTTTTCAGAACATTTTCGTGAAATCTAGTATATCTTTCTCATCCGGACTTCATTTTGTGGAAATGAGATATCAATGGAAAGAGGACTCAGAGAAATTTCTAGTGGTGTAGGTAATTGTTTCTGATCTTTTTCTCAGCTGCCTTCTATTCTCACCACAATTCAGGTCTTTATTTTCAGCATTGCCCTCAGTGTTTTGGGCATATCTTTTGCATACGGTGTCGATATAGACAAACAAAATATCGTTGGAAAGGTGATTTAGTCCTCTAGAGAGAGATTAGATTATCTTAATTTGAGGTATAGTTGATAAAAAATGTCAGAATGAAATGATCATTCAGATCCTTTCAAGGCAATGGTTGAAGAAGCATTAACAAAACAGTGTGAGGAGATGATGAGTCAGTTCTCTCATTTGCTACAACAAAATCAAGGAAATCAACAACCTAACATTTGGAAGAGTACCATTTCATGGTCACACGCCTTTCAAGGTGCATGTAAATTTTGATATTCCAATTTTTGAAGGCAAAATAAATGCAGATGTTGTTGATGATTGGTTGTCAAAACTAGAAAGATATGTTTCTATGAATCACTTCTCTAATGGTGAAAAAATAACATTTTCTCTCCTCAAAGCTGAACATCATGTAAAACCATCATGGGAAAATAAACTATTGTCTAGAGAAAATCTTGAGTTTAATGGAATAGTAGAGGATGATCCCACCTGGGGAGAGTTTGTGGAACATATCAAGGAAGAATATTATCCTAAAAATTCATACGAGGATAAGTATATGGAGTGGCAGATGCTTTGTCAATAGAAAGACCAATCTGTTCAAGATTACACTAATACATTCCATGCTCTTTTAGCAAAGCTTAGCATCATTGATACAGAAAAACATGAAATTTTGAAGTACCGCAGTGGGCTTCGTTGTCATATCCAAACAGAGATGGAATTTCTCAATATTGAGACCTTGGCAACTGCCTACAAATATGCAGTGAAGATTGAGGAAAAATTCAACTAAAAGGGAAAAAAGGATTATTTTTCGAAGAATGAAGGGGACAACAAATTCATGGGAAAACAGACAGCTAAGGATCCCTCCTTGCAAGCATCATCAACAACAAACAACAATGGAAAGAAGATGTGGTGTGAATTCCATAGAAGTCCAGGACATAACACAAAGGACTGTTGAGCTGCCAAGACGTTGATGATAGGGTTACAAGAAAAGGAACCTGAACTTGAACCTGAACCATTTCCTGCAAACTCTTTTGAGAAAAGAGATGATGACCAAATAATTGAAGCTAACCCCTATGCCATAGTTGCCACCACCAAGATTTTACCTTGTGAAGATGAGGAGCATTTATTCCACTCACAAATGTGGGTAAATGGCAAGGCCCTCCATTTCATTGTTGACTGTGGAAGTCAAAAGAATCTGATCTCTATTGAGACTATTAAAAGGATGATCTTGAAGACCACACCTCATCCATAGCCATATCATGTGGGATGGGTAAGCAACCAAGAATGAGATATTTAGGTAAATAAGCAATGTCGCTTACCTTAATCTATTAGACCATTCAAAGATGAAGTTATATGTGATGTGGCACCCTTGGATGTGTGTGATGTATTGTTGGGGCACCCATATATGTACAAGTGTCATGGTGTATATGTGTTCAGACCTCACAGTGTCATTATCAAACTGGGAGAAAAGAAGTATCAGATACCTGAAGTAAGTCCTACACAACCAACATCTTTGATTACTGAAAAACAATCTAAACATCCAATTGATCATATTGGAACATTTGTTCTAACAATTCAAACTAAGGACAAGAGGTTAGTTGTAGCCAATATCTACAACAAAATGGTCACCTCTACCACTCAGCAAAAATAGATAAATGAAAGTAGGACATCACTCTGGGATATGATGGATAACAAGCTGACAAAGTCTATTGCTTCGCATCCACAAATAGATGGGCAAACTGGAACAACTACAATCATGCCCTATATGGTTCTATAGGGAAAAGCCCATTTGAAATATGTCTTGGACATCAACCACTGGCTCCTATTGATGCATAAATACCAGTCATCTCAAATGCTCCATCACCACATAAGGCAGCTAAGTTTGTTGAAGAAATGGAGCAAGCTCTGGAGATATTGCGGCCCACACTAGGAAAAAGTACAAGGAAAGGCATGATCAACATCAACTACCTCATCAATTCCATGTTTGAGAAAAGATCACTTATGTCTTGGTCATGAGACTAAAAAGACAACATATTCCTCTTTACTATGTGGTTCAAGCAAGTAAACTTCCTCATCAAGGCAAGTGGTTCACCAGGGATCAAATTGAAAAGTAGTTTCCTCAGTTGTTGTAGACCATATATGCAATGGGGCCCATTTCCTTTCAAGGGGGAAGCAATGATCAAGTCTAGGGTCATTTGAGTGGTATTTTGGGGAAAATATAGAAAAATTAATTTTTGGTATTTTCTACATCTTAGTAAATCGCATTTTCAGAGGCAAAAAGTTTAAATTCCAACAAAATAGCTAAGAGTTATGACCTTGCAAAGGGGAAGATCAAAAATTTCATAATTTTGAAAATTTGTAAAAAGTTTTCACCTTCCAATAGTTCTTTTTGTTTTCCAAGGGTAATGTGACCCTTCATATTTTATGTAAGCCTATATATTTCAAATTGGAATGAATAAAAATTAGTTTTTTGAGGCAATTCACAACTCCCAGCGAGTTTACTTACTTGTAAAAACTCTTTTGTACTTTATTTTTCATGTGCATTACAATACCATAGGCTTAGCGCTAGGTATTTTCTAGATCATGTGTAACGCCCCGCATGAACACCTTAGAGAACAACACATCTATGCTAATTTAACAGAATAATTTTTTTTTTAAAAAAGAATAAAGTAACAAAGTAATATTTAACACATCATCACACATCATTAAACTATCAACTTGTTACTCTAAGATTTCATGGGAGCATTACTTGACAATTCGAACAACATAGTCTGTCATACATCATTTACTAACATTAATAGATCATTCTAACTATTGTATTTAATCAATAAACATTTGCATAACCTCAGATGAGTAGTCATTAGGATCCAGTACAAAGATACAATTTCTTCTAACACAAACATTATAAATCAACTGATACATAGACAAGTACATGAATACAAATCACTTACTTCATGTCTGGTACAAGAACTGACGGCTTATACACAAGATACGACATCCTCGCACATGAACAAAAGCAAGGAGAAAACCAATGGATTAAAGCTCTTCCACCCAACCATGTGGAACCCTAAGGTCCACCCCCCGAGCTAGGAGTTAACATAAGGTTCCCATTACAACATACAGTCAGGTAGACAAGACTAAACATGAACAAAGAATGACCAAATGCCAATACTACACATGGCAATAACAACACAACACATAACTCCAACAACACAAGTCAATATTACAAACAACTTAACAACACTTCCAGAGGCAAGCACAAAATGAATGAAGAGAGTACAACTAGGGAGTGCTACGCTGCAGTAGGGAGGAGTGTCATCACATGGCTTGTCATGGGTTGTCCTGGTAAGCCTTCCTAGGCCCCGGCCCCCATCTTGGGTTGTCCTGGCAGCCTCTCCCGACTCCCGGCCCCCATACAACGCTCATGCGGAATCAACATACCTTTCGTGAAGACAAGGTAGTCGATCTTGCCATTCCAGGCCTTCTCATCTCATCTCAAGCCTAAACGAGCACTTGAGCCATGAGTGAGGCATTCACTTATCTTGTTTAGTGTGATTAACTACCCAACCCCCTAATTCATTAATTAGGTTATCACTGAATTAACAAACTCCCACATGGGTTGTCCTGGACGCCACTTTGGGCTCCAGCCCCCATTGAGAGCCACTCCCCTACCTGCAACTAGAAACCCCCTCTAAACAAGCACAATAACCATCATCATGTCAATGATGATCCATGCAAGGCATTAACCATCTTGCACACAATTATCCTCATACCAACATGTATATATAACTATGCAAGGAATTAACCATCTTGCATGTCATCTTAATCACAAGGACGACTAACAAAACCTGGTCCATAGCAATACATAAACATTTCTCCTATTAATATACTCAATGCCTCCCCATTCAAAATCTAACACAAATCTCAATATAAGATAATTACACTCAATACATCCACAAAGGGGATTATCACCTCCTCATTATGTATTCGCGGCATCGAATATTCATCATATCATCTTATCAAACAGGCGGCAACATACTTTTATAACTTCATGGTCTCAAAATACTTATCAACACGACTCATGAACTCAAAACACAAACCACCTATGCCCCTGGAACTAACCACTCGGGTACATGCAATGACATAGGGTCCATGACGACATACTTAAATTACTTTTGTAAATCACATTTTTTAACCTTAATACATAAGCAAATTGCTCTCATCATATCTACCCAATTTATAAATAACATACGTTCATTTTACAATCAACAATATTATTTAAGCAAATTAGATTAAACATAACTCACAATTTATTTTTAATTAGAACAATTTACTTCTATATTTAGTTACACTCTAAACACAATATAAATATTATTTAAGATTTAAATAAAACTACTAGAAAAATAATTATAATTACATATCAAATTCATCATTTTAAAACTATAATAACAACAAAGTAAGTTTGGTAAATATCTACCTCCAATTTAAATCTCAACCTTAATAATAATCCCCATTCTATATTTTATTTCCAAGAAGAACTAATATAATTTAAAAGGAAGACATAATTTAATTCTCACAAAAGAGAAAACCCTAAACACTAGGGAACTTAAACTTGATAACTCCTACCAAAACTGCTGATTCTTAATACAAGAATCTACAAGCACATCATA
Source organism: Cunninghamia lanceolata (assembly GCA_027924645.1). Lineage (NCBI taxonomy): Eukaryota > Viridiplantae > Streptophyta > Pinopsida > Cupressales > Cupressaceae > Cunninghamia > Cunninghamia lanceolata. Next base: position 992,445 of record BSBN01000246.1, read on the forward strand.
CTGAAAAACAAACATTGCATACACATTTAACTCTCAATAATACACATATTTAACTCTCTCAAACCTACACATATTTAACTCTCAAACCTACAAGTTCAACTGTCTTCTCATTAATTCTGAAATGAAATAAATAGCACTAGCTCAAAAATGGAATGAATTTCACTCACACCACCGACTTTCTTTTATAGATGAAGAAGGCTGATCTAATTAGGAAAAGCAAAAAACCCTGATCTAATCTTATCTAAGGAAGTGTTCCCTTCCTTGCATGAGTCAAACTGCCTAGAAAACTGGAACTTAAGCACTTAAGCTGAAAATAGAACAGTAGCTAAAGATGGCATCTAGCTAAATCTGTAAAATCAAGATTCCAAAATAACAAAAGCAAAGTCTTATTCTGGAAGAGGATGAGGCTTGCATATAGCGTGTGCCCCTCTCCTGCATAACTTAGACTTCCAAATCTGGAACAACAGTTAAACTCGCTGCTAAAATAAAACCTTCTGTGCAAGTGCTGTTCTAATTATAACAGCATACTAAAAAAAAAAACTGAAAAGGGCCTAAAGCTGGCACAATGATTTTATAGCATAATTCCAGGATATGTGCAGCTTGCACTGGAATAAGAGGTTTTGATGCAGTCAGACTTTCCAAGCTCAGCCTAGAACATAAAGGAGCCAAAGGAGAGCCCGCAATGGATACAAGAAGTAAGAAGTAGACAAAAACAAGAAACTTGTTTAATCAAAAAGAGCCAACGTTAGAACATAGCTCTAGTTTACATAAGAAAACTATTATACACCGAATGAACTACATTCATGAAAGATTATGTATAGGCAAGTTTTCAGACTGACGTTAACCTACATTCATCAACACAGATTCCACCCTACCCTCTCTTTTTTTACCATAGATTTTGTTGAAAGGGCTTTAAGAACTTCCAATCCAACATGAATGACAGAGAAAAACGGCAGTGAAAATTACGTTGACCTGCTTGCCCGAGCGGCTATCTTGCAGACACAGTCCTACCCACCCTACCATGACGACGAGGCACAGAAGTAGCCCGAATGGTGTTTCTGGCAGACACAATTCTGCTCACTCTCTGCTGATTGAAAGGAATGGCATAGACCACGCTTGCCAGAGGACGATTCCACCCAGGCCCGAGCATAACAAGGTGAACGTCTCACTCAAATCCTAGGGCCTTCTACTGGCAGAATGGGATAAAAGAGTCAAATACAGAGCGGTAGGACCAGCAAGGGATAGCGGCCTCCAGTAACTCGACCAAGCCTGCATTCATGGGAGATTCCAAGCCAGAGAATAAACTCTCAAGCAACAAATTGGAACACACCGGCACGCGAGTAGCATGAGGAAGTGCCGCAAAGTGAGGCTGTTAATAGAAAGGTTTCGCTGCAGAAAGCGCCAAAGAAAAAGAAAGAATAAAGCTCTATAAAACCTTCAGCAAGGTGACATCCAATATTGTGCTAGCTGTGCCCTTGACGAACAATGTGCAGAAATGGCCAGCGAAATGATAATATGCACAATTAAACACATCATAACTAATGTGTTTTAAACTATTTAATTTATCATGATCAATATGATGATTCTGACTTAACATTTAGGGCACGAGACATTATCAAGCAGTATAGTGCCCTTATGCACTAGGCGACCTGGGCAGGATATAAACGAAATGGATTTTGTAATTTAATCACGGAGAGCGGTACTCCCTTGAGTCACAATTGTAACCCTTAGCTTCTTGCCTGCAGTCGATTTAATGTGTGAACATGGCTGACCTTCCAGCCCGTACGACTATCTTGAAGACACCACCAACTTTACCATGGCAATGTCTGATAAATCTGCCAGATGTTTTTCCTGTAGATCACATATGAATATCGGCCTAGGAGCATTTATGGCAATACTATGTTTACGCAGCAATGATTTAGAATGATGAGTGCGAATTGGTAAGGAGGACCGATGCAAGATAGAGGAATTAGTTGTGCCGTTGCATTTTCAGGCCGTAGAACGGTTCACACTTTTCATGTGGCAGACGAATCACATCCAGAGACACAGGAAGTTTTGCAAAGTTGGGAAAATTTAGCGCGGAAGAAGAAGAAGACAGCCGGGGTCTAAATATCATTATATGGAATGCAGTAAATACAGGATACACACCTACTAAATTCATTGCAAAAGCTTAAAGCATCCATCAACACAAACTCAGAAAAACAAATAATTTCTATTCTGACCTTACAACTTTCAAGCAATTGCACTCGGCAGGAAAGAATTGGTTAATACGGAAATTTTAGAATATATGACCACAGAATAACTTAGAAATGCTTTGAACGAGTAGAGGAATGCGGAGAATCAAAACCCTAGATAAATTCCTTGAATGCACGATGAGGGAAAATAACATTGACACAATTGATGGAACCTGTTTATGCTGCAACGGCCTCGGTCTGTTCTTCGCAGCTCGTTCTCCTTTCCCAATCTCCAACTCCATTTTTTTTTTCCTCCCCTTCTCTCCTTCTCTCTCCCTGTTTTATAGTATTCCCCCTCTAGGGCATAAACACCCGACCCAATGCCAATATAGCCGACATACTTAAAATTATTATTATTATATATTTTTTTTATAACTTCACAATATAACCCCGATTCTTTATTTACTCCAAGGTACTTTTATTTAATAAATACAACTCATAATTTTTTTTTATTTTATTTAATTTAGTACTACATATAGGTATTAATATATAACAACCCACAAATACATTTTATTTATTTATTATTTAATATATATTTGTAACATAACAACCAATGATTATTTATAAATCTATTTAATAAACATTATCAAATTTATCTGTTTGTATACCACAACTAACCAATCATAATCATGCAATTACTCGACCATCAAACATGCAGAGAAAGCAAGACGACAACCCCAAAGACAACGAAACTGAGAACAATGGCTAGACGTGAAACTGAAGACTTATCCTCTACAAGGATGACTGGGGAACCCTATGTTAACTCCCATCAACAATTCCATTGGCTAGGGCACGCTCAGACCTGCTAGTTCAGGTGGAGTCGATGCCCGGTACCTGCATCCTGCAGCAAATCATAGGGTTAAACATATATATACAAACATGAAGTCATGCACACAGTGAACAGAAATCGTAGCGTGGCAGGGTACTCGGACACGAGTAATGCGACACTGTTCTGTTCACATACATCCTCAATTAAACATTAAGTTGTCTACAAGAAGATAGATTAATCAATAACAATACGATCAAGTATAACAATTATTGTTAAAGCATCATAATCCTAATTCAATATCACATTAAACTCAGAAATAACATTAATCCATTATATCAAACATGTCCATCCAACTATGAAACATAAAATATCAATAATCTAGTATCATCAATCATCATCATCGAAATAGGTCCATAAACAACTCAAGGAAATAACAAGGAATCCATGTCATAAAATCTAATCCTACTAGGAGTACTATCAGTCTAGCGGAAACAAGGTGAGGGGCACTACATCCTCCCCCCCTAGGATCAGGCTTACTCCTGGAAGCCTGCAACAAGTATGGGTATAATTCTGACATATAGGTTGCATCTTCCAAGGCAACTAAAGCTACGTTATTAGGATCCCATTGGACCTCTACTTATGAGGGTTAGCCCCCAAAGAAGCAGAACGTGCACGAGCTCCAAAGAAAGCTGCTCGTCCTCTACCTGCAGTCTCCATGATTGTCCCTTGATGCTCTATCTGGCGGTGATCAACTACTGTGAACGCTCTATGAGACCTCCCTGCATCACCCACTGTTGGCTCTGAGATTGTTGGCCTCTGGCTAAATCCTGTAGTGTTCTGTTGTGGGCACTGCCTAGCGATGTGGCCCTGCTGGCTGCAAGAGTAACATCCTGTTCCCCTACCAAAACCTCCACCACCTGTAGGCGCATTAGACTGCTGAAAACTTCCCCTACTAAATGCAGGTTGTGAGCTCTGAACTGGTTGGTTGGGATGGTAATTCTTGGCCCGCAGCCAATTATGATTTTTCCCCGACTGAGAACCACCTCCTTGCTGAGGTTGGGTATCCTTTGGTTTTGATTGAGAATACTGCTGCCGCTGCTGTTCGCCCTTAGGGGGTGCATGATGACCTCTAGATGAACTTGTTGCTTGAGATTGACCATCTCGAGAACCTAAGCCTGTTGACGATGCACTCCCAATTTGCACGCCTGAATGACCCCCTAGGGCCATGGTCAAATTCTCCTCCACCAGTCGAGCCTTCTCGACTGCTACCTCCATGGTCTTCGGCTCGAAAACACGAACTCCTCCACTGATGCGTGCATTCAAACCTCTAATAAAATGCTGAACTAACATGGCCTCATCGTTTGCAAAGCCTGCATACTGCTTGAGTTCATAAAACCTGCGCTCGTAGTGCTCCACTGTCATGGTCATCTGCCTCAACTCATGGAACTCATCTGCTCGTCGTTGCCTCCAGTGGTCTGATAAGAATCGAGCTCTGAACCTATCTAAAAATAGTTCCCAAGACACTGTGGCAATATCTAGATGCAACTTTTGTTCCTCTAGTCACCACCATGTAGAGGCGAAACCCCTGAGATGCATGATGGCACATCTTGCCTTAGTGTTGCTACCATAAGAATGCATGGAAAAACACCTCTCTAGATCAATTAGCCATGTCTCCGCTTCCATACCACTACCAGAACCGTCAAAAGTAGGAGGACGGGCTCTCATAAGGTCTCTCATGTGGCCTGCAAGAATAGCTTCTTGTTCAGCTGAAATTTCTCTCCTTCTAGGAGATCGTTCTCTTTCTCTCACTTCAGGTTGATCCCTATCCTGCCTAGGACCAAGATGAGCAAGAACCTCCTCAAGTAGCTGACGTAGTTGAGCACCCTCCGGTTGACCTTGATTCTCTTGATTCTCACCCCTACCTTCTTGTGCAATCTCATGAGGGGAACTAGGAGGAGGGCTATTATCAACACCTCTCCCACGACCCCTTCCTTGTCCACGTCCTCGACCTCGCACCCTAGGCATCTTTCTGGACAACATATCCAAGAACAACTTCAGGTTGCTAGGCGAGGACTACAAATGAATATACTATTCAGAGTTTAAGCAACTAGTGTAGCTTAATGGGCTAATATAAAACCAGACTACCCAGTGTTAGAAACTTGGCTCTGATACCAGATGTAACGCCCCGCATGAACACCTTAGAGAACAACACATCTATGCTAATTTAACAGAATAATTTTTTTTTTAAAAAGAATAAAGTAACAAAGTAATATTTAACACATCATCACACATCATTAAACTATCAACTTGTTACTCTAAGATTTCATGGGAGCATTACTTGACAATTCGAACAACATAGTCTGTCATACATCATTTACTAACATTAATAGATCATTCTAACTATTGCATTTAATCAATAAACATTTGCATAACCTCAGATGAGTAGTCATTAGGATCCAGTACAAAGATACAATTTCTTCTAACACAAACATTATAAATCAACTGATACATAGACAAGTACATGAATACAAATCACTTACTTCATGTCTGGTACAAGATCTGACGACTTATACACAAGATACGACATCCTCGCACATGAACAAAAGCAAGGAGAAAACCAATGGATTAAAGCTCTTCCACCCAACCATGTGGAACCCTAAGGTCCACCCCCCGAGCTAGGAGTTAACATAAGGTTCCCACTACAACATACAGTCAGGTAGACAAGACTAAACATGAACAAAGAATGACCAAATGCCAATACTACACATGGCAATAACAACACAACACATAACTCCAACAACACAAGTCAATATTACAAACAACTTAACAACACTTCCAGAGGCAAGCACAAAATGAATGAAGAGAGTACAACTAGGGAGTGCTACGCTGCAGTAGGGAGGAGTGTCATCACATGGCTTGTCATGGGTTGTCCTGGTAAGCCTTCCTAGGCCCCGGCCCCCATCTTGGGTTGTCCTGGCAGCCTCTCCCGACTCCCGGCCCCCATACAACGCTCATGCGGAATCAACATACCTTTCGTGAAGACAAGGTAGTCGATCTTGCCATTCCAGGCCTTCTCATCTCATCTCAAGCCTAAACGAGCACTTGAGCCATGAGTGAGGCATTCACTTATCTTGTTTAGTGTGATTAACTACCCAACCCCCTAATTCATTAATTAGGTTATCACTGAATTAACAAACTCCCACATGGGTTGTCCTGGACGCCACTTTGGGCTCCGGCCCCCATTGAGAGCCACTCCCCTACCTGCAACTAGAAACCCCCTCTAAACAAGCACAATAACCATCATCATGTCAATGATGATCCATGCAAGGCATTAACCATCTTGCACACAATTATCCTCATACCAACATGTATATATAACTATGCAAGGAATTAACCATCTTGCATGTCATCTTAATCACAAGGACGACTAACAAAACCTGGTCCATAGCAATACATAAACATTTCTCCTATTAATATACTCAATGCCTCCCCATTCAAAATCTAACACAAATCTCAATATAAGATAATTACACTCAATACATCCACAAAGGGGATTATCACCTCCTCATTATGTATTCGCGGCATCGAATATTCATCATATCATCTTATCAAACAGGCGGCAACATACTTTTATAGCTTCATGGTCTCAAAATACTTATCAACACGACTCATGAACTCAAAACACAAACCACCTATGCCCCTGGAACTAACCACTCGGGTACATGCAATGACATAGGGTCCATGACGACATACTTAAATTACTTTTGTAAATCACGTTTTGTAACCTTAATACATAAGCAAATTGCTCTCATCATATCTACCCAATTTATAAATAACATACGTTCATTTTACAATCAACAATATTATTTAAGCAAATTAGATTAAACATAACTCACAATTTATTTTTAATTAGAACAATTTACTTCTATATTTAGTTACACTCTAAACACAATATAAATATTATTTAAGATTTAAATAAAACTACTAGAAAAATAATTATAATTACATATCAAATTCATCATTTTAAAACTATAATAACAACAAAGTAAGTTTGGTAAATATCTACCTCCAATTTAAATCTCAACCTTAATAATAATCCCCATTCTATATTTTATTTCCAAGAAGAACTAATATAATTTAAAAGGAAGACATAATTTAATTCTCACAAAAGAGAAAACCCTAAACACTAGGGAACTTAAACTTGATAACTCCTACCAAAACTGCTGACTCTTAATACAAGAATCTACAAGCACATCATACTGAAAAACAAACATTGCATACACATTTAACTCTCAATACTTCACATATCTAACTCTCTCAAACCTACACATATTTAACTCTCAAACCTACAAGTTCAACTGTCTTCTCATTAATTCTGAAATGAAATAAATAGCACTAGCTAAAAAATGGAATGAATTTCACTCACACCACCGACTTTCTTTTATAGATGAAGAAGGCTGATCTAATTAGGAAAAGCAAAAAACCCTGATCTAATCTTATCTAAGGAAGTGTTTCCTTCCTTGCATGAGTCAAACTGCCTAGAAAACTGGAACTTAAGCACTTAAGCTGAAAATAGAACAGTAGCTAAAGATGGCATCTAGCTAAATCTGTAAAATCAAGATTCCAAAATAACAAAAGCAAAGTCTTATTCTGGAAGAGGATGAGGCTTGCATATAGCGTGTGCCCCTCTCCTGCATAACTTAGACTTCCAAATCTGGAACAACAGTTAAACTCGCTGCTAAAATAAAACCTTCTGTGCAAGTGCTGTTCTAATTATAACAGCATACTAAAAAAAAAACTGAAAAGGGCCTAAAGCTGGCACAATGATTTTATAGCATAATTCCAGGATATGTGCAGCTTGCACTGGAATAAGAGGTTTTGCTGCAGTCAGACTTTCCAAGCTCAGCCTAGAACATAAAGGAGCCAAAAGAGAGCCCGCAATGGATACAAGAAGTAAGAAGTAGACAAAAACAAGAAACTTGTTTAATCAAAAAGAGCCAACGTTAGAACATAGCTCTAGCTTACATAAGAAAACTATTATACACCAAATGAACTACATTCATGAAAGATTATGTATAGGCAAGTTTTCAGACTGACGTTAACCTACATTCATCAACACAGATTCCACCCTACCCTCTCTTTTTTTACCATAGATTTTGTTAAAAGGGCTTTAAGAACTTCCAATCCAACATGAATGACAGAGAAAAACGGCAGTGAAAACTATGTTGACCTGCTTGCCCGAGCAGCTATCTTGCAGACACAGTCCTACCCACCCTACCATGACGACGAGGCACAGAAGTAGCCCGAATGGTGTTTCTGGCAGACACAGTTCTGCTCACTCTCTGCTGATTGAAAGGAATGGCATAGACCACGCTTGCCAGAGGACGATTCCACCCAGGCCCGAGCATAACAAGGTGAACGTCTCACTCAAATCCTAGGACCTTCTACCGGTAGAATGGGATAAAAGAGTCAAATACAGAGCGGTAGGACCAGCAAGGGATAGCGGCCTCCAGTAACTGGACCAAGCCTGCATTCATGGGAGATTCCAAGCCAGAGAATAAACTCTCAAGCAACAAATTGGAACACACCGGCACGCGAGTAGCATGAGGAAGTGCCGCAAAGTGAGGCTGTTAATAGAATGGTTTCGCTGCAGAAAGCGCCAAAGAAAAAGAAAGAATAAAGCTCTACAAAACCTTCAGCAAGGTGACATCCAATATTGTGCTAGCTGTGCCCTTGACGAACAATGTGCAGAAATGGCCAGCGAAATGATAATATGCACAATTAAACACATCATAACTAATGTGTTTTAAACTATTTAATTTATCATGATCAATATGATGATTCTGACTTAACATTTAGGGCACGAGACATTATCAAGCAGTATAGTGCCCTTATGCACTAGGCGACCTGGGCAGGATATAAACGAAATGGATTTTGTAATTTAATCACGGAGAGCGGTACTCCCTTGAGTCACAATTGTAACCCTTAGCTTCTTGCCTGCAGTCGATTTAATGTGTGAACATGGCTGACCTTCCAGCCCGTGCGACTATCTTGAAGACACCACCAACTTTACCATGGCGATGTCTGATAAATCTGCCAGACATTTTTCCTGTAGATCACATATGAATATCGGCCTAGGAGCATTTACGGCAATACTACGTTTACGCAGCAATGATTTAGAATGATGAGTGCGAATTGGTAAGGAGGACCGATGCAAGATAGAGGAATTAGTTGTGCCGTTGCATTTTCAGGCCGTAGAACGGTTCACACTTTTCATGTGGCAGACGAATCACATCCAGAGACACAGGAAGTTTTGCAAAGTTGGGAAAATTTAGCGCGGAAGAAGAAGAAGACAGCCGGGGTCTAAATATCATTATACGGAATGCAGTAAATACAGGATACACACCTACTAAATTCATTGCAAAAGCTTAAAGCATCCATCAACACAAACTCAGAAAAACAAATAATTTCTATTCTGACCTTACAACTTCCAAGCAATTGCACTCGGCAGGAAAGAATTGGTTAATACGGAAATTTTAGAATATATGACCACAGAATAACTTAGAAATGCTTTGAACGAGTAGAGGAATGCGGAGAATCAAAACCCTAGATAAATTCCTTGAATGCACGATGAGGGAAAATAACATTGACACAATTGATGGAACCTGTTTATGCTGCAACGGCCTCGGTCTGTTCTTCGCAGCTCGTTCTCCTTTCCCGATCTCCAACTCCGTTTTTTTTTTCCTCCCCTTCTCTCCTTCTCTCTCCCTGTTTTATAGTATTCCCCCTCTAGGGCATAAACACCCGACCCAATGCCAATATAGCTGACATACTTAAAATTATTATTATTATGTAGTTTTTTTATAACTTCACAATATAACCCCGATTCTTTATTTACTCCAAGGTACTTTTATTTAATAAATACAACTCATAATTTTTTTTATTTTATTTAATTTAGTACTACATATAGGTATTAATATATAACAACCCACAAATACGTTTTATTTATTTATTATTTAATATATATTTGTAACATAACAACTAATGATTATTTATAAATCTATTTAATAAACATTATCAAATTTATCTGTTTGTATACCACAACTAACCAATCATAATCATGCAATTACTCGACCATCAAACATGCAGAGAAAGCAAGACGACAACCCCAAAGACAACGAAACTGAGAACAATGGCTAGACGTGAAACTGAAGACTTATCCTCTACAAGGATGACTGGGGAACCCTATGTTAACTCCCATCAACAATTCCATTGGCTAGGGTACGCTCAGACCTGCTAGTTCAGGTGGAGTCGATGCCCGGTACCTGCATCCTGCAACAAATCATAGGGTTAAACATATATATACAAACATGAAGTCATGCACACAGTGAACAGAAATCGCAGCGTGGCAGGGTACTCGGACACGAGTAATGCGACACTGTTCTGTTCACATACATCCTCAATTAAACATTCAGTTGTCTACAAGAAGATAGATTAATCAATAACAATATGATCAAGTATAACAATTATTGTTAAAGCATCATAATCCTAATTCAATATCACATTAAACTCAGAAATAACATTAATCCATTATATCAAACATGTCCATCCAACTATGAAACATAAAATATCAATAATCTAGTATCATCAATCGTCATCATCGAAATAGGTCCATAAACAACTCAAGGAAATAACAAGGAATCCATGTCATAAAATCTAATCCTACTAGGAGTACTATCAGTCTAGCGGAAACAAGGTGAGGGGCACTACATCATGAAAGTGGATATTTGGATTCTTGCACATGTTTGACCTATTTTTGGAGGTAAAACACCTCCTTTTTCTCTTCCCTAACATCTCCCATCATGTTGTTCTTCTAAGACCCTTTTCTGTCTAGATCTCCCCTAGGTGACCCAGGATCTCCTAGGGGTGAACTAGGGTCACCCAGGGGAAACACTACTAGCATAAGGGGTGACCCTGTTGCATTTCCACTAGAGGAAAAACTTGAGTTTCTCACTCAAAATAGCTCCGTTTTCATCCATTTTTCTTCCAGTTCACATGATTTTTGATGCCTAATATGGAGTTGACTATTTCACGCACCCACACATGTATAATTAACTCCATTTGATGTAAAATTAACAATTCAATCTATCTTATGCATCCTCCCTACTCCAATTCTTCTTTAATGATAAGCTATTATTGATTTATCACTCCTTAGTTAGCTGAGTTCACTGGGTAATCAACCTAGTTCACTCCATAATCAATCCTTGTTAACTCATCAATCAATTGAGTTAGCTTCTCAATCAATTCCCTTCTTCCAACCTATAAATACCCCCTCCCTCAAGCACAAAGGGAAGCAAATTCATTATGCACACAGCTCTTGCTAAGTTTTTGCTTGCGAAATCAGCATTCTAATGCTCTCATAGGATGAAGGTGCCTTTTATTTTATTCATTATTCAATCAAGAATCTTTATGCTACTTGAATCAACACCATTGTGCTCATCAAAATCTCTCATTGAGCTCTTTCAATCTTCAACAAGTTTCTTTTGCTTCTTTGTGTCGTCTTGTCGTTAAGAGGTCTTCCCGCTGCTTCAAGAGAATTTGAGGTTGCCAACATCAAGGATTTCTAAGGGTAGTGGAGTCACACAAATCTTCATTCTTTTAGGTTCCTCTATTGCTTTATTCAATTGATAGTAGTTAGAAAATCAAAATTACTCTTGGGAATAGTAATTCATTGCTTTTTCCATGATAGATCTAGCATCTTAGAGATAGTTTTCATTCTTAGATTACTTGTAATTTTCCTTTTCTAGATTAGTTGTATCAAAACAATAAAAAACCTAAAAACATAGATTAAAATTGAATCAGAAAAATCCATATTAGCTTGCATTTCATATTTCAATTATTAGAATAGAAAAAGCATCTTTATTTCTATAAAATACTAAAAAAGGACAAAAACAAGTTTGCATTTCATTTAGCTTTGCATGCATATAGAAATCCTAGAGAAAAGATAGATAAATTGCAAACCCTCGATACCATCACAAGGTAAAACATGGTTAAAATGATTCAATCAAACCCTTGATCACATCACAAGGTAAACACAAGTTAAAGCATCACTAAATCCCAGGTCAACTAAACCCTAGGTCAAAACCCTAAATCTAGTTAAGGTTGGTCATTACACATTTATCTCTATCTTGGCTCACGAATGTGCCTAGGAGTAAGAGGTGAGAAGGTGAGGACTATCCTCAACGAGATTGAGGAAATCAATCCATGACAATAATAGGAGACACTTACATTACCACAACAAGATCCATTTGTCCTCCTATTAATAGAAGAACATAGACAACTTCAAATATAACAAGAACTCATTCAACGAATTGAAAGACAAGAGGACATAAATGAAAGTAACTACTTACCCACACAATGGTGGAATAGTAGAAACCCCAATAGGAGGAGAGAAACTAGTGACCCTTTAGGTCATAGGGTTATCTCTACAACAACTACCATCTAACGAAACATTCAACTTAGTACACAATAACAAAAGGCCATAAAACTTTTTGATTCCTCTCCGCAAAGTCCAGCTCTCCAATGAGCTAACCCCCATCATGTCTCACCTCCTCTCAATTGGGTACTTTAATGGGAGTGAGAGTGATGTGGCAGATCACCTCATGGCAAGGAGGGAAGGATCCATTGGCATGCCGAAATCTGACCTGACAGCCCCAGGAAACCAGAGTCACGATTTTGACCGTATAGTCCCACAGGTGACGAATGAAGTTAAGCCTAAATTTAAGGTTCCTCCCCATCCCTGAACATCTAGTAGATATGTCGAGGTTCACTCTTTGCCATCCCTTTAAGGACAACAAGGAAATGATCAAGCACAAAACAAACCTCCTCACAATCACAATATTACTTTTGTCCCACCTATTTCTATAGAGACAAGTGAAAAACAATTGATTACGTGTAAGTTATTTCTTGAGGTTTCTCAACTTCTTGAGGATGCTCAACTACCTCCACCTATTTCATAGGTTGAGAAGAAAGAGCAGTCTGCATTGAGGAACCCTCCCCCCATGGTCTCTCAAACTTTGGTGGTTCCTCTCATTTCTTCTAATGTTCCTAAAGCAGAGGAAGAAAAGGAACCCACATTGGAAGATACTATGGTTCCCCTCGCAAGCATCAAAAACAAAAAAAAGTGAAATCAAATTGTAAGAGAATGAAAGAAGCATCGTCATGCTATGTCCTTCCTTGCTATAGGAGAGGAGAATCTCCCTCCTCACAAGCGTCACTCACTAATGGATGTGAAAGAGAAATCTACTACTACTTCATCTCCTCTAGCGAAAGATAGTCCTTCACAACCTACATCGAAGTGTATTGTGCTATATTCCAACAGTGAATCAAAAGGTAATAATGAAACATGTATGACTATAGTACCTTACACTACATCTACTATAGTCCCTCTTGCATCTTTCCCTCCATCCCTTTATGATGAGAAAGAATGGAAGGAGGATGATTTTATTTAGGTTGACATGCAAATGTGGCCTCTCTCTCTCTTTTGTTTTATAATTGCATGTGTTGTTATCCCTGTATTGTGTTGCTTGATGTTATTTTTGTTTGTTAAGCTCCCTTTGGATGATCCTTGATACTCTTGTTGGTACAAGGATATGAAGAGACTGATACCCATTGTGACATTCTCTCTATTTGTATCATCATTCCTCTATATGTTGTAAATTGCATTTTATCATTATTGTTTCCTCTAGGGATGATGCAAGGTGTAGGATGATTTAATATCCTTCCTTGCTAACCCAAGGCTTTATATTTATTTTGATGTGATATTACTTTCTTTTTACTCGTAGTTTTACCAATTGGCGGATGATGACAGTTCCAAATACCTATAATTATGAGAGATTTTCTATTATACAACCATTCATATACTGAAGCTAGTCAGGTAGATCCCTTTGTGTTATTACTTTATATTATTTACTCTAAATTACTTGTATGATTTGATTAATGTGGCACCTTGTTTCTATGCTCCACATCAGGGTAAGTGCAAGAAGATGGGGGGCCAAAAAGGGGTCTTAAGTGGCCACTTTTTTTCTAAAATCAGAAAATACTCGCCTTGGATGAGAAATTGAGCATAGTTACACTCAAAATTTGGAGATACAACCAAAATAATGTTTGTAGTGCTCCGAGTCTACCTTCTAAACTACTATTTTTTTTTTAAAATGGCATAGATTAAGGGGTTCAAAAGAGGGAGCCCCAGAAATTAGTGTTGTTTCTGTCAAAAAAACATAACATAGCATGTTTTGTGGCTCCCTCAAAAGGTCAACTTTTTTTTGGTATTTTTAAAATTGCTTCAATGAGAAATTAGCTAATAACATGTAGTTTGTGCCTGATTTTTTTGATAATTTTTTGATGAATATTCAATTTTTTAGTAATTTTCAAAGTGGACACATCCTAAAAAATAGAATTTTGGCTGTGCTACCCCTATAAATTTTGAAAACTAATTGAAAATCATTTTTTTCCTTTTTTAATATTTGTAGAATGGAGTCTAGTTTCTAAATATGTAATTTTTTTGAAATTTCAATGAATAGTTAATTTACAATGAAAAAAAGACCAAACAGTGGTTTTTGCCCAAAAACGGACACACAAACAAAAGAAGTTAAAGATGAAAGGCTTAACATTGTTAAAATGTGAAAAAAATCATATCGTCAAATAGCTAAGAGAAAGCCTAACATTACACAGGTGTTCAATTTGTTCAACGTTGAAACACGTGCAAATCTGAGGGTTAGCACGAACGAAATTATGTGAAATCTTGAAGAATCTAGAAAAACACGTTTGTGACTGTTTAAAAGGCATTCCAAGCCTTTGGATTGGAAATACGAAGACAATCCCAAGCCCAAGGCTTGGGATTCCCAAAGCAAGACATAACACGAGCACGTTATAATGCGCTCGCGTTATGGTTTGCTTTGCATTTTTCCTTTTCCGCAAGTTTGTTGTTTGTCATGTTTGACATAACACGAGCACATTATAATGCGCTCGCGTTATGTTCCCCTTAAATTTTTTTATGTTCCAGGCTATTAGTCATGTATGTATGTATGTATGCCTATATGTATGTATGTATGTATCTATGTATGCCAATATGTATGTATGTATGCCTATATGTATGTATGTATGTATCTATGTATGCCAATATGTATGTATGTATGTATCTATGTATGCTTATATGTATGTATGTACAGTGTCGAGGGCAGAGGAGGGTAGAGATGGGAGTGATCTAGATAGGGGAGGAGAGGGGTGGATAAGGATTGAGTGATTAAGGTTTAAGGTTGAGGGTTGAGCGTTTAGGGATAGGATTTAGAGTTTAGGGATAAGGGATTAGAGTTTAGGACCTTGAGGGATTAGGGTTTAGGGTTGAGGCTTTATGGATAGCATTTAGGGTTAAGGGTCGAGGGATTAGGTTTAAGGTAGAGTGTTGAGGGTAGAGGGATTAGGGATTAGGGTTTAGGGTTGAGGGTTTAGGGATAGCGTTTAGGGTTAAGAGTCGAGGGATTAGGTTTAAGGTAGAGTGTCAAGGGTAGAGGGATTAGGGATAGGGTTTAGGGTTGAAGTTTTAATGATTTAGGGTTGAGGCTTTAGTGATGAGGGTGAAGGGATTAGGGTTTAAGCTATAGTGTTGAGTGTCGAGCATGTAGGGATAGGTTTTAGGGTTCAAGTTTTAAGGCTTAAGGGTCAAGGGATCAGAGTTAAGGGTTGAGGGATTAGGGTTTGACGTTGAGAGTTGAGTACATTGAGGTTCGAGGGTTAAGGGTTTTGGGATAGGGTTGAGGGTCAAGGGATTAGGGTTAAGGGATAGGGTTGGAGGGTTTAGGGATAAGGGATTAGGGTTTAAGGTATAGTATCAAGCTCGTTGAGGGTCTACGAATAGGGACAACGTTTAGGGTTTAGGGATGAGGGATTAGAGTTGAGGGATGATGGATGACAGATTAGGGTTGAGGGATTAGGGTTTAGGGATAAGGTTTAGGGTTAGGGTTGAGGGATTAGGGTTTAAGGTATAGTGTTGAGGGTTTAGGGATAGAGTTTAGGTTTGAGGGATTAGAGTGAAGGGTTGAGGGATTAGGATTTGACGTTGAGGGTTGAGGGTTTAGGGTTTGGGGTTTAGGGATAGGGTTGAGGGTCGAGGGATCAGAGTTAAGGGTTTAATGTTGAGAGTTGAGGGTTGAGGTTGACGGATAGGGTTAATGGTCAAGGGATTAGGGTTAAATAAGAGTGTCGAGGGTAGCGGGATTAGGGTTTAAGGTATAGTATCAAGTCTATTGAGGGTTTAGGAATAGGGATATCATTTAGGGTTTAGGGATGAGGGATTAGAGTTGAGGGATGATGGATTAGGGTTGAGGGTTGAAGGATTAGGGTTTAGGGATAAGGTTTAGGGTTGAGGGATTAAGGTTTAAGGTATAGTGTTGAGGGTTTAGGGATAGGGTTTATGGTTGAGGGATTAGAATGAAGGGTTAAGGGATTAGGATTTGACGTTGAGGGTTGAGGGTTTAGGGTTTAGGGTTTAGGGATAGGGTTGAGGATCGAGAGATCAAAGTTAAGGGTTTAATGTTGAGAGTTGAGGGTTGAGGGTTGAGGCTTGAGGTTGAGGGATAGGGTTAATGGTCAAGGGATTAGGGTTAAATAAGAGTGTCGAGGATAAGGGATTAGGGTTTAAGGTATAGTATCGAGTCTGTTGAGGGTTTAGGAATAGGGATAGCATTTAGGGTTTAGGGATGAGGGATTAGAGTTGAGGGATGATGGATTAGGGTTGAGAGATTAGGGTTTAGGGATAAGGTTTAGGGTTAAGGGTTGAGGGATTAGGGTTTAAGGTATAGTGTTGAGGGTTGAGGGTTTAGGGATATGGTTTAGGGTTGACGGATTAGGGTTTAGGGTTGATGGATTAGCATTTAATGTTGAAGTTAGGGTTAGAGTGTCGAGGGTAGAGGGATTAGGGATAGGGTTTAGGGTTGAAGGTTTAAGGATTGAAGGTTGAGGCTTTAGGGATGAGGGTTTAAGGCTTAAGATATAGTCTCAAGTGTTGAGGGTGTAGGGATAGGGTTTAAGTTTTAAGGGTTAAGGGTTGAGGGATAGTGATTAGGGTTTAAGGTATAGTGTTGAGGGTTGATGGTTTAGGGATAGGATTTAGGTTTGAGGGATTAGGGTTTAGGGTTGATGAATTAGGGTTTAATGTTGAGAGTTGAGGGTTGAGGGTTGAGGTTGAGGGATAGGGTTAATGGTCAAGGGATTAGGGTTAAATAAGAGTGTCGATGGTAGAGGGATTAGGGTTTAAGGTATAATATCAAGCCCGTTGAGGGTCTAGGAATAGTGATAGCATTTAGGGTTTAGGGATGAGGGATTAGAGTTGAGGGATGACGGATTAGGATTGAGGGTTGAGGGATTAGGGTTTAGGGATAAGGTTTAGGGTTGAGGGTTGAGGGATTAGGGTTTAAGGTATAGTGTTGAGGGTTTAGGGTTTAGGGTTTAGGGATAGGGTTGAGGGTTGAGGGATCAGAGTTAAGGGTTGAGGGATTAGGGTTTGACATTGAGGGTTGAGGGTTGAGGTTCGAGGGTCAAGGGTTTAGGGATAGGGTTAAGGGTCAAGGGATTAGGGTTAAAGTAGAGTGTGGAGGGTATAAGGATTAGGGATAGGGTTGGAGGGTTTAGGGATAAGGGATTAGGGTTTAAGGTATAGTATCGAGTATGTTGAGGGTTTAGGAATAGGGATAGTATTTAGGGTTTAGGGATGAGGGATTAGAGTTGAGGGATGACAGATTAGGGTTGAGGGTTGAGGGATTAGGGTTTAGGGTTGAGGGATTAGAGTGAAGGGTTGAGGGATTAGGATTTGATATTGAGGGTTAAGGGTTTAGGGATGAGGGATTAGAGTTGAGGGATGATGGATTAGGGTTGAGGGTTGAGGGATTAGAGTTTAGGGATAAGGTTTAGGGTTGAGGGCTAAGGGATTAGGGTTTAAGGTTTAGTGTCGAGGGTTGAGGGTTGAGGGTTTAGGGTTGATGGATTAGGGTTTAGGGTTGATGGATTAGCATTTAATGTCGAGGTTAGGGTTAGAGTGTCGAGGGTAGAGGGATTAGGGATAGGGTTTAGGGTTGAAGGTTTAAGGATTGAGGGTTGAAGCTTTAAGGATGAGGGTTTAAGGCTTAAGATATAGTGTCAAGTGTTGAGGGTGTAGGGATAGGGTTTAAGTTTTAAGGGTTAACCCCTGCTATTTATGCTTGGATAAGGATTTGTCACAAACTAGAATTTCTGCTTCCAAAGAAGATCTGTCTTTCTTCCTCGATGGGCATTTTCTATCAAGAACTTGATTATGAGGGCTTGCCCCTTAATTGTTATGCCTATCATATGGCAGAGCATCTGGCAAGCTCTTGCAGGAAACTGGAAAAGTTCTCCCTCAAAAACCTTGTGGTCATTCAAGTCTGAAGGGGAAGGTTTGGAAAGAGATGTGATCAATGCAAAGGATGTGATCAATCTATAGTAGGACAAAATGCGAGCACGTTATAACGCACTCGCATTTTGTCTTGGTATTGAAATGGTAAAAAAGTGTTGACCCCCGTGATCTAAGCCCACATGTTCTATTTTCTTATTGATTCTACACATACTCTGACAAAAAAGAAGTGCTTTCATGCTGTTGGGAAGTTCACATGCACATTTGACACATTGTACCACCTTTGCATGATCTTTCCACCACCTTTTCTGCTTTGCCAACTTGAGAAGGAGGAAATAACATAGTTTTCACACCAAGTTTGATATATATCTATTCAAGTTTCAATTTTTGTAGTGTTGCAATGTTAATTGTGATTCAATTTTAGGAATTTAACATTATAGATTGGTTAATAGTATTATTGTTAGTAATTATATTTGAGTGTTATTCAATTTAACATTGAAAAGGAAGCAAGTGGTGAAAAACTCAAATTGTTGAGGAGTTTGATGCAAGAAGAAAAAAATATTACATAATTGGGTACTCTCTCCATTCAAATCTTCATTTTTTAGGTATGTCAAGTCTTTACATGCATGTTTTTTACATTTTCCTTATTTCAGATTGAATTACTTTATCATGCTTTATCATACATGTTTAAAATAGACACATTCCCAATCAAGAAAGCAGCCTACAATCTCACATGATGCCATGTATATTTTCTACACTTGGGCTCTTTAATAATTATGTGTAATAAACAAACCTTAACATACCATGATGTCAAACTATACAAGAATAAATCCATGCAACATAAAAAAAATACAATCCCACTATCATCTTGTATTCATTTCTTAGGAACTAATATTGGTCTCTTTATCATGCTACAAATAAATTCTCCATTATGCTGAGAAACGATCAAGAATTAAACGAACACAGGAAGAGATAGAAGCTAAGAATGCAAAGAAAGAAGTGGCTATGAGGGAACTTCATGAGAAGAGGAAATTGGACACAGTAAATGAAGACATACCAATTGAAGAGGAACCACAACCATCACAAAGAGATATGGTATTGGTGGAACAAAGAGAACAAATGCAAAAACTTCACGGTACAAGAGATTTGAATACCATAGTTGGAGACACGTCCTCTACCGCAAGTCAACATGTAGGGACACCATCTACCACATCTCAAGTTGAGAGTACATCATCACTCACATGTGATGAAGGAGGTACGCCATTGTTCCCACCTAAACCTCAAGGTATGTTATCTATTCCATCTTCGATCGAAGGTATGCCATCTAACCCATCTCATTTAAATATTGATGAAATTCCTAATGTTGAGATGAATTTACCTAACTTAACACCACCTAGAATTTTGCATAGAAAGACAAAGTATTTGATTGATATTGATGAGAATATTTTGCAACCAATGGACGGTAAGATTCCAAAACACACTTGTAGAAGATATGCTAATAAGATTTGGAGATTGTTCTTTGAAAAGTTAAATGAGACTGCAAGATGTCAACTATTCATTGAAATGATGTGAAGTATAAAGTATAGGTCTATCATGAAGATTCTTGGGTTGAGAACATCAGAGGCTTCAAGTGAAAAATCTATTCTCAAGAATCTAATGAGTGCATATGAGAGTGTGGGTAATACCTCACGCACAAAAGATAGTAATGCAACATGGCGTGTGATTACATTGACTATAGTAAGTAGTCAAATGAGGAAAGCTCGTCTCATTAAAAAGACAAGTCAAGAATTGAGAATTAATAGGAAAAATTTATCAAGAGCCATTGGAAGACGCCAAAGAATCGAGGACATTAATGCCAATGAATTATGGGCGTTCTCGGGGAGACTACCACGAAAAGATAAACCAATTGTTGAAGCATTGAGATCACTAATTGAAGACTTTTGGAAGAATTACACAAGGGTATCTCTGAATCAAAGGGATGTGGTAAGAAGGAGAACTGGTAGTTAGAACTGCGAGCCACATCCAAAGGATTTTTTGGATGAGACTCAAACACAATTTTATGGTAAATTTCTAGAGAAGTATCCTCAAATTAAAATTTGTCAAAGATATTTTGAAATGCTAAAACCTTTCTATGTTAAGATAAATCACACATGCACTACTTGTTGTAGATTACATATTAAATTTTCTAACCATTTTGATGCTTATAGGTCTATATGTTTAGATATGCATACTAACAATAATTTGTAGGGTTGTGCCATATGTGCCCCACCAACATCTTCAAGAGACTTCATATCAAGAATTTTATGTGAAAGAGAGGAAGGTTAAATATTCTACAAGAAATTATGCTTGGATGGCACATGTCATCGTTGCGGTGGCTTGCAACATTTGCCAATATGTGAACATATGGAAAGAACACATGCGGTTGGAAATGAACTAGTAGAGTTTGGCAAGTATAAAAAAGTGGCATACAATACAAAAGATGGCAAAGAAGCAAAGAGGTGTGAATTAGTTATTGAAAAGATTCCAGTGTATCAGTTTATGCCTATATTTCGTGACAGCATAGTGTATGAGTATGCAAGACATGCCCATAGAGCTCGATGGTTGGACTTGCAATTCAAGTTATGCAAGGACACATTTATGGTTGGTAGCATTGTTTCAGTTGTCAACTTTGCAGAGAACTACAGTCTACAGCCACAACGTGAGGTGCAATCACAATATTACAACTCCACACAGGTTTCTATATTTGTGCACATCGCATTCATTCATGCGAATGATAGTATAGAGGATGACAGAAAGATTATAAGGGAGTATAATTTCTATATTAGTGATGATTGCACGCATTCTACGGAGTTCATGCAAGGTTGCTTTCAAGTGTTCTACAATGATTTGGCTAGAAGGGGCATATCATTCAGTCAGCCTATCATATGGTCAGATAACTATGTGTCACAATTTAAGAACTCACAGAATTTCTATTGGCTGAGTAGGAGGCATAATTTTACAGGTATTCAACATATGTGGAACTTTTGTGAGGCCGGGCATGGAAAGGGGGAGCATGATGGTGCAGGAGCATGTATCAAAAGAGCCATAGCATAAGAAGAGTTAAAGTATAAAGACAATGCAAAGTTGATAGATGCAAAATCAATTGTCAAGTGGTGTAATGCTTCCATGGGTCCAGGTAATGAAGGTAAGTCTTCAGTTCATAGATTCTTTTGGTTGATAGATGATACTAACATTGCACCATATGAGGACTATTGTACACTGACAGGATCAAATGAGATGCACTCTTTCAGAAGCTCAATTGCAGGTTCATGGAGTATCCATACATGAAAGATGTCATTCTTTTGTCCTTCCTATACAATTCAAGTTTGGGATGAGTGCGAGTCAAAGGAGTGGGTTGACGAATGGCAGTTAAGTTATCTTAGCCCACTTGACACGTATCGACCTCCAACGGCATTGGAACTAACATAGATGGAATCATCAGTTGACTTTGACCACATATCAGATTTAGTTCAACTAGGTAATATAAGGCACGTATATGCATCTACTTTCATCTAGTTCAACTAGGTAATGTCAACTTACTTTGTAGTGTTTTTGTAATGTTGACTAATTTCATCTAATTTGCTACACATATCAATGTAGGGAACGTATATGCAATTATTACAGATGAAGATAATGAAGAGGGAACATATTATTACTTGTCTTTGTGTTGAGGCCAAAAAGAAATTGGAGGCCCCTGTTATAGATGGAGAAAACATCGAATACCCTACAGGCTCAGTGGTTATTACTGGAACATGGCTTAGAAGGTACCCACATAAGAGTGTTAATATTTGGCTATTTCAAGACTTTGACACGCATCGGAAGATTCTTCATTACTTGAACCTTGTTGTGGCATCCAATGTTCATTTGATAAAGTATCAGGGTAGACCTTTAAACAAAATCTTGTGGAAGGTGTGTGAGTCTGACCATGAAGTAATACTTGACACAATAAAGAGTAGAGCAGACCTGGATGGTTCATTGGATTAATTTGTAAGTATTCACATTGATTTTGTAAAGTCATGTTACATTGAGTTGTAAGTATGCACATTAATTTGTAAGGTTTGTCTTTTTTTTATTTCCTCCTACATTTTTACACATATACACATTTTTACATCATCATGTTATGCATTTTTGGTGTCCTGCTCCTGATGCGACCAAACTTATAACTCATCCTGCTTCCTCTAAACACCATTTGATGATCTCTCCAACACTCTGGATCCAGGGCACCCAATCATGATGATGACCTATATACCATTCTCCCAAGGTGCTCATAATGAATGAAGAGAAGACCAAGGGCACCCAAGCTTAATAGACTTATTTCTTTCAATTTTGATGATCCAAACTCTTGCAAAACGACATCCACTTTCATGCCTTTAGATCTTCCTTCACATACAAGGTGCCAAATCAAGTTGAAAAATCTACATAAGGGCACCAAAATGGATGAAAGGAGACATGAAATGTGCCTTAGGACTCCATGCTAAGGTTTGAGCCATTAAAGTCTCTTGATATTAGGCGCTCATGATGATGAAACTTAGAGTTTTTTCCTTTCCTATGCGCTCATCTAAGATGTTTGAATGATAAGGAGCAACTCAACCTCTATAATGTACATTGGGCACCAAAATCAAGGTGATTTTAAGTCACTTTGAGTCATTTGGGGTCAGTTTGAGTCTTTGAGTCATGTTGCAAAAAAGTGTCAATGTTGTCAAGTTGCACAAAGCAACTTTTGCATTTTTGGTGTCTTGCTCATGATGTGACCAAACTGACTATTCCAACACATCTGGATGGGTACATTTACACTAGGCATGGTCCTATTTTTCACCCAAACATGTCGAAATAGTCCGAGCTACATTGTACTGACGATATCCTTGAAGAGTCCAAAGTGCAAAAAGGTAGCAATATTTGACGAGATGTTACTTGAAAATCGTGTCACTTAAAAACATTCTATCTAAGGCAACGCGATCATGTAGAGTATCTCTACAATAACCTCTCTCAGTTTTCTATATCTCTAAGATATTTGCCCATGGTGAAAGGTTTCTACTGCCCCAAAAATTGTCAGAAGGAGGCAGTGTAAAGTTGCAAAGGGGTGTAACTTTCATCCTACTCCTGATGCAACCAAACTGACTATTCCAACGCATCTGGATGGCTACATTTATGCTAGGCATGGTCCTATTTTTCACCGAAACATGTTGAAACAATTCGAGCTACATTGTACCCACGATATCCCTAAAGAGTCCAAAGTGCAAAAAGGCAATAATCTTTGACGAGATGTTACTAAAAAATTGTGTCACTTAGAAATATTTTGTCTAAGGCAACACGATCACGTAGAGTGACTCTACAATAACCTCTCTCAGTTTCTTATATCTCTGAGATATTTGCCCGTGGTGAAAGGTTTTCTGCTGCCCCAAAAATCATCAGAAGGAGGCAGTGTAAAGTTGCAAAGGGGTGTAACTTTTGTCGTACTCCTGATGCAACCAAACTGACTATTCCAACGCATCTGGATGGGTACATTTATGCGAGGCATGGTCTTGTTTTTCACCCAAACATGTCGAAAGAGTCTGAGCTACATTGTACCCACGATATCCCTAAAGAGTCCAAAGTGCAAAAAGGTAGCAATCTTTGACGAGATGTTACTTGAAAACCGTGTCACTTAGAAATATTCCATCTAAGAAAACACGATCATGTAGAGTGCCTCTACAATAACCTCTCTCAGTTTTTTATATCTCTGAGGCATTTGCCCATGGTGAAAGGTTTTTTGCTGCCCCAAAAAATCGTCAGAAGGAGGCAGTGTAAAGTTGCAAAGGGGTGTAACTTTCGTCCTACTTCTGATGCGACCAAATTGACTATTCCAACACGTCTAAATGGGTACATTTACGCTAGGCATGGTCCTATTTTTCACCCAAACATGTCGAAACAGTTCAACCTACATTGTATCGATGATATCCCTGAAGAGTCCAAAGTGCAAAAAGGTAGAAATCTTTGACGAGATGTTACTTGAAAACTGTGTCACTTAGAAACATTCTGTTTGAGGTAACGTGATCACATAGAGTGCCACTACAATAACCTCTCTCAGTTTTTATATCTCTGAGACATTTGCTCGTGGTGAAAGGTTTTCTGCTACCCCAAAAATTGTCAGAAAGAGGCAGTGTATTAAGTCAGGATGAAAGCCTATTCACTCTAGGTGCCAATCTCAAGTTGCACAATCATGAATGGGTGCCTAGAGCAATAAGGTGCTACATCATGGTTCTAGGACCTTGAAATGGTGCCCAAGCATGTAGGAGGAATTTTTAAGGAGCCAGAATGTTTTTAAAACTCTAAGGAACTAGTCCAAAGACTCTATGGCGCCATCTTGATACCATTGAGTCAACTTTTGAACTCAAAGATATTGAACAAGGTCTAGGAAGCTAGGCGCCATCTCTTGCCAGTTCAACCTCTCAGATGTGCCAACATTGGAAAGACTCTTAATGAGCGCCTAAGTTTGAATTGATCTTATGATTGAAAGTTTGGTGATGTATTGGTGTGAGATGATCTTCAGTTGAAGCAATCTAAGTTCCAAGAAGGGTTTAGAAGTTATCAAACTCTTCACTAAGTTAGGCACACTTTACAAGCTTTCTTACCAAAGAGTTCCACCTCATTAAGACAAGGCGCATCTTAACCTTCGGGACTTTTCCAAAGAAGCGCTTCAGTTTATTAGCACCTTTGGACCTTGTTTTGCATTCTGAAAGAGAAGGTGCACTTTAGAGGCATTTCTAACCCAGATTGATGCCTAGGTATAGTCATCTCTCTGGAGCATTACAATGTGTTTTAAAATGAAGGAGGACATTTCATAAGTTGGGGAATTGATCACTAAAGACCTTGGAGTGTTTGAATTACTCTAAGCAAGAAGACACATTTCCATGGAGTAGCATACTCTAGATAGTGGCTAATGCCATCAAGGCACAATTCCATCCTCACTTTGGTGCCTATCATCAAGAAGGGGCATTGGGCATTCCTTGAACAGTTCTGAACATTTGAAGTTCGTGAAATCACCAAGGAATGTTGGGCACCATGTGTATCCTCAACAAGCTTGAGTTTGCGCCTAGACAAGTTGGTGCTTATTCATGTTTTAACTTCCCTCTTAAAGCACCTAACTTGGGAAAAAGTTATCTTGTTGTTTGTCAAGTGTTTGATGTGTTTTGGAGACTCCAAAAGACTTCCTCTTGCTAGGCACTCTTCTTGGCAACTACAACCTTCAACTGGCGCTTAGATCCTGAAGAAAAATAGTTAGACTTCAATTTTCATGCACTTAGACTTCAAGGTGCCAAAACTAGTAGGAAAATATTTGGGGAGAAACCACGCTGATAAAAGTTGGGTAAATTTAACCTTCAAGTCTGATTAGGCTCCATATAACAACAATATTTACATCATGTCCCTTTGCTTTATGAAACAAGCAGTATGTGTCAAGTCATAGGGATAACACTTTGGTCCTTAGAAATTTCTCTGTGACTTTTGATAAGAGTATGTACTATTATGTGGATGCTTGATAGTATTATCCTAATCCATTGTACTAGTGTGGCTATGAGGTTGGAAAGTGTTGCAACCTCCATCCTTTAAACTTCTCCAGCTTATTATGGGTTGTTTTGAGTATTTTCACTTGCTTTCTCTTTGAGAATATTTTCTAATGATACATGATGTGTCATAGATCATTCAACTTGATAAACAACATGGAGGGATTCTCATGCATCCTATACTTCTTGTAAGTTTCTTTATAGATAGATCACATCATGGTCCATCTAGGTGGTCATTTCCCTAAATATTATGATAAGATAATCCTATTAATGAACTTTGGATTGAATGAGAATCAACATGCTTTGTCTTGACTAGAATAGTTGGGATGGACAAAAATCTATTGATTCTAGGTTGGGTTGTTAAAGGTCAAGAAGTTTTGGTGTCTAATGCCCTCTAAATCTAAATATTCAAAATTATAGTGGTTCAATAAGTTACAACAAACAGTCAGGTAGACAATAGACTGTAAGGAACAAGGACTACACATGAATCCAAAACAACACCAGTCAATAAGGACATCACAAGTAACTCAACATTACTTCCAGAGGTGTTCACAAAAACAAAGGGGAGAACACAACTAGAGAATGCTAGACAGTAGTAGGGATGAGTGTCTAATGTAGAGCACACAGTGGAAGCATAGAATTATCAACTTTTGAACCTTTGAACTCACTATTGGCGAGACAACATACCATCAGTGAGCTTAAAATTTCATCGGCCGATAGGCCGATGCCACCATGACTCCGTTTGATTTCACTTCTGACAAACATCCCATCATTGACTCTTATCGGTCAAATAGACCACTATCGGTGACTTTATATCCTTTCACACTGATGTCTTTGTCCCTCTGATATGAGACTCTAAGTCCCTCGCCTATCGATAGAACTTAATACCATCGGCACACTCAAAAACTCTTCTGCCAACACACCGATCTCACAAATGACAACATTTGGACCACACCCATCGGTGAGACTCCAAACATCGATGAACTGTAATCTCATTGGGTCGATGCACCGATGGATTTTGACTGTCAGTGTGACCCCATTCATCGGCGAATCTCTCAACTGCTCTTCCGATGTGCAGATGGGATTATCTTCCGATACACCGATGTCTTCGACTTCGAACCACACTCATCAGCAAGACAGACCACTATCGGTGAAGCCTAACCAAGGTCTGCCGATACGCCGATACGACCAACTCTTGACGTCGATACAAGGTTCTTTTGCAGGCAAAGGGTGCCTAGGCTTATGGGGCTTAATTTGATGTATTTATTGAAAGCTCAAGGTGAATTGATGCTTATTGAAAATGCCACTTAGTCCTTCATTTGCATTATAGGCGCCATTTCCTATTGACCTATATACTCCTCTTCATGCTAGGGTGCCATAATGAAGTGGTTTAGACAATAGGTGCACTTCACTTACTAGAGGCTTGTTCTCCTTCCACCTTAGGCGCACTTTTATGGTGGAACACATGTCAATGGGCGCCTTGTCTTAAATGAATGCTCTCTTTAAGTTGGGTGCCCTTTTGAGGCTTTATGAGTTGCAAATTGTGCCTTAACCCTTCATGCTTGTTGCTCAATGTTTGAATGTTTAAGAAAGTCTCCTTTAGGTGCTCATCTTAATGACTTTTTCTCAAGGTGCAATCATCCTAATGACTTCGATATTCATCCTAGTGTTTCAGGATATCAGGCTACTAGACTTAGTCATTTTCAGGATCTCAAACATAAAGAATAACATGATGATTCCTTTTTTTGTATTGCATATAGTTGACATTCTATGCTACTCATAAAGAATATTAATATTTTTTGTTCAACATGATGATTCATTTTTTTTTTAAATACAACTTTTATCTTTTAGTTCCAAAATGAGGTTTAGGTGATACTTGAATAACAATAGCTAGCTTATTGGATCAACAAACATCCTATGTAATATAATTGGACTTTAAATATTTGAAGTAGCCATCTACAATATCCATTTAAATGTGGATTTATAATGCAAGTATGGACGCCATCAATAAAAAAGATTTGTATTAACCAAATATCCATATAGGCATACATCAATATCTGTTGATATAAGTATAACATATATACAAAATAGCCATATAGGCATACAAGAATGCCATATAGGCATACAATGTCAACTATATACAATACAAAATTTATGTCCACAAATGCCATATAGGCATACAACAAAGGAACACAATAAAAAGTCATTCCCCTCTGGCTGGTGAAGAGAATAGATCACGGGCAGCCTTTGATCTTCTAGGGGATGGAGATGCACATGTGGGTGGTCTATTACAAACCTAAGGGCTGCTCCTCCTATTTAGTTCTTCTTGCATCTTTACCTATTACAATAAAAATTATAGACATTAATATATAGAAATTACATGCTATAAAAAATGAAACATTTAACAAAATAATCACTTACCGCTAACATATAATATGTCTCCTCACTTGCCTCAGTAGTAGGAATAGGCCGTGGTGATGTCATGTCCTATAGAAACCATCCAGATAGAAATTAAACTTCAAATCAATAATCTTTTAATTTTTTAAAAATAGACAACTATAACAATGAATGTAAATTGAAATTTACTAATCTGCCTCATACCCCTGTCAATGCCATGGAGCTATGAATCGTAGAGGCCACACCCTACTCCATTGCCCTATGAACATGGGGAGGTGTCTCCGTAGCCTGCATCATCTAGAAATAAAACAACATTATTCAATTATGAAAACTATAATAGTGATGCAAATCATGGCTCCTAACATACACACACGTTCATCTA
Source organism: Cunninghamia lanceolata (assembly GCA_027924645.1). Taxonomy (NCBI): domain Eukaryota; kingdom Viridiplantae; phylum Streptophyta; class Pinopsida; order Cupressales; family Cupressaceae; genus Cunninghamia; species Cunninghamia lanceolata. The sequence goes on from BSBN01000246.1 coordinate 1,021,231, forward strand.
AACATGGAAGTACACACAATAAAGCACACAAGTCACATACAAAAATCTAGTAAGTACAATTCATTCATTAAACTATTTATTTTATTACCTTCGTAAAGCTTTGAAGTCCACCACCGCTGGCAGGTGTTGACGTGAAATCTATAGTATTAACCTATTTAACATCCAAAATTAGATATTAGAATACCATTCATATAACGATACTATTCACATGTAATATTTATAATTGTTTACTAATTACATACCTTGACAGTAGATGATCTAGTGTAAAATGCAGGTGGAGAACCACTGAAAACTGCATCGACGTTATGACCCTAAAATTTCATTAAAATCATCAATTTAAATTAGTTAATCTTACATTTCAAAAATAAAATTTAATAAATTAAATTCAATAAACTTGCTAATATTTACCTGAGTATCAAGGCTGAAAGTCTCACTTAAGAGGGTATTTGTCATCACCATCTGCTCAGCTGCAGATGTAGCCTGTGCACCTGTGTCCTGACTATCCATGGGGTCATAACCACAAGCTGACCCGCAAGTTTGACAAGTATGGGGTGGGACCCTACTCCTCGCACTATCTCCCAACCCACTCTATGTTGCAGGACTAGCATGCTCTATGATGCTATGGGTCAAGGCACTAATGGACTAAGTGTATCGACCTCAACACTCTCCTTCACAATGGAAGGGATAGAAACACGCTCATGGGCTGGTCTGCTGATTACTCATCTCACTACCAGCTATGGGTTAAGACGTGCCCCTGGTCTATCTTATGCTAACCCCCACCTCTACCCTAGAAGTCCCGCATATCAAAATAGTTTGGCACTTTATTGAGGACAAACTCGCAGTAGAGTTTCCTCAAAAAGTATTGCGGGACCTCATTATTATTGCATGGAGGAGGGTCAAAAACCATCCACCACCTCTGCCCAAAATTGTCCCTTATCGCTTGGTTGTTGCACCAATGGATAGGGAACCTCTTGCATGTAATGGGTGGAGGTTGATTTGTTTGTGGGTTTGTGAAAATGGAACACAAGTCTAATTTTGTGATCTGTAATTTTTCACATCTTGGTATGATAGCTTATCTACATAATAATCTCTAAACTCTCTCCTCTTATCCGTCCAACTAGTTATTTGCTTGCTAATTGAATCTACATTTGATAACATAGATTCAAGAGATTTAGAAAGCATGGACCTATGCAAGGTTGAAGTGGAAGGATCTTTCAACCTTGCAATTATATCTTCAATTTCTTTTTTTTTGTTTTCAATTTGCCCCATTATATTTTCTTGTGTTCCAGGGGCATGTCGAGGAATGGATGGATGACGTTGTTGTTCTGTAAGTATTTCCTCCTCAGGATTTTGTGGATTTTGAGGAGGAGGAGGAGGAGGTGCATTAATATTTCCTGACAATTGACGAAATATACACCAAAAATCAACTAAAACCTACCTATTTAGAAACAAATTTAAACAAAAAAAATATAACTCACTCCTTTGGCGTGCTCGACGTCGTGGTGGTATTTTGGAGATGAATCGATAAGGTTTTTGTGTTGAATGGAGTTTTGCAAAATGCGAGCGTGCTTTCTAGGTTTGCAGGCCGCGAGCATAGAGGAGAAGAAAGAAATGAAATGACATTAGAAATCTTTTTTTTAATTATAGCAAGTCATAACGCGAGTGTGTTATAACGCGCTCACGTTATGACTTAATTTTTTTAAAAATTAATTTGGCCACTTTCTGGCCCCTCATCTTTTTGCACTTACCCATCATACCATGACTACATCAGCCATTATGTATCATGATTATAGCATCACATTAGTTTTCTTTTTCTAGGGGCAACCCCTTGTTGCAATGTACCTTTTGGGATCACATATCATGTTGGAATGTGATTCTAGAAAACTCTCATGCCTATTTTGAATTATAGTCTACCTTAAAGCAATTGCTCTTTGAGGAACTAAGAAATCACTTTAAGGTGGGGACATACATTGTGCTATGCTTTCTTTTGATTATATACTTGTTGATAAATATTTGACATGGAACTCACCTAGTGACTTGGTGGTCCTCACTGGGTGAAAGTTGAGAGTTGTGTCCCACTTTCAGCTAATTAAATAGTTTCTATAGAAGGGGTTCCACTCAGAACCACATAACACTTATGTGGCATTGCATAGCATGAATAGTTTCAGGAAAAATATTTTCACCCAAATTTTACAAACATATAAAGGTCGATTTGAATTTTAAAAAAATGTGTTTATTTACATTGAAGGTTTTGGGTGAGAAAGTTTCTCCTAGAACCTTTTCGAGCGATACAATCTTGCCTACAACTATCAATGTGGCATCCCATGTGGCAGCCAACCCCCCCATTTACAACAAATTGAACAAAACTTTAAGTTCAACTATAAATGTCTCCAACCAAAGGGCATTTTCATGAAAATTTGAAAATACCCTTTGGTAGATGTCAGAGTCTAGATCTTAGAAATATAATTTTTTTATATTTTGATAAGTTATATTAAGATTTTTAAAAAAATTATTGCAAGTAGGTTATTATAATTAGACATGCAGATGATTAGAAATTAAAAATAAATAGGCAAAACATATTAAAAAAATTGAAAAATATATAGTTCACTAGAGGAGAAAATCCTCTCCAAGAGGGTATTTTTAAAACAAAAATTATATATTGTAAAAAAGTTGACATCCCATAGAAATTACTATGTTCTGATTAAAATTGACTTTAAAAAATAAAATAAAAAATATTTATCAAAAATTAAATTATCTTTTTCCATGCATTAGATATTTGAGTTGGCTAATTAGGAAAAATAAATTAAAGAAAAAAAAATTGCTATATTTTCCTTGATGTCCCATTGATGTCACATTTTTTGAAAAATATCAGCATTTAAAATTCATCAATTAAATTTATAAAAAAAATCTAGTTATTTTTAAAAAAATTAAAAACTTTAAGCATAAACTACATTAAATATTCTACATTTCATTAGTTTATGTCATTTTAAAATTGAAAACATACATATGACTTTTTTGACGTTTAAGTTGGAAAAATATATTTGTGTTGGTTGCTCCCTTTATAAAAGTGTGATATAGTTCTGAACTTTCACCCCACTATCTTGTGATGTTTTTATTTTGTTGTTGGTTTATGAGCCACCTAGTATAATGAAGCTTTCTAGCTCATGTCCTTCATGTGACTTGTCATGGTTACCGAGTAATTTGGCGGTCCTTACCAGTTTGTGATCAATGAGAGCACTTCTCTTCACATGACCCGTAGCGACAGAGCAAGCTAGTGTCAGAGTCATGTTTGTTTGTGTAATATATAGTTTGAACTTATATTCTCTTAATGATTCCATGTGTTTTGTGTGTTTTTATCATGTCTTTCATGCATATTCCATGTATACTTATGCCTTATTTGTATGCTTTGTGTCAAGTGTGTATGTATTGTGTATGGCATGTATTACCTTTGTGTATTGCGTTTCTCTCACATGTATTCCTTATCTATGTTTGTAGTACTTCATGTATGTGTGAATTATGTTACAATGTCTTGTGTGTTTGTAACCTTAGGATCCTAAGCTTGGGGACTACTATAGGATCAACAACTTGGTGGAATTATTTGGGCTTCTATGTTTTCATGTTGGAAATTTGTCATCTCCTTACTTTCTAGTGTGTGTTCAAACATAAGTTCGTACCCACTCTAATGTGGGGGCTAAATGTTATGGAATAAAATGTATACCCTTGCTAATCAGGGCCTATTTTGATAAATTTTTGAACATTAAATGATTAAATCTCGATCCAAATGAATAAACCCAACAAAATAAACTTAGAACTAGTCTAAGCTCACCTTAAAATGTACTCTCTAGAGTTTGTGGGGCTAAAGGATGAAGGTGCCTAGCACCTTGGTCCTAGATATTAGCCTGAACCCTATTTTTGTGGTGTCAACTTAGAACACCTCCTTGGCTTATCCCAGTTAGCACCATTTACTTTTATTCATTGTTTGTGAGCGGGAATACATATATAAAGGAGTTTTGTTATTCATTTATCACCTAGATGACCACTTGGTTGTGAAGGGAATGTGTGAATTGCTTTGATGAATTGATCTCCTATGGTCAAGTGTTCTTCATGGTTGGAAAAGATCTTAGTGTGGATGTTATGATGCTTATTTGTATGTCTTGAAGGAAGTTCAAGCCTTCATATTCTATCTCCTTGTTGGTGCATGGTCTTGAGCCACCTAATCCAACTAGGGTTTCATATCTTGTGGTAATATTTATCATTTACTTTCATTCTTTCATCATTTATTGCAGATCTTGCCTCTGCCTTCCTAGGGCATCCACTCTTGGATCTCTAGTCATTAATGTAGTAGAGGTGGAAACACCAACATAGGTTTTGACTAAGGCAAGCCCTTAAACACAACAAAACCCTTTTCCCTTCTTGTTTGTGTGTAAGTTACATCTAGAAGAATTAGACAAAGACAAGCTACAGAAGATCTAGAATTGAAGATTCTACAAAACCCTAATTTGGGTCTAGGGCACCCAGTGCCTTGGTATTTCTATATTCTTGAACTCAAGATATAATTCTCCTCTGTCTCATGATCTCTATTGTACTATCAAAATCTCTATATCTATTTTTGACAGTCATTTATTGGTCAATCTTGCATAATTAGGGTTTAGGTTTTACCCTAGCTTAGTTGGTTAAATTTGGTTTACACTCCCTTATACAACAAAGGGATGAAATCCTTGTAGTTTAGCTCTCCTTCACAAGGTAAAAGCTAAACTATATTTATGTTCCAATGTTGATAGAAGAGGGTTTGACCTAGTTTAACCTTTTAGGCTAAGTCTCCCTTTTCTGTCTAACACACATAACCACGAATATTAATGGAATGTTTGTCTCCTATAAAACTACCATGATACCACAGATAATACTTTAAGGAACCTTGCAAATATTTGAAGACTCTCTTAACTGCATCCCAATGAATCTGTCTAGGATTAGGCATAAACTTACTGAGAACTTCCATTGCTTGGGTAATGTCTCATCTAATACAGACAATAGAATATGTATTAAACATTCAACTATACTCTAGAAAGGCACCTTTCTCATGTTTTCCATCTTAGAAGGAGATATATGACATTGTAAAACATATAATTTCATTCCCAAAGTCACAAGGACACACAATGGTCTAGAATTTTGTATGTTAAACCTCTACAAAATTGAATTTGCATACTTAGTCTAGCTAAGCCATAGTTTTCTACTCTCTCTATCTATTGTTATTTTTATCCCAAGAATATGGTTTTTACACCTAAATCCCTCATTTCAAATCTATTAACAAATTGAGGTTTTAATTTTGAACTTAATCATTTTCTCTTTCCAATAATCATCAACATATAATACAATAGTTAGGAAATTATTACCATCAAATTTAATATAGACACAATGATCTAATTTAGAATGCTCAAATCTCAAACTTAACACATATGTATCAAACTTGTCGTACCACATCGTACAACATTGCTTGAGGCCATACAAAGATTTATTTAATTTACAAACCAAATTTTTATTACCTTTCACCATGAAGTTCTCTAGCCATGTCATGGAAATCTCTTCCTCCAAATCACATGAAAGAAAGTAGTTTTGTCAGATGTTGTATTTGCAACTACCCTTATAGACATGTATGCAACTTGTGTGCAAGCATAGACAATGCACATGAACTGTTTGACATGATGCCTCAAATGAATGTTGTCTCATGGAATGCGCAAAATGGATTTTTGATAAGGCTTGAAAGAAACTAAGTTCAAGAAAATGCAATTAGTGGGTGTCAATCCAAATTCCACAACCTTAAATATCCAACATCATCCTTGCCTATGCCAAAATGGGATCTTCAGAACAAGGTGTGGAAAACCATCATAGCATAAAGGATATTGGAATTTTGTCAAATGTTTTATTTGTAGCTGACCTTGTACACATGAATGCAAAGTGGGGAAGCATAGACAAGGCATGTGAACATTTTAGCATGACACCTCAAAAATGATTACATGATATGCAGAAAATGGATTTTTTGAAAAGGCTTTAGAAACTTTCAAGCAAATGCAATTGGAACTTGTAAAACAAAATTCCATAACCTTTGCAATAATCCTCCCTACTTGTGCCAAATTAGGATATTTCGAACATGGTATGGACAACCATGAAAAAATAAAGTATATAGGAATTTTGTCAGATGTTGTATTTGCAACTGCCCTTGTAGACATGAATGCAACTTGTGTGGAAGCATAGACAATGTACATGAACTATTTGACATGATGCCTCAAAGGAATGTTGTCTCATGGAATGAAATGATTGCAAGATATGCACAAAGTGTATTTTTGATAAGGCTTGAAAGAAACTTTCAAGAAAATGCAATTGGTGTTTGTCAAGCCAAATTGCACAAGCTCATCCAACATCCTCCTTGCCTATGCCAAAATGGGATCTTTGAAATACGGTGTGGACAACCATCAAAGCATAAAGGATATAGGAATTTTGTCAAATGTTGTATTTGCAGCTACCCTTGTAGACATGTATACAAAGTGTGGAAGCATAGACAAGGCATGTGAATAGTTTGACATGACACCGCAAAGAGATGCCATCTCATGGAATGCAATGATTGCAAGATATGCACAAAATTGATTTTTTGGAAAGGCTTTAGAAACATCCAAGAAAATGCAATTGGAATGTGTAAAACCAAATTCCATAACCTTTGCAAGCATCCTCCCTACTTGTGCCAAATTAGGATCTTTTGAGCAGGGTATGGATAGCCATGAAAGAATAAAGGATATAGGAATTTTGTCAGATGTTGTTGTTGCAAGTATGAGGTGAACCAGTGTTGTCATTGATGTCAACATACTCATATTACATTGACAAGAAGGATTGGATGAGCTGTGTGTTGAGGATATTGAGAAAATTACCCTCAGTCAGGAACAATGAAGAACAGTGATGAGAAGAAGGCAAATATATTGGATAGGTTGAAAACCGGAGGATGTGGATTAAAGGGTTTTCAGATATGAGTCCTGAGATGCTTCAGTCAAGTTTTCAGAGGTCCGCATGAAGACCTGAAGAAGTTATGGCTGTCTGTGTGGAACCGGTTCCGGTAAGTGCTTAGAGGTGACAGAGGATCACAGAAAGATCCGGTGAGGTCTAGAATTGTACAATCCTAATCTGCGGATTGGAAAGAGTATTTGGGATGTCCTTGTGATGTGCCATCTCGAGTTGTGTATGATTTGGAGGTCCGAAAGTACCTCTTGCATTATGACAGTGGCGACAGACTGTGTTCTTGAAGTTCTGGATAAGGAGGATAAGAGATTTCAGTAAGTAAAGGAAATGCAGACGTACCTGGTCATTCAGACAGGCTTGTGAAGTTTTCTAGATCATGTTGAGGTTGTGTTGTTGATCCGCATTGATAGTAGAGCCCAGAATTGAAGTTATTCTTCCGGATGAAGTTCTTGCTCTGTTTAGCCGACCGGATGAGTTGTTCATCCTACGAATGTTCTTGTGGTGGCCGACCGGATGTGTTATTCATCTTGCGGATACTCTTATGATTGTTTGCTGACTTAGATGTTTGATTCTAAGTCGATGTATTGTATAAATAACGGTCTGTGAGTTCATTTCGAGGTGAGGTGTGTGTGGATGAGTGTGGCATAGCGAAGAGAAGTGCGAAAGGTAGAACAGAGGTTTTTGGGCTTAATTGGAACTGATTCGGACATGGTAGAGATGTCATTCTCCAGTTTAAGACTATGATTTTTATCACTTTGTAGACAGTGTGTCTCCTTGTAGGCAGTGGGCCTCTTTGTGAGCAGTGTGCTCGGGCAGTGAGCCCTAATTAGCATGTGCCATTCATTTTTCTTTATTCTTCTAACAGAGAATAATTCTTGGGTTAATCACCCCGTGGTTTTTCCCTTAACCGGGTTTTCCACGTCAAAATCTTGGTGTTCAATGTGTTGATACTCATCTGCTCTTGTGTTTATGTATTATGCTTTCATGGATGATTAATTGATATGCTGCTAACTAACAACAAAGAATCAAGTGTTGAAAGAATAAGAAGTTTTATACAACTGATTCACCCCCCCCTCTCAGTTGTATGCCCTAGATCGAACAATTGGTATCAGAGCTAAGTTCCTCTGATAGGAGCTTAACCGCTTGAGGAGATCCAGGATGTCATCATACAAGAAGGATAGTCTGAAGTTCGATGGAACCAACTTCACTCTCTGGAAAGGTCGCATGAAGTGTCACTTGGAATGTATGGGAAAAGCATATTTGGCTATGGTTTCAAAACCATATGTACCTCCACAAGGTGGTCTGACAACTCTGAATGAAATCACAGAAGCTGAAAACAATCTGCGAACCAAGGAAGCTCTTCTAAGCGCATTGAATGACTCAGATCTCTCGAATGTTATTGACCTACCAACTGCATATGAGATCCTGACTAAACTGGAACTTCTGTATGAAGGAGATGAGTTTGTCAAAAGTGCAAGGTTGCAAAGTCTGAAAGGGAAATTTGAAAGATTGAAAATGAGAGATGATGAAAACATCACTACCTTTATGCCAAGAGTGAATGAGCTGGTATGTGGAATCAGAAATGCTGGTGGAACCTTAGATGAAAATGAGATTGTCTGCAAAATCCTAAGATCCCTTCCTGCTGCCTACAAAATCAAGGTTGCTGCCATTGATGAATTCAAAGCCCACACAACTGTCACAAGAGAACAACTGGCTGGCAAACTAGCTGCATTTGAAATGACCGAGTTTGGAGATGATCCTCCCAAGACTGAATCTGCTTTCAAAGCCAGTGCCTATGTGAAAGGCAAACAGAGATTTGATCCGGGAGAAAACTCATCAAGGAAAATGTCATGGTATGATCAAGCAAGAAGAGACATGGAAGAAGAAGAAGCAGAAACAGCTCAACTTGAAGCCCTCATTGCAAAGAGACTGCCAAGAGGATCCGGTAAGTATGAAGGAAAACTACCCTTTAAGTGTTTCAACTGCAATAAGATTGGTCATTTTGCTTCAAGATGTCCGGAAAGATCTGCAAGGTCTAATACTAACAGACAAAGGTTTCAAAAGAATTGCTATTATGTTCACGAAGAAGATGACAATGAAGGAGTAACAGATGATGAATCAGAACTAGGAAGCAAATCCGGAAATGAGTGGGTGTTTATTGCCATCAAGGAAGAAGATTCAATACTCTCTGAATCTGTCAATCACAAAGTTGTTGAAAAAGCTTTGGCTGCTCAAGTGGAAGAAAAGGATGATTGGGTTATTGACAGTGGATGTTCTCACCATATGACTGGTGACAAGAATAAGTTCTTGAATTTGGAAAGGTATGAAGGAGGAATGGTAAAGTTTGGTGACAATTCTGCTGGCAGAATAAGAGGCAGGGGAACTATTTCCTTCGATGGAAAGAGCAAAACAGGTAACGTACTGTATGTTGAAGGATTGAAGCACAATCTTCTTAGTGTTGGTCAGTTGGTGGACAAAGGCTATGATCTCCGGTTCAAAAATGGAAAATGCAGAATCTTTACAAACTCCGGAACTGAGATTGCATTCGGTACTCAGACAAAAGGTAATATCTTTCATCTGGTTGGTTCAAATAAAAGTTGTTTGTTTGCTCAAATTGATCAGAGTTGGTTATGGCATAGAAGAATGTGCCATGTAAATTTTGATAGCATCATCAAGATAAGCAATACTCAGGCCGTAAGAGATCTTCCAAAATTGATGAAACCTACAAATAGTTTGTGCAAAGAATGTCAGCTAGGTAAACAAAGCAGAGTCTCTTTCAAAAGCAAAGATCAGTCTTCTACCGGATTGTTGGAATTAGTACATACTGATCTCTGTGGTCCGACAAGAATCAAGAGTCTGCAAGGTGATAGATATTTCATGTTGTTAATTGATGATCATTCCCGGATGATGTGGGTTACCTTTCTAAAAGAAAAATCAGAAGCATTTGAGAAGTTCAAGATCTTCAAAGCTATGGTAGAGAATCAAACCGGATTGAAACTAAAGTGTCTAAGGTCTGATAGATGTGGTGAATTTATATCTGGTGAGTTCATTGATTTTTGTGAGAAGCAGGGTATAAGGAGACAACTGTCTGCTCCTAGGACTCCACAGCAGAATGGAGTGGTTGAGAGAAAGAACCGGACCATTCAGGAAGCTGCCAGGACAATGATGTTGGAAGCAAATGTTCCTCAAATGTTTTGGAAGGAAGCTATCAGCACTGCAGTCTACACTCTCAATCGAGTTCAAATCAGAAACAACACCGGTAAGACCCCCTATGAACTCTGGTTTGGCATCACTCCTACTATGAAATATTTCAGAGTATTTGGTAGCAAGTGTTATATTAAAAGAGATGAAGATCTAGGAAAGTTTGATGCTAGAAGTGATGAAGGAATTTTCTTGGGTTACTCCACTCAAAGCAAAGCATACCGATGTTACAATAAGAGATTGAGGAAGATGATAGAAAGCACCAATGTGAAAGTTGATGAAGGAATTGAGAAGCCTTCAAGATTTTATGAGTTTGATGAAGATGACCAAGACAGTGTTCAAGGACCTCAATCCTCTCCGGTGAGACAGAGTCAGCCTGATCCGGTAAATCAGGAAGAAGAGATAGGTTTGAATGAGCCTGATCAAGAAGCAGCAGTGCAGGATACTCCCAAAATTCCAAGGTATGTAAGACTGAACCACTCTGAAGATCAGATCATAGGTGACAAAAGCAAAGGTGTACAAACTAGAAGGAATGTTGCTCAAAATCAGGATGAATGTTGTCTGATTTCAAAGATTGAACCTAAAACAATAAATGAAGCCTGCAATGATGAAAACTGGACCAAAGCAATGGAAGATGAATTGATGCAAATTGAGAAAAATCATACTTGGGATCTTGTTCCCAGACCTAGAGACAGGAATGTAATTGGAACCAAGTGGGTCTTCCAGAACAAACTAAATGAAGCTGGTGAAGTAATCAGAAACAAAGCTAGATTGGTCTGCAAAGGCTACTCTCAAATAGAAGGAATTGACTTTGAAGAGACTTTTGCTCCGGTGGCAAGAATTGAAGCAGTCAGATTACTTCTTGCATTTGCTGCCTTCAAAGACTTCAAGGTATATCAGATGGATGTCAAGTCTGCCTTCCTAAATGGTGATCTGGAAGAAGAAGTCTACATTGAACAACCGGATGGATTTCAATTGTCTGATAATGATGATATGGTCTGCAAGTTGAAGAAAGCTTTGTATGGATTGAAGCAAGCCCCAAGAGCATGGTATGAAAGGTTGGATAAGCATCTTGTGCAGATTGGATTCAACAAAGGTACTGCTGACAGTAACTTATATTTCAAAATTGATCATGAAAACATATTGATTGTTGAAGTGTTTGTGGATGATATCATTTTTGGAGGAAGAGATAGTATGTGCAAAACTTTTGCAAATCAGATGAAAAGTGAGTTTGAAATGTCTATGCTTGGTGAAATGAATTTCTTCTTGGGTCTGCAAATTACTCAAACAAAAGAAGGGATCTTCATTTCTCAGACCAAATATGTGAAAGAATTGTTAAGAAAATTTGGTATGGAAGACTCAAAACCTATGAACACTCCTATGGCAACCGGATGTAAGCTAAGCAAAGATGATGACTCTCCAAAGGCAGATCAGACAAAATATAGATCAATGATTGGTGGATTGTTGTATCTCACTCAAACTAGACCAGATATAATGCAGGCTGTTGGTCTTGTGGCAAGATTCCAGGCTGATCCTAGAGAATCTCATGTTATGACAATCAAAAGAATTTTTAGGTACTTGAAAGGAACAGTTGAGTATGGTCTATGGTACCCTAGAGATCCAGATTTCTCTCTTCATGCTTACACAGATGCAGATTGGGCAGGAGATGTGGATGACCGGAAGAGCACTAGTGGTGGAGCATTCTTTTTGGGGAAGAGATTGGTTTCTTGGCTAAGCAAGAAACAAGATGCAATATCTTTGTCTACAACTGAAGCAGAATACATTGCAGCAGCAGGTAGTTGCACTCAAATCTTATGGATGAAGCAGATGCTAAGAGACATCAAAGTTGAATATGAGGATCCTATCACAATTTTCTGTGATAATTCAAGTGCAATTAATATTTCTAAGAATCCGGTATTGCACTCTAAGACTAAGCACATATCTATCAAATTTCACTTTTTGAGAGAACAAGTAAACAAGGAAGAAGTCAGATTGGAGTATGTTCCCTCCAAGGATCAGATTGCAGATATCTTTACAAAACCTCTTCCCAAGGACTCTTTTGAATATCTCTGGGAGAAGTTAGGGGTCATGGCCCCTCCGGTGATAAACTAAGATGCACTGATGTGCATCAGTCTGATGGATATCACAGTCATATCTTGTGATCCGGATTGATGATGGGGAGCTGCTACTAAGGGGGAGCAGCTGGTATGATTCTGATGTATTAGAATTGCAAGTATGAGCCCTTTGCCATTGATGTCAAAGGGGGAGAGAAGACATGTGAAAAACAAGTGGTTAATGATCAAAGGGGGAGAAAAGACATGTAAAAAGTTGTTGTTGATAGGGGGAGCTGTGACAGAAAGGAGAAGTTCTTGTCTTGATGGTTTTTCACATCATATGTTGCCATCAATGACAAAGGGGGAGATTGTTGCAAGTATGAGGTGAACCAGTGTTGTCATTGATGTCAACATACTCATATTACATTGACAAGAAGGATTGGATGAGCTGTGTGTTGAGGATATTGAGAAAATTACCCTCAGTCAGGAACAGTGAAGAACAGTGATGAGAAGAAGGCAAATATATTGGATAGGTTGAAAACTGGAGGATGCGGATTAAAGGGTTTTCAGATATGAGTCCTGAGATGCTTTAGTCAAGTTTTCAGAGGTCCGCATGAAGACCTGAAGAAGTTATGGCTGTCTGTGTGGAACCAGTTCCGGCAAGTGCTTAGAGGTGACAGAGGATCACAGAAAGATCCGGTGAGGTCCGGAATTGTACAATCCTAATCTGCGGATTGGAAAGAGTATTTGGGATGTCCTTGTGATGTGCCATCTCGAGTTGTGTATGATTTGGAGGTCTGGAAGTACCTCTTGCATTATGACAGTGGCGACAGACTGTGTTCTTGAAGTTCCAGATAAGGAGGATAAGAGATTTCAGTAAGTAAAGGAAATGCGGACGTACCTGGTCATTCAGACAGGCTTGTGAAGTTTTCTGGATCGTGTTGAGGTTGTGTTGTTGATCCGCATTGATAGTAGAGCCCGAAATTGAAGTTATTCTTCCGGATGAAGTTCTTGCTCTGTTTAGCCGACCGGATAAGTTGTTCATCCTACGAATGTTCTTGTGGTGGCCGACCGGATGTGTTATTCATCTTGCAGATACTCTTATGATTGTTTGCCGACTTAGATGTTTGATCCTAAGTCGATGTCTTGTATAAATAACGGTCTGTGAGTTCATTTCGAGGTGAGGTGTGTGTGGATGAGTGTGGCATAGTGAAGAGAAGTGCGAAAGGCAGAACAGAGGTTTTTGGGCTTAATTGGAACTGATCCAGACATGGTAGAGATGTCATTCTCCAGTTCAAGACTGTGATTTTTATCACTTTGTAGACAGTGTGTCTCCTTGTAGGCAGTGGGCCTCTTTGTGAGCAGTGTGCTCGGGCAGTGAGCCCTAATTGGCATGTGCCATTCATTTTTCTTTATTCTTCTAACAGAGAATAATTCTTGGGTTAATCACCCCGTGGTTTTTCCCTTAACTGGGTTTTCCACGTCAAAATCTTGGTGTTCAATGTGTTGATACTCATCTGCTCTTGTGTTTATGTATTATGCTTTCATGGATGATTAATTGATATGCTGCTAACTAACAACAAAGAATCAAGTGTTGAAAGAACAAGAAGTTTTATACAACTGATTCACCCCCCCCCCTCTCAGTTGTATGCCCTAGATCCAATAGTTGTATTTGAAACTTCCCTTGTAGACATGTATGTAACTTGTGTAGAAGCATAGACAATGCACGTGAACTATTTCACATGATGCCTTAAAGAAATGTTGTCACATGGAATGTAATGTTTGCAAGATATGCACAAAATGGATTTTTTGATAAGGCTTTAAAGAAACTTTCAACAAAATGCAATTGACACGTGTCAAGCCAAATTCCACAACCTTATCCAACATCCTCCTTGCCTATACCAAATGGGATCATTGGAACAGGGTGTGGACAACCATCAAAGCATTTAAAGGATATAGGAATTTTTTCAAATGTTTTATTTGTAGTTGCCCTTGTAGACATGTATGCAACGTGTGGAAGCATAGACAAGGCGCATGAACTATTTGACATGATGCCTCAAAGAGATGAAGTCTCATGGAATGCAATGATTGCAAGATATGCACAAAAGGTATTTTGCAAGGATGCTGTCAACATATATATATATAATGTCATGAAAATATACATAATCTCATATACACATAATGTCATGAAAATAACATATAGTGTATATATGTCTATTTGATGTCCTCTCTTGAACTCTCGGTCCTCCGTGTGAAGGCCAAGTATGCCAAAAAACCTACCAAGAAGCCTATACTGCTTCACTAGGGTCTCATTCATCGGCTCTATCATTTCCATTTGGCCTTAAGTCTATCAAACCCTATTCCCCTGGTTGTTGATTCCCCTGAAGGTAATCCCTCTACCTTTGAGAAGCCTCTTGATTCTACCCCTTCTAGTTTGCCTACTAAAGATGCTTCCATGTCTGATATCCTAGAAGTAACCACTGCTGAGGGTTTTCAAACCCCTCCCCCCAAAGGAAAGAAATGGAAGCTAGGGGATAAGGAAATTACTATGATCACTAATTTAGAGGGTGGCACTAGGACCCATAAAACTCCAAAAAGTGGTGATGAGGGTCCCTCTAAAAAGGTTGAAACTAAGTCTGTTAAAATTGTGAGCACTTTTTCTATTGTGAGGTGTTTTGGAAGAATCATGAGCAGTCCTGCCCCCAAAACTAAGTTGATTGAGTACTCCGAGAGTAGCTCTGATTCTACCACTTAGGAAGGTGAGAAGATGTCTAAGGGGGATTACTCAGAGGTGCAGGGTTTTGACTCTGAAGAGACTGAGAGACTTGAAGAGAAAGAGACTCAGGAATTTCACTCTGAGGACATTGGTAATGATTTAGTTCATGTTGACTAGAAACAACCTCAAGAAGGAAAGATGTCTGTGGAGGAGGAGGAAGATATCAGACAAGTGGAGGAGATCTCAATTTTGAGGAACCATGTGGATCTTCTAGAAAAAAGGGTTTCCATCTTTGGCTGCCTCTTAAACATCATGCTTTGCCACCCAGCTTTGTTTAACTTGACTCGATTGCAGGAATTGGAGGTTTTTACATAGGGTGTTGATGAGGAGAAAGCTAAAGCTTTAGATAATATTTATAAGTTTCTTGCTGAAGGCTGGGAGGATGTTCCCAATTAGCCTTGTTTTTTTGTTCTTTTTTTGTTTGCTGTCAGACTACTAGTTCTTACCATATGCTATTTTTTGGCAATTTTTGTTGTCT
Source organism: Cunninghamia lanceolata (assembly GCA_027924645.1). Taxonomy (NCBI): domain Eukaryota; kingdom Viridiplantae; phylum Streptophyta; class Pinopsida; order Cupressales; family Cupressaceae; genus Cunninghamia; species Cunninghamia lanceolata. The sequence continues at coordinate 1,036,742 of BSBN01000246.1, forward strand.
TTGCTGATAGTGGCTCTTTTTGTTTGTGAGCCTTTTTTGGCCCTATTGTGGGTTGTTTTGTAAGGGTTCGGCCCCTAGTTTTTTCGCCTTATATTATCAAAAACATATAGTGTATATATCAAACCATATATGCATGTATAAATAAATCCATATGGGGATATACAATCATATACATTGATAACATACAAAAGTATGTTTACAAATCCAAATAGGCATATGTAACAAAATGTCCCAAAATCAAATCTCCTATGGATTGCTATCAAATAATTGATGGCTCTTGCTAGGCCATGAAGATGGTGAACCAGTCAATGGCTCATCCTCTATCGCCCATCGACTAGACCTCCTTGATAGATATTTTTGATATTCTACCTGTTAATATAGTCAAACAATATCCACATTTATATAGAAAATATTCAAAATATATAACATGACATAAGTAATCAATCACTTACTACCAACTAGTGATGCCTCTCAATCATTTTTTATCTCTTTTCTTCTATATCTAGATGGTAGGAGTTGTGACGTCCTATGAGAAGCATGAAGAAGCAAATTTAAATAAACATGAGTATCATTTATGTACATTAAATGATGTGAGATAAAACAAGAAATACAAAATAAAATTTACATGTTACTGGCTCATACCTTAGTCAAAGCATTTGTAGACAAAAAAACTGTAACAATGCCCACCTCCACTAACTGAAGTAGATGAGGACTCTACATATTCAACATCTAAAAATAGAGTTCAAGGTTATTTGAGAAAATACATACATAACATTATTTAAATGCATAATGATTAGAAATGATAAAATTTACCTCAGTGAAAGTGGCTTGGCCTGGGGACCAAGGAAATCATCCTAATGGTGATGCTCCAAAATCCACCTGTTTATCATGAAATTATAACTAAATAAGATTACTATTGATATAAGACAAAAAATTTACATGTACTATATTTACAATCTTGTCATAAATTACATACCTATTGACTGGACCTCCTCTCATAACCCTGCACTAGATGACTTATAGATGTAGGATGAATACTTTGACCTTGTAATTTCATAGTCCAGACAATTACATACATTAATTTTGACTTATAATATCTACTCATATAATTAATTATAGATTTCAAATACAAATATATTAAATTGTAGAACCTTGTAAAAGATTACCTAGGAGTCAATACCAAATGTATGCTATAAGAGGTCATCTATGAGAACAATATTATCTAATATGGATGTGTCCATAATTTATTGTTGCCCTTGCATCACATCGTCCTAATGCTCTAGAATGTCTACATCCTAAGTAGCATCCTAGGTCCCAAAATCACACAATTCCCCACATGACCTACAAAGATGGGGTGGACCGATGATGCATATTGCTCTCACCCTTTCTAGCCTATGAAAGATCACCACCATACTATGCTAAAGTCTAGGTGAGGAAACTCAGGGAATCTAGTGTCTCCACCTCAACACTCTCCTTCAAAGTCAAAGGGAGTGAGACATGTTGTGGCCTCATAATGGGTCTCAGTGGATGGTTATGGGCATGATGTGCACCCTCTCTATCATGTCTAAAGCCACCACCTCTACTCTAGAACTCCTATATGTCAAAGTAGTTTGGGATCTCCTTGAGGACAAACTCACAATATAATTTCCTAAAAAATATTAGGGGACCTCATTATTATTACAAAGGAGTTCATCAAAAGCCATGTACCATCTATCCCAAAAGTTTTGGGATATTTCTTCATTCACACACCAATGAATTGGGAATCATTTGCAACTCCCATGTAATGGTTGCTGTGTTCTAGAATTGATGAAAAGTGCACATAGATCACCTTTGGAAATTTTCTTATCTTTGACTTGTTTCTATGATAATTTATTGGCATAGAATTACTGACACTCCTTCATATAGTCCTTCCAATCAGTGATTTTCTTTGTAACTGAGTTGATATGAGAAATAATTGACTCTAGTGAAGTGGCAAGGGTTCTCTTCTGATTGTTTATTGTATTCAGATATTTCAATCTTTCAAATAAGGATTGAATTTGGTTTTTTGTTCTATTTGGCTTCTATAATTTTCTTGGGTGTCATGTGGAGGGTGAGGACATGAAGGTAGAGTTTGAGGGTTTTGAGATTGCTCTTCCACAAGAATTTCAACATCTGGATTAGAGTTTTGCAATGGTTCATTAAATGAAAAATTAAAAAGAAAAATTCAATTAAAATAATGAAAAATACTTCATTTTGTTTTGAAATGAAGAAAATTGCTAAAACCCTATCTTCTTTAGTTGCTCGACTTTGTTTCCCTCATCCACAGCAGGATTGATGACATGGCATTATGTTCAATGGTTTTCTCCTTTGAATCTTTCAACACGCGCTCGCATTAAAGCCCTAGTCACATTTTTGGGAGAAATAGGAAAAATGGAAATGAAAAACACAGGTTGTGGGACTATTTTTTTTACTTTATTTTGTAGGAAATAATGTGATTGTATTATAACGTGATCACATTTATGTTGGACTAGTAATAAAAAAGTGGGGTGGCCACTTTTTGGCCCCCCATCTTCATGCACATGCCCTACTCCAATACGATGCTATTACTACATTCCCTAATTAACAAAAGTCAAAGTGGAAAAGGCAATGGAAAACCAAGATAATCTATCAAATAACTATATAGAAGAATTTGAGACTAATTTTCCAATACCTTACAATGTCAAATAATCCTAAAGTATTTATAGATTTATTACCTTACAATGTCCAATAATCCTAAAGTATATATAGGTTTCTTGAAGTTAGAAAATAATATGTTCTTAACTAAGTTTTCCATATTCATTTTTCATTCATAACAATAATTAATGCTTAGGTATTCCAAGGTGAAAACTATTTAATTCTTAAATAATTTTTTAATCTAACAACTACTTTAAACTCTTTGGCAATGCATCTCCATTTAATTTTGGTGTAAAGGTACTCCAAGATGATAAATTGGATTTATAGTTCTTAGGTATATGGTTAGGAAGTTCCTTATGAGTAATGGCTAATAATTGATATTCCATTAAGGGATGAGTACCTGCACCACTGAAATATGATTTGATTTTTGAAATTGTTTATAATCTTTTAAATGACAAATAATATCAACTTCCAAGGAATTTAATATTATTATTTAAAATTTAATTCACTTTTGTTCTCTATTATATCTAGTTAATGCTTTGTTTTATTGCCCATGAGAGAATATTTAATGAATCAAAACCAGATTCAAATTTACTTGATTTTATCTCTTGCAATCATATTAATAATAACTACATATGTGATTTGATGAAAAGGAAATAATTTATCTAATTCAATTTATTATTTATCAGTATTCTCTTGTATAAAGTTCTTCATTTCAGTTTCTTATATAAACTATGCATTGATATTAATTGTTTGGTATATGTGAGGATCCTAAGAATAAAAAGTAGGAATTTTCATAAAAATCAAGGAAAACATTGTGCTTAGGTTCCAAGTGGCCTCACCTAGTTAAACTACTTCATTACGTGATGATACACAGTCAAGGTTTGCAGGATGTGAAAACACTTAGTTTAATCCAATTGAAATGTATTTTAGTCCTAGAGGGAGCTTAGAAGAGAAGTCAAAAGATGTCACCAAAGGGAGTTGAGATGAATCTAGAGAATAAGGGCCAACATAAAATTTGCACTAGTCAAAGTGAAATTGAAGAATTTGTGTCTTGTGGAACACTTTTATTGATTGTTGATTATTATCAATTTTTTATTGTGTTGAAGAGTTATATTATTTATTGTTGGAATTGATTATTTTATTTCTTGAGTTTAACATATCTTTTATTGTAGCCAAAAATCCATGGTGTTTATTATTGCAATCTTTTGTTGATTTTTTTAATGTTAAAGTATTTTCAATATATATTTTTTTTAAACGCCTATAACATATATACCAATTGTTCTTAAATATTCTTGATTTAATTAATGTTGTTTTAAAATTTGAATTTGAAAGAATTTAAGAAAAACTTCACTATACACATAAATATGTAGATGAAATATATGATATATGTAGAACACTATTAATTAAAATATTTTTAAATATAACTACCATCATATTAATTATTTACAAAAACTGATTCTATAAAAAAGCACACACAAACTAGTTTGTATCATTACGAAATTCACAATAACAATAAAAACAATTAAATAAACTTTATATATTTAATGTTATAGTATTAATTCTTATATTAATTTAAATTCCCAATAAGCTTAAAATATAATTAAAACAGTGGTTCTCCATAAGAATCTCCACATATTATTCCATATATTAGCAATTCAGATGTTTCTCCCCTACCTATCCGATTGACTAAGGATAAAAATGCCTTGTATTTAATACTAAATTCTCTATAAATGCTCAGCTTTTTGCTTTCTCTATCTAATGTAGGGATAGACACTTGTCCAAGTCTAGAAAATGTAGGTGTCATCTGGACAGTTTAGGTGAAAATTTAAATGCATGTTATGTTGCTGAGTGGGAGGTAAGCAACTAAGTTAACTATCAGGTCTGTGCTCCTACGTCCCTTTTGTTAAATTGAAGGATAAAGGTAGTTGCGTTTAGCAACGTATGGTCGGTTGCGTGTGGTGGGATTCTTATGCTACTACTTCATTCCTGAACTAGATCATATCTGTTGTAATTTCGGGGACTTTTGAAATACAAGTTTCTGTATGTATAGCAACAGTATTTATTGTTATTGGGAGTATGTGCGTTAAGATTTAAACTGTTTTCTTTCTACGTTTTTAAATATCTTCAGATTATTATTATTTTTATTATTATTATTATTTTTTCAAATCCTGGTCTGTATTTGGAGTACATGTTTAAATTGATATTTTTTAAGTTGAGAGTTGAGAATTCAGGGATATCTATTCTGTTAAAGTTATTTGGGACACAATTTTAGTCTCATTTTTTATATCAAGAACTTTACTCTCAACAAAACTTAATCTCCAATTAACTCTTCAAAACAATTCAACTTCCCAAACAAACTAAAAGCCTTCAACTCTAAACCATATTTTAATCATTCAAATCAATGTCAAAATATATTATAGTTCTGCTCGGTGTGGTTGCAATAGACAGAACAATACTTATATATAACAGCACCCCTTGTACTTGACGTATTCTATATGTTCACTCATGCTTTTCATGTGGACTGTTTCAGTGTATGTGTGTTACCTAAATTAGTTAGGAGATCATCCAAATGTAACATTATCAATCCTTTACAAGTGCACAAAGCCGTCTTCTCATTCGAGCATACTGATTATATCAATCTTATAATTAACATCAGAAGCCCATTTGTGATGGCAGGGAGGCCGACCTGAGTATCACTGCTGTGATCGAGAGAAGGAGAAAAACAAAACAGAAAGGGAGAGAGAGTAGATTCAAACAAACAAATAGAAATCTGTATTGATGTATTCAAAAATTACATTCAAAACTTTACGAAACAAAATACAGAGCTGCTGCTCTGTTCCTACTATTCCATAAATGATTTGCCCCTTCTCTAGAGCTGTACACTACTGTTCCTTTCAGCACTGTTCACACGCTCTTTCCAGAGCTGTATGCTGAACTCCGGAGTTGCCTGGACTTCCCTCTTACTACTACAACCTGCATTTCTCTACTGCTCACAAAAACATTCCTTGGTTTGTTGTTGTATATTCTCCTCTCTCTGTATTCTTACATTTTTTATTTTTTTTTACTGTCATATTCTTTTTCCTCTCTTTTGTCTTTTATGTCTCACTCAAAAAACTAGTGCTCAGCAACGATTCAAAATCACCTATCTCATTTAATTCCTAGCCGGCAAGAACTGAAATGCAATAACTCCCTTTGATAGGGCGGTAGATAAGGATCCCCATAATTTCTAACGTGGGGGCAGGTGTAGTAAATGCTGACTAGACATTAAATCATTCCAACACTCCCCCTTAATTTGGAGTCACATTTGTCATTTTATAATTTTCTTTCTAGAGTTGATCCTCTGTAGTTGTCTTTCTAGGGTTGATCTCTAGCGCTGATCTGTAGCTGAATTGAGACTACCTTTCCGAAGCATCTCTAGAGCTTTTCTACCTATTTGGAGCACCTCCAAAGCTCACTTTTGGAGCTCACCTTTGGAGCTTTTCTTTCTCTCAGGAGCTCACTTCCAGAGTTGTTGTGTCTTTACAAAGTTGAACCTCTGAAGCTCTATTGTATCTTTGGAGTACCTCCAGAGATATCTCCTTTCTAAAGTTGCACACCTTTAGAGTTTTCTATGATGCCAAGCGTATCTCTTAGGCATTCAAAACAATCTTTTGACAATGCCTTCATAAAAATATTAGCAAGTTGCTACTCTGATTTGCAATATTGTAGGTCAATCTCTCCACAGTCTACCACCTCCCTAATGAAGTGATAACTGATCTAAATGTGCTTACTTCATTTGTAGAAAACTTAATTTTTTGTCAAGGCTATTAAGGAAATGTTATCACAATGTATGGTTGTACCATCTTCTTATTGCTCATTCAAGTCTGCAAGGATTCTTCTCAGCCAAATAGCTTGACATGTTTCTGCTATGGATCTAAAAAGAGAAAATGGGCTTTCTCTTGGATGCCTATGAATTGTGCTTGAACCTGTATGTAATACATATCCCAATGTGATCTTCCTATCATCTACATTACCTGCCTAATCACTATCTATGTAACTAGTCAGCTTAAACTCATTTGATGTAGTATACAAGATGCCACAACCTTTGGTGCCACTGACATGTCACATGATTATCTTTCTTGCTTGCTAGTGTATGTTCTTAGGTCTCTTCATGAACCCATAAATCATGCTTATTGCATACATCAAATCAAGCCTAGTAGATGTCAAGTACACGAGGCTTCCAACCATGCTTTTGTAGAGGGTTGGGTTCACTTCATTGCTTCTGTTCACTTTTCTTAATTTTAGACTTGTAGCTGTTTGTGTTGGGGTAGGCTTGTTCTACATTTTAAATCTCTTCAAAATCTGTGTGGTATAGTTAATTTGCGAAAGAAATATGCCATGCTCTGTTTGTTGGACCTAAATCCTTAGAAATATTTCGGCAGACCTAAGTATGTCATTTCAAACTCTCTTTTCATTATCTCTTTGAAATTAGTAATGAAGAGGTCATTCTTTCCTGTAAAAATTAGATCATATACATACAAAACAACAATCATAATCTCACCTTGGACTACTTTGGTGTAGAGTGTGGGCTCACTGCTACTTTCACTAAAGTTTTTACTTACTAGATATAAGTCTATTCCTCTGTACCATGCATGAGGTGCTTGTTTCACCCTATAGAAGGCTTTCTAGAGCCTATAGACTTTGTCTTCTTGACCTGGGACTTCAAAGCTAGGTGGTTGTTGTAAGGAAGCTAAGGTAGAAGAAAAACTTCATACACTAATCTTGAGAGGAGGATAATGAAAAACTTTACAAATCTTTAATAGTTACAAAAACTTAAATAAAAATAAACATAGATATCATGCATACCACAACACAGTGATTTACATGGGGAAAACCCTTTCGAGAGAAAACCCCAAACTCCAAAAGTTGCCCAATATATTATGCAGAAATCACAAAGATTATAATATACTTCCAAAGAAATATTCTCACGGGAGTATCACCACCAGAGATCTAGAGACAACCCGACCACTATTAGACTATCAAAATACATCCGTGCGATACCATAGCTGTAATTCAACACCCTCATAAAATAGGGTTACCTTCTAGGGCAAGACAAGCCAACAAAATATCTACCATTAAATCTAAAACCTAATAATGAATGGTCTGCACTTACAATATATCATTAATTTAATGTATGTCAGCGATTTAATAGTTTTTGTTAATAAAAAAATGTTAACACACATCCCACTCCACCCCATGCTCCCACTGTATATTACACCTATTCGTATAACTTGGAAATATATATAGATATATATACCCTATCAACAATAAACCTTATATAATTGTAAGGTTGAGACACATTTTCCCAACAAATCTCCCACTTGTCGAACACCTTGTAAGAGCAATGAGAGGGAGTAAACATATTCTCTTAATTGCTAGGGGCCAAAAGACCCATAATCTCTGAACACCATATGAACCTTTTTATGCACACATGCTTAGATAAAGAATCAACAACATTCATCAAAGTCTACCTTAACCAGCTTCACCTTGCCATCTTTGACCATATCTCTAACAAAATGATATTGTACATCAATGTGCTTTGTCTTGGCATGAAATCTCAAGTTCTTAGCTAGATAGATTGCACTCTGACTGTCACAATAAATTGTCACTGTACCTTATTTTATTCCAATATCTGAACACGGTCTCTTAAGCCAAATGGCTTCTTTGCAAGCATGAGTATCTTCCATATACTTAGATTTAGTAGTGGACAAAGAAACCATAGCTTGCTGCTTAGTTATCCAACTAATTGCACCACCAAATAAAGTAAAAACATAAGCACCAGCGGATCGTCTACTATCAATATCACCTTCCTAGTCTAAATCCACATAACTATGAATATAAAGGGAAATATCATCTTTAGTCAAATTACTATGATAACACGAGGAATACTCTGAGGTACCGCACAAATATCAGATAACTCTTTTAACTACATCCCAATGAACTCTAATAGGATTACACACATATCTAGAAAGAACTCCCACTACTTGGGCAATGTCTAGTCTAGTACAAACCATAGCATACATCAAACTTCCAACTACACTTTGGTAAGGCCCTCTACCCATCTCTTCCATATCTGATGGAGATGTTGGTCAATCTAAAATAGATAACTTTGTTCCAACTAAAAAGGGAAGACATAATGGTTTACAGTCCTGCATGTTAAACCTCTATAAAATTGAACTGACATACTTACTTTGGCCAAACCATAGCTTTTTGTTCACTCTATCTCTTCTAATTTCCATCACAAGAATGTGTCTAGATGCACCAAGGTCTTTCATTTCAAATTTAGCAGCAAGTTGAGATTTCACTTCTGAAATCATACCTTTCCCTTTCCCAATAAATAACATATCATCAACAAATAATGCAATAAACAAGAAATAATCACCATCAGTTTTATAATAAACACAATGATATGATTTAAAACACTCAAATCCCAAACTCAACACATATGGATCAAATTTTTGGTACCACAACATAAGACTTTGTTTTAGGCTATACAAAGATTTCTTCAATTTGCAAACCAAATTACCTTTACCTTTCACCACGTATTGCTCTGGTTGTGTCATATAAATATCCTCCTCCAAGTCACCATGAAGGAAAGTAGTTTTCACATCTGTTTTCTCAACCTCTAAATCATAAGCAACAACAATAGAAAGCAAAAATCTAATGGATGTCATTTTTGCAACAAGAGAAAATATCTCACCATAATCAACACCCTCAGCTTGAGAGTAACCTTACGCAACCAACTTTGCTTTGTACTTCTCAATACCTCCATTTGATCCAATTTTTTTCTTGAACACCCATTTGCTACCAACATGTTTTTGTCCTTCAGGCAATGGTACAAGATGCCATGTATCATTTTTTTTCAAAGATGTCATTTCTTCATCCATAGCAATCTTCTAGGATTCTGCATCATTCATACCTAATGTCTCTTCTATAGATTTGGGTTTATCCATGTTAGTATTCAAAGAAAAAATACATCTCCAATCATTAGGTGAATACCTTTTAGGTGGTTGTCTATGCCTTGTAGACCTATGAACAAGCTGAGTTGGAGGTTCTTACTCCTCTTCTGAAGATTCAGAGCTAGATCAGCTCTCTTCAACTTCTTGTCTATCCATGGGCCTCGATTCAACTTTCTCGAGTATAGAAGAAAATTGAATCACATCTTTCTATTTACTTTGTTCTAGCTACAATGTAATAGAAGAAGGCTTACTACTATATATTACCTTCTATGCAACAGAATCCTAAAGCTTGTATCCTTTCACACCATAACTATATTCGATGAAGACACATTTCACAGCCTTGTTCTCCAACATTGTCCACTTCTCCTTTGGCACATGTGCATATGCCTTGCAATCAAAAACTCTAAGATGTCTTAATGAAGGCTTGTGACCCGACCATGCCTCTATAGGTGTTTTATCAACAAGAGGTGATGTAGGAGACATGTTAATTAGATAATAGGTAGCACTTAGCAGCAGCTTCAATCTAAAACCTTTTTTCTAGACTAGTACCACTCAACATACTCCTAGCCTTCTCCATCAATGTCTTGTTTATTCTTTTTGCAACTCCATTCTGTTGTGGAGAATACGGAGTTGTCTTTTGTCTATGAATACCACAATATTTACAAAACCTATCAAAGTCATTAGAGAAAAATTCATTGCCATTATCAGTCCTCAAACATTTAATTTTATTTCCAATTTGCAAGTTGACCATTGTTTTAAATTCTTTAAATTGACTAAAAACTTCATATTTACTCTTTAGAAAGTATACCCATGTCCTACTATAGTCATGAATAAATGAAACATAATATATGGATTTTCCAATTGAAGGAATATCTATAGGACCAAAAACTTCAGAATGAATAAGAATACACCACAAGATATATGAGAACTCAAGGAAAATTAAACATAGTTTTGTTTTCCATAAATGTAATGCTCACAGAAATCAAACTCAAGATTACAATCAGACAACCCTTCAACAAGGTTCTTATTTGTCAAGGTCCTTAGACCCTTTTCTCCAATGTGGCCAAGACTCTAGTGCCATAACATAGTTTTCTCTATAGATAACTTTGAATCAAAAGAAAGAACACCCCTAGGTACCCAAAAGCCATTACCATTTGCTAAAGATGAAACCCTCACCTCTTCCATATTTTTTCTTTTGACATAAGTACTATTGCACTCAGCAGTGCATGCATCAATCTTATATAATGTGCCATATCTGACACCTCTAGCAAACACCATAGCACCTCTAACCATCTTGCATCCTGCATAAAAAATTACTACCTGCACACCTACATCTATTAGATTGCTCATGGATAACAAATTTCATGTTAATCTAGGGATATGCAACAGACCATTAATCCTTTTTATTTTGCAATCAGGAAACCTGATTCTAACTTTACCACATTCAAAAATATTTAAATAAGAATCATCACCCAAGTACACCTTACCTCCATCAAATTCTTTATATTCAAAAAACGAATCTCTATTAAAGGTCATATGGAAAGATGCACCTGAGTCAATTAACTATGCACCATTGCCTTCAGAGTTGTCAAAACTACAATGAATGCATCACCATCTTCCTTCTCAGACTCAAAATCATAATCAAATCTCTTCTTTTCATTATTCTTTTCTTCTTTGTATTCCTTACAAATATGTCTAGGCTTATCGTAGTTCTAACAAACAACTCTGGAATTTCTAGGATATTTGGATCTCCCCTTGGAGTTGGATTTATCACGCTTCTCATCTTTTTAGAAAGCAAAGAACCCACCACATCTTCTGTTGGAGTATAAGACCACTGAGAGGGAGGGTCAATTAGTGGTCTATTAAATAATCAAACTTTTTCACCTATTAATCCACTTGACTGATAATGCAGAGAGAACTGAGACACTTCAAATAATTAGACATTGAATGCTGAGTGAATCACAATGATATGAATCAGAGCAAGATACTTGAACAAGAATGACTTATCAAATGTAAATTGACAAATAATCAAGAGAAGTCATAACACAGGGATTATGAGTGGAAAACCCTAATAGGGATAAACAACCACTCTAAAAATTCACTTCAATAAGCCTCACTGGCAAAACAAAACCTCGCTAGTTACATTTAATGTCTCACTGACATAGACTCCCTAGCAAAAAGATGTCTCACTGACAACTAAAACTATCTCACTGACAAAAGGATTACATCAAAGATTTGAATGAAAAAGAAAAACACAGAGGGACACTCTATTTCTCAACATTCCATTATCCTTGTCAATTACTTCAATTTTGCATCTTCTTTAATGCACTTTCGACAACACTTTCATCAACACCAAGGTCTTCTTCTATAGAAAAACATATTCAACTCTTGTGCACACTGTAAACATTCACACAAAGTTACTCTTATAACAAAACTTCTATATCAATCCTTATGCATACTGAAATTACAAGGTTACATCTAGTTTGAATCTCTTTAAGCCAATAGTTCGTATTTAGAATATAAACATTATAGAAATTTCCTAGTAGGTATCACTGATATGAACTCAAATCATCAAAAAAATAACCTTTTTCCTCCATATAGATGCTTAAATCAATTTTCCTGGCCCTTGAGGTAGTTAGAAAAACCAAAACAAAGTAGTTAGAGCTTCACTCTAGGAACTGCCCATCAATTTTACTAAGAATGAATGTCTATTAAGATTCAAATAAACTTGAAACTTACACCATCAATTTTATTATTCACACCTTTGCCCGAGCTGTTGATCGACATATCCCACTCAAACCAAAAATAGCAACCGAGAAGACCGGTAGACCCTAACCAATTGGGCTGATCAGGGAATAATGTAGACCACTTAAAGTGTTCACTTCAGTGAACTATCCTTGATATAGCCAGTCAACAAGCGATTAGAAGAAAAGTGCATACAGGTGACTGAAGCCTTTGTGCCTTGGAGAAACAAACACATGGTTTAGGGTTTGAGGCCCTAAAACACTAAATAATACAAACCCTAAATAATAAAAAAAGAACTTAACAGTGACCTCATCAAAGGATATTGATGACTCTACAAAGATTTTAGTGACTTCAGATGCTGTAATATTAAAGCATGACACTTAGTATAATCTTAGGAAAACATGGATGAGACAATAGGGTACAAAGGATCAAAGAACATTAATCATATCACAAGCTCCAGGACTTACACTATGCATTCACTCAAGACAAAAGTGTTCTGATAGAGGTTAAACAAGGGCACCAAAAACTAAGTGGAAAGACATGGACACAATGAGGACATATTACTTGAACCTTGTAAAATAGGTAACAACTATTTCACCAACAAATTGAAGCTTTAGATTGCACACTCAAACACATTGACATAGAAAGACATTTGTGCACATTGTGATCAAGGAATCATGAATGTTGGATATGAACATAGGACAAATCAAGAAAAATCAAATTTCAACAACATGAACTCAAACAAGAGGAGCCTTAAAATGACCACGAAACTGACATCTTGGCATGAACATCATTACCACGATTCTTACCTTGCATCTTAAGTCTTATGAAGCAATATGAAACACATCTTACTTTGATCAACATCACCGAATCTCTGATGACATACACAATTCCATCTCCTAGGGAATTTTGTTGTAACAATGAACACAATGACCTCATGATAAAGTCTTGATTCTGATCAAGACATGAACCCACCATATCATGCACCCAACATCATCTCATCAACATCAACTCAACTTACATCACCACCCAGCATCACAACACCTATCATTCAACTTGCATCAACACAATATTTGTAACATGAGATGGTACAAACAAAATGAAAGGACCAACACCATGACATCAACATCATACCTTTGACATCAATGACAAACTTCATGCAACAAACTCCTGTTTTGTCATTGATGGAAAAAACTCAAACTCCATCAACTCTCTCTCTCTCTCTCTATCCCCCCTTTGACATCAAGGACAAAGGTACACTCATTCAATGCTTTAATTGACTCCCCCTGACTAGTATACTTTGCTAAGGATCACATTTTTCTTAGAGAGACATTCACACTGCACCTTTCCCTATACTGCCGATCAATAGAAATCACTACTCAAGACCATCTTTGTTCTGCTAAAACACCTATCCATAAACAATTTGGTAAAAACACTATTGAAGCACTGTTATATCACAAACATTACACTGTCAAGGCTATTTCACTATTAGGGTAGAAGAAAACACTGTATTTTCATCAAAAGACCATGACATAACTATGGACTAGATACTAAGTTATGAATGTAGTAAAGTATCATACTCCCTTGAAGACTATGCTTTAAAAAGTTTGACACACTCAATGTTTGTAATACCTACTAACTTCTTAACAAACCAAATACTTTAGGCCACAAAAGCATTTGTAACTTACATTGTCCTAACATCACAAGACTGCACTATCCTCATAAAATCATCCCATAAACCCACTAAACAAGAAGCACCGATCAACAATATAACAAACTCCTGTGACATTATCATAACACATTATCATAATAATACATGATCTCATATCACATTTGCCTTGACTGTTTCTCTCCATTTTTCTACCAGGGAGCTTGTAATTACAACATTTGATAACAACGTTACACCTTGATAGACACCATACCCTATTCCAAGGTATCAAGAATTCTAATAAAAGTTGTGGAGTCTACTCTTACTATTGTCATGAAGGATTGCACCCTGAATGCTAAGATTTTACAAGCATGGCAGTCCTATGCAACATGGGAACATTCTCAGACTATGGGTTTGTCTATTTCAAGAATGAACCTCCAGAAGAGCGAGATCCATTTAAATGCCCTTTAGATTTATAACTTGATGGAGGAAAAAGATAGAAGAAAACTTGCATAAACTGAAAACTGAGCAGAAAAATCTATCTAAATGGGTGATGCACCAATATTTTCATTTAAAACTACAATATAACTCACAAACATTCTCCAATAAACATGTTCTTACAATCCAAACTAATTAGATTCACCACATAAGTATTTCATAGAAAGGCATGAATAATCTTGCACAAGCTGTGACCTATAATAAAATGATATTTGTATACTTGCATCTAGTAAATGAGAAAAAGAATTTAGAGGTTTTGAAACAAAACAAAGAAAATACCTATCAAATCACTCACAAAATAGACAAGACACCTGGATTTGAATAGAAGAACCCCTAATTGTATTAGAAAATAGAAGGAATCTCTGCAAAACAACAATAAAATGCTAGAAAATAATCTTCTTCTACTGTAAAAATTGGAAAAATAGCTGAGTTACAAGATAATCTCCCTCTTTACAATATGCAAAGGCAAAAAAGCAAGAACTGAGAAACAACCTAAGTCTTTTCTCCTATAATGCAAAAATCTATCTCCAAGGACCCTCCAAGGTCAATTGTAGTCAACTGCACTCAAAAAATCTCCTCCAAGGTGATCCACAAGAAAAAATAAAAAGCCCTGAAAAGAAGGCCCATAACTGCTCCAATTTGAGCTAAAATAGCTCCAAACTCCCTCTCTCAACCAATTTGACCAAAGAGGACTCAAAAAGCACTATAGTTTGACTCAAAGCAAAAAATAGAACTCTAGATGACTCTTATTGACTTCAGTTCTATTTCACTTGTGTTTCTTGCATGATTTTGGGGAAAAGGTAACTGTTTGATTAAATATTAAAGATAATCAATAATGATTACTTTAATATGTGTCATGTGATAGTTTTCCTTTCATGCATTCATGGCAAATATTAAGGTAATTTATTAAATATTACCTTTAATATTTATTTACATAGTTTATTTTGTCTAAAATCATGCAAAAGACATAAGGATTCACTCCTTCACTAGAACATGTAATAATGTCATAGTCTAATTTGTCTACCCTTTCAAGAGCACATGCCTTAGTGTTTAATCATTTGATTGAAGCTTGCATGTCTTAAGGTAAAGGTAAAAGATCATTAATTTCACAAAACATTCATAACCCCTTATGACTCACATCGGTCTCCATTAGGTTTTCATGACTTAGAACTTACTGCCCACAATCCCCTTTTGATTCCCAAATGTTTTCTTCTAAAACAAAGTCAAAAAGTCTTAAGGCATCATTTAGGCCAACATGAGACAAAAAAGCCCTCGAACCCTAAAACTCTTCATTTCTCTCCTTGCACTCTTGAGGTGTTGCACCACCATGTTGGGGTTTGACGCACTGGTTTGGAGGCTCTCTGGAGGCTTCAAATGGTCAAAACTACTACTCCCTACTCCACTGGTAAGCTACATCCATGATTCACATTGTTGTGCCTTTGATGATGCAAAATAGCAAAAGCTTTTCTTTTCTTATGGATTGCTGTTACTTTGAGGAAAAAATGTTGCAAAATTATCTCTGCTCATTCTCTGATGAAGACAAAACTGTGTTAGGGTTTTTATACTCTACTACTTCTCTAAGAAAATAGTGTCATCACTTCTATTACCTTATATACAACCGTGTATACTCTATTATTTTATGGTCTGGTATGATCTTTTGATGTATCTGGTGCTCTTTTATTTCATCCCACCATTCTATCAATATTTTTGTCTCCCTAATATCCATGTACCTCAATCCTTTCTTCTTAACAAGGGTGTCTATTGCTAGTGCCTCCAATTTACTATACCCTGATACATTCACTGCTTCCAAGGAAGTCAAGTTTTAAAAAACTGGCCAGAAAGTTTCTCAAGTTCTGTGCAACCTCTTATACTCAGATTTCTCAGCCCTTGAAAACCATCAAACAGAGAAGAGAGTTTGGAACACCCATCCAAGAACAACAATATCAACTTTCCAAGTTGTCTAAAGCGCTGCAGAAGGCTTCGTAAGATGGAATAGCCACCTAAATCTACTTTTTCCAATGAATTAGGAAATGTAGCTATCTCAGTATTGAGCTTTGAAATGCCCTTGAAGCATAGAAGACACAGAGATTGAAGCTCACTGAAACTATCCAGAAGGGCTTCTAAGCTTTTATAGTCCTCTAAAGCCAAGTCTTCGAGAGATGACAACTTTCCAAATGTTGGGGTAATTTAGTCAGCTTTGAGCAACCATATCATTTTAGAACATTCAAGGAATGCTCATGCTGCTCAATGTCATCTAGAAGTTTTATCAATTTACTACAACATGTCATATCCAGCTCTTCCAAACTTACTAGGAATTTAGGGCTTAGTAATGGACACCTATAAGACCCATTTCCTCAATATCAACAACCTCAGAAACTGACAATTATTTTTCCCATCCTTGCAATGAAAATCAAATGTAAGCACTGTTGAATATGATGTATACTTGAAGGTGTCAATCCAATTTAAGATTTGTGAGAATAGCACCAATTGACTTTGTATATATTTCCACCTCATTACCTCCAGTAGCATATATGCCATCAATATAATTTTTTTCAGTATAGTTCTTGCTTGCTATTCAAATAATTTCTTGTTCAGAGTTTCATGAGCCAATCCCACCCTAAAAACTAGTGCAACATGTGCCCATAAGTGAGGTAGCTAAAACATACTCCTAAACTTTTCCAACAAGACTTGAAGAGGTATGTTCCTCCACATTGTGTAAACCTACTGCTTAATAATAGACTATATACTTGAATGCATGTGTATATATTTTATATTAACTTATCCTATAAAATAGAGTTGCAACTGAGTTTTGAGAGATCATACAAAATTGCATTCATATCCTTTTTCTCCATGCATGCCCTGATTGAAGTGTAATTGTATTGATGAGCATTTAGCTGAATCTGATTACTTGTGCATCTTCTTTTTGTAATAGATTCAAGGTGAACCATGACTGGAGTCTTTTGTATTTGATATCATCTACTCCATTAACATTGGGTCTCCCTAAGCACTGGAAACAAAATGTATCCTTGTCAGTCTTGTAAAGAATACCCAAGTCAATTTACTGTTGCTCCCCTTTTAAAATTAGTTTACTGCAACTCTTTTCAAAGCTCTTCATAACGTACTGTCCTTGCAGGTGACTCTCTTTAAGAGTTTCATTCTTATGCTTACTTTCCTATATCTACTCTCAGTAAATTTTCATTTCATTGTCCTTGAGCTTTCAATGGAAGAAAGTCACCTCACATTTGAGTCTGTCCTCTATTTGCACATAGAGCTTGGACAGATTTTGATGATTCCACTATTTATTTTAGACAACACAAAACCCTAACATGACTGTCCATTATCTGCCTTCATACACTGTACCTGTTGGACATGGCTCCATTACTGCTAAAAGCCACTTAGCATGGAAAAACTTCTATCTATTCCAATTTGCTTGATGTCCCTCATTTATAATAGATAAGGATAACTGCTCTTTATGAACTATTCTTCATATATGTTTGATAAGCTTGCAATTTGTCCATGTTGCTCCTTATTCCATGTATTTTGTATGCTGGTCCCCTCCTAATCATTATAGAGATTGCTATCTAACCTGTTATAAATGTTGTTACAAACTAAATTTTTTTACTTCCTTAAGAGATGACTGCTCCATCTTGAAGGTATGGTCCTTTCTTTTAACTACTCCTTTTAAAAGAAGAATGACTAGCATCTAAGACTACCTCTCTATTAAACTTGACAAATATTGCACAAACTCTATCAATAGTGGTTTATGAATAACCAAACTTTTAGGTCTTTGGCATATAGATCTTATAATTATGGTCTTTCTTTTGTAGATGTTGTTTTAGCACACATATCACTGCCTAAGTTTCAATCTAACCTACTCATTTGAGTCTGGATCACTGCCCTTATGTAAAGGATGCTCTTAAAACAAGGTAAATGATTGTTATTTATTGCATTTTGACTCTTGTGCTTTGTTTAGGACTGATACAGAGGCACCATAGCACTAAATAAAGTTCTTGAAAACAAGCTCATCATGTTTTTCAGTGACTGATGCTCTTTATTCTTTGGCATGACTGCTCTTCATTAATGTTGATGGCCATCGTCATAATGGATATGACTTTCCTTTGACTTTGAATAGGTCCTTTAGCTATATCAACCTTGTCTACATACCTTGTGATTGTTCCTTAACTTGTGACTACACCTTTTTATGATGCATACTATTATTATTTCAAAGGAGAAATATTGCTCATTTGTGACTATCTTTTCAATGTGAGGGCTTGCCTTTGAATATTTGACTTGATAGTCATTGATGAGTAATGCCTATATTCATGAATCCTCTTCTAGTTGATTATGCATGTGACTTCTTTGCTGATCTGAATGATGAGATTATACCTGTACCTACATAATCAACAAAAATGTTAAGAAAACAAAGAAGCTCAGAGCTTCTCATGATGATTGGATGATCTTTACTTTTTTTGAATCTTCTTGATACTTGTATATCTGATCTTGAGACACTTCTATCTTTCTAAATTGATGCTTAGTAAGAGAAAGGTTGCATATCTGATAGTTTGACATGTAAGAGGCCTGAAATCCTAAGCTCTAACATCACTCTTCCTATCTCTTGCAGACAACTATGGAGCTTCAACAAGGAACTGAAGATGTAGTTGATCAACAATGGGGTTCATCACAGGAAATGATAGATATGTCCTCTCTTATCTATCTTTTTACTCACAGATGTTCAATCTTTCTTTCATTGAATCTTATTAGTTATTCCCATGGCTTGTGTGGGAAACTTATGAACATACTTTCTTGTAATGAATATAAACAACTACATTATGCAAAATTTTGTATACAATTTCTTGTTTTTGTAAAGCAATGGCATAATGAAAACTGAAAAATCTCTTTATGGTACTGTTTATATGATGATATGAGAAACTTTAACAGAATTTTGTGTACCTTTCTTCCTCTTCAAAGTAGAAAAGATGAGTGTTGTCCCAGCATAACCTGATTGGGCTGAAAAGCACAATTAGATAACATTTTTGGTGACCTCTACTATATGCTTGCCTACTAAGCCTCTTAGACTAGTAGCATAAACTATCCATTGGGCATAGGAGTCAAACAAACCTATGTAACTCAACTGCTAGAAATTGAACAGCAACAAAACAAAACTGAAAGCAAACTACAATGGCTCTGAATAGGGCCACCTAGCTATACAAAAACACTTTTGGAAAACAAAAACTAAAATGAGACTACTACTTACCTACCTTAACTAAACCAAAGAACATGCTTGCTAAACAAAGATGTTAACTGGTTCTACAAAATATTTCCCTCTTTTGACCAACCTTGGGTGTTTTTTATGCCTCTGAGTAGCCAAGAAGGGGTGTGGAAAGGGTAGGCATTCAAAGAACTTGTGTAAGAACTCTTCAAGAAAAGGAAGAAAAACACATACCTACTTATTTTGACTGAAAACACCATTGCTTTGTGGTGAATAAACAAGCTGATTTTCCTCTTTTTGTTGCTCATCTTCATCCCTGAAAATGAGCATGATAAGTGGTGGCCTCTCTTTGTTACTTTCCAACTAGGCTAGATGTCGAATAGGACATCCTTTTGACAACCTCATGTCCAAACACACAGTGTTGTTTTGCTTTTGACAATCTGCCATTACTTCCTCCCGCTAATCAGAAACCTCTGAAAAAGAAATATTTTCTATTTGTTCTTGTTGTTCATGAACCTCCTCTTCTCAAGATGCTAGTTTAACATTGAAATTTGTACAAAAATCATCTAGCTCATCCCAAAATAGGTCCTCTTCTAGTTCTTCCTTGCTTTTCTATATAGGATTACTTACCTCATTTTTATGTTCATGCTATTCCTGATGATTAGAAAGTGACTCATTTGGACATATGACCACTTCTATCTTATGTTGATATTGTTCCTAAACTTCTTCCTCAAGAGATAGTGGTTTGATAGCCAAGCTAGAGAAATTTTTTTCTATAATATCCAAGAAAAGGTCTTCTTCAATAACATCTTCACTTTTTTGTATACGAAGGCTTACCTTATCCTTATGACATCTATCTTGTTCTAAAGTATTAATATCATCCTCTTGAACATCTTGGTTGACTTGATAGGCAGCCTCGTTGCCTGCTTTGGTGCTCTTGGACAAGTAACTCATCAATTTCTTCAACATTCTCCTGTTGCTCCAAGTCTGCTATTGGTGAGAGTGAACTCACACTTTCTTTACAATTTTCAATGAAAGAAGGTAATTCATTAAACCAAATTGTGGAATGCTCCTCTTGATCAGCCTCTTTTATCTTTTCATCTTGATGTCCTGGCTAATCTTTTGAGATAACTATTACAACATTTTCATAATTTTCAACAGAACAAAGAAGCTCATACAAAGAATCTTCTTGAGAGATATTTTCTTGTTCGATATGTTTTTGCTTTAAATTATACCGCCCCATAGCTTTATGCACAAAATTTATATTCCTAGCTTCCATCATGGTGAGTGATTTATCTTGAAAGACAATAGGTCCACCTTTATAAAGGAAAATAGTGATAGGACAATCAGATTCATTTGGTAGGGAATCTTGGGAAGTTTCTTGAATTTCTTGGAGGAAAAAAGGCTCTTTGAGTGGCTAGTTTTGAAACATAACAAATTTAGATTGTGCCAACTTAGGCTCTTGCAATGGTAAAGGATGTCTAAAACTTGGAATCCTGATTTTAAGAGGGTTAAGAGGCTGATTTTGCTTGAAACTTAAAAACTTATACTTACAAACCTCCTCTTGAATAGGCTAATCTGGAATGAAAAGAGCTATTTGGACCTCATGCCTTTGTGATTGAGAAACCAAAATTTTGATCTACTCCTCTTTTGTGGCTATCTCCCTCTCAAGACTTTCTTCAAACTGTAACATTTGAACTACGTGCATATTAGGGAGACTAAAACATTGATAAAATGGTGGGATGAAATAAAAGAGAACTGAATACATCAAAATATCATACAAGACCATAAAACAAAAGCCTACACACAGCTGTATACAAGGCAACAGAAGCGACAAAACTATTTTCATAGAGAAGTAGTAGAGTATAAAAAACCCTAACATGGTTTTGTCTTCATTAGAGAATGATCAGAGATAAATTTTCAACATTTTTTCCTCAAAGTAACAACAATCCATAAGAAAAGAAAAGCTTTTACTATTTTGCATCACTAAAGACACAACAATGTGAATCATGGAGGTAGCTTACCAGTGGACTAGGGAGTACCAGTTTTTACCATCTGAAGACTCCAAAGAGCTTCCAAATAAAACATTCAAACCCCAACATGGCATTGGAATACCTCAAGGATGCAAGTAGAGAAATAAAGAGTTTTAGGGTTCGAGGGGCTTTTTGTCTCATTTTGCCCTAATTAATGCCTTAAGACTTTTTGATTTTCTTTTAGAAGAAATCATTTGAGAACCAAAAGGGGGTCGTGGGTAGTAACTTCTAAGTCATGAAAACCTAATGGAGACCAATGGGAGTCATAAGGGGTTATGAATGTTTTGTGAAATTAATTATCTTTTGCCTTTACCTTAAGACATGCAAGCTTCAATCAAATGATTAAACACCAAGGCATGTACTCTAGAAAGGGCAGACAAATAAGACTGTGACATTATTGCATGTTCTAGTCAAGGAGTGGGTCCTTATGTCTTTTGCATGATTATAGACAAAATAAACTATGTAAATAAATATTAAAGGTAATATTTTATAAATTACCTTAATATTTGCCATGAATGTATGAAAGGAAAACTATCACATGACAAATATTTAATCAAACAGTTGCATTTTTGCCAAAATCATGCAAGAAACACAAGTGAAATAGAACTAAAGTTAGTATGGGTCATCTAGAGTTCTTGAGTCAAACTATAGTGCTTTTTGAGTCCTCTTTGGTCAAACTGATTGAGAGAGGGAGTTTGGAGCTATTTTCACTCAAATTGGAGCAGTTATGGGCCTTATTTTCAAGTCTTTTCAGTTTTGCTTATGGATCACCTTGGAGAAAATATTTTTAGTGCAGTTGACTACAGTTGACCTTAGAGGGTCCTTGTAGACAGGTTTTTTTATTATAGGAGAAAAGACTTAGGTTGTTTCTCAGTTCTTACTTTTTTGCCTTTGCATATTGTAGAGAGGGAGATTGTCTTGTAAATCAACTATTTTTCTAGTTTTTACAGTAGCAATAGATTATTTTCCAGCAGTTTATTGTTGTTTTGCAGAGATTCCTTCTACTTTCTAATACAATCAGAGATTCTTCTATTTGAATCCAGGTTTCTTGTTTATTTTGTGAGTGATTTGATAGGAATTTTATGTCATTTTCTTCAAAACCTCAGAACTCTTTATCTCATTTATTGGATGCAAGTATACAAATTTTAGTTTATTACAGGTCATAGTGTGTGTAAGATTATTCACGCCTTTCTGTGAAATACTTATGTGGTGAATCTGATCAGTTTGGATTGTAAGAACAGGTTTATTAGAGAATGTTTGTGAGTTATATTACTATTTTAACTCAAAATACTGGTGAATCACCCCTTTAGATAGATTTTTCTACTCAGTTTTTAGTTTATGCAAGTTTTCTTCTATCTTTTTCCTCCATCAAGTTACAAAGCCTAATTTGTTAAAAAATCTTATATTCAAGACTACTTTTAAGTCTTTTGTGATTCCTCGAATGAGGACTGTTGAATTAACTCTTGAATATAATCCTTCTCAAACATTCCAGACTAAGATTCTATCTATCTTACCTCCAGAAGAGATAGAATATATAAGAAGTCGTAAGGATGTGAACTTTGTTCACTTTGGAGCAATCTGAGTCCTTATAAGCTCCTGTGTGCCTGATAATATTAGACCTGTTTGTTATCTTTCTTTGTGTGATCGTAGGCAAGTGGATTATAACCATGCCTGTCAGTTGTCTAGTTTGTCACATCTGTCAAAAAATTCTGTGTTTTACTTATTATCCTAATCTTACTGTTGCAGCCTGAGATAAGGGTTGTCAAGAAGTTAAAAAGGGATCTTTAAACTGTTGGGGTGTTTTCAGTTCCCTTTATGGGTTAAATATGTTTGGGCAATTCAAATATGCTTCAGTCCAGGTCCAGGTTTTGTATTCCATGACGAATACTAATAATCCTGATATTTTAGAAAACCTGCCTTATGCTAAAA
This sequence comes from Cunninghamia lanceolata, assembly GCA_027924645.1. Classification (NCBI taxonomy): domain Eukaryota; kingdom Viridiplantae; phylum Streptophyta; class Pinopsida; order Cupressales; family Cupressaceae; genus Cunninghamia; species Cunninghamia lanceolata. The sequence goes on from BSBN01000246.1 coordinate 1,060,457, forward strand.
CTCTACATGGAGAAGTCCAACTCCAGAAAGGGCATATCAATAGTGCTAATGTTCCAGTAGGATGGAAATTAGACTGGATGAAAAATGTAGCACCCAGACTATTAGAGGCTACCAAGTCTGTGCATGAGATCCAGAATAACCAGATCAGGGTAATTCCTCGGAGTCTCTCTTCAAGAAATTTAAACCCATTTATAGAAAATTTTGGTACACCTAGATCTTCTTTTAGTTCTTCTTCTTCTAGAAAGAGAGCCCAACTTTATGTTGAGGTTGATGATGAAGCCCTAAATACTGGTCCTGATCCTATCCCTAAAGACCACAGATGTTGTCAAAAAGAAAAGGGAACAACAATTAAAATTGATCATCCTTTTTGTAATATGGTACATACTCTCCCAAGAGCTAAAACGCTCAATGGTTCAAAGAACAAGAGGTGTCTTACTACCAGCATGGTAGATGGCCCCCTGTTGAAGGATGTTTTAAGTCCACTGAAGGGACTGTTAGTTTATTTTAATATGCTTTTCAACCCAAAACCTCTGAAGAAACGGAGCCCTCACTTGACTAAAAGCAAAGGAATTACAAATCTAAAGGGCATTTAAAGGGAACCAACTCTTCTGGAGGTTCATTCTTGAAATAGACAAACCCATGATATGAGAATGTTCTCGTGTTGCATGAGATTGCCAAGCTTGTAAAATCTTAGCATTCAGGGTGAATCCTTTGTGACAACAATTTTTGGCACACCCGGTGGGACTCTGAACTAAGGTTTAGGCCACTCAAGCACAATTTTTCTTTGTTGTTTTGGTATGCACAACAGATTTTTATCCTTTTGAGGAAAAACTAGCATACCTAGCGACTCAATTCTCTAATTTTCAAGAAGATCTAGTGTAGATTGTGTTAATCTTTATATCAAAATATGGTTGATAGTTGGTGTGTATACTAGTAAGATCTACCTTTGGAGGCAAAATCTACACACATCTAGAGACTTTGAGCTCAAATATACTAGTTTCAAAGTGGATAAAATGCTAGTATGTTCTTAAGTTTTGATAACAATCAGTTTTGATTATTCTAATTTTTAGGGTATTTCAATGAGTTTCTAGTTTATATAAATGTTGGAAAATGTATCCATTTCATGGAGAAAAGATGCATCATGCTCCATTTCATGAAGCAGTTGTTAGAGTACCCTCATTCCAGCCTTACCAAGCTAATCATGATGCTAGTTTTACGCCTAATTCCTATGATTTCTAAAGAAGCTAGCATGCATAGTATGATTACCTCCCTCCCACCCCTGCTCAACCTTCATGGGAGCTTGACCATGCTTATAACCAGCCCCAGAATGACAATTTTGTTCCTGATCAACATAATTTTTCTATTGATCAACCTCAGTATGATGATAGCATGAGCATTCAAGATATGACTTTAGATTTTGAAAATTTGCTTTGAATTTTCAAAGACAGTTAGATGATATTGATAGCGGACGAGAGTATAACATGCAATAGGAGGAACTGGCTTTGTTAAGGAAAAATTAGATCTTAATGAATAATCAATATAATAATATCAATAACACCCAAAACTCAATGAAATAATGAACAAAAGAGATCAATCAAACAATGAACAATACAAAGAAAACCTCCTTTAATTCTTAGCTTCCATTGACTGCCTATCACAAATGATCTTGTCTATGAATATGGCCCTCAAAAGGTGCACTTCCTTGCTATGATTCAAAGATGTCAATTGGGAACATCTATGATAGTTTCACCATGAAGACAAGCTTCACAACAATGATAGTAGTGTGTAGTAACGAGTTTGATCGCAAGCAATGAAGGAATTGGTGCCAAAGGTGTGATGTAATTCCTATAGAGTAACTTTACTTAAATCTTGGATGATTGAAATGGAAGAATAGGGTTCAATTTGTAGACTTGTGAAAGAGAAGATCAATAGTATAGAAAAAATGAGAAGATCAATGGTATAGAATAGTTGAGGAATGTGCACAAATAAGAAGAAGACAAGTGTCACACAAAAGCTGTTTTATTTGAGTTAACTACTTTCGTTTCTAAAGATAAGACATGACTTCATAAATTAGAAAAATTTTTACTAATTTAAGAGATATTGATAAAAAACAAGGTTGATTGAGTCAATTAACTCAACTTGTGATTTGCTTTTGCATGATTTGAGAGAAATTAAATCACAAAATTATTCAATTTTGTGTGCATGAAGAAGTAGACTTATTTTTAGAAGATTTGGAAGATATTTGAAGAATTAGAAGATAAGAAAGAAAATTAAATAAATAAATTTATTTAATTGTTGTGCATGATTTGGAAGAATAAATAAAATATTTGATAGTATTTTATTTTTAGAGATTGAGAGGATTTAAATAAATTTGATTTGATTTATTCAAATTTGGAAGAATGATTTGATTTAATTAAATAATTAAAAATTATTTAATTGTTTGGAAGAATTTAATTAAATAAAGGTTTTTATTTAATTTTGACTTTAGAAGAGGTAATTAAATATTTTGATATTTAATTAACTTAGAGGAATATTAATTGAAGAAATAAATTTGTTTATTTATTTATTCATAGAAGAATTAGAATGGAATAAATATTAAGAATATTTATTTAGACCGGATCGTGTCATTTTTTAGGCGTATACATTTTGCCCCTCTTTGATGCAATGCAATTTACGGCGTTGCTTCAAAGAATAAATAGTCTGATAATGATACATGCCCCAGTTTGCCCCTAGTACAGGTTATGACAATAGGATGCCCCCTCGGGAGATTGGACGGGAAGAAGGTAGAAGGCGTGAGACAGACAATTTCATGAAGAAGAAGGATGAAGAAAGAGCTGAATGATACGCTATGCAAGATAGAATGAAAACACACACAAGCAAGTAAGCAAGTATGCACAAATGATACAAGAACAATCAAGGTATTGCCCCTGTCAAGTGGTAAACCAATGATATACTGATAACTATATATGATAGTGTTGTCATGGTGGGGAATGATATATCCCTAGACCAACACGGCAGGCGTGTTATCATGGCAGGGAATGATAGATCCCTAGAGAAACACAAAGGATAGTGTCTGGTTTGAGGAAATGGAACATGTCATGTAAGATGCATGTGTTGGTCTAATTTTGACAATGTTACATCTTATGTAAGACAATTGATTAATTAATTGATCAAGTTGGTTTACGACCAGACAAGGATCAAGACCACTGATTGTGACTGGATCATTTGACAAGATTGACTTTGACTTGATTGGTATGGATTAAGGATGAACTTGCATTTGGATCATTGCTTGGGTTGACCAAAATTGAGAAGAATGGACAACAGTGATAGATAGAATATTGATTGATAGGAGAATGACTAGATAGAAGGAATCACAATCCTTTATTTGTAAACATTGATACTCTACGGTTTGAATCTTTTATTGCATGGGATATGGATGCTTTTATGGATGTATAATGGATGTGAATGGTGTTTGCTTTTGACATCTTGATGGTGCAAGTATTTTGAAGTGCTTGTTTCATCATTGGGCAATTTTTTTTGGTATTTTTTCCAAATGTTGTAAGTTAATACAAGCATCTAGGTATAATTGAACTGAGATGACCTGAGTGTTGCTTACATGGATTTTGATTTAGCAAGTTAATACAAGCATCGAGGTATAATTGAACCGAGATGACCTGAGTATTTCTTGCATATCAACAGACAAGGATTGCCCCCATTCATGTTAGACCTTTGATGTCCTCGATGATCTTTTGCTGATCATGTCTTTAGACAAGGCATCACATTACTAAAGTTTAATCCACAAACAACAAACAAAAAAAAGAATCATGCCCCCATCATAGCATCTCTAGCTTTTGGCATCCTTGAGTAGCATAGAAAGGCATGACAACAGAAATCAAGACTCCACAACCTAACCATAATTCCAACCACAAAACATTCTTGCATTTAGATGTGTTTGTTCCTTGCCATAATTTAGGTAAAATCATTTAGAGTGTTTTAGATGCTTGCTTGCTTTGCTTTGGATAGGTTGAGGTGATGCGTCAAAATTTCTGCTTTGGGAGTGGGTTTTTCTTGTGCTTGCATGCATGCCTTGTAAAACAAACCCTAAGAGACTGACTTAGTGCCTCAGGAGCTCATTGCTAAATGGCCTTGCCTACATGACGACACAGAGGCAATGTAGTTTGGGACTTGGACCATGGATGGAGTAGAGGATAGACGACAAGATATGGGATGGATGAGAAAGCCTCGAGGGCGCATTGATAATGGCCTTGCCTACGTGACGATACAAAGGCAACGTAGTTCATGGACTTGGACCATGTGGACACTAACGACAGATGCTACGCTAGGCTGACACTGTGGATAAGATACTGGATGAGACCTTGATTGACAAGGTGACAAAAGAGATAGAGTATCAAGCCATGATAGGATAAGATGACATTATGGATAGTGTCAATGCGAGATACAAATGCCAAGGAAACACCACAGATAGGTAGATGGATGGGTGATAGTAGATATGGATGGTTAGGTAGAAAGAAACAAGGATGTGATCTCCAAGGACTATGTCGCATAAGAATAATGTGCCCCATTGTAGGTAGAATACTTAGGATTTTTCATGACAATGCTTGTGACGAAGGATGAGAGGATAATGAAGGATTTGCATGATTTGGGAGGGATAAGGTATGTCAAGAGACACCTAAAACATTTGTCAACATTGTGCCCCCAATCTTTATCAAGACCAAAGAAAGTAGAGGAATGGAAAATTAGGATAGATAGACTGGACAGTATAGGTATGTAATGGATAGAAGGATAGGATAGGGAATGGTATGGAATGGAACTGATAGGAGAAGAGTGATATGCCGATGAGACAAGGTGCCCCCAAGTGTAGGTGACGTAGAAGATCAACCTACACATGCCTGTTTGCTAGGTTTTCATCATGGTACTTATCCAAGGCACCTGTTTACCAGATTTTCACCATTGGATGAAGGGATTTTTCTTTACTTTTTTCTCTTTTTTTTGGATAGGAGAAGGTGGATACGGAAGGGGGAGACTCAGTTATCTAGTTCCCTGAAATGTGATAGTGTCCTGCTAGATGGATGATGTTGCATGGACTATGTCAAGTGTTCTCATAGACGTTGGTACGGGATTGCATGAAAGTGAGATGAATATGGTAGATAATGGTTTATGGAAGGGTGCATTAGTGGATGATGATGCATAATATGGAGGACTTATGCAAGGATGGATGAAAAGTCTATGAAAAAGTATGGACCATAGGAATAGGATGAGGAAGATATGTAGGATAATAGTGGAAGGAAGGGGAGATGGAGGTATATGGAAATGTTGTGGGATGGAAGGGAATCATGGCCAACGGTTGCACATACCATGATAAACATTGAAGCTAGTGATGGGAAAGTAGTGTAGGAAGAAACAAAGACTTTTTCTTGTGGATGAATGACTTAGGCATGTAGGGATCAACATAGACTGAGTATTTTGTTGAATTTTGTTTGTCATGTGGGATGGAAGAATTTGAGACTTTTGGATGGAATGGGAGAAAGTGGATGGTTGAGATTCTAGAGAGGTGGATGCCTCATGTAGCTTGAGGGATTTTTTCTTAGGTACCCAAGCCATTTTGTTTTTAGATAGTACCTGTGAAGGTATGGGCTTGGGTGTATGTAGTTTTTGCATAGCTTTAGAGGTAATTATTTGTTGGATGCGGACCCACACCTTTTTCAGCTTGGCGTATAGGTGTGTGGGTGTACGCAGCTCTAGAGAAGGATATTTCTTTGATTCTTGGCTTTTGTATCCTAGGTCATGAGGACTCTTAGGATTTTTCACTTTAGGGGTAGAGGTATCCAAATTTTTACTGGTGAGTTCTCTTGAGATGGTGGAAGTGGAGTGGGTGGAAGCTCTTTGTTTAGACAACATGTGCATCTGTTGGTAATGATTTGGATTGTTAGAGGATTTATTGGTGGATGGATAAGGTGTTGGAAGAAGTGGTGGTAAAATGCAAGGAGGGATATTAGGAGTTGGAAGTAGTAGAGGTAGATTGGATGGTGTATGGTCGCATCTTTTAGGAATTGTAGGATGATGGAGGTGGAATGGTGACATATGTTTTGGGGATACGAAAGGATTTTTGATGAAAAGTGGAGGATTTAGAAGGAGTGGAAGAATTACCAACATCTTGAGATTGTTCACCTTGGGGTGTGTATCCAAGGCCGTACGAATGAGGAGGAACATTAACATGGACGGGCTCCAAACTACCTTGTTCATGAAGGCCTAAGCCTTTACCTTGATAGTTCATATGTTGGAGTATGCGGTGGACAGTGGGATTATGTGTAGGTGGAACACTAGACACAAATTCCTTATTGGATGAGGGTGAGATAGAGGATAATGGTTGTTGGTGTTCTAAGGAGGAACACTCATGAATGAAGGTGGTAAGACTAAGGATATATGGTGGGGGATTTGTAGCATGGTCAATAATGGATGGCAAAGGAGTATTATTGGTTCGATCTTCTACACTTTCTTGGGAGGCAAGTGTCTCATCAAAGGAAGAGGAAGTTGTTGGATCTTGGATGGGATTAGATGGGGTTATAAGCTCGGGACCATGGAACGCATAAAGTAGGCTAAGAGGATCATCATGGTCTGCTTGATCATAGATAGACTCTTGATCGTAAGTGGGATCTTGATCATAGATAGGACTTAGCATGATGGGATTAAAGTGCTCTTGTATATGTTCTTCGTCAATGATAATATCCTTATCATAGAAAGGATAGAGGTTATGAAGAGGATGACATTGGATTTCTGGCTCATGTATAGGATCAAGTTGCTCATGGTTAGCTTTTTCATTAAAGGTGGTATCTTGATCATGGGAAGGTATAGCTCACGAATGGATTAAGATTGGATTTCTTTCTCATGCATAGGTATAGGATCATTGAAAAGATAAAGGTTATGCATAGGCTAGATGGGGGTGCTTTGATCTTAATTTAGACAAAGGTCGAATGTTTTCATATGTTCTAAAGTATACTCTTGACATAACTCTTGGGTTGTTTGAATGGAAGTGGAGGTAGAGGTCTCTTGGATAGGATTTTGGTTAATAATATGAAGGTGCGATGGACCTTGACTTTGGTTCCTGGTAGGAGATTTTTCAACAGGCTCGAGGGGTTGCCGATCACAAGACAAGGTTGGTGCAATGGACATGTTTGAAGGCTCTTTAATAAGGTCAAGGACTGGTATTTTGGGACATGGTTGACTCTTTGCTGGTAGTTCTTGGATCACATCCTTTGTAGGTGTTTGGGTAGATGAATGAGGTAATGGATGAGTGGAATTTGGAATTCTCCATAGCTTTTCTTGTGTTGCATATCTTTCCCAAAAATCATCCAAGCATTTTTTGTTTGTCGTATTAGAGCTTGGCAAATTCAATGGTTGTTTTGAGCTTAGATTAGGATTAGTATGCTTTGGGCTATGGGTTCTAGGAGTAGTTTTTGCCTTGTCAAGAGTATCATTAAGACGAGACAAGAATTATGACTCTAGGGAATGGTGTAGCTAGTATTAGCTTGTAGCATTGTAAATTATTGTTGTATGGCTTGGAGTTCTTGAGAAATTGCTATATGACCTTGGGGGGAGGTGTCTAAGTGTAATTGCAACTTCAGGTACTTGAGTTCTTGAGCCAGCTCTTCTAATTTCATTGTCATCTCCACAGAAACTGACACAAGACCGAAATGGGTACTCAGAAAGGTGGAAAATTTTATCACAAAAGAGGTGGAGATGCTCACTGTTATAGATGCACAAAAATAGAAGCACAGAAGCAGAGGGTATAAGCACAACAAGTCGTTATGAATGCACAATACTAGTAAAAAGAAAATGCACAGCGATAGGTGATACATGCACAGCAAGTTGATACAGATGCATAGCAGGTCGAGGTAAATGCACAGCTTCAGAGGGTAAATGCATAGCTTTGGTTTTTCAGACTATTTTTGCAATTTTTGACAAATTTTGTGGTGTTTTTGGGTTTCTTGGCTGCAAGATGGTCTTTTTGATCTGATTTTCTTTAGTTATGGCAAGAAGGCATAGCAAACACAAAGAATGTTTTCATGTTTTTTATATTTTTGTGATTTTTTTGACTCTTTTTTGACTAAAAGAAAGCAAGTACAAATCCTAGGCTGGTTGAGACAATATAAACTGAATTCTCCTTATTTCTAGGTGAGGCATCTTTAGGAGGTAATAATCACACTTCCCAGCACCAGCTTATAGGGGTTTTTGGCCACTAAAAACAAAGGATGATTAATAAGTGCAACCGTTCAAGTCATTATACATGCGGCAGCACTACTCTCCATTATGGTGTCTCCCAGCCTAAAAGAGTTGCGCCTTGGAGGGTTTTGGGGGAGGTTGGCTATTGGTATAACAAAACTTCACTCGTTGTTTGAAGCCTTCACTCCAAACACAATTTATTTATAGTGGCTTGGCAGAGCTTGGCTTTAGCTTGTTACCACTTAAGGTCGTTCCCCAAGGATGGACGGGTATCCAAGGGTAGGCCTCTCTAAAGGAAAAATACATGTGAAAATGATATGTTTGGCATTTTGGTCACCCAAGATAGGGGAGAGCATAGGCCTTGTATCATTCCCAAAACATGAAAGATAGTAGTTCTTTTCCCCTAGTTAAAATGAAAAAGACTAAATGAGTTAGCTACTTGGGCACACATGCGATTGTAGTTGTCAATTGTCCCTTATGAAATTGAATTGTTTGGCATTCATGTCCATTGTCCCTTAGAAAATTGAAGTGTTTTTGGCATTCATGTCCATTGTCCCTTAGAAAGAAATATGTTCCTAAGACTTAGATTGCAAAAAGATGTTTTTTCCCTTAAGAAAGCAATATGTTCCAAAGACTTAGATTGCAAATATGATTTGTTCAATTGTCCCTTAAGAAAACAATTTGTTCCTAAGACTTAGTGTGATAGGTTTTTAATTCTTCAATGTTCATCCTGTATGAACATGTTAGGAAAACCCATTTACTCTGTTTGAGTAATAAGAGGCTGCAAAAAGTTGATTAGTTCCACCAAAACTCAATAGTTAGCATAAAATCAATTAAACCAAAAGCGCTTAACTTGTTAGGTGCAAAATGAGTAATCTAAAAAAAATCTGATAATAATGATTAGGTACACTAGATTGGATATTATGATCAGATTCTACATGAAATTCTATGCAATTTTAAAAAATAATTCGTGAAAATTGAATAAATTTTACACAAGTTATGATTGTTTGAAGTTTTGCAAAGAAGGGTTGACTTTGACTGACTGTACCTGACAAATCTGATAAAATTACCTCAAAATTATTTCACCATAGAAAAGATGGGAGAACCGTCTTTCCAACGCTACTAGTTTCATGAAAATCTGACGCATGCAAAAGATATGCCCGATTTCATGAAATTGCTAAAAATAGGAACACGGATTGGGATATATTTTTCTCAAAATCTGTGCACTTCCTGCAAAAAATAAGAGATACCTAAATAGGATTTTGATGTTTTTGACAAAACCCAGAAATCTTTTGAGCTAAAGTTACACATATATGCTTGATTTCATGAAATTGCTAAAAATATGCCCTAAAAAAAAGCAAAAAAAGCGCATAGGGTAAAAATAGGGACACAGATTTGTGATATGTTTTTCTTAAAATCCATGCACTTTCTAAAAAATGTAAGAGATACCCAGAAACCTTTTGAGTTAAGGTTACACCATTTGAATGCTCATGTCCCTCAACTATTCTATATCGTTGATCTTCTCTTTCACAAGTCTATAAATTAAACCCTATTCTTCCATTTCAATCATTCAAGCTTTAACTAAAGTTACTCTGTAGGAATTACAGCATGCCTTTGGCACCAATTCCTTCATTGCTTGCGATCAAACTCATTACTACACACTACTATCATTGTTGTGAAGCTCATCTTCATGGCAAAACTATCATAGCCATTCCCAATTGACATCTTGGAATCATAGCAAGGAAGTGCACCTTCTGAGGGCCATATTCATAGACAAGATCATTTGTGATAGGTGATCCATGGAAGCTAAGAATTAAAGGAGGTTTTCTTTGTATTGTTCATTGTTTGATTGATCTCTTTTGTTCATTATTTCATTGAGTTTTGGGTATTATTGATAGTATTATATTGATTATTCATTAAGATCCAATTTTCCCTTAACAAATCTAGTTCCTCCTAGTGCATGTTATACTATTGTTCTCTATCAGTATCATCTAACTGTCTTTGAAAATTTAAAGAAAATATTCAAAATCTAAAGTCATATCTTAAATGGTCATGCTAGCATCATACTGAGGTTGATCAATAGAAGAATTATGCTGGTTGGGAACAAAATTGTCATTCTGGGGCTAGTTATAAGCATGGTTAGGCTCCCATGAAAGTTGAGCAGGGGTGGGAGGGAGGTAATCATACTGTGCATGCTGGTTTCTTTGGAAATCATAGGAATTAGGTGTAAAACCAGCATCATGATTAGCTTGGTAAGGCTGGAATGAGGGTACTCTAACAACTGCTTCATGAAATAGAGCATGATGCATCTTTTCTCCATGAAATGGATACATTTTCCAACATTTATATAAGCTGGAAACTCATTGAAATACCCTAAAAATTAGAATAATCAAAACTAATTTTTATCAAAACTTAAGAACATACTAGCATTTTATCCACTTTGAAACTAGTATATTTGAGCTCAAAGTCTCTAGATGTGTGTAGAGTTTGCCTCCAAAGGTAGATCTTACTGCTATACACACCAAATATCAACAATATTTTGATATAAAGATTGTCACAATTTGCACTAGATCTCCTTGAAAATTAGAGAATTGAGTCGCTAGGTATGCTACTTTCTCCTCAAAAGGCTAAAACTCTGTTGTGCATACCAAAACAACAAAGAAAAATTATGTTTGAGTGGCCTAAACCTTAGTTCAAAGTTCCACCGGGTGTGCCAAAAATTGTTGTCACGAAGGATTGCGCCCTGAATGCTAAGCTTTTACAAGCTTGGCAATCTCATGCAACATGAGAACATTCTCAGATCATGGGTTTGTCTATTTCAAGAATGAACCTCCAAAAGAGATGGTTCCCTTTAAATGCCCTTTAGATCTGTAACTTGATGGAGGAAAAAGATAGAAGAAAACTTGCATAAACTAAAAACTGAGTAGAAAAATCTATCTAAAGGGGCGATTCACCAATAGTTTGATTTAAAAAAGTAATATGACTCACAAACATTCTCCAATAAACATGTTCTTACAATCCAAACTGATCAGATTCACCACATAAGTATTTCACAGAAAGTCATGAATAATCTTACACACACTATGACCTGTAATAAACTAAAATTTGTATACTTGCATCCAATAAATAAGACAAAGAGTTCAGAGGTTTTGAAGCAAATAACAAAAAATTCCTATCAAATCACTCACAAAATAAACAAGACACCTGGATTTAGATAGAAGAACCTCTAATTGTATTAGAAAGTAGAAGGAATCTCTGCAAAACAATAATAAACTTCTGGAAAATAATCTATTGCTACTGTAAAAACTAGAAAAATAGCTGAGTTACAAGACAGTCTCCCTCTCTACAATATGCAAAGGCAAAAAAGTAAGAACTGAGAAACAACCTGAGTCTTTTCTCCTATAATACAAAAACCTGTCTATAAGGACCCTCCAAGGTCAACTATAGTCAACCGCACTAAAAATATTTTCTCCAAGGTGATCCATGAGCAAAACTGAAAAGACCTGAAAATAAGGCCCATAACTACTCCAATTTGAGCTAAAATAGCTCCAAACTCCCTCTCTCAATTAGTTTGACCAAAGAGGACTCAAAAAGCACTATAGTTTGACTCAAACCCAAACATAGAACTCCAGATGACTCATACTAACTTCAGTTCTATTTCACTTGTGTTGCTTGCATGATTTTGGCGAAAAGGTAACTGTTTGATTAAATATTAAAGATATATCAGTTACGATTACTTTAATATTTGTCATGTGATAGTTTTCCTTTCATGCATTCATGGAAAATATTAAGTTAATTTATAAAATATTACCTTTAATATTTATTTACATAGTTTATTTTTTCTATAATCATGCAAAAGACACAAGGACCCGCTCCTTCACTAGAACATGCAATAATGTCAGTCTTATTTGTCTACCCTTTCTAGAGCATGTGCCTTGGTGTTTAATCATTTGATTGAAGCTTGCATGTCTTAAGGTAAAGGCAAAAGATCATTAATTTCACAAAACATTCATAACCCCTTATGACTCCCATCTGTCTCCATTAGGTTTTCATGACTTAGAACTTACTGCCCACGACCCCCTTTTGATTCTAAAATGATTTCTTCTAAAACAAAATAAAAAAGTCTTAAGGCATTGATTAGGGCAAAATGAGACAAAAAGCCCCTCGAATCCTAAAACTCTTCATTTCTCTCCATACATCCTTGAGGTATTCCGCCGCCATGTTGGGGTTTGAATGACTGGTTTGGAAGCTCTTTGGAGTCTTCAGATGGTCAAAACTGCTACTCCCTAGTCCACTGGTAAGCTACCTCCATGATTCACATTGTTGTGTCTTTAATGATGCAAAATAGTAAAAGCTTTTCTTTTCTTATGGATTGCTGTTACTTTGAGGAAAACATGTTGAAAATTTATCTCTGATCATTCTCTGATGAAGACAAAACCATGTTAGGGTTTTTTATACTCTACTACTTCTCTAAGAAAATAGTGTTGTCGCTTTTGTTGCCTTATATACAGTTGTGTATAGTCTTTTGTTTTATGGTCTTATATGATCTTTTGATGTATTCGGTTCTCTTTTATTTCATCCCACCACATTATCAATATTTTAGTCTCCTTAATATCCACGTACCTCAATCCCTTCTCCTTAACAAGGGTGTCTATTGCTGGTACCTCCAATTTACTATACCATGATACATTCACTGCTTCCATGGAAGTCAAGTTTAAAAAATTAGACAAAAAGTTTATCAAGTTCTATGCAACCTGTTATACTCAGATTTCTCAGTGATTTTGGCCCTCCAAAACCATCAAATAGAGAAGACAGTTTGGAACACACATCCATGAACAACAATATCAACTTTCCAAGTTGTCTGAAGCCCTGCAGAAGGCTCCGTAAGCTGGAACAACCACCTAAATCTACTTTTTCCAGTGAAGTAGGAAATGCAGCTATCTCGATATTGGGTTTTTAAACACCCCTCAAGTATAGAAGATGTAGAGATTGAAGCTCACTGAAACTGGACAGAAGGGATTCTAAGCTTTTACAGTCATCAAACCAAGTCTTCGAGAGAAGACAACTTTCCAAACATTGGGGTAATTTAGTCAGATTTGAGCAACCATATAATTTTAGCACATGCAAGGAATGCTCATGTTTCTCAATGTCATTTTGAAGTTTTATCAATTTACTACAACCTATCATATCCAACTCTTCCAAAATTACTAGGAATAGGGCCCAGTAATGGACACCTATAAGACCCATTTCCTCAATATTAATGATGACCCATTTCCTCAATATCAACAATGACCCATTTCCTAAATATCAACAACCTTAGAAACTGACAATTGTTTTTCCCATCCTTGCAACCAAAATCAAATGTAAGCACTGTTAATATTGATTTATACTTGAAGGTGTCAATCCAATTTAAGATTTGTGGGAATAGCACCAATTGACTTTGTATATATTTTCACCTCATTACCTCCTGTAGCACATATGCCATCAATATAGTTTTTTTAGTATAGTTCTTGCTTGTTCAAACAATTTCTTGTTCAGAGTTTCATGAGACAATCCCACCTGAAAAACTAGTGCAACATGTGCCCATATGTAATGCCTCGCTATGCATATATAATCATCCAATAGGTACACTATGATAGGGAATCGTAGCATAATAGGGTACTCAACATGAGTAATACTACACTATCAGGCCTTCACAAAACATATCACAATTATCCACATTAAACAAGTTCATTAGTAACTAAACAACCAAATAACAAATAATCAGATAGTCACATAAATCACTTAGTAAAACTAATCTACATAATCGATTAATTCATAACTAATCACAACATGAGCATAATGTTCTAATCATAAGTATAAAGTATCAACAGTGTCATCATAATAAACATAATTGAGTGTCATCAAAACAGTAAACCTACCATCCACATATCTAACATACCCTAAGTATTCCAAGTATTTTACCTTCTTCTTCTTTCTCCTTAGCCTGACCACCTACTCATCCAAGGTGAGAATGGAGGGGCACTACATCCTCCCCCCCTAAAACTTGACTTCCTCCTAGAAGTCACAGACTAGGGTGGAAACATAACATATTAGTATTGCAATTTTCTATTGCCAACATGTGCATCCATATCAAGCAATTATTCGTAAGACATGCATAATCGTTCAATAAAGACAAGAAGAACATCAATTCTTTACCTTTAAGGTGTATCATGTAATCTACTCACACATATTTTGAAAATTTCATACGATTTAGAGAATTGCATTCACATATAATCAAGGAAAAATACATCTCATATCTTATTTCCACTAATTACCAACCATGCAAAGTGCAATTCTCCATGGAGTCCTCCCTCGAACATACTATTAGAGGTTCGAAATGAACATGATAGAAACAACACTTAACACAAAATGGGGCCAATAGAAACAAACATTCAGAATAGCCACCATAGAGATTTTAAACATGATTGTAAAACCCAAGTGGAAAAATAATCAAATCCAACATAAGTCACAAAGTGTCAGCAATTTCCAACAATAAATCAAGTATAAAGGAAAGAGTTTTGGTGGCCACTCCTATCATAAGAAAGTTCAAAAAAAGAAAATTCATTGTTAACCCCCAACAACACATGAAATAACCATTAAAAATTCCAAAAACAACCAAATTACAAAACAAATTCACATCACGATGTGACTAATTTTAGCCACAAAATGGGCTATTCGCTACACAACATTCAAGGACACAAGGTCCAGAATGTGTTAGAGTATGTATGCCAACACTCAATCAATTAAGTTAACTACCTTCTCATATCTGAGCATCGTTTATACAAAGGTTTAAGGCAACATACTAGCTACCTATTTACTAACAACTTCGATCTTTAATATAGTACAATTTCTTTTTACTAAGTTATGGAAATATGCAATTGCTTCCTTATGCAAGAAGATAGAAAGGAAATGTATGATGTCACACACAGGAATAATTCAAAACTATAATTGACTTACATTGTCAAATTCATGATCTCATGGGCTCAACACAAGCTCCCATTTGATCTCCTACACACAGTTCTGACATAAACATATACAATGATAACTTCCATAAATCACAACAATTCTTCCATATGAGGTCATGGCCATCTAGGGGTTAGATATATATTTTCAAGCAACCATGTAAGATGTCAACATCACATAATCACATGACTCGCGATGCATGATGCCACTAGATGATTAGATCATTCTAATACTTAATTACATGCACTAACATTTAGGAAATACATTGTTAGATATAACATCACATTTCTAGAAAAGGAGAAAGGACACATAGCAGGCACATAAGTAGAATAAAGCATATAGGGTTCATTTTTTAAAGAGAAAGTCTGTGAACTTCTCAATCCTCTAATGTCATACTAATGCACATAGGTAGGAGGTACTATTAACAACTCACCACAAAGAGAAAATAACTTAACCTAGAGAAACAACAACAATCTAGAGGTCTTAGTGTTGCAACCTAGGCTCTGATACCAAGTGTAATGCCCTGCTATGCATATATAATCATCGAACAGGTACACTGTGATAGAGAATCACAACATAATATGGTACTCAACATGAGTAATACTACGCTATCCCTTCACAAAACATATCACAATTATCCACATTAAACAAGTTCATCATTAACTAAACAACCAGATAACACATAATCAGATAGTCACATAAATCACATAGTAAAACTAATCTACATAATCAATTAACTCACAACTAATCACAACATAAGAATAATGTTCTAATTATAAGCATAAAGTATCAACAATGTCATCATAGTAAACATAATTGAGTGTCATAAAAACGGTAAACCTACTATCCAGATATCTAACATACCCTAAGTATTCCAAGTATTATACATTCTTCTTCTTGCTCCTTAACCTGACCACTTGCTCATCCAAGGTGAGAATGGAGGGGCACTACACCACAAGTGAGGCAAATGAAACATACTGCTAAACTTTTCTAGCAAGACTTGAAGAGCTTTGTTCCTCCACATTGTGTAAACCTACTGCTTAATAATAGACTGTATACTCAAATGCATGTGTATATATTTTACATTAACTTATCCTCTGAAATAGGGTTGCAACTATGTTTTGAGGCATCATACAAAATTACATTCATAGATCCTTTTTTTCCATGCATGCATTGATTTAAGTGCAATTGAGCTGATGAGCATTTAGTTGAATTTGATTGCCTGTGTATCTTCTTTTTGTAATAGATTTAAGGTGAACCATGACTAGAGTCTTTTGTGTTTGACATCATCTACTCCATTGACATTGGGTCTCCTTAAGCACCAGAGAAACAAAATGTATCCTGTCAGTCTTGTAAAGAATACCCAAGTCAATTCATTATTGCTCCCCTTTTAAAATTAGTTTGCTGCAACTCTTTTCAGACCTCTTCATAATGTACTATCTTTGTAGGTGACTCTCTTTAAGAGTTTCATTTTTATTCTTACTTTCTTGTATCTACCCTTAGTAAATTTTCATTTCATGGTCCTTGAACTTTCAATGGAAGAAAGTCACCTCACATTTGAGACTATCCTCTATTTGCACACAGAGCTTGGATAGATTTTGATGATTCCACTATTTATTTTAGACAACACAAAACCCCAACATGACTATCCATAGTCTGCCTTCATACACTGTACCTATTGGACATGGCTCCATTACTACCAACAGTATCTTAGCATGTAAAAACTTCTATATGTTCCAATTTGCTCATTGTCCCTCATTTATAATAGATAAGGATAACTGCTCTTTATGAACTGTTCTACATATATGTTTGTTTGATAAGATTACAATTTGTCCATGTTGCTCCTTATTCCATGTATTTTGTATGTTGGTCCCCCCCTGATCATTATAGACATTGATGTCTAACCTATTATAAATGTTGCTTCAAACTGAATTTTTTTACTTCTTTAAGAGGTGACTGCTCCATCTTGAAGGTATGGCCCTTTTTTTAACTACTCCTTTTAAAAGAAGAATGACTTCCATCTAAGACTACCTCTCCATTTAATCTAACAAATATTGCACAAACTCTATCAATAGTGGTTTATGAATCACCAAACATTTAGGTTTCTTGCATATAGATCTTATAATTATGGTGTTGCTTTCATAGATGCTATTTTAGCACACATATCACTATGTTTTTAGTCTAACCTATTCATTTTAGTCTGGATCACTGCTCTTATGTAAAGGCTACTCTTAAAACAAGGTAAATGATTGTTATTTATTGCATTTTGACTCTTGTGCTTTGTTTAGTATTGATACAGAGGCACCATATCACTGAATAAATTTCTTGATAACCTTGTCTTCATGTTTTTTAGTGACTAATGCTCTTTATTATTTGGCATGACTGCTCTTCATTTATGGTTATGGCCATCCTCATGATGGATATGATTGTCCTTTAACTTTGAATAGGTCCTTTAGCTATATCAACCTTGTCTGCATACCTTGTGATTGTTCCTTAACTTGTGACTGCACCTTTTAATGATGCATATTGTTATTATTTCGAAGGGGAAGTATTGCTCATTTGTGACTGTGTTTTCAATGTCAGGGCTTGCCTTTGAATATTTGACTTGATAGTCATTGATGTGTAATGCCTATATTCATGAATCCTCTTCCAGTTGATTATGCATGTGACTTATTTTCTTATCTGAATGATGAGATTATACATGTACCTACACAATCAACAAAAATGTTAAGAAAACAAAGAAGCTCAGAGCTTCTCATGATGATTGGATGATCTTTACTTTTCTTGAATCTTCATGATACTTGTATATCTGATCTTGAGACACTTATATCTTTCTAATTTGATGCTTAGTAAGAGATAGGTTGCATATTTGATAGTTTGACATGTAAGAGGCGTGGAATCCTCAGCACTAACATCACTCTTCCTATCTCTTACAGACAACTATGGAGCTTCAATGAAGAACTGAAGATGTAGTTGATCAAAAATAGGGTTTGTCACGGGCAATGGCAAATCCCTCCTCTCTTATCTATCTTTTTACTTATAAATGTTCAAACTTTCTTTCATTGCATCTTATCAGTTATTTCCATGGCTTGTGTGGGAAACTTATGAACATACTTTCTTTTAATGAATATAAACAACTACTTTATGCAAAAGTTTGTATACAATTTCTCGTTTTGGTAAAGCTATGGCATAATGAAAACAAAAAACTCTCTTTATGGTACTATTTGTATGATCATATGAGAAACTTTAGCAGAATTTTGTGTACCTTTCTTCCTCTTCAAAGTAGAAAACATGAGTACCATCCTAGCCTAACTTGTTTGGGCTAAAAAGCATAATTAGGTAGCAGTTAGACCTTTGAATTGATTTTTTTGAACAATGTAGTGATCTTCAACAAAACCCTAACAATTGTCATAACATAGTCACATGATATTGTAACAGGACTGTCCCAATTGACTGATTGTCCTTGATCCTTTGAACCTTGACTAACCCATGACTAAGACAGATTATTCCAACACAAAAATTACACACTACTGTCAGATAGTTGCAACACAAAAAATACTATATCACTATACTCAAACAAATATTGTTTTGACTGCATTGAATGTCAAACATGTATTTCCAAATATTGCACTGACTGTATTGACTGTCCCAATTTCTCCTCGCACTGTCTAGTATACTGTCACATGATTTGGACATGAAAAACACTCACAATATAACAACATAGTGTTACTCCACTTTACTGACCATTGCAACATTGCAAGACTATTTACTGTTTATTGTCCAAAGCAAGCCTATCATATCACTGTTCTCACATTGTGTCCACTTGACTTTTAAGAACACACTAATATATTTCACTGTCTTGAGCATATTTTACTATGTAAAAGCATACCACCGAGTCAGTGTCACCATTCACACCTACAAATCCCTGAAGATAGTACCAAAAACACTATAACACTATCATTATCAAAGTAACATTGGTGATATGAATCAGTCCATAGAATATCACCATATGAAACATCTCCTAGATGAAGAACAGACAACTGTGAACAAGCATCAAATTAGATGAATAACCAACACCATATTGGGGGTAAATGATAGAACATTAATCTTCTCCCCCTGGCTTCATATTACACCTTATGCAATTAATGATGTGTCTTGTGCATTATGCCCAAGTTTAGGATCCTTCTTGCTCTGATCTTGTTTTCTTCTCCAAATTTTTATAGGCTTCTTCTTTTTCTTGTTTGACATATTTGCCTTCTTAATGTGATTAGGTGGCTTCACAAGGTTTTTTCTACAATAGTGTGTTGTATGCCCAAGATTGTTACACCTATAGCATATGATATTGCTAAATAGATCAAAGGGATGATAGTTTCTACTTCTTGACATCCCTCATATCTTCCATGCATCCAACAATGCCTTGCTAGATGACCAACTTTATTACAGTTATAGCAAACATTATTATAATCCTGATTTGATAAGCTATAAGAACTTTTATCCTTATTCCATCCAAAACCATTTCTTTTATAGGTTTGACAATCTCTAGCACTATGACCATAAATATGACAGGAATAGTAATAACCATGAAATTGAGAATATTGTTGTACCTTATTGAATGGTATTGCTTGAGATGTGGAGATATTGTGGACCTTCTTGTCCTTCTAACTTTATCAACACATTTATCTTCTACCTTATCTTCAGGAGCAGCAACATGCTGACCCAAATCTATCTTCTTCCTTGGTACATTTCTAACTTTAGAAGTCCTCCCTTCTTCATATCCTAGGCATGTAGTATCCTTATGACATTTTTGTTTGCCCAACATATCATACAACTTGCTGGTGCTTTCATTAAACTCCTGATATATCTTTAATTGAATCTTGAGACCTTCAAGATATTTTCTCAAGGCGACTATTTCAGCCTCTAGCTTTAGACATTCAATAGTTTTGACTTCAAGATCAGATTTTGTTACATCTGTTGTCCTCTTCATCTCTTCAATCTCTATTTTCATATTGATGATTAAGTTGTCTTGATCTTTTAACAAAGGGTTCTCGTCTTTAGAATTGTTTAAGACCTGCCTTTTGGACTTCTTCCAATTCCTTTTTCAAGGAATGGATTTTAGACTCTTATCTCTTGCAATTTTCTTCCTTTTTCCCTAGTTGGACTCTCACTTCCTCTTTCATCTTATATGCTTCTTTCACCTGAAATTTTAACTCAACAATTATTTTCTCAAATTCACCAAGACTTTGAGCTAACACTTCATTAGATTTATTGCTTTCTTGAAATTGTAGTATTAGTTTCTTGTTTACCTTTCTAAGATCCTTAATCACATCTAGGGCAGTAATAAGTTCACCCTCAATGTCAATTTCACAATCACCTCTTTCATCAAGTTCTTATTCCCCTTCACTGACAATGAAGTCTTCTTCTTTGTCAAAATTCTCAACTACAAGACCATTCTCTTTATACACTTTGTGTCACTTTTCAGGGGTGACTCGTGTAGCAACTCATTACTTAACTTGATTGGGGCTTGTTTTGGAACTTTTTGCTTGGCATCTTTCCTTCCTCTATTTTGTTTACACTTTCCCATAGTACTCCACTACTAGGATCTCCTAAGTTGATTAAACTTTAAGCAAGGAACCTAAGGATCTGATACCACTTGTTGGAGTACAAGACCACTGAGAGGGGGGGGTGAATCAGTGGTATATTAAACAATCAAACTTCTTCACCTATTAATCCACTTGACTGATAATGCAGAGAGAACTAAGACACTTCAAATAATTAGACATTGAATGTTGAGTGAATCACAATGATATGAATCAGAGAAAGATACTTGAACAAGAATGACTTATCAAATGTAAATTGACAAACAATCAAGAGAAGTCATAACACAGGTATTATGAGTGGAAAGCCCTAACAAGGATAAAAAACAACTCTAAAAATTCACTTCATTAAACCTCACTGGTTACATTTAATATCTCACTGACAAAGCCTCACTAGCAAATTAGGCTCACTAGCAAATAAATGTCCCACTGGAAAATAGAAATGTCTCACTAACAAAAGGATTACATCAAAGATTTGAATGAAAAAGAATAACACAGAGGGATACTCTATTTCTCAGCATTCCATTATCCTTGTCAATTACTTCAATTCTACATCTTATCTAATGCACTTTCAACAACACTTTCATCAACACCAAGGTCTTCTTCTGCAGAAAAACATATTCAACTCTTGTGCACACTACAAACATTCACACAGAGTTTCTCTTATAATGAAACTTCTATATCACTTCTTATGCATACTAAAATTACAAGGTTACATCTAGTTTGAACCTCTTTAAACCAATAGTTCATATTCAAAATATAAACATTATAGCAATTTTCTAGTAGGTATCACTGATATGAACTCAAATCATTAAAAAAACCAACTTTTTCCATCCATACAAATCCTTAAATCAAATTTCCTAGCCCTTGAGGTAGTTAGAAAAACTAAAACAAAGCAGTTAGAGCTTCATTCTAGGAACTGCTCGTAACTTTTATTGAGCATGAATGTCTATTGAGATTCAAATAAACTTCAAACTTACACCATTGATTTTACCATTCATAGTTTTGCCTGAGATGTTGATCGGCATATCCCACTCAAACCAACAATAGCAACAGAGAAGCTCGATAGACCCTAACCAAGGGGTCCAATCAGGGAATGATGCGAACCACTTAAAGTGTTCACTTAAGTGAACTGTACTTGATATAGCCAGTCAACAAATGATTAGAAAAAAAGTGCATATGGGTGAATGAAGCCTTTGTGCCTTGGAGCAACAAACACGTGGTTTAGGGTTTGAGGCCCTAAAACCCTAAATAATACAAACTCTAAACAACAAAAAATGAAAAAATTGACATAGTGACCTCATCAAAGGATATCATGATGACTCTGGAAAGGTTTCAGTGACTTCAGAGGTAGTAATATTAAAGTAGAACACTTACTATAATCCTAGGAAAACTTGGATGAGAGAATAGGGCACAAAGGATCAAAGAACACTAATCATATCACAAGCTCTAGGACTTACACTATGCACTCACTCAAGACAGAAGTGTCCTAATAGAGGATAAACAATGGTACCAAAAGCTAAGTGGAAAGACATGAACACAATGAGGACACATTACTTGAACCTTGTAAAATAGGTTAACTATTTCACCATCAAATTGAAGCTTTAGACTGCACACTCAAACACATTGACATAGAAAGACATTTGTGCACATTGTGATCAAGGAATCATGAAGGTTGGATATGAACACAGGACAAGTCAACAACATTCAAATTTCAACAACATGAACTCAAACAAGATGAGCCTGATAATGACCACAAAACTGACATCTTGGCATGAACATCATCACCACGACTCTTACCTTGCATGACAAGTCTTGTGAAGTAATATAAAACACATCTTACTTTGATCAACATCACTGAATCTCTAATGACAAACACAATTCCATCTCCCAGGGAATTTTGTTGTAACAATAAACACAATGACCTCCCAGGATAAAGTCCCAATCCTGATGAAGACATGAACACACCATATCATGCATCCAACATCATCTCATCAACATCAACTCAACTTGCATCACCACCTAGCATCACAACACCTATCACTCAACTTGCATCAACACAATATGTGTAACATGAGATGGTACAAACAACATGAAATGACCAACACCATGACATCAACATCATACCTTTGACATCAATGACAAACTTCATGCAACATCTTCAGTCTTTAAAATAATAGAAGTACTCCTAATACCCATAACAAGAGAATCCCACAAACCAGGCAAAAAACAAAGCAATATCTGATGCCAACTGATCCACCAACATATTGAATGCATCCAGGTGGTCTGTAATTCATCCACTCTCTTCCATTCTCAAGGAATAGAATTTTTTCCTCAAGAAAATCTTGTTCACTAAAGATTTAGCTTGATACATCTCACCAATCTTCTTCCATAGTTTCTGTGCAGATGTCTCTTCGTGGACATTGATTAAAACATAGACTACCAAACACAATTTGATTGGACCCTTGGCTTTATGGTCCATAAAATCATATTGAGTAGCCAAAGTAGGATATGCAAGCCATGAAACCTTCTCATCAATTGTTGAATGCATAAGACAACTGAGGGGGGTTGATCAGTTGTAACTTATAATTCCAAAAACCCTCAAACACATTCCGATCCACATTAATTCAATTAACCCTTAAACTATTAAGATGATTAGGCATGAAAACAAATAACATAAACTGAATCAAACCAACACCATACACAAGAGAACACCAAATTTACATAGTAAACCCAAGAAGGGAAAAACCACGGTGAGGATTAGCTCACAATATAAAGTAATATCAACAACAAAAACAACAGGGCTCACTACTAGAGGGCTCACTACCCAAAAGAAAGGCTCACTACCAGAATAGAAAATAAGATAGAGAAGAATGTTACAATGAGAAAATCATCTCAATGCAATAGAGAAGTCCACCACAACATCACCAACACCATCATAGTCATACTGAAGAATTGTAGACACCTTCTTCTCACTACATCAAGTAATCTAACACGTGAAAGCTTGCACTGAACTTTGTACTCTACCACACTATTATTCACATCTCATACACATGCACAAACACTTCTACCTCAACAACTCAACACATGTTTATACCATCTTCAACCTTCAAAAGATTCTCCATGGTTCGCAATACACTTTCACAATCTAAATTCAAATCAGGTCAGCACCAAAACATTCCCGTGGTGGAAAGGAATGAAGGAAGACCACAACACATCTTGGCTTGAGCACAATCTAGAACATCCCACAAACATCTTGAAATCCAACAAATTCCTCCACACCAACTTTCACCTGAAGAGAGTACATATCCAGTTCATTCAAACATCTCTATCATACACTACAATTCAAGAAATCAGCTTGTGGAGCACCAAACCATGAACAACTTCAATTGAAGATAGATATGAACCTTATAAACACAATTCCAGAACTGCAAGACTTGAAACCACTCTGTGGAGAAATGTGGAGCAAAAGCCTTTTACCTAGAACCCTTTGTAATACATAGTTCACACACTGGTGAACACACCTTCCTCTGTAAAATGATCCAACATGCCAAAGTCTGAATGTAGCTCCTCTAAACACCTCTGATCAACATATCCAAACCATACAAGAAGATCTTCAACATAGAAGAAATGTGGAGAAAAACTAAAACACCTCTCTATATTCCATAACACCTTTACAACACAATGTTTCCTCTATTATTCAAATTTTCTCAAAAGCACTTGGAAACCAAGCACCAGAAATAAATCAACATCTTCAACACTTCCTCATTATCAGAGAAAACATCAACCCAATACCAACTGCTCACACTCTTGCAATATTCCCTTGCTCATACAATTGACACTAATGACAACACAAGCTTGTTGACATCAATGACAACACTAACTGCACATACTTGCAACAATCTCCTCCTTTGTTATTGATAGCAACACATGATGTGAAGAACCATCAACACAACAGTATCCTCAATACTATGCTTCATACCAACTCTATTCCTTTATCTTTCTCTCCCCCTTAGCTTACTATTCTCCTTTTGTCAACTAACTCTTTCCTTTTTCACATTATTCTATCTCCCCCTTTGACATCAATGGCAAAGGGTGACACAACTGTCTCTCACTCTCCTCTTTTGACATTACTTATACTTGTACCTGCTCACCACTCCTTGATTGCAATAACCATCAAATCCACTACCTACTCTCCCTAAGAGGTAGTTGATGAGACTAGAAATGTCTCATCTAAATTCATCTCTATTTTCTCTTAAAATTAGCATTAGAAGTGGATTTAAATATAGTTTTATGAACCATTAGCTTATTTAAAATAGAATATAGATATATATTGGTTTGTTTCTTAGAAGTCTATTGCAATTTAATTGCTAACATTTTCTAATGTTTATTAGAAAAATAGAATGCAATATGTTTTAAAATGATACCAAATTAGTCTTGAAGTATTCCAGCCTCTTTCAGCCAACCTTGAAGCATTCTAAAATCACTTCCGGAGCCAATTTTGAAAGTATTCCAGCTTGATTTCGGCCAAAGGTGTTTCAACTCATTTGGCTTGAACCATGGATTTGATATTCTCTCTACCTTTTATTTTCTAAAAAGTTGAAAATAAATTGTTTTGGGAAACTAATAAAAGTAGCAAAAATAAAGCCTTTTTCCCTTAAAGGGATATGGATATGTTGTCACTTTGTAATGAGGGAATAAAGGTTGTTGTTCCTTTAGCATAGGATTAGTAGAGAGAATAAAAGAATTTGTTTCCTATATAGAGAGAATAAAGGAATTTGTTTCCTTTAGCATAGGAGTAGAAGAGATATGTGTAGGGAATAAAGGGAGTTGTTCCTTTATCATAGGAATGGGAAAGACAAGTGTATTTATGCTTTCCATTAGTTTAGGGAGTTGGGTGAAAATCTTCAATGCATAAATAAACCTGTCAACTCTAAAGAAAGGAGTTATTATTTTGGCAAATTTTTGGAATAAGAAAGCTACAATAGTTTTAGAAGTAAATTTGTAATATTTTGTTGAAAAAAAAAGATATATAGAGTATTAAGGACAAAATTAGGTGAATGATCTTGATTCAATTCCAAGGGAGGAGCAAACAAGTTCCTCATCCTAAAGAAAAGGACAACATTTGGTATTTATTTTATTGTTTGTATTATTTTAGTTTTATGCATTTCTATTTATTTTAAATGTATTAAATTAGATTTTAGTGCAAGAGCTATTTTATTTATGTATTTTTATTTCATGGAAACATGTTTTAAATTTATAGTTTTAATTTATGCAAGTGTGTTTAAATTTTGCATGTGTGATTTTATTAGATTAATTTAATTTAATTTTTCTTTTTTGTTTTTGTTACAAAGAATTGTTTGTAAAAAAATCTTTAAGTTCCTAATACACACAGCCTTTTGACACCACCCTGAATTGATAAATTAAATGAAGAGGATTGCAACGATCCTCATCAGTAGCCTCCAACATCAGTCCATAAAAAAGACAGAATCTTGAAGTCCACTGGATTGATGCATCTCCTTATATGCATCTAGTTGAAAGGAGGGGCAATAACCCCCAACTTCTCCCAAAGATACTCAAAAGTATTGTTAAAAAGAGCTTTAGTGAATATATTAGTAACATGATCCTTTGTAGACACATACTCAAGCTTCACTTCATTCTCTGTAACCTTCTCTCTCAAAAAGTGATACTGGATTGAGATATGTTTAGTCCTTGAGTGCATCATCAGATTCTTTGAAATGTTAATAGCACTTGTATTATCACAAAAGATAGGAATTGGTAGATCATATACAACTCTGATATCCTTCAAGGTTTGCATCATCCACCATACCTATGTGCAATAGGATGTTGTTGCAATGTATTCTACCTCTTCAATAGATAAAGACACCGAAACTTATTTCTTGCTTAGCCATGACACCAATCTGAATCCAAGAAAGAATGCACGACCACTTGTACTTTTCCTGTCATCTACACAACTAGCCCAATCTGCATCTGTGTAAGCACTTACAGTAAAATCAGTATCCTTTGGATACCACAAGCCATGATTTGGAGTGCCCTTTAAATATCTGAATATCCTCTTTACTGTTGTACATGTGACTCTCTAGGATCTTCTTGAAGTCCATCCACAAGACAAACTGCATGCATAATATCTGGTTTAATAGTAGTTAGATATAACAATCCTCCAATCATTGATCTATATCTGCTCTAATCAACCTTAAGAGTTTCATCATTCTTTCTCATCTTGCAACTAGTAACCATAGGGGTACATACTAGTTTGGAATCTTCCATTCCAAACTTCTTCAACATTTCCTTGACATACTTTTTTTGTGAAATAAAAACACCTTTATCTGTTTAATTGATTTGAAGCCAAAGGAAGAAGTTAATCTCTCCAAACATTAACATTTCAAATTCTTTCTACATCTCCTCTGCAAATTTATTACACATAGCTTGATATCCTCAAAAAATAATGTCATCAACAAGCACAACTATAATCAAGATTTGATCATTTTCAAGTTTGAAGTAAAGATTATTATCTACAATACCTTTATTGAATCCTAGTGGTAACAGATACCTGTCTAACCTTGTATACCAAGCTCTAGGAGCTTGCTTCAATCCATATAGTACATTCTTCAATCTGCAAACCATATCTAGTTTATTTGATAAATGAAATCCTTCCGGTTGTTCTATGTATACTTCTTCCAACTCACAATTCAAAAAAGTAGACTACACATCCATTTGATATACATTGAAACCCTTATGTGTTGTGAAACCCAAAAACATCCTGATGGCTTCTACTCTTGCCACCGGAGCATATGTTTCCCCATAGTCTATTCCTTCTACTTGTGAGTAGCCTTTACACACAATCCTTGCCTTGTTTATTACCACATATCCATATTCATTCAGCTTGTTCTAGTATACCCACTTAGTTCTAATTATATTTTTGTTTGCTGGTCTTGTGACAAGTTCCCAAGTCTGATTCTTTTCAATCTGTATTATTCTTCTTCCATAGCCTTGGTCCAATACCCATCCTTGCATGCTTCCATCACTGTGTTAGGTTCAACTTCAGAAATTAAACATAGATTTACTTGTTCTTTAGTAACTTTCCTTCTTGTCACCAGTGATCTATTCTTCAGAATGATGCTTCTGCACATACTTGGGAGTTTTAGGAATCTTTTCCAGAGCTTCTTCCTCTTCAAACTGCACTTCCTTTTCTTTATCTTTTTCTTCTTCACTACAAGAAGACTCGTCTAGTTCATATCCATTCACCTTTGAATTCATTTGTAGGTCTTCATCAACCTTGACATTTGCACTTTCAACAATCTTTGTTAGCCTCTTGTTGTAGCACCGGTAAGCTTTGCTTTTATTAGGATATCCAAGAAAGATACCTTCATCAGATCTTGCATCAAACTTTCCCAAGTTTTTTTCATCTCTTTTAATGTAGCATTGGCTTCCAAACACTCTAAAGTATTTGACAGTAGGAATCCTTCCATACTATAACTCATAACGCGTCTTTGTGTTGTTTGCTCTTGCTTGTACTCTGTTCAGTATATAAACAACAGTATGAATTGCTTCTCTCTAGTAGACTTCTGGTAGATTTTCTTCTTTTATCATTGTTCTTTCAACTTCTTGAATAGTCCTATTCTTTCTTTCAACCACTCCATTCTACTGAGGAGTCCTATGAATAGATAAATACCTCTTTATTCCATAATTCTCACAAAACATGTTAAACTTATTGGAGATTGATTCTCCACCTTTGTTAGACCTCAAACATTTGATTTTCATATCCATTTCATCCTCAATCATTTCTTTGAATGCTTTAAACTTATCTAAGGCTTCTGATTTTTATTTAAGAAAGGTAACCCATGTCATTCTAGAACAATCATCAATAAGTAGAATGAAGTACATGTCACCTTGAAAACTCCTTACTCTGGTAGGGCCACAAAGATCTATATGCACTAATTCCAATAGTCTGGTAGAAAATTGATCTTTGACTTTGAAACTTCTTCTTGGTTGCTTTCCAACTTGACACTCCTTACAGAGAGAATTGATAGGTATAGTACTCTTTGGCAGATCTCTCACAACTTGAACTAAACTTATTCTCACTAGGCTATAAAAATTGATGTAACATAGTCTTCTATGCCATATCCAACTCTCATTGATCTGAGTCATGAAACAATAACCATCAACACCTTTGGGCTGATAGACAGTTCCATTAGTCCTCCTTCCAAAAGCTATCACAACTCTAGAATCCTTTCTGATCTCACATCCACCATCTTGAAACATAAGATTGTGTCCCTTTCTACACATTTGTCCAACATTGAAGAGGTCATGTCTTAAACCTTTAACATAAAGAACATCATCTATGTTATGCTTGCCATCAAAATTGATTGAACCTTTTTCACAAATCTTGGCAGATGTATCATCACCAAATCTAACTAGTCCTCCATCATATTTTTTATGTTTAATAAACTTACTCTTATCACCGGTCATATGATTTGAGCATCCACTGTCAATGATCTAGTAGTTCTTTTTCTGTCTAGCATGAAAAGCAAATATCAAGGTGCCTTCAGTATTAGTACTTACTTTCGGAGCCCTTTCCTTCACACATCCCTCAGATTTATTAGAAACAATATCATCTTTTAAAGATATGAACAAGCATTTACTATCCTTATCATCTTCATAATCAAATTCATCATCAGATATATACTTGCATCTTCTCTAACATAATAACTTTTCTTAATCACCTTACCTTTGTTCTCCCTATTTTTGCTTTTCAAAATTCTATCTAGACATCTTGAAGCATAATGACCTATCTTATCACAACTAAAACACTTGAAAGGCAACTTACCACTGTACTTACCAATAACTTTTTTTATTCTTCTCAAAATGTTAGCTTCCATATCATTAGAATCCTCCTAATTTGATTCCACAGTCTTCTATAATTTACTAGACTTAAAAGCAATTTCAAGTCTTGCACTACTTGTACCAAATTCTCTCATTTCAAAAGTAGTTAAAGTGCCATACAACTGATCTCTAGTAAATTGATCCAGATTTTGTAATTCTTCAATAATAGAAACTTTATGATTGTAAGCTTTGGGAAGAGTTTTGAGTACCTTCATTACCACTTATTTTTCTTCTAGTTCCCCACCAAGGCCTCTAATGCTATTGACAACTTCATCCACCTTCTACAAGTAGCTTGTGATGTTTTCATCTTCAGACATCGACATGGTTTTAAACATGATCTTCAAATTCTACATCTTAGCTTGCTTGGTCTTGTCATCTCCTTCATAAATGCTTTTTAACTTTTCCCAAATTTCATTAGTAGTTTTCAGATTCATAACTTTCACCAATTCAGAATTAGTGAGACCACTTAAAAGAGCATACTTTGATTTACCATTGTTTTCATAAGCCTTAATGCCATTAGAAGTAGTTGGACCATTCTCAGGTATAGTGTATGTAGACTTGATAGACTTCCAGATTTGATAGCCAAGAGAAATCAGATAAGTTTCCATCCTTATTTTTTAGAATGCATACTCTAATCCATCAAACAAGGGAACATCTTTCTTGTGCACCATCCCAGATCTATCTCAAGTGGTGAAGCTTTCTTCCAAGGAACCTTGCTCTGATATCAATTGTTGAATGTAAAAGATAACTAAGAGGGGGGGGGGTGAATCAGTTGTAACTTATAATTCTAAAAATCCTCAAACACATTTAGATCCACATTAATTTAATTAACCCTTAAACCAGCGTTAAGATGATTAGGCATGAAAACAAATAACATAAATAGAATCATCATACACAAGAGAACACCATATTTATATGGAAAACCTAAGAAGGGAAAAACCATAGTGAGGATTAGCTCACAATATAAAGTAATATCAACACTAAAAATAATAGGGCTCACTATCGGAGGGCTTATTTCCCAAAAGAAAGGATCACTGCCAAAAGAAAGGCTCACTGCCAGAACAGAAAATAAGATAGAGAAGAATGTTACAATGAGAAAATCATCTCAATGCAATAGATAAATCCACAACCATAGCACCAACACCATCGCAGTCATATTGAAGAATTGTAGACACATTCTTCTCACTGTGTCTAGTAATCTAACACATGAAAGCTGGCACTGCACTTCACACTTTACCACACTATTATTCACATCTCATACACATGCATAAACACACTTCTACCTCAACAAATTGACACTTATTTATACCATCTTCAACCTTGAAAACATTCTCCAAATTTAGTAATACATCTTGAAATTAGATCTGCACCAAAACATTCCCGTGGTAGAAAGGAATGAAGGCGAACCAAAACACACCTTAGCTTGAACATAATCTAGAACATCCCACAAACATCCTGAAATCCAACAAATTCCTCCATAACAACTTTCACCTGAAGAGAGTACACATCTAGTTCATTCAAACATCTCTGTCATACACTACAACT
Organism: Cunninghamia lanceolata; assembly: GCA_027924645.1. Classification (NCBI taxonomy): domain Eukaryota; kingdom Viridiplantae; phylum Streptophyta; class Pinopsida; order Cupressales; family Cupressaceae; genus Cunninghamia; species Cunninghamia lanceolata. Next base: position 1,091,746 of record BSBN01000246.1, read on the forward strand.
CAAGAAAGTAGCTTGTAGAGTACTAAACCATGAACAAATTCAACTAAAGATAGATATGAACCTTATAAACATACTTCTAGAACTGCAAGACTGGAAACCATGTAGAAAACCCTTTCTCCTAGACCCCTCTACAATATACAATTCACAAACTAATGAACATACCTTCCTCTACAAAATGATCCAACATGACAAAGTCTGAATACAATACCTCTGATTAACATATCCAAACTGCATGAGCAGATCTTCAACATAGAAGAAATGTAGAGCAAAACTAGAACACCTCTTTGTATACCAAAACACCTTTACAACACACTGTTTCCTCTATTATTGAAATTTTCTCAAAAGCACTTGGAAACCAAGCACCAAAAATATATCAACAAGATCTTCAGCACTTCCTCATTATTAGAGTAACATTAACTCAGTACCAACTGCTCACACTCTTGCAATATTCTTTTGCTCATACAGTTGACACTAACAACAACACAAGCTTGTTGACATCAATGACAACACTAACTGCACATACTTGTAACAATCTCCCCCTTTGTCATTGATGGCAACACATGATGTGAAAAGCCATCAATACAATAGCATCCTCAATACTATGCTTCATACCAACTTTTTTACCTTTCTCTTTATCTTCCCCTCAGCTTACAATTCTCCTTTTGTCAACTGACTCTTTCCTTTTTCATATTAATCTCTGTGCCCCTTTGACATTAATGGCAAAGGGAAACACAACTCTTGCTCACTCTCCTCTTTTGACATTACTCATACTTGTACTTTCTCACCTACACCCCCTTAGAGGTAGCCTCCAACATCAGTCCATAACAAAGAATGAATCTTGAAATCCAATGGATTGATGCATCTCCTTATGCATCCAGTTCAAAGAAGGGTGGGTAATAACCCCCAATTTCTCTCGGAGATACTCAAAAGTATCCTTAGGAAGAGCTTTAGTGAATATATCAGCAACTTAATCCTTTGTAGGCACATACTTGGGCTTCACTTCATTCTCTACAACCTTCTCTCTCAAAAAGTGATACTGAATTGAGATATGTTTAGTCCTTGAGTGCATCATCAGATTCTTTGAAATGTTAATAGCATTTGTATTATCACAGAAGATAGGAATTGGTTCATCATATACAACTCTAACATCTTTCAAGGTTTGCCTCATCCACAATACCTGTGTGCAGCAAGATGCTGCTACAATGTATTTTACCTTTGCAGTAGATAAAGACATCAAATCTTGTTTCTTGCTTAGCCATGACACCAATCTACATCCAAAAAAAATTACCACTACTTGTACTTTTCCTGTCATCTACACAACCAGCCCAATCTGCACCTGTGTAAGAACTTAGAGTAAAATCAATATCCTTTGGATACCACAAGCCATGATTTGGAGTGCCCTTTAAATATCTGAATATCCTCTTTACTGTTACAACATGTGACTCTTTTGGATCTTCTTGAGGTCTAGCCACAAGACAAACTGCATGCATAATATCAGGTCTACTAGCAGTTAGATATAACAATCCTCTAATCATTGATCTATATCTACTCTGATCAGCCTTAGAAGTTTCATCATTCTTTATTAGTTTGTAACCAGTAATGATAGGGGTACATACTAGTTTGGAATCTTCCATTCCAAACTTCATCAATGTTTCCTCGACATACTTTAGAATGTACAAATGATAAGCTAGATTAATGATTGCTCTTAGTCAACTAATGATTGAAACAATAAAATAAGAATTAAATAAATAGGGTGTATTTAGTTGATTTTTTCGAATGAGGATGATGAACCTAGTTAAATAGATATTTTAATTTAGTTACCTAAGATTAGACTATAGATGAAAGATTAAAGGATTGATTGCTTAAATAAATAATCGTGATTTATTTAAATAATATTGGAGGAAGAGTTAGTTTATCAATAATTAATATTGGTAAGAAAAATTAGAATAATTAACTATATAAATAGGATTTTATTTAATTAACTACTGTAGAATGTTTGAGGGATGAACTGGTGATGCCAAAAATGGTGTTAGACAATTTCATTTGTCTACAAAAAGTACCCAATTTATCTCATAAGCTCTTTGTTGTGGATTGTGTTGATAAATTCAATAGAACTAAATGTAATAGGCAAAACCTTATGGAACTTCTTTCCATCTTATCAATAATCACCCAATCTCCACCATTCATACCAGATGGTTTTGGTGATGGTAGACCAACCCACTAATCTTTGTCAATAAGTAGATCTTCCATCTTTAGCTTCCATAACTCAAATTTCTTTCTATTATTTTTTTCTCTCTATCCTCATGCTTCACATCATTCTAATTCACACACAAATCTTTACATGCATAGCTCCCACTTAGGAAAAAATTTATCATAGGCAAAAAGAACCCCAACCCTTTGAACAAAACTCAAACTAAGTTGTAATGCCACATGTAGAGAAAAATAAGCTTGATAAACTAGGACAATAGAAGTAGTGCATATACAATCTAAAATAATTTGGCCGATAGGCCATTCTATATGTGCACACATCTTGTAATTGCCAAAAATTTGGTAGTCCCACTAATTTCATCGTCCACTAATTTAAAAGAAAATGTTCTTCCAAAAAATAATAAAATGAAAAAGAAAATATGATTTTTTTCCTCATGGCGGCATTTAGGAATACATGAGTCCAGTAATACATTTTTAAGAAGTTGTAATGATAGAGATGGTGGAACCTATGCCCTTCTATTAGATTGCTTCATCTTACCTGCTTGGTTGGCACCACAACTATAAATCATCCTCTTCACTGTTCAAATCGCATTAAAAATTGAGTCGATGCTTGCCCCGCCACTACTTGCTCAAAACTTCAACAGATACTGTTAATGGACATAGTTCTCTCTTTGAGCCTTATGAACTCAGTAGTAACATCTTTGAATTTGTTTAGGGCTTCTGGACTCTCTATCAAATTTCAGAAAAGTGCTCCACTTCCATTGATGAATGGATTATCTAGGAACATGATTTTGATATTTCTTCATAGGGCTGCGAATAATATAGTTATGCAATGTGATAATTGGGGATTAGGAATCTACACCATGTTTTACAAATTTCCCAATAAAGATGAATCCAACTTGATAATGTAAGGCCATTCCAAACTTTACTTATTAAAATAATGATGGAATTATTAAGAATAATTTATAATTATTTAGAAAATTTAATATTGTTTTAGTAAATCATACATTTACCATTATGTGTTGTCTTGTTCTTTATTTCATATATTATATTTTGGTGGGAGATATTTCCAAAGTGGGAATTTGAATCATTACTTCTTTTTACGTTTCAAATCAATAAAGGTTAATTTAAAAAAAAATAATAATGAGAGTGGGGAAGTGGAAATTAATGGAATTATTATTATTTCTTGATTCTCCTGAATGGGAAGAAAAAAGGGAAAGAGGAGGCTATTTAAATTCCATGGGAGGAGTTATGGGGGATGGTTCTTCTTGCTATGGAAATACAAAAACAATTTTCAATGAATTTAGATTAGTAATTCTTTCTTGTGATCATAATAATCTGGAGTTGAAGGGGAATGGAATTCCACTTCTTGGATATTTCTGCAAAGATAACATTGCAGGCATCAAGAGTTCACTACCATTTGTTCTTCCTGCTTGGTATTGTATTTTTGTATGCACCAAAATTATTTTTCTTGCTCAGGTATGAAGTATTGTTTACATTCAATTCTTCAAATTTCTTGATTTAAATTGCATGGCATATAACTAGCCGTTAATCATCTGAAATCTGTAATGTGAAATAGACTAAATCTATAGAAAACAAAATACACAAGAGAATAAGAAAAGCTTGCAGAAAAATTATTAAATAAACATAATAGAAATAAAAGAATAAATTTGAGCTGCTCTTAGGGGTCGTATGGCCAGGCCATATGGCTATTACCATGCCATTTATGCTGTTACAAAAATCTTATGACAGACTTACTTCCTCTCACCAAAACCCATATTATTTCCTAGATCTAGTCTGTAAAAGTATGAAGGAATATAGATTATCATTTGGTAAAAAAACAAAACAATAGATATCTCCTCAAGCCGTACACCATGACAATAGGGGAAGGAAGATTTAAAACTTGTTTTTTTTTGTTTACTTTCTCTAGTTCATATTTTAGAATTACTTGGTTAATTTGAGTTAAAATAGTATGATCAATGGGAAAGCACAAAATGTGGGAAATGATATTACTTATATTTATTTTATTGATTTGTTATCTTTACTTATTACATTAATTTCATATAATCAAGATGATTCAATTGTTATGGAAAATGGTAGGATTATATTTCTTCTATTAAATGGTTTGAGTTAGACTATAGATGTTACCATTATAGCAAAGGGTTTGTAATTGGGAATCATGTTATTTTATTTTAAATACTTTTAAATATTAATTAATTAGTAATCTAGGTTTGTGGAAAATTATATATGTTTTAATTATGTCTATTTGAATGAGTTTATAAGAATATATATACATTTAAATTACTTTGTAATTCTAGCTTATAGATGTTTTGGAATTAAAATAGGTTAAAATTTTAGAAAATATTCTTTATGAGTTTAGTTAAAATTATTTAAATATAAATAATAGTGAATTATATTTATATAAATAATTATAGTAGAATGATTTTTCTTTTGTCCTATGGCCTTTATAAATGTGATAAAATATAGTTAACATATTTATTTTTAAGTATTATTAGAAATAAATCCCTACTATTAGGGGTGTGATATATTAAGATTTATTTTATTATTAAAGTTTTATTTTATTTTCCTTATTATTAGGGATGTGCTATATTAAACATTATTTTTATTTTATAAATTCCTATTATTTAGGGATGTAATATAATTTAAGTATTTCATTATTGAGGAAGGAAATCCTTAATAAATGGTATGTTGTTTTAAATGGTTAAAATTAGATGTGATTTAATTATGGGGTGTGGATATTAATATTTTAATTGTAAAATTTAAATACAAGAATATTAAATAATATTCAATTGGTAGTTATCTAAGATATTTATTTACTAAGTTTAATTAATTAATTAGTATAATGTGATTACAAAATTATAGTGTTTATATTTTTTTAGTAATTGGTTTTGGAATTATGTTCATACATTTAATGGATGGTAGAAATAATGACATATGGAATTGTATCATGGCTATAGTTTATTGTGGATTGTGACCTTGTTATAAGGTGATTGATTAGTAACTAGTATGTGTATTATTATTATCAATTTAGTGAATTGAGAAATTAATTTTCGGTACTTGGCATATTATTATTAATGGTTTAACCCCCTTAGGGTATTTGGCATATTAAATGCTTAGAGTCATAATTGTAAAGTACAATATTGATAATGGTTATAGAACTAAGAGTATGGGTTGAATTATGAATAAGTACCTAAGATTAAGGGATTTGTATGATACCTTCATGTGGTTGCATATTCAAGTCATCAAACTACGAAGTCTCTACGCTACACTTACATAGGCAAGGCTATCATGAGCCTCGAGACATTAGGTCAGCCCTTAGGGCCTTAGGCTAGTATATTACTATTTGAAATGTATTTGATAGATTTGTGGAACTAATATCTGCATTTAATTTTATAGTTATAGGTTTGTAGTTTGAGCAAGATTATGGAGCTAAGGAAGAGCTTTCCACCTTGTGAAAAGATGATTTATGACTTTTTTTTTAATGTGAAGAATTGCATATCTTATATTTATAGTTACATGGAATTGTATAAAAATTACTTTCTAAATTTGAAGTTTATAAGTTAAATTTTGGAAAAATTTCTCCTGTTTATTATTATTTTTCCATTATTTTTGACTAATTCAATATTAAATTGTTAATTTTTAGAGTGGGCATTACATAGGTATCAGAGCACTAGGTTGCAACACTTGGGAGCTTGGGGGTAAAAGTACTAGTGTGAAACATGGATGATTTAATTTTGAATTTCATAAAAGAATATGATTGTAGATTAATCAAATGATTAAGATGGCTTTGGTTATAAAATATTTCAAAACTAATAATATTTTATTAAGATGTATTACAGGAAGAGTGGCTCAATTATTTGTTTATGAAAAGAAATGCAAAGAGTTGTCATTTTCTCTAACCGAATCTTTCTAGAGTTGAGGTTGCTGTGAGTTTACTAGATTTTTAACGAGTGGAAGGCTGAAAGGCTAATGAGCTGACCTAGGCATGAATAGTCAAGGTATGATAATATTTTTGTTATGACATGATCATTAATGAAATATATGTTGTATAAGTGGATAATAATTTGATTGAGGAAATGAATTGTGTTAGTCTCTTTGGTTACTTGAATATAAAAGTTGGAAAGATTTAAAAATATATTTTTTTGAAATTGATTTTACGATTAAAAAGAATTTAAAAAGTATATTTGTATTAAAAAAATAATTTTAGATTGGTTGGAAGATGATGTTGTAATAGAAGTGGTCATTCTATTAATATAATAATTAATTAGTTGGATATGAAAATCTTGTTTGTTGGGCTTTCCCTCTATTTTTATGTGGTTGAAAAAAAATTCTTTTTAGAAACTTATTAAATCCCCCCCCCACAAACACACAATTTACATAAATAAAAAGTGAATATGCCAATGTTCAAACATAACTCATTCACACAAAGTTAGTACAAACATGAATGAACACTTGAGTTCAAATATGTTAAAATACAAACAAACACATAAACTGAGTGCCAAAGTTTTAAAACATGGTAAATTCCAAATGCACACACCACACAAAGTGAATGTCAAAATTAAATTTTAGACCATGCACAATTCACACAAAAGTGAATGTCAATTTTAAAACAAACACTTCACATTTAGACAGTGATTACATGCCAAAGTTCAAACATGCTTCATGCACAAAGTTAGTTCAACCCTATATGAAATAAACACTTGATTTCAAATGTGCCAATGAGAAAACACACACAAAGTGAATGCCAAAGTTAAAACACACTTTTCACACAAAGTTAGTTGAATCACTTCACACATAGTTTATTCAAACACATATTTTAGACATATACAAAGTAAATAATAAAGTTCAAACATACACATAAAGTGAATGCCAATGTTATTACACTCTTCACACAAAGTTCAATAATTCCACATGTAGTTTTTTAAAAAACATACACTTCATACATATATACGATAAACACTAAAGTTAAAACATATGAAAATTCAAGCATGTAGTGAATGTCAAAAGTTAGTACACTCTTTACATAGTGAATGTAAAAGTTCACACACACACACAATAAGAAAGTATGTGCACACACACACAGTAAAAAAAATTATGCACACAATCACACAAAATAAGAAGATCAAATCTAAGTGAAAGGTAAAATTGAAACACACTTCATACAAAGTGTATGCCAAAGTTAGTTCAAACACTCTTACACACACAAAAGTAAACATAATTCAACATGCCAATTTCAATTCACACTAAGTAAATGTGAAAGTTTAAACTTCACTAAATAAAAATAGTAAATAATCTAGTGAGTGAATGGAAAAGGTAGTTCACTCACATTTCATACAAAAAAAATGAATCCACAATTAACTCAAAAAAATTAAGTGGATGTCAAAGTTCAAACATATGATTCATATAAGCAAAGTGGATGCCAATACACAAACACTAAGCAGTTCAAATCCAAGTGAATGTCAAAATTAGCCCACTCTCTCACACACACAAAGTGAATATAAAAGTTAGTTCATAATCCACACTTCACACAAACAATAAGTGGATGCCAAAGTTCAAACACACATACAAAATCAATGCCAAAAGTTCAAACAATAAGTGCACACAAAATAATGCCTAAAGTTTTAACTCACTTCAAACAAATAAAGTTCAAAGACACTTCAAACAAACATGGATGTCAACATTCAAACAAACACACAAAATAATTGAGTTTCTTATAGTATATATAGTCTTTTCTACCAACTACTACATGTAGTGACTTTCTAATAAAAAATAAATATAAACTATTTAGTGATAGGCCTATACATATTTGTGCCTATCGGCCATTTGATAGCACCTTTGGTGCTTTTACTAGTAATATATTGATGGAAAGCAAAGATAATATATAGTATTTTTGCTTGGGAAAATTGGTCTAAATAAAAAAGCTAGCATAGTAAATATTTTCAATATTGCAAAAACTCAACCATTCTCCAATACAATAATGAAACTCTCTTTATTCACTCTTAAGCATGTGCTGATATAAATGGGCACATCAAAAGAGATTTTTATAGATTGCATGAAATCATACAAAAGATAATAATGGGTGCTTTGAAACATTGCCAAAAATAGAAAAAACTAAAAATAACACCCAATATCTTTTTGGAAAAAGTGTTGCATCAAGTTTTTGAATCACTAATAAGATTGATCACATCCCCACTATTAACATGAAAAGTATATAACACACATCCAAAATTTCATCACATCCCAACTATTAACATTATCCAAAATATTGGAGTATGTAATTTCTCCCATCAGTGATATTGGGAAAAGACAAAAAAGGTAAAAAGACAAAGAAGAATCTAGGAGGTTTCTAGAAAGAGAATAATTCTAGGTGAGAGCTTCTAGAGGACAAGGTTCCTAGATGAGTCAAGAAGGATAGGAAGAGTCTAGAAGGGCACAAGCCTAATTATATAATGAGGCATTTGCAATGTACCAAAGCATCAAGTCAAGTGTAATGATCATATGATCATGTGAATGCAACAACATTCGATGTATGGTTGTAATCATGTTTTCATATAATGAATCTTGTGCAGCAGCACACATTTAAGCAAGATTGTGTTTATGTCTATGTTTCTGTGTTTGATATTTTGTGTTAGTGTCTTGTGGATTTGTTATCCACCACCATCATAGTGGTATCAGAGCAGGTTATGAGCTTGGTCAAGAGAGCTAGGGTTCTTAAATTGAATGTGTTTGTAGGGTATCAGAGAAGTTTGAAAAGATTAAATCCATATCAGAGGAGAGAAACCAATAGATTGTTAAAAAGAATCACAGAGTTGAGAATAAGGTGATGCTTTTGAAGTTGCATATTTTTTTATGAGGTCACGGTGAGGAGATCAGTGAAACAGAATCAAGACTGGTGCCGCTAAAGTTATTGTAGAAGTCGTTGCAGTTAAAAAAGAGAATCACTAAGGTCAAAGGAAAAATCTGCTAGTGTATTAGCCGCTGAAAGATTTAATCCATTGATATTAGAAGTCTAGGCACTCCAAAAAGCTTGGCCTAATAACCACCAAAACTAAGGTAGATCATGTAAAAAGATAAATTGGTGGTAACTTGGAGAAGTAGCAGATGTAACATTATGAAGACACTAAAATTCTAGATCGTTGCTATGTTTTAAGCTGCCACCATAAAAAGGCGCTTGGAGGAAATAAACAAATCAATTTTGGGTTTGCTAAAGATAAAGAAGATGTGAGCGCATAGAGGAGTGATCTATGTTCAAATTGAAGTTGTAGTTGTGAAGTTTCCATAAAAATCTAGAGGAATAGATCGCTATTAAAGCAGATCACAACAATCAAATTGCAGTATAGATAAAAGTCTTCAATCATTCACAACAAGAGAGATCACCAAGTCCAAGCTGCTAAAATCGTAGGTGAAAAGCTTTTTTAGCTACTATAGCACATAAGATCACTGAAGTGAAGGTTGTTGAAGGGGGAATAAAAAGTTGACATTAGAGAACGATTGAGAAAGCCACTAATTGAAAGGAGATTAAAAGAAGAACAAAGGAAGCAATCAAAAGGAGTTGTAGCTACTTTGGCCGCCAACATTCAAGGTAAGTAAAAACCTAGTCTTCTCTGAAACTAGAAGTAGATTGCATAAGAATCGTTGAAATTTAGAAAACAAGTTACTGTTTTTAAAAAGGTTTATTAGCATTAAGATCTGTAAAGTAAGCCAAAATAGAAGATCGCAAAAAGAGAAGTCATCGGTGTGTCCAAAGTATTAGCTATGAGATGATGGTCCAAGTGAAATCGCAAAGGGTGAAAACCACACATTCGAACTTATATTAATTCATTTTTTGAAGATCAGATTTTTTGAAGATCAGAGGATTAAAGAGGATCTAAACAGTGTCACGGGTAATAGGTTTCTTTGAGAAGAATTGGTGGTTTCTCTAGTTGAAAACTATTTTCAATTATCCCTTCCTCTTCCTACGCAAAAAAAATTGGGCACTAAAAGAAGAGTGATTGGAGCATTGGCTTATGGCATAGGTTATAGGGCAATGAACTGGACATTCATATGAAGGTTTATCTTTTTAAGAGATTGCTTCTCATGGTGAGAAATTTAAGAGCAGATTTAGATCATATACATGCGCTTGCCTGTATTTGTCGGACATCTTTTTGTGTTGATCTTTTTACCAAGGAAAATTAAAAAAATTATTTTTGAGATCTCAGCTATAGCTGAAAGAAAGAAGGAATCAAGGAAAATTAAAGTCATAAAAAGATAGAACATAGATATTACAAGAGTCGTTGAAAGTGTCAAATAAGTTTTTTTTTGGGTCATTGTGAATGAGGGTGCTGAGTAAAGTATTAAGTGAAATTAACGCCAAACGAGTCTAGAGGCCGCTGAGTCAAATACAAGTCACTAGGGTTTCTCTGAGTCAACAAGTTGTAGCAGAATTGATATAAGGCACAGATCCAGAAAAATCCACCAAAAGGGGAAGCTGTCAAAATCACATGAGTTTGTAGAGATTACATTAGAAGGAAAATCGATTGCAGCAAAAGATCGAAGGGATCAAGAAACATAAAGTCTGAAGACATGGCAAGAGTGGAGGCACGTGAAGCTATCGAACAAAGAGGAAATCAAAAATTGCAGATAAGGACAGCAATCTGAGGTAAGTAAATCATTTATTTTCAATGGGGAAAGCTAAAAGAGAGAAGACAAAAAGATTGGCAAAAAGTAAGAAATGATTGGGAAGAAGTAAGAAAGGAATTGTTAAGGGATTTAAAACAAGCTTCAATAGAGAAAACATGACAATGGATAAAAAATCTTGAAGACAAGTTAAAAGAAAGATTGTAAATGTCTGATGAGATTGAAAGGAAGAACGAAGAATTAGAAGAAAAGATAAAGAAATTGGAAGAAGAAAATAGTTTACAAAAGGATGAAATGTCAAGGTTGGAAGAAGAAAATAGTTTACAAAAAGAAGAAATAACAAAATTAAAAGAAGAGAATGAAAGTTTAAGGATAAATCCATTGGTTTGTGATGTCTCATGTGATACAAATGACTTATATGATAAAGTTGAAGATTGTTTAGAAAAAGAGTGCAAGGTTGAAGATAGAAAGGAGGTTGGATCAGAAAAATTTGCATGTTGTGATAATATTGATGAAGAATGTAAAGATGAAGATAATAAGGTGTTTGAATCTGCAAATAATGTTAGTTGTAATAAGCAAAATGTTGGTTTCAAAATGATGAAAATGATGGGATATACAGGTCAAGGATTAGGCAAGTATTATCAAGGAATCAAAGAGTTGATTGAGCCACTAGTGAGGACAATGTATGAAGGTCTTGGATACACAGGTAAAGGAAAAGATATTATAGGTATAATAGGTTCAAGGAAATTTGATCAAGGAATGCATTGTTCTCATTGTCATAGGCAAGGACATACTAAGGACAAGTGTTGGGATTTACATCCATGTAGCATTTGTGGATTGAGAAATCATAGTGAAAAGATGTGTTGGAATAGAGATTCAAAAAATATCATAGGATGCATGAAAATGAATTGTGGATTTGTTTTTGGATCAAATTGGTAAAAGATTATAGGTATGTTAAAAGGTTGTTCAAGTATAGATCTATTCATTTGTAAAGGATGGCAATCAAGCAAGCTTTGAAGGATTGAGATATCATTCAAAGTGCAAAGGTACAAATAGTGAAAGGACTTCCAGTTTGAAGTTTTGAAGACTTGACAATTTGAAGGACTACCGCAATAGTGGTTGAGAATTGGAGATCAGCCAATATTAAAGATTGTTTGAGTCAGTAGACTTGGAAGACAAAACTTGGAATGATAAATATGAGGTCAAAATTAAGGGAGAGTGTTGGAGTATGTAATTTCTCCCATCGGTGATATTGGGAAAAGAGAAAAAAGGTAAAAAGACAAAGAAGAATCTAGGAGGTTTCTAGAAAGAGGAGAATTCTAGATGAGAGCTTCTAGAGGACAAGGTTTCTAGATGAGTCAAGAAGGATAGGAAGAGTCTAGAAGGGCACAAGATTGATTATATAATGAGGCATTTGAAATGTATCAAAGCATAAAGTCAAATGATCATGTGAATGCAGCAACATTTGATGTATGGTTGTAATCATGTTTTGATATAATTAATCTTGTGCAGTAGCACACATTTGAGCATGATTGTGTTTATGTCTATGTTTATGTGTTTGATATTTTGTGTTAGTGTCTTGTGGATTTGTTATCCACCACCATCACAAAATTATTAACAAAAGTAACAAGAATTGTATACCATTGGCCATTCTTGTAACACACGTCATAGCCATCTCGCTGTAATGCCATTTGTTTAGGAGATCCTCATTCACCATGAGTGGAATTTTCCTTAACATCATACAATTTGCATCAAGAATCTTCTAGAATTTATTGTCTTTAAAATTAGTGTAGCAGGTTGTCTAGTTTCATGTTTTAGTTATTATAATTGTCATGTGTCCAATCTCTACACAAAATGTGATCTTGTAAAAATATACCCAAAAATCAAACCACAATAGAACAGTAATAATAAACTGATAAAATAGGGAAAAATAGAGTTAGATAACTCAGAAAATATATTTATATAACATGAATTGCATTACACTCAATCAATATGCTACGTCTAGCAGCTCTCCCCAATCACATATATATAGCTATAGATGCTTTGAAGCCTAGAAGCTTCTGGCTTTCTAGATAACTCTAAAATCCTAGAATATTCTTTTCTAGAACAACTGGAAACTTCTACCTTTCTAGATAACCTGGAATGTTCTTTGGAAGACTTCTAAAAATATTTTATCATTTTCTAGACAATCTGAATTATTCCTAACATCCCCCCTTAAGATTGGCTAGAATAATACAAAGAGAATACAAAGGAGAGAGGAAATACAAAGAATAGGGTAACATTATACTACTATCCCCTCTTAATGTTCACCTCTATCATACCAAGCATTCCTCTTAATTTTAAGAATTTTTCTTCAGTGATACTCTTAGTGAATATATCAGTTATTTGTTCTTCACTTGGACAAAATTAAAGATTGACAATGGATGCTTGAACAAGATCCTGAATCTAGTGAACATCAATCTCAATATGCTTTGTTTTAGTATGAAAAAATGGATTGTTGGCAACCTATATGGTACTTTGATTGTCACAATACATAGTACTAGTAGAACTTTGTAGAAAACCAAGCTCAAATAGAAGATTCTAAATCCAAACTTCTTCCTTGCCTACTTCTTTTGCTACTCTATATTATGCTTCACATGAAGATAATGATGCAGTTGTTTGTTTTTTTCTACTCCATGTAATAGGGCCTGATCCGAGATTGAAAACATAACCACCGGTAGATTTTCTATCATTTATATCACCACCCCAATCTGAGTTAGTAAATCCAACCAAAGAAATTGAAGACTTATAGCCATAGTAGATACCAAAGTTTATGGTTCCATGGATGTATCATAAAATTCTCTTAGCAGGAAACCAATGACTTTGTTTAGGTACCTACATAAATCTAGATACTAGATTGACTGCAAAACAAATATCTGGTCTAGTATGAGTTAGATATACTAGGCTACCAACAAGCTGTCTACACTCTTGGAAGTACATTCTTTAGTAAACTTGACTCCAGATTGGAATGGGGTAGATTTTGGCTTGCATTAAAACATATTAAATGTTTCTAAAAGGTCTAAAGCATATTTTGATTGTGAGATGAACAATCCATCATGTAATCTACAAACCTATAATCCAACAAAATAGTTTAGTTCACCCAAATCACTCGTATGAAATGTCCTTTTAAGATCTAATTTTAAATCATTGATTAGCTCAATATTCGATCCAGTAATGTAATCATCTACATAAATTGTAACAAGAATAATATCATCTTGAACTTTCTTCACATAAAGGTTTGGATCTAGCTTACATCTTTTAAATCCATGAAGTTGAAAATATCTATCAATCTTCTCATTTCATTCTCTTGGTGCTTGTTTAAGACCATAAAGTGACTTCTTTAATCTACAAACAAGATTAGGATGTTACTGATCTACAAAACCTAGCGGTTGATCCATATGTATTTCTTCACATAAATCTCCATTTAAGAAATCATTTTTAACATCCATTTGACGAATATGCCACCGAAGACTTGTAGCCAATGAAAGAATAATTCTAACTATATTCATTTTAATGACAGGAGCAAATGTTTCTTCATAATCAACACCCTCTTTTTGATTGAAGCCCTTAGCAACCAATCTAGGCTTGAATTTTTCTATAGCACCATTTGATTTAAATTTTGTTTTGTAAACCCATTTGCAACCAATAACATTCTTACCTTGGAGGCAGGGCACAAGTTGCCAAGTTTTATTCTCAAACAATGCATCATATTCTTCTTTCATGGCTTGCTCCCATTCTTTCTTCCCTCTAGCTTGCTCATATGAGATTGGATCATTTACTTGTAATACTTTTACCATGAGAGCACTACCATTCCTTCCTTGGATCTTTGAACGTTTCCTATATATTTCTTCAACACTCCTTGTCTTTTGTCTAGCTGAAATGTCAAATTCTTCATCATCACTACCTACAAAAAAGCACTGATTACAAGCATTAGTTGTTTCAATTTCAATAGTATTATCATCATTTGTAGTAATGCACACCTCATCCTCATCAATGTGGTCTCCATTTATTTCTAAAATATCTAAAAAATTAGAAACATTTGATGTTGTATAGTGAGAGGAAGTGGCTGTAAGTTGTGAAAGCTCATCAAACTTTACATCTCTACTAACAAAGACCTTTCTTATTTTCAAATCATATAACCTGTAAGCCTTTGATTCTTCACTATAACCCACAAACAAACACTTATGAGTCTTTGGTTCTAACTTTTTTCTCTTTTAATTAGGAACATGTACCCAAGCAATGCACCCAAATACTTTAAAATACCTAATGTGGGGCTTTCTACCACTCCATGCTTCTTCAGGGGTGATATTTGGGAGGGCTTTAGTGGGGATTCTATTCACAATATATGTAGCACAAGAAACAACCAAACCCCAAAATTGATTATGCAAACTTTTAAAATGCAACATACAATGAGCCATTTCTAAAAGAGTTCTATTCATTTGTTCAGCCACCGCATTTTGTTGAGGAGTATAAGGAACTATTCTTTGCATCTTAATACCATAATTTTCACAAAATGATGCAAATGCGTAATTGCAATATTCACCCCCATTATCCATCCTTAAACACTTAATTCTTTTTCCACTTTGATTTTCAACTAATGCCTTAAACTTTTGAAAATTTCAAATACTTCATTTTTCCTTTCAAGAAAATAAACTCATACTCTCCTACTGTAATCATCAATAAAAGTGAGAAGGTACCTAGCACCTAAAAGTGAAGGATAGCCTCATTCACATAGATCACTATGAATGAGCTGCAATGGAAATTAGCTCTCCATGCTTTGCCTGAATCAAAAGGATCTTGATGATGTTTTCCTATCACACATCCTTCACACACACCTTCAAATGCTGAAATTTTTGTTAATCCACTAACCATATCCATTCTAACCATATCTTGTAATTTGTTATAATTTATATGTCCAAGTCTAGCATGCCAAAGTTTTGACATATAATTAGCCTGAGTAATAAAATAATGAGAGAGTGTATATTCATTATCAACAAACCCCACAAATTTAAATAGATTCTCTTTATGATCAACTCTACCAATATCAATTATATTGCTTGGGTCTTTTCTATCTCGAACAATAACTTGATCAGTAGTGACAACAAACTCATATCCAACTTGAACAATTTTATATACGAAAATAAGATTCACCCCTAATCCTTCAACCAACAAAACATTTTTCAAAGACCCATTTGTTACATTAACAGTCCCTGTTCCTAAAACTGGAAGTCTCATTTTATTGCCAATAGTAATTTCCTAATCTGAATTCTTCCCTTCATAAAAATCAATAAACAAAGATCTATCCACAGTCATGTGAAATGATGCCCCTGAATCTAAAATCCATTCTTTATTAGAATCTGAAGAAAAGTAACCCACCTTAACACTACTTTTGGGTCTAGCAATTACCTCCTTATTTGATTTCTTTTGCTTTTTTAGAGAGATGGCTACGAAGCTATGTCTATCCTTTTTTCCATCCTTCAACCTGACTTGTTTGGGCTTGTATTTCTGCCTTTCATTGTCCCTCTTCTTCAAACAAAATTTCTCCATGTGATTCTCACCTCCACAATACCTACAAATAATGGGTTTTTTTCCAACTTGCTTTTCTACACCATCATTTCTAGAAAAATGGTTAAAACCATCATTATTTCAAAATTTATAATTTCCTTTCCAATTCTTCTTTCCATCATATCTTGAAAATTTACTCTTAGCTGCATATGCATGATTTTTCTTAATATATCCTTCTTTAATAAGCTGAACCTCTTCATCTAAAGCAAACTTACAAAATTGATCAAAAATTTGCTGAGGGGGTATTGGGATTTAGTTGAAGAACCTTTTTCCTTGATTCCTTAAATACCTTATATGGTTGGGGAAGCTTACTTTCAACCATTGCAATCAATTGAAAATCTCTTTTTGCATATTCAACACCTATTTTCTTTAACTGAACATTTAAAAAGGTAACTTCATTGAAGTAAACAATCATTTTTTCAAAATCAGATGGATCTAAATTCACCAATTTTTCTTCTATACTAAATATGCTAGCAACATCTGCATCTTTATAATCTTTTTCTAAAGTTTCCCACAACTCTATTGGATTATCAATACCTGAGCAATAAAATTATAAGAGAGTGTATATTCATTATCAACAAACCCCACAAATTTAAATAGATTCTCTTTATGATCAACTCTACCAATATCAATTATATTGCTTGGGTCTTTTCTATCTCGAACAATAACTTGATCAGTAGTGACAACAAACTCATATCCAACTTGAACAATTTTATATACGGAAATAAGATTCACCCCTAATCCTTCAACCAACAAAATATTTTTCAAAGACCCATTTGTTACATTAACAGTCCCTGTTCCTAAAACTGGAAGTCTCATTTTATTGCCAATAGTAATTTCCTAATCTGAATTCTTCCCTTCATAAAAATCAATAAACAAAGATCTATCCACAGTCATGTGAAATGATGCCCCTGAATCTAAAATCCATTCTTTATTAGAATCTGAAGAAAAGTAACCCACCTTAACACTACTTTTGGGTCTAGCAATTACCTCCTTATTTGATTTCTCTTGCTTTTTTAGAGAGATAGGTACGAAGCTATGTCTATCCTTCTTTCCATCCTTGAACCTTACTTGTTTGGGCTTGTATTGCTGCCTTTCATTGTCCCTCTTCTTCAAACAAAATTTCTCCATGTGATTCTCACCTCCACAATACCTACAAATAATGGGTTTTTTTCCAACTTGCTTTTCTACACCATCATTCTAGAAAAATGGTTAGAACCATCATTATTTCAAAATTTATAATTTCCTTTCCAATTCTTCTTTCCGTCATATCTTGAAAATTTACTCTTAGCTGCATATGCATGATGTTTCTTAATATATCTTTCTTTAATAAGCAGAACCTCTTCATCTAAAGCAAACTTACAAAATTGAT
This sequence comes from Cunninghamia lanceolata, assembly GCA_027924645.1. Classification (NCBI taxonomy): domain Eukaryota; kingdom Viridiplantae; phylum Streptophyta; class Pinopsida; order Cupressales; family Cupressaceae; genus Cunninghamia; species Cunninghamia lanceolata. The sequence goes on from BSBN01000246.1 coordinate 1,109,567, forward strand.
CAAAAGTTTGCTAGGGGGTATTGGGAATTAGTTGAAGAACCTTTTTCCTTGATTCCTTAAATACCTTATATGGTTGGGGAAGCTTACTTTCAACCATTGCAATCAATTGAAAATCTCTTTTTGCATATTCAACACCTATTTTCTTTAACTGAGCATTTAAAAAGGTAAGTTCATTGAAGTAATCAATCATTTTTTCAAAATCAGATGGATCTAAATTCACCAATTTTTCTTCTATACTAAACATGCTAGCAACATCTGCATCTTTATAATCTTTTTCTAAAGTTTCCCACAACTCTATTGGATTATCAATATCAACAAATCTTCTATTGAGATAAAGGGGCTTAAAGCTTTACCAATAATACCTCTAGCTTGTTCCAAGTTGCATTTCCATAGCTCCTTTTCTTTTTCACTTTGGGGTTCTCCAATTTCCTTATTCACTATCCTCTATAGAGCCTTTTCTCTCAAAGCATTTTTGACTGCAATCTTCTAATCTTCAAAACCACTTCCATCGAATATTGGCAACACTTCATTTATAGAGCCCATGTTAGCCAAAAAAATTAGTCTTCAAACAAATATCACTCCAACAATATATCAACCCTATAAACAAATCACTTCCAGCAATATATTTGCCCTACAAACAAATCACTCAGCAATATATTTCAAGTTGAACCTGCCTGAAACTCTAGCTAAATCTCTAGCTGAACCTCTAGCTAAACTTGGAAAACATTCTAATTGAACCTGGAAAAAAAAAATTCTAGCTAAACTTAGCTCTGATACCATTTAAAAATAGACCCAGAAATTAAAACACAATAGAACAACAATAATAAACTGATAAAACAAGGCAAAATAGAGTTAGATAACTTGAAAATATATTTATCTAACATGAATTGCATTACACTCAATCCAGATGCTATGTCCAGCAGCTCTCCCCAATCACATATATATAGCTACAGAAGCTTTGAAGCTTGGAATCTTATGGCTTTCTAGATAACTCTAAAATCCTAGAATATTCTTTTCTAGAACAACTGGAAACTTCTACCTTTCTAGATAACCTGGAATGTTCTTTAGAAGACTTCTAGAAATATTTTATCATTTTCTAGATAATCTTAATTATTCCTAATAGATCTCCTCAAATTCTCTTGACATTTTCTTTTGAGCTTTCAGAATTCCTAAATATGGCAAAATTCCTTAAACAAGATTAAATATATTACAATAAAACAATTGGCATTAGCAATGTATTGGAATAAGATGTGTAGTGTTTAAAACCAATGATTATTGAAGAAGATTCATCACAATCCCATTTTCTCCATGTAGTTAGCAGTGGTTGACTAATATGGAATATCATCCTTTTATGTTCGGTGAAATTTAAAAATGACATAAAAATGTTTACAGACTACATTAGACATCTATGAGTGCTATTGGTCAATGATTTTCATTCTACATGTTTGATTGTTCTTTAGGAGAGCATCAGAATGTACTGATTCATTCCCTTGCAACTAAAAAATCTATGTTTTTCTTTTGGTACAATATTTGACTGCGCGAAAACATCCTTCACAAATCTTTCTCTTGTTAGAGAAGAATGAACATTTTTGTTCTTACCTTGATAATATTTTAAATGAAGGTTTTCTTTTACGACATGCATGCAATCTTCCCAACTAAAATATGACTGAAGATTGTAAACCCTAAAACAAGCCATCTAGCCAACTCCTACCGCCCTCCATATTCTTCAGATATATAATGTGATTTACAATGCATGCTTTCTTGGTTACTTATTAGTTCTTGCCAATGGAACTATAGCGGACACCCAAATTTTAAGTCGTGATTAATGTTTGCTATTTCTTGCCAATTAGGTTTTAGAATTTTTGCAATTACTATCATTTACTAAAGTTTGTAATGTTAACAAGCTCATTGTTTATGTTTGGAGAAATTTGGCGGGCAATGATTCATTGATGTTTGGTGTGCAGGTTGAAAGATGTTGTTGATGCAATTCTTGATGCAAGAGAAGGCGTAATCCCCAATGTTGCATAGCCCCCGATGTTGCATAGCTATTGTGTTCTGTTCTGTTCAAGGTCTGTTCACCAGTTGTACTACTCCCTCGTTAGTAATGTTTTCTATGTGTTGTCTAATCTTTTCTTTGTGCATGAAATAAAAGAAAAGCTACAAGTGTTCTTTTTATATAGATTAAAAAATGCACGCCTCAATTATGATGTTTTATTTGGCACTATCAAAGTAGCAAATGGGGTGGTGACTAGAAGCGAAGATAATCGAAGCAGCCCAACAATGAATCAAGGTATAGTCACTAGAACACTGTAGCTATTTTGTTTGTTCATATGGTTTTTGTACTAGACAAAGGGGATACCTGAGATTAAAATCTAGATTCTCTCAGCATTTGCAGTGCAATGTGTTTTTTGTTCAATCCTGTGTAAAAATTGTTGTGCTTAAAGAGAATAGCCCTCATAAGGAAAAAAATTGCTTTCCAAAAGTAAAATCAACAAATTTTTGTATTAAAACTGGGCCTATATACATTAAACAAAGCTTTGCAATGACTAGGGATGCAATATATTTGAGGGTTTCCTATATCTAAATAGTTAGAATACTACTACTATTCTCCAATATATGATTTATAAAGTTCATTCAGTTTGTAGTAACATTATCCCTATAATTTTTTTTTAGTTTTAGCAAGCCGAATGTCTTTATGTTTACCTGTACAATAATAAATGTGCACGCCAAAAGTATGGCCAGATACCAGTTTCAATTTAAGAAAGGCTCTAATTTTTTGTCTTTCATTTTTAATGGGCATTTCTAAGAAACTTTTATGTCATTTTGAGTCTTTTGGTCGAGGAAGAGTGATACTCCATTTCTGCTGGAACAACTTACACCCTTTGGCATTTATTGTGCATAGAACACAGACATGAGCATATAAGGGGAACAATCTCCTCTTCTCCTATATCAGCATGGAATGCTAATGCATTTTGGACATTTAGGGAAGGGAATGGACAAATTTAGGGCTTCTACCTGACCTTTTCTTTAATCTAAAATACAGATGGCAACTAGTATTTTAGGTGTTTGGCTTGCTTGAATTGTTGTAATAAGGATGGATATAGATGGGGATTTTGGTCTGCAATCTTATTATTTGAGATTCAAATTCTCATTTGTTCTCACAACAATCTCTTACGTAGAGATTTTCTTTGTTTAGGTAGCAATTGGCAACTTTGGTAAAAGTTTAAATTATAATTGTTGTGATTTGGATATGTGGCCTAAATTTCGATGGTGACTTGGTCTAAAGACTATTAACTATAGGGTCATTCACTATAGTAGAGGAGACTAGCAATGGATTATTTGCCAAAACGCCTTATACATGAATTATGTAATATGCTTTTTAGATTGTTATCCACATCCTATTTACAACTATATCTATGATGATAGTGTATAGGGTTATTTATTGCATCCATGATTGTAAACACAATTTTGATTAATGCATATATATTTTACGTTCCGCAAGCCTTAATGTATTGTAGCCTGAGTGATGTATTGAGTTACATTGAGTTACAGGGATGGTATGATCAATGGAAGTTTGCTCTCACATGGACACCTTACTGTTGGAAATGTTGCATGCCTATTTATGTATTATCTTTCTTTGTGACTTTCTAGGTACTAGTCTAGAATTATCTTTTGGTCTATGTACATCTTGAGTTGGCCTAATGGATACTTATCCTTATGGCAAGGAGCTAAGCTTTATATTTGCAAAAACTAACCAACTTCAAACTATCCTGCCAGCATTTGGCAGGAACTACGCTGCAAGGCGGCCTTGTTTTTTAAAGAGAGCGGTGTATTCATCAATTAATGACTAGTTTTCTTTGTATAATTAACTTGCATGAAGTTATTTAGAGGAATCAATCAAATAATTAGGGTATACAAGAAGTCATTTCTCTTATGATGGTTACAAGAAGTCATTTAATTAGGGCTTTTCTTAAATATCATCCACTCCAACATTCTTATTATGTTGACTGTGACTAACCTCTTTGATTATCTATTTATAAATATTTGTAAGAGATTAGTAATAGATATTATTGCACCATGGAGTGCTTGGGATTTATGTTGGATCCTCTTGGTAATGTGGGTGAACTAGTCAACTAGGGAGTTACTTTCTAAGTTTGGAGGAGTTGCTCTTGGAGGAGGGCACATGCATTGGGCTAGGACATTTTGCTCCAAGTATTGGCTCATGGTTTCGAGCTTGGGTTTTTGGAAAATACATTCATGGTTTTGTGGATCTTCATGAGCTATCTATTTAGGGCTTGGGATGGAGACTCTTTGTTCAATTCTATGTAAGGATATGCTACTAAAATTATAGCAAATTTAGAATATAGATCTCTTGTGAAGCACAAGGACTTTGCTATTGTATGCTAATACTTGTTTCTATATAACACATTGGTTGCATGCTTAGGATGTAAGATTTTCTCTTTTCTAGTTATTTCATAGACTATTTTTTATGTTATGTTTTCATTTTCCTATTCTTCTTCTCTTCTTCCTTTATTGTTGTTTAGTATGAAAAGGGGGATGACAATAACTAGAATACGAACTAGATTAAACCCTTTTCCATATAACATTCAAGGACAAGGCTGAGCCAAATCACTACCAAATGAAGGAAAACTTAGCTATAGACCTTGAATTCATGTATGCTATAGATGAATAAGATTTAACTTAATCTTTTTCTCAAATGCTAGGTTAATAATGCATGAAAATCCTAGTTCTACAAGGATTTGCTTTTAATAGAGAAAATATGACAGGAACCCAGGAACTAATCACAAAAGGATAATTAGGGGCATGATAAAACCTATCTTAAAAAAGTAGAGGTGTTGGAGGACCTTGGTGGTATCGCCCAAGTGCCAATTGAAAGAATCAGCCGAAGGTGTAAACTAAAAGGTTGCTCCAGATGCTATCTTGATGCCAGATCTAAATCTAGAAAAGGTAGAAGGACATGGGTGGTACCACCCTTGCAGTCCTTGGTGAGGGAATACTTTGAAACTGTATTTAGATCTTGAACCCCTGATCTATACTTAGTCTTCCTATAGCTCTGTATTTTCTAGATCTCACTCCTATAACCTACACACATGACAACAAGAGAGAGTTTGGGGGATTATGGTGTTTAGGGACTTGCCTTAATCAAATTCTAGGATAGCATTCAAGCTATCCAAAAATGTTGATTGCTATAGAGTGCATGCTCTTATGGGAGCAGAGGTTGAAACAATGATAATATGATGGTTCAAATGATGATAAAAAAAAAATGATATCACCTATGTGATGAAACCTTAGAATGATGAAGATCTTTCAACTCTTAAGGAAAGATAGATGATAACTCCATATCTGAAATAACAACACAATGACAACACGTAAATCTTCTCTAGAATCATAATGAATGTTCTTTCTTGCTTAAATGATCCTCTTCTCTTTAAGATCTCAAGTTAGATCTTTTCATCTAGGTTAATAATGAATTCAAGAAAACACTTAAATATGCTTTCCCACTTACAATCATCAATTCAAACCAAAAGGGCTGACAAGGAGAAACCTCTAGAGAGGTGCAAGGCTGACACACATTTAATTTAGCCCCAACCTAAAAGGAGGGACCTAGGCAATACCGCCCAAGTCCTTTAGCCTCCTTTAGGTCCAGGATAAGCTAAAGTAAGGGGCCCCTATTCTAATTTCATCTTGATGTCAGGTAATTCTACATCAGGATAAACATTTTGAATGTATAATGTAATTAAGGGACCTAGGAGATAAACAAAGAGATAAAAATACATGTGGACACTCTTTACTCCTTAACATTTAGCCCCCACTTTAATGTGTGTATGATCTTATGATCAGTACATGCATTAAAGTATGGTCAAAACACATCAAGCATGCCATACACTAGAGCCAAAAGCACACCTTAAGTTTGGATGACTATCCCTAGCCCCCAAGCTTAGGCAAATATAAGAAGACATTTGACAATCACACAAAACATGAGGAAAATAGTACAGAAGTACACAATGTATAGAGATGACGTGAACGCAAACACATAATACACAAAGCATACATGAAGAGAAGACATGATTAAAAAAATAATCAATGCTAAAAGATAATGGGGGAGCTCATCGCTACGTGCCACCATCAAAAACATACAAAACACACAACATGGGGGAGCTCATCACTATGTGCCACCACAAAACACACAAAACACATGAGGAAAACATGCAGAAAACACACGGAATACATGAACATCATAGAGTGTGTTGTCGACCCACTATATGCCTTATACACATTAAACACGGGTGATGGGGAGGAGGTCGTTGCTATGCTCTACCATCTAAGACACACCAAACACACCTAATGGCAAGGGGCTCATTGCCACAATACAACAATCACCAAAAACACACTTAAGGGTGAGTAACTCAAGACCCAACCCTACATGCTATTAGAGGACGTTTTCAAAAAGGATGTGCAACCACTCGAGGGAATACACAACCCCAACTTCTATAGAAGGGATTTAAAAAATGAGCCATGTAGTTTCCTCAGAGATATACAAAACTCTGCCTGCATCATGGAGATGCCTAACAGTCAACAAAAGAATACAACCCCACCTACATCACAGAGATGCCTTACAGTGAAAAGGAAGCATGCACACACAAAATTCAAAGTATAGAACCCCACCTACATCATGGAGATGCCTTATAGTGAAAAGGAAGCATACACAACACACAATTCAAAATATATAACTCCATCTGCATCACGGGGATGCCTTAAAATGAAAAATGTAGTATACACAACACTCTTTATAACAATATCTAAGAAATCCAAGCACTTACCACAATATATGCCCCTACCTTAAAGTAGTTGCTCCCACTTGTAGATAGAAATCACGTTTAAGATAAGGCTGAAAACATGCGAGGGAACAAGAGCTTTCATAAAGCCCATGTACCAAAGTGACACATGGTTTCAATTACTAAATTGTTCCAAACAATCACAATAGAAACATGTCTAATATGCATGCATGGAAGGTAATCAAAACATGCTTCGTTTGGAAAATATAAGCTAAGATAGCAACCAAATCATTTCATGAAACTAATACAGAAATAAGGCAACATATCATTCAATCAAACCAAGGCTATATTTATGAGTTCAGAATCAAGTATAGCCATGAGGTTATACTTCAAGTATCTCATAATTGAGTGTAGCTATAAGGTGATACAAAAACACTTCAAAGTACATAAAAGTAGATTTAGAGTATTGCAAAGGCTTGTTACAACAATTTCACCAAATAGTACATGATCACATCATGACATAAAGTGGTTCTACTAGTCAAACGTTAGTAACAAATTACTTGTGTCTTCATATATGGACTAGGTCCATTTTTGTTTTCTTGTTTAGGGACACATGGTCCTTATCAAAAGTGTATATTTTTTTTCATCATTTGTCAACTAGTAGAGCCACAAGTACAATGGAAGAATGAAATCACAAAAAAATAGAGAGGAAACAAAACTGACTTAGGGCCCCAATGTGGAAGGATGTCCCCAAATCGCCCTCCACAACGTTATTCCCCAAATGCACCACACACAACAATTGCAACAAGAGAAGAGTAGAAGAATAGAAAAACAAATAGAAGGAAGTCACAACGGAGGCAGTCTCATTCTATCCTTGGCCTTACAAGAGTATCAAGGGTCATCCAATGAGATCTAAACAAAGATTTAACACCACATGGAGGAACACAACACAACATCATATATACCTAAGAGGAGGCCATACTTGTGAGCATCTCAAAGAGGTACTACATGAAGTATGGTGGAAAGGGTGAGAAGTTCATACTTGCAGTTTCGCAGTGCTTTATTCACAATATTTTATATGTTTGAAATCTTTTGATGCTTGTGGAGAGGTGAATCATTACCTTTTTCGGAAGACGTTGATGACTCATGCCTTTCTCTTTCTCTTTCTTAGTTTAGGTAATCTCTGATAGGGATAATTTTTTTAGGGTTATCCTTCTCCATCAAGATGTCGACAGTCTTGCCATTAAGTAAATTATTGTGGTCAAGGAGGCTAGAGGAGGATGACATGAATTCATGGAATATTTGTTAGATACCAAGGTATCATTTGATGAAAAAATGTTTTTCCCAATATATGCTTCTACATTTAAATAATAGGAAAATCTATGATTATGATGATAACGGGGCAAATTGTCATAAGTCCCCATGAATTCAGCTAATGCTTCATCTATTGAAAAAGCATCTAACAGGATATTTCCTGGTGGATAATCTGTCTATCATCTCGTAATATATCAAAGTGACTATAGGAGTTGTTAATATTGTGTTAACATTAAGAGTAGTATGACGGTAAGCTTTGGTGGGCTTCAAAGGATGGTACCCAATACTAGTCGAAGAGCTTTGTGTAACAACTTATAAGGGTACTTTGATTCTGTTAGGTCTCAAAAATAGAGGTTATAAACCTTAAGAGGATGCCAAGCTCTCTTAATGCTTTTGGGTAATGAAACAGGGTTGATATGATTGAAAAACACCCTTCTCTTTAGGCTCTGCCAAACCTAGGCGGGTGTACCTTGATGGCTAATGCAGATTTATGTGACCTTAGTGATCTACTCACATTGGCATGTAGAGGAGAGACATATATAAGGCTGAGAATTATTCCTACTATTAAGTTTTGAAATGAGAAAGGTTGTTTTAAAATGTTTATGACCAGTGCCTGATTTTATTGGGTTAATGGGGTTAAGTATTGTATAATTGTAGATTTATCTTCCTATCTTAACTCTTACTACCTGGCACCTTTTGAATGTTTATACTTTGTATAAATGTGCAATACTATTGGTTATTAGACTCTTCTTTAAAATTTCATTAATATCTCCTCAAGTTACTATGGTTGTCTAAAATGATTTTAATTCTACCTTGAAGGAAACCAACTAAGGTGACTTATTTAAAGGATTTTAACTTTGGGTAGAAACCAATAAATGTAAATCACTTAGAATGACTTAAATCAACTTTTTATAGAAACCAATCAAGCATACCACATAGAGACAACAAATGTGCCTTGATAAATCTAAATGATTTAAATAACTCATAAGAATGAATATTAATAAAATAGTAGAACACCAAAGATATATCCACTGATTAAACCATCTTGCCCCTTATATTATTTAAAAAATATCATACAATTTTATGTAAAATATGAGTGAGAATACAATAATATTGTTTGTATATTGATTGTTCTGTAATTGATGTCTCTAAACTTGGCCTTGGTTTCCCTTATATATATGGGAAGCAAACAAGCTTTAGGACAAAACAACATGATTGTTCCTAGATTGTACCTTTTCAAATAACTAACATTTTTTATGGAGCATAATTAAGAAATAGATAAAGACACAATATGGGCATCTACATCAATCAAGATATAAATCTGTTAATCATCATAGAGAACTTGTGACCCATGGCCTGGAAAGGTCCTCCTCTCCAATGTTACAATATCTGATGAATATGCTTTGCCCATTATTATTACTAATGCACTATTTATTATTTCTTCCTTTTGATCTAAAATAAAAAAAAATACTTGAACTAGCATTGGCAAATTTTCATTTCAAGTTTATCTAACCCTTTATGCTACTATGGTGATGAACAAATTAATCTTGGGGATATGATTGATATACTCTTGAGTTGCATAGGTATCTATGGAGATAATATCATCCATGACAGATTCCAAAGTGAAGATTTTATCTAAACATACATGTGTGCTTTCTATCACTCTGTCCTCATCATTGATCTTCTCAAGAGTTATTGGTAACAATTGAGCTAATTCATTTTTCCAAATACCCTTTTCCTATAAATTTCCTTCATTATCAAAGAAAGTAGGGAATGCCATATCTAGATGTTGATCAAAATCACCAAGGTCCTCTAGTAACAAAGTGTCAAACTTTTCATGCTCACTGATTAGCTCATCATATTCCTTAAACACCTATTTATCAACACTTGCTTTGGCTTTTAGCTCCTTTTTCTTCTCCAGCATCCTAAGGTGCAATCTTTTATCCTCTTGGTAGTCACTATGTGTTCTCTTATGCAATTCCCATACCTTCTCACTATTCCCCATCATTTTCTCAAATCTTTTCTTAATCAGTTCAGAAGCTATTTTGTATTTAACAACTTTCATTTCAATTTCCAATTGGTCACTCTTCTTTTGGAATTTTTCTTCTTTAATCTTCCAATAATTGGCATCAGCTCTAGCCTCCACCACTCTTTTGTCAGATTCCAAGTAAGGTGGATAGCTGCTTGATGATGATGGCAACCTGTCATTATAAGTGGCAACTTCTTGCCTCAGTTTTATATTTTTTTGCCATGTATGCATTATTATTTCTTACCAATCGCTCAGTTTGAGCCTTTGTAAATATGGCTTCACATTCACATTTAAATCAACAGTCTCAATAGGATGTGTGTCCTGAACTCACTATATCAAGAGATGACTAAATGCTTCATTCAAATTGTCAAAGATTTGAGATCTCTTATTTTGGGGGTATAATGCCCACATTAGTAATGTCACCTTATTAGGATCATATCATGATCTAGTTTTAATCCTACATGATGCTTTAATACCCAATTGTACCTTTTTGTCTTGATTTCTTCTGAAGTTGTCAAAAACAATGGCCGAGGTCATATCCCACTTAGAGACTAGCATTACCCCTGCTTCCTTAAGCAATGTTCTCCCCTTTTCTAGAGTGATGGTCTCCATTGCTTTGTCAATTTCTATTTGAAGCTCCTTCAATACCTTAGCATGTACTTTAGGACTGATGTTCTTATTTTCTCACTAGCCTATTTACCTTTGTACTCATACAAGAAGGCTTTGAATTTAGGGGTTTTGATAGAATCATCATCTAAAACAAAATTTTTACTTGTCATGTGTCTTATATCTTCTGATAACTCATTAGGGGCTTCCATCATGACCATTTCTCTATCCACAGGAGGCTCATACTCTTCAATTATAGGCTCAAAGCCCTGCACACCTTTATTTCACTTGCAAACTCTTCATCCTCTGTAACATTGGTATCAAGAGAGAAATTGATGTCTGGTGTAGGCTGAGAGGAAAGATGGCCCAAGGGTACTTCACACACAGCTTGTGTCTCCCTAATATTTTTACTTTTCCTCTCAAAAACCATAGGATGAACATCCATAGTTAATTCTACTGCATGTGCAACTAACATGCCAACCTTTCAATAGGATCATCAACCTCCAAAAAAGATCCTTTATAAATGGCATTTTTGGCTATCATCCAAGCCCTAGCTAACATTATTTTATGATACAAATTTCTTCTTTCAACTACACTATTCTCATCAATATTTCTGATCAAATCATCATCAACAAATAGCACATGGTGATATTTTTCAAATTTTTATTAACTTTGACACTATTTATGAAGTGTTTAGGGTCAAAGTTTTCTCTTTCATTTCCTAATGGAATTCTCAAATGTTCTAATTCTTTTATCAATTAATTGATATCCTTTCTTAGCAAGAACTGTGAAATCTCCAAAACACAAAGTACCAGGCATCAAGGACTGCTTATTGTTACTTTTGAGGTGCATAAAGTCAGAGTAAGCTAATTGCCTCACAATCTCTAAATAGGTAACTTTATTTGGATAGGCTTTTGATAACAAAAATGGTGGTCCTTCATATCCAAATACTCTAATATTTGTGCAGTCATTATAGCCATACCAATCACCCTAGTTGTGATTGAATCTTCCACTTTCATTTTTGTCCTTTGGCCTCAGAAATTTCTGCACTTCCATTGATAGGTTGTAATCACATGGATGGCCTAGCAATTTATACACAGGTTTTACGAAATACTCTTAAAAATATAGATAATGGGATCTCTCACACATGCTATCCCAGATAGATGTCCACATCTACATAGGTTTGATGCTTCCATCCCTATCCAAATCTCTTACTCTCAACCATTCATCCCACAGACACATATTATGTCCCTCATACAAGATAAGATGCATGAGCGAAGAGTAATGCCTGAATTTACTGCCTCCATTTTTTACAGCAACCAATTCATTTTGAAGATCATTAGCAATGTACTTAGCATAGTCCATATGTCATGCATCTTGGCTTTACACATCTGCGGTTAGAACCATTGGTGCAACCTCCATAAATAGAGAGGCTTCTAGACCAAGCAATTGATAGATAGAATAGTAGGTGTATCTAAAGTACTTCTCAAATAACTCTATAGAACAAGGTGGATCCTCGACTCCTAAGAATACTTCGATCCTATTTCCTTCATCTCAGGGCCTATGTAAAGGTAACCTCTAACTCATGTAGTTATTGATCATATTATAGTAATCATTCAACAGGTCTCTGATTCTAAATTTCACATCAAAGCTAGTGTCCACTTGAAACACCATTGATATATAGTCTTTGGTGACAAGGATAAAACTAGACCCATCATTCAACTCAATTATGTTGGTTTATGGATTGTACTTCTTAGCCACAACTTTTCACAACTCCACATTGACAAACACATTTGGCACTATAAGTTTTCCCAGGTTTAGTCTCCATGGATTGGAGACAAGTTTATGCCTATGTATTTTCCTATAGTGATAGAGAAAAAGATCATACCTCCTTATTGGGTCCATGTGTCCCCTATTTATTTGTATATATCCTCTATTTTTTTGGCTTGGGGGTTTAACTAGGCATTTCTACTAGATCTCTGTCTTGATCCTGGGCATTGATCTATCAAATCTTAGTTTAAGTATCTTTCTTCTACTTTGTCTTTTACCCTTAGGGTTTTTAGTCATATCTTCCATGATTTAAACTTATGTAAAAGTCTAACCTTACTTCTGTGAATGTAATTTGAATGAGTATGTTACAAATTTTAAGCCAAACTCAAAATACTTACTTGGATATCTTATCTGGTTCTTGAATTATTATTTTCACTATGTCTTGTCCTTGCTCCTTGTGGTTTCTTAATTGTTCAGTCTCCTCAAGATTTGCCTCAATATACTCAGTTTTGGTATATTAATGGTATCTCATGGCAGCTTTCATATCATTGAATAGACATTTAATTTTTGAATAAGGGTCATTTGATCGCTGCCAAACATGTTTTGTCACTATTCCATCGAGATGATCAACTTTATAATCTCATCAATATGTCTCTTTGCCTTTGATATTATTTTATTCTTTTATTTCACTCAGGATTTTGAAATGACCCTAGATGGGGTCACACTGATAACACGACTTCCTCTCGAAATCTTCTTTATGAAAAGTCTCTTCAATATTTACTTCTCTCTTTGATGTCCCTTTGCTTATTATGTCATTCACCTTTTCAAAGGGACTAGGGATTACCTCACTCTAATATCCTAGAGTCTCTTTGAAATACATCCAATGTTCCTCTTTATTCATAAATGTCTTCATCTTATCGATGGGACTAGAAATCATATCACTCTGATATTTTGAAGTTTTTCAAGTGCTTTTATTTACCCTTTGTAAGTGCTATCGATTTATTAGCAGGACACATTTAGGTGTCATGCCAATATACATCGGTCCCCTCGATATTCTTTTGATGTCTTTAGAATATCGAAGAGAGCCTTAAATGACTCACTCCGATAATCCTTAGTCTCTTCAATCTGTCAGTCCCTTCAATTTTTTTGATATCAGTTTGATATGCTACTGAGTTATGTGTTTCTGCCTTTTTGGTCTTTAAGATTATTGAAGAGACTCCAAAGTGAGTCTCCTTGATATGGTGGTTTCTCACTGATATTCTTCATATTCATTTATTGAAAAGAACCTAAGGGGAACTTAGCGATATATAACTGCTCTTCTGATATGGTTTTTTGCTTTTAGGGTGAAGGTGACAAGATATGAACTTATTAGGGTTAGGACTCTAGGTCAAATGGATGTATTATTTTGAGTGGGGGAAAATTTAAAATAGTATTTTGGGGATAATATGATGGCGGGAAATGATTTTTTATAAAAATTTTGGGCTTAAAATTTTGTTCCAACAATGGCTCTAGCTGGGGATGAATAGACATGAGGTCATTACAAGAATTCAAAAAATACTCTCTTGGATGCAGAACAATGGTGGTGCAGAAGGGTGGGAAATGGAAATCCTAATCTACTATGCATGGAAAAAGAAAGTTTTCAAGAGAAAAAATATTTCAAGAATTGTCCATGCACTGGCAATTCCTATACTTCACAACTCATATTCTGTAAGTAATCGGAGTCTTCATCACATTTACTAGTGATGATAAATGGTCCTATCCATAATGCCTCAAATTTACCATGTTTTCCTTTGTCTTGTCCTCTGGTATTCAGATGATAACCATTTCATCTACCTTGAATTTCCTTTCCTTAGCCCTTTTTCAAATAGATATTTCATCTATAATTGTATTTTTTCATTTTTTTTCCTAAGCCTAGGCTCTTACTTCATCCAATTCAGCCAACTGTCACATCCTTTCTTCCATAGGTTCAAGAATGTCTATATCTTCTTGGAGGATAAACTTATAAACTGGCAAGAGATTATGTATAGGATGCCTAGCTTGAGCACCATATACTAATTCAAATGGGGATTTTCTTGTAGCCTTCTTTATAGTAACCCTATCTGGTCATAAAGCTATTTTTAATTTTAAATCCCATGCTTTCTTGTTATTTTCCAACATCCTCTTGATTATTTTTAGGATGCTTTTGTTGCTTGACTCTACCTGTCCATTGGCATGAGGATGATATGGGGATTCATATGAAATTATTATGCCATATGATTCACAAAATGTTTTGAACTCATCTGATCTAAAGCACATGCCATTATCTGTAATGAGTCTCACAGGAACTCCAAACCTCTAGTGATGATATTTTCTTATAGAAAATTAACCACCATCGTACTAGTGGCTTGTCTGGTTTGAATTGCTTCTATCCATTTGGTAAAATAATCTATAGCTACCAGGTTCCATTTGTATCCACCACTAGATCTTTCTACAATTTCCCCTACAAAGTCAATTCCCCATTGGTGAAATGGAGATTCAACTTTCATTGGTCTTAATGGTAAGGCTCCTTGGTAGTTTAATCTGCCAGAGAACTTTTGACAAGCTTCACATTTTCTCACATATCTGTGGGCATCCTTAAAAACATCAGGTCAGTAGTAGCCTGCTCCAATTATCTTTTGAGCAGTGGTCTTTGCTGAGAAGTGTCCTCCACACACGCCTTCATGCATTTCTTGTAACATCTTCTCATCTTGTGTTTTATCCAAGCATAATAATAAGATACCATCTCTATTTTTCTAGGACAAATATCCATCTATGAAAACCAATTTTGATGCAGTGAGTTTTAAGGTTCTTCTTTGATTGTCATATAGGCCTTGGGGACATTTCAAGTTTTTAAGATAATACATTATATTGTTGTACCAAGGTGTATGCTCAATGCTTGCAATAATGGTATCTTCCTCTTTTCTGTTGCAATCTGTTGCAGCCTCCATATTTGATTCAGCCATCAATTTGGCCAAACCCTGATCTCTAACAAGCTTGGTGATTTGGATGTTGATGTTAAATTCTTGAATTCTATTGATCCACCTACATCTTTGTCCTGTGAGTTCATTTTGGGTAAAGACATCCTTCACTGTAGCATTGGGTGCATAGGCTATCACATGGGCTCCAACCAAATAGGGCATGAATGCCTTTACTTCTTTTACTAGGGCATAGGCTTGTTTCTCAGTAATGGCATACTTCAACTCTACCCCCTAAAGTGATTTACTAAAAAATGAGATGGGTTGTTCATACCCTTCATTAGTCTTTTGTAACAATACAACTTCCATTGTATGAAAGGATGCAAAAGAAAATATTATGAATGGCTTGTCAAAGTCTGGGGACTTTAATACAAGAGCTTCTTTAATAGCTTTCTTAATGGATGTAAATGGATCAATGGCCTCTTTGGTCCAATCTATTTTTGTACCATTTTTCAACATTCTTGAAACTGGCCTAACAATATCTGCAAAGTTTAATATGAATCTCCTCACAAAATTTATTTGTCCTAAGACAGATTGAATGGCTTTCACATTTTTTGGAATAGGAATTTTATCAATAGCCTCTACCCGTTCATGATCAATCCTTACACCATGCTTTGGGACTATGTGCTCTAGTAGTTTTCCTTCTGTCACGACAAAAAGGCATTTCTTTGGATTTAGGGAAATACCATATTCCAGTGCCCTAATGAAAATTTTCTCTAAGTGTAAACAATGATCTTCTGCCTTTTTAGAATATGTTGTAAGATCATCCTAGTAGACTACCATTATTGTGTTAATTAATCATGGCCCTTTGAAATGTCGCCCTAGCATTTGTAAAACCAAAAGGTATTCTCACATAGACATAGGTACCCCAAGGTGTTGTAAAAGCAGTTTTATACTATTCTAATTATTTAACCTTTACTTGGTTGTACCCAAAGAAGCCATCCATCATGGACAACAATTCACATCCTGTCACTTGCTGTAACATTGTCTCCATGTTTGGAAGGGGGTAGTTATCCTTTAGTGATGAGATGTTTAAATTTCTAAAATCTACACACAATCTTATATCACCATTCATTTTTCTTACAGGTACCAGGTTTGATACCCAAGAAGAGTGTCTAATTAGTTTGATAATACATCCCTCTCTAAGCTTCATGAGTTCTTCTTGCACCTTAGGCCCCAGTGTAGGATTTATAGGTCTTTGCCATTATCTGAGTGGTTTGGCATAAGGTTGAACAATGGTATTTCATGTTGGAATAAGTCTTCTTTATATGCCTTTAGATCATCATAGGACTAGGAAAACACATGTTTGTATCTTCTGAGTAGGTCTATAAGCATTTTACTAACTTTTGGGCTGATCCTTCTTCCAATGTAAACATTTTTAGGAGCTATCTATGTTCCTAGATTAATCTCCTCAACATCCTTAAAATTGACTGGCGTAAGTTTGAGATTATATTTGTCCTATCCATAAAATATTATTTCTATAGATACAAGGCCGTTGGGTATTTTGTTGGTTTTGAGCTACACAACTTCTTGCCCAAAAAGAGTTTCCTTGCCATCTACCTCTTCCACAAATGCATTGAAATCAATTTCTTGGGATTCATATTGGTCCACACAATGAAGGAACTTTATTATATCTTCATCATCATTGAATACTTGCCAATTATGAATATTATCATGGATTACTGGCCTAGTCTTGAATTCCACCTCTATTTTTCTTGATAATGTAACATCATCTCTCCAGGGACACATTCGCCAGGAAATCTGCCATTATGTTTTTAGACCTTTCTATCCAGTCTATAGAGAATGCATCAAAGATTTCAATGGTGTCCCACACAACATTTCTATATTGTTTTAATCTCTTGTTCTTTGATGAATATTTTTCACTGATCGCTAAGACAATTAATTCAGAGTCACCATATGCTACTATTAGTTTGATTCCATATCTTAGGGCAATGTTTAAAGCTAACAGCAATGCCTCATATTCAGCAATATTATTAGTGCATTCAAAGGTTAACAAAAATGAATATTTGAATATTTTGCCTGTTGGTGAGATAAATACAACTCCTGCCCCATTCCCTCCTTTATTGCATGCACCATCAAAATACATTCCCCACACACTATGTTTATCTAACTGAGTCTCTCTAGTGATTGGTTCTGTATTTTGTTATTCAGGTTGTGATTTTTCAATTCTAAAACTCTGAAGATCTACATCACAAAAACAATTTATCTTGTTTGGATCTAGACATTCTATTATATTTTAATATCTTGGCTCTCTACACAACCTAACTTCCTTTCCGTTCACTAGTATTATTGTATATGATAAATCAAGTTAGACATTTCCTCCTACTGTAGTAGTCCACTATCTAGATAACAACATACCATGGTATTGTAGAGTATCTATTACTATTATATCAGTTCTATAAGTAGTTTCAGGACATGAGGCTAACTTCAATTCTACATCTCTCATGATTCCAACCACTGGAATAGACCCATTGTCCATTGCATAGCATTTACCATATGTTGTATCTACCCACAGGCCTCATTCTTTCATGACATCTATCGGCATGATGTTTATGGTAGATTTAGAGTCAATCATACAATTCTTACTAGTTTGTTATTGATTAATAATGTTATATAGAATAGGTCCACCTAGGAAGGATTCTTTGTTATGGCATCACCAAGATAAATTTATGGAGTTCTCATGACCTCTTGTCCAAGATTGTTTATTTTGTTTTCTGGCCCTTCTTTGTTTTTGTTATGACTTTGCTGCTGATTTGGTATATTAGAAATCAACTTGAGAACATTGTCCTTGTATTCGTTTATTTTCATCATTTCCATTAATGGTACTAATGTCTTTATTTGAGACAATGCTTGTGTTATATCAAATGAAGGAGTAATGGTGATCTATTCTAATTTTTCTTTATTCAATCCTTTCTCTTCAGATTGATGCTTACTATGATCCTTCATCTTATTTTGCTCAATCTTAGACATTTCCTTATGTGTATTTTTCTGATTTTCTCCTTTCTTCTAGTTATCCAAGTACCCTTCTTATGATTTGGTTCATTGATGAACAAGCCTCTAGGTGTTCCTTAATCTGCATTTACAGTTCTATTCCTCATATTGTAATTAGTTCTAGCTTGAGCCACAACAATAATTGTAAGAGCTCTTTTCTCTTCCTCAGTGGGTCTTCTTAACTGGAACTATGGGACCATATTGGGTACATAAGTGGTTCCTTCATCATTATCTTCCTAATCAGAGAAGACTTCTTGTTGACCCATGTTAACAATATACCTCTAGTTGCTCACATCATATTCAAACCCATCTTCTTCAAAGGATGAGTATTCTTCATCAATTGAGTGAGGTGTCATTCCTAACATGTTTATAGTATGATCATCCATGTCCTGATCATAAGATATATCATTTTCTTGTAATGATTGGGCCACTACACAGTATTCAGGTGAATGAGGTAGGTTGCATGCTATACACCATGGATTATTTTCTACCACATATATCCCATGTCTCTTTAAGGGATCAGGGGTGTCTTTACCATAATTCTACTTTTGTTTGTTATCCACAAGCTTCCCATCCTTCCAATTAGTGTTGTAAGGCATATCATGTAACCTAGGCCTTTCATTTCTATAATAATTTGCATGCCTAGTTTGATGGTTATTAGGACTTTGTGGAACTCTAATATTTTCCCTTTTACCAAGTTTTCCAACATCTCTTCTATTGTTTTCAATATTCACAGCGGCCTTTTGAGCTTCTACAAGAGTCATAGGGGCTCTATTTAAGATTTCATATCCAGTTTTAGGATCAAAGGCCTTTAAGTATAGAGCCATGGCCATACCATCAGGACGTTTCATTTCAGGTGAAATCTTATGGTATAGTTTTGAAAACTTTTGGTTGAAATCCACTACTGACTCATTGTAATTTTTTTGAATGCTTGTCAATTCATGTATAGCAAAACTTGGATCAGAATGACTACCATATTTCTCTTTGAACTGATCTTTGAAATCTGCCAAGGAACTGATTGAAGCATCAGGTAGATCCTTATACCAATCCCTTGCATCTTCAATTATAGATAACATAAATAATTTTATAAGGATATTTTCATATTGTACATCATAGTTGTCCATAACTATTTCAAAGTTTCTGATATGTTCTTCTGCTAAAACGACATTATTCCCAAAAAACTTTGGAAGTGCATTTCTCAAGTCATTGTTGATGGGATTAGGACATATTTGGTATCTAGATAAATTTAGACGTCTATATTTGTTTATATTTAGGGGTCCTTGTGGGTTTTGATTTGGCTGGTATTGTTGGTGGTGAGGTACATGTTGCTGTATAGTATGATGTGGGTTCATACTTATATTATGTTGGTGGGGTAGAACATGCTGCTAACCAAGACATGGATAGGTATTTGACATATGTTGGGAAGTCATATGAACATTATGTGTTCTTAGGCTTTGTGGTGGAATATTTTGTTGTATATGACTAGTGTTACCTAGATTATGTGGTGCTTTTGAAGCATTAAAACCACTTACACTCTGATGTGAGCCTTGTGGATTGCCTATAGGAGCATGCCCACTTTGCTTATGGGGAGGTATATATTCTGAGCTACTTGTTACACATCAAGATTTTATCTGCTGTAACTCATGCCTTATTCGTTCTTCCTCTTCTTTCAGTTTGGCTAGCCTAAGGTCTTCCTGTAAATTTTGTAAGTCTTGTTGCACCTCATCAGCATTTCTTGTGTCTTTTGGTGGACTATATTGAGTCTCTATGGATGCCATTTGATCAATGGACTCATTTTGAAATCCCCCACCCTACTGCAGTGACATTTTGTAATCATATTATGCTTGCATTTGTATCTTGTCCCGTTCAAGTTGTGCCTCAAATTCAAGTTATTTTTGTGGGTCAGGTCTATATTGGTTTAGAACATCATCAAATCTATTTTGTTTAGACTAGATAGGATTACTTTTTGATTGGAATCCTTCATGGAATTATGATTCATGCAAGGGAGTAAAACTATTATGTGTTAGTATAGGTTGTTCAAATGTATTTCTCCTGAGTATTCTGGTCATTAATGCATTCTGATTGATTTGATATCCCAGTTTTCTTAAAAGGGACCTTTGAAGGTGGGGAAGATTGCAACTTTTTACCATCAGTTTTGGATCTCCTACCATCCATGTTATAATACTTCAATACATAAGAAGTCTTGAATTTTGTATAGAGTCGCCACCTCTCTTAAGAGCATAGATTTATCTTCTGGGTTTTTCTTCACCAGTAGAGTTATAATTCTTTAATTCCTTGACTCTATTGAGATGATCTTCTACTAGGTTTTCTTTTGTTGGTCCCCAGTAGAGTTGCCAATTCTATTAGGTCTCAAAAATGTAGGTTATAAACCTTGAGAGGATGCCAAGCTCTCTTAACGCTTTTGGCTAACAAAACAGGGTTGATATGATTGAAAAACCCCCTTCTCTTTAGGCTCTGCCAGACTTAGGCGGGTGTACCTTGATCGCTAATGTAGATTTAGGTGACCTTAGTGATCTACTCACATTAGCTTGTAGATGAGAGAGATATATAAGGCTAAGAATTAATCCTACTGTTAAGTTTTGAAATGTGAAAGGCTATTCTAAAATGTTTATGACCAGTGCCGGATTTTATTGGGTTACTGGGGTTAAGATTTGTATGATTACAGATTTATCTTCCTAGCTTAACTCTTACTACCTGGCACCTTTTGAATGTTTATACTTTGTATAAACCTGCAAGACTATTGGTTATTAGACTCTTCTTTAAAATCCCATTGATATCTCCTCAAGTTACTATGGTTATCTAAAAGGATTTTAATTCTACCTTAAAGCAAACCAACTAAGGTGACTTATTTAAAGGATTTTAACTCTGGGCAGAGACCAATAAATGTAAATCACTTAGAATTACTTAAATCAACTTCTTATATAAACCAATCAAGCATACCACATAGAGACAACAAATGTACCTTGATAAATCTAAATGATTTAAATAACTAGAAAAGACCAATATGGAGATAGTCAAATAACTCATAAGAATGAATATTAATAGAGTAGTAGAACACCAAAGATATATCCACTGATTAAACCATCTTGCCCCTTATATTATTTCAAAAATCTCATCGAAGTTTCTGTAAAATATGACTGAGAATATAATAATATTATATGTATAATGATTGTTCTATAATTGATGTCTCTAAACTTGGCATTGGTTTCCCTTATATATACGTGAAGCAAACAAGATTTAGGCCTAAACAACATGACTATTCCTAGATTGCACCTTTTCAAATAACTAACATTTGTTATGGAACATAATTAAGAAATAGATAAAGAGACAATATGGGAATCCACATCGATCAAGATCTAAATCCGTTAATTATTGTAGAGAACCTGTGACCACTGGCCTAGCAAGATTCTCCTCTCTAATGTTGCAGTATCTAATGAATATGCTTTGCCCATTATTATTACTAATACACTTTTTATTGTTTCTACCTTTTGATCTAATATCACAAAAATACTTGAACTAGCATTGGAAAAATTTCATTTCAAGTTTATCTAACCCTTTGTGGTTCTTTGGTGATGAACAAATTAATCTTGGAGATATGATCAATATGCTCTTGAGTCGCATAGTTATCTATGGAGATTATATCATCCATGACAGATTCCAAAGTGAAGATTTTGTCTAAACATATATGTGTGCTTTCTATCATTCTGTCCTCATCATTGATCTTTTGAAGAGCTATTGGTAACAATTGGGCTAATTCATTTTTCCAAATACCCTTTTCCTGTAAATTCCCTTTGTTATCAAAGAAAATAGGCAATGCCATATCTAGATGTTAATAAAATTACCAAGGTCCTCATCTAACAAAGTGTTGAACTTTTCATGCTCACTAATTAGCTCATCATATTCCTTAAACATATGTTTATCAACACTTGCTTTGGCTTTTAGCTCCTCTTTCTTCTCCAGCATCCTGAGGTGCAATCTTTTATGCTCTTGGTAGGCATTATGTGTTCTCTTGTGCAATTCCCATACCTTATCACTATTCCCTATCATTTTCTCAAATCTTTTCTTAATTAGTTCATAAGATATTTGTATTTAACAACTTTCATTTTAGTTTCCAATTGGTCACTCTTCTTTTGGAATTTTTCTTCTTTAATCTTCTAATAATTTGCATCAACTCTGGCCTCCACTACTATTTTCTCAGAATCTAGGTAAGGTGAATATCTACTTGATGATGATGGCAACCTGTCCTTAGAAGTTGCTACTTCTTGCCTCAGTTTTGTGTTTTCTTCCATGTATGCATTATTATTTCTTACCAATTGCTCAATTTGAGCCTTTGTAAATCTAGCAACATTCACATTTAATTTAGTCTCAATAGGATCTGTGTCCTCAACTTGCTATATCAAGAGATGACCAAATGCTTCATTCAGATTGTTAATGATCATTTGAGGTCTCTTATTTGGGGGGTATAATGCCCACATTAGTAATGTCACCTTATCAGGATCATATCCTGATCTAGTTTTAATCTTACACAATGGTTCAATACTCAATTGTACCTTTTTCTCTTGATTTCTTCTAAAGATGTCAAGAACAATGGTGAAGGTCATATCCCACCCGAAGACTAGCATTACCCCTACTTCTTCAAGCAGTGTTCTCCCCTTTTCTAAAGTCATGGTCTCCATTGCTTTGTCAATTTCTATTTGAAGCTCCTTCAATACCTCATCCTATACTTCAAGAGTGATGTCCTTCATTTTCTCTCTAGTATGTTTACCTTTGTACTCATACAAGAAGGCTTTGAATTCAGGAGTTTTGATAAAATCATCATTTGAAACAAAATTTTTACTTTCCATCTGTCTTATATCTTCTGATAACTCATCAGGGGATTCCATCATGACCATTTCTCTATCCATAGGAGGCTCATACTCTTCAATTATAGGCTCAAAGCCCTGCATGCCTTAGTTTCCACTTTCAAACTCTTCATCCTCTGTAACATTGGTATCAAGAGAGAAATTGATGTTTGAAGTAGGTTGAGGGGAAAGATGGCCCAAGGATACTTCACACTCAGCTTGTGTCTCCCTGATATTTTTACTTTTCCTCTGAAAAACCTTAGGAGGAACATCTATAGTTAATTCTACTCCATGTGCAACTAACATGTCTAACCTTTCAACAAGATCATCAACCTCCAAAAAAGGTCCTTTATAAATGGCATTTTTGGCTATCCTCCAAGGCTCAGCTAGCATTATTTTATGATACAAATTTCTACTTTCAACTACACTATTCTCATCAACATTTTTTATCAAATCCTCATCAACAACTAGCACATGGTCAAAGTTTTCTCTTGCATTTCCTGATGGCATTCTCAAATGTTCTAATTTTTTTATCAATTAATTGATATCCTTTCTCAGTAAGAACTATAAAATCTCCAAAACAAAAAGTACCAGGCATCAAGGACTGCTTATTATGACTTTTAAGGTGCATAAAGTCAGAGTAAGATAATTGCCTCACAATCTCTAAATAGGCAACTCTATCTAGATAGGTTTTTGGTAACAAAAATGGTGGTCCTTCATATCCAAATACTCTAATATTTGTGCAGTCATTATAGGCATACCAATCACCCCAATTGTGATTGAATCTTCCACTTTCATTTTTGTCCTTTGGCCTCAGAAATTTTTGCACTTCCATTGACAAGTTGTAATCGCATGGATGGCCTAGCAATTTTATACACAGGTTTTACAAAATACTATTCAAAATATAGATAATGGGATCTCTCACACTTGCTATCCTAGAGAGATATCCACATCTACATAGGTTTGATGTTTCCATCCCTATCCAAATATCTTACTCTCATGCATTCATCCCACAGACACATCTTCTGTCCCTCATACAAGATAAGATGCATGAGCAAAGAGTAATGCCTAAATTTACTGCCTCCATTTTTTATAGAAACCAATTCATTGTGAAGATCATTTGCAAGGTACTCAACATAGTTCAGATGTTGTGCATCTTAGCTTTGCACATCTGTAGTAAGAACCATTGGTGCAACCTCCATAAATAGAGAGGCTTCTAGACCAAGCAATTGGTAGATAGAATAGTAGGTGCATCTAAAGTACTCCTCAAATAACTCTACAGAATAGGGTGGATCCTTGACTCCTAAGAATACTCTGAGCCTATTTCCTTCATCTCGAGGCCTATGTAAAGGTAGCCTCCATTTCTTGTGGTTATTGCTCAGATTATAGTACTCATTCAACAGGTCTTTGATTCTAAATTTCACATCAAATCTAGTGTCCAATTGAAACACCATTGATATATAGTATTTGGTGACAAGGATAAAACCAGACCTATCATTCAACTTAATTATGCAAGTTTGTGGATTGTATTTCATGGCCACAACTTTTAACAACTCCACATTAACAAACACATTTTGCACTATAAGTTTTCCTAGGTTCAATCTCCATGGATTGGAGACAGGTTTATACCTATGCATTTTCCTATAGTGATAGAGAAAAGGATCATACCCCCTTATTTGGGTCCATGTGTCCCCTATTTGTTTGTATATATCCTCCAATTTTTCAGCTTGGGGGTTTAACTAGGCATTTCTTCTAGATCTTTGTCATCTCTTCCATGATTTAAACTTATGTAAAAGAACCTTACTTCTGTGAATGTAATTTGAACTAGTATGTTACAAATTTTAAGCCAAACTCAGAATACTTACTTGGAAATCTTCTATACTTCTTGAATTATTATTTTCTCTATGCCCTATCCTCACTCCTTGTGGTTGCTTAATTGTTCAATCTCCTCAAGGTTTGCCTCAATATACTCAGTTTTGGTTTATTAATGGTATCTCATGGCATCTCTCATATCATTGAAGGGACATTTAATTTTTGAATAAGGGCCATTTGATCACCACCAAACATGTCTTGTCACTATTCCATCAAGATGATCAACATTATAATCTCATCGATATGTCTCTTTGCCTTTGATATTCTTTTATTCTTTTATTTTCCTCAGGATTTTGGAATGACCCTAGATGGGGTCATACCAATAACATGACTTCCTCCCAAAATCTTCTTTATGAATAGTCTCTTCGATATTTACTTGTCTCTTCAATGTCCCTTTGCTTATTATGTCATTCACCTTTTCAAAGGGACTAGAGATTTCCTCACTATGATATTCCGAAGTCTCTTCGAAATACCTCCAATGTTTCTCTTTATTCATAAATATCGTCAGCTTATCGACGGGACTAGAAATTATATCACTTTAATATTCTAATTTTTTTTCGAAATGCTTTTATTTACCCTTTGTAAGTGCTATCGCTTTCTTGGTAGGACACATTTAGGTGTCACACTGATATACATCGGTCCCCTCGATATGCTTTTGATGTCTTTAGAATATCGAAGAGACCCTTAAATGACTCACTCCTATAATCCTTAGTCTCTTCGATCTCTCAGTCCCTTCAATTTTTTTGATATCAGTCTGATAAGCCACCAAGTTATGTGTTTCTACCTTTTTGGTCTTTCAGATTATCGAAGAGACTCCAAACTGAGTCTCCCTGATATGGTGGTTTCTCACCAATATTCTTCATATTCATTTATTAAAAAGACCCTAAGGGGAACTTAGCGATATAGAAGTGCTCTTCTGATATGGCTTTTTGCTTTTAGGGTGAAGGAGACAAGATATGAACTTATTAGGGTTTGGACTCTGGGTAAAATGGATGTATTATTTGAGTAGAGGAAAATTCAAAATAGTATTTTGGCGATAATATTATGGTGAGAAGTAATTTTTTATAAATATTTTGGTGTTAAAATTTTGTTCTAATAGATTCCTTGTTGTTTTATGCCACAACCATTACCTATGTAATCACAACTTTTGTAAAGTATTTGAAATCCACAACCATAAAGAGATGCCATCTCTTTAGAAGAAGGCGGAGCCTCATAAGTCTCATATTTTGTAGTGTAAGTAAGAGTATTATCTTTGTTTGCTACTAAGGAAACTTTAGGTTCCTTAGGTATTTCCAAAGATTTCTTGGATGAGATCAAGGCAATTTTTGATGTTTTAGGATTAGAGTTAGTAATTTTATATTCCCCCATAAAGGAAGGAGTAGAATCTAACAAACCCCAGTCATCACCAAGAAGTGCATTCGATGGTGATTTGGAATCTTGCACAACATTATCTATGGCAAGAGGTATTGATGATTCAACTTTTAAGTTATTGAGAAGCTTGTGATTGATAACTTGTTTTTGTGCCTCAACTTGTAAACAACTTTCCAGATTTAGGTCAGCCTCAATGGTTTGAAGTTTATTTGCATAAATAAACCTTATTGATTGATGAAGGGTAGACAGAACTGCCCCTATGCCATGAATCTATGGTCTACCAAGAATGATGTTATATGAAAGCGCACTGGCCAGGACATGGATAAGGGTAGATAATGTCACAGGTCCAACCTTTACAGGTAAAGTTATGGTACCTAGTGATTGTCTACCAATGTTATCAAGTCCACGAATGTTAAGTTATTTGGTTTGATTAAAGATGTGTCAACCTTGTTTTTGTTTAGAAAATCAATGCCACAAAGATTAAGAGCTAATCCATTGTCAATCATAGTTCTCTTTATCAACTTTTTATTTATTATGACAGAGATTACTAGAGGATCATATTGGTTTTGAATATCAATTAACGGTAATTAATGTTATTGAAATAGAATATCCATTTTTGTCACATGCATATAGTCTAATAGAGCTGCTACATCATTTGGCTTAACAATGGGTGGTACAATCACCTTTTGTAAAGCTTCTTGGAGCATTCTGTGATATGTAGGTGATGCTTGTCTGAGTTCCTTGAGAGAGATCTTAGTGGGAGTAGCACAAAGTTGCTCAACAAGATCATAATCTCGACTGACAATATGAGTAAGATGAGGTGGTTGAGGAAGCATAGGTTGAGAAGTTGGTAAAATGATCAGAATGTTCAATTGTTGTTTACTTTGTTTATTATTTCATGTATTATATGTGTGAGCAACCACATTGTAGTTGGGTTGTTGTGATGCATTTGCATACACTTGATTTTGACTTGTTATTTTCTTAGCATAGTTATAAATGTAACTAGGACATTGAGAAGAATTTGGAAGACCTCTTACAATGAGCACCGGTTTCCTTTGTGTTTGAAGCACATCCGAATGTAGGTGGACAACTATTTTTAGTTTCACGGGTTCTTCTTGAGATCTTGGAACACAAATTGCATTTACAAATCTTTGAAGGAACGACTATTTTGGAGTCGTAGTGGAATGTTCCATAGAGGCTTCATCTAACATATTAGAATCATCACTACTAAATAGATCATCATATGCATGAAAGTTTTGTTGAAAGAGATCAAACATTGTCACATATTCTACTTTATCCAAGGCTTGAAATTCACAATGTGCAATTGCAAAAAGGATGAATTTTGAAATCAAGGATGTGAAATGATGCAAGATTACTATACAAAATTAGATTTGATGAATACTTGATGCAACTAATATGATCATGCAAGAGAATTTCTAAAACCCTAATACAAAATTTTACCAAAATATAAGCTTTTTGAAGGCCTAAATATGCACTTTTTTTGAAATTATGCAAGATTTTGAAATGAATAATGAAAAAAAATGCAATAAATCAATGTAAGATCTGATTTGAATAGTCAACAAGATGTAAATCCTTGAAGCTACAGGTTCACCAAAATGTTTGATATGAAAAAGTAGAATGACAACAACTAGCACACAAACTAGATCAAACCCTTTTCCATATAACATTCAAGGACAAGGCCAAGCCAAATCACTACCAAATGAAGGACTTAGCTATTGACCTTGGATTCCTGTATGCTATCGATGGATAAGATTTAACTTAGTAATTTTTCTTAAAACCTAGGTTAATAATGCATGAAAATCCTAGTTCTACATGGATGTGCTTGCAATGGAGAAAATATGATAGAAACCTAGAAACTAATCACACAAGGATAATCAAGGGGATAATAAAACTTGTCTCCACAAAGTAGAGGTGTCGGAGGACCTCAGTAGTACCACCTAGGTCCTAACTAAAACAATTAGCCAAAGGTGTAAACTAAAAGGTTGATGTAGTCCTAATGCCATATCTAAACCCAGAAAAGGTAGAAGGACATGGGTGGTACTACCCAAGTCCTTGGTGAGGGAATACTCCAAAATTGTCTTCAGATCTCGAACCACTGATCTATACCTAGTCTTCTTGTAGCTATGTATTTTCTATATCTCGCTCCTATAACTTGCACACAAGATGACAAGAGAGGGTTTGTGGGATTATAGTGTTTAGGGACTTGCCTTAGTCAAATCGTGGGATAGCATTCAAGCTTCCCAATGCAGTTGATTGATAAAGAGTGCATGCCCTTATGGGGGCAGAGGCTGAAACAATGATAATATGATGATTCAAATGATGATAAACAAACAATGATATCACCTATGTGATGAACCCTTAGAATGATGAAGATCTTTCAACTTGTAAGGAAGACTAGATGATAGCTCCATATTTGCAATAAAAATATAATAACAACACACAAATCTACTCTAGAATCACAATAAATGTTCTTGCTTGCTTAAATGATGCTCTTCTCTTCAAGATTTCAAGTTAGCTCTTTTCATCTAGGTTAATAATAAATTCAAAAACACACTTATATATGCTTGCTCACTTTCAATTATCAATTCAAACCAAAAGGGCCAACAAGGAGAAACCTTTAGAGAGGTGCAAGGCCAACACACATTTAATTTATCCCCAACCTAAAAGGAGGGACCTGGGTGGTACCACTCAGGTCCTTTAGCCTCCTTTAGGTCTGAGGTAAGCTCAAGTAAGGGGCCCATATTCCAATTTCATCTCGGTGTCAGGTAATTCTACATCAGGATAAACATTTTGAATGTATAACGTAATTAAGGGGCCTAGGAACTAAATAAGGAGGTAAAAAGACGTCTGCACACTTTTTACTACTTAACACTTGTTCTCTACCTAGTATCATTACTCCTATAATTGTTATAGATCTATTTACTTGCATTATTGTCCTACTTGGATTAGCTTGGAATTTGTTGTTCTTTCCTTTCAAGATAGAGTATGATATTAGTATTTCATGATTCTTTGTATTTCAGTGCATGTTGAAGGTAGTTGTTGATGGTTGAGATGAACAACTATTGATCTCCTATTATGCAAGTCCTAGGTGCAAAAAAAGTTATCTTTTGGCTGCAATCACTACCCTAATTTGGTTCAAGGCCACAAGGGTGGCTATAGAGTAGGTAGAGAAAATACTAAATATAAAACAAAGACTAGCCTATGTAGAAATAAATGATGTTTTCAAAATCAAAACTAATTATTAGATCTAGAAGATCAGCAAATCAAAGAAATTCATGTATTAAGACTACACACTTAAAAATCCTACATAAAATGATATAAAACAAGAGGGAAAAATATGAAGGAATACACATTTTTAATTTAAAAAAAAAATCTACTAAAAAATCATTTGCTTCTTTAAAAATCATTTGAGCCTAAATGAAAGCATCAAAATATGCTAAATAATAAGTTTTCCACCAATATGCTTGTCTAAGAAGACTCATCCTCTACTTAAGCAATAGGAAAGTACACATTAAAACTTAGTATAAAAGTTTAGTTGATTTGATTAATTCCTCTAAATAAGTTCTATGCAAGGTTGTCTATAAAAAGAAAACTAATCATTAATTGATGAATGCACCGCTCTGTTTAAAAAATAATTAACCAAGAAAGCATGGATTTCAAATCAAAATATATATCCAACGAATATGAAGGGCGGTAGGAAATGGCTAGATGGCTTGTTTTAGGGTTTACAATCTTCAGTCATATTTTAGTTGGGAAGATCGCAATAATACTATCGAGGTAAGAACAAAGACATTCATTCTTTTCTAACGTCAGAAAGAGTTGTCAAACATGGTCTGCGCAGTCAAATAGTGTGCCAAAAGAAAAGACGGTTCTTTTAGTTGCAAGGGAATGAATCAGTACATTCAGATGCTGTCCTAAAGAACAATCAAACATGTATAATGAAAATCGTCGACCAATAGCAGTATTAAACGTATAATGGCGTCTATAAACATTTTTTGTCTGTTTCAAATTTCACCGAACACGATAGAACGATATTAGTGACCCACTGCTAACTGCATCGAGAAAAATGCGATTGTGATGAATCTTCTTCAATAATCATTGGTTTTAAACACTGCACATCTTATTCCAAAACATTTCTTATGGCAGATGATTTTATCCTTATATATCTAATCGTGCTCAAGAATTTTGCCATATCTGGAAATTCCGAACGACCAAAAAAACTTGTTAAGAGAGTTTGAGGAGATCACGTTCTTTGTGGAGATTGGGCACATGACAATTATAATAACTAAAACATGCAACCAGACAACCTGCTCCACTAATTTGAAGACATAAATTCTAGAAGATGTTCCACACAAGTTGTACGATCTGGGAAAATTCCACTCGCGCTGAATGAGGAGCTCGTAAGCAAACTTCAAAACAGCGAGATGACTATGACGTGTGTTAAGAATGTCCAATGGTATAATTTTTTTTGTTATTTTTGTTGACAATGTTGAATAAGTGTTGTACATTTTCTATGTATAATAGCTTGTTTAATAGTTGAGATGGGATTAATTTGGTTAGTGTTTTCAAAAATAGTGTTATTTTGAGTTTTTTTAATTTTTGCCTATGTTTTAAAGCACTTATATTATGTTTTGCATGATTTCTTCATTGTATAAAATTGTTTTCAGTGTGCTTATTTATATCTACACATGTTTAAGGGTGAAGAAAGAGAGATTTATTATTTTATTAGAAAATGAATAGGCTTTTCTAATACTAATTTTTCTTACTGTGCTAGGTTTTTTACCAGAAAGAGTTTTCCTAGATGAAAATATTACAAATTATCTTTGCTTTTCATTATTATAGTATTGTTTTAGATTGTATATGCACTATTTCTATTGTAGGGCTTCTTTTTCTCTACATGTCACAGTAGAGCTTGGTTTGAACTTTATTTGAAGGGTTGAGTTTCTTTTGCTTGTGATAAATTTTTTCATAAGTTGAAGTTGTTCTTGTGGGGACCTATGTGTAAATTAGAATGTTATGAAGCACAAGGATAGAGAGACAAAAATTTAATGGAAAGAATTTTGAGTTATAGAAGCTATAGATGAAAGATTTTTTTTTGTTGACAAAGATTAGTGGATTGTTGTATCATCAATAAAACCATCTAGCATGAAGGATGAAAATTGGTTGATTATTGATTGAAAGATAGAATTGTTTACTAGATTATGTTTGTCAAATTCAGTTTTGTTGAATGTATCAACATAGGTTATAGCAAAGGGCTTATAGGATAAATTGGGTACTTTGTATTAGAGAAAGTCTAGCAAATAAACCTTTTCTTTGGAAGAAGTTGTATTCACTAAGAATGAATGATGGTGACTGTATGGATGAACATCTATATACCTCCAATAATATGGTAAGTGGATTATTTTCTATTGATATTGAAATGGATACTGAAGAGAAGTGTATTCCTTTTCTTTGTTCTTTACCTAACTCTTGGGATAACTTAGTAATGACAATCACTATTATTTGGCCAAGAATCTTATTTATCATACTCATTCAAAGAAAATTGTAGTATAGTAGCATTTTGTGAGAGAAAATATTTAAAGTAAATGAGTACAATTGGAAAAGATCGATACAAAAAATAATGTTGTTGATTCATTAACAAAAGCTATGAGTATTGAAAAATTTTCTTGGTGATAAAAATCAATGGACATGATTGCCCTCAACAACTAACACTTTAAGAGTGTGGCCCTTATAGAAAGTATCTAACAAGTAGGAGAATGTTCAATAATTGTTGCATACTTTTCATGTTTAATAGTATAGATAGAAAGTGTCGACAATATTTTTGTTTGGTCAGACTTCCTAGCTTGCCACTTGAACACTAGGAAGACAAGGTCCTAGTGAGTATTGATAACACTTTTGGCTAGCTATTGGTGGTGGATGTGGTCACCAAATCTAGGAAACAATTATGTTTTGCTAGACTTTGTGTCATTATGGAGGTGGGCAAGGTTCTTCCCTCCAAGATCTCCCTATCATCTACACTAAGCATTTGGAATCAATGCATTGTTTGTGAAGATCCATTTGTGGTCTATAACAATTGCCTCAAAGCAAGTCATGCCATAGTAAGTTGCCTAAGTATTAGGCATTCATAGCTTATATAGAAAAGAAAGAGCACACAATTCCTTTCAACATCCAATTAAAGAGGCCAGCAAGCCCATCTCAAAAGAGTTGCCATAGGAGGTTTGCCACAGAGAGAGAGAGAGAGAGAGAGAGAGAGAGAGAGAGAGAGAGAGAGAGAGAGAGAGAGAGAGAGAGAGAGAGAGAGAGAGAGAGAGAGAGAGAGAGAGAGCTTTGTAGGGGTGATGGGGAGACCTAGGTTGCTCCCAACCCTTTGAGTATTATGCAGGGTTCACCTAGTTCAACTAAAGGAAAAAGGTTGATGGAGTTAAGAGAGAAGCTTATCCCTTTGCCTCTTCATGCCTCAAGGGAGGCCATTCAATTAGGGAGACAATCTAGGAAAGAAATATGTTGTTCTAAGGATCCATTGGAAGGGGTTCTTTAGAATTCCTTGAAATGTTTTGGTTTCAAACTGTCTTGATATGGCTGGTCTATTATTGTCCATGGGTTGTATGTCCTTTTCTTCTTGTGTTCAGTCCCTTGGGTAGTGGTACTAATGGTTTGCTAACATTTTGCAGTCTTTTTACTGCTTGCCCCTTGTTGTTTATTCCCACTGGTTGGACTTTATTGACATATCTTTCTTGCTTTGTACAAAAGGGTTAAGGCCTTTTCAAAAACCCTAAATTTTACCCTTCATCAAAAAAATAGTTGAGATGGGACCAACCTTGGTAGTGATTCTGAAAATTATGTTAGCATTGTTTGGAAAAAATTGGGTATTATTTTGGGCTTTTAAAAAAAAAATTACCCATGTTTTAAAGCACTCGTGTTTATCTTTTGCACGATTTCATGCAATGTATAACACTGCTTTCAATGTGCCTACTTATGTTTGCAGATGCTTAAAGGTGAAGAAAGAGAGATCATTATGTATTGGAGAGTTTATGTTTTGGTAATCGTGAAAAGTTTTACTGTGCTAAACTTTTAACCTGAAAAAGATTTCTTAAGTGAAATTACTAAATATTATCTTTGTTTTCCATTCTTTTGTTGTATATACACTAATTCTATTATAAAAATTATTGGGTTTCCAATTTTCTTTTAACTATTAGCCGTTTTATCTTTCATTCTGCGAATTGATAGCATTAATTTGAAGCAGACGATGATAAACGGATGGCAATCGTGATACGGATTAGTCGACTTTGGGACTTAATTGTTTTTTTTTAAATAACAGTATTTACTTCTTTGTGTGTTTTGTTTGTAACGACCATGTTTACACTGTACGCTACAAGCCGAAAACTCTTGAGCTGATTATCTTGCTGTGGACACCTTCGTGGTGGTGATTTTTTTATTTGTATCAGCGATCGGGCGGTGAATTTGATGTAAAAGCCACCTGATTTTGGCCGTTCACCAAAAACCCAACCGCCTCAACAGGCCTCTTTCATCTCTCAAACTGTTTCGTGTACAATTAACAAAAGAAATGGACGTGCTTTAGAAATGGTCATGGTGAGCTTAAATACGTTACCGTTTTTATATTTCTCTCTACGATGCCTAAACGGTTGCTATACTCCTATCCCGTTGGAGAGTGGTCAATGTTTTAGATAGAGAGGAATTTTATCTCACAGCTTTCAAATTTGTGCCATAATCCTATATCTTGCAGCCCTCCACTGAGTTTTTCCTGAGTTCATTTGGTTTGTTTTTGCAGTATGTTCTTAGGAATTAATCATTTTGCTTAGGATTTACTTTATGGAAACAACTTACATCTCTTTTCAAGAAGATTACCGTTAGGTATTTTAGATACTCGGAAAAAAAAATGAATGAATCTGGCCGTGAGAACATCGAAACAAATAATAATAGCTCTGATCATGCAAACAAAGAATATTTGGAGCCTAAAATGTCCCAGAGAGGTCACTGGACACCAGCTGAAGATGAGAAGCTTCGAGGGCTTGTGCAACAGTATGGCCCTCAAAACTGGAATTTTATTGCAGATCATCTGCATGAAAGATCAGGTATTACAGGCATGCTCAGTTTTACTTAAAGGTTTAATATCCAAACAGTCAATTATGATTCTACTTTTTATAATGTTGCTGCTGACATAGAAGCATAAGATTTCAATTGAGGCAACACAGTTGTACTCAATATATAAAAAGAAAATGCAATTAATAGAAACAGTCAGTAATATTAATTCTTCTGTCTGATGCATAAATCATAGTTAGCTTGTCGAGTTAGTTGTATTTCAGGATGTGTTAGGCATGTTTGGATATCTAAACACAATTTTAGATAGCCTTGAGATCTTGATTTGACGAAGGATTCCTCATGTTTTCCTATACGAATATTGGTCGGGATCTTGCAGGTCTGTTGTGGGAGTGAGTCAAGTGATTCGGCGTTATTCTTAAATAAATCTTATTATGTTTTTTGTGCAGGGAAGAGCTGCAGGTTGAGGTGGTATAATCAGCTGGATCCACGTATCAACCGCAGGCCCTTCACAAAAGAAGAGGAGGAGAGGCTTGTAACGGCACATAATTTACATGGCAATAAATGGGCCATGATCGCCCGGCTCTTTCCAGGAAGAACAGACAACTCTATAAAGAACCACTGGCATGTTATCATGGCAAGAAAATTTAGAGAACGATCTCGAATCTATAGCAAACGAAGGCCTTTCCATTTTCTCAGAAAAGAAACTGCAAATGCCAGGCTCTCTGCAGATTACCACATTGAACAAATGTCTCTAAAGCTATTTGTGGAAAGATATTGTGGAAGGAATCCTCACAGCGGTATACTTACTTCATCTAGCAAAGCCCAACCAAATTTAAACATTGATCCAAAAGGTACTAGTTCACATTACATATTTATTTTAAATGGTGTCTAGCAGGGCATATAATTTTGTTTTATTTTTCAGGCTGGGCTTAAACGATAGACAGGTTTGCAGTTAAAAGTTAACTATATAGTAGGTTGTTGTTGTTAAGTATAAATTTGGATGATTTTAAAAACTGTGTTGAAAATATAGGATTATAGATAACAAGTGCATTACATATAAATAGATGTGCTATTACCAGTTTAAATTAATAATACAGTCAATACACTTTTTAACTGTAACTTGATAAGTGACATTTAAGCTGGACTGATTTTTCATGGCTGTTGGTTGTCACTAAAATGAAATCCTATATCAGGTGTGGAAGGTGACAATTATTCAAAAAGAACCATGAGTCGATGTAATGCTGAATCCACGACGCAATTCAGAGAGTTTTTGCCTACCCAGTCCACCATTACAACATCTTCCACTTCATCAGCATCACCCTGGCCTACAATTATGCGTGGTTCTGTAATTCCTAAGCCACCAGATTTAACCCAGGTTAAGAGGCCCGATTCTATTGGGACACAACAAGTTGCAACAGGTTCAGATGCTACAACTCATGCACATCTTAAATTACCAGGGTTTAATGATCACCATCTGCCTCCATTTCCCTATAGATATACAGATATAGATCCAGTTAAAGCCAAACAGGCCCAAACAGAAGTAGCTAGTAGTGACAAATGCTACAATCCTGCATTTTGGCTACTGGGTACAAATTATACTCAAAATTCTAATTGCACATCTAGAAAGCTGCAACTTATGCCCTTCGACAGGCGCTCTAAAGTAATAAAGAGGAAGCCTGTGGATGAAACTAATGCAACAAAGCATCCAATCCCATATGCAGATTTAAATTTCACGACGATTACTTCCTCTCTAAGGACTCCCGATGCTGAGCAGTCTTCTCATGATAAAATTCAAATAACATGGGAGAAACAACACTGCATTGATGCAGCTAACGTCCCCCTTCATTGATTTCTTAGGAGTAGATGCATCTTAATTAACTGTACAGAAATACGTCTTCTCATAATATTTCTACTAATGGCATGGTCAAGTTGAGCATCTTATTGAAGCGTATTGGGATTCAACCCTTAGCATAAGTGCTGTATGAAATTTCCTCCTTGCATTTGCCAAATGTAATTTTTATGAATAGGATTAAATGTACCGTGGGATGTTCTATGACAAAAAATAAAAGGTAGTATCATTGTAAGTTGGTTTGAGTCACTTTGTCACTAGTCATCAAACATCCTTTGGTCAATGTGCTCCATCGAATTAAATCGATACTTAACAAGTGAATTGGTAGAGTCAATAAGGTTAATTAATTTTTCTATGTGACACATTGCTTAGGTGTCCCATTCTTACTTATTAGAAGGAAAAAATGTGGTTCTTATGTGGGTACACTTTATTAAAAGACAGTAGTATCTTGCCAAGTTTATGAATGAATTCAAATTGGTTGGCTCATTATGTCCATTTAGTGATCTTTTGAGCTACATGCCTACTTTCTATTGCCATAGGTGAAACAAGAAAAGGTAATTGGCTGGCTCATTATGTCCATTTAGTGATCTTTGAAGCTACATGCCTACTTTCTATTACCATGAGTGAAACAACAAAAGCCAATGGTGCTTACATTTATGTTTCTTCATTTCATTCTTTGCTATTGATATTGCTTTCATCAACATTCGTCAATGGATTTGATTACACTTTAAGGATGCAAGTCATAGGTCATGTTAAGATTAATTCAAGATTCGCCAATGGATTTGATTACACTTTAAGAATGCAAGTCATAGGTCATGTTAACATTAATTCAAGAATTTAATTTCATGGATTTCTTTGTAACCATTTGACCCTTCACACTTATAGTAAATCTAGGAAGTGTTGAGTAAAGTCTCATGTTGTTATGGTTACTACATTGTTCGGTTGGTTCATCGGTTGGTTCAGTTTTGGTTCAGTTTTAACTGTCTTCAGTTTTAACTGTGTGATGGTTGCATAACTATATCGTCATAGTATTTAGCTGTGTCATGTATCTCTCTCTATTATCGAATGAATAAAGTATTTTTACTATTTCTTTAATTGGTATCAGAGCGTTTGATCTTCTGCGATGTGAGGTGTACCAAATTTCACTGCCAGCAAGTGCCGTATGAATGAAGAAATGTCTGGAGCGATTTAGATGGTAGGAAGATGGCAGAGGCGTGAGAAGAGGAAAGATTGTTTGAGAAAAATCTAGATGGAGATGTATTGCAATCATTCGTCTATATTACTTGCAACATTCCTCATGCGTGGGAAGTCTGTGTGAACCCATGGTATGTGTTAAGGAGAATTTATCCTCATGCGTGGGAAGTCTGTGTGAAGCCGTGGTATGTGTTAAGGAGAATTTAACGAGTTAATATTTCTAATTTTTGGCTCTACTAGTTTGCTACCCATTTGATTGAAAAAGGCGAGTTTGAAGGTTTCTAAAGGCGTTGAATATAATTTGCATTGGTTAATGTTTTGCTACATGCCATGTGCTGTTGAAGAAAATTGTATTTAATACAGATTTCACTGAAGAAAATATTACAGTAGTGATAAAAATGAGATTCGGTGCAGAACGTGAATGTTGAAGAGAAGAGGAGCATCCATTGCTATTGCAGATTCATAGAGATTATTGCACTGTTTTTATCCCATTCTGTTGAAGACTAGCGTAAATAATTGTTGTGGCGGATGGTGTAGATTCGTTGTTGAACGTTTTGAGTACATCTACAGTATGGTATGATTTGAGAGTTTATTAATTTTAAAAGCTTTTATTTTATTGGTTGTTAAACAAAACATTGAGAGAAGAGTGGTTTGAAGAAACTAACTAGTGATTCATAGGTCTTGCCCAACTATTTGTTGTTGAAGAATACAATAGTTATGACCACTTCATCTGCTACGTAAAAATATTGTGAGATATGCACAGGCAATTATTTTGAAAGCAACTTCTTGTTGTTCGTTGTTTGAGTTTTTGCAAGTTTAAATTGGCTTCTTATTACATTTTGTTGGAGTATGAATTAAAGCTGCCCCTTTTAGCATTTGGAGAGATAAAACAGAAATCATTTCGGTCAAGCATAAAGGAAGGCAAAAAGAAAAAAAAGAGGTGTTGTTGCAGAAATAGTATGAGTTCCAGCGTGATCTTGGACATGTTGAAATTGATTTATTCTAGAAGAGAACTATGAACTTGCTGCATATAGGAAGAGATTTGTAAGTAAAACTTGAATTTCACTCAAATCGATGCATATGGAACTATTCAACAAACCTCGCATATAAATGTGTGTAGTGGAGAACTTTGGTACATGATTTTGATTTTCTTGTAAGTGGCGACATGATCAAAACTATCTAAGGTGTGAAATGAGAAGTTGTTTGTTGATTTAACTTATTAATTCTTTTGGAGTAATAGGGTAGAAAACATTGGAGTTATAAGGATATATTTGTGTTTCCATTATATTGTAAAAGGTGCACTTTTGGTGGAATTCGACATCTTGTTCATTTTGTTTTATCATGGTTACATCGAACATTGCTTGTGCTCTCGGGGCCATTTATACTACACCTGATGAGGCCTCCAAAGAGACATCCAAGACATTAGTTGGTTAAAGTGTAATAGGGTCGTATTGGAGGCAGGCGGCATCGGAGGATGGAGGACTTTCCATCATCTCAAGTTAGCTTCTCACTTTGAGATGATGTTTTGCATGAGAATCATTTTTGGTTTTGGTTGTTTTGTTTTTCTTTGTTGATGCTAACAGAGCTGATAGACTTGAAGAATGTATGTTTTATGAAGATTTTGTTTTGGAGACAAGTTTGGGGTTTGGTGTTGAGCTCAATATGGATTGTTGTCCAGCGAGCTTCAAAGAGTATATGATCTTGAATTATACCCTTTCGCGGTCACTAGACAACATGGCAGAGATCTGTCGTATCTCTTAAGGGCCATTGTCGAATAATTCAAGACTCTGTGATTTGAGAGCTTGGGACTAAAGAGCTCAAGAACACAGCTCGAAGTGACACCTTTCCGAGGGTAGATGAGACAGCATGATGGAGCCTCACTTGGTTTAAGATTTGTTCTTTGGAAGAAGATCTTCTATAAAATATGTATTCATATTATGTAATCAGCTCTGTTAAGTATTTTAGCATTAAGGGGGGGTACCTTGGTACTATTGCAAGAACAATGTAATAAGGGGGGGAATGTTAGCATTGGTTATGGTTACTACATTGTTTGGTTGGTTCATCAGTTGGTTCAGTTTTAGTTCAGTTTTAACTCTCTTTAGTTTTAACTATGTGATGGTTGCATAACTATATCATCACAGTATTTAGCTGTGTCATGTATCTCTCTCTATTATCGAATGAATAAAGTATTTTTACTATTTCTTTAGTAACCATTTGACCCTTCACACTTATAGTAAAACTAGGAACTGTTGAGTAAAGTCTCATGTTGTGCATTCAAGTTTTTGCTTTGAGAAGTTTTTTCTAATTCTTCTACTATGGTTCTATGTACTTATTAACTTGGTGTGCTCATCTTGTTTTTCTAAGAATGATCCAGGTAATAATGTCTTTAAATCTCCTAGCCTCTATGTTAATTTCATCATCCTTGTATAATTGTCAAGGCTCACATTTTTTGTTTATGGTGGGTTAGTTCTAAAAAGCTTAAGTCTTTTGCCTTTGGCTCATCCACTTTATGTCTAATTAAATGTTGAGTTGCAATACATAGTTACCACTCACATAAGTAAAAATTTAATAACTACATAGTGAATGAGTATCAACTATAGGGATATCAATAGTAGGCGTGGTCAATAACAATGTTGTTACTTGATTGTTTGAGATGGTCCATTTTAGTATCTTCAATGTGTTGTGAGCTAATGTATCTCATATTCATTGGTCAAAGGAAAGTACATCAGTGCTCATATGGGTTTGCATTAGCAAGAATAAGTAGTTACTTTCCATTTTGACCAATCATTCATATAGGGTGGGCCCTAGTAGTTATCAAAACTACATATCCCACAAACCTAAAGAATGGACCTCAGGACCTAAACCTAGAAATTAAAAATACTTAGAATAATGAAGCAAGATTATGATTAGAATGCAAGTAGTTCTTAACCAATTTCTAAGAGAGTGTGGATCTTCTTCACTTATATCTCTACAAGAACTTGGAAGGTTGTTCCTATAGCTTAGAACATGACAATTCAAGAAAAATAAAATCAATTCATTTGAGATCTCAAAAAACCATACCTTATATATAAGATTATCCTAGGAATTTATTCCAGAACATCACCTCACTCATGTAAATTGAAGCATGCCATGTATGTGACCAAGAATTTTAAGAAATAATTTCCCCTAATGTTATATACAATAGAGATTCATACTAGATACATTATCATGACTAAAAACAATAATACATAACCTTTGGAGAATGATTTAATACATTGGCTTACATGTGATTTTACAAGATTTAAAAGTTACAAGTAATGAAAACTAGTAGAATAAATCTAAAAACAAAGATTCAAATGAGATAAGTTTTTGAATTTTATTGTAGGTGAATTAGATAAGAAGCAAGAATATATTAGTGCCTTGATCATGTGGGTGGCATTGTCAAATTTGAGCTTTTGGCATAGACAACTATATCAACCTTAATTATATTCAATTTTACAAGATTCATGACTACAAAGAGAAATAGGTGTGTGCTTAGATATCTATAATCTAGGTTGTATATTTATCAAACACATAATTCCTAAATGTACCAAGAAACATTTGTAAGTAGGTTGAGCTGAAAGATCAACAAATGCACACAGATTTTTCAATTACTATAATGAAAATAATCCTCAAAAGCTTTGAGGTAGTTTTATAATCGTTAATATATATATATATATAAAGCTAACAAATGTATTTTCAAAGACAAACTCATATCCCCTAAAACACCTTAAAATAATCATGGAGACACCTAGGCTAGAGAGAAATTTGTGCATTAAGAACCTTCTCAAAAATTGGTAGTACCTTCAAATATTAGAAAAGAAAAGTATGATATTCAACTTTGACACACTAGGTCTGACTTGAGAATAGAGGACACATAATGATCTAATCTTCAACAATACTTAATCAACTTACCCTGAATCTATTAAGTGAAAATATGTATACATGTCATATAGTAGTTACCCTAAGATAACTAGTCTTCAACAATTCTGAATTATCTTACCATTTATCTATGAAGTGAAAATATGTATACATGTCATATAGGAGTTGCCCTAAGATCAATAATATTTTGACACATGAGCCAATCCTAGGCACTTGAAAATAAAGTCTCAATCTAATATGCCTCCAACTTGCTACAAAAAACCTCTTCTATTAGGTATTCATTTTTTACAATGACAAAGACAAGTGCAATAAGATTCATTTAGCTCTCACATGATTGAGCATATAAAACCCAATACCACAAGAAAAAAAAAAAGACACATCCCAACACATGATCAACCCCTAAATTTTTGAAAGGAAAATTGCTCTTAGATCCATAATAAGTCCATGTATGCATATGAATTAATCCTAATTGTCTTAGAACACAAGCAAGGATAAAAACATAGAACTTGTGAAACATGTCATATGGGAGTTACCCTAAGATCACTAAGATTTTTACAGATGTGTCAATCCTAGGCACTTGGAAGTCAAGTGTCAATCTAATATGCCTCCAACTTGGTACAAACAACCTCTTCTCTTAGGTATTCATTTGTGACAACCATAAAGACAAGTACAATAAAATTAATTTAGCTCTCACATACTTGAGCAAATAAAACCCCTGCCACAAGGAAAACAAAGACGCATCCCAACACATGATTAGCCCCTAAAGTTTTGGAATAAAAATTGCTCGTAGATCCAAATTAAGTCCATGTACATGCATTAGAATTAATCCTAATTATCTTGGAACACAAGAAAGGAGAAAAGCATAGAACTTGTGACATGTAGATCTAAGAAAAAATCATATAATATCTAAGATAAGAGCACCCAACCATGCAACATCTATAAATCTCAACTACCTATAATAAGATAACACAAATAAGTTTGCATCCCTTAACTAGATTGATTAGATTCTAGCATCATTTCTCTACAATGGACTACATAAAGAGCTCTATTCTAGTGTAATAAATAAATCATGTTTCTGTAAGTCATATACCAACTACTACCTAGACACCACATAGAGACGAGTAACCACCTTTAAGATATCTAAGGATGTAAATAGTGCACCATAATTGGATGCCATACCACTTACTAGGCCCATAAAAACAATGTGGCACAATGTGACAAAACCACATGAATAATGTCATTTGAAACCATATTGCACACCTCCCATTAGATCAATGGCTAAGGCATAAATGCAAGCTAGTAAGACTCACACGCCTTGTTTCACCATTTTGAATACAAAGTTGACATGTTGCCTGGACTTTTCACCTTTACACACCTTTTGGAAAAACTCAAGCCCACCAAACCACATCAACACATATAGCATCATCTCAACATTAGATTTGTTGTTTATACATATTTATGAAGATGCCTATGAAATTT
Organism: Cunninghamia lanceolata; assembly: GCA_027924645.1. NCBI lineage: Eukaryota > Viridiplantae > Streptophyta > Pinopsida > Cupressales > Cupressaceae > Cunninghamia > Cunninghamia lanceolata. The sequence continues at coordinate 1,152,697 of BSBN01000246.1, forward strand.
TGATCAAAATCCAATTACACCACTAAGAAGCCTACGAAAGTTTTCCCCAAATAAAAAAAATTTCTCCAAAAAAGGAGCCAATATCACTGAGATAAAAAAAAAAGTAGGTGGAAAGAGAAAACTATGTTTTGGAGGGGTCTAAGTTTTAAAAATTTCTTTGCCACCAAATTTGGCAGAACTACCACCAAAAATAAAGATACCACTAAGTTTAGAAGGTTGACAAATAAACTAAGACTCTACCAGTTTTGGAGATTTACTAGCTAGTTTAGAGTCCTTGCTATTTTTAGAACATTCACCAAAATGGCCACCAAATGTACTTCCAAATATAGTGAAGGCACCATAAAGGTAGAGTCACCAAGAATGGTGGATCTGTAGAGTTTCTTTTTGTTTTTTTAAATATTAAAAATTTTAAAGTTTGAATGGCTTGGTTGTTCAAAAACTGGTAGTACCTTCAAATATTAGAAAAGAAAAGTATGATATTCAAATTTGACACACTAGGTCTGACTTGAGAATAGAGGACACATAATGATCTAATCTTCAACAATACTTAATCAACTTACTCTGAATCTATGAAGTGAAAATATGTATACATGTCATATAGTAGTTGCCCTAAGATAACTAATCTTCAACAATACTGAATCAACTTACCATTTATCTATGAGGTGAAAATATGTATACATGTCATATAGGAGTTGCCCTAAGATCAATAATATTTTGACACATGAGCCAATCCTAGGCACTTGGAAATAAAGTCTTAATCTAATATGCCTCCAACTTGCTACAAAAAACCACTTCTATTAGGTATTCATTTGTTACAATGATAAAGACAAGTGCAATAAGATTCATTTAGCTCTCACATGATTGAGCATATAAAACCCAATACCACAAGAAAAAAAAAGACACATCCCAACACATGATCAACCCCTAAATTTTTGAAAGGAAAATTGCTCTTAGATCCATAATAAGTCCATGTATGCATATGAATTAATCCTAATTGTCTTAGAACACAAGCAAGGATAAAAACATAGAACTTGTGAAACATGTCATATGGGAGTTACTCTAAGATCACTAAGATTTTTACAGATGTGTCAATCCTAGGTACTTGGAAGGCAAGTGTCAATCTAATATGCCTCCAACTTGCTACAAACAACCTCTTCTCTTAGGTATTCATTTGTGACAACCATAAAGACAAGTGCAATAAAACTAATTTAGCTCTCACATAATTGAGCAAATAAAACCCATGCCACAAGGAAAACAAAGACGCATCCCAACACATGATTAGCCCCTAAAGTTTTGGAATAAAAATTGCTCGTAGATCCAAATTAAGTCCATGTACATGCATTGGAATTAATCCTAATTATCTTGGAACACAAGAAAAGAGAAAAGCATAGAACTTGTGACATGTAGATCTAAGAAAAAATCATATAATATCTAATATAAGAGCACCCAACCATGCAACATTTATAAATCTCAACTACCTATAATAAGATAACACAAATAAGTTTGCATCCCTTAACTATATTGATTAGATTCTAGCATCATATCTCTACAATGAACTACATAAAGAGCTCTATTCTAGTGTAATAAATAAATCATGTTTCTGTAAGTCATATACCAACTACTACCTAGACACCACATAGAGACGAGTAACCACCTTTAAGATATCTAAGGATGTAAATAGTCCACCATAATTGGATGCCATACCACTTACTAGGCCCATAAAAATAATGTGGCACAATGTGACAAAACCACATGAATAATGTCATTTGAAAGCATATTGCACACCTCCCATTAGATCAATGGCTAAGGCATAAATGCAAGCTAGTAAGATGCACATGCCTTGTTTCACCATTTCACCATTTTGAATACAAAGTTGACATGTTCCCTGGACTTTTCACCTTTACACACCTTTTGGAAAAACTCAAGCCCACCAAACCACATCAACACATATAGCATCATCTCAACATTAGATTTGTTGTTTATACATATTTATGAAGATGCCTATGAAATTTTGACCAAAATCCAGTTACACCACTAAGAAGCGTACGAAAGTTTTCCCCAAATAAAAAAAATTTCTCCAAAAAAGGAGCCAATATCACTGAGATAAAAAAAAAGTAGGTGGAAAGAGAAAACTATGTTTTGGAGGGGTCTAAGTTTTAAAAATTTCTTTGCCACGAAATTTGGCAGAACTACCACCAAAAATAAAGATACCACTAAGTTTAGAAGGTTGACAAATAAACTAAGACTCTACCAGTTTTGGAGATTTACTAGCTAGTTTAGAGTCCTTGCTATTTTTAGAACTTTCACCAAAATGGCCACCAAATGTACTTCCAAATATAGTGAAGGCACCATAAAGGTAGAGTCACCAAGAATGGTGGATCTGCAGAGTTTCTTTTTGTTTTTTTAAATATTAAAAATTTTTAAGTTTGAATGGCTTGGTTGTTCAAAAACTGGTAGTACCTTCAAATATTAGAAAAGAAAAGTATGATACTCAAATTTGACACACTAGGTCTGACTTGAGAATAGAGGACACATAATGATCTAATCTTCAACAATACTTAATCAACTTACTCTGAATCTATGAAGTGAAAATATGTATACATGTCATATAGTAGTTGCCCTAAGATAACTAATCTTCAACAATACTAAATCAACTTACCATTTATCTATGAGGTGAAAATATGTATACATGTCATATAGGAGTTGCCCTAAGATCAATAATATTTTGACACATGAGCCAATCCTAGGCACTTGGAAATAAAGTCTTAATCTAATATGCCTCCAACTTGCTACAAAAAACCACTTCTATTAGGTATTCATTTGTTACAATGATAAAGACAAGTGCAATAAGATTCATTTAGCTCTCACATGATTGAGCATATAAAACCCAATACCACAAGAAAAAAAAAAGACACATCCCAACACATGATCAACCCCTAAATTTTTGAAAGGAAAATTGCTCTTAGATCCATAATAAGTCCATGTATGCATATGAATTAATCCTAATTGTCTTAGAACACAAGCAAGGATAAAAACATAGAACTTGTGAAACATGTCATATGGGAGTTACCCTAAGATCACTAAGATTTTTACAGATGTGTCAATCCTAGGTACTTGGAAGTCAAGTGTCAATCTAATATGCCTCCAACTTGCTACAAACAACCTCTTCTCTTAGGTATTCATTTGTGACAACCATAAAGACAAGTGCAATAAAACTAATTTAGCTCTCACATAATTGAGCAAATAAAACCCATGCCACAAGGAAAACAAAGATGCATCCCAACACATGATTAGCCCCTAAAGTTTTGGAATAAAAATTGCTCGTAGATCCAAATTAAGTGCATGTACATGCATTGGAATTAATCCTAATTATCTTGGAACACAAGAAAAGAGAAAAGCATAGAACTTGTGACATGTAGATCTAAGAAAAAATCATATAATATCTAATATAAGAGCACCCAACCATTCAACATTTATAAATCTCAACTACCTATAATAAGATAACACAAATAAGTTTGCATCCCTTAACTAGATTGATTAGATTCTAGCATCATTTCTCTACAATGAACTACATAAAGAGCTCTATTCTAGTGTAATAAATAAATCATGTTTTCATAATTCATATACCAACTACTACCTAGAGACCACATAGAGATGAGTAACTGATGCAGAGACATGGAGGATTCACCCAAAACTCACAAACTTTCACTATGCTTTGATGAGAGCAGCAAATAAGGTAAAATTGACATAATTTTTAGAATACAACTCAAACCCATGATCTAAAAATTGATTTGGATACCCATTTCCCTCTTACACAACATATCTCACATGCAACATAGTTTGTTTTTGAAAGTATGCTTGAAAAATGGATTGTTATAGAGATGGAGACCCTAGTAGATTGTAGACCTGCCCTCACCAAAAATGATATAACTCACTTAATTATTAATAAAAAATGCCCAAACAAAAAGAATATGAAACTAGACTCATGAATACATCTTTTCCCATTGGTTTTAGACCTGTACTTGATCTATAAAATCCATACCATTCCAAACAAGATGACAGTTACAGTAAACAAAACTGGAAGTGTCCATCACTAAAATCATCATAACTTTTACACAACATAATAAAAATTGGAAAGAAGACTCTGAGATATTTCTAGAAAATCTAATTTCATGTCATTTGGTATTTCATACAGGGCTATATCAACCTCGAGAACAGCAAAACATAGTAAAAAAAATGCAGAAAATTAAACTTTTATTTCATTTCTCTTCTCTAAACTTCATCTCTCCTCCATCTCTCCTTCATCTCTGCCTCTTGCACAAAATTTCAAGACATAAATAATATCTTTACATCCATGTTTCTTTTTCTATCACTCCACTCTCTTTTACATGCAAAAAGAAGAGGCTAAAAATAGCCAAACCACTAAAACTACTCAACTTAGAAAGTACTAAACTTGAGCAAACTTAAAACTTCAGTACCTAATGACCTTTAAATACATAAAAGTGGTCTCATATAGACTTTTATTACAACAATAATGAAATAAAACTCCTCAAATGTGAGAAACTACATATTAAACTCCCTATGACCCTTCATATTCCTCTTTTGTTTGCCCTTTTTTGCATTTTTTTGCAATATTGACAATTTTACGATTTTTGCAATCCTTTAAAAAAATAACTCCAAATCCCACTAGAACCTAATCAAATGCCTCTAATACATTGCCAATAGTCAATTTATGACCTTATTACATCATTAAAACACCAAAATTAGATTAAAACCAAAATTTGCCTCATGGAGGCTTAAAGCTAGCAAGGTGCTCCTGCACCATACTCCCAGAGAAAATAAAATTCAAGTCCTCTTGAATGCAAGTTAACTCTTTCTTCCTAGTTCTCCAGTTCTTCTGCAACATATCCTTCATCTTTGTAACTATCCCTGGGTGCTTCTTCTTCTTCTTTTTCTTATGCCATCTCTTAGTTATCATTCTCTCAACTTCTAAGCTCCAAAATTCTATTTCTTGTGTATATACCTCAGTAATATCATCTATGTCTTCATTGGCAACATATTCATCTGAAAAGGAAATCATTTCCTCAAGTGTTTTGGCAACATATTCTTCACCATCATCTTCATACATTGTAGGCACTTCTTCTTGTTCTTTATAACCTGCACATACATAATCCAATGAAATATAAGAAATAAAATATTAAGACCTTGAGGTCTCCTCCTTGCTTCCCTGCACCATGCACTCTACTTCAAACTTGTCCTCCAAGGGTTTCCTTTGATGAACAACATCTTCTAATTCCTCCATCATAGTTATTAATTGCTTGGGAATTTCATATACAAAGTAGTATTCCTCTTTGTCCAAACTTGTCATCTCCTTCCAAAGGATTTGATCAATCTCTTACTGTTGCACTTTAGGGCTATATTCAATTTGTCCTATTGCTGCAACTTCCTCTTCCATAACTATTCTTTGCTTTCTTCTTTGAACTATCTTCTTAATAGGCCATGATACCTTATTTTTGATTGTCAAGTGCCAACTCGGTGCTCTTTTGAGCAACTGCTCCATCTCATCTTCCATCCTTTTGCTCATCTCTTCCATAGCTTGCCTCAGTTCTCTTATCTCGTTCTTAACTTCTATTTGTCTCATCTTTTCCTCTTTCCTCTTGCTATCTTTTTCTTCTTTCTTCTTCTTTTGTGAACCTCCAGCCTGCATGTACCTTCTAAACAAATCCATCTTTCCTCAAGCAAGTCTCTTTCACTTTGCTTCTTCTTTGCCTTTGCCTCACCTAGGTCTCTTCTCTTTTCCTCTACATAGTCTTTTGGCAACCAGGTTCTCTCTTCAACCTACACAAACACACAAATACAAAACTAAAATCTCTCTTGCCCAGACCTTCTAAGCTCTGATACCAATTTGATGCAGAGACATGGAGGATTCACCCAAAAATCACAAACTTTCACTATGCTTTGATGAGAGTAGCAAATAAGGTAAAAATGACATAATTTTCAGAATACAACTCAAACCCATGATCTAAAAACTGATTTGGATACCCATTACCCTCTTACACAACATATCTCACATGAAACATAGGTTGTTTTTGAAAATATGCTTCAAAATAGACTGTTATAGAGATGGAGACCCTAGTAGATTGCAGACCTACCCTCACCAAAAATGGTATAACTCACTTAATTATTAATAAAAATTGCCCAAACAAAAAAAATATTAAACTAGACTCATGCATACATCTTTTCCCATTGGTTTCAGACTTGTACTTGATCTATAAAATCCGTACCATTCCAAACAAGATGACAGTTATAGTAAATAAAACTGGAAGTGTCCATCACTAAAATCATCATAACTTTTACACATCATAATAAAAATTGATGCAACGAATGCCAAAAGAAAGAAGAATCCTAGATCTTTCTAAAAAATCTAATTTTATGCCATTTTCTATTCCATACAGGGCTGTACCAGCCTCAGGAACAGCGAAAAATAGTCAAAAAATGTAGAAAATTAAACTTTTATTTCATTTCTCTTCTCTAAACTTCATCTCTCCTCCATCTCTCCTTCATCTCTGCCTCTTGCACAAAATTTCAAGGCATAAATAATATCTTTACATCCATGTTTCTTTTTCTATCACTCCATTCTCTTTTACATGCAAAAAGAAGAGGCTAAAAATAGCCAAACCACTAACACTACTCAACTTAGAAAGTACTAAACTTGAGCAAACTTAAAGCTTCACTACCTAATGACCTCTAACTACATAAGAGTGGTCTTAAATAGACCTTTATTACAATAATAACGAAATAAAACTCCTCAAATGTGAGAAACTACAATATTAAACTCCCTATGACCCTTCATATTCCTCTTTTGTTTGCCCTTTTTTGCATTTTTTTGCAATATTGACAATTTTATAATTTTTGCAATCCTTTAAAAAAATAACTCCAAATCCCACTAGAACCTAATCAAATGCCTCTAATACATTGTCAATAGTCAATTTCTAACCTTATTACATCATTAAAACACCAAAATTAGATTAAAACCAAAATTTGCCTCATGGAGGCTTAAAGCTAGCAAGGTGCTCCTGCACTAGTAACCACCTTTAAGATATCTAAGGATGTAAATAGTGCACCATAATTGGATGCCATACCACTTACTAGGCCCATAAAAATAATGTGGCACAATGTGACAAAACCACATGAATAATGTCATTTGAAACCATATTGCACACCTCCCATTAGATCAATGGCTAAGGCATAAATGCAAGCTAGTAAGATGCACATGCCTTGTTTCACCATTTTGAATACAAAGTTGACATGTTGCATGGACTTTTCACCTTTACACACCTTTTGGAAAAACTTAAGCCCACCAAACCACATCAACACATATAGCATCATCTGAGCATTAGATTTGTTGTTTATGCATATTTATGAAGATGCCTACGAAATTTTGACCAAAATCCAATTAAACCACTAAGAAGCCTACGAAAGTTTTCCCCAAATAAAGAAAATTTCTCCAAAAAAGGAACCAATATCACTGAGATAAAAAAAAAAGTAGGTGGAAAGAGAAAACTACATTTTGGAGGGGTCTAAGTTTTAAAAATTTCTTTTCCACCAAATGTGGTAGAACTACCACCAAAAATAAAGATACCACTAAGTTTAGAAGGTTGACAAATAAACTAAGACTCTACTAGTTTTGGAGATTTACTAGCTAGTTTAGAGTCCTTAATATTTTTAGAACTTTCACCAAAATGGCCGCCAAATGTACTTCCAAATATAGTGAAGGCACCATAAAGGTAGAGTCACCAAGAATGGTGGATTTGCAGAGTTTCTTTTTGTTTTTTTAAAAGTTTGAATGGCTTGGTTGTTGGGGTCCATGACCTTACAGGGTCTACATGGAGGGTTAGAGCCCTCCATGTGGGCCTATAAAGGGTGCACATATCTTTAAAAGGTCGTGGTGGCCCTAGCCCTATGAAACAATACAATGTGAGTATGGGGTCCAATATGCCTAATGTAGGGGTACTTGTTGGGTACCCTATATCTTGAAATCTTTTATTTTGATTTTTTAACAAAACTTTATGCTGTATATTTTATATTAATTCTAAAATATATATTTAAAAAATAGATTATATTTTTTACTCATACAACAATTACACCAGTGCCTGTGCTTGTGCAATAATGATGCCAAGAATATTCTATGGAATATTTTTATCCATATGGCCAAGGAGGGGAATTGTTTTTGAAGGCCCAAGCAAAGTGCTACAAATTTGATGAATTGATAGTTGATCTTTAGGTTGTTGGGCCTTTTCGATAAGATGAAGAGTTAAATTTGACCCAAAATGCTTTAAAATTGTAGGCACCTTCCAAATATCATAACCACCTCCCAACTTCAAACCCTTGTAGATATTGCCTCCAATTTCCAATTTAGACAAATAAAAAAGATAAAATGATTTTTTTGGACACCTTGAACTCAATGGTGAGCTTAGATTTGAACCAACATGCTCTAAAATAAACATGCAATACAAGGCCACAAAAACAAAACCTTCCCAAATTTGGTATTCCTATAAAGGATTGCTTATTCTATAGGTCATCATATGATGCAAGAGAAGAGCATACTCAATGTTTCAATATATACCATGATTTGCATCCTAGATCTCTAAAAAGACTAACCAAAGACACTCTACAATCTCTAATACCATGTAAGATTTGGCTATGGAGATAACCACCCAAGATCTAGAGGCCTAATGAAAATCACAAAGAAATGAGAAGATCAATATGACAAGAATAAATTATATTCCTATCTAAGAATGCAAATACAACAATATACAACAATATTATGATAAATATGAAAATACAATGAGAAGCCCTTGGTGATAAATAACAAGGTGAAACATAGGATTATGAAGAGTCTTAATCTTATGACTTGAGAGTCAAAGTAATAAGTATCCTTAGTGTACCCTAAATATTCCCTAAGTAAACTTAACTAGACAAGTGTGATTAACACCTAATTTTGAACCAATTAGGTAGTATACCCTATTCACACCAACATTTCTACTCATTACACTTGTTTATATATGTTGATTCTATATTATTCTTTGAGATAATCTATCAAATAGTTTTTAAGACTTATAATGGCAATCACAAACCTTTGATTCAATTTATAAACAATCTACAAAGAATAGCAATAGATCAGATTCTCTATGACAATTTGTCTTACAATTTACATACCTTACTATGGCATTCGATCCAATAAGTTTTTATTATCTAATTTCTGCAATCATTATTTGTCATAAACCATATTTCTTTGGAATATTTTGTCATAGTTTATATGCCTTATCCAGCCATTCAACAAGGCATTTCTTTGAGGCATTATGCGAAATAGCTTATGCACTCTATGCATACATATTAGCAATATATATAGTTGGTGTAACTATTTATTACACATTATATTATGTTTACTTAGGTAATTCATATTTATTTACTTATGTAACTTAGAAAATAATTCAGAAAATGTGTCATCTCCTTGATTGATGGGAGCACATGTCACCTCTACCTCATTCAACTCCTTGACTGATGGTAATTAGGTGCCACATCTCCTACATCAAGATGAGTTATCTTGACGCCACTGCTCTTGCATGTAGAATTAATCCTTTAGATCACTAAGGATTTCTGGGACACTTGTCATCTTTTCTCATGCATCCCAAAGTCTATATATATGTAGTCATTTCCTTCATTTAATCAACTGAGTGTTAATCCAATTTTGTGTGTCTTTTATTTTTTCTTTGCAATCTTTATTTTCTAACTTGTAGGGCATCCAGTTTCTTGACATTCATTTCCCAACTTGTATCGACATTTCTTCAAGAGTTTCTTGGCAATCTAACATGATATTAGAGGTTGTTCTGGTTGACAATTGTTGGTTTGGTAAATTTACATTGTTAAATTGAAAACAAAGTTTGCATTCAATTGAAATTTTTTTTGTGTTGTTCATCCATATTCCCCCTGGTAGAAATTTTTTTTAGAGAAGCCATCTATGTGTGAAGAGGTTTCTCGAGAAAGGTGACATCCGATCCATCTGTGAAAGATTGAGGTATGACATTTGTGGCCTAATTTATCCTATGGCAAGGCATTCAAGGCATAATTTAGGGCATTTGAGTGCTAACCCTTCACAAACAAACTTTTGTAGAGGCTTGAGTAGCCCAAAGAAGGCTCACATGACCTTCATAAAGGTGCAACCACTCCATAGAAGGCACACACAACTTGTTTGAAGGGTCGATCCTAGGTAAGAAAGCTCTTTGATGGGTAGGAAGGGGCATAAAAAAGGTAGCAAGATGTCTCTGTCAACCCATGACCCATGAGTAGGTAGGAATTCATGATTGGTACCCCTATTTTAGCATCCAACAAGGTGATCCATAAGAGATTTTGCCCTTGTTTTGCCCTTGTTCTATGCACAACATCCAACAGAGGTGATATGTAGGAGACTCAACATCTAGCAAGGTGATCCATAAGTGATTTCACCCCTATTTCCATGGAATCAAAATATAAGGAAGTGTGGATTGCACTATTCATTTGAAGAAGGTGAGATTTGATGACATCAACCCTCACACTTGGATTACATTAGCAAAAGGGGAGGTTGTTCATGCACATGTACTCAACTTATTAAGTGTTCTTTTATGTTTCATTCATTAAGGGAATTATACACACATTTTCTAATCAATGAACTCACATAAAGTTACAAATTTGGTAAGGGGTAATCTATCTAAGTCAATAATGGGTATAAGAAATCATCCCTTTGTCATTACTTTGGAAAACTACAAGTCCTAGTGGGATGGAATCCTAAAGCACTATTGATGGATTTATCTGTTTCCACATTTGTATGGACTTAGTCCTAAATGAAGTACATTTTGGCAAAAAATTGCATGGGGAAATAGAAATGATCATGTCTTAAGATTAATTGGTTTAAGTGTTGAGGACCACACATCATGGGCTCTATAACACATTGAGATCCCTCACACTCTTTGGACCACAATATGGGAAATGTATGGAGATTCCAATGAACCTCCATTCCTAGATGATCCTATTATGGACATATTTCTTCCCCTTATTATTATACAAGCATTTTCTAATCAATGAAATCACATAAAGTTACAAATTTGGTAAGGGGTAATCTATCTAAGTCAATAATGGGTCTAAGAAATCATCCCTTTGTCATTACTTTGAAAAACTACAAGTCCTAGTGTGATGGAATCCTAAAGCATTGTTGATGGATTTATCTATTTCCACATTTGTATGGACTTATCCCTAAACGAAGTACATGTTGGCAAAAATTTGCATGGGGAAATAGAAATGATCATGTCTTAGGATTAATTGGTTTAAGTTTTGGGGACCACACATCATGGGCTCTATAACACATTGAGAGCCCTCACACTCTTTGGACCACAATATGGGAAATGTATGGAGATTCCAATGAAACTCCATTCCCAAATGATCCTATTATGGTCATATTTCTTCCCCTTGATGATGTTTATAGTCCTTTGTATGATGATTATACTAAAGAGGAACTTGCTTATTGGAAAAGTATTGAATGTGTTGATGACACAAAGACATGTCCTCTTGCTTCTCCTCTTTCTACACCTCTATTATTGGCAGCTATTCTGCCACCTCCACCTACCACTTTGACAGAGATCTTGGCTTCTATGCATGCTACATCAGATTCTCTCCAACAGGTTCACACTTGTCCTCTTGATTAGTAAGATATCATCTTATTAGGTATCTATCATTTTCTTGTACAATTTCTCATTCTTGGCCTTGATGATATCATTGAGGACATATGTCTTCTCATTGATGATAGCTCACATCAAGTTGCATCATCTATTGGTTTGGATCCTCTTGTTCTCTCTCCACCACTTCATGCTACTATATTAACACGTCCTGATTCACATTGGTTTAAAACTCACACTTCAGTAGTCACTATTTTTGAATCTTGCATGGCACAGTGATAGTTCAACACCAGCTTTGAGAAACATGAGCAATTTCTAGAACCATACATATTGATTCCTTCATACATTCCATTTGAGTGGGAATTCAATAGTTTGACAGTTTGAGGTTTCTATCTTCTGAAAGGAAGAGGCATCTTTTTTGTAGAGGGACCTAATACAAAATTCACCATGCGACATTTTGCCTTGACTTTCTTTCTCTTCTTTGTGGAGGCACACATGGGCCCTATCTTGTAGGGATTTCAAGACTATCACTTATGGAGGCAATCTCGTCTTCCTTCACATACATGAGTTGGATGGAGTTTTTTTCTATAGGTTTTCTCTTTTCCTTCTAGGGGTATACACTCTCTTATACTTTGGGTTTCTTTCAAATTGTACATGGGTACCTAATATGGCTTGTCTTGTCAGGACCCATTTTTTTATTACCTCAATTGTACTTAAGGGAGGTGTTGATGTAATTATCTATTACAACTTAGATTAAGTTTACTTAGGCAATTAATATTTATTTACTTATGTAAATTAGGAAATAATTGAGAAAATGTGTCATCTCCTTAATTGATGGGAGCACATGCCACCTCTACCTCATTCAAATCCTTGACTAACAGTAGTTAGGTGCCACATCTCCCTTAACAAGAGGAGTTATCATGACACCATTGCTCTTGCATGTAGAGTTGATCCTTTAGATCACTAAGGCATTCTAGGACACTTGTCATCTTGGCTCATGCATCCTAAATCCTATATATATGTACTCATTTCCTTCATTTAATCAATTGAGTGGTTAATACAATTTCATGTGTCTTTTATTTCTGCTTTGCAATCTTTATTTTCTAACTTGTAGGGCATCTGATTTCTTGAATTTCATTGCCTAACCTATAGCGACATTCCATCTAGAGTTTCCTAGCAATCTGATAGATATATATATATATAGATATGATTGAAATAATGTAAACTACACATGTACATGTATATGTGTGTGTGTGTGTGTGTGTGTGTGTGTGTGTGTGTGTGTACATATATATATATATATATATATATATATATATATATATATAGAGAGAGAGAGAGAGAGAGAGAGAGAGAGAGAGAGAGAGAGAGAGAGAGAGAGAGTTCTACCATTTTATGGTTTTTTCCCAAATGAGTCAAGCAAGAGATAGTAGTGTTGTGAACAAATGACCCACATCTATATGTGATTTATATTTAAGTTTTACGCTTTGGTCAAAGTGATGTTATAGTTGTATGCATTGTTAGTTCGCTGTACTCATCGGTTTCAGGTTAGTCAGAAGGCATGTTAGCTAGAGGGTATCTAGGGACTACATAACTAACTACATATGATGTATATGTACATATAATTTACACTTGGTTCTCTGGTTGGTTATGGTTTTACTGTATATGTGATTATCTACCACCTTCATTGAAGAGTTGGGCCACTTCTAGTAAAAAGATGAGTGGGGAACCACCTAGTTTGTGGTTGAAGGTAAAGCACTCAGATGATGCTCTCCCACTTATATCTTGACAACCATATTGCTTGCAATCGGATGAGATGACTTGGCCCAATGGACATCCATTTGTAATGAATTAAAAAGTAAATGATTTTGTATAATTGATGTACACTGGCTACTATTATGGAAGTTAATGTTTTTTATTTATCCAACAATATAAGATCCACTTTAATTTTCTACACAAACACTTCTTAGCAACAAAAGACACTAGCACATTGCATGAGGTCACATTGGGAATAGATGGTGTTGTATTATTCAAACTAAGATGTATGATGCATCTTAGTTGAGGACTAGGCTATACAACATAGTTTTCTCCTTGGTATTAAGAGGCTCCATATTCTAGATTTCCATCTTTTATGACATCACATCAATCAATTAACAAACAAGATTAAAATTGAGATGACACCAAAATTATACAAGCCCACTATTCTCTCAAGTGTTTCACTTCTTACTTCTTACTTATATAATATAAGCTCTTATTTTATAAATGTGATTTAATTTATTATCAATTAGTATTGAGTTAGATTACATCAGTGAAAGAAGAATTTTATTTGTTAAAAGATTGCCATTATCCTATCCACTTGCATTCTAAAATTCTCATAGTAGCCAAAGACAAAGGACAGTTATTAGTCTTAATATTCACATCAAACACTAGTACCTAAAATTTATTTAGTTACATAGGCATCAACCTTCGTCTTATTTGTTGTATTGTAATTGCATATTGATTGACATGTTTTCCAGCTTTTATGCAACTCATATGAAGATTAACTAACTACTATTGTGGAAGTCAATTTTTTTTTTTTTTTTTTCCGCATCCTGCAACAAATCCCATTTCAACAAAACCACTTCTCAACAACAAAAACATAAACACATTAGATGAGGTCACACGGACAATAAATGGTTCAGCACCATAGAAATTAGGTCGTGTGAGACAACCTAGTCCAGGACAAGGCCGAATGATGCAAATATGTTCTCAAAAGCAAGAAACTCCACATTCAAAGTATAAATTTTCTATTGCATCAAATCAAATCATTCAGGAAACAAGCAAGATCAAAATTGGCATGCCACCAAAATAAGATAAAGCTTACCATTGTCTGGAACATTTCATTTCTTAATTCATTATTCAATAAGCTATTAATTTCTAGGTCTGGTTTATTTTTATTTTTTTGCCATTTAGCATTAGAACAAGATTACATTAGTGAAGGAAGCATCCAATTTCGTGACAGTGCCATTCATCATTCACGTGAAACAAATTCTCTCGCAATGAGTAATATAATTGATTCCTTACTTTGTATGTTTATGTGATGGATTGAGCGCCGGAATTTACCTTAATGGCTACAATCACAGTTCACCTACATAATATGTTGCTTAAGCTTGCCTATATATTATAAACACTATGGTGCAAGATGTACATCTGCAAGTTTCATTGGTCTTCAATTAGGATGCCCCCACTCCTAAGAAATCGATAAAGAGAACGTTATCTGTGTCGTTGCGTCCTGTCTCCTCCTCTTCTGATTTCTCCATTGAACCAGACTGTGAAGGTTCAGTATCCAATCTCCTTGTTTTAAAATCTGTACATTTTATCTGATGACCACCTATTCCTTGGATCTCTATAGGCTTCCCATTTGTTACATTATAAGACTGATTGAAAGGCACAAGTTTCACTTTTCTCGGTGTTGTACAATTAGAATTCTTAGTATAATTAATTCCCAAAAGTCTAACAAAAGGATTGTAGCTGTTACCACTAATCAATTTTATGCCTTCTTTAGCTTTCGATAGATTTTTATCTCTATTTCTATGAGGAGGAGAAAGCATGTGATGATGATTATAAGCTTGTGGTAATGTGAGTTGTGCATGAAGTCTAGCATCTGAACCAATAGAATCTACTTGTTTCCAAACATAACCGAGCTTCTCCCAATGGGCCATATCTGGTGGCTCTGGTATTACAGGCCATGAAGATGCTGATGACGAAAAAGATGTTTTCAAGGTGGATTGTCCAGGCCGAAATTCTGTCATCATTCCGTCGCTGCAATCCTCGCCTTCGACTGATTGAATTTTACATTAGCCAAATCAGTTGCTATGGAATCCCAGCAAAAATATATAAATAAACAGGTGGTGTGAGCCCATACCTCGTGAATTGATGTCTAAATTTGGTTCTATGGTGTCCCGACTATAATTGGATTGACTTATCATAACGTCCTCAGGTTTTCTTCTGCAAAATCCGTCTCCAAATTTGTTGACAGAACTTTGAGCAATGTGGTAGTGAAGATCTGCAGAGAGCCTGGCATTTAGAGTTGCCGCTTTTCTGACAGAATGCCATGAATTTCGTCTACCATAGATTCGAGATCGGTCTCTAAATTTTCTTCCCATGATAACATGCCAGTGGTTCTTTATAGCGTTGTCAGTTCTTCCTGGAAAAAGGCAGGCGATGGTTGCCCATTTATTGCCATGCAATCTATGTGCCGCGACAAGCCTCTCCTCCTCCTCTTCTGTGAAGGGCCTTCGGTTGATGCGTGGATCCAACTGGTTATACCATCTCAGCCTGCAACTTTTCCCTGCACAATAAACATCATTCAAATGGTTTTTAACATACTTTATGTGATAATCAATCATATAATAATAAACGGCAGACCTAGAAACCTTCTGGACATTCTAAATGAGAAACCTTTACGGCTATATCCCATGGCATGAAGGTAGAATAATACCATACAAAATTCATGGAGTTAGTAGACTACCTGATCTTCCATGGAGTTCGTCTGCAATAGCATTCCAGTTTTGTGGACCATACTTTTCAACAAGTTGTCTAAGTTTGTTATCTTCCGCTGGTCTCCAATGACCCCTACGGCACATTTTGGGCTCTGAACATTCCTTTTTTGCATCAAAATCACAGTTACAGTTATTTGTTTCCATGTTCTGAGGGACACATTCATTCATTTTTCTAATTTCAAAAACTGCCTGGACTGATCTTTATAAAATATGGAAAACACTCATTTGGACAAAACATACGCAACCGTTTATAGAAAACAATATAAACAGACTCGCTGTACCTGTTATTTGACAGGTACAAAATAATTAGGTTACCCATACCCATTTATGATGGCACGTCGGTTTTCTTGATTTCACACGATATGAAAGGGTTCTGTACTTGGCAGCATATGAGGGGTATGCTCCTTAGAAATAATCCTATAACCGCTCTTACCTCAAAATGTGGCCCCACAATGTTACAGAACAACCATCACTACCAGTGGAAACCGCAAGGGCATTTCAATAAAATAAGCAGCTTCCGTCGGATCATCTGCCATTACAAGTCGAGTTGAATTCATTAATGAGAATGTGTGACTTCAATTTGGTATTGATTTTGATTGTGCATTTTGGCTGTTAATGGTTACCCGGCCTTCAGCATTTTTATACGAATCAAAGTTATTCTAGCGTAGGCTAGAAATAAGATTTTTACAAAAGAAAACATAAGGCTTGCTTGAATAGTTTGTATATATTCTTCTCGGTTACTGACGTCAGGGTTGTTTAATTTAAGTTAGGAGTTAATTATTCTTTATTTTTATTTTTTTGGGTTGGGTGACAAGTTTTTGACCGGAGCTATTAACCGGCGAGGCCATAACATGGGGGACCTCATCCCCAAACATGAATGCTTGAATTAATGCTGGTGGTTCAAACCTGCGAGCTCATTGGTCCAATGAAGGCTTTAAGCCGCGAGCTCATTGGTCCAATGAAGGCTTTAAGCCGCGAGCTCATTGGCTCAATAGGGGCCTTGTAAGGAGGCAAGGCCTATGAGCTCATCGGCCCAACGGGGCTCAAAGCTCGCGAGCTTGTCAGCCCAACGGGGCTCAAAGCCCGCGAGCTCGTTGGCCAAGTGGGGTTTGAACCTTGCTGGAGTGGATAACAACGTCATGCTTTAACTATCACATTGTGCCACTAATGACTAATTATTCTTTATTTTTATTAGAAATAGTTATTCTCCATTTGCATAGCGCAGAGAATAATGCTTTGGAGATGTTATAAAAGCCCAGTTGATCTATTTGGAAGGACTTCTGGTCTTCATCTAGTAAGATGTTTGTTAAATCCAAACATATCATCCTATTTGTCGCATTGAACAAATACACATGCTTTTTGGAATGTAATTTCTCCCATAATTAATTAATTGATTGTATTTGTAAAAAGGTAAAGTGTAAAATTCTAGAAGAACCTAGTAAGTGTCTTTAGGATGTATCTAGATAAGGATGGAAGCATTAAAAGTATTGAGAAGGGTAGAAACATTAAATGAGATGTACTAGTAATGTCTTGTGAAGATCTCTATAAATTGAGGCATTTTGTAACATTGTTGATAAAACAATGGAAGGTTTATGAATGTTGTAGCATTTGAATTTTGAGAATTCGTGGTTGTACAGTGTTTGTGTATTTTTGTGTGTTGTGTGAAAGTTCACCTCCATCTACCACCATCAATGCCAACATTTCCTAGGTATGTAGTCCCCATTTCATAAAAAAGGGATGTTATATTAATATTAAGAATAACATTAATAGATCCGCATTGAACATTAAAGAGTATGTATATAGGAATAAGGAATACACCACACTAAGCACATGGTGTGAGTACTTCAATTTCATTGTTCCATAGGATTTTTTGGTGTGAGGGTAAACATCTGATGGTTTTTGTTGTCCATTGTTATTGGGTATACGAATTATTGTTTTTGTAGTCCATTGTTATTGAATATACGAATTATTGAGTTCATTTTATAGTATTTTTGTTCGGAGGATTAACATCTTGATATCTTTTGCAATTTATCGGCATTTGGGTGTATGAATAAGTAACCTCCTTTGATAAGGATTGAGGGTTGTCTATTCCACCAAATTTGCCTAACCTTTATGATATATCATTAGCCTCCTTTGGCATGAGATACATGAATCAACAATCTCCTTCAGCTTCACTGTTCCATAATATATAATGTTGTTAGGAGGATAAACATCATGATACTTTTTATAGCCCATTAGTATTCAGTACACAAATCATTGACTTCCTTTGACTTACTGCCACAGATTAAGGGGCATCCATTCCACCAACTTGGCTTACAACTAGAGCCTAGCCTTAGTCCTTATAGTATATCATCAAACGTTAACTTAATACTAAGAATTGAAAGGTATCTATTCCAAAAAAAATTACCTAAAGCTGAAACCCAATGTCATCTCTTATGACACATAAATTCTTGATTAAAATTCGTAACATTTTGTTTCTTATCTATATTGGAAATGATGCTGAATACGCTTTATCAATTGGGAGACGATTAGGTAAATATATCCAATGAACGGGTAGTGCATATTACACCAGGTATGACCATAAACACATTAGGAACCTCCCTTACAACTGTTCAGTCTGTTCTAACATACAACTTGGTTTGGTGTTGAGGGTGCACTAGGTGGTCTCCTATATGTATTTCAACGTAATGTTAGTTCAACACTCAATCTCTCCGAATTTGTATTGCCGTTTTTCTTGTTATGCAAAAATTTGGATAGGATAAAATATCTGCAATTGTTATGCGTCACCATTTTATGGGCTCGGATTAATTCTATTCATTATTACTTTCCTTCTATCAAAATCAACGTCATTTCAAAATAAAATAAATATCATATCATAAAGGCAAATGATTATTAGGATTAAGATAGTTAACAAAAAAATTAACGAGTTCTATGGCTTTTATCATTCTTGCAAAATACACCATGGCCAGGTTGTTGGTGAGAAGTACTTTCGAAGATCGCCATTGACTATGACAAGTTAAGATGGAGCTTCTGCTAGAGCTTCAAACTTATCCAGGTACACCTTATTAGTTTGACATTTGGTGGACAAGATTATCTTGTTTTATCTTTTAGTTAATGTCCAGCAACAGGAAACGTGAAATAGATTGTCCCAAGGATGATAAGGCTTACAGAAATTTCCTAAATATGAAGTTTCTTATAAAATTCGTTACTAGTAGCTGTAAGACAACTAAAATATCATATTTCAGGTAAACTTACTGTATCAAACAGGGATGGCTGCCAATTGAAGTGTATGCAATAAGAATTTTTCTAATATTAAAATGCTGTTAGCTGTTAACGGCATTTTCAGTCCAAAACTTTCTAAAATTAAGAAAATAACTAGCTGCCTCGGTAAATATCTTATAGGTGGATTGGTACTTGGAGATAATGGAGCTAACATGTCTGTGGTTTCTTGCATATAGCCAAGTGCATGAGCTATGAATGATATATCACGAGCTATTAAAATGAATGCAATGCCTACTATCATTTACCATATATTCCATCATATATTTTGTTTTAGGGAATGCTTCGTAACTTGATAATTGCTCATTTTTGGCATCCTACACCAGCTTTTCCATTTCTTCCTTTATTATTATTATGTTTGTGTTGTTGGCAAGGGTCAATTTTTAGGTACACCCATTTATGGTCAAATGCAATCTTTATTTATTTTTCTTTAAAATAGGAGGCTATTTAAAGGTTAGGCCATAGGATGACTAGTGAAGCTCGATTTTTAAGGCATAAGTGGCTCTATATTCAAGTTTTATTTTATTATTTTTAAAAGAAATAAAATATTATTATTTTTCAAACTTGTCATTAATTAAATTTAATACATGTAAAACACAACAAGTAGCTAAAACCCCTTTTTTATTTCATAGGAATTTTGTCACATTATAAGGCATCTCATATCTTCTCTTTCTTTATTTGTAGTATATCGGTTGAGCTTGATTGTATTTGTGTTTTTCATATGTTAGATATGAATGTTATAAATTTGATATTTACGAATGATAGTTATTACTTTATAATAGTTATATTCATGTTTTCTATTGTGATGTAACACTAATATATTGTTAGAGAAATATATCCATAAACTTCATCGCAATTAAACTAAAAGTCAAGTTCAACTACTAAATATGCATATATTTTCATATTATTCATTTGAGGAGAATATTATACAAATTAAATCTGCTGTAATTTTAATACCATTCTAACATATAAAAGAATAGTTAGAAAAGAGCAAGAATGTGAGAAGAAGAAAAAAAACTACAAAACAAGAGTGACATAGATATACTTTGGGGAAACCCTTAAAAATTCAACCTCCAAAGTAATTAATCCAATGCATTCCTAACAACAACACCACACCTCATGATTAGACTTTATGCCTTCTATTGATGGGTGTTTTTGCACACTACAACTTAGATAAAATACTGAATAGTTTATATCTCTTGAAAGGAATCAAATCCCAATGAACCATTAATTGACTACCCCGAGGTTTCTCCCATCTAGGTCTTGGCCTTGTGAAATGACTCAGTTGTTCAATGTATTTGTTGTTACAATCAAGGGAACTTACATACCAGAAAGTAGGGGTTTTTAGAATAATATGTTTCAAAGAATATGAAAACCCACTTATAGTTTTAGACCTAAAATATGAAAATAGTTTTTATCATCAAATTCAACAATTATGGTTGATGCTCTTCCTAATCTAAACTTCATTATAAAAAAAGTTCAAAAGATAGGGGAGATAGAGAAAGTTATAGAAATTTCTAAGGACAACTACATGTATTATTTATTGATTTAGATAGATAGATCCCAAAATAAAATAGTTTCTGCTTAATCAGACAAGTCACAATGCTACAGAAATGGTGCAATCGTTAAAGAAAATTAAGATTTTCAAATCATTAAAATTCATCAAACACTCAGATTTTGGTGTGGTTTAATTAATTTCTCACAAGTAAATTAAGAGTAAAATATGTTCAAACTAACCATACATAACAACTTACATGTAGCAATCTATCAATGGTATGAACATGAGATCCATCAAATATCAGAAATAATTCTTCAAAATAACAATTGAAATTTATCTAATGTGTGAAAATGAATCATGAAAACCAATCTTCAATCAATAAAATAAAACCATATGGCAACAAAAAATGAACTTTTGTTTGTATTGATTCAACAAACATGGTAGAGTATCCACAATTCTATCTTTTCACCGCTAGCTTTACAAAGAAAGTGATTGCCATCATGATATAGAGGAGGCAAGAGCACTTAGTATACAATGAATGGTGAGGATTCATCCAACACCAAGGGTCTAGATTTCAAGAGTATTTAATATTTGTGGCAAAGAAGTTGTAAACTCATTTTAACTTTTTGACCTTTAGGAAAAGAACAAAATTACACTTTTGAGACAAGCCAAATACAAAAAAACATTCTCTTTTTGATGAGTTAACAGTAAAAATGAAAATGTGACACATTTTTTTGAAGTAGATGCTCTAGTTGTAGGCTTCCTAGGCTAATTTTCTGGTAGTAGCAAGTGGAAAGAGGCCTTCAAGGGCTTGACACATCATCTTCAACAATAATTTGTCTAGTTCCCTTTCTTTGTTCCTATATTTCATCAAGGCTTCTAATGCAGGGTTGATTGTTTTAGGAAGTAGATCCTATGTGAAGTTTACTCTGAATCTATCCGTATCATACATTTTTGCAAATTTGTTGTAGGAAGCCCTTCTACTATGTCTACTCCTTTGGAAGCTCTTAATCTGATTTTTGAATTGTGCAGTTACATTCATACTTGGTATATCAAATTCAGAGGGAGTTTTCTGTAGCCCACCCTAAAGTAATTGTTTCCATCTATCCTTAAGTATTTTATCTTCTAATTTAGTTTTCTCATGCACATGCTGGCATGCCAAAACACCTATCATTTCTATACTCTAGTCACATATAATATCGGTAATTCAGTATTGTGCTAGTACAACTTCTTGCTCAACCTTTTCTGTAGTATCCCTCTGATGCTTTATAGCCTTAGCCCAATAATAAGGGAGCTTCAAACTTTGCACAATTACAATATTTTCCCCTAACAAAGCTTTCTGAGATAACTTACAAAGCATTTCTACTCTTTGAAACATATGGGAATAGTATTCTTCATTCTCCTTATAGTCATCAATGGTTCCTTCCACATCATCTTTTAGAGAGAAAAAATATTTCTAAGTTTGGATGGCCTCATCTATGGCCTTACATGCTTCATTGTATACTTTATCAAGCCAAGATTGATTAACCTTTTCCATATGTCTTATATTATTTAATTCATCAACCTCTTGCTTAGACAAAATGGTTGGAAGAACTATACTGCGATCATCAAGTTTTGTAGAGGACCCACTAGATGCTTGATGTAATCCTATAATTCAACGACCTGTTCAAATCTTAGTTTCTTCTTAGTCAACTCATCTTTATTCATTCTTTGCACAATGGTAACCACTGAACCCTAAAACTCTTCAATCTCATAGGTTCTTGTTGTTGGACCCAAATTTATAGAAGAAATTTGAAAATCCTTAACACTGAGGTCTTTGTTGTCTTTATCAACCATTGGAGTTACAATATGAGCAACCCTAGAACTTGAAGCATTCCTTTTGATATGAGACTGAACTTTAACTTTCCTTTTATCTCTAGGCTTATCGAGTATGCTAAGGAAGCTAGCTAAGTCCAATGTGGGAGATTCTATCACTGGTTGTTTTTGATTTATTCTTATTTACAACCACTAAGGGGTTGAAGAATCACCAATAGTATCCATCATATATTGCTGTTAAGAAGAAGAGATAAGAACTTCTCTTTCTTCCAAGTTCTTATTAATTACCTCATCTATGGAATGATTCTTAGGATCAGATTCCTTATTGATTGCAGAGTCAAGTGGTTCTTATGTGGACACTTGCTCAACTAATGGCACCTCCTTTAGAATCTGCACTTCGTCAATTTCACTAGAAGGGCCTAGATCTTTCTTGCTAACCACCTGTGGAGCTTCTTTGTCCACTATCTCTTATGGGCGAAATTGATCAAGAGGACCTATAGATTGATCACTTATATTTGTCTGTTCAACTATAACTTCTATACAAATCTCTTCTTGTGCAGCCTTAGTATCTTCATTGGTAACCCCTTGTATTTCCATCTCCTTATATACCTTGTCAATGGCTTCTAAGGATGGAACTTCCAAAATCTGAGTATCAAGACAAACATTGTCTTGGGGCACCATTGCATTATTTACTTCAGAAAGAATTGTGGCTGTAATATCTTGAGGAAAGGCTTGGGTTAGCTCAGAATGAAAGAAGAAGGAATAACTATTGAGATGGAAGGAAGAGTAGACATGGTTGGGATAGCAACAGTGATAGGTATTTGCACTTGTTGTAGGAAAGAATATGGCAGTGGTAGTGAATCAAGAAGAAATGAGATGGAGGAAATAGAAATAGATTGGGGCATGGGTGAGGATGGCACATGAGTGGTAGAAATAGGGGTAGCCATGGGAATGGTAGAAAATGTGGGTATGGAAGGTGTGGAAGTTAGGATGGTGACGGTGGCGAGGGGAATGAAAGATGTGGGAGCAATAGTACTGATAGAGAAATTAAGTCAAGGAGTTGAAAGTGGAGTGGAAACTTGGAGAGAAGAAGAGGAAGAGATGGTAGATGCAACAGTAGAGGATGGAGTGGAAATTGTAGACACCTAAAATTGACTCCACCTTCACCATCACTTTTTATATTGTCGTAACACTATCCTTACATCATCTTCATCCTAAAATGTACCCTTTACCATGTCCCCTTCTCAATTAATTAAATAAATATATTTATTTAGTTAATTATCTCTTTTTCTCCATCAGTTAGATTAATTAAATAAATTTTATTTAATTAATTAAATCCTTGTATCCTAATTTTGAAATTAATTAAATAAATTATATTAATTTAAATCCATTATTCCCCATAGCCATGGTTAATTAAATAATTTATTTATCTAATTAATTCTATCCTCACATATACTCCATCTCCAATAATTAATTAAATACTTATATTTAATTAATTATTTCTACATTTCTCATCATCATGCATTTACCATAAATAAATAGATTTAAAAACAAATCAAACTCATCACATGACTAACTAGGAACTTCCATCTTTATTGCATCTTTATCTCATAAAAATTCATTTATCTTTTATCTTATCATTTTGTCTTTTTAGAAATCCCTAGAAGCTTCCATTTGTATCATTGTCCTTATCATGAGTCTTCCATCATGATCCTTATCCTTATCGAGAATCTATAAATCTAGCCTCAACCAAGCCATTATCATCACACAAGAAAGTAATGTTATGCCGCATGTTTCTAGAGCAATCAGCATATCTCTATTTCTCAACATCATTGAGCATAGCCATTGAGATAATGGGTGCAACTTCATTATGCTCTATCGGAGGAGAAAGGAAAGTCTAAGGTGAAGGTATTGCATGTTTATTGTTTATCTTCTTGTTATTTACCTTTTATTTTTCTTGTCTTCATTTTTGCACACCTGATGGGACCCCCGACCATTGATCTATCTTATTTTTTGCAGGCTTCGTTAGTTTTTTTGTTGCAAGTTTATGTTCTTTTTGGGGAAAAATTGAGGGTACACTTTCACAGAGAGCCTTGGCAGCACAAAATGGACCTCACGGTTGCGTTTAGAAGGCCCAAGTGTTTTTACTGGCAATGAAATGCTGATCCACCCAAATTCATAGTGGTATAGGCCTCATTAGAAGATTCAGCCTAGAATATTAGGTATAAATAGTCAAAGTCAACCTTTCTTCTCAAACTTCATTTGCTCGTATAACTTTTACAAAATTTAATGAAATTTCACAAAACTTTTTTTGAAAGTGCTTAGAGTTTTATGTAGAATTTGCTTATCTAATCCATTTTATTGTATTTTTCCATTATTTTCTAATTTTTCTATAATTCCATCATTTTGGTCTAACCATTTTTTTGTAGCTTTTTCCCTTGTCCAAGATCAAATCATTGATACTACTAACAAGTTGTTGCAAATTCACATGTCCAAGACATATTTGATCACTAATCTTGGTACTTAGTCTAATCTAGGGGGATATAAATTGAACATTGTTTTCCTGGTCTTTAGATTTTGAAAAGGATGTATGCTCTATCCTCACACCTTTTGGTGATCTTAGAGATCAAAAACACCTTTATTAGATGCAAGAGCATCCCTAGTTCAAGAGAAATCTTGCATAAACCAAAAACATTTACATTTCAGTTTGTTTCTTTCATTTTTCAGTTCACTTTAGTCAGTAGAAGTTTCTGTATTTTAGTACGCATTCTACCATAGTTTCATCTCAGACCTTGCGGAGCTAGATTTAACATCTAGATTCATTCATCTACAACATATCCAAAATTTAGATCATTTTTATCAAGTACCAGAAAGTTATCACTATCAAGAGATCAACTATTCTCCTAGAGTAGAGCATCCTGACAATCTCTAATAATCAGCTAAAGGAGAAGAGTTGTGGGGCATTTCATGACTCATGGAGCTAAATCACACATCATTCAAAGTTGTATGGTTCATGGCCGACCTTCCCTGAGATCCGCACATCATTCTATGCATTTGGGATCAAGTTCTATTCATTTAGGTCCATCCTATCTATGCACACACATTACAGCTCTTCATTTGAGTTTGTGATCTTCCTTGGCTGACATAGAGGAACATTTTGTACCAAAGATGATAAATATTGATGTAATATATACTTAGGAAAGTAGTTATCACGTTATCATCGGTTAGAAGATAAATAGTTGAATTTGCATGAAGGAGCTTCAAAGATATATCTTGTGCATATTTTGATATTTTGTAATCAGGGTTGTGAGTCCTAATTGTAAGCCCACATGTTGCTGGCCAATCTCTATTTGAATTCTACGATATATTTAATAACTGAAACTGCATTTGCTTTGTATTTTAGTTGTTTCTGTTGTGTTTACTCTAGTTGCATGGTCTAGATAGTTCTCTTTGAGGACCCTCCTACCCATGACTGTACCAAGTGGTATTAGAGTGAAAGTTTGAATCTTTGGGAGTAAATTGAGAAATGTTGATGAAGGAATTACGTAAGATCTTGCTATGAATAGATCACCAAATCTGAGGCAGGTTACTTGTATCGCAACCAATCGCCGATTATGAGGTAGTTGTCACTTGTAGCCTGATCGTTGAATTGAGGCAGTTACACTTGATCCTAGGAAGAATGCCACCAAGGAGAATCCTTGATGTTGGAACAATGGCTGGTAGAATGGATGAGATGATGGAAATGATAAAAAAAATGAGAATTTGATTGGATTTTGTCGAGGAAGATAGGAAAAGAGGATTGACACCTAGACCTAATGTTGAAAGTGATGATGAAGAGGAATTTCAATCTGTTGAATAAATTGCAGAAACCCTAGGAGGTGACAAAGAGGAAGAATCAAATCAAGTCAAGATGTTGTCAGCTCTTTCAAAGATCAAAAAGAGACCTAGAGTTGATGTATTACACTGGCAATTTGAACCCTGAAGAATTGATTGAAGTTGGATGAATGACATGGAAGAATACTTTGAATATGAAGAAGTTGAAGATGTGAAAAAGGTGAAAATTGCAAAGACAAATTTGAGAGGACATGCTGCTATATGGTGGAAGGAAGTTCACTTGGATAGGAACAGAAGAGGAAAAGAAAAGACCACAAAATGGGATAGGATGGTGACAAAATTAAAGAATCAGTTTGTACCTACTAACTATGAGTTGGAACTATTGAAGAGATTGTAGAACCTAAGACAAAAGGAGAAATCTATGAAGGAGTATACTGAAGAATTTCATAAGATGATCATAAGGATAGGACATAGTGAAGCAAGCAAAGAGAAAGTGGCTAGATACATCAATGGACTGAGATTGAACATTCAAGAAGAACTGAGTTTGGTGAAGATGACAACACTAGAAGAAGCATATTAGTTTTCGTTGAAGGTTGAAGAGAAGCTAAATAAGAGGCATGATTAAAGACAAAGAGGTAGAGGAGGTAAATTTCAGAGAGGTAGAACATTTTCCAGAGGGGAGAGATCATTTGCAGAGTAGAACAGACAAGAGAATACATTCAAGAAGGAGGACAGAGATAACAATGCATATAGGAGAGATGACAAAAATTTCTATTGCAGAGGAAACCCTAGTCCATACCAGAGTGAAGGATACATAAGAGAAGGAAGAGGACCTGATAGGGGAACATTTAAAGGAACTTGTTTCAAGTGTGGAGGTGAAGGACATAGAGCATTTGAATGTAATCAGGGGAGTACAAGCAAGAGGACAAAGAATAGTGGAAGTCCAACCTATGTGGAAGAAGAACCTGTTGGATCACCGAGTTCAGTTGGTAAACCTGAGAAAGGAGGATAACTTGTGATGAGGATAGAACTATTTCAAGAAGAGACAAATGAGTAACCACAGCAGAGGAAGAGTTTGTTCAGAACCAGATGCAAATCAGGAGGTAAATGTTGTAAAGTTGTAATTGGTAGTGGTAGTTCAGATAACCTAGTTTCAGAGGAGATGGTGACTAAGTTGAAGTTGGAAAGATTGAAACACCCTAAGCCCTATCAGATAGCATGGATTCAGGATAATCATAAGGTACTGGTGAGTGAACAATGTTTGGTGAAATTTCATATTGGATCATTGTTGGATTAAACTAGTTCTTGGGTTAGAGTTAGTGGTCTTTAACACATGGTTTTGTGCTAGTTGTATTAGTCCATGGTTTTGGAGCTAATGGTTTTGAGCTGATGGTTTTGTATGTATGGAAGTCTATATAATGGATTGGTGACTCCATTGTATGTGTGGGTGGTTGAAGCCTCTAGGTTCAGACCGGTTGGGGCTGAGGGTTAATATGAAGATCTTCATTGCTGGTTTTTTACCCAGTTTGGGGTTTTTGTTGTTCCATGCTTGATTTGAGTTTCTGTCATGCATTCTAAATTCTTGGTTGTGTATGGGCATTATCTATGGTGGGGGGTTTGTTTTTTAATCCCTAACAATTGGTATCAGAGCTTGACTTGCAAGCTCTAGCATTCATGTCTGCGGAGGAGAAAAATGATAGAAGATTTTGTGCATTTAGTGAGCAGATCTGGGAGATCTACTGAAATCACCAAACCCAGATAAAGACAAGTTCATGACTCAGTTTTGGCATTTACAACTATTTTGGATCTAGTGATGAGCGACAAAAAAATTTGTTGTTGCAGGTTGAGTAAAATTGTTGTCAGATTTTGAGAACACCCAGGATTGATTAAATTCTAAATACCCTATTTGTTGCCACTATAAGAGAAGGATTCTATTCCCTGTTATTTTATACCAGATTATATTCATTTAAATATGCCAAAAAAATTGTTAAATTTTGTGATTTAAATGGCAAGGTAAATTCTGTTAGAAAATAGATATAAATTAAAGGGTTGAGATTAGATGTTTTCTCCACAAGGGTTTTGATCTGAAGGTTGTTTCAAATCCGCTAGAAATTGAAGATGTCATAGCTTAGAAGAATTTAATGTATTTAATGCAGCTCACAACGTGTGGAGATAAGGCAACATTTATTTTTGGATCTAGTATTCTTGTTGACATAGAAGGTTTGAGCGTGTGCCTTAGCACTCTGGCTCCCAGAAGAAGGTTGAGCAGGTCTATGCAAGATTGGTCATGGTTACTGCTATAGGTATGTTGCCTAGTAAAAGTCATTGTATGCAGTTGTTGCATGTACCCATAGAAAAGGTGCTACAAGTGTCCGCAGCCAAGGCTGATTGTAGCAAGAACAATATTGTAATGGAGTTGTATGGAAAATTTAATACATGTATTTGGGTTGATGGCTATAAGACCTGGTATGGATTGCTCAATCCATAAAAGGAAAGGCCTGGTAAGAGAGGAGTTCTCCTAGGTAGTAAGGGGGGTTAGAGTCATGTGGATTCCCAGTTTGATGTCGATCTTAGTGATAGAGAGGGCATTGGACTCGGTGCTTGTGGAAGGGGGGTTTGGTGCTAACCCCAAGAACAAGTTTAAAGGGGGGATTGTTGAATTAACCTAGTTCTTGGGTTAGAGTTAGTGGATTAACCATTAGTGGTCTTTAGCACATGGTTTTGTGCTAGTTGTATTGGTCCATGGTTTTTGAGGTCATGGTTTTAAGCTTATGGCTTGGTGACTCCATTGTATGTGTGGCTGGTTGAAGCATCCAAGCTCATCACGGTTGGGGCTGAGGGTTAATATGAAGATCTTCATTGCTAGTTTTTTCCCTTGTTTGGAATTTTCCAGGGTAAATCACTATGTTGTGATTGTGTTCTTGTTCCATGCTTGATTTGAGTTTCTGCTATGCATTATGAATTCTTGGCTGTGTATGGGTGTTATCAGTGGCACGGGGGTTTGTTTTTAATCCCTAACAATCATATCATGATGAAGTCTTGTGTGATGTCATGCCTATGGATGTTTGTCATATTTTGTTGGGTAGACCTTGGCAATATGATAGAAATCTATACATGATGGGAGAAGGAATACATATATTATAACATCAAATGGAAAGAGAATTACTTTGATTTCTTTGGAAGATGATCCTAAGAGTGAAGTATGTGGGAATGGTAGAATCTATTTGGTAGATGGAAGAAAATTTCTCGATGGTTTGAGACATGAGAATATGTGTTATGCCTTGACCGAAGGAGGTAACTAAGTTGCTGACATAATTTGAAGACATCATATCAGACAATGTACTCGAAGGATTGCCACCTATCAGAAGTATTAGCCATCACATGGATCTTATACCAAGAGCTAGTTTGCCTAACAAAGCAACACATAGAATGACACCGACAAAGAATGAAGAATTGAATAGATAGATATAAGAGTTGTTGAGGAAAGGTTTGATCAGAGAAAGTTTGATCCCTTATGTAGTACCTGTAGTATTAGTACCTAAGAAAGATGGAGAATGGAGAATGTGTACAGACTCTAGAGCAATAAACAAGATCACAATTAAGTATAGATTCCCTTTACCTAGGATGGATGATATCATAGATTGTTTGAGTGGATAAAATATTTCACAAAAATAGATTTGAAGAGTGGATACCATCAGATCTCAATCAGAGAAGGAGATGAATGGAAGACTACTTTTAAGACAAATGAAGGATTGTATGAGTGGTTAGTAATTACTTTTGGATTGACAAATGCACCAAGTACTTTCATGAGATTGATGAATGAAGTTCTAAAGAAATTATTAGGTAGGTTTGTTATTGTGTACTTGGATGACATTTTGATTTTCAGTAAAACAAAAGAAGAGCATCTGTTGCACCTGAGACAAGTATTGCAGAGACTAAGAGAAGAGAAGTTGCTGATGAACATCAAGAAATATAGTTTCATGAAGGAAGAATTGGTATACTTGGGATTTGTGATTTTTGCGAAAGGATTGAAGATGGACCCTAAGAAACTGAGTAAGTTTTGAATGGCCTACACAAGATAGCATTGGAGAAGTCAGATCATTTCATGGATTAGCTAGTTTCTACTAGAAGTTCATCAGAAATTTCAGTTTGGTATGTAACCCTATGACAGAGAGCATGAGAGGTGACAGAAAAGATTTCAAGTGGACATCAGGAGTAGATATAAGTTTTGAGTTGTTGAAGAAGAAAGTGATAGAACAACCTGTTTTGGCATTACCATATTTCAATAAGGTATTTCAAGTAGATTGTGATGCAAGTGGGAATGCAATAGGAGCAGTGTTAAGTCAAGAAGGTAGACCTATATCATATTTTAGTGAGAAGTTGAGTGATGTGAGGAGAAGATATTCAGTTCATGATCAAGATTTCTATGCCATAATTCAATTCTTGAAGAAGTGGAGACATTACTTGCTACCTAGGGAGTTTGTGTTGTATACAAATCATCAAGCTTTGCAATATTTGAATAGTGAAGAAAAGTTTAATCAGAGACATGAGATGGGTAGAGTTCATGCAGAGTTATACATTTGTGTTGAAGCATAGGAGTGGAAAATCAAACAAAGTTGCAGATGCATTGAGTAGGAGAAGGAACTTGTTGACAGAAATGATAGTTGAAGTGTTGGGATTTGATGAATTGAAGAACCTATATAAGTGAGACACTGATTTTGTAGAACCTTGGAAAGCATGTAAGGAACCTATTTTGACATATAGGAGTAAGTGGTTGGACTATTGAGTTAGTGCAAGAAGTTCGGTCCACTTTTTGGCCAAAAAGTGGAAGTGTTTTCCCTAATTTTCAGAATTTGTCACATTTGACCTAAACATTTGAGGCACTTAAAGATTGAATCTTAAAAAAAGTTAGTAATATAAAATGTAGTACTCAGAGTCTAGTTTCCAAATATGTAATTTAGTTTAATACCTAGATAATACAAATTAATTTTCAATAGGCATTTCTAAAAACCATTGTTTAAAAGTCACTTTTTTTTTACCATACCATGCACGTGTACGACCAACATAATTTGACCTAAATGAAAGTAATTTTTCTAAATCCTTTTGGGGAAATATGTGTAGTACAGTGAAGTTTGATGAGGATATTTTTTTATAAATTTTTTCCAAATAATTTTTTTATTAATTTTTTATTGGCCCTAATTGTTGTTTTTGAAAACCCTCGTGTATGGCCAACATAATTTGAGAAAAAATAATCATAAATTTTATTTTTTTTTCATTGTGTAAAGAATGATGTGTAGATTGATGACATATAATTTTTTTAAAAAAAAACTTTAAAAATTAAAAGTTATTAAAAAAATACAAACACCTGTCATTTCAAGTTTTTGGACTAGTTTTCTCATAAATTAAATAATAAATAGAAAAACAAGTCCAATAAAAAAAAATTACATATTTAAAAACTAGACATTGTCATTTGTAATGGGTTTTAATTTCGTAAAAAAATTCAGAAAAAAATGTCATCAACCATACAGGTAAAGTCGGTCTTTCCTCTTGTTCTATACTTAGATAAATACTTGCAGGTCTAAGGCTCAAGGTCGGCTACCCATGCCTTTCCTAAGCCAAAAATAAAACCAAAAGCATGGGTGGGAAATTCAAAATTTTAGAAATGGGTGCCCATTTTAAAACTAGTACCGTTCTAAAAAACAATAGAAAACAAAACCGGTACCCGTTCTAAAAAACAATAAAAAACAAAACGGGTACCCATTTCTAAAAATAATAAAAAACAAAATGGGTGCCCGTTCTTGTTGGAATTTTTTTTTTCACAACACTTCCCCTATATGTGGACCCAACTTCTTTCTTTTACCCTATTTCATTCAGGAGGATATATTGTTCAGAGGAAATTAATTATCCATACCTAGAAGTTCCATGAGAGATAATTTGATGAAGGAGAAACATAGTGGTGGATTTGCGGGACATTTTGGCATTGATAAGACAGTGTTTTTGATGAATGGAAATTACTTTTGGCCTTAGATACATAAGGATGTTGGGAAATTTGTGCAAAGTTGCAAAAGGGAGTAATCAAAACACTAGATTGTATAAGCCTTTGACAGTACCGGAGAGACCTTGGGAAGACATAAGTATGGATTTTGTAATAGGATTACCAAAGACACAAAGAGGACATGATTCTATATTTGTAGTGGTGGACAGATTTTCAAAGATGGCACATTTCATACCTTGTAAGAAGACAACCGATTTAGTGTATGTAGCTGACCTATTTTTCATGGAGATTGTGAGATTACATGGATTACTTAAGAGCATAATTTTAGATAGAGATACAAGATTATGTGGATACTTTTGGAAGACACTTTGGAAGAAGACAAAGATAGATTTGAAGTTTAGTTCAACATTTCATCCATATACTGATGGACAGACAGAGGTAGTGAATAGGAGTTTGGGAAACTTGTTGAGATGCTTGGTTGGAAAAAAGGCAAGAAGTTGGGATTTGATTCTTTCACAAGCAGAGTTTGTATACAATAATTCATTTAATAGGAGTACTAGAAGAACACCTTTTGAAATTGTCACTAGAGTAAACCCTAGAGGAATAGCAGAACTAAGAGATATCAATATGGCAGATAAGAGAAGTGTAGAAGCAGAAGAATTTACAGAACATATGAAGATAGTGCAGAATCAAGGGAAGAAGCATTTGGAGGACATGAACAACAAGTATAAGGAGCTAGAAGATGAGAAGAGAAGACACAAATAATTTGCAGTGGGAGATGAAGTGATGGTGTACTTGAGAAAAGAAAGATTTCTAGTGGGAACATATAACAAGTTGAGGATGAAGAAGTTTGGACCTTGTAGGATACTTAGAAAGTTTGATTTAGGAAATGCATATGAAGCGGAGTTACTAGAGACATTGGGTATATCACCTGTTTTGAACATTGTAGGCCTATATCAGTATCATGAAGTAGACTTTAGTGACAACATTGAAGAAGACTTGAAGAAGTAGTTACCACAACAAGCACTAGAGCATATTGAATACATTTTGGACAGCAGAATTGGATGCAGCACCAGAGGAAGAAAATACAAAGAATATCTTGTGAAGTGGAAAGGAAAACCAAAAGAAGATTCATCATGGATCTCCTAGGCTGAGGTGGACCGTCTTGGTTTTCCTCTAGCCCCAACAAAGTAAGGGACTCACTTTTTTTCAATAACCCCAGATGTCTAATGCATGAGCATCCCTAGTTCAAGAGCAATCTTGCATCAACCAAAAACATTTGCATTTTAGTTTGCTTCTTTCATTTTTCAATTCAGTTCAATCAGTAGCACTTTCTATATTTTGATCTGTATTCTACCGCAGTTGCATTTCAAACCTTGTGGAGCTGGATTTAACATCTAGATTCATTCATCTACAACATATCCAAAATTCAAAGCATTTGAATCAAGTACCATGAAGTTATCACTGATCAACTATTTTCTCATAGCAGAGCATCCTGACAATCTCTAATAATCAGCTAAAGGAGAAGACCCGCAGAGCATTTCATGACTCGTGGAGCTAAATTGCACATCATTCAAAGTTATATGGTTTGTGGCCAACCTTCCCTAAGATTTGCACATCATTCTATGCATTTGGGATCAAGTTCTATTCATTTAGGTCTGACCTATCTGTGCACACATGTTACAACTCTTCATTGCAGTTTGTGATCTTCCTTGGCCGATGTGGAGGAACCTTTTGTACTAAAGATGTTATATATTGATGTAATAGATCCTTAGGAAAGTAGTTATGAAGTTATCATCAGTTAGAAGATAGATAGTTGAATTTTTGCGAAGGATCTTCAAAGCTATATCTTGTGCATATTTTGATATTCTGTAATCAGGCCTGTGAGCCTTAATTGTAAGCCTGCATGTTGCTAGTCAATCTCTATTTGAATTCTATGATATATTGAATGACTAAAACTGCATTTGCTTCATATCTTTGAGTTTTTTCCGTTGTCTTTACTCTAGTTGCATGGTTTGGATAGTTATCTTTGAGGACCCTCCTAACCATGATTGCGCAATTATCCTTGTGTTTATTTGTTCAATCCTAGGAACATTATCTCACACATGCTCTCCCCTTGTGCTTTGTACAATCTTGGCGATCAAAATTGAATAGTGTCCCTTCTCTTTAGGAGGCCTGCTAGGGGATTTCATCACCCCTAAGGATGACCTCAACCACATGTTTTGGTGGGGTATATCAAAGGGGAGAGAGTGAAAGATGTACCTCAATCTAGTCATCCAGTTATTGGCATAGCCTTGGGGCCCCGGGTGATTTCAGACACAAGGTGAACTAATGTTTGATTAATATCTTATGTCACATGCCTTCAATAGAGTAGTGTTCAAGGACATGTGCCTTATAGTACCTTGTGTATATTGAGGACTCCCGTAGCAAGCTTGTAATAACTTAGATAAGACCTTTCAACCCTCTTCTAGTGTGGTGCAGGGTTCAACTAATCAAGCTCAAAGTTACTTACCATGTTACTCATAGAGGGGATGTAGAATTCTTCCTTGGATAAGGTGTCTAAACCTCAAAGGGAAAGCAATACTTGGTGCAATGCCTTTATCCCTAGCTACTCCCACTAAAAGGTATTCCTAGTTAGGTAGGAATATTGAAAGGAATTCAACATGGTTCTAAACTATGAAGACAATCCCACTTGAATAATCTAGGGTACATTGTTGTGTATTATGTGTGTGATCATTTTCATAAGTCCAATCTCAAATTCATAGCTTTTGCAAATCTATGCATATGTGTGTGGACCTTATTGTTTGCCAATTTTCCTAAGTTAAGATTTAAGGCATTCCCAATCACCTTATTTTTTATCCTTCTAACCCAATCCACTTCATCCCTATCATCGTAATCATCTTATCACCTCATCCCAATAAACACCTAATAATCCCATCCCATCCTAATTCTATCCTAATCATCCTAATCATTATCCATAACCTTCTTGGCCATCCAATCCAAGTCATCATTTAGGAACCTTAAGCTTAATCATGTTATGCAACTCCAATAAATGTCCTAACCCTAATCTATTCTATCCACTTAAGCCATTTTTTAATCATAGTCAGCATACTAATCATCATCCCATAATTAATTCTAATCCAATCCTTAGTCCCTAATCCTTCATCCATTATCACCTATAATTGATATCATAATCTACTCCCCTAATCAACTAGTCTAGTCCATTTATCCCAACTCCCAAAATCAATCATCCATTATCTATCTATCCATTTTAATCAAGAATCCAATCCCCATCCTTAAAAAAAAAACATCATCCTTTGAACATCAAAAGTTGTAAACTCATTTTGACTTTTTGACCTTTAGGAAAAAGACAAAATTATAATTTTGAGACAAGTCAAATAAAACAAAACATTCTCCTTTTGACAAGTTAACAATAAAAATGAAAATGTGGCATATTTTTTTGAAGTAAATGCTCCACCTATAGGCTTCCTAGGCTGATTTTCTGGTAGTAGTAGGTGGAAAGAGGCCTTCAAGGGTGGTGCAGTGCACCTAGAGTAATCTTTAAGTCAATTTTTTATAAATTTGTTGGTTAAAGGCAAAATGGAGTTTTGACAATGTAGTAGAGCTTTTGAAAGGCATAAGTCATGTAGTGGAGAGGGAAAATAATCATTCTCTTTAGCGGTTTATTGTTCAATGCAGTGTGATAGTCTATTTTTAGACTTTTTTTTTGCTTTTTATAGAAATCAGTCAGTTTAGGCTATTCTTAGCCACTTCCCATGATGGGAATGAGAGAGAAGGTGATAAACACAAATGTAAAAGGAATTTTAAAGGGTGTGTGGTTGGAGGTATGGTGATTTTGAAGAAGTTTGAGAGGAGAAAATGAAAGAAAAGTTTTAGTTTGCTGTCCCTAACACTATTTTTCAGATTTTTGTTGTTCCCTTCAATTTTTCTCATCCGTACAATACTTTTATGAAACTTTCATGAATAGGAATTTTGAAGGAAAT
Source organism: Cunninghamia lanceolata (assembly GCA_027924645.1). Lineage (NCBI taxonomy): Eukaryota > Viridiplantae > Streptophyta > Pinopsida > Cupressales > Cupressaceae > Cunninghamia > Cunninghamia lanceolata. Next base: position 1,189,371 of record BSBN01000246.1, read on the forward strand.
GGTATTATATTTGTTTTGAATCTGGTTGGAGTGAATTTGGTAGGGTTTAAAGCACTTTTCCAAACTTTTTTTTGAAACTACTCTGTTTTCCAATTTTTTTCACTATTTTTTTGTTGTTCCTTTATGTTGTATTCAGCCGTACAGTATAGTCATGGGTAGAACTGATAAAAATATTTTGGTTGATGCTATTACCTTTCATTTGAGCCTAGTTTGAGGAAATTTCATGGAGGTTTAAACATTTTATGTTTGCTTTTTGTAAAGGAGGTCCCAAAACCTAGTTTTAAGGGTTTAAGAGAGGTTTGTGTTTTCCTATCAAATCTTGTTGTGTTAGAACCCCAAAATGGGTGGAGTTAGTGTGAAATGGTGTGTTCTCTAATGGGTTTTTCATGCAGGAGTAGGGGACAAGAAAAAGTTGAAGATTTGAGCCATGAAGACCTCATTGTGTCATGTTAGGCAAACTAGAGTTGAAGGAGTGAAGTTTTGATCATAAAACAAGTTGACATGATCTTAGACCCATAAAACCTATGAAATTGGTCTATTTGAAATGTGTTTAAGCTCATCAAAGTGGAAATTTATTTGTGGGCTTGAGATTTTAGGTACTTCCTTTGTAAAAGTGGGCTAATTGCCCTTTAGGACAGCAGGGACAGTCCAAATTTGAGGTGTATGTTACAAAACAACCTACCTTGCATGTTCAATATCTTGTGTAACTCCATAATGGGTACTTTAAAAGGTATTGTTTTTATGGGTTTGTCATGTATTCTGAAAGTTATTCTTCAAAAACCTCTTTGGCAGGGCTATAAGGAGATAGGTCAGTTTGTGAAGGAAGTGGTACAAGGAGGTACCCTCAGTGCAATTTGTCAATTTTGTGAGCTTGGGACAGTTGAACCAAAAAGACCTAGGGTCCCTAGAATGTTTGGAAAGGTTCCCATGTATATGAACCTATAAATGGTGTTATTGTACTGTGTTGAAACCATGGTATGTGAGTGGACAGTCAAGTCCAATTTGAAGTTGAGTATTGTTGTTTGTCCCACTAAGGCCTAGATGAGTTTCTTGCCCTACCATCCTCTATCTCCTCTTCCTCTTGTGTTATTATTTTGATCCCTTTGTGGTCTTTTTTTAGTTGCCTCTACATCAAAGGGCTTGACACATCATCTTCAACAATAACTTTGTCTTCCTCACTTTCTTTCTTCCTATATTTCATTAGGGCTTCTAATGTAGGGTTGATTGCTTTAGGAAGTGGATCCCATGTGATGTTTATCATGAATCTATGCATATGGTACATTTTTACAAATTTTTTGTAGGAATCCCTTCTATTATGTCTACTCTTTTGGAAGCTCTTAATCTAATTTTTGAATTGTGCAGTTACATTCATACTTTCTATATCAAATTTAGAGGGAGTTTTCTGCAGCCCACCTTGAAGCAAATTTTTCCATCTATCCTTAAGTACATTATATTCCAATTTTATTTTCTCCTACACATGCTGGCCTATCAAAACACCTATCAGATCTGTACATTCACATACAATATCAGTAATTTAGTCTCACACTAGTACAACTTCTTGCTCAACCTTTTTTGTAGTATCCCTCTGATACATTATAGCCTCAACCCAATAATAAGAGAGCTTCAAACTTTGTGCAATTACAATATTTTCCCCTAACAAAACTTCTGGAGATAACTTACAAAGCATTTCTACTCTTAGAAACATATGGGAATGTATTCTTCATTCCCCTTATAGTCATTAATGGTTCCTTCCATATCATCATTTAGAGAGCAAAAATATTTATAAGTTTGGATGGCCTCATATATGGCTTTACATCATTCATCATATACTTCATCAAGCCAAGATTGATTAACCTTTTCCATATGTCTTATATTATTTAATTCATCAACCTCTTGCATAGACAAAATGTTTAGAGGAACTATAGTTCCATCATCCTTTTACAAAGGACCTGTGCTAGATGCATGATGTAAGCCTACAATTCAACAACCTAATCCCTTAGTTGCTTCTTAGTACACTCATCTTTATTCATTCTTTGCACAATGGTAACCATTGAACCCTATAACTCTTCAATATCCTGGGTTCTTGTTGTTGGACCCAGATTCATAGAAGAAATTTGAAAATCCTTAACACTAAGGTCTCTCTTATCTTTATCAACCATTGGAGTTGCAATATGAGCAACTCTAGAAACTGAAACATCCCTTTTGATATGAGACTGAACCTTAACTTTCCTTTTATCTCTAGGTTTATTGAGTTTGCTAAGGAAGCTAGCTAAGTCCAATGAGGGAGCTTCTATCATTGGTTGTTTCTAATTAAGCCTTATTTGCAGCCATTGAGGGGTTGAAGAATCACCAATAGTATCCATCATCTATTGCCACTAAGAAGAAGAGATATGAACTTCTCACTCTTCCAAGTTCTTATTTATTACCTCATCTATGGAATGATCTTTAGGATTAGATTCCTTATTAAGCACAAAGTCAAGTGGTTCTTGTGTGGACACTTTCTCAACTAATGGCACCTCCTTTAGAATCTGCACTTCATCAATTTCATGAGAATGGCTTAGGTTTTTCTCACTAAACACATTTGGAGCTTCTCTATCCACTATCTCTTTAGGGTGAATTTGATAAAGAAGACCTATAGATTGATCACTTATATTTATCTTTTCAACTACAATTTCTGTAGAAACCTCTTCTTGTGCAACCTTAGTATCTTCATTTGTAACTCCTTGCATTTCCATCTCCTTATATACCTTGTCAATGCCTTTTAAGGATGGAACTTCTAAACTCTGAGTATCAAGATGAACATTGTCTTAGGGCACCAATGCCAAGTATTTACATTAGAAAGAACTGTGACTGCAACATCTTGAGGAAAGGCCTGGGTTGACTCAGAAATGAAAGAAGGTTGAATAATTATTGGGATGGGAGGATGAGTAGATATGATTGGGACAACATGTTGAACAATCTAGGATACTCAGAGGGGGTGGGGGTGAATCAGTACCTAATAAAACTTTGACTTCTCTAGAGAAGATTAAAACTTAACCATTAAAGCATCAACATAAACATGAAAGGTTAACACAATGCACATCAACACATAATATGAGATATACATGGAAAACCCAAGAAGGGATTAAATCACAATATATGAAGCTCAAGTAACATCTTTGTTTTAGGGCTACAACCCTAGGAAGCTACTACTCCCTTACAACTTTACTTTAGGGTCACTCCCAAGGAAGCTACAACTCCTTGAATACTTTGTTTTAGGGTCACTCCCAAGGAAGATAGTACTCCCTAAAATGAGAACACACTTTAGAATAGACTGTACAATATGATAGTCCTTCTACTGTCTAAAAACTGACATTCAAATCCACACCTTTGATGATTGCAATACTATCTCTTCACACTTCCTTATGATGATCAGATCAGATAGATACACCATACACTAGATCACTGTCGCATATGTCTTCAAGATGGATCAGGACAACATCTACAACTTCTACTCTTTCTCCTTTAGTCGCACATCATAATGCAATCATTCTTCTCTTTTTCTTGCTTGTGAACCTTATCAATCACTTTGCAATCACACATTCCTAACTCAACTCGATTTACAATTTATACATGATATTACATTGAAATATTACATTGCTTTTTAGCCAGAGACAACATGAAAAATATAATTATAAGTTGGCCAGACAACACACAACATGAAACATGTCCTAAACAAGACTACATGCTACACCAACAAAAGACCCATGCCTTGCAAACATCAACACTTGCTTAGTTAGGTCCAAAACATCCTTCACAATATCAATCACCAAGGAATTACATCCGCACACTCTACTCATTTCAAAATAGGACATCTTTAAGCAAAGACATATGAAACTTGAAGCATAATGGCCACAACAACTTGAAAACCTTGTGCAGTACTGGAAACAAGAAGGATCTTCATGAAACTCATCTAGGTGACTCTACAGGACTCATACAATATCTCCAAACACCCTTTACCTTCACACATCAAATATTTTGTGTTACACATCTTCAACTGTGAACTCTGAGAACAACCTGTCATTAAGAAATTGAGCATGCGGACCACTAAGAACCTTGAAACTACAAGTGAGCATGTAATGCACATTCATAAACATGTCCACAAAATTGCAAAGCCAAATATTCACATCTAGAGGAATGTGGAGCATTCCAACATGCCTTTAACACCATCTCACTCTGTCAGAGCACATGCTGATACTCTATCATGCATAAGTTTCACAGCAGAAGGTCAAATTATCTGAGGCTTTGGTATTATGACCTTCACTGTACCTTGAACATAGTTTGAGAACTGCATAGCCATATTTGCAAATGCAGAGTAATGTGGAGGAATGTGGAGGAATGCAAACCATTCTATTGCCTTATAGTAGTTGTCTGCAACATTGTCTTCAAACTGCAAAGCAATCTTCCAATAATCTAATCATCATGAAATGTGGATCAGGTCATCGAATCATCTTAGTGATTTTAACTCCCATATTAATATAACTTTATATTCAATTCTACATTGATCAAGGCATGAGATCCAACCATGAACTTCAATAGTCTCATTATATTCAACATGACATCCAACCATGAATTGTATCTTCTCTTCTAGACGGGGCATGACATCCAACCATGAACACCATCACACCTCTATGATAGTGTTGACATCAATGACAACCCTAGGAACCATATGTGTGACAATATCCCCCTTTGGCATTGATGGCAACACATACCTACACATTTCTCCCCCTTTGACATCAAGGACAAAGGGCAACCATTACCTACTTATCAGTCACCACATACCTACACATTCTTTCTTAGAGCATGACATTTTTTGTAGAAAATAGACTCCCCCTATCATCACAACCATTACCTTCTCCCCTTGAGGGGTAGCCACCATTGGTCTAGGAACAAGATATAACATGAACTCCCCCTGGACAGATGCACCACTATGCATCTAGCAGGAAGGAGGGGCAATTACCCCTAAATTTTTCCAGAGATCCTCAAAAGTATCCTTTGCAAGTGCCTTTGTGAAAATATCTGCCATCTAATTCTTTGTTGGAGTTTATATTCCAACTTCACTTTCTTATCTACAACCTTTTTTCTCAAAAAGTGATACCTGATTGCTACATTATTGGTTCTATAATGCATCACCAGATTCTTGGAAATATTGATAGCACTTGTATTGTCACACAAAATAGGAATGGGCTCATCATACAATACCTTGATATCCTTTAGGGTTTGCTTCATCCACAACACTTGTGTACAATAGGATGCTACTCCAATGTACTCCAGCTTTGTAGTAGATAAGGACATTGAATCTTACTTCTTACTCTGCCATGAAACTAATCTACTTCCCAAAAAGAAAGCACCACCACTTGTACTTCTTCTATCATCAACACAACCAGCCCAATCAACATCAATGTATGCATTCAAATAAAAGCCATTACCTCTTGGATACCATAATCCATAATCTCTAGAGTTCCTTTCAAGTATCTAAATATCCTTTTCACTACCTTCTCATGTGTTTTCTTTGGATTGGATTGATATTTGAGAACCGCACATACTGCATTCATAATATCAAGTCTAGAAGTAGTTAGGTACAACAATCCTCCAATCATAGATCTATAGATAGTCTGATCCACCTCCAAAGACTCATCATCCTTGCTCAAATGACATCCAATGATCATGGGTGTACTCACTGGCTTTGAATCCTCCATACCAAACTTTTTCAACAATTCTTTATCAAACTTAGCTTGTGAAATAAAGATACAACCATCTAGTTGAACAATTTGAAGTCTAAGGAAGAAAGATACCTCACCAATCATAGACATCTCAAACTCTTTTTGCATCTCCTCTACAAACCTATTACACATATCACCATCTCCTCCAAAGATAATGTCATCAACATATACTTCAACTATCAATATGATGTCTCCCTCTTCCTTGATGTAAAGATTGCCATTTGTAGTAAATTTCTTGAAGCCCTGCTAAAGTAAGTACATGTCTAGCCTAGCATACTAGGCTCTAGGTGCTTTCTTGAGGCCATACAAAGCATTCTTGAGTCTAAACACCATGTTCAGATCTTCTGATATCTTGAAACCATCTAGTTGTTCAATGTAAACCTCTTCCTCTAGATCACCATTCAAGAAAGCTAATTTAACATCCATCTAATATAGCTTGAAGTTCGTATGAGTAGCAAGAGCAAGAAACATCCTAATTGGCTCCATTCTGGCTACTAGAGAAAAAGTCTCCTCAAAATCAATGCCTTCAACTTGAGAGTAGCCCTTACATACCAACCTTGCTTTGTTCCTTAAAACTTTACCTTCTTCATTCATCTTGTTCTGGAACACCCACTTAGTTCCTATACTATTCTTATTGGATGGTTTTGGAACTAATTCATGTGTCTAATTTTTCTCAATCTGATCCAATTCTTCTTCCATGGCTTTTATCCATGCATCATCTTTGCTAGCATCAGCAAAGTTTTTGGGTTCTATCTTTGATAACAAACAAAACTTTACTTGCTCATGTGTCTTAGCAAGGCTTCTCCTTGTCTACACAACTTCATCCTTATCTCCAATGATCTAATCTACTGCATGATTCTTCTAAACATACTTTGCTAGAGTCTTAGGCATTTGCTGTAGTTCTCATTCCTTTTCTTCTTTCACTTCTTCTTTATCACCTTCAATGCATGGAAAGATATTGGATTCGGAGTCCTTTGATTCTTGTGAGATCTGATACAGGTCTTCATCTACAATGATATTTGTACTTTAAATCATCTTTCCCAACATCTTGTTGTAGCATCTATAAGCCTTTCTTTTGGTTGAGTAACCAAGAAAGATTCCTTCATGATCACTTCTTGAATCAAACTTTCCTAGGTCTTCATCTCTTCTAATATAGCATTTTTTTCCAAAGATCCTGAAATATCTAACAGTGGGAGGTCTTCCATAACATAGCTGATAAGGGGTCATAATGTTGTTGACCCTTAATTGTACTCTATTAATTAGATAGACAACAGTGTAAATTGCTTCCCTCTAGTACATATCAGGTAGATCACCTCTTTCAACGTTGCCCTAGCCATCTCTTGCATAGTCCTATTCATCCTTTCCACTACCCCATTCTGCTAAGGGGTCCTAGGAGCAGAGAGATGTCTCCTAATACCATGATCTTCACAAAACTTTTTTGAATTCATTTGATGTAAACTCATCTCCTCTATCAGACCTTAAATATTGGATCTTAGCATCAGCTTCATTTTCAACCATGGCATTTAACACCTTAAATTTATCAAGGGCATCTGATTTTTCTCTCAAGAAAGTAACCCAAGTCATTCTGGAATAATGATCAATAAGCAACATAAAATACCTCTCACCTTGTTGACTCTTTACTCGTGTAGGGCCACATAGATCAATGTGAATCAGCTCCAATGGCTTTGAAAAAGAATACTCCTTTCTTTTGAAACTTGTGTTTGTCTACTTTCCCATTTGACATTCCTTGCATACTGTGTGTGCAGGCTTGATTACTGTGGGCATGTCTCTCACTACATGAGTAGAACTAAGCTTTACCATATTATCCAAATTGTTGTGTCCCATCCTTTTGTGCCACAATCAACACTCACTAGATTGAGCCAACAAGCATGTTCTTCCATTTACCTCCTTTAGATGATAGATATCACCATATGTCTTGATACCCTCAGCAACTAGTTTTTTGGACCTTTCCTTCCTGATTTCATAACCCTTGGCATGAAAGGTGAGGTTATACCCTTTGTTGCACATCTGACTAACACTAAAAAGATTGTGCTTTAGCCCTTTGACATAGAGGACATCCTCAATGCTATTCTTCCCATCAATAGTTATAGCACCTTTTCCATAGATTTGTGCTATGTCATCACCACAAAACTTGATAGCACCACCATCCCACTTCTCAAGGCTGATAAACTTCTCCTTGTCACCAGTCATATGATTTGACCAACCACTATCAATTATCCAAGCCTTAGCTTCTTCTCTTTTATGAAAAGTAGTCCATACAACCATTGATCTATCATTGTTTTGATTTGTTTGCAAGGCATCAGTCTTCTCACATTTTCCAAAATTATCCTTTTTGACACCAACACACAAGGCAATGAAAAGTGTTTCATTATTTGAATCATCATGATCCTCATCTTCTGAAGAGTTACTTCTTTCTATGGAATATAGACTTGTTTTGAACTTGTCTCTTCTATTACTACCCCTCAATTCTTTAAAAGGACATTTAGAAGAAAAGTGACCAACCTTTTGATGAAGGGGGTAAATCATAAAACACAAAAGACCAAAAATTGCACACAGAAAATAGAATGATATTTTATTAATATGGGAAAAACATAACATTATAGAAGCTCAAATACAATCAGAGGATGAATCCCCTATAGGTTGCAACACATTACAACTCCCTCTCTCAAGACTCTGGAATCTTCAGGCTTCTATAACCCCAAATCAACTAGGCTTTCTATTTTCCCACCTTTTCTTGACTCTACACCTTCCCCCTTAACTCTACTACCCCAAGGGTTCCAAAAAATGGTCATATATAGCCCTTTCTGGTGGCCACCAGCTTAATTTTGAAATTTGCATCTCCCCCCAAAAATAGGTCAACTTTGCGGGGCCATAACTTTCGATCCGACCATTGGATTTTCAATTATACTACCTTTTTAGAAATCTCTTGAAAAGACGGTTGTTCATAAGCAGTACCTAAAGGTAGATTGTTTGGGTTTCCCACCAAATTTTGGGCCCATCCAAAGCCTCTAAGTGCCTCAAATTTGACTTTGAATATTTCAATAAGATTTTTGGAATTTAAAATTTTAATATCTCACAAATGACAAATGATATTGAGGTGATTTCTTAACCATTAGCTTCAATTCACCATTCTGGAGGTTAATGTAAGATTTTGTATCCAACCGTGCACAAATGCAAACTTACGAAAAATAGTAACCCTACCAAATTTAGCCCTTAATAAAAAGAAACAACATTTTTTTTTGGTTGATGCAAGATTGCTCTTACACCCTAGATGCTCCTGCATCACCTTTCCATAATTAAAACATTTGAAGGGTAAATTACCTTTGTATTTTCCAGTGCCTTTCTTCATTCTTCTAACAAAATTTGCTTCAACATGATTAGAGCTCTCATCTTCATCATCAACTTCTTCCTTTGTCTTCATACTGACTTTGAAAGTAGCTTCTTTCTTTGGAGCATCACTGCCAAACTCTCTCATTTCAAAGGTAGTAAGGGAACCAAACAATTTCTCTATAATGTATTTATCCAAGTCTGCATTCTCGTCAATAGAAGATACCTTATGACTGCAAGATTTGGGAGGAGATCTCAGAACATTCTTCACAATGTTATCTTCTTTTACTTCTCCACCAAGACTTGTGATGCCATTGACCACTTCATTCACCCGAAGCATATACCCAACAATGTATTCATCCTTTGACATTTTTAGGGTCTCAAATTTACTCTTGAAGATTTGCATCTTTGCTTGCTTTACTTTCTTATCTCCTTCATAAATGGTTTCAATTTTAACCCAAAAATCTTGGTAGAACTGCAACTCATTACCTTTGAAATTTTTGAATCAGCTAACCCACTCATGATAGCAAACTTTTCCTTGGCATTGTTATCATATTCCTTAACTTCATCTAGATCTATAATAATAGTGGTAGGAATTATGTAACTAGTCTTGACACATTGCCAAACACCACACCCTAGATAACTGATCCAACCTTCCATCCATAGCTTCCAAAAAGCATAATTTGTTCCATCAAACCTAGGTATCTTTCTAAATCCATCATGTGCCATCCTGGACCTTCCTCAAGCCATTAAGATTCCTTTAGATGAACTTAGCTCTGATACTAATTGTTGAATACACTAGGATACTGATGGGGGGTGAATCAGTACCTAGTCAATCTTGACTTCTCCAGAGCAAATTAAAACTTAACCATTAAAGTATCAACATAAACATGAAAGATTAACACAATGCACATCAACACATAACAACAAATATATGTGGAAAACTCAAGAAGGGAAATACCACAGTGAGGATTAACTCACAATATATGAAGCTCAAGTAACAACTTTGTTTTAGGGCTATAACCCTAGGAAGCTACTACTCTCTGAATACTTTGTTTTAGGGCTACAACCCAAGGAAGCAACTACTCCTTGGAAAATTTGCTTTAGGGTCACTCCCAGGGAAGCTACAAATCCATGAATACTTTGTTTTAGGGTCACTGCCAAGGAAGCTACTACTCTCTGAATTGAGAACACACTTTAGAACAGACTATAGTATGACAATCCTTCTACTATTTGAAAACTGACATTGAAATCCACACCTTTGATGATTGCAATACTATCTCTTCACACTTCCTTCTAATGATTAGATCAAATAGGTACACTATACACTAGATCAATGTCACATGTAAGTCTTTCTCTTTCTCCTTCAATCGCACATCATAATGCATTCATTAGATGCTTTTTTTCTTTCTTGCAAACCTTATCAATCACTTTGCAATCACACTTTCCTGACTCAACTTGATTTATAATTTATACATGATATTACATTGATTACATTACTTGTCAGCCAGAGACAACATGAAAAATACAATTACAAGTTGTCTAGACAACACACAACATGAAACATATAGAGGACAAGTTCTAAACAAGAATACACACTACACCAATAGAAGACACATGCCTTGCATACATCAATACATTCTTAGTTAGGTCCAAAACATCCTTCACAACATCAAGCACCAAGGAATTACATCTGCATAGTCTACTCATTTGAAAATAGGACAACTTTAAGCAAAGACATATGAAACTTGAAGCATAATGGCCACAACAACTTGAAAACCTTATGCGGTACTGGAAACAAGAAGGATCTTCATGAAACTCTTCTAGGTAAGTCTATGCGACTCATACAACATCTCCAAACATCCTTTACCTCTGCACATCAAAAATTTTGTGCCACACATCTTCAATCATGAACTCTGAGAACAACCTGGCATCCAGAACACACTGTAACATATTGTCATTAAGAAACAGAGCTTACAAACCACCAAGAACCTTGAAAATTCAAGAGATCATGTAATACACATTTATAAATATGTCCACAAAACTACAAAGGCAAACGTTCACATCTAGAGGAATGTGGAGCATTCCAATAGGCCTTCAACACCAGCTCACTCTGTCAGAGCACATGTTGGTACTCTATCATGCATAACTTTCATAGCGGAATGACAAATGATCTGAAGCTTTGGTATTATGGCTTTCACTATACCCTGGACATAGTTCTAGAACCACATAGCCATATTTGTAAATGCAGAGGAATGCAGAGCATTTTATTGCCTTATAGTAGTTGTCTTCAACACTGTCTTCAAAATACAAAATACTCTTCTGGTAATCCGATCATCATGGAACTTGGATTAGGCCATCAAATCATCTTAGTGCTTCTAACTCCCATATTAATATAACTTTATATTGAATTCTGCATTGATCAAGGCATGACATCAAACCATGAACTTCAGTAGTATCATTATATTCAACATGACATCCAACCATGAACACCATCACACCTCCATGATAGTGTTGACATCAATGATAACCCTAGGAACCATATGTGTAACATAATAGTGATAGGCATTTGTACTTGTTGTAGGAAAGAAGATGGCAGTTGTAGTGAAGCAGGAAGAGATGAGATGGAGGAAATAGAAATGGATTGGGGCATGGGTGAGGATGACACATGAGTGGTATAAATAGGGATAGCCATGGGAATGGTAGAAAATATGGGTATGGAAGGTGTAGGAGTTGGGATGGTGATGGTGGCAAGGGGAACGGAAGATGTGGGAGCAACACTGGTGATAGAGAAACTAAGTGAAGGAGTGGAAACTTGGAGAGAAGAAGAGAAAGAGATGGTAGATGCAATAGTAGAGGATGTAGTGGAAATTGTAGACACCTAAAATTGACTCCACATTCATCATCACTTTTGACATCATCTTAAGACTATCGTAACATCACCTTCATCCTAAAATGTCCCCTTTACCATGTCCCCTTCTCAATTAATTAAATAAATTATATTTATTAAATAGTTAATTATCTCTCTCTCTCCATCACCTAGATTAATTAAATCCTTATATCCTAATTCCCAAATTTATTAAATAAATTATATTTAGTTAAATTCATTATTCCCTATAGCCATGATTAATTAAATAATTCTATTTAATTAATTATTTCTACATTTCTCATCCTCATCCATTTACCATAAATAAATAAATTTAAAAACAAATCCAACTCATCACATGACTAACTAGAAACTTACATCTTTATTCCATCTTTATCTCATAAAAATCCATTTATCTTTTATTTTATCCTTTTTCCTTTTTAGAAATCCCTAGAAGCTTCCATCTATATCATTATCCCTCTCATGAGTCTTCCATCCTTATCCTTATCCTTATCCTTATCAAGAATTTATAAATCTAGCCTCAACCAAGCCATTATCATCACACAAGAAAGTAATATTATGTTGTAGGTTTCTAGAACAATCAACATATCTCTACCGATCAACATCATTGAGCATAGCCATTGAGGTAGTGGGTGCAAATTCAATCCGCTCTATCAAAGGAGAAAGGAAAGTCTAAGGTGAAGGTATTGCATGTTTATTTTTTTATCTTCTTGTTATTTACCTTTTATTTTTCTTGTCTTCATTTTGGCACACCCAGTGGGACCCCTGTCTCTTGATCTATCTTATTTTTTGCAGGATTTGTTAGTTTTTTGTTGTAGGTTTATGCTCTTGTTAGGGAAAACTTGAGGGTACACTTTTATAGAGAGCCTTGGCTACACAAAATGAACCTCATAGTTACATCTAGAAGGCCCAAGAGTTTTTATAGGCATTGGAAATCTAATTCACCCAACTTCATAGTGGTATAGGCCTCATTAGAAGAGTCGGCCTAGAATATCAAGTATAATCAGTCAAAAACAACCTTTCTTTTCAAACTTCATTTGCTCATAACTTTTGCAAAATTTAATGAAATTTCATGAAACATTTTTTGAAAGTGCTTAGAATTTCATGTAGAATTTTCTCATCTAATCCATTTTGCTATATTAGTCCACTATTTTCTAATTTTTTAGAATTCCATTGTTTTGGTCTAACCCTTGTTTTGTATCTTTTTTGCTTGTCTAAGATCAAATCATTGAAACTACTAACAAGTTGTTACAGATTCACATGTCCAAGACATATTTTTATCACTAATCTAGGCACTTCATCTAATCTAGGGGGATAGAAATCAAACATTGTGTCCTTGGTCTTTAGATTTTGAAAAGGGTGTATGCTCTCTCCTCACACCTTTTGGTGATCTTAGAGATCAAAAACCCCTTCACTAACCTTGTGTTTATTTGTTCAATCTTAAGAACATTATCTCATGTATGCTCTCCCCTTGTGCTTCATGTGATCTTGGGGATCAAAACTCAATAGTGTTCCTTCCCTTTAGGAGGCCTGCTAGGGGATTTCATCACCCCTATGAATGACCTCAACCACACATTCCTATGGGGTATATCAAAAGGGGGAGAGTGAAAGCTATAACTAAATCTAGTCATGTAGTTATTGACACAACCTTGGTGCCTTGAGTGATTCCAGACATAAGATGAAGTGATGATTACTTAATCAATTATGTCACGTGCCTTCAATGGACTAGTGTTCACAGACATGTGCCTCACAGTACCTTGCGTATATTGAGGACTCCCATAAAAATCTTGTAATAACTAAGATAAGACCTTTCAACCACCTTCTAGTGTGGTGCAAGGTTCAAATGATCAAGCCCAAAGTTACTCACCATGTTCCTCATAGAGGGGATGTAGAATTCTTCCTTGGATAAGGTGTCAAAACCTCCAAGGGAAAGGGATACTTGGTGCAATGCCTTTACCTGTAGCTACTCCTAGTTAGGTAGTGTTGGTGGGTGTTTTTGTACACAACTTAGATGAAATACTAAGTATCCCACCTCTCTCGAGAGGAATCTAGTCCCAGAAAATCCAAAAAAAGACTATCCCAAGATTTATACTATTAGGTCTTGACTTACAGGGTAACTTAGTTGGATATATTTTTCTATTCCAATTCATGGGCCTTACATATGGGGAGAACTTACTTAGGGTTTTATAAATGATGACAATTTTTGGTATGTAGAAATCCTAGGTAGCTAAGGCCCCAAAGTCTGAAAACATCACCAATTAATATGAATGGCATGGTGCTTTAACTCAATCTACCAATTGATTTAAATAAATTTGAAAATAAAGATGGATAGGGAAAGAAATAAAAATCCTAAGAACAAATCATAGTGGATAAGACTACTTTGGATAGACAAATACCCTAAAGCTAATTTCCACTTGACCAGGTTTCCCACAATGCTATAGAAATAGTGCAATCTCCAAAGGCAACAAAGATTTTCAAATCACACACATCGATTAAACACCTAGAAAATGGTACAACTTAATTAATGTTGTGCAACTGAACTTGAGTCATTAAAATAGGTTTAGACTAACCATGCATAGTAACTCACAATCAACAAGATACAAATGGTATGAACTAGAGCATTCATCAGATATCTAAAGCATACATCCAAACTGTAACTAAACTTTATCTAAATTTAGGTAGAAAATGAACCATGAATTCAAAGTTCATTAACATAATAACACAAGATGCAATAGCACCTGTAGATATATTTGTATCAATTCAAAATTTTGGAAGAGTCTCAACAATCCATTGTTCCAACCTTATATAATAGAGAGAATGACTACCTTTATATAGGGAGGCAGGCATACTGGGTTTTACAATTGATGGTGAGGATTAATCCAACACCAAAGGTCTAGATTAATCAACATTAAATATTAGCTACAACTTAGGCAATTACAATCTTGAAATTACTTTTGTCCTTAAGGAAAAAGACAAAAATACAACTTTTTGACACAAGGGAATAGGACAAAAGAGTAATTTTTTGATATGTCTAATAAGACAAATCACTTTTACAACTAGTTGACAAGTGAAGATGAGTATATGACATGTTTTTTGATAGAGGATGCCAGATAGATTTGGCATTTGATTACTACACTATTGATTGTACTGTTGACATTGCACAATGTTGTTCTTTAGGTTACAGGAACATCTTCATATACAATTACCGTATTCTTTTCATCCTCTTTCCTTCAATATGCCATTAAGGCATCGAGTGTAGGATTAATCTCCTCCAAAAAGGGATCTTTTATAAAATTAGCCCAAAATTTGAGGGTGTTCGCTAACTTAGACAGATTGTGATAAATCACAAATTTCTTCCTTGCACTCCACTTGAATTCCTTGATCTATACTTTCAAATTTCTAGTCTTGTTCATATCTACTATGCTGAAGGGGAAAGAATCATCGGTGGGATTACCCTATAGTGATAGGATTAGCTACTTTTTGCATTCTTGTACATCTATGGCTATTGTATAATCTAAGTATAACCCTGTTATAGAATGGAGAAGATCATTGAAGCCGTATATATAGCTTTCAAAATTTAGGCCTTTACAGATGTACTGTCAGCCTTTGCCTTGTAAAAAATTCCCTCCTCAGCTTTATCATCTCCAGCTAGTGAAGGGGATATTTACTTTATCTTTTATCAAAATGTTTTCCTAAATGAGGACATCTAGAGATAATTTATACATTTCCTATACCTTGGGATGTATGTGTGAATAGTAATCATTGTACCCTTCACTATCTTCAACTAACTCACCCCATTCTTCTACATACCAAAACATCCATGGTTCAAATTTTGAGGTAGTGGCCAATCCCATGATTCTACTCAGAAGGGTCACCATATCCCCTACTTCTAGTTTGAAGTCACTCCTATAAAGCACCTAGGGCACTTTGGACATAGAAGTCCTTTTGACCTTCATCGAAGTGTCATTAATCATTTTCTTGCACCTCTCAAGATCTTGGTCATACAACCATTGGTTCATGTCCTTAGTGATCATGGTCATAATGGGGAAGATTGGGATTTCAAAGGCTTATGTTATGGCCTCTATGGTAAGATTGGAAATTATCATGTCACCCTGACTTACTACTGACCTAGTTTTGGATGGTACCTCTCTACATAGGCCATGATCAGTTCTGATAGGAAACCCTGTTGCTTCAGCTATACCATTATCTCTTATTCTGTGAGCCTAGTTGGTATGATTGTCACCAAACACCCTTAGCTTGAAGTCGTCTAGGACCACATGATCAATGTTAGTATCCACTATGTTGTTCCAGTTAGAAGTAATCTTGGACACAGGGGAACTCCTTTGAATTCATACTTCATGGTGTTAGCTTGAGAAGACATTTATCTTGCATACATTACTTCAATAAATACCTTCTCTAACAACTTTCAACATGTTTAACCTACCCATTTAGTTAGAAATTTATTGAAATCATTCTAACAAGGTATTTTCATGTATTCCTAGCATGTAGCTTCCATCTAGATAACAAATTTGATCAATTCCAATAGAAAGAAAGTATTTTCATCCCTACAAGATATAAGTATGATATACTATTGAATTGAAGCTTTACATTAATCACAAAGGATGAGATCTTTGAATCAACAAGATTATGCAAAGTAAATGACTTGGAGCGAGCAAACTGACTAATACAGGAAAAATGGACCATTTGTGGTTAGAAGTAGGTCTAGAGGTTTGGATCAAATACGTGGGTTATTCATACTTCACTAGATAAGTGGGGATTTTAGGCCCAACAGGATATGTGGGGGTTTTGAGTTCAACAAGATATATCCTATGTTAGGTGATATTACCGTAGTGAGGTCTTTTATTCGAGGCAGATGAAAGATAGGTTACTGAAAGGCAAGTCCATGTCCCCTCACTAGATAAACAGGGAAAACCTATCCAATAGAATAATATCTACCACTTCATGAAACTCCCACAAAACTTGCCAATCGAATAGTAAAGTAGACTTAAATGACTTCACCAGATAAATGGGAAAAGTGATCCTGAGTGGATAATGTCCACTATCTAGTAAAACACCTGCTCAAAACAAAAGCTATGGGTCTAACAATCTTAGTGGGCTTATGAGGATGTATAGGATAAGCAGGCCTTTGGGCCCTTAGTGGATAATATCTATTAAGGCCCAAAAGTGATGTAAACATGGATTTCCCACACGTGGGTGACCTCGCCATGAAAATTATTCAAAGTTTTAACTAGGAGGGGGATTTTGACCCTAAGGGATATTATCCTTTCTATCACAAATTTTTTGCAAAACAAAATTTCATGCAACTACTTTTCACATCATCTTGACCCTAACATAAAATGAATTCTAGGAGATAAAACCCTAAACCCTAATCATTAAACAAACAACACCTAAGGGAAGTATCCCCAAATCCAAAATATAAGATCATACACATTTCAAATGATAAACAAATTAGGGCTCATGAACATACTATCCATCTCTATAGATTCTATCCATTTATCCAATTTCTCACCCATTTCATGCAAAACACACAATATAAACAATGAGCTCAAATGCAAACAAAGATGAGGGAGATTATAGACAACTTGGTTTTTTATTCAAAAATGTGAACCAAACCTTGAGACCTAATGTAAAAAATAGTTGAGCAATGCTGCTGTGGAAATCTCATGGATGAAGGGAATTTGTCTTAAGTTTGATAAAATTTCCAAGAGCTCTAGAATATCAGGAAATATAAATGCAAATGGTGGCAATGAATCAAATTCTAGCTTTTATACTTCACATTCAATAGCCATAAATGTCTTGTACTTTTGACAGAGTGTCCAGCAATCACTACACTCCAAGCGAGTATTTTGGGATGGACTGGAAATGTAGGCAAAAAGTGCCCTTGAAGTGGATAATGTCCACTTCCTAACAATAACTCTATAACGTCTAGTACCAACTGAAAACCCTACTTCTCCTCCCAAAGGTAATAGTTAGCTCCATGTGGGACTTTGGAGGTGTACCAGATATATCCTATGACACAATGTTTTAGCACAATATCTAGATGCAGACAAATCCCTCTCTTTTGAGAAATACTTTACCATTTTCATTTTTTGTAGAATGCAAGGAAAAGGATAGTAACTGGATATTATCTACTTGATAAGGAATTTGGTGCAATATCTAGTTGAAGCACAAATTAGTGTAAAGGGGTTAAAACATAGGTTTTCTCTAACATACTTGTACAAGGAGGACCCAAGACATTACAAAATCAAGCATGAAGATAAAGCTAAAACCCAAGAAGATGAAATCCTAAAAAATAACATCATTTGAAGCAAACTCCCATCTAAGACATGCTTTTTCCCATTCTCACTAAAGCATGAGGAGGTAGAGCCAAGACTCAAGCCAAAAGGAAAAGGAAAAGAGGGGGTATCCATTTTGATGAAAATGGGGTGTGTGTGTAGGGCACAATAGGTAGGAATATTGAAAGGAATTGAGCATGGGTCTACACTATGAAGACAATTCCACTTGAATAGTCTAGGGTGTTGTGTATTGTGCATGTGTGATCATTTGCATAAGTCCAATAACAAATTCATATCTTTTACAAACCTATATATATGTGTGTGGACCTTATTGTTTTCCAATTTGCCTAAGTCAATCTTTAAACTATTCCCAGGGTGAGTGCGAGATCATAATGTGCCAAACAGTGGCAATGGAGAAAAAACTTGTTGAATGAAAAAGTGCTAACATTTAGACTAATATTTATATTTGGATGGAAAAGATGTTATTATTTCTAGCTCAAATATGGAATACCTCCAATAATACCTTAGTATTACCTCATATTTAGGCATGTGGGAGTCTCAAAACATCCCAAAGAAACTTGTAAAACCACCCATTTAGTGTTATCCTGAAATTTTCCATAATTTCATCATTGAAGCTGATAGACTTTTTTGTAACTAAATTTAATCAAATGAAAAGTGTTTATAGAGGAAGCTATTAAGATTCTAAAAATATAATATATGCCTCATAATAATTTTAATAGGTAATTATTATTAATTTTCTAAATACGCTATGTCTGATTTTCTGATAGATATACATATTGAAAAACATCCATAACTTTCAACATATTAATCCTTTTCTAATTCCAAAAGATGCATCACATTCTAGGATTTATTGGGTATACATTAAAATTTAAAATTTTTGAGTTTCAAAGATTTTTGACCAAGTTAGGTTGGCCAGAAAATTAAGTTTTAATATTTTAAAAAATTCACAATAAAAAATTCATAAATAATTATTTATTACTTACAAAATTCAAACAAATATGTGTCACATCCACTCATGTATCATTTATTTAAATCCAAATCACGGAAGAAAAATATTATCTTTTTCTCATACTTAGGTTGGCTGAAATGACACCTACTTTTTATGGTTTTCTGAAAATGTTAGTAGTGCTTCATTGAAATATCCAATTTTCACCAAACTATTTTTAAATTTTTTTTTTTTAAAAAGTAGTATCCCACAAACTAAATTCAATTTATTACAACTTTTATTACTACCTTTTCTCTATATTGTGTAGATAACTCATTGAATTTTTGACATGAAGTTACTTAAGCCTATTTTTCACATTTACATTGCCACTTAGGGGTAGTGTTTGGCCCATCATGATCCTATACTCACCCCCCAATGACCTTATTTTTCATCCTTCTAATCTAATCCACTTCATCCCTATCATCCTAATCATCCTAATCAACACCTAATCCCATCCCATCCTAATTCTATCCTAATCACTCCTAACCATCCTAATCATAATCCACAACCTTCTTAGCCATCCAATCCAAGCCATCATTTAGGACCCTTAAGCTTAATCAAGTTATCCCACTCTAATAAATGACCTAACCCTAATCCATTCTATCCACTTAAGCCACTTCTTAATCACAATCATCATCCTAATCATCATCCCATAATTAAGTCTAATCTAATCCTTAGTCCCGAATCCTTCATCTGTTATCACCTATAATCGATATCATAATCCACTCCCCTAATCCACTAGTCTAATCCATTTATCCCAATTCCAAAAATCAATCATCCATTATCTATCTATCCATTTCCATCAAACATCCAATCCCCATCCTTAATCAAACATCATCCTTTAAACATCAAAAGTTGGTTAAGGACAAGTAGTTTCCTTCATACCCCATCCATTTTTCATCCAAATCCTTAATCACAATCTATCCAAATCAATCATCAAAATCCTTCATCTAAAGGATCTAGCCCTAATCCATAATCATCCATTTCAAAAATCCACATCCAATCCAAGACATCACCTAGTCCTAATCTAACATCTACAAACATCAAGAGATGGTTTGACAAAATGGTAATGGAAGTTAAAACATCTATGTCAAGTCACACTCCTCAAACACATGATATCACCCATCTTGATGCAAAAATACAAGAACTTAAACGTAAGTATGGATATCAAACCATATCTCCAATCCAACCAACATCACTATCATATCAACCTTCATCCTCCCATTTGACCATGCCATCATACCAATCTATTTTATCCACACCTTAACCTATCCATATATCTGACCCCAAGCCACTTACCACATCAATCTCATAACCTCATACCCATCTACCATACCTTTACCCATGTCACCTCAACAAACTATATCCAATCCCAACCCATCAATCTCTTAAATCCTTCCATCACAATCTCCCTCCAATCTTCCTAATCCTAATCCATTATCCCACATACAGCCTAACTCATCAACCCCTTCAACCCATTCGTCACCACATTCCTTGGTCCAAGCAAACTTCATTGAGCTACCAATGATGTCATATGAAAAAAAAACCAAGTCAAGTCCTTCTGGTTTAAGGATCATGAATATTGTCAATACCATAGATAAAAAGCCCATAAAACATCCAAATGTATGAGACTTAAGAATTTGATCCAAGAGCTCATCAATTGTGGTAAGATTGTGATTGATAATCCAGCACCAACTTCTCCTTTTTGGATGTTATCCAAGGACTATTAGTATGGAATCTAGAATCATATTACAATCCAACACCTATCCTTGAGCCTATCAGAGAGCCTCCTAATACTATTCAACCTTCATCCACTCCTATGTCTATTCATCATATTGAAGTGTCCCTTACCATAATCTCAAATCAAACTCCATCATGCTCTCATGTCATTGACCATCCATAGCTTATCAAGCCCATAGAAGAAACCCCCCATCTCATCTAAACCCAAGATCTATGCCAAGAGTCAAATCCAAATCATGATCAGCCTTGGTCCTCACAAAGTCAAAATCAACTTATCCTATCTCCTCAAGATCACGTTACCTAAGCTACCCAAGCTCCCACTACTCAAGCCACCACCATCCATGATCAAGAGATCAAAACCTCTCCCATCCATGATCCAAAAATCACTCATGATTAAGAAACCCACACTACTCCTAGTTATAGTCATCCTCCAACTAGTCTTATCTATAATCCAACAATATCCACTTCCCATGATGAGATACTTGGTCCCCAAGAAAACATAGCTAATCCAACAAATAACTTGGATCTTATTACACTACATATTAATGAGCACAATGTTGAGAAAGATCCAAGCATTCCAACTCATCCATTTTCTGATCTCATGCCATCTCCTATTGATCCCATTCCAAATCCATCTCCCATTGATCTTCCATCATCCATTATGAACCCCATCCCAAATCCATCATCCTATCCCCTTAGTCCTACTACTTTCATCTGTGGTGGTTCTCTTGTAGGAGAGGAACAAACTCTATCCACCACCCAACCTCCCCCATCCAGTAATGGGCTCATGTCTTGTTTTGAAAGAAACAAGCATCCCATTGCACATCACATGCTCAAAAACATGAACTATCATGATAAAAGTTTAGGCCTTCTTGAACAAGGTATCTTGGAGCCCATCCATGTCCAAATTCATCCACGATTGCATGGCCTTGTCTATATATCACAAGGACAACAATCCAAAAATGTTGGTACCACCCACACACCTCACATGGCATCTTCCAATCCAAAACCTGGTGCACCTCATCGCACTTCAAATCATATGTCACTATCTATCCTTCGTCATCATACCATTCTCAAAAGCATGTGACCATACATCTCCCTCTATCCACTCTACCTCCCCTCCTCCCAAATCCTAATATCCCCATCCTTAAATCCCCTAATCCATCCATCCACACGTTTCACTCCCCTAAATCCCCTAAAATTCCTAGTCAAGATCAATGAATGAACATATTGCCCAAACATGAAGCTACTACCAAACTAAAGGGATTCAAAAATACAAATTTCAATGCCTCCTTACATAAAGAAAAGAATCCACAAAAGACTTGAGATTATCATGTCAAAGGGCGTCAATAAACAAAATATAAGCACAATCAAGAATCCAAAAGGCTACAAATTCCCACAGCCCCAAAAGAAAAAAAAATGGTGTGGGTCCTCAAGAGAAAAGAAATCAATCCAAATGAAGCATCCAAATTCTAATGTATGAAAAATCCTAAATCCCCAAAATCCCACAAATCTCTCTCCCCATCTAAAAATTATACAAATCCTAAATTCATTTGGGTCCCTAAGTCCCCAAATCAGAAAAACAAAAAAAACCCATCACTCCCCACACCCCCTCCACATCAAAAGCTTCAAAATCCATTATGGTATGTGCAACCATTGGTCTTGGTTCCCCTCCACCCCATGAAATTTCCACATAACTCTATCCAACCATCTTACCACCCCCATCACATCCCTATGGTCCATGCTTTCGCATAATCCTTTCATCCATCACCCATTTATCCATCCATCTCCATCCATAATCCACATCATAATCCAATATCCCCCATCCATCCATAATCCACATCATAATCCACTCCATGCACATAATGACACTCAACATGTTCCATGTGAGACATACATCCAAATTGGGACATTATCATGTCATCTTGGAAATAGATGCTTGAGTCCCCAACCTCCTAAATCTCTCTTTCTGGAAATCCACCCATCCCATCCAAATAAAATTAAAAATTAAAAATAAATAAATAAAGGAAAAAAACATCAAAATAGTAAAGAGAAATCATTCGTCCAATGGTTAAAACCACTCCTTGTGGTGCAATGGATAAGTACCATGATGAAAACCTGGCAAATAGGCATCATGTGTAGATTGGTTATCTATGTACCTTACACTTGGGGGCAAGTTGTCTCATCTAACCTATCCTATCATTTCTATCCTATCCTATCCATCCTTATCTATTATATCCATATTCGTATCCTATTGCACTAACTTATCCTCTCCTCCTACCTTTGATCTTGATAAGGATAGGGGCAAAATGTTAAAAAATGCTTTGGACGTCTCTCGATGTACTTAATATTTTCCAACCAATCTGTATCATGCATCCTAATAAGCATCACCTCGCCTTCTCCTAAGCATCATATCTAGAGTGGGGCATGTAATTCCTATGTGACATAGTCTTTGGAGATCATATCCTAAATTCCTCCATCCATCCATCATAAACCTCTCATCCATTCAATCCATTATCGCCCATCCTTTTATCCATCAATCTATGATGTATCCTCCATCCATCCCATCCATTATCACCCATCCTTTTATCCATCCATCATTTATCCCCCATCTATCCCATTCACTATCACCAATCATTTTATCCATCCATCCAATTTTCCTCCATTCTTTCCTCTAGACCTGGTTTTCCCTTGTAATTGGTCTCTAGCACATAGGCTATTCTAATGCCATTCGATGCCACCATCCTATAAATCCAAAAATCCTAAAAAATCCTAAAATGAAAAAAGCCAAGCAATAAATCCAAGTGCAATCAATCCTTAATCCATGCCAATCTAGCTAAGAAATCTCACAAATAATCCAAAAGTATCCAAAGGTATTGTTCCCAACCTTACTGGAAACCTGATCATCATCATTATTATCAATCCAATCCAATCAACTCTTTCTTAAGGACTATCTAGCTTAAGTATATAGATTGATTCGCATGGCCATCAATAGTAGTCAATCTAATCAATCCAACAATCATCAGTTTTTAGCTTGATAGGGGCAACAACCTTGTTTATCTTTTTGTATCTTTTGTGCATGCTTTATTTCTTTCTTGTGTGTGTCATCATTTTTATCTTGCATTTGTATTAGTCCTAGAAGAATATTATCACCACGACATCATGGTATTTCATATCATGGTGCCCAATGGTATATGTTTGCTTGTGACCTTTTATCTTTTATGCACAGGACACATTGACACTGTGGTCTTTATACCTTGGTGCATAATGTCTAGTGCTATATCAAACTATATGATTGCTCACTTGATGCAGCATAACATATCATTCATCCATCCATTATCTTTCCTCCATCTCCTTAACCAATTTGTTTCATCCATTTCGAGACCATACCAATCTTCTTCTAACCCGCATATCCTTTCGAAGGGGCATACCATCCCTACATCATCCTTCCTTGTCACTATAGCTTCAAGTGGTTGGAACATCATCATCCCTAATCCCATCATCTTCTTGTATCCAACCAAGCACTATATTTTATCTTTCTTTGAAATGATGCCACTTCATAACACCATCTCAAAGAGGGGAAAAATGTAGACACCTAAAATTGATTCCACCTTCACCATCACTTTCAACATCATCCTAACACTATCCTAACATCACCTTCATCTGAAAATGTCCCCTTTACCATGTCCCCTTCTCAATTAATTAAATAAATTATATTTATTTAGTTAATTATCTCTTTTTCTCCATAACCTAGATTAATTAAATAAATTATATCTATTTAAATTCATTATTCCCCATAGCCATGATTAATTAAATAATTTACTTAATTAATTAATTTTATCCTTACATATCTTCCTCTCAAAAAATTAATTACATAATTATGTTTAATTAATTATTTCTACATTTCCCATCCTCATCCATTTACCATTAATAAATAAATTTAAATATAAATCCAACTCATCACATGACTAACTAGAAACTTCCATCTTTATTCAATCTTTATCTCATAAAAATCCATTTAACTTTTATCTTATCCTTTTTGGCTTTTTAGAATGCCCTAGAAGCTTCCATCCTTATCCTTATCATGAGTCTTGGATTCGTATCCTTATCTTTATAAATAATCTATAAATTGAGCCTCAACCAAGCCATTATCATCACACAAGAAAGTCATGTTATGCTGCAGGTTTCTAGAGCAATCAAAATATCTCTATCTATCAACATCATTAAGCATAGCCATTGAGGTAGTGGTCTAAGGTATAGGTACTGCATGTTTATTGTTTATCTTCTTGTTATTTACCTTTTATTTTTCTTGTCTTCAAAATTAGTAGAGGCAGGTGGTGGAAGGGAACTGCTAGAAGGGGTAGGGATAGTTGAAGTAGGAACAATGGAAGTGGTGATAGTGGAAGTGGGAGGTGGCATGGTTAGAGGAACTGTTGAAGGGCCCAAACTTTTCTTTCCTTTCTTTGTATTCCTCTTCAATTGGATTTCTTCTTCCTTGCCTTCTTCTTCTAGATCATTCTTCCTTTTATAAACCCTTGTTTATTCTTGAGGAGCTTTCAAGCTTCCCCTCATTTTAGTTCAAGTAGCACGGGGTATTTTGGTTACCTTTACTTTCTCTTTCCCTTTATGTTTAGGCAGAGGTGTCAATTTTTCCTCTTCAGTTTCTTCATGGGGTGAGTGTAGGATCATAAGGGGCCAAACAATACCTCTAAGTAGCAACGAAAATGCTAAAAAATAGACATAAGCAACTTCACATGAAAATTTGAATGGGTTATCTACATAATTTAAAAACTATGTAGAAATAAAATTTATAGGAAATCGAGTGTAGTTTATGGGCTACTATTTTTGGTGAAAATTGGATATTTCAATGAGGCACTACTAATATTTTTGAAAAAAAGAAAAAGTAGGTGTCATTCTGGCCAACCTAAGTATGAGAAATTTTTTTTTTTTTTTTGAATCTTTAGATACAAGTAGATGACACATGCCCGGATGTGACACATATTTTTATTAATTTGTTTTGTAAGGAAATAATTAGTTATAATTTTTTTACTACAACTTTTTCAAAATATTAAAAAGTAATTTTCCAGCCAACCTAACTTGATCAAAAAAGTATGAAATTCAAAAAAAAAATTAGACATGTAGCTAGGAAAGTGTAGAGTGTGACTCAACTTTTGGATTTGGAAAAGGTCAAATGGTTTGAAAGTTATGGATGTTTTTTAATCAGTGTGTCTCTCAGGAATTTAAATATACTATAGGTAGAAAGTTATTAATAATTATCTATTAAAATTATAATCAAACATATATTATACATTTTTAGAATCTTGGCAATGTCTCGAATATACCCTTTTGATTTTATCAAATTTGGATAAAAAAAGTCCATCAGCATCAAGGGTGAAGTCAAGGAAAATTTGTAAAAACATCTCAATTCTTCTTTCACATGGAAAAGGTAGGTTTCGATTCCCAAGCCTAATTTTTGGGGGAAAAAATTTTTAAACCAAAAAGGAAGAAATGAATATCCGTTATATCCATTTTGAAAAAACTTACCAAGCCAAAATTCAAGCCTAAAAAAGTATTTCATGATTTTGGCTAACACTTTCACTCAATTTTTTCCTCCATTGCCATTGTTTGGCCCATCATGATCTCACACTCACCTCACTGTTAATATCTATTTCCTTCCCTTTTGGATGAGAGGGTTCTTCTAGATCAATAGAAGGTCCTTCCTCATCATGAGTTTTTGGTTCCCTTATCTTCCTGAGAAAAATTGTGTTGTATGTCAGTAGAATGCCTTGATTCACCAATTGAACTACTTGAGCATCCACCCATTTCCTGTTGTATCTAATATTGTATTTCATTACTTCTAGTGAACTCACTTCTTCTTCATCCCAATTGGGGAGAGGGATGGGTTGGTCAAAAACTCTTGCATGTTTAGCTTCTTGAACCAACTTGCCATCATCTACAACTTGATCTAGTATTGGAGTTATACTAAGCCTTTTGATAGTATCAAGTGGAAGACAAGAGTATTTTCTCTTCCTTACTTCAAACTCATGATGACAATTTAGCTAGAAATCTTCTAAATGCTCCTCATGACAATATTGTTTCCCTATATTGTTCTCTAATTTATGATAAGGGTCAAAATGCTTTCTTTCTCTATAAAATAAGAGATGATACATCTACATCTCAACATCAGATACCTTAGCTACATATGATTTTGAGAATGAGAACAACCTTTTTCCTACAATACGGAGAAATGGAACTGCAACCCTATGTAGCTCCTTCAGTAGCTGTTGTGATTTGTAAACTTTCCTTTTTAATTCCAACAACACCATTTTGTCTTTGGGGTATTTTTGAAGTCTATAGGGTTCCCCAGATAATACTTCTATCCTTATAAAGTGAACTTAGGAAACTGGATGAACCAGTATAAAAATTGATGGACCAATTTCATTGTGAAGAGTGACAATCTCATGCTCAGATCCCCTTGTACAATTCTAGTGATGTACATTGTGAATGCACCATTAACCCTCTTATAATGTGACAAAGAGCTCTCCAATTGCAACTGATGGAAAAAATCACATGCTTTCATTTCTCTAGGTAAATTACCAACATTTCTCAGCTTACTTAACCCAAGATAAGGAAATTTTCTAGCTAATATGTACACTACATAAGAGGTCATGTAGAAAATCCTTCTATCTCCTAGGGCCATGAACTACAAATGAATATTATCACTAATGATTTTGGCCCAATATATTTTCCTTGTCCCATTTATGATCTCTTCAATTAAACTAAACATCCATCCCTTAAAACAAGAAGCAGAAGGAATGCCCATTACCCTACTCAAAAGAGTTACCAAGTCATTGATTTCTATGATGAAATCACTTCTGTATAGATTCTTGGGTAAATTTACAAATGCAGCCCTTGGTTTTTTCATGTCTCAAACTGTTATGTTTTCTGAACTTCACTATATTTAGAAATTTTGAATGTCTATTTATGATTATGTTATGGATAAAAGTGGATGATTATTAATTCTTTTTCAAATTCAAATATACAATTAGCAAATAATCAATGCTTCAGCTATGCTTAAGCTATGGATTGGTCACTAACCTATTAATAGATAATTGAGTTTAATGATGGCAGGTTGTTGAAGACAAGAGCATGGTTGAGATAGAGGTGATTAGCCACCTGCACACTAGTATAAAAACAACAATATATGATTTTAAAAACTACTAAAAACTACTTATAAATGACTAAACATGGTCACGCGACCATTAGTAGTTTATTTCTAGTCATTTATAACATGACTGAATTGATGACTAAACCATTTTTAGTCATTTATTGGTTGTTTTGATTGATCGACTTGGTAGTATATTTAGTTGTTAATTTAGTCATTGATTAGTCATATATTTAATCATATGGTCATGTGACCATTAGTAGTCTATTGTCGGTAATTTATAACACAACCAAATTTATGACAACCATTTTTAGTCATTTATTCATTGATTTTTAGTCATTTATTCATTTTGTTCACTAATTTCTGCCTAAAAGTGCTAGAAATAAGACAATGCTTTTGAGGTTTAAACATAAAACACAGAAAAACATAATCAATCATTCATTTGCACATAATGAAATAACTATTAAGAAGGCAAAATACTAAAATTTTATTGAGAAAATGTGTTCTTATAGTATATACAAGACTTAAATATGTCTTTGCTTTGAAAAATGTGTTACAAAGTGTGTTTCTTAGTATTGTGACTAAGAAAACTAAGTTACAATGCTCTATTTTTTGCTTATGATGCTCTAAAACATGAAAGAACTACTTGAAAAATGAAGCTTGAATATTTCATCATGGGCTTTTACATCTCAAAATCTAAATAAATGTATCAAAACTCACTTAATATTGCTAATTGTTGCATTACTTCTTCTTTGTTGAATCTCCTGCCTTGGTCTGCACAAACCAAACCCAACAATGCAATAAGTAAATTGCCCCTTTATAATAGAAAGCAAATAAGTAACTTATTTTAACGTGTTCTTTGAAAGAATATTAACCTTCTTGACTCCACAGATCTTCTTAGATCTATTCTTATAGGAGCACAAAATGACAAGATGAGAACAAAACACATTCTTGGTATCCTCTAAGTTACATACTCACAATATGTAGAAGTTTTTATTTTATTGCCTCCTTGCTTAGCTTTATCTAATTTGAATAATCATCTCAATAAATAAAGATAGGAAAAAAATTAAAAATATTACCAATTACATTCTAAATGCATTCACATTGAAGAATACCCCTCATTTCAAATTTAATCTAAATATCTTAGAAAAATACATAGTGGTTGATCTTGACCTTTAAGCTAATGTGCAAACAATGTCTACCAGCTCCTGTGGTATTCAAATACTGTAGCCCAAATGTTAAAAGAAAAAATCATTGGTTTATTGAGTGAATGAAAATTGAATAGCCTATTTTAGCAATGAAGAATGGACTTAAGTAAATTATTATGTACACAAGATGAAGCACTAATGAGAATCTGAATCTTATTGAATATTGTAACACTGGTAGTCATCTTCCCTTTCATTATTCTGGAAATTAAAAAGCATACATAGACCGAATAACATTACACATTTTCTATGCTCTAATTAGGATCATAAAATGCAATTGCAATCCACTATTCATTTCAATCTTACAACATTATGTTGAAGGAGGTGATGCGCGTTTTGCTTGCTACACACAACAACTCTCCTGAAGACTACTCTATATATCTTCAATTATTGCATATCTATATTTTCAACTCGCTTTCATAGGGGAAAAGAGTCCACTCTCTCATCGCTCACAGGAGATTAGCCTTTTCTTACACACACAACTTTTCATCGCTCACAGGAGATTTCCCTTTTCTTAGCCCTTATGTTTGGAAGTATATCTTGGAAACTTAGCAAAAAATTGTAAGATTTGGGAGCATCAGTTGGTTTCATATGTTGAAATACTTTAGCTATTGTAGTGTCATTGTCCATGGGCTGATTTCATAAGATACCATGGTTCTTTGTTTGACAGATACAAAAAATAAGATTTGAACAATATCCTTGGGATTAGCAATTCTTTATCTATTCAACCCATTGTTGCTTTAGAGAAAACTATCTTCTATTGTGAAAAGGTAGATGACATGTACTCATCTATTCCTTATGTAGTAGCCCCATAAAATGTTTTTTTTAAACTCATAGTAGCATGTTCCTCAATAAAAGAAATACTAAAAACCTAATATTACCCAAACAAAAGTTGGGTTAAAGAACCAAAAAATGAATAATTTTTTTGTAAGAGAACGAGCTAAAGCATGTAGTGTATAAATAACTTCATAGAGAATTTTTCCATATGGAGTAATAAGATTGAAAATTTCATTAGATTAAGGTTGCAGACACAGTAGTCCAATCTTGACCTAGTTAAAAACATTGGTCAAAAAATACCAACAAACCATTAAACCATGAAGCATTGTGGAATCTATGAATATAAAATATTATTTGACACTATTTGCATTTGACTATTTTCCATGTTACCATTGAGATCCCATACCTCATGGTTCAAATAGTCCTTTACTATTTGATTTTTTTATGGTTAAGTTCTTCTAGACAACAACTATTTTTTCTAGTTTATGTTTTCTATGATTATGTGCCTACAGTAACCCTAACTCCTAGTTCCCAATTTGATTCCACTATTTCTTCATTCTTCTATGGTTTCCATAATATCTTCTCTAGACTTCTTATTTTTCAACTAGTAAGATTTACTATCTCTTTGAGGAATTTTCACTTAATTTTTAGAATTTTATTGTATTTGATTGACATTTTTTGAATTATCACTTTCAAATACCAGTGTGGTAGAGGTGGTAATACTAGGCAAAACCTATTGCATGGACACCATATGGCCTCATTGTTTCCCAACTTGGAGATGTGACAAGTCTTGTGAATATACCAAGCATCATAAATATTAAATTCATTCTTGTATGTCAAGTGCAAAAGTTTGGTGGATGCTAGAAAAGTCTTTGACCACCAAAATGAACAAGACAACATCTCATGGAATACAATTATTGAAACATATAAAGGAGATGAGAATCTTGAAGAGTAAACCAGTCTCCGAGCCAATCAAGTTATGTTTGCCAGCGTATTCCCAGCCTGTGCTAAAATGGGAGCTTTGGAACAAGGTTTGGATATACATCAAAGCATAATGGAGGGGGGATGTTTGACAGATATTATAGTTGGAAATGCTCTGGTAGAAATATATGCAAAATTTGGAATAATAGTCAAGGCATGGGAACTATTTGACACAATGCCTCAAAGAGATATTATCCCATGGACATTCCACAACCTTTGCTAGCATCCTCCTGCCTATGCCAAAATGGGAGTTTTGGAACAGGCTATGGATATCCATCAAAACATAATGGAAGGGTGATTTTTTTTCAGATATTATAGTTGGAAACACTCTAGTAGACATGAATGCAAAATGTGGAAGCATAGACAAGGCATAAGAACTATTTGACAGAATGCCTCAAAGAAATGTCATCTCATGGAATATAATGATTGCAGGATATGCACAAAATGAATTTGTTGAAAAGGCTTTAGAAATTTTAAAAGAAATGCAATTGGCTGGTGTAAAGCCAAATTCCACAACCTTTGCTAGCATCCTTCTTGCCTATAACAAAATGGGAGCATTGGAACAAGGTATGGACATCCATAAAAAAGTAATGGATAGAGGAATTTTGTCAGATGTTGTTGTTTCAACTACCCTGGTAGACATGTATACAAAATGTGGAAGCATTGAAAAGGCATGTGAACTATTTGGTAGAATGCCTCAAAGAGATGTCATCTCATGGAATGTAACACTAGTACAAAAAGAGCAATATATTACTAAAAAAACTACTAAAAATTGCTTATAAATAAACAAATATGGTCACGTGACCATTGGTAGTTTATTGCCAGTCATTCATAACATGACCAAATTAATGACTTGACCATTTTTAGTCATTTATTGGTTGTTTTGATTGATCAATTTGGTATTATATTTAATCATTAATTTAGTCATTTATTTTTCACTGATATATTTAGTCATTAATTGTTGTTAACTGGTCACTTATTTAGTCAATTTTATTCACTGATTTTTGTCCATTGGTAGTGTATTTAGTCATTAATTTTAATCATCATTTTGATCAATTTGGTAGTATATTTATTCATTTTTATTCACCAAATTAACACTGGTCATATATTTAGTCATATTTATTCACTTTTCACTGATTTCTGTCAATTGGTTTTATATTTAGTCATATTTATTCACTGTTAATGATTTATGTCAATTGGTACTATATTTTGTCAATTTAATTATTAATTGATATCAATTAGTAGTATGTTTAGTCATTTTAATTGACTGATATTTGAGGATTTAAACATAAAACATAGAAATACACATCATAATCATCAATTAATTGCATACAATATAAAGATATCCATTGAGACAACAAAATCACTAAACTTTATTAAAAGAAAGGTGTTCTTACATCTTACACAAGTTTGAAATATCTATCTTGCTTGAAAATGCTTAGAAACAGAGTATTACAATGTTTATTTTCAGTCACAAGACCAAAAATCTGATCAAGTTACAATGCACAGAAATGACAAGAAAGAATTAACTTCTCCAAGTTTACAATGCTTTGTCAAAAAGTGAACTGCTAGAAACTAATTCTCAACTAGCCTAACTATTGCCACAGGTCATCTAATCTACCCCATCAATCTAGCACTTGTCCTTCTTGACTGCAACCAAAGGAAATACACTATCATATGTAGTCAGGTTTGTGATAGGATATTCATAATGTGAAACATGGATTAGATCAGGCTTCCTTAATAAAACATCATTGTATTCTTGTGTCTTGTACTATCATCAAAATTACTTATGGGACATGTTTTTATTGAGTTTGAAGATATCAGGTCCTCTTAGGGCACATAATCAGATTCTTCCTTCATTAATGCATCTTCAAAAGCCTCTTTTTGAGTCTAAACTATTCACTTACCTTGCCTCTATTACATTGGACACTTGGTAGGAAGTCATATATATTTAGTGTCTTTGGTCTTCACTACTCATTGTGGTGACTGAACTGTGCATACTTGCTTTCTAGATGATTGACCTGCAATTTTCATATACTTGCCTTTTAATTAATGCTAACACTGCAGTCCTCTGTTCCTTTGCTCATGCCACTGAAACCATGTTTATTGTGCCTGTATCCCTGGGAACCATTGACCATTGCCACTCACCATGAACATCTTACCTCTATGTGCTCATTATCTCTCTATTATAGAATAGTCGCCCATAAGTATACAAAAATTAGACTTTCATTTGTAGACTATCATAGGTTTATGAAACTGTCATATTCCTGCAACTATATTGCCATGTAGAATATTTGCCTTATAATAATAGCATTATTAGTGGTTGTCCTTTTTTCTATTTAAGACTTCTATAAATTTGTCTACTAGTTACTTCCAAAGTCTTTATGAAATGCTAACATCGTCACCTTATGACTATAATCTTCCTCATTGATCTTTGTGCATTGCCAACTGCCCTTTCTTTCTCAAAAACTAACACACCACCCTTGATTACAAGAGCTTAAGACTCATCTTAATTTGTCTATGGCATGAACTATGTACTTTATCTTTTTCTTATTATCATTTATGCTCCTTGAGTCTCTGTGACTATCTTCATGATGACATCTCATATATGAAGCTCTCTCATTTATGCTCCTTGAGTCTTCATGATTGTCTTCATGATTGAGTGTTGATCATGTCCCATTTATGAAGCTCTCTCCTTCAATGTAGCCAACAATAACCCTAGAATATTTTCATAAAGGCATATAAGGTAGTGATACTGAATGTTTAGGGAGGAAAAGAAACATAAAATCAAGCCCAAAAAACTCACAAGACTTAAATATGTGTCTTTTCTTTGAAAAATGTGTTACAAAGTGTGTTTCTCAGTGTTGTGACTGAGAATGCTGAGCTACAATGGCTTTTTTTGCTTACACAACTCCAAAACAGACAAAAAATAATAAGATCCCTGAACAACACATTCAAACTATTGCATAAAGTAGTGGGCCAAGCTGTCTAACAGCTAGTACATGATAAACATCAACTATGTCATTTTTTTCAAATATTTTAGTGGCCACCATGTGAAGGTCCCTTATTTCTCTTTCAGATGGACAGTTCCATCTATTTTGTCTTCATAAGCAAGGGGTATGTTACTTGTGACCTTTAAAATATTTACATTTGCCTCTTCTATTCCTTTCAATTTGACTCCATGTATAATAGATAGTGAGTGAATCTGCCCAATGCCCACAGATGTAGCACCATCACTAGAATCCAGCACCTGAACTTTGTCCCCTTCTTGGAGTTTATCAATATTAAATGTCTGCAAAAACAAAAAAAATACACATTATATTGAGATATAAAACACACATTATCTTGTTTTTGATAGCTGTATGTAATGTCTTATGTCTTGGAACAAATCAGTTTTTGTATGTGCTTTTTTTGATTTTGTTGAATAACAAAGAAGCAACTTTTTACTTTGAAAAAAAATAACTAACCCATTGTGAGGTACAAACAAATGGAGGGCAAGACTACAATTGTGCTAGACTATATGAGTACTTTAGAAAGAGACATGGATTGGCAATGAAGTCCCCCCAACTAAGGACCATGACATCCCTGAACACAATGTACTAATGCATAGTCAAAATCTATGTATGAACTCTGTTAGAACTAAGCTCTAAGCTTCCATATGTAAGTTATATGTTCTCCCTTATTTCCATAATCTATGTATACTAGCGAATTACACTTTACTACTATTCTAACCAGCTTCTATCAAATAGGTAATGATTACCCTTATTTACATAATAAAACAACCATTACTTACTTGAATTGTACTTACTTGCATGTGGTTTCATAGCACTCACCTCAAATTCAGCATGACTACTACTATGAATATCATGTTCATGCTTGTCAAGTTCATCATCATAATTATCACTATCAACATTGACATGAAGTTGTACAGTTTTGTAGAGAGCTCTATTGATAGAGCCTTTTTCTTTTCATTATATTTTCATATAATTGCTCTACATGTGGTTTAATCTGTTGGCAAGAGACACTGCTACACATGATAGGTGTTGTCATTGATGGCAACTAAAACTATTCCACACATCTGCATAACATAACTTGTTCATACTGGAAGTCAGAACAAGAATATATCTAAGTCTGGGTAGCTAGAAATAGGGCATGTGATAGGATCCAATATCTTGGTCTGGATCTCTCCGGCAGTAAATCATAGTGTACTATGGATCTGAGGGAGTCAAGGATTGTTAAGACAATCTAAATCTAGAATTTTAGCCTCTAGTGATGAAGGATTCAAAAGTTATTAACATCTATGTATGAGGTTCTAGTTTGACAAAAGAAGAATAGGTTGACTTTGTAATTGATCTTGGTTCCAGATATGTGAAAGTTTCTGGTTAGGCAATTTGTGATGATCAACAATAGTGGCCAACATGATTGATGATTTTTGAATACAAGTTCTTGGTCTGTGTTACAAGTTGTGTATAGATTTGGCTGACAGAGCAGAGTCCTTAATAAAAGTTCTAAGTATTCTTGAAGCTGACTGGAAAATTATTGAAATTCATGATGTAGATATATATAGCTGATGGATTTGAGTGATTTGTGGGTGGTTGTGATGCGACGATGGAATAAGTGCAAATAAAGGTAGAGATAAGTGCGAAGGTGAAGATCTAAGCTTGGATTATACTAGAGGAGTGAAACAAGGCATAATAAAGATGAAGTGTATCAAGTTGGTATTATGTGCTTAACTAGAACTAAATCTTTGCATTAGTAGATGCTAATTATCAGTTCAAACACATTGTAATCTTCTTTCTATAGGCAGTGAGCCTTCCTTTAAGCAGTGAGCCTAAATGCATGTGCATTCCCCTTTTGAAATACTTTCAACAGAGTATAATCTTTGTGGGTTAACCCCCACCGTGGTTTTTCCCTTAATCGGGTTTCCACATCAAAAATCTTGGTGTCAAGTGTAATTCTTTTATTTCTCCTCATATGTTGTTGATTCATGCTTTAATGTTTTCATCTTTAATCTGGTTTGAATATAAGGGAAGAATTAATTGTTGCAAGTATTAAGGTTTTGAGACAACTAATTTACCCCCCCTCTTAGTTGTCTACCCTAATTCCAACAATTGGTATCAGGAAAAGGTTCCGTGAAAGAAGCCTAATAGCTTGAGGAAGATCTGGGAAGGTATTACAATGGATTCATATAACTTCAAAGAACAAATTCAACTTGCTTTAGATGATCTTAACCAGTCCAGAGCAGAAGTCAAAGAACTACAAGAAAATCTTAAAGACGCTAAAGATTGCATCAATATCTTAAAAGAAAAATTAAGTAAATCTAATGGGAAGAGAAAGGAACTACTTCTTCAAGTAGGAAAATAGAATGAGGACAATGACATGGATAAGGCCCTAAAAGATAAGACAAAGGAATGTGAGAAGTCATCAAAAGAAGTTGTTGTTCTAAAACATGAAATGGAATCTAGGGTGATGAGGCTAACCAAGGATATTGAAGAAAGAAAGAAGATCAAAGAAAAATTAAATCAATCTCTGAAAGAAAGAACTATAGAATGTTGCAGATTAGACAGAATAATTGGCCATCTAGAGTCTGATCTACAAGAAATTAGGGAAAATGAAGAAGAACTTGAGAGGCAAATTGTTATCCTCAAACATGACCTAGAAGTGGCAAATGAATACAAGGAGAAGTTCAAGATAAGATCAAGTGTTGCTTGAGAGTTAGAAGAAGGCTGATGATAAGCATGGTCTTGGCTATGAGAAAGGTGAAATCTTCGGATCTGGATAAAGAAATTTTCAACCAAGGAATGGAAGAAACAAACCTAGAAGACCTTTGGTAAGACAACCTAATGCTCAAAGGTGTCCATCTTTCAATAGAAATTATGTCAAGTGCAATAAATTTGGTCATAGAGCTACTCATTGTAGAAGTAGAGTGAATCAAAGTAGTCCGTCCTTCTCCAGTCAATGCTTCAAGTGTAAGACGTACGGTCATAGATCCAATGAATGCAGAAGTGTAATAAGGAACAATTCTAACAATAGAGGAAATGGCAATTCCTTCAATGGAAATAGATTTGGATATATGGAAAAATAATGCAGATCAAGAGGAAATCAATCAAATAGGCAAACAAATGTTGTATGTTTCAACTTTAATCGATCTGGTCATTTTGCAAGATTCTGTAGAAATAGGAACAATGAAAGAAGAGGTCCATTAAATAGAAAACTAGATCAGCAGAGACAAGACAAAGGCAAGGGAAAAATTGATGTGAATGAGATTCAGAATGAAATGAGCAAGACATGGGTCAAGAAAAGTGTTATGAACAATAGTAATGGGTCAACACTAGAATCTGGTGCTGACAATTCCTCTGGGAATTGAATTAGGAGCTCCAGCTTAGGGGAGAAGCATTAAAAAACAAATTCCCCCAGCTAGGAAGTGGGTTCCTGAATCTGGCACGTTGAGAGAAAATAATTTGGGTTATTACAGATCATCTAAAAGGATTTTTGAAAGAAAAGAAGTGGATATGATGATTTATAGAGCAATTCAAGGTCGACTGTATGCAAAAATAGTGTAACTGGATGTGTTAGGGTAGATCATTTATTACAAAGGCAAATTAGGTTTTGCGGAGCTTAAAAAGGTTATTCACTCTTCATTTGAATCACTTTGCATTCAAACGAAGCAAGAAGAATAGCATCTTAGAAGAGAATTCAAGGATTTGAAGTTCGATCGGTGAATTTGCCTGCCAATCCTAATTTCATGAAAAAGATATTTATCTGCGAAGCTTTGAACTTGTAATCTTTTAGCAAATGGCTACACCTTTGGTTGTTGATATTACTAAAAGGCCTCGACTAAATTTAAGAAGCACCCACACAAATCAATAGAAGTCGACCCATTAGGTGCATTTTCAAGTGTTCCATATGGTGTGTTTCATGTTGAAGATATTAGGGTTTATATTCATGCGAGCATAGATGAATTTGTGGACTCAAGGTTTGTAGATTTTTTTGAGAGCCATCTAAGGGGTAAAAATCACAATCTTAAACCCAAGTACAAGGCACTGCAAGATAAACACTTTATTTAGATTATGGGGTTTCCAACATTCGATGAAGATGAATGGGTCTGGTATGTTTTAAGCTGAATGCATGATGAGTTTTTATGGCTGTTGAAACCATTTAAAATTACAAAGGATGCTATCAGGATTGTGACTGGGTTGAATTCAACTGGTGGTTTACCCATGCTAAAATTTGCAAAGAATTAGATTGTAACTGATGCAATCGGTGCCAAATTTGACAAAAGGGCAATGACTATCAATGAGATTATTGATCTAGATGTCAAGTTTGCATCAATGGTAATTGGCTACAAAATTTATCATTCTAGCAGGAAGAACTTTGTCTCAAGAAGAGCCATATATGTTGAATATAAAATGTTAAAGGAAAATCCAGATTATGACTTCTGTGAATTATTGCAGAACCAACTAATTGAGAGCTTGAACAAAATCAAGAAAGATAAGAAAAACATCTTTAAATATGGTACATTGGTTCTATTTTTATTTTCCTACTTTATGAATAAGGTACCTGGAGTAAAAGGTGTACATTGGACTAATGACGAGCCAGTTTCTATTTAGATCAGAGATCATCTATGCAACATTGGTGACTATAAAGCATAGAAAACTGCAATCTGGGGATACTTGAAGAATTTTTAGAATATGATGCATTCCAGAGAAAGAATCCCTAAATCAGTTGTTGACAAGTACAAGAATGAAATATGTTTTATGGTTGAGATTGATCAATGCTTAATGGAAGCAGTAGAATCCAGAACTGTTTTGATCATGCCCATGGGGTATGAGGTAGATGTGAAAATCTTGAATATGTATGTTCAACACCTTTTGAGAAAGCCAAAAGACACAACAGTTGAAAGATTTGGGACTTATGAGGAGCTAAGTCTAAAACTGCATGTTGAGCTCAGAAAACCTAAAATCAATAGGAAAGTAAGAAAAGAAGTTGAGCAGTTGGCTAAGAATCTAGGCCTCACAAAAGAAGCTGTAAGGCAATTCAGGGGAAAAACTAAAAAGGTAGAGGAGAAATAGGATAAGAAACAAGGTAGTGCTCTAGTAGAATCCTCATCCACATCAAGGACTACTAGAAGCTCTGCTACTACCCCTGTTTCCCCAAAACCTACAAATCTTGAGACATCAGAAGCCACACCATCCAGTGAAGAAGGAAAGAGAAAGAAAACAAAGGCCACAAGAACCTACAAGAGCACAAAAGTTGATGAAGAAGAAATAGATTCAGATGCTGAGGTAAAGGAGTTGAAAGCCTCTGCAACAAAAGCTGCCAAGGTGACTAAGGAGAAGCCCTCGGGAAGTAAAAGGGCAAGCAAAAGGAAGAAGACAGATACATATGTTGAGAAGCCCACATTTTTGTGGAAGATGTAATAAAATTAGTCACTGTGGATAGAAATTTGAAACCCATGACTAAATTTTATGATGAATACAGTGATATAGATAAGAGGGTGTTAGAGGAAGCAACTGTTAGATATATAAATATCTATAATAAGGCCCTAATTGAAATAACTTTTGAGATCTCTCAAAGTCTTGCAGATATTTTGGAGTTGAGGAAAGAAAATGCAAAAAGAAAGGATATAGAACTTAGAGAACATGTATTGATAAAACTATGCCCTCAAATCACTCAAGTTCAAATGAATATGATATTCAAAGAAGTGAAGGATGAATTCAGGAGCAAGAAGAGAATGAATAAACCGATGCTTAGTGAATTAGACAAAATAGTTAAAGAAACACAAGAAATACTTCTAAGTACATTAAGGAGACACAATCTTCCATTTGTTGAGGAGGAGATTGATGATGGGATTGATTCATCAATCTCAAATATTGAAGAAATGAAAACTGATGAGCAACAAACCAAGGTTGATGACTCCTCTGTTCTAGAAGTGGAGCAAATAAACAAGGAAGATACAGAGATGGTGGATGAGAATACTACTGCTACACAAGATCTTCCGGAACACATTGCAAATGGTGAGGACAAAGGAAAGAATCCCCCTATAGATGATACAGAGAAAGGTGAAGCAAAGAAAGAAGAAGAAGTCAAAGGTAAGGAAGATAAAGCAGAAGAAGATGGTGCAAATGTTGATGCAACCAAACAAAATAGTCCTGATATAGAGAAAACTCAAGGAAAGGAAGGTGGTCCAAAAATTGTGGCAAGAGACACTGCAGATGCAGTGAAGAGTTTCCTAAGCAAAGAAATGCTAAAGTTTGATGAACTAGAATTGTTTCAAGGACCAATCAGCCTGGATACTCTCTCTATGGACCAAATGATGAAGATAGCATCTTTCACACAAGCCAAGGCAAGAGAAAAGATATTGAAATCTTGCATAGAGGACAATGAGTTGTTAGGCCTTGCATCTAGTATATTAGAGAAGATAATGCCAATGTTCTAGAAGAATCCATCTGATTCTCCCTCCAGAAATCTGAAGAGCCTTGTAAATTCTGTAAGTACACACTTTGAGTCCTTTGAAAAATTTGCACAAGTTAAAGTTCAGAATGAATTTAATAGCAAAAGATTTGATGCACTTAAAGGCATGATTGGGTTAGATAGATTGGTGCTAGATAACCGTATAAAGAGTATTCAAAATCTCTTTCAGAAGGAGGCAGTATATATAAGTTTTGTTTATCTACTCCTAAAGTCATAGAGGATATAGAAGATAAAATAAAGGACCCCAATCTTTTGATCTGTTGACAGTATAAGTGGCAAGTAAGGGGTGTCAAGCAATCATCATGATGGAGGAAATAAATAATTGGACAAGAGAAAAAGAGAACATTGAAGAAAGAATGGGTGAGCTTCGAGGATTGACTTCCCCTAAGATAGAAGCAATGTTCAATGATGTGATAGAAGCCCAAACTGCTACACAAACAAGTGATCCCATTGACCTCTGGAAGGCTGAAGCACAAGCTTTTTTGTTCAATGGACACATTTCAACTTTGAATAGTATGAAGAAGAGATGGGATATAGAGTTGGCCCTGTTGAAGAATAATTTTACAAACGTACTTAAGTATATGTAAATATAACTTAAGGATTGGTTGTACATATGCAGCATTATATACAGAATTTTTGGGTGAATTTTGGATTCCATCCATTTCCATTGATGTTAAAGGGGGAGTGAAGAGCAGTGAAAAATGAGGAATCTAGCGAAGGGGGAGCTTTGGAAATAGTTGAGAGCACAAGTGTACTGAGTAAGGGCGAGTAGCTTTGACACTTAGTCATTTATCACTAAGTGTTTCCATCAATGCCAAAGGAGAAGATTATTGGTAAGAGACACTGCTACACATGATAGGTGTTGTCATTGATGGCAACTAAGACTATTCCACACATCCACATAACATAACATGTTCATACCAGAAGTCAAAACAAGAATTTATTTAAGTTCGGGTAGCCAAAAATAGGGCATGTGACATGATTCGGTATCTTGGTCCGGATCTCTCTGGTGGTAAATCATAGTGTTTTATAGATTTGAGGGAGTCATAAGGATTGTCAGGACAATATAAATCTAGAATTTTAGCCTCTGGTGATAAAGGATTCAAAAGTTATTAGCATCTGAGTATCAGGTTCCAGTTTGCCAAAAGAAGAACATGCCAACTTTGTAATTGATCTTGGTTCCAGATATATGAAAGTTGCTAGTTGGGCAATTTGTGATGATCAGTGAAAGTGGCCGACATGATTCATGATATGTGAATTTAAGTTCTTGGTCTGCATTACAAGTTGTGGATGGATTTGGCCAACAGAGCAAAGTCCTCAATAAAAGTTCTAAGTATTCTTGAAGCCAACTGGAAAATTATTGAAATTCATGATGTGGATATACATAGCTAATGGATTCAAGTTATTTGTGAGTAGTTGTGATGCAATGATGGAATAAGTGCAAATAAATGTAGAGATAAGTACGAAGGTGAAGATCTAAGCTCAGATTATGGTAGAGGAGTGAAATAGGGAAAAATAAAGATGAAGTGTATCAAGTCAGTATTATGTGCTTAACCAGAGCTGAATCTTTGCATTGGTAGATGCTAATTATCAGTTCAAACACATTGTAATCCTCTTTCGGTAGGTAGTGAGCCTACTGCAAGCAGTGAGCCTTCCTTTGAGCAGTGAGCCTAAATGCATGTGCATTCCCCTTTTGTAATATTTTTTACAAAGTATAATCTTTGTGGGTTAACCCCCACCATGGTTTTTCCCTTAACCAGGTTTGCACATCAAAAATCTTGATGTCAAGTGTAATTCTTTTGTTTCTGCTCATATGTTGTTGATTCATGCTTTAATTTTTTCATCATTAATCTGGTTTGAATAAAAGGGAAGAATTAACTGCAAGTATTAAGGTTTTAAGACAACTGATTCACCCCCCCTCTCAGCTGCCTACCCTAATTCCAACATAATCATCATGAATAAATTAATATAAGTCAAGTAAAGAATGTAAAAGCTATAATTTTTTGTCCAAAAGAACATTCTAAGCATGAAGAATTAATGAAAAAACATTGGAACAGATTAACTTACAACTTAAAGAATGCAAAATCTATAATTTTTTGTCCAAAAGAATATTTTAAGCATGAAGAATGACAAAACATTGGAATAGATAACTGACAACTATTATATTACCTCAACTTTAGCATAACTATGATGATTGTACTACACATTCTTGTCCAGTTCATCATAATAATCACTATCAATATCGGCAGCTATTGACATCATGAATTTGTTTTTGCTTTCCTATTGCTTTGAAAAAATTGCTCTACATGTGGTTTAACCATCATGCAAAACAATATACAAAGCATTCAATAATCAAGTAAAGAATGCAAGCTATAAATTTGTCCAAAAGAACATTTTCTAGATCACTCCAACAATAAAGAAACTGGGTTGGATTCTCCTACGCTCAGATTTCAATAATCTACATATTAACAGGCATTTGTATATAGAATTGCCAAACAAGAACAAATGAGATCAATAGAGCTTCTTACCTCATCTAAATCCGTGGATTTATGCTCATTCCATGCAAAAACTATAGGGTTAACGAAGGTAACCAACTGTAAAACTTGTTGACTAAGACCATCTATGCAATTCAGTACATATTGGTACCCTTCATTTGAGTTGACATGATCTGGAGAGGCTGATCCTACTAGGCATGTAATAGATGGCTGTGAAATCTCTGTTGATGACCTAGATTTCCACTTCATCCTACTCTTATATTTACTAGGATCTAGTTCTACCATATAATTGATAATATCTTTTGCACCTACTTCTCTATTACTATTTTCCACCTAAAACACAATGTCAATTTCAACATATAGTTAGTTCAATAAAAAATTGAAATAAATAACACAATGTAAATTAAACCAAAAAACCATACACTTACTCCAAATTTGTTCATTTTGGCCTATAACCCGCCTCGGTGAAATGTATATCCAACCTTCACATTTTCTCTTGCTCTCTTGCCTTTGTTACTCTTTGCCAAATATTCTTCAAAATGCATAGTTTCTTTTAATGCCTCCCATTGTTTGGGACATAGAGTGGAGTCTAACCTCTCTTTTCCCTCCATGATTGCTTTTATGTAATTGTATCTAAAATTGTTCATCAAAATTCTCATCTTTTGCTTGTAATATTTTCTAAAGATTTGTCCACCAGTAGTCTCAAAAGCATTTTCCATTTTTTGTATAATATTTCCCACAGATCATGGATCTTGCTTTGCAAATATCCAAATGGGCCCTACATCTTACACTCAACTTGGAGGCCTACTTTGCAGCATTTGGCCCAATGGGCTCACCATCTCTTGATACCTCAAGCAAGAATGGCTTCTTGCATTCTAATTTTCTTAGTTTTGCATTCCTCTTTGTAGATCCGTACAAATCTTGACTCAAACTTTGTCTTTTGACAAAAGCATCCACATCTTCTATTAAACCACTACCAGTATTTCTGGCTGATCCGCTAGTTCCATTAAAAGTTCTAGATGCAACAGGTGCACTCTGAGGCACAACAGATGCAATTGGTCTCTCTCCATGACTTTCATTAACTAAAAATTCATGCTTCTTGGCCACATCAGGTGTCGCATCAGTAGGTAGATCATGAGTACCAGTCTCTATAGATTTCACTTCAAACACATCCTTTAACTTTGAATAAATCATCTACAAACCTGTTATTCCTTTAATGCTCTAATGTTTTTCAATAATCTCTCTTAGTCTTTGTTCTGAGAGATCATAACAATGTTGCACATCACCATGTGCTATATTCAGCTACACATGATCACCATGTCCTATATCAGGCTGAACATGATCACCATATGGTATATTAGG
This sequence comes from Cunninghamia lanceolata, assembly GCA_027924645.1. Classification (NCBI taxonomy): domain Eukaryota; kingdom Viridiplantae; phylum Streptophyta; class Pinopsida; order Cupressales; family Cupressaceae; genus Cunninghamia; species Cunninghamia lanceolata. Next base: position 1,233,869 of record BSBN01000246.1, read on the forward strand.
TTGCACATCAGCATATGCTATATCAAGCTATAGATGATCATCATTGCAACTATTATTTTCACCAATTGCATTTGTTGAATCACAAAAGTGGTGGCTTCTATGAGATGGCGGCATTATATCTTTTCTTTCCTTTTTTTTCTCTGCATTTTCTTTGCACTCTTTTTGTTGCCTATAAAACAAAAAATAATATCATATTATGTCTTACATACATAAAGCTCTTACCTATAAAATTTTATTAAACACTATTAAACAAATAATATACTACTTAGTGGATTTACAACTTGCCTTTTTGTCAAACCAAGTCTCAATAAACATTCATTATTCTTGGCCACTTTTTCTCTACAAAGGCACTCATAATATGTCAGTGAAGTTTCAACATTATGATCACTATCATCTAATTTGCGCCTTACAACCCTTCTCTTCATTTCCTAATGTCCAAATAAACAATAATGTATAAATCAACAACTTGAATCAGTAAAACTTTATCGAGTTCATAAGTTGATAACTATCGACTTTCCAATCTGCTGATAACTACAAATGAAAACTTAAAATAGAATTTAGTCTACAGATTAAAAAGAATTCGCAGTCAAAAACCAAGAAGATGTTTAAAATTATAGGTATTAGACAAATTTTCCTTAGGGATATATTCACAAGAAAAGAACTCATAAAAACATAACACAAGCAAGATGAAGGAAAAACATAGTCTAGTTCATCATGAGGTGTGTTAGAACCATTCAAAATTTCACATAGTCCCACTTTGTTTCATAGATTTTCCTTTAATAAATCCATAATTAGGAATTCATATTCCTTTTAGAATTGTTCCAAGAGTCGTTTATGAGCATCTCATATTAGGCCTATGTGAAACAAATTTATATTTTTGACCATTGATGTGTTTTTGTCTCTTACCGCAGCCCCACAATACATACAAACAACCTTGGTGGTGTACGAGAATTAGAGGATGTGAATACATAGTTACCGCTTCCCTACAGGATGCAAAAAAATTAGTTATGGTGTTGTGGTATAAACTCAAGCAACACATAATATGTTACTGCGCCCCCGCGGCAGGTAAGGAGATGACTGGCGGCAATGTGGTAGGAAGGAGTCAAGATTAAGTGTTCACCATGCCCTCACTATAGTTTCAAGTCGAGCCTATAGTGTTGCGGTATAAGGAGTTCAAGTAACTGGTAATGCTACATACCGCAGCCCCGCGATGCTGATAACTTCGATTGGCAGTAATGTGATAAACAATGAATGGGAGACCAAAGGCTCCTACAGCCCCACAATGGTCAGGCCAAAGCTTGGCAGTGGCACGGTAAAAGACATAAGGAATAACATGTATCTCGCCATCTTGTGGTGGTGTGCAACAAGTCTTGCGGGGTGGTGGTAAGTGGTGAAGATGAATGTAACTGTCCAAGAGGTCCCATGGTCCCACAATTTCCCTAAGTTGGTCTTACAGTGATGTGATAAGGAATTAAATGTTGAAATGACTTCAGTGTTTCCCTACAATGGTTATCATTGATGTCTACGGGATTTTGGTTTTCAAGGAAAGGACTGCAAGTCTTGAAATACTCACCCATCCATTGGATTGGATCAAATTAATAGTCTGTGTTTGAAAAGAATTGAATGCTAAGATTTGTTGATTTCGTGGCACGAACCAAGTTAATGGCAAAATGACTAGCTTCATGGCATGATAAAACTTGGGATTTCTTTGTATTTATTCATTCCAGTGATTTCAGTTTTGATTGCAGAAGGTGAATTCAAGCTTTGTGTTCTCTCAGGTATTTTTTGACCAAGTAAGTCTGCCCTATGACTCTTTGCATAAATGTTAGTGTTTGGTTTTGCTTTGTTTTCAACTAGTATGGTAAAGCAAGTAAAATATCAAAACCCTAGTTCGTAGAGGCACTAAAATATGGTACCTAAAAAATCTGAGTCTGTGAGTAAGAGCACTGACCCCCCTGCTCCCAAGAAATGATCACTTCAACAATCATTGTTGGGCATCCTGCCAAATTCAGTTGATAAGGGGTCTAAGAAATTGTTCAAGGATGTTGTGGAAGGATGTCAGGATGTTGCAATCCCTATCTCTAGATGGAACCTTTTTTAGTATATTTGTGGAAAGAAAGATGGACAGGGACTAGTTGGAAACCCATGGAATTTGGATTTGGCAAAGGTTGTGGTGCCAAATGTATTTGTTGATGTAGATTTGATTAGAACATTGGCACAACACTATCACTCAGCCACCAAAATAGTCAGACTACCAAATGGGTCACCATTAGTGGCTGTGGATAGGAATGCAATCATAGAATACATCATGTTGAGTAAGTAAGCCCTCACACAAGTAGATCTATAGAAGAGTGAGAAGGAGTACAATAGTTTGAGAAAAGCACACAGAAGGGATGAGGTGCCCATGCACATGAGGAAATGAGCAAATAACAAAAGAATTGAAATCCCATCCACTGCAACTAAACCTTTCTCTGTTGAAGATTTTGCTGTCTATTTCAAAAGAACATATTTTGGTTTGTGTTAGGTGTTGGGTATTGATGCCCAAGGTATAATGTATGTCGACCTAATGATGATTGCCATGAGAATTCAAAATTTAGAAGGTAATGTTGAATATGATTTTACAACATTCATTAAAAAGAAACTGCATGATGGATTTTTGAAAATAAGAGAAAACAAAAAGCCCATAGATTTCAAATACTACTCTTTGTTATGTCATTTGATTTTGTATCAAAATAGAAGGAAGTGGCCCAACAGAATGGATCTGAGCATGATTGATAAAAATGGACAAAGATTGCCAACATAGTGTTGGTGTTACAAATGGGATAGCAATTGTAAGAATTATGACTATGTTGTGTTTAGTGATGATTTATCAATTAGAATAATGAATTCTCTTGGTAGCTTTTCTTCGAGATTGACAAAAGAGATCAAGGAAATGTTGAGGCCTCTTGCCCATAGGCCATAATAGGGTCATAGTCATAACTATACTGACTAGTTTTTCTTGCTAGTTCATACTATAATCAGGGTATATGGGTGTACATAGCCACCCCATGTGTTGCCCAAATTTGTGCCAAATAGAATTGCATTCCTTGAATTCATGTGGCAAATGATGTGGATGGAGAAGGATGTAATGAAGAAATAGAAGAAAGGCACATTTCTTCATAATTCCACAGTGTTTGGTGATTGGTCCATTGGTTCTGATACTTTAAAGGATTTTCAATCATATTTGAATGCTAAATATTCTTTGAAACTAGGTGTAGAGAGGGTTTGTGATCCAGAGGGTCACATGAACTTTGTCAGACAAACCATCCTCACAACAATGGGAATATCCCATCAAATCAATTTTGATGAGGATGTGATCAGAAATCTTGTCACCTTTCAAGAAGTGTATAATAGGGTAAGAAAATAGGAGATTTTGAAAAGGATTTAGGATGATAGGAGTAAAAAAATCCTAATTTTGTTGGATTCTTTGTTGAAGAGAGGGACCGTTTGAGAAGAATAGATCTAATAATTAACAATTTTGAAAGAATATATAGCAAGTCTGAGAAGCAACCTTCAAAGGCTACCAAGCTTAGTGTCAAAAGACCACCAGGAGTTGTGATTCAAGAGCTTGCACTAGATGCAATGTCACTACAGGATCCAGGTCATGTCCCTAATTCACCACCTACCAAAAGGTAAAGGATTGAGGATGTTTTTCCACTGGTTCCATATGAATTGAGTGAAGGAGGGGGTGACACTAATGAAGTGGCTAGTATCCTAATAAATATGGGAGATGAAGGAGAAACAAATCAGCCACTTGTTGGCCAAGAAACATAAGCACACACACTAGAGGCTAGAATGACTGAACAGGCACAAGTGGAGCCTGAATTAGAAGAAGATGAAAGAATTGTGGCTTCTATGAGATTTATGGAGGATGATTCAATTTCATTAATTCTCCTAAATTTAAAGATTTTTGGCTTAAGATGAAGATGAAATAATTTCATGAACAATTGGAAATAAATAAAATGGGTGCTGATGAATCTTAGCATGACCAAATTGTTTCACAAACTTTCAAGAATATGATAATAGATGAAATAAGTGTCAACCCTGATGAGGCTAGACAAATGGTATTAAGGTGCAAAATGCTGATCATTCTCGGGTTTGAGTTGAAGAAAATGTTTTTGTTAGACCAAGTTAGAATTCAAGATGACCCCATGCTAGTTTCTAAATTTGACTATGAGGAAGGTGTCACTGGTTGTGGTTACACTCTAAAAATAGAGACTTTAGCAATATGGGCAACACAAAAGAACCCCAGCAAACCAAGATTACTTGATGTGGTCCAAGAAATAAGGGGAATAGTTGTGCTCAAGACATTCCAAGACACATTAACAATTGAATCAGATACCCTCACTATGCGTATTGCAATGTTTACATGACTTGCTATTGTAAAGCTAGAGAAAAGATTGTTTGATTATGAGATAACTTAGATGGAGATGAATGGTGAGGTAAATAGATTCTATCTTGAAAATGTAAACTTGAAAAAACAACTGAAGGGTGAGAGTTCTTCTCAAATTAAAACCATTGTGCCAATTCAAACACTTGTGCCACAAGAGACGATGATACCACAGTGACTGCTGAAGAATTCAATGTTTTGAAATTCAAGATGGAAAAAAGACATTGAGGAATTGAAAAGACAAAATGAGAAAACAAAGAATGAGGCAAAATTGAGAAATCTTGAATTGTTTGAGAAAACTATGGAATATAGAGTGGAAATGGTTGTTAACAAGTTGAGAGATGTGCATGAATGTTATTCTTCCTTGTCTTAGGCCATGGAATAGTTGAAAGTATTTTTTTCTATTTTAGATCCCTTGTATCAAAGATGGTAGTCAACACATCACACACTGATCACTCTGTGTAAAGTTCTATAATAGAATCAAGATGCTCCTGCAGCTATAAAGCTAACAAAGAAAATGGTCAAGATGATATTGGAAGAGTATCAGTATGTGAATGGTGAGAATCAAAGAATGCAGACAAAGATTGATTCTTTTGCCACTTTCAAACACTAGTTCATTCCATCAATCCTAATAGAGAATGAAAAGAAAAAGCATTTTGATGCATGGAAGGATGAATTTGATCATATAGTTTCTAAGGTCATGGAATTTTTGAAAAGGGATGAAGATATCAATATTCTTAGCTTCAACATCATTCTAGACAGAGTAATTACTTTGGATGTTGGATATACAAAGTTTGTAATTGATGTCAAAGCATTGCTGGACAAAAGGTGGAAGGATCACCAAGCCAACTTGCTCCAAATTCAATATTATAAGTGGCCTAGTGATTTTACTATGTTCGAATGGTAGGAGAAGTATCTTCAATGTGATTAATAGACAGGCTATATGTGTAGGGGAGCAATGAGCATCATGGCCTCATGACTACATAGTATACCAATGGGAGCAAGAGTATTTGGCTCCTCCAGAAGAATGGGGCCTTAAAGATGTTGTAGTGGAAGAATCGAGCCTTCAAACACTCTATCATGGAGAGGGAGACTTTTCCATATTGAGATGATCATGGGCCTCCTATGTTGATTAACAAACTACAAGTATATTGCAAGTGCTATGGGATTTCAATCAATATTGTCTACTTTCTCTGTTTTCTCTTAATTATGTTTTAAGCAAAATTAATGTTTAGTTTATACGAAGAGGCATGAATTTTGAAAAGATACCATATTTTGTAATGGTTTGAAGCTTGTTGCTTCTCTTATAAAAGAGAAACCAAGACTGAATTTTGATATCATCATCATAGGCATTTATAGAAACATATATGAGGAGACTTTTGTTATAGTGTAATATCTATTTGAAGCAATCACTGGAGAAGAAGATTTAATCTGGTGCTCAAATTTTGGTTAAGATATCTAAGAGATCATTTCTTTGTTTGTAATGATGAGGCTTAGTTCACCTAATGTTAAGATATCTATATGTATTATTAAATCACAAATGTTCGTTATTGTTTCCTTCATGCAAGCATAGTCAATGCATGTGGAGGCTAGAATTTGTATTACAAACTAAAGCTATCATCTAGGACATACAAGAAAAGTATAGCATCTAGAAATCATATAGGACATACAAAAAATTATATTTTAACTAAACAAAATTAATTTCAACCAAAGTAAGAAAACTAAGAAGAATGATTGAACCTAACTTTAAATGCACTTCAAATTAGCAGTGAACATCTCAGGTTTTGTATGCAATGTACCAACAAAATAATGATGATTACATTCAGAAATGTATTAGTAAAACAATAGTGAATAAGCATACCTATACTTAGATCTTTATTACATTCAATAATAAATTACACCATACATATAACCAAAGTTTAGGTGACAAGATAACCTCTTAAGGTGATAGGGTAGTTAAGGTGACAAAACATAATCATAATCATCTACATTGGCAGCAAGATCAGAATCCTAATCACTCATGTCTGCATCTGCTTGATTTTCTTCCTCATCCTCATCTGCTACATGCTACTCATTCTCTCTCCCAATCTCTTCATTGGTAATTAAAATCTCTTCTTCAAACACTCCATCATCATCTTCATCCACTTCTTCGAATGTTTCTTGTAAATTAACATATTGTCCATCAAGCATTATATCAACAACTTCCATGAATTTTTGTTTGGAATGAGACTCTATTTGAATGATATATGAACATCATGCACTTCTTACAACATCAATTAGAAATTATTGGTATATTTGAAGACGGGAAACATACGGTTCATCGATCTCTGATAAAAATTGCCCTATATTTGCGTGTACAATCCATACTCATCAAATTGTACTACGGATGGTCAGATCCACTTACATTTTAATAATATAGGATGATTTTCACCAAAATCCACTTGAATAATTTCTTGGATGAATCTAACATAAAATTTCTTCTTAGTTTCATGAAAAAATTCAGCACTAACAACACAATCACAATTTGTCTTTCCTTTGTCTTTTTCTTCCACTCTAAAATGATTACCATAGGCCCACATTCCACTAAAACACATAGCCCATACATGTGGAGATTGTGAAAGTTCATTTTCCTCCATTGTTACATCTTGACCTTCTTCTTTTGCATGCTTGACTGGATTAGCAATCCATTCTTCAAATTTTGGAAAAGAATCACCTCCAATCAAATCATGACATCTGCGCTTTTGAGGTTGATGATGCATCCAAGTTTGATTCTCTTCTTCATATTTTCTACATAGAATATTAATGTACAAATAGTAAGATTAATAATATAAATGTGTAAATACAATTGGGTAAATAAATCATTGTGTAAATTTTTTTTACCTATGCCACTTATCGAACGAAGTTGTGTTTTGAAGAATATAGGTGTGTATCACACTTCTTTCTTTATGTGATAGCTTGAAGTGACATCCATTGCCTTCTAATACTTCATCTGCAACTCTTTCATCTTCATCATCATCCCATACACGTTGATTGACATTTTTAAAATCCTTCATATATTCTATACAAAATCCCATGGCCTCTTGCATTGAATATCCCTCAGATGTGTTGCCTTCTGATTTTTCCCTAGTACGAACAATTTTTTTCAAAACCTTCATATATCATTCTATAGGATACATCCATCTCGTTCTTATTGGGCCACAATGCTCTAGGTCACATTCTAGATGTATCAAAAGATGCATACAAATGTTAAAGATTGTTGGTGGAAATTCTCATTCCAATAGAAAAAGGACTTCAACAACCTCCTCCCTCAAACTATCAAAGTTTGAAGGATCTAATACATGTAAACTCATTCTCTTTAATATTAGACCCAACCTTGTAACTTCTAATCTTGGCCCCTTTTCCAAACTTGATATATTTACCACAATAGGTAAAATATTCTTGATTATGACATGATAGTCATGGGTCTTGAGGCCTCTTAAGCCATTAATGTCAGTTTGGCTTCTAATACTACTACTTACATATCTAATGGGAAAGTGAGTCGGAGACAACAACTGTAAGAATTGTACATGTTGTTCCTTTGTCCAGACATAAGGAGCACTAGGTTTTCTATTTTTTTCATCAGTACATTTTTCAACCCAAAGATTTCGATGAATCTTTAGTTGTTGAAAGTCTTCACGTGATGAAATGGTATCAAAAGCACCAAAAAGATTTTCTATAATAGAATAGGCTATATTTTTCTCAGTATGAATAAAGTCAATAGTATGCCTAATGGATATATCCTTAAAGTATGGCAACTTATAGAATATGCACAACCGTTTTACACCGTTTTCACTACATGGATCATATCTACTACCAACAATCCCATCGTTTTTAGTAAATGAAATTCCTTTTTGTCCATTCTCAATAATGTAATCACTTGTTATTAGAAATGGTGCTTCACGATTCTCTTCTTGACTATTGAAATGTGTTTTTTGTCAATGATATGGATGATCCATTTTAAGGTAAGCATAATGTCCATAATAAATACACTTACGTAAAATTCATGAGTGCCTCACAAAATTTGTAAATTTGCAAGCAAGACATCCACGGTATACATGAACACTGAGACCAGACAATGTGCCATATGTAGGAAGATCGTGAATCATAAACAATAAGGAAGCTCTTAAAGTGAATTTGATTGAATGACCATCCCTTAAAGATTGAATTGCTTCAATTCCTTTCCACAATTCCATTAGCTCATCATATAATGACTCTAGATAAGCATCGATTGTATCTAAAGTCACACTTTTCTTTCTCGGTATAATCAATGATAGCATTAAGAAAAATGGTTTAGTTGCTAAAAATGGAGGCAAGTTATAATTATTAAAAACACTGGCCAAGTTGACCATTTATACTTTGATCTGAGAATGGGTTCACCCCATCTAGAGCCAAAACCAACCTTATATTATAAGGATCTTGAGAAAAATTAGGCCATTTGTTATCAAATTCCATCCACATCTTAGAATCAAGCACATGTCATTGTTTTCCATCAGTGCTGTTATTTTGGGCATGCCATTGCATAAGTTCAACAATGTCTCTACACCTCTACATTCAGAGTAATCGTGGGATTATTGGAAAGTGGAAAAGAACCTTTCTAGGAACCATACCTGATTTCAATCCTTGTCTACACCTCTCTTCATGACATTTCAGACATTCACTCTCACTTGCAAGATTATTGCAAAAGAATACACAACCATTGACATATGTTTGGATGTTTTCATACCCTAATCCTAACTTAGTGATTTGCTTTTTACATTGACTTCATTTTGTTGGCAATGTGGAGTGAGGTAGTAACAACAAATTTAATAATGCCAATGACTAATCTACACTCTCATTTGTCCAACCATGCACCACTTGCAAGTTAATAATTTGAAGGATTGTTGTCAAACAACTTAACTTACAATTAGCATACACAGGCTTTAAAGAATCCTCCATCGACTTGGTCCAATAATCATCTAGACCCTCATTAAACATTCTATAAACTTCAAACCCTTCATCTAATGTTGTTGCCTCTTCATCTATGTTTGGTGCCACTTCATCTATGTTTGTTGCCTCTTCATCTCTCACACTCTGTAATTCTATCATATCTTCATAATAATTGTAATCCCAAGAGCTTACCAGTATGCCCATATCTTATCATATGTCAAAGAATTATGTTTCTTTTTCTCACCTTTCCACAATGACAATCTTTACATGGACATGGATATTTGTCCATGTCCCTCTCATTGGCTACTCTCTCATCAAATGCATGGTATTGATCCATAGTCAACCTTCGACATTGATCCATCTATAATGTTCTACACATAGCAATACAAATCTAGTAGCAACAAAAATCTATCTTTCGAATGCATTTGGTTTGGTAGAATTTCATCAAGTTTTGTGCGAGTGCATGTCTAAACCCTACCTAGGGTTTCTAGGGAGCAAAATTTGATCATGGGCAGAGTTTCCACCATCCAAAAATCTTGAAAATTGGTGGAAATCTCTATCCCATGCCTATCCACATCCATGCAAGAGGATAACTCACCAATGTCACGTGTGAAGAAGATATGATTGACTGTGTGTGCAAATTTGCTGTGAGACATTCCTAAAACCCTAGGTTCTTTGTTGCTTTGAATAATCTATGCATTGTATTTCAATGGAGGGGTGAAGGATCATAGTGCCATGTTGTTAGGGCTTGCGCAAGCCTAGGAATTCATATGACAAGTGTTCTTACCTTTGTTTGGAGTCATCACCTTGAATGCACCTATTGGCACCAAGACCTAAATTGAATAAATCATTGTGTTAATCACTTGGTTAGGTCATGTACATTTGGAAACCCCTAGAAGATGTTGTAATAGGTTTAAATAAACCAAGTTGCCCATATTCCATGTTGTCTTCAATGATTGAGTGTCACTAGGGTGTTGTTTCCATGTTTTAGGATTAGGAGCAAATTGTCAAGAACGAACAAGGGTGCAGATTTGCATCAAGTGTATTAAAACTTTGTTTGGGATGTGTCAAGGTTATTGTACGTGAGTCCTTCCTTTGCATCATGTTATACCTCTACATAAATCTCTTTGGTTAGTTTTGTACATTTTTTACTTCTAGGATTCTCATAGTAACTGAAAAAGGTAGTGTTCATGAAGGAATGGAAAAGATGTGTAGAGCCTTTGAATTATACCCATACTGTGCAATGGCATTGAATCATTTAGCAAACCATTTTTTCTTCATAGGGAAACATTTTGTTGTGGAATAGTTGATTGAGATAGCTCTTGTTTCAACTGACCACCCTCTCATGAAATCTCATTCATATTATAATCTTGCACGATCTTATCATAGTAAAGGTGATTATGAAACCACTGGCTACTACTACATGGCATCAGTTAAGGAAACCACGAGGCCATAGGATTTTGTAGACAAGTTCAATTGAAGCTGGGAGATCTTAAGAGTTCTCTCTCAAATTTTAAAAAGGTTCTGGAGGTCCACCCTAAGAACTGTGAGAGCTTAAAAGTTGTAGGTCATATATATGCTCAGCAAGGGTAGGTAGAGAAGGCTTTGGAAATTTTAAGAAAGGCAACTCGCATAGATCCATGTGATGCCCATGTATTTATCAAGATGGGTGAGTTATTAATATCATCAGGCCCCGGTGCAACCTTAGATTCTCTTAAGATAGCAAAGTCTATTTTGAAGAAGAGTAGAGAAGAAGTACCCATTCAATTGTTAAACAACATTGGGGTTCTTCATTTTGAGTGCGATGAACTAGAGTTAACTCAACAAACTTTTATGGAGGCATTAGGAAATGGAACTTGGGTTGAATTCATAAATAAAAGCCCCAATACCAATTCTGTAATTTTTCCTATGCTCTTTAAGGATGTGGAATTCTTCCATTGACTAGAAGAAGGTGGTGTTTCACTTGAGCTACCATGGGATAAAGTCACAACACTATTTAATCTTGCTAGGTTGTTTGAACAGCTACATGATACTGAAAAAGAAAATCTTTTATACAGGCTAATATTGTTCAAGTTTCTTGATTATGTGGATGCATATCTACATCTTGCAGCCATGGCTTAGGCTCGGGATGAGATCTAACTAAGCCTAGAATTGATTGGGGATGCACTTAAGGAGGATAAAAACTCATCAAATGCTTTATCTATGCTTGGCAAAATGGAAATGAAAACAAATGACTGGCTTAAAGAAAAATAAACAATTAAAGCTACACAAAGTGAATCAGATGTAAAAAATTCTTATCTTGACATTTCACTTGGAAATTGGAATTATTTTATAGCTTTTCACAATGAGAGAGGGATCCAAAGGTGGAGGCACAACATCTTGAGAAGGCTAGAGAACTGTATTGTAAAGTGTTGGCATAGAGACTAGGAAATGTTTATGCTGCAAATGGGGTAGCCATTTTGCTAGTTGAAAGGGGTCAATTTAATATTACAAAGGAAATTTTTACATAGGTACAAGAAGCTGCAGCAGGAAACATCTTTGTTTAGATGCCTAATGTGTCGGTAAATCTAGCACATGTTTACTTTGTACAAGGATAGATTGCGCTTGTAGTGAAAATGTATCAAAATTGTTTGAGGAAATTCTATTTTGGCACTGACACCCAAATTTTATTATATTTAGCTAGAACACATTATGAAGCAGAACATTGGCAAGATTGTAAAAGAACATTATTAAGAGTAGTAGATTGTAACTACTGTAAGTTGCCAATCAGAAAGCTATAGATTTTATGTTTATAAATGTAATGAGGCTTTCAAAATACCTCTGAATTTACTATAGAGGGTGTCCCCAAATCCAACTTCACTATAGAGGGCCTCGCTGACTTCAAATTTGTTGCAACAAACTCTGAATTCCTTGCCTGCCTTTTCAGAAGTCTGTAGGTCCTCTCCTTGTTATCGCCCATGCAAGTAGCTTCTATAACTCAAAATGCCTTAGTACGAAGTAGCTCTAGGAAAGTACTTTCAATACTACATTCATGACCTTTTTTTGTCAGTGAGTCCACCACAAGTAGCTCTGAAGGGTCAAAGATATTCCAAGTTGAGTGCATGAAGAGCATGTTAGAGTGCCTGCAAGTGAAAAGTGTGATGGTGATGGTGATATTCGGTAAGGAGTTGGATATTTGAGTGCAAACAAAAGGAAGATACAGAACAGGGTATGATGGTAATTTAGATAGCAAAAAATGTTGGAATGAATGCGAATAGTGAATCATGACAATACATCCCACCAATAATTTCCCAAAAAGTTCTTTTTAAAATTTTGACTAATTTGTATTTGGGTGACTAACTATTTAGTCATTTTATTTTTGTGACTAAATATTTTTTTAGTCAATGACCAAATTAGTCATTTATTTAGCTGAGTTCCAAAAAAATAGTAGAATTTAGTCATTTTTAGTTGTTGTGATTAAACGTTTTAGTCACTTAGTCATTTATTTGTCAAAATTCTACTAGTGCAATGATTGCAGGATATGCACAAAATGGATTTTTTGAAAAGACTTTACAAACTTTCAAGCAAAAGCAATTAGCAGGTGTAAATTCAAATTTGATAACCTTTACCAACATCCTCCCTGCCTGTGCCAAATTGGGAGCTTTGAAACAGGGTGTGGACATCCATCATAACATAATGGAAGGGGGATTTTTGTCAGATATTATAGTTGGAAATGCTCTAGTAGACATGTATGCAAAACGTGGAAGTATAGATAAGGCATGTGAACTATTTGATGTAATGGCTCAAAGAGATGTCATCTCTGGAATGTAATGATTGTAAGATATGCATAAAATGGATTTTACATGGATGCCCTCAAAATATTTGAATTAATGAAGCACTCCAGAACATATCCGAGCATTGTAAACTTTGCTTATGTTCTATGTGCATGCAGCCATGCAAGTTCAGTGGATGAGGGTTGTACATACTTCAATCAGATTAGTAACCCTTATTGCATTACACATAAAATTGATCATTATGTGTGCATGGTTGATCTTCTTGTGTGTGCTGGCTATCTTGAGGACACTCTAAACTATATCATTAAGATGTCATTTAAATCTGTCGTGGTTGTGTGGATGTGTTTTCTTAGTGCTTGTAGATCACATATGAATGTAGGGTTAGGAGTATTTATAGTGACCCTACTTGTTTATTTGGATCCTAAAAATGTTGCGACTTATGCTCTTCTCTCAAACATCCATGCAGAAGTGGGTAGGTGGGGTGAGGTTCAAATGTCAAGAAGATTGATGAAAGATAGAGGAGTTAAAAAGATTCCTGGAAGTAGTTGGATTGAAGGCCATAAAATGGTAAATTCTTTTTGTGTGGGAGACAGATGACATCCATAGACACAGGATCTATGCAAAGTTGGAGAAATTGACTTCGGAGATGAAAGAAGGAGGGCATTTTCTAGATTTAGGGCATTTACTAAATGATGTGGAAGAGGAGGAAAAATAGTTATCTCTGCCACCATAGAGAAAAGGTGGTAGTTGCATTTGGCTTGTTAAACACACCCCCTAGAACAACTTCTAGAGTTTAAGAACTTTCAATGATGTGCTAATTACCACACTACAAAATTTATCTCGAAGTTTGTTGCAAGAGAAATTGTTGTGATAGATGCAAACTATTTCAATCATTTTAAATAGGGATAATGTTCTTGAGGAGATGATTGGTGATGCTAAATGAAGCAATCTGAAAAATAGTATTCCAATATGTTGTAGTGGCAACTGCCCTGGTAGACATATATGCTAAATGTGTAAACATAGACAAAACATGTGAACTATTTGACAAAATGCCTCAAAGAAATGTGATCTCATGGACTGCAATGATTTTAGGATATGCACAAATTGAACTTTTTGAGAAGACTTTAGAAACTTTCAAGAAAATGCAATTGGAAAGTGTAAATCTAGACTCCACAACCTTTCCCAGCATCCTCCCTACCTATGCCAAAATGGGAGCTTTGGAACAGGGTATGGACATCCATCAAAGCATGAAGGATAGAAGAATTTTGTCAGATGTTGTAGTTGCAACTACCCTGGTAGACATGTATGCAAAATGTAGAACCATGGATAAGACACATGAACTATTTGATAGAATGCCTCAAAAAAATGTGGTCTCATGGACTGCAATGATTGTAGGATACGCACAAATTGGGTTTTTTGAAAATGCTCTAGAAAGTTTCAAGCAAATACAATTCATAGGTGTAAAGCTAGATTGCATAGCCTTTGCCAGCATCCTCCTTGCTTGTTCCAAAATGGAAGCTTTGGAACAGGGAATGGGCATCCATCAAAGCATAATGGAAGGGGGATTTTTGTTAGACATTATAGTTGGGTAGAATGCCTCAAAAGAGATGTCATCTCTTGGACCGTAATTATTACTAGATATGCACAAAATTGGTTTGTTGAAAAGGCTTTACAAACTTTCAAGCAAATGCAATTGGCAGGTGTAAAGCCAAATTCTACAACCTTTATCAGCATCCTTCCTGCCTAAGCCAAAATGGGAGCATTGGAACAAGGTATGGGCATCCATCAAAAAGTAATGAATAGAGGAATTTTGTCAGATGTTGTAGTTTCAACTACCCTGGTAGACATTTATGCAAAATGTGGAAGCATTGACAAGGCATGTGAACTATTTGGCAGAATGCCTCAAAGAGATGTGATCTCATGGAATGAAATGATTATGGGATATGCACAAAATGGATTTGTTGAAAAGGCTTTAGGAACTTTCAAGAAAATGCAATTAGTAGGTGTAAAGATGAATTTGACAACCTTTGCCAGCATCCTCCCTACCTATGTCAAAATGGGGGAATTGGAATAGGGCATGCACATCCATCATAGCATAATGGAAGGGGGATTTTTGTCAGATATTATAGTTGGAAATACTCTAGTAGACATGTATGCAAAATATGGTAGTATAGATAAGGCACGTGAGGACCGCTTCTCCAAAGAGGGGTCTTGGTAGTCTTGCAATCAACACAGGTTTTGGGTGCATTGTGAGAGCTTGTTGAGAGAAAGGAAATCAAGCGAAGGCAAAAACACAAAATACATGCATAAAAACACAAATCTTATACCTTCAAATTGATCTCCTCCTCCTAGATAAGGTTGAGAATGTTGCACCCAAGGATTCTTACTTCACCCATGGTTTTGCTATGTGAAATACTCTCAACTAAGACTACAAATCACTACAAACCTAGCTCAATTGATGGAGAGATGGAAAAAATTTGGCATAATAACTTTGCTCAAATTGTGGATGATCAAATGGCATGGATCAGGGTGTATTTATAGGCTTTTCTGGAGGGATATTTGATCCAAGGGTTGAGATTCATTTTGGAGATCAATGGATGAGGATGAATGTGAGGTGGATGGCTTAGATTAGATCATAGAAAATGGAGGGATGAGAATAAAAGTAAATTTTAAATTCATCTTGGGAAGGGGTATGAATTAAATGAGGGTAGTGTTGATCATGATGTTAGTCATAAACAAACATAGAATAAAAGTACACATTAAGCTTTATTCATCTTGAAAGATACGATGAATTTAGGGAATTCATGATCTCAATTCTTTGGTGATTAGGTCTTAATCTTCTGACATTACTCAGAGGTTGATGTGTGTTGTTGTTTCCATTTTGGGGCCTTACGTAGATCTCATTAGTAAGATAATGTTTTCTGTAATGATACTGTACAGAAAGTTATTCTACACAAGATATGCTTCAAAGTGTCTATTCTTAAATCTTTGCATGATATTTATCATTTTGACATGCTTTAACCTCAAATATTTTGTATATGTTTAGTTATCTACGAGATATCTGCATATTTGTATTATTTGCTTAAGATTGTCAATTACTTGCAATTATGATAACAAAATGCTCTGAAATTGAAAGAAAGTAAAAGAATACTTCAAATTAATGTTGAACCTTCAGCTATTGAGCCACATATACATCAGATACAGTCATGAAGAGAAGAAATCAAACCATATGTTCACCAGGACATTCCATAGCTAGATACAGTCGATGCTAACTTCAAAGGAAAGGTATGAAAACAACACATGTAAGTAGATATGCACTCCAAGGGATGCAGAAAATCACAGCATGTATCAAGAATTCATACACTGATTACTCAAGATTTCTTATGGATTGTAATCAAAAGAGTCTTCTCATTCATTAAGTATGCAAGAACATATATGTATACAACAACTTTGAAATGAGCCCTGAATACTTCAGCAAACAAATTTCAATTAAGTTTCGAATCTTTTACAATGAGGCATCCCTGCACCTTTTATAGAGCAAGGTGAGGGAGTGGTTACAATTGATCTATGATCAAGATATATCTATTAAGATCTATGGTTCACTTTTCATTAACCAAGTCAACTCTTTCCACATGGCACAGGTTGCCGGCTAGCACCATCTAGACAACTTATTTTCTTAAGTATCAGATGCTTATGTCTTTTCTTGGTAATGCATCTTCATCTACTCTTTATCCTTCTAGTTCTTCATCTTCATCATTAGGAGCATCAGGATCATCACTTCCCAAATCCTCATCATCCTGATGAACTTCTTCTTCTACATGGACCTGCATGGATGTTCGGATACTTTCATATGCTTGTACTATACTTTCTACTTCCCCACCGTCCTAAATTCTTGCTTTGGTGATGGCATGTTTATGCACCTAATATTTGCTCCAGAGGGATTCCAATTTACTCCTCCTACTACTGGACGTCTCGTTATAGTTCTCTATCTTGACCCTGATCCTAATGATCTTATCCATAGTTTCTTCTGTCAGGTGGTTTAGAGGATCATCAGCTACCTACTGGAAGTTGTTATGTAGAGCTTTAATGGAAAACTCCTCATCTTGATTTTCTATTTTGCCTTCTACCTTTCCTTCTAACGCTTCCAAAATTTCAGCCTCAAATGACATCATATCATGCAGCTTCATGCTGATATTTCTTAGTTTACTGTTGCATCTTTTAAGCACATCACACTCAAACCTGATGTCTTTATACCATATTTCAATCAATAGAGCTGTATTATTATTTAGTACCTGATTCTTGATTAAAATAAGAGGATCAATCCTCTTTATTTCACACAAAGTGTGCAGGACTTTCTCCAACTGAAACGACCTCCTCCCGACCTCCATCTGTAATTTATCTACCTTTTTCCTGGAGGTGCCCAAAGAATTCCACCTCTTCAAAGAGGCCTTTACCACTTCTTCTGCTTCATCAAAGGTGGATAACATCCACTTTCTCATTATGGATGACTCATGTTTCATGAGATCCAATTTATTCACTTCATCTTGAGAGATAGCAGTCAATGGGACTGCATGATCACTTGTTGTATCTTTAGGGTTAATTAACCCTTTTATGTAAGTGTCTAACTGAGAAATGTCCTCCTTGTGCTATTTATTTTTCTCTTTCTCTCTTTTCACCCTCTAGGTCAATGAATCAATTATATCCTTACCTTCTTGGCCTTCCTGATCCTCATTGGCAAATCCCAAATCTACTGGATTAATCTAGAATTAATCCAGAGTGATCTTGCCCTTTTCTTTGTCTACTGTAGGAATGGCCACCTGCGCGGTCCTTCTACCCATGACAGGATCTCTTCTTATTGAAGAAGTTATTCTAGTCTTCCTCTTAGGCTTTATTAAGGTCTCGGAAAATAATGTAGATATATCAAATTCCTATGCCTCCATACCTGACTCTGCACCAATTTCTTTCTCAAACCACCGAGGAATTTGATCCTTTGATTGTAGGTCTCCATCATCATCATGATGGTCACCCTGATCTTCGGTATCCACCATCATGTTCAATGGGGAAGGTGATCTTCTTATCTCTTCCTCATGATGCTCCTTATGAGGGTGATCTTTGGGTACATCCTCCTATTGAGGAATTTCCTTCTCTGGAGGGTGATCCTGATGATCATCTGCATGTTTATCTTGATCTTGATCTTTCACTTCCTCCATAGGTATCTGATCCACTTTGGTGATTTCCTCATCATGAGGCATATTAGCTTCTATGGATGCCACTGTGTCTACCTTAGGTATACCAACCTGTTCTGAAGATGCAATCTGTTCTGCAACTATGGTAATTATCTCATGTACTTTTAGGGCAGGATTAACTAATGTATCCTTTTCTTCTCCTGCCTTGTCTTGGACTTCCATTACATTGGGTTCAATAGGTACTTCCTTTTGTTGTTGCTCACCCATATCTAAAGTGTGGCCTTCTATTTTTTCCATCTTCACTTCCTCAATATTTTCTTCTTTATCAGGAACACCTGCTTGATTTTCAGGACTTGTATCCTTTCTATCTGTAAGATTGATCATGACAGGGCTGGTTACCTGATCAATTAATGTATCAAGCCCCATCTCTTGGGCTACCTTTTCTAGGCTCTTTTCTTTTTCCTGTTCTACTCTCTTCAGTTCCTCTAACACTGCCACATGGACTGATGGTGTACCTTGTGGTGTTATGTGAGTGTTAGCAACAAGACTCTCCATTCGTTGCGAAGCAACAGTATCCACCGCCTCATCATCTGATAGGTTGACAGTCTCATCCAATGAGAGATGACCTCCTTAGCTTGTGCGAGTGGTTTCCTTCATTTGTTCCTCAGTTTGTTCAATCTTAAACTGAACAATGGTAGGGAGTGGTACATTATGTTGTAATTCTTTTCTAAACACTCCACTACCTGCTCCCCTTAACGTGATAGGGTCATGCCTTACCTCACCTCTCATAGATGTTCTAGGTTTCTTAGGTGTGGAAGCCATCACCTGGGGTGCTTTTCTTTTTCTAATGAGAGGGAGTGAGTCTTCTGCTATAGGTTCTTCATCAAAAGGAACATCCTCTTCAATTTGTGCTCGTGATGCCTGACCTTCCTCATATGTTTCCATAGTTTCCACAGCCGGCCTATGAATCTTTTTAACCTTTTGCTTATTTTGAGGAGGCGGTGTTGATGATGTTGTGGCCTATTCTGATGCCGATGCACCCTCAGCTATTAATATGACTCTTTCAATTATCACCCCTTTTGGTTCAGCATCAACTTTCTTACCTTTTGGGGGTCTCTTGCTTTTCTCAGGGGGTGGTGCCTTATCTCCTTTAGACTTCCTTTTCTCATTTAAGAAATCATCATATTCTTCTTCAGAAACCTCTTGTCTTTTCTTCTTACTGTCCACTGTGATAGCAACAACTCCTTTCTTCAATGTATTTATCTGGTCATTGACCCATGCTTGGGTCAACTGCAATGTCCTACTTGTAAATGGATCCAAGGAGATGTCCCCCTATATGGTGAGATCCGGTGCTGAGATGGTATCATTGTATACCTATTTCTCTTCATATTCATTAGCCATGATCTTTCCACCATCTTTCTTTAGTTGTGATGGGATATGAATGCAGTCAAAGGTCTTAATCTGGTTAAGTGTGAGCCTTTGATATCTTCTTATTCTGGCTTCAGCTTTATCTTCACAATCTGCCCAAAAGTCCTCAAGATGTCTTCGATGGATGGGCTTTCCCATGATCTTCTGCATTCTCCCATATGGATCATATCATCTTTTTAATGGAAATGGCTAGAAATTTATCATAACTAGACCAGCTATGGCCTTCTTAATATTCTCTGATTCTGGGCACATGTACCAGCCCATTGTGATTGGAAACAATACTAGTGGAAACTTGTTGTTAACTTTGTATGCATCCAGTATTGTAGATACTTGTCTCATAAATTTCATTAAGACAACTGCATCTATAGGATACCTTGGGAGCAAGAGAGGCTTCTCCTCAAAACCTTCAACTCTGATGTAGGAAAAAGTTGCAAATTGAATAAACTAGGCTCCATGCCTGTATATGACTTCCTAAGCCTCCATGCTTAGTCTTTTAGTTCTGTCCTCCTCCATTGTCCTTACTAGATGCATAGCGAATGCATCATTCACTAGTTTGTAATCCTGGAGGTAATTTATTCTCTGTAGCTAGGGATGATGATCCCATTTATGTGCATCATTTGTTGTGCCACCAATTCTCCCAACTGTGGTCAAGGCATCAAATGTACCCTTGTAGGCACATGAATAAACTATATATGAGGTCATGTAAAAGGAACAATCTAGACCTCCTAGATTCATTAGCTGCTCATCTAGAGCATCACTTATCATTTTAGCCCACATTGGCTTACTATCTATGTAAAGGCACATCAGGATGACAGCATACATCCAATCCTTAAAACTTCCAGCATCAGGCTGTCCTGTCACTCTGCTAAGCAGTGCTACCATGTACTGGTATTCATCATCAAAGTCAAATTTATATAAATGCATTGGAAGTTTAGCCGCTGCAGGATAAGGACTATTCTTCACCCTCCATTGGTACATTTTCTTCCTAGCAGACTTCTTGTTATTCTCATATTCTACTTCTGACTTCTTCAAATCTATATTGGCAACCTTCTTGCCCAATGGTAAACTGAATGTAGTAGCAAGACCCCTAATGGATAGATCAGTATATATTCTGCCATGCTTCTCTACCTTCCTCATTTGTGGGTTATAGTTTCTTGCACATTCAATGACTAGCTCAGGAGATTCCATGGAATAGGGGAAACCAGCTGCATTCCACATTCCAGATGTAAAGACTGCATCCAGCAAGGTGCTACTATTCTTCTCATCGCTCATTTTAGCTGACCATGCAGCTAGATCTATATTTCCCTGGTGTGTATCTGCAATTGCACCATACTTAAATTGGACACCTTCAGGTTGAGCAAACATGGGCTTTAGAAATTCTGCCATGGATGCTTGCAATTAACAAAACTGGTCTTACAATTGATATCTTACAATTATGCATACACACTATATCTTTATTATTCATCATGCATGTTATACTCTTTCCATATCGCATTCATCCTGATATGCATAATCTAGAACTTCAAACCAGAAAACCATGATACCTGGATGTGCAGAACATGACAACAGGAGGGTTTCAATTACTTACCTGATGTGTTGATCCTCTTAATTATGCTCATAACCATGTGGAAGGAATTCAAATATCCGCAATGCCCACGAATCTCACTCTGGTGCAAGCTATATGCATCAGCAGGTAGTCTTATGAGGGTTTGAAAGCACTACTCTGTAAAAACTAATTTTATCACAAGGTAAGTGTAAAATGACTTGTAAATTCACTTTTAACCTCTTCTTTCAGGCAAATTAGGGAAAATTAATTGAAACAGTTGATCTTTATGTGCTAAAGATCTCGCCAGGTGTATGTATTAGGTTTGTAATCAGTAGGAAACACCTACCACATCTGCTTGCATTTAATGTTATGGCAGCGAGGCGTGGGGTGATATTTGCATAATAGGATGATATTCAAATATCGGCTGATATTTGGATATCGGGTGATGTTCAAATATGATTCCCTAAGCTAAAATGACTTTCCTTCAAAATATCAGGATGACGTCATCAGGATATTGGCTTGGTTCAGCGTTGTGGCTTTATGACATCATCGTCATGTTATTTATGAAGGGTCATGTTCGGAAATATACCTCCGCGAGGTAAAAAGGATGGTGATGTCATCACCATGTTTATTTCTTCATTTACTGGGTTTGGATGACATCATCAGGATATTGGTTTGGGGTGATATTTTGTAACAGGCCGATATTCAAGTATTAGGGTGATATTCAAATATCAGGTGATTATTTGGGAATATGATCCTTGTAAAATACATGATGTTGTTTGTCGGGTAGATATCACTATCACATAAAGTAGAAGTCCGGATGTTTGGAGCGCATGATTTTATCAGGTGATAATATTAGATCAAGGTGATCTTTTATAATATGACTGATGTTAAGAAATATGATCCTGCCCTCAGAATATCAGGTTTGACCAGGACTTTGACTCACCATAACTCTCATTCTCTAAGGAATATCAGGGTGATCTAAAAGGCAAACCTGCATGAAATTCCATGCTCTATCCAATCATGAGGTTATTGTCGTGAAATGTTAACCTTAAAAAAAGTGACCTCATCATGATGACTTACCCAGTCCCCTTTATGCAGGATCATCTGCATTGTCTTATTTTTACTAGACCACCAGCAAGCAGAAAACACAAGCAAAACCAAGCAAAAAGTTGGGTCCCTATTTTGTCAAGTCAAAATGGGGCGTGTTGTGTAACCACACAACAACTTGCCACCAAAGAAAACACTAAAATTCAAATGATTCAAGTGATGTGAACACATTCTAATATAGCATTCTAACTCTTTCTAAGCATTAACATCATAATCTTTCTAAATGATAAAGTGTCCTCATGGTAACAATACTAACAAAGGATCAGTAGTGTGCAAATGATTAATTATCCTCATCTTGAAAGCAATTTGAAAACATGAGTAACTGATGTTAAGCTACATAGTTGGAGATCATCCCTCATAGCCAACCTGGATAGAGCCTTGTTGTCAGTAGGCATCCATAGCCCTGCAAGGTTATCTATACAATTCCCCTAAGTAGAGCCCCACTGCCAGCAGGCGTATATAGCCCTAGTAGAGTTACTTAGATGGCCTAATTTTGTTATATTTTTTTATATATGTACTTCATATATCTGATATCATCATGTAAGCTCAGTATGCAAGGTATGGTCACTTACCGTTTTAGGTTGGAAATTGCATTGGTAGCAAGGGAGTCCCTTTAGATTTTTCACTTAACACCTATACTTGTGTGTTCAACAAACCCAAGGCTATTAGGTGGGTCATTGTGAAGAAATCACTTTGGTTAAAAAGGCACCCTGATGAAAAGATATCACAGACCTGATCATGATGACTTTCTCAAAATGAGTCATAACCTATATATAAATGTGTTCTCATCACTTGAATCTTAACAATTTTGTTATTTTCTGGGGTGATGAGTTGCATCATCCTGACTAACCAAAACCAAAACTCAACCAGAAAGCAAAACAAAAAACAAAACAAAACATTGTACAAACAACTATACACATATACATTATGATACACATGACTGACATGAAGTTACTTAGGCTTGGAAATAATGTTTGAGGAACTATCCATTGATTGGCAATGGAACATCCTCTCCTATCAAGTTCTTAAGCCTGAAAGTACTGTCTCCTAATATCTCAAAAATTTGGAAGGGACCTATCCATAATTTATCAAACTTACCATGGTCACCTTTCCTCTCATGGGCTTTATCCCACATCAGGACTAAATCAGATATCCTAAAGGCTTTAACTTTGGCTCTTTTGTCAAACCAGTGTTTGACAACAGCCTGATGTTTGGCAAACTGATCAATTTCATGACTTCTTTTCTCTTCCAGGTGCATCAGCTGAAGCAACCTGACTTCTTGGTTATTGTCTATACCTAGGTACTCTTTGGCAAACTACAAGGTAGGAATCTTCAGGTTAACAGGGAGGATGGGATCCACCCCATAGACTAAATGATAAGGTGAGTTTCCTAGTGCAGCCTTATTTCTAGTTTTGTCCACCCATAAGGCATATTTTAAAAGTGTATTCCATTCCCTAGGGTTCTTGTCTACTAACTTCTTTATGATATTCAACAAATTTTTATTGGTGGATTCTGCCAATCCATTCCCTTAGGGATAATAATTAGATGAGAATTTCAGTATGATCCCATAGTCGAAGGCCCAACTTGAAAATTTAGTTGAAGCAAAAGCAGAGCCGTTATCACTCACCAGGGCATAGGGAATTCCATACCTAGTGACTATGTTACTTTCTAGAAATTTGATGACATCTTATGCACTACAAGTCTTACTGCTAGTGGCTGCAGTCCACCTAGTACAGTAAGTAGTCAATAATTGTTAAAACATACTTGTGACCTGATGATGATGGAGGATTAATTGGTCCTATGAAATCCATGCCCCACTATGCAAATGGGCATGCCTCCATCACTGGTTGCAAAGGTTTTGTAGCATATCTTTCTCTGTTGGCAGCAACCTGACATACATGACAGCATTTAATGTGTTCAGTTGTATCCTTGAAAATTGTAGGCCAATAATATCTTGCTCTGAGGATAGCATGTGTTGTAGCTAAGGATGAGCCATGTGTTGTACCAAACTTGTCATGTAACTCTGATAAAACTTTATCTGCTTTAGGCCTCTCTAGGCATCTTAAGTATATTCCTTCTTAATTTTTCTTGAAAAGTACTCCTGCTTTCATCATGTACTTTTGAGACTTTATCTTCAGGGCTCTTCTTTGTGGAGCCTGCAGTCTTGGAGGACATCTTCCAGTAATCAGGATATGCTTGATATCTGAATACCACTCTTCATTGTCCTTAGCATTGATAACATATTGCTGACTCACATTGTTTGGATCAATTTCTGATATCATTTGGCTTAAAGCTTGCCCTCTCACTAGTTTCATGGGTGTGATATCCATGTCATATTCTTGTAGTACAGTGATCCACTTAGCTCCTTTTTCACCAAGCTCACTTTGCATTAACAACATCTTCACTGCTGCATCAAGTACCACAGTAATCACTTTGCTTCTCAAGATATAATGTCTAAATTTCTTTACTACTCTAACCAAAGCAAGTGCCTGCCTTTCAACATCTACATATCTCAGTTTAGCATCTTTGAAAGGACAACTCAAGGCAATTGGTTTTTCTTCTTTTTCTTCATTTCTCGAGTTAGCACTGCTACAGAGGTATGTTTTAAAGCAAATGAATAGATATAGAAGTCTCTGGTGTAGTCTGGACTGATGAGGACAAGAGCATTAGAAATGGATTTCTTTATGTCTTCAAAGGCTGCCCTAGCTTCTGATGTCCACTCAATCTTTGCATCCTTTTTCAGCATTGCATTTAAAGGTCTAACTATTTCAACAAAGCCAGTGATGAACTTCCTGACAAAATTTATCTTACCAAAGTAAGATTTGAGCTCTTTCTTGCTTCCTAGAAGCTGTAATTTCATGATGGAGTCCATGCTGTCAGGATCAATGATAATCCCATTTTCAATTATTAGGTGGCCTAGCAACTTTCTGGTTGTTACCCCAAATATACACTTCTTGGGGTTCAATACATTTTTGAGATCTGCTACATGGTTTTCTCTATCTTTAGAGAATACTGTTAAGTCATCCATGTATATGACTATACATTTTCCTATTAAGCCTCTAAAGGCTATGTCCATTGCTCGCTGGAATGTTGCTCCAACATTTATCAGTCCAAATGGCATATGTCTATAAGCAAATATCCCCCACTTTGTGGTTAAGGCAGTTTTCAGTCTGTCAATTTTGTCAACCATGACCTGATTGTAGCCAGAGAAACTATCCAGGAATGACCTCATTTTGGCTCCATTTACAATTTGTAGAACTTCATCTAAGGAGGGTAAGGGATAATTATCCTTCTCTGATGCTCTGTTTAGGTTCTTGAAATCTACACATAGCCTAATGTCTCCATTCTTCTTTCTTAGTGGCACTAGATTAGCCACCCAGGTGGAGTACCTCACAGGAAATATGATCCTGGCATTTAACAGTCTCTTGACTTCCTCAAAAATTATTGGTTTAAGCAAAGCATTGACTGGTCTTTGCTTATGTCTGAAAGGTTTAGCATCTAGCTTGAGGGGTATAGTGTGAGTTATGACTGATGTGTCATATGTCTTCAACTCATCATAAGTCCATGTAATAACATGGATGTAATCTTTAAGAGCCTGATTTATTCCTTCTAACTCTTCTAGTGTGCAAATCTTACCAATCA
Organism: Cunninghamia lanceolata; assembly: GCA_027924645.1. Taxonomy (NCBI): domain Eukaryota; kingdom Viridiplantae; phylum Streptophyta; class Pinopsida; order Cupressales; family Cupressaceae; genus Cunninghamia; species Cunninghamia lanceolata. The sequence continues at coordinate 1,259,948 of BSBN01000246.1, forward strand.
AGATGTTTCTCTTGTCATCATTCTATCCAATATTCACTTGCGAATATTGCCCCCCATCAGCTTTTGGAAGATCTTTCTATTTTAACATGTTATCCAGGTCAAATGCTCTCTCTAGCTCAATCATCCCTTTTGGAATCTTGTTATTGGGTAACTCTAATATTTCTTCCTCTTCCTAGATATACTCTTCTACATTGTTCTCATCTATGATCTAAGCATCAAATATATCCCTGTTAGAGATGAAATCTAGGATATGCTGATCGTCATCAAAAACTTGGAGATTAGTAACATTATCAGGTACTGATGGCACTGATACCATCTCTACTAAAAACCTCTTTAGGCTTGATATGGACAAGGGCTCTAAGGTACTAGCAGCCTGGGCTAGAGCATCTACCCTATGATTCTATTCTCTAGGTACGTGGGTGATATTAAATGTGTCAAAGTCTTCAATCAAATCCCACACTCTATGTCTATAATTTGACAATTTCTTATAATTGCAAGAGTAAATTCCTCTTACATGTCTGACAACTAATTCTGAGTCCCCAAAGACATGCAGAATTTTTACCTTCTTCTTAAGGGTGAACAGTATCCCATGAATCAGAGCTTCATACTCTGTCACATGGTTGGTGTAGGGGAACTATAATCTGTAAGCAGCTAAGTAGGACTTTCCTGATGGATCAATGAGATCAATCCCTACTCCAACTCCTTGTTTGGACTTGGATCCATCAAATCTAAGGATCCAGGCCCCATCTTTAGCAGGAGGCTTAGCTGAACTTTCTTTCCTTTTTGTAGCTTTGGCAGCTACACCACCTAATATCCATTTTAACTTAGGAATCTCAACCTTCTTAGTTTTCATTTTTCCTTTCTTCTATGAAGCTGAGGTCTCTTCTTTTTTTTCATCATCAGGAGGATGATCTTTTGGACTTGGCATAATATTTATCTTTAAAATATGTAAGCATAGTGAACAGGCAGTCTCTGAATGAGGTGCCTCATGGAATCTGAACCATCCTTCAGTTAGTGCATCTTGTGGAAGTTTCCCTTGTTCTATCATTTTTTTAATTTCTCCTGACAAGAACTCAAATCTGGTCAAGTTACTACCTCTATCTTCATCAAATAGTTCATAATCTAACTCCATCAAACAATCACTACCTGGGGTGATTTTCTCTTTCCTCTTATCATTTGTCTGGTCATACACTAGAATTTCTTCTGTTCTCAGAATATGATCCTCATCATGATTTATTACCTCACTTGTGTTTCCTATAGAATACAGACAAAAATTAGTATCATCATTATCACTATATGTAGAACTTACCTTAGATGATGATGTCACCTCTCCACATGTTTGCTCAAGTTCCATCATGTCAATGCAAGCTTCACACATTTTCTCAGAATGTGCCTCATCGTGTAATCTGCACCAACCATCAATCAAAATATCATGAACAAGTATATCCAATAATTGACAGTGTTTTACCTGCTTGGACAAGTATATTTCAAAGCTCTTGAAATGATCTACTTCTGTTTCATCTCCATGGTCACGACCAAATCTTAAAGCTACAGCATCATTGTCATGAGGAGTATCATTAGGATCATGATCATCATGAAAATCATACATCAGGACCTCCTCTATTCTGACAGTCTGAGGTCTAATGGAGTAAACTCCATGTTCAACATTCATGTACATGATCTCATTTGTTTTGGTATACTCAGTGATCATGTGCTTCATTCTAGGCTCAGCATCTACCCTTATCTGGTTTGGTATCCCCTTCCAAGGTAGCCACATATGACTGAAATCAGTAGACATATATATGTTGAGGGTTTTGGACCAATCTTTGCTGAGTAACATTCCATATGTATCAAGTATGTCTACTACCTGGATATCGATGTAATATTGGATCCTAGAATCAGATGCCAGTTGCATGTGAATGTGAGTTAACTCTCCTATTACATTGACCTCTATTTTATCTAGTTGTGTCATCTTCTTCAGGGATTTAGCAGGATGCAGGCCTAAAGCGTTGCATATGGATAAGGGCATGACATTGGTGGAAGCTCCTAAGTCCACTAGAGAATTATGCAAATTCTTACCAAACATTCATATGGTAAGGAGGAATGGGGGTGATTCACTTTTATCTCTATACAAGGTCATGTGGGAGGTCTCTGCAGCTTGGACAGTAGCGGGCACTTTATGTTTGACAGTGTTATCTTTAGCAGCATGATCCTTATCGCTAGGGTAACCTTGGGGGTGACTATCCTCTCTAGGAGCATGATCATCTAGTGATTTCATGAATGCCTTCTTAATTGCAGGAGTTTTCAACAACTCCAACAAAGACAGGCTAGATTTTTACTTTCATCTCGTCAGCCAGATATGTGACTAGTTTGTCAGATTCATAAGGTAGACCAACAGCTTTTGATGTTGTGTTCTGTGGTGACAGATACTATGCATTTACCTTTGGAAATCCTAGATTATTACTTGCCTTGGGATCAGGAGGTGTGTTAAAATTATTTAGAGGTAATGAACTGGTTAATGGACCAGTAGGTCTGTTGGAGTTACCTTTCAGATTATAATTGTGCTTACCCTGATATTGCTGCTGGTAAGCATGCACCTCTTCAGGCTCATTGGATGGCTCATTCTCATCTTCAAAGGAAAAAGCATAGTTTGCCTCAAAAACCATGGTAGATTCTTCACATGCCTGGGTATAATGCTGATGGGATGACACAGTCTGTTGATAAGGCTGGTTAGTATAGCTTTCTAATACAAATGCTGAGTCATATCCACAAGGGTCAATTTCATTTCCCTCCACCTGAGGTGGATTTCTAGAAGTATTAGACACTTCTGTCTAGAAAATGCTGGCAGCAATTCTAAATTGTGGATAGTCCAATTCTGCATGAGCATTTGCATTGTGTATCCTACACCAATTGGTGAGGGCTGCCTCAGCAAGATTTACTCTAGTAGTCTGTTTAGCTTCAGTAGGTGGCTGATTATCTAAAGGTGATGGTAATGAACCATTATTTGGCCTGGAGTTCCATACTCTAGGCTATCTGGGAGGATTGTTGTTACCACCATTATTGTTGTAATTATTGTTGTTATATCCCCTATCAGGATAACTAGGTTTGTCATTGTTATAGCCTCTATTCTGGTTAGGCTGAGAGTAGAAATTCTAGTTTCTTAGATGAGTGACTTCTATGGTTAATTTTCTTAACTAAGCAGAGATTTCTTTGATTTCCTCATTCTCTTCCTGAGCTTTAACCACCACATTTTCTATTAAAGCCTTGAAAAATGAGGATCCATTATTGTTCTGATTATTCTGGTCTATAACCCGAGGCACTGGTGTCTGACTTGTATACTGTGGCACTTGACCATTTCCATTAGTGGGAGGAGGCATGATACTTAATGGAGATATCTGTAGTGGTGTTGGCATCACTGCTGGAGGCATCATGACTCCATTATATTGTGGCTGGGAAGGATATCCTGGATAACCAGGAAATGTAGGAAAGGCTATGTTCGGTGTAGGTGCAGGAACTAACTGCTGATTGACTTTGATAGCTTCTTGAAAAGCTCTTGTCAAAGTTGTGATTTCAGGATGTGCTCTCCTGATGAACATGGATGTCAATGGATCCAAAGTTGAATAATAGATACTCCTGGCAGCAGCATCTGCTACTACATATGGGGCAACTAACTTGGATAACAGTTTCTGGAACCTAGCATTGAAATTGGCAATAGGTTCACCTTCAAACCTTTTGATTGTGGTAAATAGGTGATAGTTCATTGAAGGATCAATTGGTAGCTTGAACCTATCAGTGAAAGCTTTCTCTAGGATGTCCCATGAACCAAAAGAACCCTGACAAAGACTAATATACCAATTATAGGCCTCCTCTCCTAAGGAAAAAGGAAATAATCTGCAGATAACGTCCTAATGCTCTATTCTGGCCCTACAACAAGCTTCCTTAAAAGTCCTAATGTGATCATCTACATCCTTATAAGGATGATATTTTGGATAGAGTTTGTCTGGATTCTTTGGCAAAGCATGATATGCAGTAAAGCTCAAAGGTGACTCTACTGTAAAGAATGACATTGCAACTAGAGGAGGTTGGCCCTGTGGTATGGTCGGCTGAGGTTGAACCTGAGGTTGAGGCTGGATAGGGGGTGTCACAGATAGTCCAGAAGATATTTGTAAACTAATAGGAGTTACAGGAGGAGGCTCTGGTGATGCTCCTGATGCACTAGACCCTGGAGTGTGATGGATGTCTATAGTTCTAGGTCTGAACCCCCTAATAGGTAGTTCGTCAAATTTAAGTAAATCGGCTGAAAAAACTATAAAGATTGGCTGGAATTTACCAACAAAGGTTGTATTTAAGGTCAGGATTGGAAATGGACCAAGTATTTTTGGAATATTTACAACTATATTGCAAATATGAGGTGATCTTTAGGTTTGGTACACTTGCAGGTTGATATCGGGTTTCTAAGCAAGATACCTCAAAGTTTGGACAAATTCACCTAAAATAAGACTGATCTTTGCAAACACATGATAATCTACTGTAATGGTTGCAATATTTTTGATCAACTATGAAAACTTTGCAAAGGATTAGCATGTACAAGCTTAGGACAACACATATTTAAGTCTAATTTGAAATTCAGCGGTGTTTGAGCATTACCTTACGATCTTTATCGTCACCTGAACTATTTGATGATGATCATTTAGCTCGGCCCTCCTTCTAGCACCAATTTATGTTGATCATGATGTTAGTCATAAACAAACATAGAATAAAAGTACACATTAACCTTTATTCATCTTGAAAGATACGATGAATTCAGGGAATTCATGATCTCAAGTCTCTGGTGATTAGGTCTTAATCTTCTGACATTACTTAGAGGTTGATGTGTGTTGCTATTTCCATTTTGGGGCCTTACGTAGATCTCATTAGTAAGATAATATTTCCTATAATGATGTTGCACAGAAAGTTATTCTACACAAGATATGCTTCAAAGTGTCTATTCTTAAATCTTTGCATCATATTTATCATTTTGACATGCTTTAACCTCAAATATGCTAAATATGTTCAGTTATCTACGTGATATCTACATATTTGTATTATTTGCTCAAGATTGTCAATTACTTGCAATTATAATGATGAAATGCTCTGAAATTGAAAGAAAGTAAAAGAATACTTCAAATTATTGTTGAACCTTCAGCTATTGAGCCACATATACATCAGATACAATCATGAAGAGAAGAAATTAAATCATATGTTCACCAAGACATTCCACAGCTAGATACAGTCAATGCTAACTTCAAAGAAAAGGTATGAAAACAACACATGTAAGTAGATATGCACTCCAAGGGACGCGGCAAATCACAACATGTATCAAGAATTCATACACTGATTACTCAAGATTTCTTATGGATTGTAATCAAAAGAGTCTTCTCATTCATTAAGTATGCAAGAACATATATGTATACAATAGCTTTGAAATGAGCCCTGAATATTTCAGCAAACAGATTTCAATTAAGTTTCAAATCTTTTACAATGAGGCATCCCTGCACCTTTTATAGAGCAAGGTGAGGGAGCAGTTACAATTGATCTACGATCAGGATATATCTATTAAGATCTATGGTTCACATTTCGTTGACCAAGTCAACTCTTTCCACGTGGCACAGGTTGCTGGCTGGCAACCATCTAGACAACTTATTTTCTTAAGTATCAGATGCTTATGTCTTTTCGTGGTAATCCATCTTCATCTACTCTTTATCCTTCCAGTTCTTCATCTTCATCATTAGGAGCATCAGGATCATCACTTCCTGAATCCTCATCATCCTGATGACCTTCTTGTACATCGACCTACATGGATGTCCGGATACTTTCATATGATTATACTATCCTTTCTACTTCCCCACCATCCTAAATTCTTGCTTTGGTGATGGCATGTTTATGCACCTGATATTTGCTATGGATGGATTCCAATTTACTCCTCCTGCTACTGGATGTCTCATTATAGTTCTCCATCTTGATCCTGATCCTAATGATCTTATCCATAGTTTCTTTTGTCAGGTGGTTTAGAGGATCATTAGCTACCTGTTGGAAATTGTTATGTAGAGCTTTAATGGGAAACTCCTCATCTTGATTTTCTATTTTGCCTTCTGCCTTTCCTTCTAACGCTTCCAAAATTTTAGCCTCAAACAACATCATATCATGTAGCTTCATGCTGATATTTCTTAGTTTACTGTTGCATCTTTTAAGCACATCACACTCAAACCTGATGTCTTTATACCATATTTCAATCAATAGAGCTGTATTATTATTTAGTACCTGATTCTTGATTAAGATAAGAGGATCAATCCTCTTTATTTCACCCAAAGTGTGAAGGACTTCACCTCTTCAAAGAGGCCTTTACCACTTCTTCTGCTTCATCAAAGGTGGATAACATCCACTTTCTCATTATGGATGACTCATGTTTCATGATATCTAATTTATTCACTTCATCTTGAGAAATAGCAGTCAATGGGACTGCATGATCACTTGTTGTATCTTCAGGGTTAATTAACCCTTTTATGTAAGTGTGTAACTGAGCAATGTGCTCCTTGTGTTGTTTATTTTTCTCTTTCTCTCTTTTCACCCTCTGGGTCAATGAATCAATTATATCCTTACCTTTTTGGCCTTCCTGATCCTCATTGGTAAATCCCAAATCTACTGTATTAATTTGGAATTCAACCAGAGTGATCTTGCCCTTTTCTTTTGTAGGAATGGCCACCTGCATGGTCCTTCTACCCATGACAGGATCTCTTCTTATTGCAGAAGTTATTCTAGCCTTCCTCTTAGGCTTTATTAAGGTCTCAGAACATAATGTAGATATATCAAATTCCTATGCCTCCATACCTGACTCTACGCCAATTTCTTTCTCGAGCCACCGAGGAATTTGATCCTTTGATTGTAGGTCTCCATCATCATTATGATGATCACCCTAATCTTCGGTATCCACCATCATGTTTGATGGGGAAGGTGATCTTCTTATCTCTTCTTCATGAGGCTCCTTATAAGGGTGATCTTTGGGTATAGCCTCTTGTTGAGGAATTTCCTTCTCTGGAGGGTGATCCTACTGATCATCTGCATGTTTGTCATGATCTTGATCTTTTACTTCCTCCATAGGTATCTCATTCACTTTGGTGATTTCCTCATCATGATGCATATTAGCTTCTATGGATGCCACTATGTCTACCTTAGGTATACCAACCTATTCTGAAGATACAATCTATTCTGCAACTGTGGTAATTATCTTCTGTACTTTTAGGGCAGGATCAACTGATGTATCCTTGTCTTCCCCTACCTTGTCTTTGACTTCCACTACCTTGGGTTCAATAGGTACTTCCTTTTGTTGTTGCTCACCCATATCTAAAGTGTGGCCTTCTATTTCTGCCATCTTCACTTCCTCAACATTTTTTTCTTTATTAGGAACACCTGCTTGATTTTCAGGACTTGCATCCTTTCTATCTGTAAGATCGATCACCATAGGGCTGGTTACCTGATCAATTAATGTATCAAGCCCCATCTCTTGGGATACCTTTTCTGGGCTCTTTTCTTTTTCTTGCTCTACTCTCTTCAGTTCCTCTAACACTACCACCTAGACTAAGGGTGTACATTGCGGTGTTATGTGAGTGTTATCAACAAGAGTCTCCATTCGTTGCGAAGCAATGGTATCCACCACCTCATCATCTGATAGGTCGACAGTCTCATCCAATGAGAGATGACCTCCTTAACTTGTGCAAGTGGTTTTCTTCATTTGTTCCTTAGTTTGTTCAGTCTTAAACTGAACAATGGTAGGCAGTGGTACATTATGCTATAATTCTTTTCTAAACACTCCAGTACCTGCTCCCCTCAACATGATAGGGTCATGCCATACCTCACCTCTCATAGATGTTCTAGGTTTCTTAGGTGTGGAATCCATCACCTAGGGTGCTTTTCTTTTTCTGATGAGAGGGAGTGAGTCTCCTTCTGCAAGCTCTTCATCAAAAGGAACATCCTCTTCAATTTGTGCTCGTGATTCCTGACCTTCCTCATATGTTTCCATAGTTTCCACAGTCGGCCTCTAAATCTTTTTAACCTTTTGCTTATCCTGAGGAGGCGGTGTTGATGATGTTGTGGCCTGTTTTGATGCTGATGTACCCTCAGCTGTTATTATGACTCTTTCAATTATCACCCCTTTTGGTTCAACATCAACTTTCTTACCTTTTGGGGGTCTCTTGCTTTTCTCAAGGGGTGGTGCCCTATCTCCTTTAGACTTCCTTTTCTCATTCAAGAAATCATCATATTCTTCTTCAAAAACCTCTTGTCTTTTCTTCTTACTGTCCACCATGATAGCAACACCTCTTTTCTTCAATGCATTTATCTAGTCATTGACCCATGCTTAGGTCAGCTGCAATGTCCTTCTTGTAAATGGATCCAAAGAGATGCCCTCCTATATGGTGAGATCTGGTGCTAAAATGGTATCATTTTATGCCTTTTTCTCCTCATATCCATCAGCCATGATCTTTCCACCATCTTTCTCCAGTTGTGATGGGATATGAATGCAGTCAAAGGTCTTGATCTAGTTAAGTGTGAGCCTTTGATATCTTCTTATGGCTTCAGCTTCATCTTCACAATCTACCTAGAAGTCCTAAAGATGTCTTCGATGGATGGGCTTTCCCATGATCTTCTGCATCCTCCCATATGGATCATATGATCTTTTTAATTGAAATGGCTAGAAATTCATCATAACTAGACCAGCTATGGCCTTCTTAATATTCTCTGAGTTTGGGCACATGTACCAACCCATTGTGATTGGAAACAATACTAGTGGAAGCTTGTTGTTAACTTTGTATGCATCCAGTATTGTAGATACTTGTCTCATAAATTCCATTAAGACAACTGCATCTGTAGGATACCTTGGGAGCATGAGAGGCTCCTCCTCAAAACCTTCAACTATGATGTAGGAAAAAGTTGCAAATTGAATAAACCAAGCTCCATGCCTATATATGACTTCCTAAGCCTCCATGCTTGGTCTTTTAGTTCTGTCCTCCTCCATTGTCCTTACCAGATGCATAGAAAATGCATCATTCACTAGTTTGTAATCCTGGAGGTAATTTATTCTCTGTAGCTGGGGATGATGATCCCATATATGTGCATCATTTGTTGTGCCACCAATTCTCCCAACTGTGGTCAAGGCATCAAATGTACCCTTGTAGGCATGTGAATAAACTATATATGAGGTCATGTAAAAGGAACAATCTAGACCTCCTAGATTCATCAGCTGCTCATCTAGAGCATCACTTATCATTTTAGCCCACATTGGCTTACTATCTATGTAAAGGCACATCAGGATGGCAGCATACATCGAATCCTTAAAGCTTCCAGCATCAGGCTAGCCTGTCACTCTGCTGAGCAGTGCTACCATGTACTGGTATTCATCATCAAAGTCAAATTTATATAAATGCACTGGAAGTTTAGCCGCTACAGGATAAGGACTATTCTTTGCCCTCCATTGGTACATTTTATTCCTAGCAGACTTCTTGTTATTCTCATATTCTACTTTCAACTTCTTCAAATCTATATTGGCAACCTTCTTGCCCAATGGTAAACTGAATGTAGCAGCAAGACCCCTGATGGACAGATCAACATATATTCTGCCATGCTTCTCTACCTTCCTTGTCTGTGGGTTATAGTTTCTTGCACATTCAATGGAATAGGGGAAACCAGCTACATTCCACATTCTAGATGTAAAGACCACATCCAGCAAGGTGCTACTATTCTTCTCATCACTCATTTTAGCTGACCATGCAGCCAGATCTGTATTTCCTTGGTGCGTATCTGCAATGGTACCATACTTAAACCAGACACCTTCGGGTTGAGCAAACATGGGCTTTAGAAATTCTGCCTCTGACTTAGCCAATCGCTTATCTACCATGGACGCCTGCAATTAACAGAACTGGTCTTACAATTGATATCTTACAATTATGCATACACACTATATCTTTATTATTCATCATGCATGTTATACTCTTTCCATATGTCATTCATCCTGATATGCATAATCTAGAACTTCAAACTAGAAAACCATGATACCTAGATGTGTAGAACACGACAACAGAAGGGTTTCAATTACTTACTTGATGTGTTGATCCTCTTAATTATGCTGATAACCGTGTGGAAGGAATTCAAATACCCGCAACGCCCACATATCTTGCTCTGGTGCAAGCTATATGCATCAGCAGGTAGTCTTATGAGGGTTTGAAAGCACTGCTCTATTTTATCGCAAGGTAAGCATAAAATGACTTGTAAATTCACTTTTAACCTCTTCTTTTAGGAAAATTAGGGCAAATTAGGGCAAATTAATTGAAACAACTGATCTTTCTATATGAAACTTCTGGATCTCGCCAGGTGTATGTATTAGGTTCGTAATCGCCTACCACATCTGCATGCATTTAATGTTATGGCGGCGAGGCGCAAGGTGATCTTTACAGAATAGGATGATATTCAAATATGATTCCCCGATCTAAAATGACTTTCCTTTGAAATATTAGGATGATGTCATCAGGATATTGGCTTGGTTTAGTGTTGTGGCTTTATGACGTCATCATCATGTTATGTATGATGGGTCATGTTCAGAAATATACCTCTGCAAGGTAAAAAGGATGGTGATGTCATTATCATGTTTATTTCTTCATTTACCGTGTTTGGATGACGTCGTCAGGATATTTGTTTCGGGTGATATTTTGCAACAGGCTGATATTCAAGTATTAGGGTGATATTCAAATATCAGGTGATTATTTGGGAATATGATCCTTGCAAAATACATGATGTTGTTTGTCAGGCAGATATCGCTATCACATAAAGTAGAAGTCCAGATGTTTGGAGCGCATGATTTTATCGGGTGATAATATTAGATCGGGGTGATCTTTTATAATATGACTGATGTTAAGAAATATGATCCTGCCCTCAGAATATCAGGTTTGACTAGGACTTTCACTCACCATAACTCTCGTTCTCTAAGGAATATTAGGGTGATCCTAAAGGCAAACCTGCATGAAATTTCGTGCTCTATCCAATCATGAGGTTATTGTCGTGAAATGTTAACCTTAAAAAAAAGTGACCTCATCATGATGACTTAGCCAGTCCCCTTTATGCAGGATCATTTGCATTGTCTTATTTTTACCAAACCGCTAGCAAGTAGAAAACACAAGCAAAACCAAACAAAAAGTTGGGTCCCTGTTTTGTCAAGTCAAAATGGGGCGTGTTGTGTAACCACACAACAGGTAGATGAGGTGGATTAGATGTGAATTTTAAATTCACACGGGGAAGAGGTGAGGATAAAAAGTGAATTTTTAATTTATTTTGGGAAGAGTGGTATTTAATGAAAGTGGGTGGTGTAAGAGATCATTTATGGAGTTTATGACAAATGTATATAAAAAATTATTTTATGTGGCATAAAAATCAATTTTTTATTTAGAGGATGTGGGGAGGACTATTAAACAAGGTTTGACCATCTTAATTAATGTGATTAACCTAATTAATATGGTTGTAGTAAATTAGTGGATGGGTTAATTATGGGTTGGGATTAATTAAATGGTGTTTAATTTAATTAATCCTAGGTCTAGGGTCATGTAGGTTGGACTTAATAGGTATTTAATTAACTAGGGTAGGGATAGGCTAATTAGTAGGTTGAATTAATTAAATAAACATGATTTATTCAATTAATTAGGTTTAATGAAATGGGTGAATTAATCAAATAAACATTTTCATATTTATTTGATTAATTGGGTTAATGTTCATAAAGGGGTAACTATTGAATTAATTAAATTAATCCAATTTAAAGGGGGAAATGATGAATAATCAGGTGTTGGAGGTAATAATTAATTAAATATAAATATAATTAATTAGTTAGAAAGGGAAATTGGTGATATTAATGATGACGGAGATCAGTTAAATGGTGAAGACTTTTTTAGGTGTCTACATTTGCCCCTCTTTGATGTGGTGTCATGACCTAGCAGGGATATGGTGTCAAGTCAAAGAAAATGCCCCAGCTACCCCGAGAAGACATGGAATGGGTGAGGGATGCCCCCTCGAGAGGTTAGGTGAAAAAATAATTTTTTTTGGGTGAGCTCTCGAAATGAAGAAATGGAGGTGAAAAATGGATAGAGGATAGAAAAACATGCTGACAGGAAGAAATATAGGTGAAAAAGGTTATGATCTGTACCCTAGGGAAGAAAAAGTGTGTTTGAGGATGACATGGCTTACTATAAATAGAAAAATTGGGCCCTAAAGTACCACATTTGCACTCATTGAGCCACTTGGATGAAGGAGAAGAAGAGACATGATTGCAAACCTACTCTTCCTGTGCTTTGAGCACTTGTTTGAGTGAGTATGATCTTACAGAAGGTCAGCAGAGGCTAGCGATTATGTATGCCGACCAACCCTAACTTTGTCATTTTTTTATTTGTCACATTTATTACCTTGGGAAATGGGTCACTACGGTTTTGGCACTATTCATAAACCATTTGGAACCTTTCTAGGATGGATTGGCACCATCCTTCTGATTGGCGCCATTCACCAAGGGGGAAAGGAATAGGATTAGCTCCAAAACTAAAAGGTTTGGTGCCATCAAGCCAATTAACACTTTTAGTGCATGGGCTTTGGTTTTTGCTGAAATGGCGCCCTTCAAGGAAACAGTGGCACCATTTTCTAGAATGGTGCCATTGGGTAGATTGGCACATTTTCAAAGCGTTGGGGCGCCATTCTCTTGAATGACACCATACCCTGATAGTGTAGCGCCATTCCATGGAATGGTGCCTAGGTTATGCGTGAGATGAGGGGGTTTAGGGTTTTTTTTTGCCGAAATGGTACAAAAAGAGAGTCAAACAACACAATTCTATTGAATGGAACCATTTCTGGCTAAAGTGGCACTATCCTCTAGATGAGCACCATTTTCTAGAGGATTGGCGCCAAAAACAATTTTGACCCTAAAAGTAAAATGATCGGCACAATGACTGAGTCAAGAGGAAAAATGCAAGTTTTTAACTTCCATTTGGTAGATGTAGGCCCCAGGAGGGATCATGGGTTCATGGGAGTGATGTGTTCCCAATATGATGCAATTATTCAATGGGTTCAACATAGCTAACCGGGCCCAACTAGAGAGACTAGGTTTGTTGATAGTAGAGGATATGCCCGTCCTATGGGCACATAGGGTGATGATGACAGTTATAGTTGAGCGGTGGTGACCTGAGACTTGTACTTTCCTCCTATTGACGGGTGAGATCATTATCATGCTAGAAGATGTTTATTAGATCCTGAAGTTGCCTATTCATGGATCATGAGTGACTTATGGTAGTACTAGGAGAGGATGGGAAGCCTTAGATAGAGTGTTTACCCTAGGCCACCCCGAGTTGATGCAAGATAGATGAGAGATGAGCTATGACCAAACTTTGTCAATTGGTACCGATCATTTTACCTTGTTCCTTTGTGCATTAATTGGAGGCATGGTGATGCCTGATTGGTGTGGGTGAGGTTTTCCTGTAGGCTGGGGAGAGGTGATAGAGGAGATGGTAGTGGATGAGATGGTTTATGCATGGAGACCATGCATGTTGGGGCAGTTATACCATGAGATGCATACCTTGGTATACCACTATGATTCAACTTTGTCTACTAGGGGAACACTACTGCATGTGTGGGCCTTTGAGTACATTACTATTATGAGGTTAGAGGGAGGATATTATCGATGACAGTTTAAGGCTTATGTTTATTTATATAGGCAACCCCTTTGGTATACTCATGTGGGACAGTTGCGCTACTAGCAGACAATTTTTGATGAGCTGACTCATGTGATATGGTGACTATACATCAACATGGAGTATTAGCTAGAGGAGCATCTTCATATGCCTTATACATTGTAGCCATGTTATTTGATGGGTCGGGGTGATCACACCATTACCATGTATCTTCCTTCTCGGGTGATGTGTCAATTTGGTTTACGGTAGGATCTTCCTCGGAGGATGGCAGTGTTTGCTCGGATAGGGTGGGATGTGAGATGGCCACATGCCATAGCGCCATAGGTGGCGATAGCTAATTTTGTAGCTTTACAGCCCCAATAGTGGGATTGGGGGAACAGGTTGGTAGATGTAGTGACTACAGGTGCATATGATCAGTGGTGGGCGACATGGAGGTCGATCCGTTTCACAGATCTGACTGAGGAGCCTAACATGACTATGGAGCTAGAGGAGGAGGGAGATATAGTGGAGGAGGAGATAGTGATTGAGGAGGAGGAGGAGGATGAGGATGATCCCATGGGGATGTTGGCCGTAGTGGCCTATGAGTAGGCGATGGTGGTGAGAGGGTGAGGGAGAGGGAGAGGTAGACGGTGGCTGCCACCACCACTACATGCACAACAACAGGTACAATAGTAGGCACTGCTGCAAGCATAGGTTCCTACATAGCAGGTAGTGAGGCCCAGGTGGCAGGCTCCACAGTAGTAGTAGTAGATACATGTACAACAGGTATAGATAGGGCAGGTGCAGGGGCCACGAGCACCACGATAGCAGGGTCCTAGGTAGGTACCACCTACCTAGTGGGCACAAGGAGAGGATAGAGGATTGATACCACCCTCATAGGTAGCCTTATAGCAATAGGGATCAGGGACTGGCCCAGCACAGGAGATAGTTCAGCCGCAGGTGAGGGAGAGGAAGCATGTGTAGGATATTCCAGAGGCTACCATGACATTTCTGGGGATTGGCAAGACAAAAGCAGGTAGCTCGAGGGCAAGGCTATGGCTAGTTCTAAGAGGGTGCTCATCATGTTGGTACACCTGAGTAGATGATGAGGAGGTGGGGAATCTCTAGGCTCAGGTGGTGAACCTAGAGGATATAGTGTAGGGACAATAGTAGGAGTTGGTGCAGCTTCAAGGGGTAGCTACATTGTTAAATGGATCAGATGGGCAAGTGAGTGCGCTATAGGTGTAGTTAGCACAGGCACAGGTAGAGATGGCTACCCTGACAAGTGAGCAGGATTCAGAGCGAGCTCTACAATAGAAAACAGAGGTTAGCACCCAGTAGGCGGAGGCATAGGTGGCGAGTTTGTAGGGGATGGTCGTAAGCACTAGCATGGGTTTGATTTTTACGTAGTTGTAGACTCAGATTACATAGTTGCAGAGATAGATACAATAGGTATAGAGTTAGCTCCTAGAGTAGAGTACGTGAGCTGAGTATTACTATGGAGCATATTGTTTTGTAGTGCCAAAGGGTCAGCATATACCCAGCTATAATTATCACAGCAGATCTAGGATGTCTGGGTCCCATAGATCTAGGAGGTCTATTCAATTGGTTTAGTATCCTACATGACCTCCACAACTGGTAACCCAGTAGCCACAATAGACACAATAACCATCATTACAACAGCCGTAGTAGCCACAACCAGGGTCACCCACAGAGTCAGATAGGGGTTCATCTACCCAGGGTTGATGTGTTGACATACATTAATGTATATTTTGGCCTTTAGAGGCATTTTTTGTATCATGACTTGTATATTAATTTTCACCGATGTATATTTGGTGATGATATGATTTATGTATGGTCGTACTTATGGTTTATGCATAATGTAATGTTATGATGTTGGTGATTTTTATGCTTATGGTGGATGTTATGGATTATGATGATGTATGTGTTATAATTATGATGATTATGGATATGTGATGGATCATGTATGTTGATATTGATGCTATGATGTGATGATTTATTCCCTACTTATGATCCTTATGTGTTATGAATGTATGATTATGGATACATGTGATATTGTGCTTATGGATTTATGATACAATGATAAAAATGTAAGTGGAATATATGCTCAAATTAATAAACATATATTATGCATGATGAACATGGAATGAAAATAGTATATATTCTTAAATTAACAAACATATATTATGCATGATGAAAATGGAATGAAAAGGGTATATATGCTTAAATTAATAAATATATATTATGCATGATGAAAATGGAATGGTTAATGCAATAGATGTTCAAATTATATTTGTGTGAGAGTTTACTTTGGTAGTAATAGAATCATAATCATTAACTCTTGAAAACACATGCCTGTAATATATAATATGTTCCCTATGTTCAGTGCTTTAATTGTTTTGTTTTTTCAGGAAAGTTGGTAAGAGAACATGCAATAGAAATTGTTAGGCGATGTGTTATCTAAAAATGCAATGATTAATGCAATGGTTAAATGATGAATGTAATGGTGATTAAATGATTATGATAATGCAAATAATGATTTACTACAATGATTAATGAAGTGGACAAGTCATGATACATGTTATGCTCTTTTAAACCCTGGGTGATGGGGCTAGGTGGTGAAGAATAGGTTAGGGAGGGGAATGGTTATGGGTTGAGAGGAAAGGGGATTGTGAGGATGGTTTAGTAAATGCTAGGTCATTGAACACCATGTCATTAGAAGGAAAATTAGGGTTGGGATGGTTTGGGAAGATTTAGAAAGGGGATTGGTGGGGGGGGATATGTTAGATGGGGGGTAGATCAAAGTTTTAAGCCCAGATGTGGTTGTATGTTTGGATAGATGATGAAGAGATGAATGAGCTAGGTAGAGTACTTGTATTACACTTATTGAGAGCATTTCCAAGTTTATTATAACAAAGTAGGATATATTTCACCAAGGTATGAAAGGACCTAGGTGACGATTTATTATCCTACATTTTACATGGACTAGACTCACAAGCAATAGATTGATTTCATGTATACCCAAGGTAGTATAACCTTGCCTAGATGAGGGAAGGGGACATATAACATAAGTTCTCATAATACATAGAAGGTATGATTAACCTGATATGCAAATGGGAAGCACTATGCTTGAACCGACCCTATCTTCAAGATATGAATACTATTCTTGGAGTAATGAAATCAAGTACAACATACAAAAACAATGACCATGTATATTCTAGGTGTTGCTTGCCACATACCATGATATAATGAGATCAAGGTAGCTTTGGAAAATGACCTAGAACAAGACAAAAAGATAAAAATTCAATAATCTAAAGGCCGACGAAATGACACAAACAATCATTGTATTCTCTTGCCAAGATAGGTGTTGATAGGATGATAGATTATGTCCATTGTAGGAACAATATATCCTAGGATGTGAATCAGTTGGATATTATTGGATAAATTGTGAAAGGTGGGAAAAAAGATAGTTGGGCCATGTGTGATGATTATAGTTGGTGTGTTGATTGATGATTTTTGCATTAGATGTGATGTTTTAGGAGTATGCTTAGTGTGTGCATTATTTGGTGAATTTAGTAAGCTCAGAAGATAGGGACCATCTAAATGGGTTGGATGGGTGCATCTTTTGTGCCTAAGTACTGGATACTTCCTTCGTATTTTAAACTACCTACATACCCTATGTCCATGGGATCAAGGCACTTTAAGATGCTGGTGAGATGAATATGTAGTTCTGGCAAGACTTGATGATGTAGGAATGGTTTAGGATGGATGTGATGATATGGAGTGTGACAATGCAGGAATTTTTGTCTTTTTTCTTCTTTTTCTAATGTTTTTGGTGTTTTTGGATTTTCAAAATTTTTTGGATTTTTTGGATTTTAGCTGTACGAGGGGAGAATACAAGGATCCTCATTCCACAAATTAGCTTTGGGTGGGATAAAGTGGGGGTGGCAGATGGAATTTAATGTAGGGTGGGGGTGGGTTTTGATGTTTTAGAATTCCAAGCCATGGGAGTATGTGTGATATGGACATTGTGATGGAAAGAGGACTTATTAGATGGTGGAACCAGCCACTACACATGGTGCCTGAAATAGGTTTTCACCATGGTACTTATCCAAGGTGTCACCGAAGTGATTTTCACCATTGGATGACTTTATTGCACTCAGGTTTTTCTTGATTTTTTTGGATTTTTCTATTTTTTAATTTTGTTTATATTTTTGCTTTGGAATATTCAATGAGTCATGCGTAGAACCTTTTCAAATGCAAGATGTTCATAGGTTCATCTAGAGGCTGCCCCTCAAGTGTTGCAAGCTGATATGCCCCTAATCCATAGGTAGCTATGACAACATAGGGTCCCAACCAATTGGGCTCAAATTTTCCCTTTTTGGTGCTCTCTTGTAGATTTTTCTAGTTTTCCATAAGGACAAGGTTGCCTACTTCAAACTTACAATTCTTGATTTTCTTGTTATAACTACTTCACAGGCGATTTTGGTAGGCCTAAAGATGGTTAAGAACATCCAAGCATTTCTCATCCAATAATTCTAGCTCATGCATCCTTGCAACTTGATACTCTTCATCAGTGATCATATTCTATAAAGAAACCCTTAGTGATGGGAGCTCGACCTTAATAGGAAAGATGGCTTCAGAACCGAATACTAGGGAATATGGTGTGGCTTTAGTAGGTGTATGGATGCTTGTGTGGTAGGCCCATAGGGCAGGATTGAGTTGGAGGTGCCAGTCACGGCTAGCTTCATTAACTATCTTCTTTAGAATGTGTAGGATGGTTTTATTAGTGGCTTCAACTTGACCATTACCTTGGGGGTAGTATGGAGTGGAGAAGTGGTGTTGGATACAGAACTTCTCACACAAGGTGCAGACTTCCTAGTTTTTAAATGGTTTCCAGTTATCTGTGATGATGGAATGAGGGACACCATAGTGGCATATGATGTAGTGGAGAATGAATTTAGCAATCTGTATGCCTGTGGTGAAAGTGAGACGAATAGCTTTGACCCAATTAGTGAAGTATTTAGTGGTAGTGATAATGAACTTATGGCCATCAGATGATGGAGGGTGGATCTTACCTACAAGGTCAAGCCCCATTGTGAAAAAGGCCACAAAGTTGTTATTGGCTATAGCTCCTGATATGGTGCATGGATTAGATCTCCATGTTGCTGGCATGGCAAACATTTCTTTACAAACCTGTAAGCGTCTCGCTCCATATTCGGCTAGTAGTTACCTATCCTCAAAATCTTCTTAGCTAGTGTAGGTCCACTCAAGTGTACCTCACAAATACCTTCATGCACCTCTTGTAAGGCCACTTTAGCTTCCCTAGAGTCAAGACATTGTAGGAGCTTACCATCAAGACTTCTTTTATAAAGGGTGTCTTCTATAAGGGTAAAGCGGGAGGCTTGGAAGGTAAATCTTTTGCATTGTGAAGATGATAGGTTTGGTGGGATGATGTTGTCATGGAGGTACATATAAGTCTCTTGATACCAAGGAGATAAAGGACCAGTAATGTCACACACTAATTCTGATTGTGGTACATCATAAGCTGGTATGGGGAGTTCTTTGATTAGGAATTCACACTTCTTGCTATCCTTTTTCATATCCACCAAAGATCCTATGGTGGTCATGGCATCTACTACTTTGTTGTTCAGTCTTGGAATCTATTCAAAATGGATGTCATGAAAATAATCTTTGAAGTCATCAACCATTCTTTTATAAGGCAAGATCTTATCATCTTTTGTCTTGTACTCATTATTTACTTGTCAAATGACCAATTGGGAGTCTCCATAGACTGTTAGCCTCTCAATTTTCTACTATATTTCCATGCAGAGTCTTGTGATGAGGGCCTCATATTCTACTATATTGTTTATACATGGAAAGTTGATCTTGTATGATTTGGGGATGGTGTCTCCTTGAGGGGTAACAAACAAAATGCCTATCCTTGAGCCTTGATGTGTGTAAGATCCATCAAAGTACATTTTCCATGATTTTGTCATTGGGGCCACTGTCAATATAGATTCATTTGGAAACTCTCCTAGTAGTGGTTGTTCAGTTGGAATCGGTACATCAGCTAATTGATCAACAATTACATGTCCTTTAATGGCTTTCCTCTATGTATTCGATATCAAACTCACTCAATAACATTACCCATTTAGCCATTCTTTCTATAAGGGATGCTCTAGTCAACGAATACTTCAGTGAATCAATCTTGGCAATGAGCTTAGTCTTATGATTAAGCTTGTACTGTCTCAACTTTTGTGAGGTGAAGATGATGGTGAGACACGCTTATTCAATTGGGGTATAGTTAAGCTCATAGGTCACCAAGGTGAGGTTGATGTAATATATGGCTCTTTATTTTCCCTAGTCATCATGTTGTGCTAATAAGGCTCCTATAATTGTTTCTATTGTTGAGATATATAAAAGAAGGTGTTCTCCTTGTTTTGGGGGAATAAGAACAGGCATGTTAGTGAGGTATTCTTTAAGCTTCTCAAAAGCTCCCTGACACTAATTGTCCCACACAAAGGTTGTATTTTTGCAGAGCAGATGTTGAAATGACTAGCACTTATCAGTAAGTTGTGCTATAAACCAATGGATGGATTGGAGCATTCCTTGTAGACTTCTCAGCTGCTTGAATGTCTTGGGTGGAGCCATCTCCATTATAGATTTGACCTTGGTGGGATCTACTTCAATTCCTCTTCTTGACACGATGTGCCCTAGAAGCTTCCCGGAAGTGACCCCAAAGACAAATTTCCTTGGATTCAGCCACACATTATACTATTCTAGGTTGTCAAAGATCTTAGCCAACACGTCTAAGTGGTCCTCTTTGGTTTTTGATTTTCCCAATAGATCATCAACATAGTCTTCCATTATGCTATGGAAGAGATCATGGAAGATGATCGTCATTGCCTGTTGATATGTAGCACATGCATTCTTCAAGACGAAAGACACTACAACCCAGTAGTATATCCCTCATGGACATATGAAAGATGTTTTATGTTGATCTTCTTCTGTGAACTTGATTTGATTATACCTTGAGAAATCATCCATCAAAGACAACATCTCATGGCTAGTGATGAGATCCACTATGATGTCAATGTTTGGTAGCAGAAAATCATCCATAGGGGAAGCTTTATTGAGATCTCTAAAATCTGTGTAGCACCAGATGCCCCAAGTGACTTTAGCTACAGGTACAATATTGGATACCCACTCAGGGTAATATATTGGATGGATAAACCCCACATCTAGGAGTTTCTTAAGCTCTTCTTTGACAAGGAGCGTTATTTGAGGATTCATCTTTCTTAGCTTTTGTTTAACTAGTTTCGCATCAAGACATACCCCAAGGTGATGAATAACTAGAGCAGGATCTAGTCCTAGCATATCAGCATCGGTCCATGTAAAATTATGGCTTATTTGCTTAGTAAAGGCTAAGAAATTCTCCCATTCCTTTGTTGTAAGGGACTCTGATCTTAATGTGAGTTTTAGTGCTTCTTTTGTTCTGAGATTCATTTCCTACGATGCTTCCACTATGATGGGTGATCTATCTAGATATAGTTCATCCACTTCAAGAAGGTCCATGCTCCCATCTCCTAGTGCCTCACGGAGGTTTTCACTAGGTGATACATCCTTTATTTTGAATTTTTCTTCACTCAAAAGTGCCACAAAGTGGTTTTCACTAAGGGATGTTGTCTTTATTTTTATATTTTTGTGACTAAGAGCAAGGGTGGTCACTCTGAAGTAGGCATAAGTGTTGAGTTCCATGATATATCAGGCTTTGTGGTCTCCAAAGGGGAAGAGATCCCTTAGCCCCATCATCTCAACTATGGCTTCATCATTCTGTACAACATCAAGGACAGGAGATTCTTGTTGGTCCCAATCTATAAGTTGGGGGTATACAAAAGGTAGGTCATTAGGGGTGGATGGTATGGTGGTTAAGGTGTAGATGGTACATATGGAGGATTCAAAGAATTTGGTGAAATCACTAAAGGAGTCTTGATGGTCTGCTTCATTGATGTTATCGACCGTAGGGAAGGCCTTAATGACCTCACTTAAGATACATTCACCATTTGCAAGGATGGACTCTTGTTTTCCATACCCTAACCCTTGAAAATATGGGTTTCTTGTTGCTTGGATTGGTTCCACAATTCCCTGCTCATGAATGCCTATACCGCCTTGTCCTTTATAGCCCATGCATTTAACAATTTCTAGGCCCTTTCCATAAATCTTAGCTGGGATAGTGGGGGCTTCTTGTTTTGCTTCTTCTTCTTTGTACAGCTAAGAAGATATATCTTCGAGCACATCTTGTTTCAAGAGATGTTTTATTTTGAAGGTGGGTGAGGGTTTGCATTTGACAATCACCATGGAGACATCTTATTCTTCTTTCGACACACCAAATGTCTTAGGAGATGGTAGTAGGCCAACACAAAATGTACCATGTAAGTTGTACTCACCGCATCCCATGTCACTGACCTTGATCTTGATCCCTGGTGGTGTGAAGGTTTGTGAAGTGGCAGCAATATTGGAAGGATCTATGTAGGAAGTAGATGATGTAGGATTTGCAAGGGAAGTGGGTATTTTAGTAACATTGTTGTAAGGGTAGAAAGTGCAGTCATGTCCTTCCAAAAAACAACAGTATTGGAAAGGATAGGGGTTAGCATAGATGGTAACTTTTGTGCTATTATGGGGGAACTTCAAGCATTGATGGAATGTGGATGGGATGGCTTGCATGGCATGAATCCATGGTCAGCCAAGAAGAATGTTGTAAGGGACGTCAAGATCAAGGACCTAACATTTTGTTTCAAGAATCTTTTCTCCCACTTGGATAGGAAGCCTAATAGTACCCTTAGATAGTTTCTCAGTGTCATCATATCCCTTGATTGTTATGCATTCTCTAGTGTCCATGACCACATTAGAGTATCCCAAATGTTTTAGCAAATTTAGAGTGCACATGTTTAGGCTAGAACCACCATCTATTAAGACTCATTTTATAATGTGCTTATGGATCAAAACCTTGATATGTAAATCTTTGTTATGGGCAGTGTTAGGTGAAGGAAGATCCTTTTTTTAAAATGTGAGGCAATGGGGTGAAGTTCTATGGCCTACCATAGCTTGGAATTGGTGAACATTCAAATCGGTAGGGACTTGTGTTTCCATCAAGGCCTTTTCAAGGACTTCTTTGTGGGTGGGAGATGTATAGAACAACTCAAGGATGGAAATTTGCATTGGGGTTTTGCTGATGTGATCTAGGAGATTGTATTTGTGGGTAGATGGTTGGTTGGTGGGTATGGAAGGGGAAGGTTGGTTAATGGAAGGAGCTCCATGTATGGAAACAAAACTGCAGTGGGTTGTGATGACACAATTGGGTACTTTCACTTAGATGGTGATGGTGTTGACATCATTAGAAGATTCTTCTATTCATCCCATGATGGAATCGAAAGAAGTGGGTGATGGTACAACATTATAAGCTTGGTTTGATGAAGAGGATTTTCCTTTGTCGTGATCCAAAAGTTGATCCTTGTATTCTCTTAGATTTGCATTTGGCAATTGTTTAGGGGAATCATTGATGGTTATGTCACCTCTATCAATAAGATCTTGTGCATAGTGGTTTAACCTCATACAATTAGAGGTTTTATGCCCTTTTACATGGTGATATTCACAATAAGCGTTTTCATCAAACCAAGAGGGTTTGGACTAATTTTCATCATAGGGTCTAATAGGAGGTAACATGATTAGGTCCACTTTTACAAGATTATTCAATACATTTTCAATAGGTTTCCCTAGAGGTGTGAACTTTCTCTTAGGGTTGTTGTTTTATTTGAGTGGTCCTTTGGGGATATTGATGTTATTTGTGGTGGATGTACTAGGTGGTGGTGGGTTTTGTACATGTTCAACAGCAATTCATATGCAATTACATCAAATACAGATCTTACACAAACAAACATTTTTATTCATCCACATTACAGGAATTAACTTCACAAGGTTCAGAAAAAAGTTTAGGGGAATGTCATAGTCTCCTCATAGAACCAAGTAACCAATAACTAGTGCCAAGTAACCAAAGATCCAAGAACCAGGTAGAATGATGGTCTCAAGGCCACACACCTGGGGGACTCGCCATACATTCCCACAATGGCCTACCTCTTGTTTGTACAAGGGGTTTAGCCTCCAAGAGATAGCCAGCATGAGAACAAGATCACTAGGAAGGTAAGTGGATAATGACTAGCCCATACTAGTCCACACCTACCCCCATCCTCAAAAGTTTCCCACGTTTGCTTCCTTATATACACTCCACTAGAGGTCGCTCCATCGACATGGCGAGAAGAACATCACAACATATGACCAACACTTGCAAACAAAAATAATCTAGCTTAGCCACCACAAATAACAGATATACCAAAAGAAAGGAGTTTCAAAATCCAACAATAAAATAAATAAATGCGCGCCATTCCAACAATAAATCAACCATAACCATAAGGATTACATGAAAAATGGAGAAATCAAAGATTTGTGGCTAAGCTACTTTCAGACAAGATTAAATAACATGGTTGGTCCACACAAGCAAGATACAAAAAGATCACCAAACAACCGAAAGAAATAATCACAATCCAAGAAAGTGCACATTACATCACTATGTGACTAACATTAAGTCACCAATAAGGAAGGAGGGAAACATGGTCACTACATGTGTTATGCAAACACAACCAATGCAATAACATCATGTAGGTAAGTATTATCAATGCGCCTTCACATACTCTTACATGGAATCATGCCCTTCTCAAAGGTAACACTTCATCAATATGGTACATCGTGCCCTTCTCAAAGGTACACGTCATCATTAGAATGTAAATGTCTCTAGGATACTACACATCCACTCAAATAAGATACCAAGGTAAGAATAAACCTGCACAAGTAGCATGCCCTTGAGCAAATCACTTGCCCATACCAAAACATAACCAAAATCCCATGTCAAATGTCATTAGTACCATCAAGGAAATAGAGCATGATAGGAAAACACTATGGGGCTTTCAAAGGTCCATTCACTAAGGAGAAGTAGGGGGTACTCTGGCATAGGAAGGTATGGTTGGTTGGGTAATCCCAAACCAATGCCACAACATGTCACCATAGCTTCCTAAGTTCTTCCTCTCCACTACTTAACTCCACATATGGAAGGTCTCCAACTCCAAAATTAGACCTTACAGGGTGTACATACAAACAGCCACACAAGCATGAGTCCATCATACTTGTAGTTATACACTCAACCCATGGATGGATACCTAGTATCGCAAGCTCATGAGTACACTAAGCATGTACGAGATAATCACAACACATAGCAAACATGTTCATAACAGGTATTTACATCCACAAGGTAACACATAACACAATTCTCCTTTAATGTTCATTACTTAGTGAAGGACAACTTTCATACCCCAAAGTCACATAATAATTACCATAAAGGTTCTCTAAGAAATTTACTCAAACATCAACTCAAATTAATCCATCTAGAGCATATTGGAATCCAACCATGACTTCGCATTGAGACATAAGGCAACACCCTCAAGTACACCAATTTACTAGCTATGCTTGATAGATCATAATCGAACCCAAACAACATTATTTCAACTCACAAGATGGTGACTCACAACACATCACATATCATGGAGTTAATGATAACCCATATAACACTACATATGCACTACGAAACCACCTCACATTTATCTAACACAAGGTTCATAAAGTAGAGGCATATCACAAGAAGAATCTAATAGCAAGATCACGTCTCTAATTTTACTATTCTACTATATGGAGCCTAAACATCTTTTCCGCACAAGGTATGCATAACATGATATCAATTTCACACAAAAACAAGGTTATAAAATGCAAAATTTTATTTTGTAGAAGTACTTTACAAAAAAGGTCGCCAAGCACACAAATTCCTCTTTGAACAATTTAAGGACATATGTTAATTCTTAACAATTTGCCATGCATAAAACTAATTTTCACCTCTTTCTTTCTTAGTATTTTTACAAGGTAATCTAATGCAATCACACATGTCACAACTTGTACTCATAATATTTAAAGCAAGATACACTTCATGCAATCTTTTCTAGTTATCAATCCAAAGGAAACAATGCCAAGTTCTAATGATAACAAGGGTTAGGGATTCAAGAAATTATGCCATTCAACGTTATGATAAACACACGTCAAGTTCACAAGGTAGGATTAATTCAAATGGGTATTAAGATGTCACTACTCTCCACAAAAATACACAAGGGCGAGGAAGGTTCCAACGCAACCCTCACCACCTAGACCAACTAACTCAAGAGGATAATCAACCAAGAGGATCACAACCACCACAAAACATAAGCGGAAGACTTCAATAATCATGTGACAAGGCCATCATGATGATAAAACAAGAGGATGGGTATTCCTCCAAGGTGAAGGTTAGTCAACAAACCACAACCTCATTCTCTCACAGCTACATGTAGTAGGACAAGGGTCAAACCATGCGCAACCCACTCCATGTCGGTCCAAAAAACACGCAAACCCAGAGCTCCCAATGTTGAAACACGGGCTCTGATACCAAATGTCATGCCCACATTTCCCATGTGGTCACAACACGTATTCACACGTGTCATGTCCACATGCATCATGTGGTCATAATACGAACTATCAAAATTTTTCTCTTACTACTCTGAAAACCCCCTCACACGCGTAAGCGTGCTCGATGGTGTATGCTTAAGGAGTAAACAAAGTAGTTGTTAGTAGGGTATTACACTCACGAATTACATTTGTACAACAGTTGTTTTAGGTGATAGATTATTTTTCAACAAAGCACGATCATTTGCCCTCTCTTCTGTTTCTCTAAAATTTAATTTAAATGTATATACATACATATATATATGTGTCTATATATATATGTATGTATATATACTGCCATTATCTCAGTTCACTTTAACTCACAATTTCATTAATAAGTTCCTTAACTGTAAAGAAAGTATAGAATATATATAATAAATAAATATATATATAATTTGTTAAAACAGATTGCTATCCAATAAATAATTAAAAATAGAGCAAAGAGTTAATTTTTTTTTTTTTTTACAAATATAAACATTGTATTTCTGAATTGCAACTCTAAGTTTAAGCATCTATTCAATTCGTATTAAACAATATGCATAAATAAATCCCACTTTTACTATTCACTATTCACTATTCACTATCCACTATTCACTAGTCATATTAAGGCAAACTTTTAATATGAGATTAATTTCTATTTAACTCAATTACACAACTTTAATCCAATTTTATTCCCTTTCCAAATGGCAAAACTAAACGAACAATAAAACTACAACTATCAATACAATAAGGAAGTAATTTCCTCACAACTCCAAAATACCAAATTATACAATGAAATAGAGAGAATGTTCTCCTCTTGTAAAATCAACAAGGATGAAGCTATTAAAAGACCAAGCTCCCTTAAGAGTAAAGGAAAATAAAATATTTTCTAAGATACAATAATCTTCTCCAAGCTTCACCATAAGCTCCCATAAAACCTGCATATCACACAAGGGAAGAAACACCACACAAGCTACTCTCCTCCCTATCGTAGATCCACAAGGGGGTCACCCTCGAGCTAGGGAGATCATCCACTCACCTAGGGGATTCAATACCACTTCACAACAAAATAAAAATAACACACTAAAACACAAATAGACCCATAGATATTTACACAACACAAAACTCATCCACTGTGAGTTTAAAGTGGGGTAGGAGAGTGGACACACTCAACTCTAGAGTGTCACCCTTCAATTAAATTTCAACATAGTTTCCTTCTCATGGACTCAAGCCAACTTGCCAACAAAGATTTCAAGGAGTTCATATTTTGACTCTTAAGCCAAATAACACAATTTCTCAAAGTCACACAAATGTCCTCAAGGCTTTCAACATCTCAAAAAAAACAAGGCATGTACTCAAGGAAGATCACTCCTCCCCTACCCCACACTTGATGAGCATTTCTCCCAAGTGGAAGAAGCTCTATCAACACCTAAATAAATTTCCCCACAATTACATAATTTACAACACAACAAATCAAATTTCATTTCACAAATCCATCATGCAAGAAATAGAAAATGCAAAGGAGAGGCCTTGAAATACAACCTTAAAAAGCCCTTTAATGGATGAAGTTGATGTAGAGTTCCTCTCCAGCCTCCTCTCCAAATCTCCCTTCTAAAAAAAAAAAAAATCTCTCTATGATCACAAGCAAGGGATAATGAATGGAGGATATAGGATGGCTAGAATAATTTTGGCATTATGAGGCTATGAAGAGGAGAATAGAGAAGGAATTGGGCATTATGAGGATGCCAGAAGAAGATTTCCTAGAGGAAATTAGACATGATAAGAATGCAAGAATGAAATCCCCCTGCAAGAATGAAGTTCCCCTGCAAGAATGAAGTTCCCCTACAAGAATCAAGTTCCCCTGCAAAATCTAGTCTTCTCTAATTGCTTAGAGAAGAGTCTTATTTATAGATTTTTAAAAAGATGATGGAGGGTGAGGATCAAAAGTTGAGATCAAGGGCTCTCATTATTTGTGAATTTTAAATTCATAGTGGATGAATTAAAAATTTATTTTTTTAAGATTGTAATATTTAAATAACCCCACTATCCCAAGTGGAATTAAAAAAATATCCCCACTATCCCAAATGGAATTAATAAAATATCCCCACTATCCAAAGTGGAATTAATAAAATATCCCCACTATCCCAAGTGGGATTAAAAAATAACCCCACTCATGAAGGACCACACCACTTCATGGGAACTCTCACCAAAAGTGAGAGAACAAGAAGATAAGCCCCTCCATTATTGGTGGACCATGGAGTCATTTCAAGCCTTGAAAATGGAGAAAGGATGGACTTGAGTGTTGGTCCCACTCATCCTATCCTTCTCATGCCTCCAAATTCGTCACTTAACTTTATTGTGAAGTTAAGGTGAGCATACGGAGGTTAACCAAGTCAAAAGTGACCCTAGACCCATGGGGTATAACCCAGGGTCAACTTAAACTTAGTTAGGACACCCAAGGTCAAGTTAAGACACAAGAAAAGGGTCTCAAAAATTTAAATTAAAAAAATAAAATTCAAATACAATTCTTACAACACAAATCATAATTCAATTTTACAAAAGGATAGACCTAACCCATTCAACCTCATCCTCATGGAACTAGATCAGCTTCACAAGGGATTACAACATAAGGTGTAGAATGATCTCCAGTATCTGTGGTTTTGTTAGAAATATCTGCACACTCAATCTCAAAGTTAATTCCACTTATACATATCATAGCCGAAGCAAATTAAACATATTAATGAGGATGTATAACCAATCACTACCTATATCCATCTGGCAACCATATTATATAATAATCAATCATTTTATCATTTTAATCTAGAGCTAGGTGAATAATAGGATACACACCAGTCAGACAAGGGCGGGCATAAACTTGTAATGTGATGTGTGAAGATTCTCTATACATGTGTATAGAAGATTGATGATCCTGAGATTAGATGTGCTGAATTTCAACCCATAGAGTGTATTTTGTGAAAGGAAATTAAGCCTTTATAATATTTAGTTACCATGCTTTATTTTCTTGAGAAGAGTTCTTTATTGCATATGTTATCTTCTGTACTTACCTTGTCTGGTGAAAAGAAGTTCAAGAAGATGCTTCCAACCTCCTCTTGATGACTTCTGGGAGTAAGTCATTTCCTAGGGGGGTAGTATGTAAGGCCCACCCTTGTCCAACTGGTGTGTATCCTATTATTCACCTAGCTCTAGATTAAAATGATAAAATGATTGATTATTATATAATATGGTTTCCAGATGGATATAGGTAGTGATTGGTTATACATCCTCATTAATATGTTTTATTTGCTTCGGCTATGATATGTATATATGTAATTAACTTTGAGATTGAGTGTACAGGTATTTCTAACAAAACCACAAATACTGGAGATCATTCCACACCTTATGTTGTAATCCCTTGTGAAGCCAATCTAGTTCCACGATGAACCAAGATCAACTCTGTGTTTGGTGCAATGTTGTAATGTTGTAATATTGTCTTGCATGATGTCGAATGGGTTAGGTCTACCCTTTTGTAAAATTGAATTTAGATTTGTGTTGTAAGAATTGTATTTGAATTTCATTTTTTTAATTTAAATTTTTGAGACTCTTTTCTTGTGTCTTAACTTGACCTTGGGTGTCCTAACTAAGTTTAAATTGACCCTGGGTTATACCCCATGGGTCTAGGGTCACTTTTGACTTGGGTAACCCTTGGTTAACCTCCGTATGCTCACCTTAACTTCACAGTGAAGTTAAGTGACGAATTTGGAGGCATGGAAAGGATAGGATGAGTGGGACCAACACTTAAGCCCATCCTTTTTCCATTTTCAAGGCTTGAAATGACTCCATGGTCCACCAATAATGAAGGGGCTTATCTTCTTGTTCCCTCACTTTTGGTGAGAGTTCGCATGAAGTGGTGTGGTCCTTCATGAGTGGGGTTATTTTTAAATCCCACTTGGGATAGTGGGGATATTTTATTAATTCCACTTGGGATAGTTGGGATATTTTATTAATTTCACTTGGGATAGTGGGGTTATTTAAATATTACAATCTTAAAAAGATAAAATTTTAATTCATCCACTATGAATTTAAAATTCACAAATAATGAGAGCCCTTGATCTCAAATTTTGATCCTCACCCTCCATCATCTTTTCAAAAATCTATAAATAAGACTCTTCTCTAAGCAATTAGAGAAGACTCGATTTTGCGGGGGAACTTGATTCTTGCAGGGGAACTTCATTCTTGCAAGGGGACTTCATTCTTGGATTCTTATCATGTCTAATTTCCTCTAGGAAATCTTCTTCTGACATCTTCATAATGCCCAATTCCTTCTCTATTCTCCTCTTCATAGCCTCATAATGCCAAAATTATTCTAGCCATCCTATATCCTCCATTCATTATCCCTTGCTTGTGATCATAGAGAGATTTTTTTTTTTTAGAAGGGAGATTTGGAGAGGAGGCTGGAGAGGAACTCTACATCAACTTCTTCCATTAAAGGGCTTTTTAAGGTTGTATTTCAAGGCCTCTCCTTTGCATTTTCTATTTCTTGCATGATGGATTTGTGAAATGAAATTTGATTTGTTGAGTTGTAAATTATGTAATTGTGGAGAAATTTATTTGGGTGTTGACAGAGCTTCTTCCACTTGGGAGAAATGCTCATCAAGTGTGGGGTAGGGGAGGAGTGATTCTCCTTGAGTACATGCCTTGTTTCTTTTGAGATGTTGAAAGCCTTGATGACATTTGTGTGACTTTAGAAAATTGTGTTATTTGGCTTGAGAGTCAAAATATGAAATCCTTGGAATCTTTGTTGGCAAGTTGGCTTGAGGCCATGAGAAGGAAACTATGTTAAAATTTAATTGAAGCGTGACACTCTAGAGTTGAGTGTGTCCACTCTCCTACCCTACTTTAAACTCAAAGTGGATGAGTTTTGTGTTGTGTAAATATCTATGGGTGTATTTATGTTTTAGTGTGTTGTTTTTATTTTGTTGTGAAGTGGTATTGAATCACCTAGGTGAGTGGATGATCTCCCTAGCTCGGGGGTGACCCTCTTGCGGGTCTACGATAGGGAGGAGAGTAGCTTGTGTGGTGTTTCTTCCCTTGTGTGATATGCAGGTTTTCTGGGAGCTTATGGTGAAGCTTGGAGAAGATTATTGTATCTTAGAAAATATTTTATTTTCCTTAACTCTTAAGGGAGCTTGGTCTTTTAATAGCTTCATCCTTGTTGATTTTACAAGAGGAGAACATTCTCTCTCTTTCATTGTATAATTTGGTATTTTGGAGTTGTGAGGAAATTACTTCCTTATTGTATTGATAGTTGTAGTTTTATTGTTCGTTTAGTTTTGCCATTTGGAAAGGAAATGAAATTGGATTAAAGTTGTGTAATTGAGTTAAATAGAAACTAATCTCATATTAAAAGTTTGCCTTAATATGAATAATGAATAGTGGATAGTGAATAGTGAATAGTGAATAGTGAATAGTAAAAGTGGGATTTATTTATGCATATTGTATAATATGAATTGAATAGATGCTTAAACTTAGAGTTGCAATTCGGAAATACAATGTTTATATTTGTAAAAAAAAAAAAATTAACTCTTTGCTCTGTTTTTAATTATTTATTGGATAGCAATCTGTTTAACAAATTATATATATATTTATTTATTATATATATATTCTATATTTTCTTTACAGTTAAGGAACTTATTAATGAAATTGTGAGTTAAAGTGAACTGAGATAATGGTGGTATATATACATACATATATATATATGTATATACATTTAAATTAAATTTTAGAGAAACGGAAGAGAGGGCAAATGATCGTGCTTTGTTGAAAAATGATCTATCACCTAAAACAACTATTGTACAAATGTAATTCGTGAGTGTAATACCCCACTAACAACTGCTTTGTTTACTCCTTAAGCATATGCCACCGAGCATGCTTACGTGTGTGAGGGGGTTTTCAGAGTAGTAAGAGAAAATTTTTGATAGTTCGTATCATGACCACATGATGCATGTGGACATGACACACATGAATACGTGTTGTGACCGCATGGGAAATGTGGGCATGACAAACAGATTTCACATCGATGATGTTGTCGTTAAGAGTGTTCTTATTTTTACCCAAAAAGCAAGGTTTATCATTCAATTCCATGTTGTTGTTGACCTTGTTGTTGTTGGTTTTGTTGTCATAAAGTTTTATCGAGCCCTTGGCAATAAGGGCTCTCTCGATAGTTGTGCCTATGTCGATGACCTCTTCAAAGGTGGACACACATTGAATTTACAAATGGAAACCCATTTATTGACTAAGATTAGCCACAAACATGGTGACTAGTTGGTTCTCAGGGATAGGCCAAGGGAACTTTCTTGCTAAGCCTCTCCATCTTTGCAAAAAGGTGGTGAAAGATTCTCCATTTTTTTGTTTGGTATTGTAAAGATTAGTCATTGATATTTCATGTTCAAAATTATAGAAGAAATGGTTTACAAACTTCTTTGTGAGTTCGTAGAATATTTTAATACCTAGAGGAAGGTTAGAAAACCATTTAGTATCTTGACCACCAAGGCTTCTAGGGAAAAGTCTCATTAAATAGGTGTCGTCGTATGAGACTTTGAGGCAAGCTATATAAAACTCCCTAAGGTACTCCCTAGGGTCTCCCTTTCCTTTGTACTTGTCAGGTTTGAGTGTTCCAAAGTTTTTGGGAAAGGGAGGCATGTACAATGTCCTATCAAATGGGTAAGGGAAAATATCCTCAAAAGAATATTTCTTTCATTTGTTTCCATGTTGCATATCATCTACCTTTTGGATTAGTGTTTGGACAATGCTTGATAAGGCTTGGTTGGGAGGTGGTTGTGGGATGTGATTTTGTTGATTTTGCATGAGTTATTGGAGAACATGAGGGATTTGATTTTGAGGTGGAGGTTGGTGTTGTAATGTTTGCTTTTGGACAATTTGATTTTGGAGCCCAAGGTTTTGTTGGTATGTGATGAGTTGTTGGAGAACGTGTGGTTGAAGTTGTTGGTTTTGGTTAGGATTGTATTGTGTGGTTTGGATGGATGACACAACGGGTGCTTGGGAGATGGGGTTTTGTAGATATGTGAAATTAGATGATGGGTTGGTGTTGGTTGTGTTAGGGGGTGGTTGCAAAAATAATTGGTTTATGAAAGCTATAGCATTGGCATTGAGTTTAAGAGCACTTGTGGAAGTGCTAGGGTGTGTGGTGTTATTAGGAATGCTTAGGGTGATTTGGGGTATAGATGAGGTAATGGTAGAGGTTGATATGTTTGAGATACTTGGTGTGAATGATACATTTGTGGGCATTGTGGATGTGGTGACATTAGAGTTTGTGGGAATTATAGATGTGGTGACATTTGATGTTTGATTGGTATGTGATGTGGATGGTTGTGATGATGTGGTGACATTGTGTATTGTAGCACCATTTCAGAGAAGAAATTCAAGATATCTATTAGGGTCCAATCTTAGGACTCTATTAAGAATATCTATAGAATTGGCATGTTGTGTAAAGTCTAAGATATCTTGACCTACTTGGTTGGTGTTGGTGGTTTGGTTTGGTTGTGGTTGAAAGGGGAATGGATTTACAATAGCGGTAGCATCATATGATGGAACTTGTTGGACTATGGGCACGTTATTTTGGTCAGTTTGTGGCATTCCTATGCCAATGTTGTTTCCAAGGTGGGCCATTCCTTGATTCTTCATGGCTTGGGATCTTTCTATGGGCATGTTATGGTTTTAATTGTAGATTTGATTGGGTGGATGAAGATCGAGACCTTAGAGAAGGAATTTGATTTTTTGGACCCAAAGATAAATGAAGGTGTGAGTATTTTAGGAATGTAGATGAAAAGGGAAATGAGGTGATTGGGATTTGTTTTAGGCACAAAGATTTAGGTTTAAGAGAATAATATCCTCAAAGTCTAAATCTGAGGATAGTGGTGGTATAGGTTTTATCTTTTAGAGAATAAATCCCAAAAAGTGGCAACCTAAGGATGGTAAATGTAAAATAAATGACGATGGAAGGGAACAAACTTAGAGGTTAAGACCTTAAAGGTACTGGTTGAATTGATTTTCAAAAATTTTGGACCGAAAGAAGTGAAAGAGGAAATGGATTGGAATGTAGGTGAAAATGATTCTTGGGATGATTAGGAGGATGTGACTAAGGATAATAATCAACCAAGGAAACCTTAGATGACTAGGGTAAATGATTTTGGATAGTAATCAACTAAGAAAGCCTTAGGTGATTTGGATGTTTAGATGATGTTGGGAGGCTACTCAAATCAAAAGTGAGCTTGATTGGATCTAGATCTTAGGGTTTTGTAATGATAGATATTTCCTTTCACATAAGGTAGACTAATGACCTTAGGCAAAAAGGGGATGATTATTCTACTTGAAGGTAGACTAATGACCAACAAGCAAATTGGGATAACAAAGGATGACAAGATCTAGGTTTAGCTCAAAGGTTGATTTGGAAAATGATTGTGGGTTTGATTAAGAGATTGATTTTGAATGTTTGGATGTTTGGATTTTGAGACTTTGGAAAGTATTGGGATGAGGATGACAAGTGTGGGATGTGAGATGAAATAAAGTGGATGTCCAAGGATGAAAATCAAAATGTAAGGCTATGTGGCAATATGTATGGAGATTGAAAGAGGAATTAGGGTTGGGCTTAGTGATTTGATTGATAGTGAAGGGTCCAATAATAAAAGTTCAATTATTCTCTAAGGTTGAAATGGGAATATGGGTGAGAATGATTATGGATGATGGCAAAAGGTAGGCTATAGTTTTGGTATATTTGACAAGGTGGTTGTGGATTATAGATGTGTAGAGTTCAAAGGTCCCAAAATAATTTTCTAGGCACATGTGCAAACTAATTTGAAAATAACACTAAAGCTTAAGGATAAGGTGCCAAAACAATGAGTAATGGCACTAGGGATCTGGAAAATGGTGCTAAAGCAGCCACAGTGAATATTCAGGTGCCAAACAAAAAGATTTTGGTGCCAAAACAAGGAAGTGTATGGTAATTTTTTGATAAAATTAGGATTTTGATGTCAACTTTTAGATTTTTGAAGGTCAAATGATTGGATTTTTGGGAAATGTCAAATGTTTCAATGGTTCAATGAATTAGGAGGTTTTGGATAATGCCAATGATGGTTTCTTTTCAAGCATACAAACATTCCAAACAAGAGAATACAATGGGCAAAGGTTTTGTTGTGAAATGTGATAATTTTAAACATTCATCAAGCACTTGTACAACCTTAGGTGAGAAAAAGATACTACTTGTTGAGTCCCTACTTGGATTTCTCCATATACTGAGACAAGGAAAACAACTAGAGAAATTGGTGACACTGGCTTCCCCTTACACAGTACACAATTCTTAGGCACACCAATCTCTCTTACCCTTCGATCTTATGGATCGAGGGAATTCCTGTCTCTACAATGAATAGTACAATATAGGGTGGCTTCAAAGGTCCAACCTCCTACACCAACAAGTAAAGGGTTTTGGGGCTCTAAAACAAAGGTGTTTGATGGGGGAATATTCAAGGGATAGGCACATTATGAGCATCTAGTAAACCTCTTAAGGTTTTAACTAGTCCTACTAGGAGTATCATATACACAAGGTGTGACTTCCTTTCAAACCAGAACCAAATGGTAAGTGTTGATACCGATGTAGACTTGGCTTTCATCTTATCCTATTTTGTATAGCAAACCAAATGAAAGTACCGCTTGGGCTCGCCAATGAGTTCTCCTTGTGAATGTGTCTCAAGAGTAGGCCCCTTCTAAAAAGGGAGAAAAAGAGAGTAGAACCATTTCTCTTCATCCAAGATCCTTTTGAAGGTGAGGGAAGAGGATACTTTGATTCTATCCCTTTGGTTTAACATAAGTGTACAAGCGCATAAGACACGTCAAACAAAGCTACATTCTTTTAAGATCCAAAATGAAGTGTTCCTATGATTGTTTACAAACAAGGTTAATTTTAATGCACCAAATGTAAATGTTGTCTAAGTTGCACAAGCAAAATTTGTTATAGCGCACCAAATATAAATGTTTCTAGGCTAACAAGATCCTGCAAAAGATGTTAGTAGTTTCGATATCAAGTCTTTGACAAACATTATTTCACCTGTACAACACTATCAAACACCTACACAGATCCTAAGATTAGTACATAAAAATGCACCAAAACAGAATGAAATGGTGCCACAGAATAGATAAATAGTGCCACAAAAACCAAAAATGGCGCTTCAGATAAAAAATAACTATTTCTAACTATAAGCAACAAATGGTGCTACAAGATAAAAAGGTGCTACAAGACTGTGAAATGGTGCAAAACAATGTTTTACCCCATTTTACCATGTCTGGTTGAGTCCAATAGCGCCAAACTAGATATGTATGGTGCCAAAATGACGCAGGGTTCCAAGAAGCTTGCAAAAAAGATAGTTAATGGAAAAAGTTAACTTAAAAGGACAAAAAAGACTTCCTATCTTGTTGTTTAGACACCTTACGTTAGATTCAAACACCCAAAAGCATTAATAAAAAGAAAACAAGTGAGGGTTAGACAAAAACATATTCTAAGCTTTTCTAAGGAAATTTTTCCATTATCTGCCCTTGTCCCTACATTTTCCCTATCAAAACAAAGAGCACACTAACCCAAAATCTTTCAAAACATTAAAAAATGCATTAACAAGTCAATATAAGAAAGAAAGATTAGTAAGAATGTTGCTCAAAAAAAGGTGCCAAAACAGTCATGAATGGTGCCACAGTATGAAGAAATAGTGCCACTGCAGGGAGAAATGGCACCAAACAGTGAGTAATTAGTGCCAAAACCTATAAAACACATCTTCAAACACAAAAACTCACACAAAGATTAGTGGATTGGGACCATCAGTTCCCATCGAGCATGCCAAATGAGAGCAAGGAAATCAAGTGAAGGCAAAAACACAAAATACATGCATAAAAACACAAATCTTATACCTTCAAATTGATCTCCTCCTCCTAGATAAGGTTGAGAATGTTACACCCAAGCATTCTTGCTTCACCCATGGTTTTTCTATGTGAAATGCTCTCGACTAATACTAAAAATCACTACAAACCTAGCTCAATTGATGGAGAGATGGAAAGAATTTGGCATAATAATTGTATACGCCTAAAAATGACACGATTCACATTCTTCTAAGTTAATTAAATATCAAAATATTTAATTATCTCCTCTAAAGTCAACAATTAAATAAAATCCTTTATTTAATTCAATTCCTCCAAACAATTTAATAATTCTTAATTATTTAATTAAATCAAAATCATTCTTCCAAATTTGAATAAATGAAATCAAATTTATTTAATTCCTCTCAATCTCTAAAAATAAAATACAATCAAGTATTTTATTTTATTCTTCCAAAATCATGCACAACAATTAAATAAATAAATTTATTTATTTAATTTGCTTTCTTCTAATTCTTCAAATATTCTTCCAAATCTTCTAAAAATAAGTCTTCTTCTTCATGCACAAACAATTAAATAATTTATTATTTAATTTATCTCAAATCATGCAAAAGCAAATCTTAAGTTGAGTTATCTATTCAATCAGCCTTGTTTTTATCAATCTCTCTTAAATTGGAAAAAAGCTTTCTAATTTATGAAAAGCATGTCTTATCTTTAGAAAAGAAAGGAGTTAACTCAAATAAAACAACTTTTGTGTGACACTTGTCTTCTTCTTATTCGTTGCATGTTCCTCAATTGTTCTCAATCATTGATCTTCTCATTCTTTCTATACCGTTGATCTTCATTCTTCCAAGTCTATAAATTCAACCCTTATTCTTCCATTTCAATCATCCAAGCTTTAGCATTGTTACTCTGCAAGAAATACAGCGTGCCTTTGGCACCCTTGTTATTCCTTTGTTGCTTGTGATCACCCTTTTTGTTATCTACATACTACGCCTCATCACCACAGCAATTCACTATTGATATTCTTGAACAAAGAAAGGAATTGCTCTCTGAGGGCCTCATTCAGGCACTCAAAGAATGATTTGTGATAGGTGAACAATGGAAGTTTCGATCTGAGGAAGGTTTGCATTGTGTTATTCATTGCTTTATCTTGTTTGATCTCCTTAGTTTCACTATTTCATTGAGTTTGGGTATCTGTTACTGTTTATTTATTGATATTCATTGTTGATCCAATTTACCCTTACAATAACTTTGCTCAAATTGTGGATGATCAAATGGCTTGGATGAGGGTGTATTTATAGGCTTTTTGGAGGGATGTTTGATCCAAGGGTTGAGATTCATTTTGGAGATCAACGGATGAGGATGAATGTGAGGTAAGGCTTAGATTAGATCATAGAAAATGGAGGGATGAGAATAAAAGTAAATTTTAAATTCACCTTGGGAAGGGGTATGAATTAAATCTGGGTAGATGAGGTGGATTAGATGTGAATTTTAATATCACATGGGGAAGAGGTGAGGATGAAAAATGAATTTTTAATTCATTTTAAGAAGAGTGGTATTGAATGAAAGTGGGTGGTGTAAGAGGTCATTTATGGAGTTTATGACAAATGTATTAAAAAATTATTTTATGTGGCATAAAAATCATTTTTTATTTAGAGGATGTGGGGAGGACTGTTAAACAAGGTCTGACCATATTAATGAAGGTGATTAGCCTAATTAATATGGCTGTAGTAAATTAGTGGATGGGTTAATTATGGGTTAGGATTAATTAAATGGAGTTTAATTCAATTAATCCTAGGTCTAGGGTCATGTAGGTTAGACTAGCTAATTAAATAATAGGTATTTAATTAACTAGAGTAGGGATAGGCTAGTTAGTAGGTTGAATTAATTAAATAAACATGATTTATTCATTTAATTAGGTTTAATGAAATGGGTGAATTAATCAAATAAACATTTCATATTTATTTGATTAATTGGGTTAATGTTAGTAAAGGGGCAACTATTGAATTAACCAAATTATTCTAATTTAAAGGGGGAAATGATTTATAATCAGGTGTTGGAGGTAATAATTAATTATATCAAAATTTAATTAATTAGTTAGAAGGGGAAATTGGTGATATTATCAGAGATCAATTAAATGGTGAAGATATTTTTAGGTGTCTACACCTGTAATTACACCATA
The DNA here is from genome assembly GCA_027924645.1 of Cunninghamia lanceolata. Lineage (NCBI taxonomy): Eukaryota > Viridiplantae > Streptophyta > Pinopsida > Cupressales > Cupressaceae > Cunninghamia > Cunninghamia lanceolata. Next base: position 1,299,422 of record BSBN01000246.1, read on the forward strand.
ATTTTGGGCTTGATGATCCTCATGGCTGCTACAATTTTTTACTTTATCTTTTTTGGCTTCTATCTGTGGTGGCCATTGGTGTTGATCCTAAGGACTTGGGCATTGAGAAGCAGAACCAATCCAGCTACTAGTCTCTCTAACTATAGTTTCTTCCTTTGGATAATCTTTTCTCAAGCTCAACACAAGACCAACTAATCTCTTATCAGGATGAACCCCATTAACATCCTAATAAGCTCTAGTATTTCTTATGGCATCTTTAGCTGACCAATTGCTCTCTTCTTCATAGCATAAACAAGTATGGTGATCATTAAGCTAAAAATGAGAAGAAGAAGCAACAAGAGTAACAATAGCAGAAGAAATATAACTGAATTGAGACTAGTATCCTCATTAACAAGAGACACATCGTCATTAGTTTTGTACATAAAAATGTGACCTAAGTGGCTTCCATGAATAGAATCTCAGGCCATAGAGAGCATATTAACCTTCTTAAAATATCCTCTTTTTGCAAAAGTTTAATTTTCTACTGCAGGCACAAAATCATGGAAGGGAGGGTTAGTTGCAAATAGACAATATCCTTATGCTCTATGCACAAGTTCTCCTCCTAGCTTGATCAAGATATGAGAGGAGGATGGGAATGCAACATGATCACTTGAATTTGTAGACTCTATAACTTTTAAACAACTAAACTACAACCAAAAACAACACCATTACAATTCCTATACGATAAAATCTATTCAAAACACAAACTAATGACACTCAAACCAGACTACAAACCAAAAACAAAATAGCATCAGAATTGCTAGAAGGCTCAGAACACAAACTAATGGAAATCAAACTAGACTACGGGCTAAAAAATCAGCATCACAATTTCTATAAAGCTCAAAACTCAAACAAATTAAGAAGAAAAACATAGCTCTAAAAGACCAAGTATAGACATAAATTATGCATATAGGTCTTGACTATTGCAAATCTAGCGAGATCTAATTTCCTCAGTACTAAACTCGGCCACAAGATCTATATATATAGAATAATACTGACGATGGAAAGAAAATGTACTACAGCAACTGACTCTGCCATAAAAAGGATTGTATCATTATTTTCAGTGGCAGAAAATGAGGATAAGGGTGGAGATGGGGGTAGGAAATTCAAGAAAAATGTAGTGATGTCAAGTACGATTAATATAGATAGATAAAGATAAAAAAAAGAGTAGAGGGTGGAGAACACAAAATCCTTGGAAAGAAAAGGATGATTCAGTAGGGCTAGCCGGAGGATGTCAAAATCAAGTCTTTATTTCATAGCTAGACTTTAAGTATCTACTATGTTTACAGTCAAATGGTAATACTTATCATCTTATTATTGATTTAATATAAATCTACTTCATTTTAAAATACTATGTCAAAAACATTTCTTGATTTAATATAAATATGCTTCATTTAAAATAGTAAGTCCAAAACATTTCTTTTATAAGTAAAAACAATAAGATTTAAACAGACATATTGTTATCTAAGAATTAGTTCCCAACAAAAAATAACCCAGATGTTAACTACAACATACAAACACTGTATTAGTTTTTGTCATATAACATATAAGTTTATTTTAGCTCTTTAAATAGGGCTATAATTAACCTAATCCCTACTTGCAAACATGTCTAATATTTAAGTTGGGTGTATGTTTAAATTTATTATCTCTGAGGAACTCATGTGAAGTAGACAAATTTACTTACAACCACAGGCATACAAAGGGGCTTCTGTGGAAGCATTTTTGAGATTTAGGCCATCCAAAATCCTTCTAAGTCAACACTCATCTAGAGCAACCTCCTTTTCAAACTCATTGAGCACCGTAAGAACATCTCTACAAAGTTGTTCCTCGGCCTGATCAACAAATGGTTTGGCTCTCTTGGCCTGATGGCCAAGCAACTCAACTTGCTCCTTGAACTCATCTGAGAAATCCAATAATCTCAAGGGAAGCATAACTAGAGCAGAGGAAATATCATGTACCAAACCATAAACTGTGAATAAAAATCTACTTGCAGTCATACATGAAGCGGATCAAGCTATTAATGAGGGGCACAGTTTTCTTTGATCCTAATTCTTTCTGATTCCTCATCTCTTCCTCCAATAACTCTATTTCTCTTTAACAATCCATTGCATTTTCAAGATTTAGGCCATCCAAAATCCTTCTAAGTCAAGACTCATCTGGAGCAACCTCCTTTTCAAACTCATTGAGCACCACAAAAACATCTCTGCAATAAATCCTAAGAGTAGTGCGGTGTTGCGTGGTGAAGAAATGAGTGAAAATTTTGGCACCCATATTTTTTTAATTTCCCACTTTAATATCATATTGTCTTTTTTATTTGTGTGACTAATTATTTAGTCGTTTATAGCTATGATTTTACCTGATGATCAAATTAGTCATTTATAGCTGTGTTGCAAAAAATGATTAGAATTTAGTCATTTTTAGGTGTTGTGACTAAAAGTTTTAGTCATGTAGTCATTTATTTGCCCAAATTCTACTAGTGTTGGTAGGGATGGGATGGAGTGAAACTCTTAAGACACACACAAGCATGTAGTATTGCATCTCTATGGAATGATTCTTGTGTTTGATAAAATAGATTCAGTAGTCATGCTAGCAAAATGTTTTCCAATATGCTTTTGTGATTGCCAACTAAATAGTTTCTCTTTAAAAATTAATAGCTGTATTCTTTTATTTAATTTGTATGTGGAGAAAATGTTTTTTATTTATATTACTTGTTTCCTAGAAACTAATTATGTGATAAATTAAAATGATAAATAAACTTATATTTTTTATTTGTTTGGTGATTATTCTTTCCAGAAATAAAATTCTTTTGTCTATATGACAAATAAAAAACATAGAACAATACAATAATAATAGAAACAAAAACAAAATTCTAGAAAAGATATAAAAAGAGAACAAAAATAGAAGAAAATGAAAGTGGAAAAATAAAAAAAGAGAGAAGAATAGAAAGAATCAATAATAAAAAGGGAATAATTTGCATGAAAGCGAGAAAGGAAGAAGGAAGATAGTATAGTACAGGGAGAAAAAGAGAGATTTTCGACAGAGGAAGATGACGGAAGGAATAAGAAAGAATTTTGATTATGCCAAGACATCGGCCATTACTGGGTGAGTTTTACAGGATTTAAAATGATTGATGCTTATGTAGACCTCTCTCAGAGTACCTCTTAGTCTCCTCTTATGAATTGATGAAATGTTTTTTTTAAACTTACTAAAATTTAGAATTCAATTTTTATTTAACAGAAAAATAATAACAAGGCATGATAACTATTCGATGCAATGGCTCGATCCTCACTAAACCAAACCAGGATAGTCTATCTGGGTGATTTGGATATCTCTACACTTTGCTATCCCTTATGATTGACTACATTATCTCTTTATTTATTTTTGTTTCAATATTCCTATCATAGTAGCCATGTATTGATTGCTCAAGGACCATTCAATTTGAGCGTCATGATGATTTCCTCGGCACTGCTAAACTCTCAAGCACTACCAAAACTAGTGGTCTCCTTGCGATATCAAATGCCCTATTTTTTTCTTCTAGAGGTGCCAGTTACTAGAAACTATGTAGGAAAGCAAACCCTTTGGCATGTGAAATAGGTAGAGGAAATGATAAAATGGTAACTAATCCTTGAGTCTTTAATTGCAATGCACTCGATATCCGCCTAATTGGCATTATGCTAACTTTTTAATAATGCTTTTGGGTAAACCGCACCATCCCAAAGGATAGTTTATTTACAATCTTGAATTCTCATTCTTGATTCCTTAGTTCATATCTAAACTAGACCTATGGGGGTATGCGGTAATGTCATTCATTTTTCCAGCACTAAAATAAAATGAATTATACTATGTTCTTTCCATTTCGTGTCCCTTATTCACACGTGGGCTAATTTAAACTGATTCCTTTTTCTAAGGAGTCTTTCCAGTTGTCCTTTTGTTTTCCATGGGTTGGGTGGTAGGAATAGAGCCACCATGAGTGTTTTTTGTGGTTAATCCCACAATCTAAAAACTGTATTGTATCATAAATTTATTTTGTTATCATAAATTTGTATTGTTAGCACAAAATAATATTGTTATTCCTAATCTAGAAATTGTACTACCCATGTAAATTCTTATTGTATTCAGAAAATTGTATTATTATAAAAATCTTAAGTTGTATTGGTATTTTTTTGCCATCAATAACCCGAGTGCCATCATCCAGCGTGCCACCGGCACCCTTAAGCTATGCTTTTCTTAGTTATTTGGCCTCATCAATAGGCCGTACTATATCAACCAACACCCAGGATAAATAGAAAAGACAGAATAATCAATATCTTACTAGATGAATAATCAAGAATAAAGTTAGATATTTGTATATGTCATACTTCACAATTAATTCATTAGTCATAGCATGATTACTGGGGATGGTCATTTAATAAGGTTTTTTTTTAAAACAAAACCAAAAGTAAGAATAAGACAGTTTTCGGTTGATCTTGCAACATCATAGTAAATTAGTTCCTTATAACGTCTAAAGATCTTATTAATTCTTGCAACCACTTAAAAAAAATGATAGTGAGAACAAAACCTTATTATTATTTTTCCTAGTTAATGCATAGTATGTTTAAAAAATCTATTAGGGACAATTTATGGTATGATGCATTAATCAATTAATTATTTAAAATTTTACCAAAGAATGTATCTTAGGGGAAATATAGTCCTTGCCTCTATAGATAGACTTATGGAATAAGATAGTGTCAACATAGCTTAAATTGCTTCATCTTGTCTCTGATCATCTCTTATTTATGCATGTAATAGATTTAAGTATCGAACTAAACTTGTATCAAGATGAACAGTTCACAAAATATTGTTAAATGGGCAAGTGTTTTTAGAACATGGTTTCAAATTATTAATTATGAGTATGGGTTAGCCAAACTTCCTTGTTGTCATAAAAACCTTTTTGTTACCTTATAAGGGATTAATTGCTTTTGAACTTTATGTTGTTCTATATTAGTAGTAGATGGTTTATTTTATGGCTCATGCCACCTTCTAGGAAATGATGCCAAGTGTGGAATCATAGATATGGTAGACTTCTTTTTCAAGTTTTACCAAATTATGTTTATTGATTTGGACAAAGCTAGATGTACCATTGAAATAGATGGAAAGGAAAAGCCTAGTTGTTTTTATTTATTTATCTTTACCACATCCTGCATGTAAGACATATGTTCATTCTAGTTTAGAGTGCATATATGCATCAGGCTTGCATCAAGAGTTCCCTCCTGCCCATCCATTCCAGGTTGCTACACTCCTCATGTAGGGTTAGGGATTTCTTTGAGTATTTAAGAAACCCAAGGAAGTGTAGTGCTTCATGGTTAGGTGGAAAAAGCACCTTAACCATGCTCTTGGCTTTGGCTTGTAGAATACCTGTGGGTCATGGGGGCTGAAGACATATTTTATTTGTTATCTAACTCTAAATGGATATATCATTTTATTGATCATTGTATGGCTTGTGTAGCCAAATATGTAATCATACTCCCATGGATGTATTTTGATGTATTATTGATGTATAAGGAACAATTGAAAAGATGTAATATTATTTCCTTCTTGTGCTTGTAGATGCACTTTACTTATTATGGAAACTTGCAAATGTTATACATTTATGGATATTCCAGTTAACAAAATATTTTACTTTGTAGTGCCCCCCATTTTGCTTTTTGTCAGACTGATAGCTATTCTACTAGGACTAGACAATATGTCATGTTAATGATGGTAGACTCACTGTTATGATGTTAGTTGATGACAAACCTAATACTATGATGACATTTGATGATGATTTAATTACTGGTGTTTATGTTTATGCTATGATTGGTTTATGGACATACTAGATGATGTGGATTAATTTAATTCAGAGCTTTATGTGTTATCAGATCATGGTTGTGATGTTATTATTGGTGATTGCTCATATTGATTGTTATGTAACTAATTGTTCTATTTTGATTGTTTAGTAAGTGATTCTGATGCGTAATGTAGTTACTTGTTTGATCTATTTTTATGAAAGGAATAGTGTTGCATTACTCATGTGTGAGTACCCTGCTACATTGCGATTTCCTTTCATAGTGTGTATGATTGAGTGATTATATATCTACATGTTCAACCGTGTTTTTTTCTGCAGGTTGCAGGTATTAGGCATCGACTCCACTTGAATTAACAGGTATGTGTGTACCTTAACCAATGGAAATTTGTTGAATGGAGTTAACATAAGGTCCCCTAATTAGCAATCATCCTTGAAGAGGATCAGTATTTAGTTTTGTATCCAGTCGATGTCGTTAGTATGGGTATGACAGTCTGTCTCCATTGTCAAGGTCGTGCTTTTCAATTGTCCATAGTGGTCAGGTATTGTTTAGTAATTTGGAGTTATTTAAATTAGTAGTGTATGATTTATGTTCTAGTTTATTCCTACATTAAAATAAATTTAAATCCAATGATAAAGATAAATATATATTGCATTAACAAGGAGATAAATGAAGTTCATGAGGTGGAATAATGAAGTTGTTTATAAAAAATAAACAACTTAATTGGAATATAATTACTAAAATTAATATGAAAATAAATATGTAAAAAAAGCTTATGTTTTGTTAAGTGACTATAAAAATAAATCTATTAATACTTATAGTTTGTCATAATATATATATATATATATATATATATATATATATATATATATATTAAATAGTGAAATAAATAAAAATAAAAATTGCATTATATGGTTGTAAAGGAGATTATAGTTTGTATGGTTATAAATTTAATAAAATAGGAAATTATTGTCATTCATGGGAATGGGAATTTGTGTGGAGCCTCCTAGAAAGGTGGAGGAAGGATTTGGAAGAAAAGGGGGATCACAACAGAGAAGAAAAGGATGTTGGAAGTCATGGTAGGAAAAGAAAAAGGCAGAGGAAAAGGTGAAGTAGAATAAAAAGATCAAGGATCGAGAGGGAATTTTTGGTAAACCAGGTATTCTTTCCATTTGTTGTATCCTTTTGTGTAATCATTACGAATGACCTCTTTGTCTTTGTTGTGATCTATTAATTGTATGTAATTCGATCATCCTCCGTTCTTATGATCTGCTTTTCCTCATATGATCAGCCTATTATGCCATTTATCAGTGATCAAATGTAGTTTAAATGTAGTTCTCTTAATCTAATTGGCCTCTTCCAACATTTAATTGACCTTATGCTGAAGCAAATTTTTGCCTCTACTCATTGGTTTATCATTGGCCTCTGCTACATTGGATCTATCCTTGTTGTTTAAACGACCTCTTGAAACATCTAAACAACCTCCTCAACATCATAATGGCCCCTATAAATTGTTTGACCTGTGAGTCTTTAAGAAAAACAACCCTAACATTCTTAGATCAGTTAACCTTTATACATAATGGCTCCTACAAAAGTTTCCTTAACCTTTTCAATAAATTCATTTTTTGTTTATCCTACAATGGCAAGTTAGAGTATCCTCTTGGCAGTGACGCACATGTAATGATCAACTGAAGGTGTAATGTAATAAAGGTTTCAAATGTGATTTAAGTATGTGCAGATCTCATCCACTAAACTTGCATGCACCCAAAAAATAAGCAAAGTTTACAATGTTAGGATGCGTTCTAATGTGCTTCATTAATTCTTAAATGTTGAGAGCATCTGAGCGATTGCAACTGCTGCATCTAACATATTCCTTCTATCCTTCATGTTTTAATGGATGCCATAACCATTCATGAACACAGAATAATTAACTGTAGGTACAATGCAGTAAGGGTAACAAATGTGATCAAAGTATGTTCAGCTCCCGTCCATTAAATCTCCATTGCCTGTCACTCAGGCTGGGTGGATGTGGTAAAGGTTGCAAAGTCTAGTTATAACCATGCAATTGTATTTTCTTGAAAGTTTCTAAATCCTTTTTAACAAATCCATTTTCGATGTATACTGCAACTATTACATACCATGGGACGATATCTCTCTGGGACACTCTATCAAACAGTTCATGTACTTTTTCATTATTTCCACATTTTGCATATAGATTTACCAGGGCAGTTGCATCATCCACATCTGACAATATCCCTTCCATCATGCTACGATGGATGTCCTTACCCATTCCAAAGCTTCCATATTGGCATGCATAGGGAGTATGCAGCCAAAGATCCTTCAAACATTGCAACTCAAGTGAATATCTAATTAAGGCATCTGTCAATCATCCACACATTCTTTGTAGGCTTAACTGGCATCTTAATACGAAATTAAGGTATCCTCATGGTAGCCAGCATGCAAGATAGTCAACCTTGATCACATATTGATCAACTCTAGTTATATTGCAATTAGGGTTACAATTGTGATTGAATTTTTACCTATGACAAAGTAGGGAGGTGAAAACAATAGCCGATTGGCTTGTAAATCCTAGGATCCTAAAACTTCCCCCTAACCCTTCAATGTTTATTAGGATACGAGGTGTCCCCATAATTCTCTAACAACATGCACCAGTTCGAGTAGTTTGAAAAGGAAGACACGAGCAGTAAGGAAACATTTTTGTTTAGTTCAGGACTTTAGGGCTTAAATAAACTGTTAAATTTAAATTCAAATCAGTTACATCAAAGGTTTCTTGTAAACTTTGTATTTCATTGGGTGGTTGAGTAATGCCATTATGTTACTCTTCCCGTCCTTTCAATAGGAGGATTTCATGCACACCAACGACCAATTCTCAACTAAAGTTATTCATGATCTTTTATGACAAGGACATATTTACCCAATTCAGATCCAAATGGTTATTTTCATATCCTGAGCTAGGACTGATGGTACTAGTTAATATCATTCCTTCATTAATAAAGGATTGCATGTCTCAGTGTCTAGGTGCAAGTTACACCATCATCATCTTATCAAAGGCTGTGGAGTTAAATGTAGCAGTTATTCAATGCCATCTCAAAGATCTCCTATTTTGAGATTTATTATGTTTCCTTCCCTCTTTTGGTATTGATGTGTTTGTGATCAAATCTCTCTACAAACTTCGTTCCATCTCATTCTCCTTTCCTTTGCTGCAAGTTTTTCTTCAAGATCATCATTGGAGATTACTCTACTTAAATATCATCCACTTTAATAGTAATTAGAGTCTACATCAGTTAGAGTATTAATAGTTAATATTACACTATTAGTTATGGAAATGTATCTTGGGAATAAATTTATATCTTATTATTGTTATAGAAAGAAATTTGTTTTAGGACAATCATTACATTATTTAGGATTACCCATATATAAAAGAATGCACTATGATTACATTATTAATATTTCTTTTCTATTTTTGAAAGCATATATATATATATATTGTATTTGATTATCAGTTAAAATCAAATATAAAATCAATATTTTAGTTATGTGATTTATTGAGCTATATATTGAAAAGAAGTAAAACAAAGAAATTTAGTTGATATAGATAGTACCGTACTTGATGTATTGTTTAATTTGATTAAATGAAAATCAAAGGACTATATATTAATTAAATTTAATCGATTTTGTTATGATTCATTTATAATGGTTTGTCAAGTTGAAATTTGAGAAGTAGTTTAGAATTATGTTTATAAACATTGTATTGAGATTTGACTTATAAGTATTGCTTTTAGAAAATTAGTTTATTGTGAGTTTAATTGCATAATATAAGTGAAACTTGTGTAAGTTGGATCATTGGTCATAATAGAGTCATGTGGCAGAGATTTAGTTTTCTAGAGGCATGGGCTATGATGTCTTGATTTCATGTATATGTTGTGTTGAAAATGTATCATGGTGTGGTAATAAAGTCCTTCATGGATGATGTATTTCATTATTGTATTGAGCATGTGACAAAATATTGTGTTGGATTTATACAATGGGGAGCCATCAGTAAATGTAAAAGGATTATGTTGTTTATGGATTGCTTTACTCGGAAATTATGGACAATGTGTTGTGAATTGTCCTTATGATTAAGTTGGTATGCAAGAAGGTTAATACCTTGCATTGTTCAAGTATACTTGTTGTAATGATGATAATTGCTATGCTTGATGGATAAGGTTTTCTAGATGTAGGTAGGGGAATGGCTTTCAATGCGGGGTCAGGTCCCAAAGTGGCTAGCCAAGGTAACCCATTGAAAGTTGGTAACTAAGTGATAACCTAAAATGAATTAGGGGAAAAGGGTAGGTTCCACATTAAACAAAATAATTGGATTCCTCACCCATGCCTGTAGTGCTTATTTAGACTAAGGATGGGATGAGAAGGCTTGGTTAGGAAAATCAACTTCCTTGTCCTCACAAAAGGAATGTTGGTTTTGCATGTGTCACCCTATGGGGCCGGTGTCTAGTGAGAAACTGCCAAGGTCACCCATGTTAGGACCATGTGATGACACTCTTCCTACTGTAGTCTAGCACTCCCTATTTGTGTTCTTCCCATTCATTGTGTGATTTCCTCTGGAAGTGATGATTGAGATGCTTGTGTTATTGACCTGTGTTGTTGGAGTCATGTGTAGTCCTTGCTCTTAATAATCTACCAGGTCTACCTGACTAATTGTTGTAGTGGGACCTTATGTTATCTCCTAGCACGGGGGTGGACCTTAGGGTTCCACATGGCCAGGTGGATGTGCTTTATCTTAATTGGTTTTCCCTTGTCATTGTTCATGTATGAGAAGGATGTATCTCATGTAACAGATTCTAGAACTTGTACCAATTTGAGGAGACAGTTATTTATGCTCATGTACTAGCCATGTGTATCAGTTAAATCATAGTGTATGTATTCCAATGTAATCAAAAGAAGTGATAGTGTAAACAATGTAATGATGTACTCATATGTATAGGAATTTGTATATGCACATGTAGTTTTGTATACATGATCCTGTTAATTATTTAACTGATGCTGTAAAATTGAAATGTATGTGTTTATTCATTTAATGCAATAAATTTGGGATGAACTATTGATGTTAGTTAAATCATGATGTATATGAGATCATGTTAATAGTTTTGTTAGTAATGCAGTCATGGAACGCTGGAGGATAATGCTTAGTTTAATGATATGTATAGATATGTTAAACATTACTTTATTATTTCTATCTTTTAAAAAAAATTGTCCAGTTTGTATAGTATAATTGTGTTGTTCTCTAGAGTTCCATGGCGGGGCATTGCATACTTTCTATTTTTGGAATGAGACTTTGCTTTCCAATGGTTATTCTTAGTATGCAGTATTTTCAAACTTTACATTTGGTATCAGAGCATCTAGGTTAAACACTAGGACCTTCACCTATTTATGCTAAAACATGAATTTGTGTAGATTGATCACTATGGATACAAGGAACACTGACTGAAGTGGAGGGTCCCAAGGTGACCAAAGTGAGAGATTGGATTGAATCCTAGCCCTGCTAACCGAAAAAGGGACTAGGATGGACAATCACGAGGAAGAAATATGAGCAAGCTAAGCGAGGTAGAACCAAGATGGAAGTGAAAACCATAGGAGTGAAGGAAGAAACCCTGAAAATGAAGGAAATATAAATACACAGGAAAGAGTAGCTGAGGAGTTGGGAAAGGACCTTAAGAAGGTCACTCTGCCAAAATTTGATGACAAAACAATCAAAGATGGGGTGGATGCATGGATCATAGAAATGGAGAAACATTTTGCCCTTCACAACTTGTCTAATGAGACCAAAGCAATTTGGGGGTCATATCATCTCACCAGTGAGGCAGCCACTTGGTGGGATAATGAGAAGGTCAAGAAATAGTTGTTACCTAGGGAAATCACATGGGAGTACTTTTTACAACTTTTTAGGAAGAGATGGCTACCTGAGTTGTACTTCGACAAAAAAATGGCTAAGTTTCAGAATCTTACTCAAGGGGGAATTGAAAGTGACACAATACTGGGAACGATTTTTTCATCTGCTCAAATATGTACCATAGTACCAGTTAGATGAGAGGTTTCAAATTCATAAATTTATCATGGGCTTAATGCCCCAAATTGGGGTTGATATGCATATTCACAACCCCTCAACAATGGATGAAGTATTTGAGAAAGCAATCAAATAGGAGCAAAAGTTGCTAACTATTGCAAGAGTAGGGATGCTAAGTATGGAAAGAAGTTTCAAGGAAATAATCAAAATAACAATAATCAAAAAAATAACCAAGGAAACAATAGAAACTGATAGATCAAGAATCTAGAAAGAGGAAATAACTCTCAAGACTACAACGGTGGGAATCAGAATAACAACAATAAGAGGGCCAACTACAACAACAATAACAATAACAATAACAATAATAGCAAAGACACATCAGATAGTCCCAGAGCACCCTGTGGAGGATGTTACACTTTTGGTGGAGAGCATTATACCAGTGTGTTCCACAAAGAGCAAATAACCAAAAGAACAATAACCGGCACCATATCCATTTGGCGGTTGACAATCACCAATTGGATTTCCAAGTGACATCGGTCTAATGTACTAGTAATCTCTTCAGTTGTCCTATTTCTATATTAATTGACATTGGAGCCATTGAATGTTTTATAGATCCTAATGTCATTTCTAAGTTATCTGTTAAACTTGGTTATATGGCTAATTCATGGAAAGTTCAATATGGAAATCAGGTAGAGAAAAAAGTAGAGCTATGTCTTTCTTGCAGTGAATTAGACGTTCCCAACTTCCAAACTGAAGTCAACCTATATGTGGTACCTATAGGGTCTTAAGATGTAATTTTGGGGATTAATTGGCTCACTGAGCATAAGTCAATAGTGGATTGTGAAGGGAAAATTGTTAAATGCCTAGATGATCAGGGAAACCATGTTGAAATTCATTGTTTGAGAAGGTCCTTAGAACTCAGGCAGATCTCTGCCATGTAGTTGAAGAAAGATAATAGGAAAGGGTGTGCCATCTATGTAGCTAAGGTTAGAGACCTAGATAACTCGAAGCCATCAGTTAAAGATTATCCTATTCTAAAAGAGTTTCAAGATGTGTTCCTAGATGAGCTAACCAAGTTACCACCAAAAAGGGAATTTGACTTCTTGGTAGATTTACTACCTAGAATTGAGGCTCAGTCAAAGGAACCTTATAGAATGACTACCACTAAGTTGTATGAGTTAAAGGTATAGTTACATGAGTTTCTAAATCAGGGGTTCATAAGACCAAGTGTGTCTCCTTGGGAGCACTAGTTATTTTTGTGGAAAAGAAATATGGAACCTTGAGGTTGTGTGTTGATTACATGATGGTCAACAAGTCCACCATAAAGAATAAATATCTGCTTCCAAGGATAGATGAACTATTTGATCAAATGAAGGGAACCAAGGTGTTCTCAAAGATAGTTCTAAGGTCAGGATACCATCAATTAAGGATAAAACATGAGGACATATCAAAAACTACATTCAGGACTATATACATGCACTATGAATTCACCATGGTACCGTTTGGGTTAACCAATGCCCCAGGAGCATTTATGAACCTGATGAATAGTGTATTCTGAGACTATTTGGATAATTTGGTGTTAGAATTTTTGGATGACATCTTGATATATTCTAAGTTAGTAGAAGAGCATGATAAGCACCTGAGGATAGTTTTGCAATGCTTGAGGGAGCGTAAGCTTTCCAGAAAACTATCCAAATGTACTTTTTATCAATGTAAGGTGCACTATTCTGGCCACGTCATTTCAGTAGAGGGGATAGAAGTGGATTCAGATAAGATCAAAGCAATTATGGAGTGGCCTACACCATAGAATATAATGAAAGTATGGAGTTTTATGGGACTTGCCAGCTATTATAGTAAGTTTTCAAAGGGGTTCTCAATGATAGTAGCACCCACCACCTCACTCTAGAAGAAGGGGAATAAATTTATTTGGAATGATAAGTGTGAACAAGCATTTCAGCTTTTAAAGGAGAAGCTCACAACTGCACCTATCTTGACTGTGCCAAATCCAAATGGGCACTTCACTATGATAATGGATGTTGCACGAGAGGGTGTAGGAGAAGTACTTATGCAGGATGGATAGGTACTGGCATATGAATCCAAAAAATTGGAACAACATGAGTTGAACTATCCACCTCATGATTTGGAGTTGGCTACCATAGTGCATGCCCTTCAAATGTGGAGATATTACCTTCTCAAACCATTATTCTTTCTGAACTTTCCTAATTTAGAAATGTTGAATATCTATTTATGATTATGTTATCCATAAAAGTGGATGATTATTAATTCTTTTTCAAATTCAAATATACAATTAGAAAATAATCAATGCTTCAGCTATGGATTGGTCACGAACCTATTGATGGAGAACTGAGTTTAATGATGGCAGGTTGTCGAAGACAAGAGCATGGTTGAGGTAGAGGTGATTAGCCACCTGACAAGGATGGGATGGAGTGAAACTCAAAGACACACACAAGCATGTCGTACTGCATTTGTATTGCATCTCTATGGAACGATTCTTGTGCTTGATAAAATAGATTCAGTACTCATGCTAGAAAAATGTTTTCTAGTATTATTTCATGAGTTCCAACTAAATAGTTACTCTTTAAAATTTGAATGTTCTTTTATTGAATGAGAATAAAATTAATAGCTATATTCTTTTATTAATTTGTATGTGGAGAAAATGATTTTTTTATTTAAATTACTTGCTTCCTAGAAAGTAATTATGTGATAAATTAAAATGATAAATAAACATATATTTTTTAATTTGTTTTGTGATTATTCTTTTTGAAAATAAAATTCTTTTATCTATATGACAAATCAAAACAATAGAATAAAATAATAATAATAGAAATAAAACCAAAAAGATAGGAAAAGAGAACAAAAATAGAAGAAAACGAAAGTGGAAAAATCAAAAAGAAAGCAAAAATTGAAAAAGAGAGAAGAATAGAAACAATCAATAATAAAAAGGGAATAATCTACATGAAAGGGGGAAATGAAGAAGGAAGATAGTATAGTATAGGGAGAAGAATAGAGTTTTGATAGAGGAAGGTGAAAAAAGGAATGAGATAGGATTTTGATTCTGTCAAGACATCAGCCATTACTGGGTGAGTTTTACAGGACTTAAAATAATTGATGCTTATGTAGACCTGTCTCAAAGAACCTCTTAGTCTCCTCTTGTGAATCGATGAAATGTTTTTTAACATACTACAATTTAGGATTTAGTTTTTATTTAACAGAAAAATAATAAGGCTTGATAACTATTTGTTGCAATGGCTCGATCCTCGGTAAACCATACTAGGATAGTCTATCTGGGTGATCTAGATATCTTCATGCTTCACCATCCCTTATGATTGATTGTATTGTCTGTTTAGTTAGTTTTATTTCAATATTGCATATCATAGTAGCCATGTATTGACTGCTCAAGGACCATTTAGTTTGAGCGTCATGACTATTTCCTCGGCGTTGCTAAACTCCTGAGCGCTACCAAAACTAGTGGTCTCCATGTGATAATGAATGCCCTCTATTTTTCTTGCAGAGGCGTCATTTACTAGAAATTGTGTAGGAAAGAAAACCTATTGGCATGTGAAACAAATGGAGGAAATGATCAGACGGTAACTAATCAGTGAGTCTTTAATTGCAACGCACCAGATTTCTACCTAATTGGCATTATGCTAACTTTTTGATGATAATGCTTTTTAGTAAACTGTGCCATCCCAAAGAATAGTCTATTTACAATCTTGACTTCTCATTCTTGCTTCCTTAGTTCATATCTAAACTAGACCTATGGGGGTATGTGGTAATGTCATTCATTTTTCTAGCACTAAAATAAAATGAATTATACTATGTCATTTCCATTTCATATCCCTGAATCATGTGTGGGCTAATTTAAACTGATTTCTTTTGCTAAGAAGTCTTACCAGTTGTCGTTCTGTTTTCCATGGGTCATGTGCTAGGAATAGAGCTGCCGTGAGTGTTTTCTGTGGTTGATCTCACAATCTAAAAATTGGATTGTATCATAAATTCATTTTGTTATCATAAATTTGTATTGTTAGCACAAAATAACATCATTATTCATAATTTGGAAATTGTACTATCAATGTAAATTCTTATTGTATTCATAAAATTGTATTATTATAAAAATCATAAGTTGTATTGGTATTATTTTGCCATCAATAACCCAAGTACCATCATCTAGCGCACCACCAGCACCCTTAAGCTATGGTTTTTAATTATTTGGCCTCATCAATAGGCCACACTATATCAACTAGTGCCCAAGATAAATAGCAAAGAGAGAATAATCAATATCTTGAGGAATACTCAGGAATAAAGTTAGATATATGTATATGTAATACTTCATAATTAATTCATCAATCATAGCATGATTACTGGGGATGGTCATTTAATAAAGTTTTTTTTAAAACAAAACCAAAAGTAAGAATAAGATAGTTTTTGGTTGATCTTGCAACATCATAGTAAATTAGTTCCTTATAATGTCTAAAGATCTTATTAATTCTTGCAACCACTTAGAAAAAATGAGAGTGAGATCAAAACCTTATTACTATTTTTCCTAGTTAATGCATAGTATGTTTAAAATATCTATGAGGGACAATTTATGGTATGATGCATTAATCAATTAATTATTTAAAATTTTACCAAAGAATGTATCTTAGGGGAAATATAGTCCTTCTTGCCTCTATAGATAGACTTATGGAATAAGATAGTGTCAACATAATTTAAACTGGTTCATCTTGTCTCTGATCATCTCTTATTTATGCATGAAATAGATTTAAGTATCAAATTAAACTTGTATCAAGAGGAATAGTTAGCAAAACAATATTAAATGGGCAAGTGTGTTTAGAACAAGGTTTAGAATTGTTAATTATGAGTATGGGTTAGCCAAACTTCCATGTTGTCATAAAAACCTTTTTGTTACCTTATAAGGGATTAATTGTTTTGAACTTTATGTTGATCTATATTAGTAGTAGATGGTTTGTTTTATGGCTTATGCCACCTTCTGAGATAGGATGCTGAGTGTGGAATCATAGAGATGGTAGACTTCTTTTTCAAGTTTTACCAAATTATGTTTATTGATTTGGACAAAGCTAGATGTACCATTGAAATAGATGGAAAGGAAAAGCCTAGTTGTTTTTATTTATTTATCTCTACCACATCATGCATGCAAGCCATATGTTTATTCTAGTTTAGAGTGCATATAGGCATTAGGCTTGCATCAAGAGTTTCCTCTTGCCCATCCATTCCAGGTTGCTAGGCTCCTCATGTAGGGTTGGGGATTTCTTTGAGCTAGGAAGAAACCTGGGGAAGTGTAGTGCTTCATGGTTAGGTGGAAAAAGAACCTTAACCATACTCTTGGCTTCGGCTTGTAGAATACAAGTGGGTCATGGTGGCTGAAGACAAATTTTATTTGTTATCTAACTCAAAATGGATATATCATTTTATTGATCATTGTATGGCTTGTGTAGCCAAATATGTAATCATACTCCCATGGATGTATTTTGATGTATTATTGATGTATAAGGAACAACTGAAAAGATGTAATATTATTTCCTTCCCATGCTTGTAGATGCACTTTACTTATTATGGAAACTTGCAAATGTTATACATTTATGGATATTCCAGTTAACAAAATGATTTACTTTATAGTGCCCCCCATTTTGCTTTCTGTCAGACTGATATCTATTCTACTAGGACTAGACAATATGTCATGTTATTGATGGTAGACTCACTGTTATGATGTTAGTTGATGATACCTAGTTGATGATAAACCTACTGCTATGATGACATTTGATGATGCTTTAATTACTGGTGTTTATGTTTATGCTATGACTGGTTTATGGACATACTAGATGATGTGGATTAATTTAATTTAGAGCTTTATGTGTTATCAGATCATGGTTGTGATGTTATTATTGGTGATTTCTCATATTGATTGTTATGTAACTGATTGTTCTATTTTGATTGTTCAATAACTGATTGTGATGCGAAATTGTAGTTACTTGTTTGATCTATTTTTGTGAAATGAATAGTGTTGCATTACTCATGTGTGAGTACCCTACTACTCTACGATTTCCTTTCACGGTGTGTATGATTGAGTGATTATATATCTACATGTTTGACCGTGTTGTTTTCTATAGGTTGCAGGTATTAGGCATCGACTCCACTTGAATTAATAGGTATGTGTGTGCCTTAAATAATGAAATTTTTTTGAATGGAGTTAACATAAGGTCCCCTAGTTAGCCATCATCCTTGAAGAGGATAAGTATTTAGTTTTGTATCCAATCGGTGTCATTAGTATGGGTATGACAGTTTGTCTCCATTCTCAAGGTCGTGCTTTTCGATCGTCCATAGTGGTCAAGTATTGTTTGGTAATTTGGAGTTATTTAAATTAGTAGTGTATGATTTATGTTTTGGTTTATTCCTACATTAAAATAAATTTAAATCCGAAGAAAAAGTTAAATATATATTGCATTAATAAGGAGATAAATTAAGTTCATGAGGTGGAATAATAAAGTTGTTTATAAAAAATAAACAACTTAATTGGAATATAATTACTAAAATTAATATGAAAATAAATATGTAAAAAAAGCTTATGTTTTGTTAAGTGACTATAAAAATAAATATATTAATAATTATAATTTGTCATAATATATATATATATATATTAAATATTGAAATAAATAAAAATAAAAATTGCATTGTATGGTTGTAAAGGAGATTATAGTTTGTATGGTTATAAATTTAATAAAATAGGAAATTATTGTCATTCATGGGAATGGGAATTTGTGTGGAGCCTCCTAGAAAGGTGGAGGAAGGATCTAGAAGAAAAGGGGGATCACAACAGAGAAGAAAAGGATGTTGGAAGTCATGGTAGGAAAAGAAAAAGGTAGAGGAAAAGGCGAAGCAGAATAAAAAGATCAAGGATCGAGAGGGAATTTTTGGTAAACCAGGTATTCTTTCCATTTGTTGTATCCTTTTGTGTAATCATTAAGAACGACCTCTTTGTCTTTGTTGTGATTTGCTAATTGTATGTAATTCGGTCATCCTCCCTTCTTTTGATCTTCTTTTCTTCATATCATCAGCCTGTTATGCCATTTATCGGTGATTAAATCTAGTTTAAATGTAGTTCTCTTAATCAATTTGGCCTCTTCCAACATTTAATTGACCTTATGTTGAAGCAAATTTTTGCCTCTACTCATTGGTTTATCATCGACCTCTACTGCATTGGATCTATCCTTGTTGTTTAAACGACCTTCTAAAATAGCCAAACAACCTCCTCAACATCATAATGGCCCCTATAAATTATTTGACCTGTGAGTCTCTAAGAAAAACAACCCTAACATTCTTAGATCAGTTAACCTTTATACATAATGGCTCCTACGAAAGTTTCCTTAACCTTTTCAACAAATTCATTTTGTGTTTATCCTACAATGGCAAGTTAGAGTATCCTCTTGGCAGTGACGCACATGTAATGATCAACTAAAGGTGTAATGTAATAAAGGTTTCAAATGTGATTTAAGTATGTGCAAATCTCATCCACTAAACTTGCATGCGCCCAGAAAACAAGAAAAGTTTACAATGTTAGGATGTGTTCTAATGTGCTTCATTAATTCTTAAATGTTGAGAGCATCTAAGTGATTGCAACCGCTGCATCTAACATATTCCTTCTATCCTTCATGTTTCAATGGATGCCATAACCATTCATGCACACATAATAATTAACTGCAGGTACAATGCAGTAAGGGGAACAAATGTGATCAAAGTATATTCAGCTCCCGTCCAGTAAATCTCCATGGCTGCACACTCAGGCTGTGTGGATGTGGCAAAGGTTGCAAAGTCTAGTTATAACTATGCAATCGCATTTGCTTGAAATTTTCTAAAGCCTTTTCAACAAATACATTTTGGACATATCTTGCAACCATTACATTCCATGGGACGATATCTCTTTGAGACACTCTATCAAACTGTTCATGTGCTTTTTGATTATTTCCACATTTTGCATATAGATTTACCAGGGTAGTTGCATCATCCACATTTGACGGTTTCCCTTCCATCATGCTACGATGGATGTCCTTACCCATTCCAATGCTTTAATATTGGCATGCACAGGGAGTATGCAACCAAAGATCCTTCAAACATTGCAACTCAAGTGAATATCTCCTTGAGGCGTCTGTCAATCATCCACACATTCTTTGCAAGCTTAACTGGCATCTTAATGCAAAGTTTAAGGTATCCTCATGGAAGCTGATAGGCAAGATGGTCAACCTTGCTCACATAATGATCAACTCTAGTTATATTGCAATTAGGGTTACAATTGTGATTGAATTTTTACCTGTGACAAAGTAGGGAGGTGAAAACAGTAGCCGATTGGCTTGTAAATCCTAGGATCCTAAAACTTCCCCCTAACCCTTCAATGTTTATTAGGATACGAGGTGTCCCCATAATTCTCTAACAACATGCACTAGTTCAAGTAGTTTGAAAAGGAAGACAAGGGTAGTAAGGAAACATTTTTGTTTAGTTCAGGACTTTAGGGCTTACATAAACTGTTAAGTTTAAATTCAAATCAGTTACATCAAAGTTTTCTTGTAAACTTTGTATTTCATTGGGTGGTTGAGTAACGTCATTATGTTACTTTTCCTTTCCTTTCAATAGGAGGATTCCATGCACACCAAATGACCAATTCTCAACTAGAGTTATTCATGATCTTTTATGAGAAGGACATATTTACCCAATTCAGATCCAAATGGTTATTTTCATATCCTGAGCTAGGACTGATGGTACTACTTAATATCATTCCTTCATTAATAAAGGATTGCATGTCTCGGTGTCTAGGTGCAAGTTACACCATCATCATCTTATCAAAAGATGTGGAGTTAAATGTAGCATTTATTCAATGCCATCTCACAGATCTCCTATTTTGAGATTTATTATGTTTCCTTCCCTCTTTTGGTATTGATGTGTTTGTGATCAAATCTCTCTACAAACTTCGTTCCATCTCATGCTCCTTTCCTTTGCTACAAGTTTTTCTTCAGGATCATCATTGGGGATTACTCTACTTAAATATCATCCACTTTAATAGTAATTAGAGTCTACATCAAGTAGAATATTAATAGTTAATATTACACTATTAGTTATGGAAATGTATCTTGGGAACAAATTTATATCTTATTATTGTTATAGAAAGAAATTTGTTTTAGGGCAATCATTGCATTATTTAGGGTTACCCATATATAAAAGAATGCACTATGATTACATTATTAATATTTCTTTTCTATTTTTGAAATCATATATATATATTGTATTTGATTATCAGTTAAAATCAAATATAAAATCAATATTTTAGTTAAGTTATGTGATTTATTTAGATTAAATTATTGTAAATTTATTTGATTAGGTTATTTGATTTATTGAGCTATATATTGAAAAGAAGTAAAACAAAGAAATTTAGTTGATATAGATAGTACCGTATTTGATGTATTGTTTAATTTGATTAAACGAAAATTGATAGGACTATATATTAATTAAATTTAATCAATTTTTTTAGGATTCATTTATAATGGTTTGTCAAGTTGAAATTTGAGAATTAGGTTAGAATTATGTTTATAAACATTGTATAGAGATTTGAGTTATAAGTATTGCTTTTAGAAAATTAGTTTATTGTGAGTTTAGTTGCATAATGTAAGTGAAACTTCTGTAAGTTGGATCGTTGGTCATAATAGAGTCATGTGGCCAAGATTTAGTTTTCTAGAGGCATGGGCTATGATGTCTTGATTTCATGTATATGTTATGTTGGAAATGTATCATGGTGTGGTAATAAAGTCCTTCATGGATGATGTAGTTCATTATTGTATTGAGCATGTGACAAAATATTGTGTTGGATTTATACAACGGGGAGACATCGGTAAATGTAAAAGGAGTATGTTGTTTATGGATTGCTTCACTCGGAAGTTATGGACAATGTATTGTGAATTGTCCTTATGATTAAATTGGTATGCAAGAAGGTTAATACCTTGCATTATTCATGTATACTTATTGTAATGATGATAATTGCTATGCTTGATGAATAGGGTTTTCTAGATGCGGGTAGGGGAATGGCTTTCAATGTGGGGCCAGGGCCCAAAGTGGCTAGCCAAGGTAACCCATTGAAAGTTGGTAACTAAGTGATAACCTAAAATGAATTAGGGGGAAAGTGTAGATTCCACATTAAACAAGATAATTGGATTCCTCACCCATTCATGTAGTGCTTATTTAGACTAAGGATGGGATGAGAAAGCTTGGTTAGGAAAATCAACTTACTTGTCCTCACAAAAGGAATGTTGGTTCCACATGTGTCACCCTATGGGGCTGGTGTCTAGTGAGAGACTGCTAGGGTAACCCATGTTAGGACCATGTGATGACACTCTTCCTACCATAGTCTAACACTCCCTACTTGTGTTCTTCCCATTCATTGTGTAATTTCCTCTGGAAGTGATGATTGAGATGCTTGTGTTATTGACCTGTGTTGTTGGAGTCATGTGTAGTCCTTGCTCCTAATAATCTACCAGGTCTACGTGACTGATTGTTGTAGTGGGACATTATGTTATCTCCTAGCATGGGGGTGGACCTTAGGGTTGCATATGGTTAGGTGGATGTGCTTTATCTTCATTGGTTTTCCCTTGCCATTGTTCGTGTGTGAGAAGGATGTATCTCATGTGACAGATTCTAGAACTTGTACCAATTTGAGGAGATAGTTATTTATGCTCATGTACTAGCCATGTGTATCAGTTAAATCATAGTGTATGTATTCCAATGTAATCAAAAGAAGTGATAGTGTAAACAAGGTAATGATGTACTCATATGTATAGGAATTTGTATATGCACATGTAGTTTTGTATACATGATCTTGTTGATTATTTAACTGATGCTATAAAATTGAAATGTATGTCTTTATTCATTTAATGCAATAAATTTGGGATGAACTATTGATGTTAGTTAAATCATGATGTATACAAGATCATGTTAATAGGTTTTTTAGTAATGTAGTCATTGAACCCTGGAGGATAATGCTTAGTTTAATGATATGTATAGATATGTTAAGCATTACTTTGTTATTTCTATCTTTTAAAAAAAATTGTCTAGTTTGTATAGTATAATTGTCTTGTTCTCTAGAGTTCCATGGTGGGGCATTGCATACTTTCTATTTTTGGAATGAGACTTTGCTTTCTAATGGTTATTCTTAGTATGCAGTATTTTCAAACTTTACATTTGGTATCAAAACATCTAGGTTAAACACTAGGACCTTCGCCAATTTATGCTAAAACATGAATGTGTGCAGATTGATCACTATGGATACAAGGCACACTAACCAAAGTGGAGGGTCCCAAGGTGACCAAAGTGAGAGATTGGATTGAATCCTAGCTCTGCTAACCCAACAAGGGACCAGGATGCACAATCTGGGGGAAGAAATATGAGCAAGCCAAGCGAGGCAGAACCAGATGGAAGTGAAAACCATAGGAGTGAAGCAAGAAACCCTGAAAATGAAGGAAATGTAAATACACAATAAAGAGTAGCTAATGAGTTGGGCAAGGACCTTAAGAAGGTCACTCTACAAAAATTTGATGACAAAACAATCAGAGATGGGGTAGAGGCATGGATCATAAAGAGAAAATATACCAAAAGATGTTACACTTTTGGTGGAGAGAATTATACCAGTGTTTTCCATAAAGATAAAATAACCAAAAGAACAATAAATGGCACCATATCCATTTGGCGGTTGACAATCACCAATCGGATTTCCAAGCAACATCAGTCCAATGTACTAGTAATCTCTTTGGTTGTCCTATTTCTATATTAATTGACATTGGAGCCACTGAATGTTTCATAGATCCTATTGTCATTTCTAAGCTATCTATTAAACTCGGTTATATGGATAATTCATGGAAAGTTCAATATGGAAATTAGGTAGAGAAAAAGGTAGAGCTATGTCTTTCTTGCAGTGAATTAGACCTTCCCAGCTTCCAAACCAAAGTCAACCTATATGTGGCACCTCTAGGGTCTTAAGATGTAATTTTTTGGATTAATTAGCTCACTGAGCATAAGTCAATAGTGGATTGTGTAGGGAAATTTGTGAAATGCCTAGATGATCAGGGAAACCATGTGGAAATTCATTGTTTGAGAAGGCCCTTAGAACTCAGGTAGATCTCTGCCATATAGTTGATGAAAGCTAATAGGAAAGGGTGTGCCATCTATGTAGTTAATTTTAGAGACTTAGATAACTCGGAGCCATCAGTTAAAGATTATCCTATTCTAAAAGAGTTTCAAGATGTGTTCTCAGACGAGCTAACCAAGTTACCACCAAAAAGGGAATTTGACTTCCTGGTAGATTTCCTACCTGGAAATGAGGCTCAGTTGAAGGAACCTTATAGAATGACTACCACTGAGTTGTATGAGTTAAAGGCATAGTTACATGAGTTTTTAAATCAGGGGTTCATAAGACCAAGTGCGTCTCCTTGGGAGCACTAGTTATTTTTGTGAAAAAGAAAGATGGAACCTTGAGGTTGTGTGTTGATTACATGATGGTCAACAAGTCCACCATAAAGAATAAATATCTACTTCCAAGGATAGATGAACTATTTGATCAAATGAAGGGAGCCAAGGTGTTCTCAAAGATAGTTCTAAGGTCAGGATACCATCAGTTAAGGATAAAACACAAGGACATATCAAAGACTACATTTAGGACTCTATACATGCACTATGAAGTCACTGTGGTACCGTTTGGGTAAACCAATGCTCCAACAGCATTTATGAACCTGATGAATAGTGTATTTCGAGACTATTTGGATGATTTTGTGTTAGTACTTTTGGATGACATCTTGATATATTCTAAGTTAGTAGAAGAGCAAGATAAGCACCTGAGGATAGTTTTGCAATGCTTGAGGGAGCGTAAGCTTTCCAGAAAGCTGTCCAAATGCACTTTTTATCAATGTAAGGTGCACTATTAACGCCACATCATTTTAGTAGAGGGGATAATAGTGGATTCAGAAAAGATCAAAGCAATTATGGAGTGGCCTACACTGTAGAATATAACAAAAGTATGGAGTTTTATGGGACTTGCTAGCTATTATAGGAAGTTTGCAAAGGGGTTCTCAATGATAGTAGCACCCAGCACCTCACTCTAGAAGAAGGGGAATAAATTTATTTGGAATGATAAGTGTGAACAAGCATTTCATCTTTTAAAGGAGAAGCTCACGACTGCATCTATCTTGACTATACCAAATCCAAATGGGCACTTCACTATGATAATGGATGTTGCACGAGAGGGTGTAGGAGGAGTACTTATGTAGGATGGATAGGTGCTAGCATATGAATCCAAAAAATTGAAACAACATGAGTTGAACTATGCACCTCACGATTTGGAGTTGGCTACAATAGTGCATGCCCTTCAAATGTGGAGACATTACCTTCTCAAACTATTATTCTTTCTGAACTTCACTATATTTAGAAATGTTGAATGTCTATTTATGATTATGTTATCCATAAAAGTGGATGATTATTAATTCTTTTTCAAATTCAAATATACAATTAGAAAATAATCAATGCTTCAGCTATGGATTGATCATGAACCTATTGATGGAGAACTAAGTTTAATGATGGCAGGTTGTCGAAGACAAGAGCATGGTTAAGGTAGAGGTGATTAGCCACCTGACAGGGATGGGATGGAGTGAAACTCAAAGACACACACAAGCATGTCGTACTGCATTTGTATTGCATCTCTATGGAATGCTTCTTGTGTTTGATAAAATAGATTTAGTACTAATGCTAGAAAAATGTTTTCTAGTATGATTTCATGAGGTCCAACTAAATAGTTGCTCTTTAAAATTTGAATGTTCTTTTATTGAATGAGAATAAAATTAATAGCTATATTCTTTTATTGAATTTGTATGTGGAGAAAATGATTTTTTTATTTAAATTACTTGCTTCCTAGAAAGTAATTATGTGATAAATTAAAATGATAAATAAACATATATTTTTTAATTTGTTTTGTGATTATTCTTTTTGAAAATAAAATTCTTTTATCTATATGACAAATCAAAACAATAGAATAAAATAATAATAATAGAAATAAAACCAAAAAGATAGGAAAAGAGAACAAAAATAGAAGAAAACGAAAGTGGAAAAATCAAAAAGAAAGCAAAAATTGAAAAAGAGAGAAGAATAGAAACAATCAATAATAAAAAGGGAATAATCTACATGAAAGGGGGAAAGGAAGAAGGAAGATAGTATAGTATAGGGAGAAGAAGAGAGATTTTTGATAGAGGAAGGCGACGAAAGGAACGAGATAGGATTTTGATTCTATCAAGACATCAGCCATTACCGGGTGAGTTTTATAGGACTTAAAATAATTGATGCTTATGTAGACGTCTCTCGGAGAACCTCTTAGTCTCCTCTTGTGAATCGTTGAAATGTTTTTTTTTAACATACTACAATTTAGGATTTAGTTTTTATTTAAAAGAAAAATAATAAGGCTTGATAACTATTGGTTGCAATGGCTCGATCCTCGCTAAACCAAACTAGGATAGTCTATCTGGGCGATCTAGATATCTTCATGCTTTGCCATCCCTTATGATTGATTGTATTTTCTATTTAGTTAGTTTTGTTTGAATATTGCATATCATAGTAGCCATGTATTGACTGCTCAAGGACCATTTAGTTTGAGCATCATGACTATTTCCTTGATGCTACTAAACTCCCTAGTGCTGCCAAAACTAGTGGTCTCCACGTGATAACAAATGCCCTCTTTTTTTCTTATAGAGGCACCAGTTACTAGAAATTGTGTAGGAAAGAAAACCTATTGGCATGTGAAACAAATGGAGGAAATGATCAGACAGTAACTAATCAGTGAGTCTTCAATTGTAATGCACCAGATTTCTGCCTAATCAGCATTATGCTAACTTTTTTATGATAATGTTTTTTTTGTAAATCGTGCCATCCCAAAGGATAGTCTAGTTACAATCTTGACTTCTCATTCTTGCTTCCTTAGTTCATATCTAAACTAGACCTATGGGGGTATGCGGTAATGTCATTCGTTTTTCCAGCACTAAAATAAAATGAATTATACTGTGTCCTTTCCATTTCATATCCCTGAATCATGCATGGGCTAATTTAAACTGATTCCTTTTGCTAAGAAGTCTTACCAGTTGTCCTTCTATTTTCCATGGGTCGTGTGGTAGGAATAGAGCTTCCATGAGTGTTTTCTATGGTCGATCTCACAATCTAAAAACTCGATTGTATCATAAATTCATTTTGTTATCATAAATTTGTATTGTTAGCACAAAATAACATCATTATTCATAATTTGGAAATTGTACTATCAATGTAAATTCTTATTGTATTCATAAAATTATATTATTATAAAAATCTTAAGTTGTATTGGTATTATTTTGCCATCAATAACCTGAGTGCCATCATCTAGTGCGCCACCAACACCCTTAAGCTATGTTTTTTTAGTTGTTTGGCCTCATCAATAGGCCACATTATATCAACTAGCGCCCAGGATAAATAGCAAAGAGAGAATAATCAATATATTGATGAATAATCAGGAATAAAGTTAGATATATGTATATGTAATACTTCATAATTAATTCATCAATCATAGCATGATTACCAGGGATGGTCATTTAATAAGTTTTTTTTTTTTAAACAAAACCAAAAGTAAGAATAAGATTGTTTTTGGTTGATCTTGCAACATCATAGTAAATTAGTTCCTTATAATGTCTAAAGATCTTATTAGTTCTTGCAACCACTTAAAAAAAATGAGAGTGAGATCAAAACCTTATTACTATTTTTCCTAGTTAATGCATAGTATGTTTAAAATATCTATGAGGGACAATTTATGGTATGATGCATTAATCAATTAATTATTTAAAATTTTACCAAAGAATGTATCTTAGGGGAAATATAGTCCTTCTTGCCTCTATAGATAGACTTATGGAATAAGATAGTGTCAACATAGCTTAAACCGGTTCATCTTCTCTCTTATCATCTCTTATTTATGCATGGAATAGATTTAGGTATCGAATTAAACTTGTATCAAGAGGAATAGTTAGCAAAACAATATTAAGTGGGAAAGTGTGTTTAGAACAAGGTTTCAAATTGTTAATTATGAGTATGGGTTAGCCAAACTTCCTTATTGTCATAAAAACCTTTTTGTTACCTTATAAGGAATTAATTACTTTTGAACTTTATGTTGATCTGTATTAGTAGTAGATGGTTTGTTTTATGGCTTATGCCACCTTCCAAGATAGGATGCTGAGTGTGGAATCATGGAGATGGTAGACTTCTTTTTCAAGTTTTACCAAATTATGTTTATTACTTTGGCCAAAGCTAGATGTACCATTGAAATAGATGGAAAAGAAAAGCTTAGTTATTTTTATTTATTTTTGTCACATCCTACATGCAAGACATATGTTCATTCTAGTTTAGAATGCATATAGGCATTAGGCTTGCATTAATAATTCCCTCATGTCCATTCATTCAAGATTGCTAGGCTCCTCATCCAAGGTCGAGGATTTCTTCGAGTTAGGATGAAACCTAGGGAAGTGTAGAGCTTCGTCATTGGGTGGAAAAAGCACCTTAACCATGCTCTTGGCTTTGGCTTATGGAAGACTAGTGGGTCATGGCAGCTGAAGACAAATTTTATTTGTTATGTAACTCAAAATGGATATATCATTTTATTGATCATTGTATGGCTTGTGTAGGGCCAAATATGTAATCATACTCTCATGGATGTATTTTGATGTATTATTGATGTATTTGGAACAATTGAAAAGATGTAATATTATTTCCTTCTTGTGCTTGTAGATGCACTTTACATATTATGGAAACTTGTAAATGTTATACATTTATGGATATTCTAGTTAATGAAATAATTTGCTTTCTATTTTGGAATGAATTGTTTTTCGATGATTATTCTTAGTATGTAGTATTTTTGGACTTTATAGGTTTCTTCATCTAGTGATCATTGATGATTTTCCTACATTTCTCTAGACCTTCATCATAGACCACTTGCACATCATCCTTGGTCATATCAGTCATATTGGCATAGATAGGAATGTCAAAGGCCTTTCAAATTGCATCAAGAGTGAGGTTTGCTACCACCCTTCCATAAGGGGCAATAATTCTCCTTGATATAGGGTCATAATGTTGTCTACATTCCATAATCAGCTCTAGGCATTGTACAGATTTTGGAAATACAGCAACTTGAGAAATACCATTGTCTACTTGTTTCTTGGATAAGTCTGTAGAATGGGCCCCATACATCCTATCCTTGAAATACTCTAGGTCAACATGTCCTAGGTTAGTGTCTACAACCTCATTCTAGTTGGAAGTGAACTTTGTGATTGGGAAGACCCCGTTGAACTCATACTTCATCTTGTTCAATCTAGACATTTATCCCGCAGGAGAAATCACAGTAAATAACTTTTGATATGGAAGATTCTACTTCAACGTTAGCATGAAAATTAACTATTCTCTAGGTCATTAATATGCAAATATGCAAGAACACTTTTAAGAGAACCAATTTTCTAAACATTTGCACAGATTTTATGCTCAATGAGATATTAAGATTTATAAAAATGGATGCGCAATTTCACTTTTAGATCAATAATTCTTTCAAAATCACAATTGTATCATTTACAAGAAAGTCAGTCCTTATTCCAATCACATTATTGTTCATATGAATTTGGTTTCAAGTTCATGTGGGCTAACAAAGTACTCTTCCTTAAAAATGTAGGCCCATAAAATGTGAAGGGGTGTGGAGATTTTGGGATGAACAGGATATTGAAACATAAACCAATGCTAGAGCAAACCACATATTCATAAACACATTCTTATCAACATAATTTTCTCCCTAAAACTTCAAGCACCTATCCTTTCAAAATATGAGCTCATAACATAGGGGAAGATCAAAGATTTTGAGTTCAATACCAATTTTGTGGGTTTTTTATAGCTATCAAGATATGCAGGAGTAAGAAAGTATTCTAGACATGGTAGGGAAATAGGCATCCTTAGGATATAGTGAAGGTTATGGCTATCTATAGATCTGCGAGAAAATGACCTACCTCAAGATACATGCTAATCTTGGATGCTCTCCCACAAAGAGCTTCACACATCAATGTGGCAAAGATTCAATGTTCATTAGGAATTATACGGGTTTGAATGTCATTTGGACATATTCTAACCTCATACAAAACCCCATGAAAGGATTTGACAAAATGTTCTTGGTAGAGCTATCAAGACCTTGGGGAAATGTAGAAGTCAAAGCTCATTTTGGATATATTCACACCTAAGTGGAAGTCCTGCATAAATAATCTATAACGTGATCGGTGGAAATTTTGAGACCATAGGGACATTGCGGAGGTTTAGCCACACATAGGATATATCCATATGACGAACCCATCTCCATGAATCATTATGTGTAAAATGTTGGTAGATAATTTCTCTCCTTAAGGATGGATTCCGAACCATCTCAAATATCCACTAAGTGAAGCATAATTACTTCCCATAGTGTCATGTCCCCTTTCTAAAATAATTAATTAATGGTCAATATTAACCCATCTTATTCTTCCATGGGTTAATTGGGCAAGCATAGGAAGAATAAATATTTTATATTTTATATTGTCCAACTAATATCTATTTCAAGAGGACAATTAAATATTAAATTAAATATTTTGAGACTCAAAAAGGGGCATTGGGTTTGGTGAGGTGTCCATTTGCATGAAGATTTCAAAAATCTTGGTAAATCACAAGTGGCGGGGGATTTTATAATAATGTATGATAGCTTATGACAACTGTCATACCCCAAAATAGCAAGAAATCAAAGAAAAACATGGGAATCTTGGTTTTCCCTCTCTCCCACAAAATATTGATACAAAATATGTAATTTTGGTGATTTTGGGGGCTATTGTTGATTTGATATTTTCTCTCAAACTTGCAGATTTGCAGATTGTGGCTTCAATGGATGAAAACCCATTGGAGTAAAGAGGCTTATGGACAAAACCCATGAGTTTTAAGTGGCCAGAGGATGCAAACCCTTTGATCACAAGGAGTAGCTTCATCCAGAGGTTGCACAGAGCTTCAAGGATTAAGTAGTTTCCTACAGTTTCCATTGTTTGTGTGTGCAGGTCTTCTTGTGTTGCCGTAGTAGTTCCAGAAGAACTAGAAAGAGTTTCTATTGTTATTTCCCTTGGTTTGCTATGTAGTATCTATAGATTTCCATTTTCTAATGTCACAAATCAGTATTGGAAGTTGTGGGTAGTGTTGTGTTGATTTTGGCTTTGTGGGTCAGAGTACCCAATGTGTATTTCAGCTTGTTGTGAAGATTTGGTTGTGTAGTTTACTGCTGAGTGTTGTAGGTGTTTTCTACTATTACATTAATGGTATCAGATCATATTTCATGTACTTTCCATATGAAAATCAAACAATATCAATTTTTGGTGTTTTTGGTGTATTTTGATGATTGACAGTGCTGGCAATTTTTGTGGGTTTTGCCCAAATCCTGTTGTTATAAGTTGTATTCTTTGTTGCTTCTGCAAATTAGTATTATAGATTTGATAGCATGTTATTTACATCAAAAATCAATCAAAATTTTTTTTGGTGAAGTTCCATATTTTGGATGTTAATCCTGAGTAAGACTAGCTAGCTAGTTTCATCAAATTTGATGCAAAATTGGTGAAGATATTTAAATTCATTTTCAGACCTGATGTGAAATGTTATTTTTAAGTTTATCTCATTACAGTGGTATTAGAGCATGATCTTTCCAGCCTATAGGTTATTCAGATGATTGATTATACTGAGTGACAGAGAAATTAGATATTTGAGGAGAGAGCAAAGGAAATTGCAATTAGAGGAAATAATGGTAGACAGAAGAGATGCAGAAGAAGATGGTGCTTCAAGGAAATTTACTCAAATGGTTGAGGCACAAACTAGACTTGTTGAAATGTTTGGGCAAATGATGCAATGGATCCAAAACAACAACAACAACAACAACAACAATGAAAACAACGGTGGTAGTACTTCGGGTGCAAACAACAATAACAATGGAAAAGGGAAGGAAATTGAGACACAAAATTTAGGGGCTGCAAACAAACCCTTATTCCTACCTAAAGAGGAACCTAAACAAGTTGAGTTTGCAACTACTAGTTTGTTCAATGCGGAGACCCTTAACAAATGGCATGGAGGATACAATGCATTGGTAGATGAGATCAAGAATGATATGTCTTGGGGAGAATATGTAGAGTTCCTAAGAAAAGGTGAATCTCAAAAGAAGGGGAAAGGAAAAAATAAAGAACTAAAACACAAGTTGGGTAAGTTAACCACAACTTTCTTTGATGGAAGTGAAAAGATTTCAGCTAGAGCTTGGTTGTAGAAGATAGAGACATACTTTATGCTTAATCCCATGATAGAGAAGGATGCAGTTCAGTTTGCCACTTTGCATTTGGAAGGAGAAGCCTATGAATGGTGGTACCATGGTCACACTACTTTGGAACATGATCAGGTACAGACCTTTGGTGATTTCAAACAAAGGATTCTTGGCAGGTATGAACTGAATGAAGAAGAATATTTCAGCTAGTTGTCTGAAATTAAGCAAAAGAACTCAGTAAGTGAGTATATAGCAGACTTTCAAAAGATTGTAGTGATGGTACCTAAAATATCAGAGAAGAGAAGAGTACATCTATTCATCACAGGGCTCACTGAACCTCTTACAGGGCTTGTCAGATCTTTTGCACCTCTCAATTTGCAAGAAGCTATCAAGAGGGCTCTAACCCTTGAGCCATTAATTCCAAAGAATGCTTTCCCACACTCCTCCAAATTGAACACATGGCATCATAAGGGAGGATTCCAGAAGAAACCATTCCATGAACCTGTACCTATAAAACAAAATACAACTCCTAATACTGCAAAGAAGATGGATGAAGAAATAAGGAATGAGCTTAGGAGGAAGAAACTTTATTTTTCTTGCAGAGAGCCTTGGGTCCTTGTGTTGGCAAGAGACACTATATGGACTCATGAATGTTGTCATTGATGGCAACAAAGGTTAACCCACACATCCGCAAGACATGATGAGTCTCTACTGGAAGGTAGATTGCAGGGTGTTGTGATCCAGTAAGCAAGAACAGAGCATGTGGCGAGGTCCGACAGTCAGGTCCGGATCTCTCAGAGGAAGTATCTTGGTAAAGTGTGGATTTGGGGAAGTCAAGAGGACTACCTTGACTAATAGATTCCAAGGATTTAGCCTCCGGTGATAGATGAAGAAAAAGATATGAATACTTGAGTGTCGGGTTCCTAATTGGCAGTGTGGACAGAGGAAGAACTGACTGGCAGAACATCAGACATTATTTTGGATGTGTTACTGATGATGGTAAAGGTTCTTAAGGAATAAGTTATGATTGGCCGACATGATTGATGACTTCTACAAGTATATCCTTGATCCACATTACTTGGTAAGCAAGGATTCAGCTGACAGATTAGAGTTTGTGGAAAATATTGACTATTCTGGATGCCGACTAGAAAGGTGATGAAATCACTTGTGTGGATATATATACAAGATGGATTTAGTTGTGAGAGGTGTGATGGTTTAGAGATGTGTGAAGAAAAGTAGTAGAGCAGAGTGAAAGTAGTAAGGAAGGTCTGATATGTGAAAGGAGAGTAGCACAAAAGAAGAGGAAAGATGAAGTGCAACAAATCAGTGTATTGAGCCTAACCGGAACTGAACCCCTACATATGTGGATGCATCTCATTAGTTAAAGGATCCTGTTATTCTTCTTACAACTTGTAGATAGTGAGTCTCTTGTAGGCAGTGAGCCTCTTGTGAGCAGTGAGCCCTAATTGGCAAGTGCCATTTTATATTTCCATTCTTCTAATAGAGAATTCAATCTTGGGTTAATCACCCCATGGTTTTCTCCTTTAACAGGGTTTCCATGTCAAAAATATTATGTCATGTGTATTTCAATTTCATGGTTATGTTTGCTTAATTGAATTGATGCTGCATTAATTAATAAGAAAGTTCTGAATGTTAAAATAATTGAGATAACTGATTCACCCCCCCTCTCAGTTATCAACAATTAGTATCAGAGCCAAGTTCCTCCCAATAGAGCCTAATAGCTTGAGGAAGATCTAGGAATTCAAATGGATGTGTATGGTATGAGGGAGCAACTTAAGTCTGCACTAGATGATCTTGAGCAATCAAATTCTGAAGTTAATGAATTGAAGGAAAGACTCAAACAGGCTGATGATTTCATAAATGAATTAAAAGAGAAACTGAGTCTCTCTATGAAAAAGAGAAAGGAGCTACTTTAGCAACTGGCAAGTCAAGTTGAAACAAATGATTCAAATGGAGATCTAAAGGGGAAAACCAAGTTATGTGAAAAGTTATCAAAAGAGATCATTATGGTAAGACATGAAATGGAATCAGGAGTTATGAAGTTCACCCAAGAAAATGAAGAGAAAAGAAAAACTGAAGATGATCTAAGACAATCTCTCAAGGAGAAATCAGAAGACTGCCACAAGATGGATAGAATAATCAGACATCTTAAATTTGATCTTGAAGATGCTAAAAATAATGACGAAAAACTTGAGGATCAAATTGTCTCTCTTAAAAGGATCTTCAAACAACAAATGAATACAAAGAGAAATTCAAGATAAGTTCTACTCAACTTGAAGTTCTAAATAAAGCCAAAAAGGGGTAGATGACAACTGTGGCTTGGGATATGAGAAAGGTGAAAGCTCTAGATCCAGTCAGAAGAATTTTGGATTAGAAAATCAAAGGAACAAGCCTAGAAGACCTCTGGTAAGGCAGCCTAATGCTCAAAGATATCCATCCTTGAATGGATACTGCCACAAAGAGAATGAATAAAACTAATATATCCTTCTCCGGACAATGTTTCAACTACAAAAGGTATGGTCACAAATCTCATGAATGTAGAAATATGCAAATGAACAATTCATTCAATGGTAGATGCTTTGCATGCAATAGAATGGGTCATATGGCTAATCAATGTAGATCAAGAGGATATCAATCAAATATACAAAGAAATGTTATTTGCCAAATTTGCAATAGATCCGGTCATATTGCCAAATTCTGTAGAAGCAAGAATCAGGACAAAAGAAGTCTGGTACATCATCAAAATCAAGACAAAGGCAAATGAAAAGTGAATGCAGATGAAGTTCAAAGTGAGATGAACAAGATTTGGGTGAAGAGAAGTACAAAGAATATAGGGGATGGATCTGCACCAGAATCTGGTGCTGATATTCCTTCCAGAAATTAAAAGGTGAGCTCTGGCTCAGGGGGAGTAACAAAAGAAAAACCAATTCCCCCAGCCAGTCAAGTGGTGCCTGTAACCGACACATGAAAGGCTGTGGATCAAAGGAGTTTTCAGAGAAATACTTAGATAAGCCATAGCAAATATTTGAAAGATCCACATGAAGATTTAAAAGAGTCTAATCCCTTTAGTTAGATCTGGTTTAACAGTCTTCCAGTAAAAGCAGGTTTCTTACAAGTTTGGTCCGGTGTGATTCTAAAATTAAGACATCTTGATCTGTGAATAAATGACTGAGGAAAGTAAGAAAGTTCATTGTTAATCTCTAAGGATAACTCTAAGCATATTACAGTGATCCGGAAAAAGATCTATTTCAGAATAAGGTATACAGAGCAACCAGAATAACTTAAGTTGGGCATTTATTGCAGTATGGATTTAGGGTTTCTCTTACAAATAAAAGGGTTCATGTGCTCATCATTTGCACATTCGCATTTGAAAAGAAAGAAAGAAGAGCTCTGCAACAAATTGCTTCAAACTTCTCAAAGACCAAGCGTTGGAGTTGATTCAATCAACAAATCATTCAAGTTCATTCCGCGAACCCTACAAGTGCAAAAGAAACATCCATACAAATCCTTGGAAGTAGATCCCCTAGGAGCATTTTCTAGTGTTTCGCATGGTGTGTTGCATACAAAAGATATTAGGGTTTACATACACATGAATATTGAAGAGTTTGGGGATTCAAAGTTAATGGATATCTATCACAATCAGTTGATAGATGATGCTTTTGAGCTTAAATCACAATATAAGAGCATCCAGGAGAAACACTTTGATCAATACATTCATTTCCCCTATTTTGAAGAAGATGAATGGGTCCAGTATGTACTGAGTAGGGTACATGATAACTTCTTATGGATGAATAGACCTTGCAAAATCACTAAGAAAGCAATTAGGGTAGTAACTAGTTTACACTCCTCTAGAGGGATACCTATCCTAAAATCTGTCAAAAACTAAATTGTAACTGAGGCCACCGGATCAAAATTTGATAAGAGAGTAATGACCATTGAAGATATCTCTAATCTGGATATCAAGTTTGCATCCATGATAATCAGTTATAAGATATATCACTCCAGCAGGGAGAACTCAGTATCTAGAACTGTAGTATGTACTACTTATGAGATGCTAAGAAAAAATGTAGAATATGATCTCTATGAACTCCTTCTAAGCCAATTGATGGAAAACATACAGAAGATCAAAAAGGACAAGAAGAATTCCTTCAAATATGGAGGACTGATATTGTGTCTATTTTTCTATTTCTTGAGTGAGATGCCTGGATCCATTGGATGGGTATGGCAAAGTAACAGACCTATAGTAATTCAAATCAGGAACTACTTGCATGGACTTGGGGATGCTAAGGCAAGGAATACAGCTCTGTGGGGTTACTTTAAGAACTTTCAAAATATGATGCAAACTAGAGAAAGAATCCCTAAATCATTAGTTGAGAAATACAAAGACACGGTGTGCTTCATGGTAGACACTGATCAATGCCTAATGGAGGTAGTGGAGCCAAGGATAGTCTAGATCATGCCTATGGGATATGAAGTTGATGAGAACATTCTGGAGCTGCATGTTCAACACATGCTTAGTCAGCCAAAAGATCCTAAGGCAGAAAGGTTTGGAACCTTTTAACAACTAAGTGTGAAAATCCATGTAGAGCTAAGGTAGCCAGAGATCAAGAGGAAGGTGAGAAAAGCAGTTGAAGAAGTTGCCAAAAGCTTTGGCATCTCAAAAGAGGCACTTGATGCCAACAAAGAAAAGAGGCAAAGGGTTGAGAAAGAGAAGAAAGAGGCAGGAAAGGAAAGTAAGGAAAGTGCTCTGGTAGAACCTTCCACCCGAACCAAATCATCAAAGAAATCTGCACCTACCACTATTAAAAGCTCAAAGGTGTCACAACCGGAAGCAAAATCATCTAGTAAAGCAAAGAAGAGAACAAAGAAAAAGGCAACGAGGTCCTATGCAAGCCAAAAGGATGAAGAAGAAACTAAATCAGATGAGGAGATAAAGAAAATGAAGAAGTAGAAGAAGGAAGGATCCAGTGAATCCTCTACTGGTCAAGGTGAAGAAGAAAAGGTAGAAGAATTTGTTGAAAAGCCCACTCTGTCTTTAGATGATGTCATCAAATCAATCATTGTGGATGGAAATCTCCAACCAATGGCTGAATTCTATGATGATTATAATGAAGCTAACTAGAAGATCTTGCAAGAAGCTGCAGTTAAGTATCTAAATATATATAATAAAGCTTTTATTGAAATCATATCTCTTATTCCTAAAAGTCTAGGAAAAGAGTTAGAAATAAGAAAGAATAATGCCATGGCAAAAGACCTTGAGATTCGAGAGCAGATAACTATTCAACTATATCCTTCAATCACCCCAAAGCATGTTAGTATGATCTTCAAAGATTGTAAGGATGAATTCTGAAGCAAAGCCAGAATGAATCAGCTCATGCCTAGTGAGATTGACAAGGTAGCCAAGGAAACAGAAGAGATCTTCCGGAATGTCTTTAAAAGATTCAATCTTCCTGTCATAGAGGACTTGGGTGCTGATCCCTTGGCCACAAGTGTTGGAGAGGAATTGACTGAGAAAATGGCAGAAGAAGTCATGGACATCGGTCAAGAAAAGGATAAGGACTTGGAATCCTCTGTTCCGGAAGAGGAAGTTCATAAATAGACAAATATCTCTCCTCTATTTTCCCCTGTAGTCTCCGGATCTAAGGGAGAAGAAAGAATATAGGAAAAAGAAGAAGATGTGAAAGGTAAAGAAGCTAACACTATAGAAGAGAAGAAGAATCTGTCTCCAGCAAGAGACACTACAGAATCTGTCAAGGACTTCTTGACAAAAGAAATGTTGGAGATTCATGAACTGGAGTTACTTCAAGGTCCATTTAACTTTGACTCTCTCTCCTCGGTTCAAACAATGAAGATAGCTTCATTTGCCAATGCAAAGGCAAAAGAAAAACTCCTGAAGTCTCACATGGAAGATTGTGAGCTAATAGAAGTTGCATCCGATGTTTTAGAAAAGATCATGCCATCTTTTCAGAAGGATCACTCAGCCTCCTCATCAAGTAATCTTAAATATCTTGTTAGTTCAGTCAACACTCATTTTGAGTCCTTAGAAAAATCAGTTGAGGAAAAGGTCCAAAAAGAGTTTTTGGATAAAAGATTCTCTGAATTACTAAGTCTAATATCAAATGATAAAAAAAATATGGATATAGGGATAAAGAGCTTAGAAAATGCTCTTAAAGATGGTGGGGAAACATATAAATTTTGTCTATCATGGTCCAAAGCAACAATGGAGATTGAGAAGAAAATGAAAGAATAGGAGATCCAACTAACAAAACTTTCTCAAAATTTTGATCCATTTACCTCATCCATAGTAAATCAAGAATGTCAGACCATTGCAGTCTTGAATGAAATCAAGAAGCTTGAGAAGGAAAAGAAAAGTAGAATAAGCAAGTTAGGTGAACTTAGAGGGATAATTATCCCTAAGTTAGAGGCCATACATGAGGCCATAAAAGAAGCCCAGATCATAGCTCAGACCAGTGATCCAAAAGATCTAAAAAGGGCAGATGCGTTTGCATTCCTGCTGAGCAGTCATATATCAATTTTGGATAGAATGAAGCAAAGTTGGGTAGCAGAATTCATCCAATTAAAGACAACTTTTGCAGACATTCTTTAGTATATGTGAGTATGTTATATGCGGCTAAGTATAGTTAAATTTTTGAAAATTTTGTTGCGCAGTTCCCACCCTTTGCCATTGATATCAAAGGGTGATTGAGGAGCAGTGAAAAATGAGCAATCCAACTAAGGGGGAGCTCTGAAAAATGTATATAAAAATAGAGCATTAGCCAAGGGGGAGCATAGTGTAAACACTTAGTCATTTTTCACTAAGTGTTGCCATCAATGCCAAAGGGGGAGATTGTTGGCAAGAGACACTATATGGACTCATGAATGTTGTCATTGATGGCAACAAAGGTTAACCCACACATCCGCAAGACATGATGAGTCTCTACCGGAAGGTAGATTGTAGAGTGTTGTGATCTGGTAAGCAAGAACAGAGCATGTGGCAAGGTCCGACAGTCAGGTCCAGATCTTTCAGAGGAAGTATCTTGGTAAAGTGTAGATTTGGGGAAGTCAAGAGGACTACCTTGACTGATAGATTCCAAGGATTTAGCCTTCGGTGATAGATGAAGAAAAAGATATGAATACTTGAGTGTCAGGTTCCTGATTGGCAGTGTGGACAGAGGAAGAACTGACTGGCAGAACATCAGACATTATTCCGGATGTGTTACTGATGATGGTAAAGGTTCTTAAGGCATAAGTTATGATTGGCTTACATGATTGATGATTTCTACAAGTATATCCTTGATCCGCATTACTTGGTAAGCAAGGATTCAGCCAACAGATTAGAGTTTGTGGAAAATATTGACTATTCTGGATGCTGACTAGAAAGGTGATGAAATCACTTGTGCAGATATATATACAAGATGGATTTAGTTGTGAGAGGTGTGGTGGTTTAGAGATGTGTGAAGAAAAGCAGTAGAGCAGAGTGAAAGTAGTAAGGAAGGTCCAGTATGTGAAAGGAGAGCAGCAGAAAAGAAGAGGAAAGATGAAGTGTAGCAGATTAGTGTATTGAGCCTAACCAGAACTGAACCCCTGCATATGTGGATGCATCTCATCAGTTCAAGGATCCTGTTATTCTTCTTACAACTTGTAGATAGTGAGTCTCTTGTAGGCAGTGAGCCCTAATTGGAAAGTACCATTTTGTATTTCCATTCTTCTAACAGAGAATACAATCTTGGGTTAATCACCCCATGGTTTTCTCCCTTAATAGGGTTTCCGCGTCAAAAATATTGTGTCATGTGTATTTCAATTTCATGGTTATGTTTGCTTAATTGAATTGATATTGCATTAATTAATAAGAAAGTTCTGAATGTTAAAATAATTGAGATAACTAATTCACCCCCCTCTCAGTTATCAACACCCTGGACATAGGTGTTTGGGAAAAGGACAAGTCCATTACATAGAGGTTGTCACAGATAAGGATTCAAACTTAGATGGTAATGAGGAGTTTCATTATGTAGAAGATTCTGAACCTAAGATCGAAGAGGAGACTAAAAAAGAGGGTACATTAGCTACACTTTTAGGAGCACCAAGATATCATCCTTTCAGGGTCTGTGGAGTGTTAGCAGGGCAGCAAATGACTGTTTTGATTGATAGTGGGGCAACCCACAATTTTATTGACGAAGGGTTAGTAATGAAGAGAGGATTGAAGACAAGAGAATTTGAAGGGTTCAATGTGACTGTTGCAAATGGATTCACTATGCCATGCACCAGAGTGGCCAAACAATTGAGCATCACTATGGGAGACTACAAGATTTGTGATAATTTTTATGTTGTTGGTATTGGTGAAACTAATGTTATCTTGGGTGTTCAATGGTTGCATTCTATTGGAGGACACTATTAGGACTATCAAACTATGGAGTTCAAGTTTCAATCAGAAGGCAAGGAGATTACACTCAGAGGGATTTCAAATGGAGCTCCATGAGTGGTGACATCAAAGAAGATGGAGATGACTTTCAGAAGAGGCCAAGTTGCTTGGGCAGCCACTTGCTTAATCCAACCTTCAAGCTCTCCAAATGGAAAAGGTAAATTTTAGTTTGAAATTCAATAAATTTTAGATAAGCATAGCATTGTTTTTGGTGATATACCCCCAGGATTACCTCCAGATAGAGGGTTTCAGTATGCTATAGAGTTGGAAAAAGATGCCAAACCTGTTATAACTACTCCATACAGACATCCAAGGGGTTACAAGGAAGAGATAGAGAAGACTATCAGAGAGCTCTTATGGTGCAGGAGCACTAAGAAGAGCATTCATGTAATAAGGACTATGTCCAAATCTCTATTGTTGTCATGGTATGATAGAGTAGTTTTAAGATGTAATAGGCAGTTTGCAATAAGTTATATTTGTAAGCCTTCCAAGGCATGTAAAAGCTAGTCATATGCTGTTTCTTTTCAATTGTTGTTGTTCAGTTTGTAACCAAACGGTTGAGAAATGGTTGGCCTCCCATTGCAGTAGGTTAAAAGCATAGTAGAACGAATATTGGGGTAGGGTTTTGTTTTGTGTTCATTTCTAGAAGTATGTATGAATTGTACTAAAGAACAATAAAGCTCTGTTCTATCCTCTTTTGTGTTTTCTTCTTCCTAGATTCAAGGATTTTTGTAATTATGTTTAGTAGATTCCCTTTTCCTATAGTCTGTTGCAAAATGGTTCACTGAAGCATTCCACCAGTACGGCTCTTGTCAAGATTGGTGGAATGGATTCATTGTAAAAGTATTCATTTTTGTTTTCAGTTTTGTTTCCTTGTTCGACGGCGCAAAGGACCAAATTGGAGCATTTTACACAGTAGACAGCCTAGCATCTCCATGTGCTAGGGTTTGGTTGGAGAGTAAATGATTCGTAGAAATAGCAGAGGAGTTGAAGTCATTGTCGGTGAAATAGGGGTCATCAGAAAAATATTCCTCTCTTGGAGAGATAAGGATAGTCTGGCCGAGCGTGGGAAGACTCTTGGTGTATCGGCTTAATAACACCATAGTTTGCCGAAGAGAGGTTCAAGCCATTGAATGGAAGTTGTGGTCTAAAGATTCATATCAAGATGATAAGGTCATCATGTAGATAACTTGGCATTGGACTGACAGTATTGGTCTTACCAATTGAGGCGTATCAAGGTGATAAGGGATAAGTGATACCGATGGAGATCCATAGGGAGAAATCGGCTAGCGGCAAGAGATCTTAAGGTTTGGCTGATAGCATTCATCTGGCTGATGAGTGATTGGAATGACTAACATATCAGCAAAGCAAATTCTAACATAGCCGATAGTACTTTTCTTGCTGATAGCACTTTTCTTGCCAATAGGCAAGAAGCGTAGAGTCACCCATCAGGAAGAGTTACGATGTCAGAGTGACAAGTTTGAAGATGATGGATGGTGATTTTCTTGCCAATAGGCAAAGAGTGTTGAACCTCACATCAGATTGACTAAGACTTTGAAGAGATAAGTTGTAAAGTGGCCAATGGACAAAGTGTTGCCGAAAATGAAAGGAAGAGATCTGTTCGCTGAGACTAGAAATGGCACCAAAAGGTTCAAGAGTTCAAAAGTTCAATATTTGATCAATTGTTTGTTCCTGATGTGCACTCCTCATCATATTGGTATTAGAGCCATAAAAGGTTCTATTGTTGATCTGGTATATGTCAGAAGAAGAGAGTGAAGGAGAGGCTAGCATCATGCCTCCAAAGGGGATGACAGCATAAGTTCTTAAGAAGTGTTAGAGTTGGCTATGATTGAAGCCACCTAGGATCTAGGACTTCATGAAAGCACAAGAGAGATCAAATGAAAGAATGATGCTATTCTATCATTGAATGCAAAAGAAGGATTATTGTTTGGATTACATAATACATGAAGAGAGCCTTGCTTATAAAGGCAAGGTGAGAGCTAGAAGGTGGAGAGGAAGGTGGAGTGGAAAGTGGAGATATTCCTACAACTTGTGCCAATTAGAGGATGATAACTAATTGCACATGGGGAGGATAAGACAACTCACTCCAACTATCAACAACTCAACACAAAACTAGACACAACTAGACATCTAGTAGACTCACTAAGTCAACTTAATATATGTGATGTGTGAATATTATTTAACTAGTAAATAGTTAAATAAGATGAATTATCCACACAAGGTTAAACCGGTTAGGTGAAAACCCTATTCACACCAACACCCCCTCTTAAGTGCAACTTAGGGAGTAGTTGACTAAAGCAAGATGAAATGTTGGATGGGTCCCGACTACTAGGCCATGTTAGGTACCCATGTACAACAAATCTCAAGTGGAGAAAAGGAGAAAACCTCATGGGACAAAACTCCTCTCCAAAAGTGAGAATGCATGAAACATGAAAGTGAAAGAAGAAGTGATAGTAGGAAGGACTCAACATGACCCCCCAAGGACAACTTCTATCACATATATACATTCAAATACCCCCCATAGGAGAGCAAGTGTGAGACTGTAGGTCCCCCCCACAATGAAGTAGCTCCTGTGCTGATGAAGAATGTCTGAAGAAGAACACTGGAAAATGTCCTATACCTGCAAACAATATTTCTCCACTTAGGAAGAAACAAGTCCAAAGACTGATGTCGAAGAAACACCATCTCAAGGAATGAGGGAAAAAGCCTCATGATGGATGCCTCTGAAGACTACTCAAGTGTCCACATGTCAAAAGGAAAGAATATCACAATGCAATGATGTGTGGCCAATCCAAAATCCTATGTAGACTGATGAAGAACATCCTCCAAAGATGAAGTAGATGGGATAACAGTTGTGCTGCAACTATCATCAAAGAGGAGATATAACCCTTCAAGTGTGTCCTCCAAATCTGTAATATGAGACTCACAAAACAAGTCTGATATACTTGCCAAGAAGGTATCCCACAAAGCTGTGTCTGAAAGACCTGAATGATCTTGCTCAACTGAAGTAGATGAACCCATGTTGATGTCGATCTCTGAAGAAGCAGGAGGATGAGGTGATGGAAGCTCAGCACTAGTCTCATGAACCAAATAGGATGAAAGAACACCAAGGTTCAAGTGACCAAACTTCTCCTCAGAAACATGATTCACACTTGATGCATGAGTGTGAATATCCATCAATGGATCTACATCA
The DNA here is from genome assembly GCA_027924645.1 of Cunninghamia lanceolata. NCBI lineage: Eukaryota > Viridiplantae > Streptophyta > Pinopsida > Cupressales > Cupressaceae > Cunninghamia > Cunninghamia lanceolata. Next base: position 1,343,429 of record BSBN01000246.1, read on the forward strand.
TCAGAAGAAACAAAATGGGAGAAGGTATACAAGCGAGATGCATGATCAGCCATCCCAACTGCAATGATATCTCTACTCTCCAAGTCTCGAATGATCACTGAATCAAGAGTGAACTCAACTGTCTTGCCTGCACCACAATGAGTAATCTGATAAATGGAAAGGAGATTGGATGTCAAGGAAGGTACACACAACACATTATTGAAAGTGCCCTCACCAACATCAATGGTCTCTTTTCCAGATGCATGCATGTATGTGTTGTTACCCATCAAGATAGGTGTCAAAGTGCATGACTCAAATGAAGAGAACATCCCTTGTGAAGATGTCATATGATGAAAAGCCTCTGAATCAAGAAGCCATCTCTCTGACTGAAGACTTGTTGAAGCAAAGGGTACATGCCCTTTTCCTTTGTCTATCCCATTTGCAATGCCTGCTTTCCCTGTATGTGTAGATGATGATGGTGTCGAAGAAGAGGATGGACTAGGTGATGATAATGGCATTTGGATATTGTGCTTTTGAATAATGTGAGTCAACTCATCAATTTTCTTCTCATAACACTTATGCTCATCATGTCCTAGTTTCTTGCAAAATGCACACTTTGGTCTCTCCTTCTTAGATGATTCCTCCTTGGGAGAGGATGAGGACTTAGATGATTTGGTTGATTCCTTTGCTTGTTCATTGTTCTTGAAATCCTTATTTTTTTATTTCTTGCTTTTGCTAGTTGAAGCCTTTTGATCTTTAGAACCTTGATTAGCAAGAAGTACTTGAGGTTTAGGAGACTTCAATTTGCCCATGTGTACTAACTTAGCTTGCTCCCTTGTGAGTTATGCAGTAAACTCATCAAGTGAAGGCATTGTGAAAGCTTTCCCAAGTGCATCCATCGTAGCATAGAAGGTAGAAACAAAAACTGAATAGTCAGGACCAAGCTTGGCAAGGATTGAAAGAATCAATTGAGTGTCCTCTTTCTCAATTCCACATTGTTTGAACTGCAATCTAAGTGATTTTAACTTTGTGAAGAAGTCTTGGATGCTCGCAAAATTGGTTGGATTCAAACCAATTAGTTCATTCTCCAATTTGAAACCTCTCATGGTATCTTGTTTACCAAAGAGATTCTCTAAGGTTGTCCACACTTGATTGGGTGTAGTACAAGATTCAATATGAAAAAGAAGATTAGGAGAGATAGACAAGCATAGTTTTCCATAGGCTTGATCACATCTATTATACCACTTTCTCTTTTCTGCAGCTGCAGTTGGTTCAATTTCTGTACCCATTGTTACTCTATGAATTTTCAAACTTCTTAAATGAATCTCCATTTTAGTTTTCCACTCATGATAGTTATATAGTGTGAGTAGAGGAAGTTTGTGTGAATCCATGATGCAAGAGTACAAAAAAGAACACAAGTACACCCCCTTGTTACTCAATCAAAGAGATCACCCCCCAAAAAAAGAATGATTGTGGCACTTTATACTTAGTGCGATTTACAATCGTCCTCAAGGACCAAAATTGGGAAAGTATCAAAATCTCTTAAAACCAAGATTCAAAGGAGTTTACAATTGCTCACACTGATTAACCATAGCAAACAAATCCCTTCAAAATAAGTTTCACTTCCTCAAGTACCAAAATGCCCAAGTTATCACTCAAAAGCCAAAAAATTGACAAATGAAATAAAATGAACTTGGAACAAAATTTGAGAAAAGTGCATCGATGGATTTGAAGAGCTCCTGAATATCTTTCCAATGCCACAAGAATCGCAAAAATCAAAGATCGTGGCAGAAAGTTGTGAGCTTAGAAGTGAAAAATAAAGATCTGTCTTCAAACTATTGTAGCAGTCACCTGCAGCAAAATTTTAGAAAACTACTAACACCACTGTGAAGTGCTCTCTGTCAGCTTTCTGATGATATCTTGTTTGCCCAATTTTGCCTCTGTGGGCAAAAGTTATGCAAAAAAAAAAAACCCCTTTTAGGGCTTTGAGGGGCAAAAATGGCCCCCTGGTTGAATATTCTTGGAATATTCCATTTTGGCAGAAAAAAATCCCCCCCTCCCGGAAAGGAAACAATTGCCAGCAAACCACTGTGGTTGTCAAAAACTGCTATTTGCTTAATGGAAACAACATTTTGACCGGTCAAATCCACTGCTTTGGTAGAGAAAACCATCTTTAGTTTAATCAGAAACCACTGTCAAAGGGGTAAAACCATAGTTGATATCGCCAAACAGTATGGAAAACTACCGTCGAGGGTGGAAAACCACTAAGGGGTGCAAACCACTAAGGGGTTTAAAACTTCCACCGTCGGTGGATTTGGACAACTGATGAGTTTGAAATTTTCTAGTGTGATTTCCAAGCACGTGAATGCTCGCCATTGCTATGGATTTGATGTCGTCGAGAGGTGTTTTATGAATGCCTTAATCGCTAACTTCAATGTTTATACAATTGCCAAAGTAATGAATAAACCACCAATCACTAGTTGTGAATCTGCTGGTGACTACTGATTTGGCCGCTGCTGATAGGAAAATACCACAGGATTTGGTAGAAAACCATGATTTGGAGGCTGCTGTAGATTAACAGGTTGCCAACTATTTAGTAGATCGGGTGGTGTGAAGACTGCTAGGTAAATCATGGATATCGCTCACTGTGTGGTCAATCACTTGCAGTTTACATAGAAACCACCTTTGACTCGAGCAAAACTACCAGTCAGATTTTAGTGTGAGTGCCCGCCTGAGAGTTGAAACAAACTGCCCAGTGAATAAACTACCAGTGGTGGTTATATGGTGGCTGCTGAAAATGGAAGGATTCCTAACCATCGCTGATGGAGTATAAAATGGTCACTGCCATTGGTTTATACAGTGGTCAGGTTGCAGACTGAGCATTTGTATGCCAAAGATCCCATGTGGCTGAGATCTTTTAATCACCAAACCTATTAAAACTTCTGATCTCTGTAGATTTCAACTTAACTGCTAAAGTTGAAAGACCTGTCAGATTTGGATGAAGATCTCACTGTCGATTGAAGGTGCCAGATTCAAGGTTAAACCGGTTAGGTGAAAACCCTGTTCACCAACAAGAAGTTCTAAGAGATGGAAGAGATGATCAAGATTGGAGTCAAGGAAGCACTCCAAGCAGAATTAAAGGCACTAAAGATAGGAAAAAGGATAGAGGAAGGTTCATATGAAGAGGAAGAGAAAGAGAAAGAAGAACAAGAACAAGAAGAGGTAGAAGTACGAGCTAATAAAAGGTATTTCCTTGAAGCCATCAAGGCAATTGGCAAGGATTCTTCAGAAGCTCAGATGGAGATCCCAATGTTTAGTGGGAAGATGGATGCTGAGGAGGTTGTGGAGTGGATTGAGGCTCTAAACAATTACTTTGAATACAAAAAGGTACCTGAGAACAAGAGGGTTAAGTTTGCAAAAACTAAACTCAAAGGTGCTGCCCTTACATGGTGGAATTACACCTAAGGAGAAAGGGTAAAGAATGGGAAGAGTATGATCTCTTCGTAGAGCAGAATGCTAGAGAAGATCAAGTCCCAGTTCCTTCCATCTAACTATGAGGTGCAGATTTGCAAGAAAATGTAGAACCTCAACCAAAAAGATATGGATGTAGCTACTTACACTGAGGAGTTTCACAAATACACTCTTCATTGTGGGTACATGGAGGAGGAAAAAGCTAAGGTGGTTAGGTATCTAAATGGTTTGAGGTTCAATATTCAAGATGAGATAAGTTTATTGACCCCTAAAATTGTGAAGAAATGCTTTCAAGTAGCATTAAGAGCTGAAGAGAAGTTGAAGAGGAAAGGTGAGCAGAAAAGTAGAGGAAGAGGTGGCAGAAATTTTAGAGGTAGGGACAGTTTTGAAGACAGAAATTAGTCCCAAGAAGACCAAGGAGACAGAAGCAGAAATAAGGGCCAAGTTTCTGATTTTAGAGAGGGATTTAGAGGCACAAGAGGTGAAGGTAGATGTTCTAATATTTTCACTGGAAGATGCTACAATTGCAATGAAATTGGTCACACAGCATTCAAATGTCCAGAAAGGCAAGGTTCACTATCAGGAGGTGATAGGAGGAATGAAAAGAGGGTTCAATATGTGCAAGAAGAGGAAGTAGATGAAAGTGTTAACTCTCCAATTGGGAGTGCAGCCCTAGTTCAAGATGGAGAAACATTGATGCTAAGGAGAACACTCTTGAAGACATCCAAGGAGATGATACAAAGGAGAGCACTTTTCAGGACCAATTGCAAAAGCAAAGGTAAAATATGCAAGGTAGTCATAGATTCTGGTTCAACAGATAATATGGTGTCTAGGGAAATGGTGGATAAATTGAACTTAGAAAGGATTCCTCATCAAACTCCTTATAAAGCATCTTGGGTTAGTGATAGTCAATCACTTTTGGTAGATGAGCATGCATATGTTGATTTTTAGATTGGAGAATATAAGGATAGAGTTTTATGTGACATTTTGCCCATGGAATGTTGTCACCTACTTCTAGGTAGGCCATGGCAATTTGATAGGCAAGCATTATATGATGGATATGCTAACACATACACCATCAAGAAGGATGGGAGGATTTTTTTGATGACACCATTGCAAGAGGATGCTGAAGCAAAGAAGGTAGCCAAGGTAATCTTGGTGGGTAAGAAAGAGTTTGTGAAGAACAATGAAGAAGTTAAGGATACCTCAAGGAGTGGGGTTGTCAAAGATCAAAGTTTGAAGGTGGTTTAGTTTTGAATGATGGAGATCATATGGTGATGTCTAAGATGGATCAGACAAAGGTCATAGAGCAGGTCTACAAGCAGCCACAAGGTGGTTGGAAAGAAGAAGATGCTATCATAGTAGGGACCATTATTTGTCCTCTAGAGCCAACAAGAGGTTAAAGGCAAACATATTCTACCATAGTAGCAGTACAAGAAGCATCAAACAAGGTTTGGCATGCAGGTGTTCAGGCAGAGATGACAGTAAGGAAGAATGACAAGCAAAGTATAGGTTTGGGTGCAAGCATTCACTCATGGCAAGGTGTGAGTAGAGCCTACAGTGCTAGGCATGAGTTTTTGATTCCATGGAAGCAAGTCGCAGTCTAGAGATCATGGGGAAGGCATGAGGTAGAAAAGGATAAAGGTGGAGCAAGATAAAGAATCAACTCATGTGGCATGAGTTCTTTTCTAGGTGGGGTGTATGGTACAGGAGCACCAAGAAGACAATTCATGTAATAAGGACTATGTCCAAATATCTATTGTTGTCATGGTATGATAGAGTAGTTTTAAGATGTAATAGGAAGTTTGCAATAAGTTATATTTGTATTCCAATGCATGTAAAAGCTAGTCGTATGTTGTTTCTTTTTAGTTGTTATTGTTCAGTTTGTAACTGACCGGTTGAGAAATGGTTGGCCTCCCACAGCATTGGGTTAAAAGCATAGTAGAACAAATATTGGGGTAGGGTTCTGTTTTGTGTCCTATTATGTGTTCATTTCTGGAAGTATGTATGAATTGTGCCGAAGAACAATAAAGCTCTGTTCCATCCTCTTTTGTGTTTTCTTGTTCTTAGATTCAAGGATTTTTGTAATTGTGTTTAGTAGATTCCCTTTTCATGTAGACTATTGCAAAATGGTTCACTGAAGCATTCCACTGGTATGGCTCCTATCAAGATCGGTGGAATGGATTTGTTGTACAAGTATTCATTTTTGTTTTTAGTTTCGTTTCCTTGTCTGGTGGCTCAGAGGACGAAATTGGAGAGTTTTACACAGTAGATGGCCTAGCATCTCCATGTGCTAGGGTTTGGTTGGAAAGTAAATGAGTCATAGAAATAGCAGAGGAGTTGAAGTCATTGTCGATGAAACAGGGGCCATCAGCAAAATATTCCTCTCTCAGAGTGACAAGTATAGTTTGGCCAAGCATGGGAAGACTCTTGGTGTATCAGCTTAATAACACTGCAGTTCACCGAAGAGAGGTTCAAGCCATTGAATGGAAGTTTAGTCTAAGGATTCATATCGAGATGATAAGGTCATCGGGTAGATAACTTGGTGTTAGACCGACAGTATTGGTCTTACCGATCGAGGTGTATCGGGGTGATAAGGGATAAGTGATACTGATGGAGATCCATCAAGAGAAATCGGCTAGCGGCAAGAGATCTTAAGGTTTGGCCAATAGTATTCGTCTAGCCGATGAGTGATCAGAGTGACTAACATATTGGCAAAGCAAATTTTAACATAGCCAATAGCACTTTTCTTACTGATAGGCAAGAAGCATAGAGTCACCCATCGAGAAGAGTTACAATGTCGGAAGGACAAGTTTGAAGACGATCGATGATGATTTTCTTACCGATAGGCAAAGAGTGTTAAACCTCACATCGAAGTGACTAAGACTTCGGAGAGATAAGTTGTAAAGTGGCCGATAAACAAAGTGTTGCTGAAAACAAAAGGAAGAGATCTGTTCACCAAGACTAGAAATGGTTCCAAAAGGTTCAAGATTTCAAAAGTTTAATATTTGATCAATTGTCCATTCCTGCTATGCGCTCCTCATCATCTTAGATATGGGATTCATTAGACCAAGTTCTAGTCCTTTTGCATCATCTGTAGTTCTTGTGAAGAAGAAGGATGGCACTCTAAGGATGTACATCAACTATAGAGCTTTGAATAAGAAAACCATTAAGAATAGATATCCCATACCAAGGATAGATGAACTTACTGATGAGTTGCATGGAGTTATTTACTTTTCTAAGATTGATCTGAGATCGGGATACCACCAAATTCGGATGAGAGACAAAGATGTGGAAAAGACAACGTTTCGGTGTCACTATGGGCATTTTGAGTTCTTGGTCATGCCCTTTGGCCTCACTAATGCACCAAAAACTTTCCAATCATGCATGAACAAGGTATTTAGCAAGAAACTCAGGAAGTTTGTCTCGGTTTTCTTTGATGATATATTGATCTACAGTAAAACTTGTAAGGAACACTTGGAACATTTAGCTACAGTTTTGGGTATTTCAGAGCAGCAATCTTTCTATGCTAAGTTATCTAAATGTGAGTTTGGATTAACTAAAATTGTTTACTTGGGATATGTCATAAGTTCTAAGGGTGTTCAAGTAGATCAATAGTAGATTCAAGCAATACTTGATTGGCCTCCACCTATAAATCTTACACAGTTGAAATGATTCTTTGGGCTATGTTGCTATTATAGGAGGTTTGTAAAAGGTTTTTCTCAGCTTGCTATTCCATTAATAGATTTGACTAAGAAGGGAGCCTTTGCATGGTCTGAAGAAGCTCAAAAAACTTTTGACAAGTTTAAGGAGGTAATGAGTTCATGCCCCATGCTTGCTATTCCCGATTTTTCATTACCTTTTGTAGTAGAATGTGATGCTTTGGGTGAAGGTGTTGGGGCTGTCCTAACTCAAAGGGAACATCCAATTTCTTTTGAGAGTAGGAAGCTAAACAATCTAGAAAAAACATTTCACATTTATGACAAGGAAATGTTGGCAATTATGCATGCACTAGAGAAGTTCAGACAATATCATGTGTGTGGGAAGTTTGTTGTGAAAACTAATCATAATAGTTTGAAGTATTTCCTTGACCAAAAAGATTTGAATGATTGCCAACAAAGGTGGGTAAGCAAGATATAGGCATATGATTTTGAAATAGAATATATGAAGGGTAAAAGAAATGTGGTAGCGGATGCAATTTCCAGGAAGCCAACTTTGTGTTCATTATCTTCTATTTCTGTAGAGTGGAAAGATTCTATCATTGCTGGATATGTCAAAAATACTTTTGCATCTAATGTATTGGATGATTTAGTAGAAGATGATAAGTATACGGTGAATGATGGGCTGATTTATTACAAGAACCAAATTTTCCTTGTCCCTGAATCAAAAATCAAGGAAAAGATTTTAAGAGCTTTCCATGACACTCCCTTGGCTGGTCATCAACGTTACTTCAAAACATACAGGTAGATCCATGAGAGATTTTCTTGGAAAGGTCTAAAAGAGGATGTCCACAAGCATATCAAAGAGTGTATGACTTGCCAAAAGAACAAAGGTGAACAGATTTTTCTGGCAGGTCTCCCACAACCTCTTCCAATTCCTGAACAGAAATGGGAGAACATTTCCATGGACTTTATCACAGGACTTCCCAAGGTACAAGGTAAGAATTGTATATATGTGGTGGTGGATACATTAACAAAGTATGCTCATTTCTTTCCCATCACTTCAGAATTTAAGGCTTCTCAAGTAGCAGAGTTGTTTTTCAAAGAGATATTTAAGTTGCATGGTTTGCCAGAGAACATTGTTAGTGACAGAGATAGTAGGTTCCTTAGTTCTTTTTGGAAGGAACTATTTCACTTGACAAGAAAAAAGCTCACACCAAGCACAAGTTACCATCCACAAATAGATGGACAAACAGAAATTGTTAACAAGTGGATAGAGGGGTATTTGAGGAATTATGTTTCAGATCAGCAAACCACTTGGGTCAAATGGTTGCACTTGGGAGAGTATTGTTACAATACATCACATCATATGTCAATTGGTATGCCTCCATTCCGAGCTCTTTATGGTTATGATGTACTTTCTTTTTCTGATTTGATATTTACAGATAGTAGAGTGCCTGCAGCTAGTGATCTTATCAATCATAGTCAAGAGATCATAAGGTCACTAAAAGATAACATGAGGCAAACACATAACCAACATAAGATATATGTAGATAGGAAGAGAACAGAAATATTTTTTGAGGTGGGAGACTTGGTATTTCTTAGATTGCAGCTATATAAACAAAGCTCTTTCAAGAAGAGTGGGGCTAAAAGGCTTAAGCCTAAGTTCTTTGGGCCTTACAGGATCATCAGGAAAATTGGTGAGGTAGCTTATGAGTTGGAGCTTCCTCCAAATAGCAGGATACATAATGTATTTCACGTTTCTTGTTTGAAGAAGGTCCTTGGATAGAAAAGTGTGCCTTCATCTAATTTACCACCTTTGGATGATGAAGGGAAGTTGATTTTGATACCTGAAAAGATTTTGGAAATGAGGGATAAAAGATTAAGGAACAGGAGCATTTCAGAATATTTGATCAAATGGAAGAATTTGCTAGTGGAAGATGCAACATGGGAAGGAACATAAATTCTTGACCATCCAAACTTGCATTGCTTGAGGACAAGCAATTTCCAGGAGGGAGGACTTGTCATGTCCCCTTTCTAAAATAATTAATTAATGGTCAATATTAACCCATCTTATTCTTCCATGGGTTAATTGGGAAAGCATAGGAAGAATAAATATTTAATATTTAATATTGTCCAACTAATATCTATTTCAAGAGGACAATTAAATATTAAATTAAATATTTTGAGACTCAAAAAGGGGCATTGGGTTTGGTGAGGTGTCCATTTGCATGAAGATTTCAAAAATCTTGGTAAATCACAAGTGGCGGGGGATTTTATGACAATGTATGATAACTTATGACAACTGCCATATCCCAAAATAGAAAGAAATAAAAGAAAAATGTGGGAATATTGGATTTCCCTCTCTCCCATGAAATATTGATACAAAATATGTAATTTTGGTGATTTGGGGGGCTATTGTTGATTTGATATTTTCTCTCAAACTTGCAGATTTGTAGATTGTGGCTTCAATGGACGAAAACCCATTGGAGTAAAGAGGCTTGTGGATGAAAACCCATGATTTTTAGGTGGCTAGAGGATGCAAACCCTTTGATCACAAGGAGTATCTTCATCCATAGGTTGCACAAAGCTTCAAGGATTAAGTAGTTTCTGACAGTTTCCATTGTTTGTGTGTGCAGGTCTTTTTGTGTTGCCATAGTAGTTCCAGAAGAACTGGAAAGAGTTGCTGTTGTTATTTCCTTTGGTTTTCTATGTAGTATCTATAGATTTCCATTTTCTAATGTCACAGATCAGTACTGGAAGTTGTGGGTAGTGTTGTGTTGATTTTGGCTTTGTGGGTCAGAATACCCAATGTGTATTTCAACTTGTTGTGAAGATTTGGTTGTGTAGTTTGTTTCTGAGTGCTGTAGGTGCTTTTTGCTGTTACCCTAATGGTATTAGATTATATTTAATTTACTTTCCATCTGAAAATCAAACAATATCAGTTTTCGGTGTTTTTGGTGTATTTCGGTGATTGACGGTGTTGGCAGTTTTTGTGAGTTTTGCCCAAATCTTGTTGTTCGATGTTGTATTATTTGTTGCCATTGCAACTCAGTATTATATATGTAATAACATGTTATTTACATCAAAAATCAATCAAATTTTTTTGGTGAAGTTCCATATTTTGGGTGTTAATCCTGAGTAAGACTAGCTAGCTAGTTTCGTGAAATTTGATGCTAAATTGGTGAAGATATTTAAATTCATTTTCAGACCTGATGTGAAATGTTATTTTTAAGTTTAGCTCATTACACATAGGGCACAAGAGCCATTTGGGAACTTGCAGGATTTCAAGCATATCTAGGTTATATCCATATATAAGACCCATTCCCGCAAAGTGTGACTCTTCCACAAACAAAGGCTATCTTCATGGAATAAAAGTCATAAGGATAAAATGAGTTTTTTTTACCCCTTGAACAAAAGACCTTTACAATGAGCCAAAATCAAGACTTAAACTTGATGCTATTGAGAACTTTTGAGCATCTAAAGCCCTACCTATGATTATTGTAAAAAAAATGAGCCTAAGGATTCATTTTAACCAGTGATAACTTTAAGAAGCACCCCCCCCACCCCCCGTGAAAAAAGATATAAAATCCTAGCAAATATTTGATTTTTTGGAAAGAAAATATTATTTCTATTGGATTTCCTTTTTTTTGAAAAAAATATCAATTTTATTGGCAAATTCTTTTACATCACTAGATATTTGTAGAAAATCCTGGCGAATCTTGATAAAAAATAGTTAAATGCATTAATTACCATGGTGAATCCTTCTTTTAAGGAATTAAATTCATATGTAAAAGTAAGGGCATGAGGTAGCAGTGATTGACTAGTTTCAGGTGTAGTGCTCGTGTCTATAATTCCTTAATTCCTTAATATTTTAAATCAAACATTGAATATTCTAAATTGACCCTAAATTATTTTTCAACATCATTGATTTTATTAAAAATCTAATAGTTTGGGTTCTATTCCATGTGCCAAAATGTAGTCATGGAGCTCCAATGCCCATGGGGACTAAAATTGTATTTGGGCCCTTGATCTCAATGAAGATCAATGGCCCAAATACAATTTTAGGCTGTAATGCCCCCTCGTTTTTGGCTTGTGATAGTGGTAGTTTTGTATTGCTCTTTGTTAGTCTAAGATAGTTGTTAGTTCTTCTATTGCTTTTTGGTAGTTCTGAGACATTTAGATTAGTAGACTTACGGTTTATGTTTATTTTGATCATGATGGACTATGTTTGACTGATATAGTTTTGACATGTGTTATGAGTTCATGATGACATTATTATTATTCCAGTTATGATGAGTTTGACATGAGTAGTAATGGTTTAATATTATCATGTTTTATTCAATCTGTTGATATCTAAATTCAAATAAAGTGGTTATAGTCTTGTTTCAAGAGCAAGGATGGTGTAGTACTACTCGCTTTGAACACCCTACTACACCGTGATTCTCTAACTCTGTGTGTGTAGACATATATGCACTTCATCATATTCAACCTATTGTTCTGATGCAGGCTGCAGGTACCGAGTCATGACTCCACCTGGTATAGCAAGTTTGAGCGGGCTCTTGCACAAATGGGTATCGGTAATGGGAGATAACATGAGGTTTATTCCACTAGGTCAGTCCCAGTCTTCTGTGGTGGTCATGTGTCATGATGTACGTTTGATCCTCATGCCATGTTGTTGGTCATCACGTGTTGTGGAGCATTATTGAGTTTGTATAACTTGTGTCTATGTGCTCTCTTATTAATACCTTAATGAACTATTATTATGATAATAATGCTATTTTAATGATAAATGTAATAGTATTTTGAATAGTCCTAAAATTTGGAATATTGTATAAAGTAAAATTTATTATTAACAAAATTAATTATTTTAATGTTTATTTAAGTGTCTGAGGTTGTGAGTTGTCGAGTGTGAATTTTCAGATTTGTGAAATTTCTATTATTAGTAAAATTTTAAATTCCCAGAGGAGTGGGGATTTTGGAAACGAATGCATGTTGGTGGCTATGGGTTTTTATGGTGCCTGGGGGTTGTAGGGAAGGGAGAATGCAGAAATTGGGGGAAAAACAAAGAATTGGTTATGGGAAGTTGAAGAGGAGGGAAGCGGAAGATATTCTGGAGCCTTGGATCGAAAATCTAGGTAAGGTTACTAGCCATTTCTCTATTGATATCATGTGTGAATTCGATCATGTCTGCTTAATCCATTGGTCTTATTTTTTTTCTCCTGTCACCATCTAAAGCCAAGTTTTTTGTAACATTGAATACGATGGTTTTTACATTTACATTCTTGGGAAATTTAGGATCCTCTCCTTTCATCTTGAGGATGCTTCAGTTGATCCGAATGGAAATCTACAAGTTACCAAACAAATTTATTCATTTGAATATTGTTCCAATTAAATCTGTCATCAGACTACTCTGCCCGAGAATGAGGTTTAATTTAAAAGTCATGTTTTGAAATAAAATCTTACCTAGATTACTACCTCAGCCAATTTCCTTTGATCGCTCCTCATTCTCTTGTGCTACCAGATTCTTTTTTTTTCATTCTTGTTCTGGGTTGTTTGGTCAAGTTTTGTTTTGCCTCTAGAATCATCTCAAACCATTGTTGTAGGGCCCTAGCAATTGCCTCCTCTAGATTGTTTTTCCTGGCCTCAATTATCTACTCTCTCAAAAGAACACAGAATTCCAAGTGTGGCCTTGCTAAACCTCTGCCCAATTAACCTTTGATGTGGGGAGAGAGCCTAAGCATCTTTTTAGCAAATGTAATAATAAGAATCTTCCTTCTAGTCACCGGATAGCCCAATTAATTCAAGTTTCATCTTAATTTCTTTTGTTTTTCTTGAAATGTATTGTGAAACTTGTTGGAGAGGTTGCTGTCTTTAGTGCAACGAAAAATTTAGTCTTTCTTTGGGCCACCGTATGTTGTGAAAATTGCTCTTCTTATTTTTTTAATTTTTTTTCTCCTCCCCTTGTTTGGAGAATGACGTCTTGGCTAAGAGGGTGATGCCAACATGATATTCTTCCATTGAAATCCTCTTACAAGGGTGCCATACACTTCTTCAGGGGTGATGTTATGTCTTGTGTTCTACCTGCCAAACATCCACCTTCAGACTTGCAATTTCTGGGATTTAACCTCTTCATTGTTGATTCTTCTAGCTTCTACTCCTTCTGATATTGATGTAGATAAATAATATGATCTGATTGACTCCTCTGTTGTATTTTTTTTCATCTACTCACCTTCTTGTTCAACATGACAATTTAGCCAGTGCTCAGGGTTTTTTTTTTTAGATTTTCATCAACTGAAATCCTCTTCGGAACTGTTGTGCTAGGGTAGGATCTTGCCTTGATATCCTTAGCCTATTTTTTTTCTGTCATTTGCCATGGCACGACTTCTACCTATAGATTTCTTCTTGAAGTATGATCTAATCTCCATTGCTTCCTCAAACCTATTTTATTGAACTATAATACTAATTTATTATGATTAGAATTTTTTAGTAAGAGCCCCTCTATGAGGAAATAGGAAGAATTCCAAGAAACAAAATTAGGAAGTTCTAAAAAAGAGAAACTCCTAGAGTGTTTAGTAAACTTTGTAAGTCTAATCATCTTTTGAGTTAGTAAACTTGTTAATAGATTTTTATTACTTATTTGAGAATAATAAAAAAATAAGAGGTGTAATTAGCTATTAGAAGAACCTTAGTTATTTTTTAGGATAGATTTATAGTTTTTGGTTGAGCAATTACCTTTATTGAAAATAGAACTGATCTCGTAGATGTAGGAATACTAAATGAGCAAGTTAGAATATTATTGTGTGTTTAGATTATAATGATCATGCTAGATTTCAAACCGAGGTTAGCTGGCCTAGAATTAAATAAGTTTGCTAAATAGTATATTCATTTTATTTGTTTTTGAAATAAATTGTTAGTTATGATTTAACCATATATTTTATTTCTAGGAAATAACGAGTTAGAGTTTTAGTATTAATTAAGTGTTATATTAGATTTCCATGATACATTATTTTAGTAAATATATATATTGGGATAGAAAAATTTAAGAGTGTTTTGAATTGCAATGCTAGTTTAAAAGGGTAGTAATAGTGCATGAACCAAATATTGTTTACCTTGTTAGATATAAAATTGCAAGTTATGTTTATAATATGTTAATCGTGTTATGTGAATGTTAGATGTCATTGCATATGTTATTTTTACTTCTTTTTAAAGAACATGGGAACCTTTTGATAATTGTTGGTTCAAATCATCCATACTTGTTATCATGGTATGGTCAAAATTCCATTTCTAATTGTTGGTATCAGATTTCATGTTGACGTAATTTAGTTATAGTGTATTTTGTCTTGAGTCAAATTGTTATAAGTTATGCCATAAATCATCTAAGTCCTCGTTCTATGTTGTGAGATTAATTTAGGTAAGTGTCTTTGCATGTAGTTACTAACTCCAGAGGTTAGGTTTTATTTTGGGTCTTTAATCCATTCTGTTGTCATTCAGTTTCAATGTCTCTTCGTTTAGAGTGATTTTAGTGCAAAAGGAAAGCTTTATTGTTGTGATGGAAACTGGAATGTAGTGGATTGTAATAGACAAATGTTTACTTTTTCCTTGCCTTTGCATGTATTTAACTTGAATAATGTTTAGGAGTGCTACTTGTATCTGGGGGGAGTGGCTTCCATGGTGGGGCTAGTGCCCAAAGTAGCTGCCTGGAAAACCCCATGGAAGTTGTCATCTAGTGATAACTTAATAATTCATCTAGGTGGGGTTGGGTAGTAAGTTATTTAACAAGATAAGTTTGATGCCTCACCCATGCCTTGAGTGCTTTCACAGGCTAAGGATGGGATGAGAAGGCCTGGTTAGCAAAGTCAACTTCCTTGTCTCCATGAAAGGAAGTGTCAACTCCACATGTGTCACCCTATGGGGCTGGTACCTATAGAGAGGTCACTAGGAAAGCCATAGATGGGGGCTGGCTTCTGGTGAGAGATAGCATGGACCATGCGATGACACTTCTGTAGCTACAGCGTAGTTACTTCCTTTTATCTCTTGTTGTAGCCTCTAGAGTACTTTATTGATGATTGATTTGTCTGGTTGAGTTGTGTAGTTTGATGATCTGAGTTGCCTATGTCAAGTTTGTTTCTGCTTGCCTGTAGTCGTTGGCCTAGTGGAGCCTCAATGTTATCTCCTAGCTTGGAGGGGTGGACCTCAAGGTTCCACGTGGTTGGGTGGTAGAGATATCCATTGGTTCTCTTGGATGTTCAGTTCGAGTCCAGTGCAGAGGTGTTCCAGATCTAGATTTGCTTTACACTTTCTGAGTTGTAGTATTCTTTCACAATTGTATCAATTTGTAAACTGATGTAATCAACCTTGTAACCTTGTATGGGATCTTGTAATCATTTATCTCAGCAAATGTATAAAATATTATTGGCATTATGTTGCATAACATTTGTATGGTTATAATTCTATCTGATACAGTTGTGTTCCCTAGAGGTGTTAGCCGTTTATTTCATTTAATGTTGTTATTGGTGCAGTTATATTTATTATATAATGCATTTCCTTTTTTTTTAATATTTATGTAATTTTGTCTCTTGTTAGTCTAACACCCTAGGGTTGCATGACAAGGCATCACATTTGGTATCAGAGCCAAGTTTAAACACTGGGTACTTTGGTTACAATTGAGCCCATTATGTGACCTAGTGCTTAAACTCTATAGATTAACTTCATCCCTATTGTGTCCCTTTTTTATTGTAATAAATCATCTTTTGGTGCTGTAGGTAGATGCCTAGAGGTAAGGACTGAGGTAGTGCAGAGGTAGGGGATGTGGGAGGGGTGGTGGCGGTACACCTCCTCCCAGTTCTCCTCAAGAGAGTGACCATGAAGGCGGGGGTCAGATTATGGAAGGTCAGGGTCAGCCTGAGGGAGCCCAGTTGAGACAACTACTTGAGGAGGCCCTTGCTCGTTTAGGCCCTAGACAGGAAGCTGAGCAGCCTAGAGGAGGTCAGTAGGTAGATCAGCCAGAACCTAGAGAGAGAGAGAGAGATCTCCTAGGTGGAGAGAGTTGACAGCTAAGCCGGAGGTCACACTAGCCAACCATATGATAGATTTACTGAGGGCACGCCCTCCCACCTTTGATGGAGCTGGTAGTGGTCTAGAGGTGGAGACTTGGTTATTGGATATAGGTAGGTGTTTTTCCATGCATCTTTATGGTAGCAACACCAAAGCTAGATGTGCTATTTTGCATCTCTGAGGGTTTGCTTCGACTTGGTGGTAGTTAGAGGAGCAAAAACTACATTTCGACATTAGCACTATCTCTTAGGAGTTGTTTTTAGAGAGGTTCAGATCCCGTTTCCTATCTGATCATTGGAGGCAATGCCATGCAGATGTGTTTCACGACCTGAGGTAGATGGCCATGTCAGTTGAGCAGTATGAGCATAGATTCTATGAGCTCAAATAGTATGCAGGTATTGGAGATGATGAGTCTATGTTAGTACAACATTTTATTAGGGGCTTGAATGCCTAGATTAGTGGAGTGGTTCGTGTATTCAAACCTAAGTCTATGGAGGTTACAGTGGAGAAAGCTCAGTTAGTGGAGAAGAATTTAGCTATGGCACTCAATGGGCATACATGTGTGCATATTGGCAGTACACCTTCTTTGGGATATGATTCTTGGGGTGGTCACACTTAGGCATCAGGATCTCATGCACCCTCCTAGGGTGGACAGCAATAGTAGTAGAACTCTTAGTCCAAACCAAAATACTCACAACATCAGTAGGGTAATATATTTCAAAACAAGAAGAACTAGAATTTGTAGCATTCAAGGCAAAAATGTGTTGAATGCGCTACTCAAAGCATGCAGTCCGTAGTGACCAGGGGTAGTTTCCAGTAGTCTAGTACTTTCTAGGGTGGCAGTGGTTTTGGTAGAGGCACCAGGTGCTTCTCTTGTAGCCAACAGGGCGATATTGCTAGGCAGTGTCCTCAAAGGAGTACTTCAGGGTTTGGACACTAACCAGTGGCTTCAGAGCCAATGGTTGGTTATGTAAGTAGATCATACAAAGTCTTTGTAGCGGTCGATAACCATCAGGCAGAGCACCAGGGCCCCATGGTGGAGACTTCTGGTTTCATGCGAGGTATTGGTTTTCCTATTCTTTTTGATTCCAGTGCATCTAATTCGTTCATTTCTCCTTCTCTTGTCAAGCGTTGTGGCTTAGTGGCAACAAAGTAGGATGATAAGTAGTAGGTTGAGTTAGCTTCTAGGGCTAAGGTTGTAGTTGAGTCTCTAGTGCTTGGTTGTGAGTTGAGGATTGGTCCTCTATCTTCTACAGTAGACCTTCACTTTCTACCCCTTGGATCATATGATATAGTTTTGGGGATGGATTGGTTGGAGGCCCATTAGGCAGTGATCGATTGTCAACATAAGTCTATGAGATGTGTGGATGATTCTGGTGCAGAGGTGGAGGTTGTAGGAGTTCAAGGACTTATTTCCCTACGTATGATCTCCACTATGCAACTTAAGAGATGCATGCGTCAGGGATGTCAGCTTTTTGCAGTTTCTGTTAGTGACTTGGAGATGGAGGAGAGTCGAGAGGTATCTCTTGATGATCACCCACTTTTGAGGGAGTATGTTGATGTTTTTCCTTCTAAGATTCTAGAGATACCACCTAAGTGTGACATCGACTTCAGGATTGATCTTGTCCCTGGTGCAGAGCCCATCTCATGAGCTCCTTGCAGGATGACTACTCAGGAGCTTAAGGAGCTTCAAATGGAGTTGGAGGAGCTGTTAGCCAAAGGATTCATTCAACCTAGTGTCTCTCTGTGGGGA